>CM062526.1:8140714-9497500 GCA_031439595.1 Pterocarpus santalinus | reverse complement strand
GCAGAATAGCAGAACAAGTAAAGTATTAGTAGCATAGCAAAAATGCGTTCCTCGTCATTAATATGTTTGCTTGCGGCAATTGTAGCCTCTCGGGAGAATTGATGACTGCATCAAAGATGCACTTGCTATTGCTAGTACTAGTACATCTAATAATTCTGAATTGGTTAGTTTAAATAGCCCCGGACTGTGGAACAAAGGAGTATCCCGAACCTACACCGAGGTATTGACGGCGATTCTCAAATATCGCAGAACAGAACGGGATATGATGAGATAGAATGCAATAGAAACAAAGACAGGGGGAACGGGTTACCTACTCTTAACGGTCAAAGCGAACCCTTTCATTCCGAATTCTTTAAATGGGAATGAACCAAACCTCCGCAAGTAGGATTCGAACCTACGACCCGGTCGATTAACAGCCGACCGCTCTACCACTCGAGCTCTTGAGGAACAAGGGGAAATTCGATCTCATAGAGTTCAATTCCCGTTCTCAACCCATGACCAATATGAGCTCGAAGTTTCCTTCGTAACTCGTGGAACTTCTTCGCAATGGCTCCGTTCCATGCCTCATTTCATAGGGAACCTCAAAGTGGCTCTATTTCATTATATTCCATCCATATCCAAATTCCACTCATTTAATATCCCTCTCTTTGGTGTCAGTGAGATAAGAGATGTCCTTTCTAGTCTATCTCTTTCTATTTCTATATAGAAATATGGAAAGTTGAAAAATCATTATATAAATATATGGTATATGGCATTATATAAATATATGGATTGAAAATTAGATAATAATCCGGAGATTGCAATAGATAATAAAAACAGAGGTTTGCGATGATTTTTCAATCTTTTATATTGGATAATCTAGTATCCTTATGCATGAAGATAATGAATTCGGTCATTGTGGTCGGACTCTATTATGGATTTCTGAGCACATTCTCCATAGGGCCCTCTTATCTCTTCCTTCTTCGAGCTCGGGTTATGCAAGAAGGGACCGAGAAGAAACTATCAGCAACAATTGGGTTTATTACGGACTGACTCATCATGTTCATATCGATCTATTATGCGCCTTTGCATCTAGCATTGGGTAGACCTCATATAATAACTGTCATAGCTCTACCCTATCTTTTATTTCATTTCTTCGGCAATAATCAAAAAAACTTTTTGAATTATGGGTACAAGAATCCAAATTCAATACATAATTTTAGCATTCAAAGAATATTCTTTAATAATCTTATTTTTCAGTTATTTAACCCCCTTGTCTTACCAAGTTCCATATTAGTCAGATTAGTAAACATTTATATGTTTCGATGCAACAAAAAATTGTTATTTTTAACAAGTGGTTTTGTTGGTTGGGTATTTGGTCACATCTTTTTCATGAAATGGATTGGATTAATATTTGTCTGGATACAACAAAATAATGTAATTCAATATAATGTACCTATTCGATCTAAAAAGTACATTATATCAGAATTTTGAATTTCTATGTCTCAAATCTTTATTGTTTTTTTATTTATTACGTGTTTATACTATTTAGGCAGAACAATTTGCTTTTTAGTTTTAGTAAGAAACGTTCAGAAATTCAACAAAACAGTAAAGAAAGCAGTCAAATTGAAAAAAATAAATTTGATGTCAAGAGAACTTCCGAAATGACAGGAACTAAGCAAGAAAAAAATATATATACTGAAGAAGATGCTTCTTCTTATCTTTTTTCAAAGAAAGATAAGAATTCATACAAAATCAATGAAAACGAGGAGAAAAAGATCTCGGTATTTCAAAAATCTCTTGTAATGATTTTTTTTTATTTTAAACGGTGGAAGCGTCCGTTGCGATATATAAAAAATGCTCGATTTGAAAATGTAAATTTAAATGATATTTCACAATTCTTTTTTGATACATGTCAAAGTGATGGAAAAGAAAGAATATCTTTTACGTATCCACCAATTTGTCGACTTTTCTAAAAAAGATGGAAAGAAAAATGGACCTTTTCACAACAGAAAAAATCTTCTATGAGGAATTCCATAATTATTGGAACTCTAGAAATGAAGGAAAAAAAAAAAAAAAAAACTAAGCAATGAATTTCTAAATAGGGCCGAAGTTCTAGATAAGGAATTTATTCCTCTGGATATATTCGAAAAACGAATTAGATTGTGTAATGAGGAGACTCAAACAAAAAACTTACCTAAAATATACCTAAAATATGTGCACTTTTTATTGAAAGTATACGAGTAATATTAATGTTATCTTATGACATGGAGTGTGAAGTTCAAAGACTTAAATTATGTTGTGTTCACTTTGAGTATGTTGCTTGACGGCTAAGCTTTAATTATGGCATGTGCACCTTTGATCAAGAATTTGAAATTTCATGGCATATGATATATGATGTGGTGCATTGTATATTGAATATGAGATCCCATGGCATGAATTATGCATTCTCATAATTACTATGAAATATTTGTGCACTACATGATGGATATGAAATATATGTGCATTACGTGATTAAATATGAGATATATGGCTACTATGAAAATAAATGAATAAACGACACCTCAGGCCTCGCCTTGTAACAGATTAGGACTTGGTGATTGTTTTGTAACACTTCAGGCAGGGCCATGCTAGCGAACATGGACATGGTGATCACATAGTCTTGCAATGGCTAAAACGACACATCAGGCCCTACCAAGATAATGAATAAGGACTTGGCAATTGTTGATCTGACTATGGGACGTTCTAGCAATGAGAGCTCTTGCAAATCCGGATAATTGATGTAGTCCCTACAGACTTTAGCCATCAGAAAAGATCAGTAAGCAACAGAAAGGAAATTGACAATATACTTGCCATTACTTGTGAGTTATATTGATTATTATGATATTTGCATTGCTACTTTATTGTTTATGTTTATGATTTTACACTACCATCTTACTTGACGCTAATAAATAGCTAGGAATGATAGTTTATCTTATTTACTACTTGTGACCTATTATATGCTATATTACTACTAAATGTTCTAATGATTTTATATGTGATTTGAATTGTTATGTGTTATGTGTTATGCTTATTGATGTACTCCCACCTTATTCTTAGCATTTTTGGGAATTTGCAAGACTTCCCTAGAAACACCACCCTACTGGAAGATTTCTCTCACCCTATTCTCTTGGTGTTTCTAGATAGTAGGATTCACCATAATGATGGAGATACGAGTAGCATGAGACCTTGCCATTGCAAGGAAGCACATTATGTAACTAAGTTGTGTGCTGTTGAATGCTAGCCAGCTTCACGAGAAATTATGGGTGTTTATCCTCTAGCATGTAACTCAAGTATCCCCATTGCAATTTTAGAAATGTAATTGAATAATACATATTAATAATGGTCAGTTCTTTAAAGCGTAGGCTACCCGTGGGAACTAATATAAAGTAGCTATTTAATTTATGTTTAGAATTGGTAAACGGATTTATATATAATAGGTAAACTAACTGATTAAAGAAAATAGTTTTATAACTTCCGCAAGTTTTAAAAAAAAAAAAAAAAATTGGTCAAATTTTGCTTAAGGTTTAGGGTGTTACATTAATGGTATCAGAGCAAGGTCCTACAAAAACAACTAGCAGTAAGTAGAAACTAGAACAGTTACAAGCCAAAAAGGGATGTGTAGGATACAAGAAGAATGTTCATATTGTATCTAGCCAATGTAATACTCTTTTGCCAAAGTATGGCGTTATAAGATATTGAGATTGACCACCTCAATATTTGTCTAATCCATTCATGACACCATTTAAGCAAAAGTTTCTGCTCCTGCCTGTGAAACTAGGGATGCCCTTAGAAAATACTACTATTATTGGAGAATAGGACATCATCTTCCATGTGCTTGCATATGTGTCTGTGCCTCTGGTAAGTTTCTGTGTTCTATTCTAAATGTCTTCCATGAAGTTTATAAAGTTCATGAATAGTAATTCATTTATTAATGCTTTCTTGTTATTTCAATGTAATTGGTGTTTTGAATGAATATATGGCTTGAATTAATTTTTTAATTTTAATGACTTGAAAAAGATTATGATTTAAATTTAGAAATGCCTAGTTGTGTGGATTGTTTATCTACGTCTTAGTATTTCCACTTGTTTTACTAATATTAATAAGTTAAGATGATGGGAAATATTCATCTATAAGAAATGAGATAGAAAGATTACAAGGATATAGTTTAGATAATAATAAACCATAATTTCTTAGAACCTTAAGTGTTTAGAAATAACTTTGATAGGGAATGAATAATCGCTTCTTAGAATCCTAAAATATTTTGTACAATAGAATAGACTAAAGGAATTGGAACTTGCAAAACCCCAAAAATTTATGAAATTAGAGAAGATCATTGTATAAGAAGCATAGAGATAAGACTTAATTATAAAAACTTAAGACAAATGTCAGTGAGGTGAGAAGTTATATGATAGGAAATTGAGAAGGGATAAAAAGCCTTAAATCTAAGAGCAAAGGAATAACCAAATTTCCTGAATATTTTCATCAAGACATAAGTTAGAAGATTAAGAAATTGGAAATTTGCAAACAATAATAAGCTAAATATTTTGCAAGATATATATGTAAGAAGGATATAAGCAATACAATTCTTAATCATTTGGCAAACTTCATTAAAATGAAAGAGTAACTGAAAATTCTAAATAAAAATAATGATTCAATGAAGTAGGATAAGGAATATGTAACAAGCTTGGTATAGTTTTAAGTTTTTCTGTGTTAATCCTGTATAATCGATGTGTTTAATTCATTTATGATGGAATTTAGTTGGTATGTGATGATCTTGGGTGTTGGATGTCATTTGGAATCAAGGAACCATGTTTTGGACATTGTAATCGATTACAGTGTGGCTGGTAATCGATTACGGGCCTCTCTGTATGCTCACGGGTTAAAAATTTTCGCGTTGTAATCGATTACCAAATATGGTAATCAATTACCAATTTTGCGTTCGCGGTAATCGATTACCAGTGCTTGTTCATGGTAATCGATTACCAGTTCTTCGTAGTAATCAATTACTAACCCATGGTAAGCGATTACCCCATGGTAATCGATTACCACAGGCCAATATATATATGGAGATAAGTCCCACGCCCTCATTTTTGGATTTTCTTTCTCTCTCTAATCCCAAACTCTCTCCCTTCTCTCTAGAATTCCTTCTTCCACCATTCCTCACATCTATTAACTCCATTCCATCAATTCCAACAACAACAACACAATATTCATTCCATTAAACACAATCATCCATGCAATCTGTTCCTCTTTCATTTTCCTTGCTTGAGTGGGTTTGAAGCTGGAGAGCTCACCTCTATCCATATCCTCTTCATTCCAATTTTAACGATAATCCTCACTATTCAATTCTTTTTTTTCCTAGAATCTTCAATTCTTTGAATTTTAGAAGGATTCTTGAAACCCTAGGATTGTAAGATTAGAGAACTTACAATATGGAGATTATTAGTGATCAATAATTGACTCAATGTCATACTGTGGTGTTAGATTATTCCAAGGAAATCCCCTCCAGCTTTGTGGCTACGAAGAATTAAGATTTTTTCTATGACTACTGATCTGTGAGTAGATAGAATGCTTTTGAATTAATTCTGTTTTAATTTATAATTGTTTATTTACTTTAAGAATGCTACTCATGAGTCAATGACGAAAGAAATTCGAATATGATATGAGATCTATGATGTATGAATATGAAAGAATAGGAAAGTCAGTAACAGGATTTGTTTGCTAACGACAGTAGATGTTAGTCTTGGTGCATCTTGGATTATGATATTACATGGCCACCCAAGGGGGTAGTGCATGACGGACATTTCACAGCCATACATATAGTGTGGTACGTGCCTGAACTTCACGGCCTCTCAAAAGGGGGTGTGTGCCTGATTTCGAGATTCACACGAAGAAACGGCCACCTAAGTGTGAATCCTGCCTGTTTATCCTATTAAATATTTCTGTGTTTTCCTTAATTGAATGAAATCATTTTATACTTATATATACATTGACTCATGAGGTCCAAAAGTATCCTGTCTCTCACTGAGTTTCTCAAACTCACCCCATGATTATTATATTCTTTTTAGATGCAGGTTCAGACTTGGGAGTCGACCCTTCCGTTCAGCATCAGTAGATTCCTATCTTGGTGAGCCCTTAATAGTAAAGGCCCTGATGTGTATTCTATTTTGTTCTATAATATTAGTTGTAGCTCCATAATATTCTAGGTAGGATCCGACCCTAGCTGGTGTGTTAAGTTTATGTTCAGAGATTGTTTAGACTGAGTTGGATTGACTATTGTATATATATTTATAAATTGTGTTGTGTGCTGAGGGGTGCATTCTGAGAATGCCTGGATCCCCTATGGAAGTGTGTGCTTGTTGAATTGCATAATAAGCACTCGTATTTGGGAAGCATCTTGACTATAGAGGAAACTCTATCCAAATTTTGTGAAATTTTGATGTGTAAGGCTTGCTAGGGTCCTTAGATGCTCGAGTGAGAGGATGGTGGAGCTAGTAGCTTACAATCTAAATAGGCCTGCAGAAGAGTGGTATGCCACACTCATGGGAGGTAGGGATGCCTCTAGTTTACCTTCCCTTACCTAGGAAGAATTTACTGAGGTTTTCATGATAAGATTCCTTCCAGTCAACAAAAGAGAGAAGTATGCTGCTGATTTTGAAAGGTTAAGGCAAAACCCAGGGATGTCTATAGCAGAATATGAAGAACAATTTACCAAATTGTCCCGCTGTGCCTATCATCTGGTATCCGATGATATAATGAGAACTAGGAGGTTTGTCCAAGGCTTGCTTGACCCTTTATTTTCCAACTTACTTTCTATGGTCAGGAGAATGTCTTATGCTGAAATTATGGATGCTGCTTATGGTCTCGAGATTGGAATGGAAAAGCGGAGAGCGGCCAAGGAGGCAGGCAAGAAGTAGAAAATGAAGGGGAATTTTTCTAGAGGATCTAATTCTGAGGGAGCTCAGAATTTCCAGGGCTGACGTCAGGCACCCTCAAGAGAAGCTACTTCTTCAGGGCATGTTTCTATGAGTGTGTCTGGCTCAGAGTCCCAAGCTGGCAGTGCATCTCAGCCTGGCATGCAAGGAATGGGGCAGTCAGCTTTCGCCAGACCTCTATGTCAATTTCATGGGAATTACCACTCGAGGCAATGTCATAGAGCCACTGGAGCTCGATTTGGATATGACCAAACAGGACATCTCAAGTAGAAGTGTCCCTATTCAAGGGGGCTTTTGATCCGAACTTTGCATGTCCTGCAGTATCAGTGCCGTCCTACTGAGCTTTATCTCCAGGAGTTTCTCATGGACCCTTTGGAAAAGGTCCAGGTAGGGGAGCAGGTGGTAGAGGAGCAGGCAGAGGCCAACCCCGAGTTTTAGCCTTGACAAGGCAAGATGCTCAGGTTTCGAATGCTGTGGTGGCAGGTGCCTTACATGTTAATTTTTTTGAAGCATATGTGTTGTTTGACCCGGGCTCCACCCACTCCTTCGATCACCCTTTTTGGGTTAGAACCTCCATGGGAGAACTCTTAATGGTTCAGTTAATGTTTCCCTCCTGTATAGTTAGTATCAAGGGAGAGGATACTCTGGCTAACTTGTTGTTATTGGAGATAATGGAATTCAACGTCATCCTAGGCCTAGACTGGTTGTCCTCATGCCATGTCTCGGTGGATTGCCATTCTAAGGCAGTGAAGTTTGAGATGGCCGATGGTTCATCTTTTATATTCTGGGGAGATAGTAGCATAACCCCCACCAACCTAATTTCTTCTATGATAGCAATGCGATTGATGGATAAAGGAAATGAAGACTATCTTGCAGTGGTTCACGATGTAGAAATGGCGGTGCCTAGTCTTGATCAAGTTCATGTGGTAAGAGAATTTTCAGATGTGTTTCTTGAGGAACTGCTAGGAATGCCTCCAGATAGGGAGATTAAATTTTGTATTGATTTGACTCCTGATGTTTGGCCCGTTTCTATTCCTCCTTATCGCATGGCTCCAGCAGAACTTCGGGAGTTAAAAGTTCAGTTGCAAGACATGCTAGAAAAGGGCTTTATGCATCCTAGCACGTCCCCATGGGGTGCTCCTATGCTTTTCGTGAAGAAGAAGAAGAATGGTTCCATGCAGTTATGTGTGGACTATAGACAACTCAATCGACCGACGGTTCGTAATAAATATCCCTTAGCCAGGATTGATGACCTGTTTGATCAGCTTCAAGGGGCATCATGCTTTTCTAAAATTGATCTTCGATCCGGATACCATCAGTTGAGAATTCAGGAGGAAGATATTCCTAAGACTGCTTTTCAAACCCGTTATGGACATTATGAATTCTTAGTAATGTCTTTTGGATTAACCAATGTCTTAGCTACTTTCATGGACTTGATGAATTGAGTGTTCAAACCCTTCCTGGATCACTTTGTGATTGACGATATCTTGGTTTACTCAAGGAGTGAGGAACAGCATGAGTGCCATTTGCGGATCATTCTACAAACTCTAAGGGATCACCAACTCTATGCTAAATATTCCAAATATGAGTTTTGGTTGGATCAAGTGACCTTTTTGGGTCACATTGTCTCAAAGGAAGGAATTATGGTGGATCCTAGGAAGATTGAAGCTATCCAAAAGTGGCCACGGCTGACAACCGTGATAGAAATTCGGAGTTTCTTAGGATTGGCAGGCTATTATCGAAGATTTGTAAAAGACTTCTCCAAGATCTCTACTTCCTTGACTAAGCCAATGCAAAAAAATGTACCTTTTCAATGGTCTGATGATTGTGAAGAGAGCTTCCAAAGGCTTAAAGCTTGTCTAACTACAGCCCCTGTGCTAGTATTGCCTTCAGGATCTGGAGATTATTTGGTCTATTGTGATGCCTCCTGAGTAGGGTTTGGATGTGCTCTTATGCAACATGGACGAGTCATCGCTTATGCCTCAAGACAATTAAAGAGACATGAGTAAAACTACCCCACCCACGATCTAGAAATAGCAGCTATGGTATTTGCTAAAGATTTGGAAACATTATCTTCATAGGGAATCATGTCAGATCTACACCGATCATAAGAGCTTGAAGTATCTTTTCCAATAAAGGGATTTGAACTTAAGGCAATATAGGTGGATGGAATTGCTTAAGGACTACGATTGCACTATTTTATATCATCCGAGCAAGGCAAATGTAGTGGCCGATGCATTGAGCAGGAAATCCATGGGTAGTCTTGCACATATAGCACTAGTGAGAAGGCCCATAGTGGAAGAGATCCACAAGTTAGAAGCTGAGAGTATTCACTTTGAACTTGGAGATTCCGTGCCATTTTTGGCCCATGTTCAGGCGCGATCTTCCTTGATTGAGCAAATCAAAACTACCCAATATGAGGATATTCAATTATGTAACTTACAGAATGAAGTTTGCAATGGGAAGAAGCCTGAATTCTCCCTTCATCAAGTAGGATCTTTGAGATTTGGAAATCACTTGTGTGTGCCAGATGTAGGCAATCTGAGGAGAACTCTTCTAGAGGAAGCCCACAATTCCGGTTATACGATTCATCTGGGTTCCACTAAAATGTATCAAGATTTGAAACAATTGTTTTGATAGAAAGGTATGAAGAGGGATATAGGGGACTTTATATCATGAATTTTAGTATGTCAGCAAGTCAAAGCTGAACATCAAAGACCTACCAGGTTATTACAACAGGTTGAAATACCTGAGTGGAAATAGGAGAGAATTACTATGGATTTTATGACCGGATTGCCTCGGAGCTTTAGGGGTTTTGATTTTGTTTGGGTGATAGTAGATAGATAAACCAAGTCGGCTTATTTCCTCCCAGTCAAGACTACCTATAAAGCTTCCTGTTATGCTAAACTCTATGTTGATGAGATTGTTCAACTTCACGGAGTTCCAACATCCATTATCTCAGGCTGTGGACCTCAATTTACTTCTCATTTTTGGAAGATCTTCTAAAAGGCCTTAGGGACCCGACTAGATTTAAGTGAGGCGTTCCACCCTCAAACGGATGGGCAATCTGAAAGAACAATCCAAATCCTTGAAGATATGTAGAGGTCCTGCATTTTGGACTTTGGCAGGAACTGGGATAGTTACATGCCCCTAGTTGAATTCTTTTACAACAATAGTTATCAAGCCAGTATCCAGATGGCACCATTTGAAGCCTTGTATGAAAGACGCTATAGGTCTCCCATTGGATGGTTTGAGGTGGGTAAGGCTAAAATTTTGGGGCCAGACTTAGTACAAGACTCCTTACAGAAGGTTTGGTTGATTAGAGAACGGCTGCTAGCAGCCCAAAGTAGCAGAAGGCTTATATTGATCATCAGAGGCGAGACCTAGAATTCTTCATTGGTGACCTGGTGTTCCTTCGTGTGTCCCCTATGAAGGGTGTGATGAGGTTTGGAAGGAAGGGTAAACTCAGCCCTCGTTACATTGGCCCTTTTGAGATTTTGGATAAAATTAGCCCAGTGGCGAACCATTTGGCCTTACCACTTGGCTTAGCTATGATTCATCCAGTATTTCATGTGTCCATGCTATGGAAGTACCTCCCCGGCCCTTCTCATGTGTTACTTCGCATACTATCCAGTTAGAGGAAGATTTAACTTATGAAGAAAAGCTTGTAGCTATAATTGATTGTCAAGTGAGGATGTTGTGCTCAAGGGAGGTGGCCCTTGTAAAGGTAATCTGGAAGAACCATTCAGGAGAAGAAGCAACTTAGGAGACTGAAGAAGCTATATAGACCAAATACCCCCACCTTTTCGATTGAGGTAATTATTATTTTGTTCAAAATTTGAGGATGGATTCTTTTTGAAGGGGGAGTATACTTGGTGTAGTTTCAAGTTTTTCTGTGTTAATCTTATATGATCGATGTGTTTAATCTGTTTATGATGGAATTTAGTTGGTATGTGATGATCTTGGGTGTTAGATGTCATTTGGAATCAAGGAACCATGTTTTGGGAAGTTGTAATCGATTACCGTGTGGCTGGTAATCGATTATGGGGCTCTCTGTATGTCCACGGGTTAAAAATTTTCGCGTTGTAATCGATTACCAAATATGGTAATCAATTACCAGTTCTGGGTTTGTGGTAATCGATTGCCAGTTCTTCATCGTAATCGATTACCAGCTCATGGTAATCGATTAACACAAGTCAATATATATACGGAGATGCGTCCTACACCCTCATTTTCGAGTTTTCTTTCTCTCTCTAACCCCAACTCTCTCCCTTCTCTCTAGAATTCTTTCTTCCACCATTCCTTACATCTATTAACTCCATTCCATCATTTCCAACAACAACACAATATTCATTCCATTAAACACAATCATCCATGCAATCCGTTCCTCTTTCATTTTCCTTGCTTGGGTAGGTTTGAAGCTGGAGAGCTCACTTCTATCCATATCCTCCTCATTCCAATTTTAACGGTAATCCTCACTTCTCATTTCTTCTTTTCCCTAGAATTTTCAATTCTTTGATTTTTAGAAGGATTCTTGAAACCCTAGGATTGTAAGATTAAAGAACTTATGGTATGGAGATTGTTAGTGATCAATAATTGATTCAATGTCATATTATGGTGTTAGATTATTCCAAGGAAATCCCCTCCAGCTTTGTGGCTCCGAAGAATTAAAATTTTTCCTGTGACCGCTGATCTGTGAGTAGATAGAATGCTTTTGAATTAATTCTGTTTTAATTTATAATTATTTATTTACTTTAAGAATGCTACTCATGAGTCAATGACGAAAGAAATTCGAATATGATATGAGATCTATGATTTATGAATATGAAAGAATAGGAAAGTCGATAACAGGATCTGTTTACTAACGGCAGTGGACGTTAGCCTTGGTGCACCTTGGATTATGATATTACGCGGACACCCAAGGGGGTGGTGCGTGACAGACATTTCACAGCCATACATATAGTGTGGTACGTGCCTGAACTTCACGGCCTCTCAAAAGGGGGGTGCGTGCCTGATTTCGGGATTCACACGAAGAAACGGCCACCTAAGTGTGAATCCTGCCTGTTTATCCTGTTAAATATTTTCGCTGTTTTCCTTAATTGAATGAAATCATTTTATACGTATATATACGTTGACTCATGAGGTTCAAAAGTATCATGTCTCTCATTGAGTTTCTCAAACTCACCACGCGGTTATTATATTCTTTTCAGATGCAAGTTCAGACTTGGGAGTCGACCCTTCCGCTTAGTATCAATAGATTCCTAGCTTGGTGAGCCCTTAATAGTAAGGGCCCTGATTTGTATGCTGTTTTGTTCTGTAATATTAATTGTAGCTCCATAGTACTACAGGTAGGATCCGACTCTTGCTGGTGTGTTAAGCTTATGTTCAGAGATTGTTTAGACTGTGTTGGATTGACTATTGTATATATATTTATGATTGGATGAATATGTTTGATTATAAATTGTGCTGTGCGCTGAGGGGTGCATTTTGATAATGTCTGGATCCCCAATGGAAGTGTGTGCTTGTTGAATTGCAGGATAAGTACTCGTATTTGGGAAGCATCCTAAATATAGAGGAAACTCTGCCCAAATTTTGTGAAATCTTGATGTGTAAGGCTTGCTAGGGAGCGTGCTCTCTAAGCGCCGGTCACAGCCTAGATTGGGTCATGACAGAATAGTTAAGAGATTAAGAATTAGAACAAGAAAGAAATCGAGAAATTTTCTAAAATATAAATGAAGTAAAAGACTAGATTATGAAAAGTAATAAGAAAAGCATAAGAAAATTTGATTAACTATGTAACTAAAATTCACTCTATAACATTTTTCATTAAAATATAAGAAGGAACTTAAGGATTTTGTTAGACGAAATTGGGAAAGAATACTATTAGAGATGGAAATTTCAAAGAAAAAGAGAGTTTAGCTCAAAAACTTAGACTTTGAATAAATTATTTTAAGGTTTGAAAGGATAATTTTTTCGATAAACTCTATCCTCGACAGCGTAGAGAATTTATTTAAATGAGTTAAACATAAGAACAAGTTAGAAATTAAAATCTATATGATATCTAAAATAGAATTTGATGATAAAAGCTACCACTTAGATGCAAAAATTGAGGTAAAATAAGGGAATTGAACATAAAAAAAATAAAGAAAGACAAGAAGCCTGCAAATTTGAAAGTAAAAATAAACCTTAATCCTTATAGTATTCTGTAAAGACATAGGAGAAAATTGATACTTTGGTAAATTGAGAACCGAAATAAAATGTTTTAGAAAAAAGGGACGTAACAAAGTGGCAGGAGGAATTATAACTGTAATGACCTAAAACCCAATAATTACTACAAGAATCTCTTAAACTAAGTCCCTTAGACAGAGAATTATTCATTTGAACAGATAAGAAGGTGTTTGAAACAAGTTAAGGTAGGTGTGATAAAATATTAGAGTTAGAAATTAGTTTAAAATTCAATTAAAAATTCCCATAATAGCCATCCAAATGTGGAATAATGATCCCTAACAACCATGAAAATAAATTGTTTGACAAATTATAAAACTTAGATTAGCTTTTGCAAATGTTTCAAAAATTAGAAAGATAACAGAACTATAAACTAAGCAGAAAAGATGAGGAATAAAATTGAATACTATAGTGAAACCCCAAAGACTAACCAAATTTCGAGGGCGAAATTTCTTAAAGGAGGGGAGAAATATAACATTCCCATTTTTTATAATATAGCATAATAAGTGTAACATCCCCATATAACGTAATAAAAAATAATAAAAACCTCCTTAGGCAAATTTTTATTATTCATAGCCTTGCCCCTGAACTTTTTAGAAAATGACATTTAGGTCCCTAAATCAATAAAATTAGTAGAATAGGATTTTAAACGAAGCAGAACCATATAGTAGAAACGTAGAAACTAAATTCTTAGCCAATTGGGCCACAGAGGTGCCCACATGTGAAATGACGCGAGATGCCCCTAGACTTGCCCATAATTACGAAAATATCATTAGTCATGGAAAACAGAAAATAGAAGGCTCTAAACTTGCACAACATTTAAGTTACCCCATTAATCAATTTATTCGATTTTATTGAGTTTGTAAAGTTAATTAAAAGTTAATTAAAGGTTAACTAGGAGTTGATTAGAAGTGAATTAAAGATATTAGGATTAAGAAGAATTGAAATAGACATATAGAAAACCTCACAAAATTCTTCAAAACCATTTTGTCGATTTGCAGGAAATTGGCTGAGATTCGATATTTTAAACCACCAGAAC
Organism: Pterocarpus santalinus; assembly: GCA_031439595.1. Taxonomy (NCBI): domain Eukaryota; kingdom Viridiplantae; phylum Streptophyta; class Magnoliopsida; order Fabales; family Fabaceae; genus Pterocarpus; species Pterocarpus santalinus. The sequence goes on along the minus strand of CM062526.1, from coordinate 9,483,280 downwards.
CGGACTAATAGAATTCTACACTAGAAACCCTAGAAAGAGTGGCTAAAATTCAGCTATCATTCCCCCAAAAAGTGGTGCCACTTGCTGCCACACGTGAGCAAAAAACTTGGATGAATCATGGCCACCCAAAGAGCAACCAATGAGAAGCCAAGAATCCAACTACCTAGAGTTATATAAATGCAACAAACTCCTCCTCAATCCTTTTTCAATTTTCGGCCTCAATATACCAAGCCACTCTCTCCCTCACTTTCTTCTTCATCTCCCTCTCTTCATCCTTGTTTCTTCACCCTTCCTTCATGCTTTCACCTAAGACTTGCTTCCTCACTAGCTTAAGGTTCAATTTTGAGGTAAGATTCAATTTCTGTTCTTAATTTCTCTGAACTGTGGCTACATGAAATTTCACTCTCCTTCATTTATTTGATGATATATTGGATGTATTTGATGGTTTATGGTTGGATTAACATGAAATTTAAGTTGGAATTAAAGTTAAAGGAGAAAACTAGAAGAAGTGGAGAATTAGGATGCTGTCTAGGTGAGAAACCCTGCGGTGGTCCATACGGCAGAGTGTACAGCTCTGCCTACAGCCATTTAAATTCGATGAAACTATTTTTATATGAAAGTAGACATTCAAGGCTTTCCATACATATATAATATAAGGCCATTGGATTAGTATTGAGAGAGATATGAATTTTGGAAGTTTGACCTAGGTTTCTGAGTTTGATTCTGGGTTGACTAGGTTTTTCAGGGCAAAACTTGCCCTATACGACTTGCAATTGAATGAAACCAACTTTATTAGAAAGCTTATACATATCAGAATATCCCGTAAAAATTTTAAAGTTAGATATGGTCCAGTTTGCTCCCAGTGGTTCGAAGAAGTTGCCCTATGTCCAAACCGGGCCAAAACAGGACAATTCAGGAACGTCAAATTTCGGGGCTTATAACTCAAGCTATACTAAAGCAAATGAAATGGAAATTGATGTAAATGAAAGCTTGTCCTGTTAGCTTTAATATGATATCAATTTGTATGATTTGAACTGGTTGTCAAGCTTTAGTAGATTTTTAATTTTAAGTGTGTAATTCTGGCTAGTTACAAGGGAGGCCAAGATAAAACTTAAATAACTTGAGCTATACTTATCAAAATTAGATGGGACCAAAGAGGTTAAAAAAGACACATAACACTCTAACATATCCAAAATTTAGGTCCAAATGAGTTAAATAGAAATTATGGCTTGATTTACAAAAACCGGGTTGAATGAAAGTGTTAAGACAGCAATCAGGTCTTAAATGTAACAATTATGCCCATGAATTTGATGATTAAATTGTGAGTAAAGTGTTATGATTTCTCTGTACAATTGGTTTCCTAAGTATTGGAACTATTCATGCAGAAGTGGACATGATCTGTTATGCTACCGAATTTTCGGTAGAAGCATGTGAAGTTATGATAGCTTGTGTTATGAAGATTAATTTATGAATATGAAATTTTATATGCAAGGATATATGAAAGTAAATGATGAAGCATATGTATGAGTGCATTTAGTATGTCTATGCATGATTAGGTATGAGAATGAAAGGATATGAATATATTAAATGTGGATCCCATCACTTGGAGGCAGTTAATTAGGTCTCTCCCTGTGAAAGCAGTTAAAAGATATGATGAATGTTCTATATTCCTAAGGAACGTGACATGGCGATCATGCTCTGATGGGATATGACATGGTGATCATACTTTGAAATGTGGCATATAAAGATTCTATGATGAAAGATATGATGATGAGTCCGTATTTCTAAGGAACGTGACATGGCGATCACGCTCTAATAGGGTATGACATGGCGATCATACTCTGGAATGTGGCATAATGATCCCACACCCTAAGGAATGTGACATGGCGATCACATCCCAATGGAGTATGACATGATGATCATACTCTGGGACGTGGCAGAAAGAATATATCCCTAAGGAGTGTGACATGATGACACACCCAATGGAGTATGACATGGCAATCATACTCTAGAATATGTGTGACAAGTAAAGGAAGATAAAGGAAGAAAAGAAAATTATGTATATCTTCATAAATTCAAGTACAAGTAAAGGCGTGTGCAGATTTTATGTTTTCAGTATATTGGTGCTATTATATTTTAATACGTTTCAATTATTATTCATAGTGTAATTCATGAATTGATTTTGTATTGGTTCACCTAAATGACAAGTGTGTGAATAAAATGAACTTTGTTTCGGATAGCTTGTTTTCGAACTATAAAATCAAATAGTTTGTATAACATGTTCACTTTTTTCATAATAAACCGAAGCAACTAGAGATGACAACAATGACATTATGTATAATAGTTAAAGAATCCTATTAAGAATTTAAAATTCTCACTCCTGTTTCCATATTATCTCCAGATAATTCGATAAGTTGCAAAGACGACTGAAGTTGCTGTCAGATAAGCTCTGCTCAAGTAACAGTAACAACTCCTGAGTGTGGTACTATGACTTAAGCATAGTACTGTACAGAGGAGGATGTTACAATAAGAACTTTGATTTATTTCACTAACGTAGTATGAAAATTTCTCATGCAGCACTATGTCATGACGATCCTTACACTGAGAACTATATAGGGGTATGACACTGCCATTGATATTACAGCACTACCATATAGTAAAAATTAAGAAATGATGAAAATGCCTCTGTACTGAAAGCTCTTTTTATTTATAGAATTGCCCTAGATTTTTAGTAATTACACTTACACCCCAAAAACTATTTCCATTTAGACCCTAAAACTTTTAGAAAATAATATTTAGGTCCCCGTACTATTCAAATTAGTAGAATAGGAGTTTAAGCAGAGTAGAGTAACATAGCGAAACCGTAGAAACCTAAATCTCAGCCAATTAAGCCACGGAAGTGTAACGCCCAAGTTGAAAGTTGTATGAACGGTGATACCTCATCCTATCAAACCCCGCAAAAGCTCTAAGTATAGACCCTATTGTAACACCCTCCTTTATATAAGCCATGCTCGAGTCACGGAGTATATCAAGAGGTTGTCACTGTGCTAAAAGAATCTTTAAAATGTGGAAAATATAATATATGGCCCTTCAACTGTACATTTTATAATTGAAATATAGTTCATAAATTTCGTTATCTATGATATATAGAGAATAAAATAATTACAATTTAAAAGAAATTTGTAACTAACATGTCACATGGAACGTCCCAGTAGTCTCTTGATGTAGTTTGCTACCGAGTCATGCTCTGTGAACGTCCCAGTATTCCACCTCACACTTGATTTCTAGCTTAGGTACTGGAATGTTTATAGAAAAGAAAAACATACAAGCAGGCAGCGAGAACCTATGGTTCTCAGTAGATAAATTCAAACCATACAGCGTCATCATAAACATTCCAGCCACTTCGGTTTCTTATCAAAAAAATGTGAGCACATATACACAACCAGTGGTTCAGTTTTAAGTTGAAAACATCTTTCTCGAAGCGGGTTTAATCAATTGGATTTTTATATACTTATTTTCCCTCATTCCTAGCTCATTAATTCTCTCTTGTTCCTAATTGTTTTGAATTGGACCATTTTGTATTGTTTGGATTTTGTTTGGATTTGAGTTAAATTTTCCAGCATTAGGCGAATTCTGATACTGTTTTGGTTTTTGGCTTATATCTTGAGTTATAGAGCTCATTTTATTGTGATTCTTGATTTGTAGGAAAGCTGAGAGATAGGCCTACAAGTGATATGAAGAAGTTAGAAGCCAATTCTGGTGTTAAGGAGCTGAAATTGGGCCTAGAAGTGAACTGAAGCGGTGCAATCGCGGTTTCTGAACTGGGTGCAGTATTTGGACCATATCTTGGTCCATAGTAGCCCAATTGAGTCCATTCTAGCGGCATTTTGAAGCTGAAATCCAAAGCTTTAAGTGATCTTCAGACCACAAATCCAAACTGATGCGTTTTCATTGCCAAAAATGCGGACAAACGTTACTGACTGGATTAGAAAATGTACTTGCATGTTTTTAGCATAACTTTCTTTATATAATTCAGAATTTAGCAAATAAGGTATCCAGATTCAGAGAAGAGAGAGGGGATTAATGTAATAGCTGTTACGGATTGATGGGGAGATGTTTTGATTCGGTTTTGGCTGGCTGACTTAGGGGGAAACCAGAATTGTAACCAGACAGATTTTGGAATAGGAAATTTACGGTTTTTGGTTCTTTTTCTCCTCTCTTCTCTCACGCCGCCCCCCCCCCAACCTTAACAACTCGTCTTCCTCCATTCATGGAGGAGTAAGCTTCCATCTAATCCAAGGATTCAAAGAAGCATTGGCTGTCTTGAGGATTTGCGCAACCAAACTTCATCAAATCAAATCGGTTTTCTACTCCCTTTTCTTTCATTGTGATTAATCCAATTTCGGATTTGAAGGTTTTTGATTCGGAATTGTGGTGGATTATAATTGCTTTCTTACTTGCTTGCTTGCATATTGCTCGATTGATTAATGTGTAATGCAATTGCGTGAGTAGAATCATTTTCAGGTTTGAATTTGATGATTGATTACATTGGTGCTTGAAAATTAACATGAATTGGTTAGCTTCTAGAGGTTTCTGAATTTAATCACTTATTTGTTAATTGAATGCATGAAGGTTTTCGTGTACAATGTCGTATCCGAACAGAGGTTTCTTTCGGGTTTGATGTCAGTCACTGATTTGATTTGAATGATTATTTTTAGAATCTGATGATAGATTAGTCACTGTCTTTCTTCGTTCTTGGATTGGATGTTCCAAATTCTGTTCATTTCTTTTATATTCATTTCAGTATTTTAAATTCCTAAACCCCCTCCCCCAATCTCCTGATCATATAACATTGTCATCGCTGGGAAACGACCCGGGTTGCACCCTTGCTACGAGTTTAGTGTAATTCGGTTTTTATTGTAATTTGATCGAGCTCGGCACTCGAGTCAAATTTTGGCGCCGTTGCCGGGGATGATTGATGTTATTTGGTCATGTTAATATGTGTTTATAGCATTGCATATTCTGTTTTGATGTGTGCCTGGTCAAGTTGTTAGTTTTAATTCATAGTTAGTAGTTCGGTTTTACGGTTTTTGACGACTAACTCGTTTCAGTTGATTTCAAGGGACTTGATTCCATAGCAAAACATCATTCTGAGAAAAACTCAATCCTTTGGATTGAGTCCCCCTTGTTTTTGTCAAATTCCATCGTTTAGATAGGTTTTTAGAGGTTTCTTGATCTTTTCGGTATTTTTTTAGGGACATAACGGGTATTTTTGTAAAAGATTTTGCGCTCTGATTGACTTGAAAATTGGTCAGTTGAAGGAAAATGGCCTTCTGATCAGGATCAAAGCAAAGCTATTGACTTTTTATTTGTAAGCCAAATTCCTTTATTTAGACCACTTTTTTTAATTTTTTAAGATTTTTCTTTGTATTTTCTTACTCCTTGAGGGTAAAATTTTTTAGGTGTGGTGGTCCAATAATTTTTAAAAATTTTTTGGTAGTGTTTTTATATTTATTTTGATTATTTTGAGTGTTTGTGCGCATGTTTTAGTGCTTTGTGCATATGGTTCTGTTTGCTATTTTGTTAGTGCATGACTAGGTCTGATCCAACTCCTAATTTAGTTGAATTTGATCCTGAATTAGAGAGAACTCTCAAACAAATTAGAAGAGCTAAGAGGAGGTTGTTTGAGACCAATTCTGCTAGTAATTCTATTTTTGATTCTATTCCTGATTTTGTTGAAAATTCTGATTTTTCAGGAAGCATGGCTAATAGAACCTTGAAGGAACTTGCAAAGACTCGATGTCAACTATCAAGCTTTGGCCATCCAGAACCCGAATTTGGATGCAGACTTCGAGCTAAAATCAGGACTGATACATCTGCTGCCCAAGTTTCATGGCTTAGCTGGAGAAGACCCTTACAAGCACTTGAAGGAGTTCTATGTAGTGTGCTCAACCATGAAGTAGCATGGAGTGGAGGAAGATCACATCAAGCTGAGGGCATTTCCCTTCTCCCTAGATGGATCTGCCAAGGATTGGTTGTACTACTTGCATCCGTGTTCCATTATGAGCTGGCAAGACATGAAGAGGATGTTCTTGGAGAAATTCTTCTCTGCCTCAAGAGCTGCTTCCATCAGAAAAGAAATTTGTGGCATAAGGCAGATTAGTGGAGAGACATTGCATGAGTATTAGGAGAGGTTCAAGAAATTGTGTGCAAGCTGTCCACACCATCAGATTAGTGACCAGCTTCTCATTCAATATTTTTATGAAGGTCTCATGCCAATGGACAGAAGTATGGTTGATGCTGCTTCTGGAGGGACTTTGGTAGATAAAACACCTGCTGCAGCTCGTGAATTAATTGTAAACATGGCTGCCAATGCACAACAATTCGGTACCCGAGCCATAGTGTCAACAAGAGGAGTGAATGAAGTGCATACCGTTGATGCAAACCAGCAGAGGATGGAGAACCGAATAAATGAGTTGACAACCTTGGTGAGGCAATTGGCACTTGGCCAAGAAGAACCCCAAAGAACCAAAGAGCTATGATTTGTGGCATTTGCTCTATACCAGGACATCCAACAGATCAGTGTCCGCATCTGTAGGAGAGCAATGAAACTGTTGTAGGAATTTTTCCTGGTAGGCCTTATCAGCAGCAGCAACAGCAGAAGAGCTACGATCCATTCTCCAACACATACAATCCTGGCTGGAGAGATCACCCAAATCTGAGGTATGGCAATAACTTCAATCAGTTTCAGCAATCTCAGTTTAAGCAAAATTTTGCTGGACCAAGCTCAGGACAATACCATCCAACAGTTCAGCAAAATAAACCACAAAGCAGCAGCAGCAGCAGCTCAGAGCCAAGCTTGGCAGAATTGGTGAAGCAGATGGCAACCAGTAGCATTCAATTTCAGCAACGAACAGAAGCCAGCATTCAGAATCTCCAAACACAGATTGGTCAATTGGCTACAACAGTAAATGAGATGAAGTCTCAAGGCTCTGGCAACCTTCCCTCCCAATCCGTGAGCAACCCAAAGAATGTGAGTTCCATCACTTTGAGAAGTGGCAAGCAGCTTAAGGTTCCTGATGCTGCAGATTCTGCAGAACAACCAGAGGTGGTAGCAGAAAATTCTGATTCTGCAGAAATAAAAACAAATGGGGCAGAACCAGGCAATAGCAGCAAGCAACCTAAACAAAGTGTTCCACTACCTTTCCCCAACAAAGTGACACAAAACAAGAAGCGAGCGGAAGCTGAATTGGACAAGGAGATCATGGACACATTCAGAAAAGTGGAGGTCAATATTCCGCTCCTAGAAGCCATCAAACAGATTCCAAAGTATGCCAAATTTCTCAAGGATTTGTGCACTCATAGAAGGAGGCTGAAGGGAAATGAGAAGGTGAGCATGGGCAGAAATGTTTCTGCAATCATTCAGCCAAATATTCCTCCGAAATGCAAGGATCTGGGGACTTTCACCATTCCATGCATCATAGGAAGTGCTTGATTCACCAAGCTATGTTGGATCTTGGAGCTTCAATAAATATCATGCCAAAATCAATTTACCAGTCTTTGTGCATTGGAGAGCTCAAGCCAACAGGAGTGGTCATCCAACTTGCCAACCGGAGCACAACTCACCCTGAGGGAGTTTTAGAAGATGTGTTGGTAAGAGTAAATAACCTTATTTTTCCTGCTGATTTCTATGTGCTAAATATGGAGGATGAATTGCATGCTAATCAACCAACATTAATCTTAGGTAGGCCATTTTTGAAAACTGCCAAGACTAAGATTGATGTGCATTCTGGTACATTATCCATGGAATTTGGAGATAGTAAAGTGCAATTTAATCTGTTTAATGCCATGAGATACCCACCGGAAGAGCATTCTGTTTTTCATATAGACATTATTGATTCATTGGTTGATGAAGTGCATGAGAACATGTTCACTAAATTATATTGTGTTGATTATGATTGTGATGGTAGTAATGACTTATGTGCTGTGCTGTTTGTGCTATTTATGCTGAATTCGCTGCATGCTTACAAGCTGAAAATGCTGTTTCCGTTGTTTCTGTTTCTGCTGAAAATTCTGTTTCTAATTGTGCAAATTCTGCTGCTGTTCCTATTTTTTTTGCTGTTCAAAATTTTTCTGATGAATCTGATTCTGTTCCTGCTGTTAATTACAAATCTGAAAACTCTGTTTCTGCTGTCACATTATTTTCTGTTGCAAAAAATTCTATTTTCACTTATTTAATTTCTGCTATAGCATCTGTTTCTAGCAATTGTGCTATTGTTCCCTCTAGTTGCACAAATTCTGGTTGCGCACATGCTATTTCTGCTGATTCTATTCTGTCTATGTTTCTGTAGTTCCACATTACCATTTTCTGCACATTCTGCTACTGAAAATTATGTTTCCACAAATTTTGTTTCTGCTGCAAATTCTGTTTCTGCAGATTCTGATGTTGATGTGCAAATTTCAAATTTTGACTTTGCAGATTCTGTGATTTTGAATTCTGTACATCATTTTGACTCTACTGATTCTATTTTAGCTTCCATAGGATATGATGATGCTGTTGTGCAGAATTTTTCACAGATTGCAGGTGTTGAACCTAAACCATCAGAAGCAACTCCAAGATTAGCACCTTCTATCATGGAGCCACCTACCTTGGAATTGAAGCCATTGCCAGAAAATTTGAAATATGCATTTCTGGCACCAAATGAGAAGCTACCAGTCATCATAGCCAAAGATCTGCAACTAGAGCAAGAAGAGAAGTTGTTGAACATTCTAAGGTAGAACATGAAGGCTATAGGCTGGACATTGGCAGACATACCTGGGATTAGCCCCTCTACATGCATGCACAGAATTCAGTTAGAGGAGGGAGTGAAACCAGTAAGGCAACCTCAGAGAAGGCTCAACCCGCTTATCTTGGATGCGGTGAAGAAAGAAGTGAGCAAATTGCTAGCTGCAGGAATTATTTATCCAATTCGCATGACAAGTGGGTGAGCCCGGTGCAAGTGGTTCCAAAGAAGACTGGAATAACAGTGGTGAAGAACTCAAAGGAGGAGTTGGTGCCTACAAGAGTGCAAAATAGCTGGAGAGTCTGCATAGACTATAGGAGGCTGAATCAGGCCACTAGGAAGGACCACTTCCCATTACCCTTCATTGATCAAATGCTAGAGAGATTGGCAGGTCAGTCACACTATTATTTTCTTGATGGGTTTTCTGGCTATTTTCAGATCCACATTGCACCAGAAGATTAAGAGAAGACCACCTTTACTTGCCCATTTGGCACATTTGCATACCGGAGGATGCCTTTTGGTTTATGCAATGCCCCAGGTACATTTCAGAGGTGCATGGTGAGTATTTTTTCTGATTTTCTAGAGGATTGTATGGAAGCCTTTATGGATGATTTTACTATTTATGGCACTTCATTTGATGCATGCTTGGATAGTCTTGATAGGGTATTACATAGATGTGTTGAGTCTCGCCTTGTTTTGAATTATGAGAAATGTCATTTTATGGTTAGGCAAGGTGTAGTCTTAGGACATGTGATTTCTAGTGAGGGTATTGCTGTTGATAGGTCCAAGATTGATGTTATTGCTTCTTTACCTTACCCCACATGTGTGCGGGAAGTGCGTTCTTTTCTTGGACATGCAGGTTTTTAGAGGCAATTTAATCAGGACTTCAGCAAAATTGCCCTTCCAATTTCCAAGCTGCTACAAAAGGATATAAACTTCCAGTTTGATGAACACTGCAGGAGAGCTTTTGACCAGTTGAAGCGGGACCTGATTTCTACTCCTGTTCTTCAGCCGCCGGACTGGGAATACCCATTTGAGCTCATGTGTGATGCATCAAACCTTGCAGTTGGAGCTGTTCTTTCCCAGAGCATTGGGAAGATTCCTCATGTCATAGCATATGCCTCCCGGACCCTAGACTCTGCACAGGCTAATTACACCACCATAGAGAAGGAGCTTTTAGCCATTATTTTTGCTTTAGATAAATTCCGTGCTTATTTGTTAGGAACTAAAGTAACTATTTTTTCTGATCATGCAGCCTTGAAGTTCTTACTGAAGAAGCTGGATGCAAAGCCTAGACTCATCAGGTGGATATTGCTGTTGCAAGAATTTGATATTGAGATCAGGGACAAGAGTGGAGCTGAGAACCTGGTAGCAGACTACTTGAGTCGCATTTCACAGACCTTGGAGCCTCTACCTATCCGTGAGACCTTTCCAGATGAGCAACTTTTAAAGTTGCGAGGTAAGGATCCATGGTATGCTGATTTGGTTAACTATCTAGTTACTTCTGAATTGCCTGCCTACTTTAAAAAGCATCAGATAGACAAACTTAAGATTGAGGCTAAATATTATGTCTAGGATGATCCTTATTTGTGGCGCATGTGTAGTGATCAGATTATTAGGCGTTGTGTGCATGAGCTTGAAATTCCTTCTATTTTGCATTTCTGTCACACACTTGCTTGTGGTGGTCACTTTGGACCACAACGCACTGCTAGGAAGGTCTTAGATGCAGGTTTTTATTGGCCCACATTGTTTCGTGATTCTTACACTTATTGTAAGAATTGTGAACAGTGTCAAAAGACTGGTATTATTTCCCATAGGAATGAGATGCCTCAACAACCATTATTGTTTTGTGAGATATTTGATGTTTGGGGTGTTGACTTTATGGGTACATTTCCTATCTCATTTGGTTTTGTTTATATTTTGCTGGCTGTTGATTATGTCTCCAAGTGGGTCGAGGCCAAGGCCACCCGGACTGATGATTCTCATGTTGTTGTAGATTTTGTCAGATCACACATTTTTTGCAGGTTTGGAGTGCCTAAAGCAATCATCAGTGATCAAGGGAGCCATTTCTATAACAGGAACATGGCAACTATGTTGAAGAAATATGGTGTCACCCACAAGGTCTCAACTCCACACCATCCGCAGACTAATGGACAGGTGGAGGTATCAAATAGGGAGTTCAAGCAGATTCTGGAGAAAATAGTGCAGTCTAATAGGAAGGATTGGAGCAAGAGGCTTGAGGATGCATTATGGGCTTACCGCACTGCCTACAAGACTCCTTTGGGGATGTCTCCATATAGGATTGTCTTTGGCAAGGCATGTCACCTTCCGGTAGAAATTGAGCACAAAGCCTATTGGGCAGTCAAGAACTGCAACCTTGATATGAGCCAATCCGGACTTCACAGGAAGCTCCAACTTCAGGAGTTGGAGGAGATCCGGTTGGAAGCCTATGAGAACTCCCGCATGTACAAGGAGAAGACAAAACTCATTCATGATAAGAAGTTGCTGCAGAAGGAGTTCTCCATTGGTCAGAAAGTGCTTCTCTACAATTCTCGCCTCAAGCTCTTTTCTGGTAAGCTTCGTTCTAGGTGGCTAGGTCCTTATATAGTAACTAAGATTTTTCCATATGGTGCTGTGCAGATTTTGGAGCCTAGGACTGATAAAGCTTTCACGGTGAATGGCCACCGCCTAAAGCCATTTCATGAAGACAGACCCTTGGAGACCATTGAGTAGGTCCGCTTGTTAGCAGCCACTTACACTTACACTTGATAGGGGAGTTTTTCTGTTCTTTCCCTCACCTCATTTTACTTGCCTTGCATTTCCATTGTGTGTATTACATTGAGGACAATGTAAAGTTGAAGTATAGGGGAGTGGTTTCGACATAGGTTGTAGGTTGTGTTGTTTGGTAATTAATCATGCATTATAGATTTGTTTCATGGTTGTTTTCACTTCATTTTTTCGGTTTAAAAAAAAATTCTGCTTTGTTTTACTTCGCTTCTCCATTGTTGAATTGAAAGTTGTTAAGTTAAGGCATTAGGTTATAGGGAGGATAGAGTTCCAACATGATTTCATTTTTCTATCCCCTCTTGATATGTGTGGGTTGGGTGGTTGATCTTGATTTGCAATGATTGAGTATGTTGGACTTTACCTTTGTGAGCTTTTGAGCCTTATTTTGGATGGTAGCACTTCATGCCATTCTTTTCTTTCTTGTGTGTTTTCCCTCATAGATTTTGTTATTCTAGAACTTGCTTTGATTCTTCTTTGAGGCTACATTTTTTTTCATACACATTCATGAACATGATAGAGGCATTTCTTTGATTTTAACCACTTAGCCATATAGCCTACCCTACATTTTGCCCCTTGTTTAGCCCCTTTGAACCTTATTGACCATTCTTTGGTTTCTAGCACATTACAAGCTTTAGGTGGAAAACCATGTTATACCCAACCTTAGGGAATAGGGAGTGAATTGGTTTCATCATTATTGCTGTATTTGGGATCAAGTGTGGAGGTTTGAATGAAAAAAAAAAAACAAAAAAAAAGAAGTAGAAAAAATAAATAAATAAATAAATAAAATGGGGACTCTTGATAAAGGGAAAAGAAAGTTTAAAGAGAGTAAGTGTGTGATGGCTTAATTTGTCTAATGACCAATGTCACTTCTATTCTCTTAGGTTGATCTTGTCATATCCTCATATTTTCCTACCCTTACCTTAGCCCCATTCAACCTTGAATAAAGTCCTCTTGATTTGTGTTTACATATGATTGTGAGTAGTGGAGAAGTAGAAGATTAACAAGCTTATGGTAATGCATTGTCTATTGAGGTGACTTGAGTGAAACACTTTTGCCCATACACTTGAGAGTTGAGAGATTTAAACACCAGCTTGTTAACCCTTTCATGCTTGATCTATTTGCATTTTGAAGGATATTGCTTAACTTACATTTTTGAGAGATGGAATGTTGAATGAATTGATTGTTGGAAACTCTTGATGCCTTGTATGCTCTTATGTTCCTAAGCTTGGCACTTTTGATGATTCATTGGAGAATTTGCTTGTTTATTTTGGGTTATTCCATCATTTTAGGTTGCATGTTTCTTTGTCCTTAGTTGAATCTTGCATTAGCACATACAAGAGTTAAGTGTGGGGCAATTTGATCAATTGGATTTTTATATACTTATTTTCCCTCATTCCTAGCTCATTAATTCTCTCTTGTGCCTAATTGTTTTGAATTGGACCATTTTGTATTGTTTGGATTTTGTTTGGATTTGAGTTAAATTTTCCAGCATTAGGCGAATTCTGACACTGTTTTGGTTTTTGGGTTATATCTTGAGTTATAGAGCTCATTTTATTGTGATTCTTGATTTGTAGGAAAGCTGAGAGATAGGCCTACAAGTGATATGAAGAAGTTAGAAGCCAATTCTGGTGTTAAGGAGCTGAAATTGGGCCTAGAAATGAACTGAAGCGGTGCAATCGTGGTTTCTGAACTGGGTGCAGTATTTGGACCATATCTTGGTCCATAGTAGCCCAATTGAGTCCATTCTAGTGGCATTTTGAAGCTGACATCCAAAGCTTTAAGTGATCTTCAGACCACAAATCCAAACTAATGCGTTTTCATTGCCAAAAATGCGGACAAACGTTACTGACTGGATTAGAAAATGTACTTGCATGTTTTTAGCATAACTTTCTTTATATAATTCAGAATTTAGCAAATAAGGTGCCCAGATTCAGAGAAGAGAGAGGGGGTTAATGTAATAGCTGTTATGGATTGATGGGGAGACGTTTTGATTCGGTTTTGGCTGGCTGACTTAGGGGGAAGCCAGAATTGTAACCAGACAGATTTTGGAATAGGAAATTTACGATTTTTGGTTCTTCTTCTCCTCTCTTCTCTCACGCCGCCCCCCCCCCCCCCCGCCACCTTAACAACTCGTCTTCCTCCATTCATGGAGGAGTAAGCTTCCATCTAATCCAAGGATTCAAAGAAACATTGGCTGTCTTGAGGATTTGCGCAACCAAACTTCATCAAATCAAATCGGTTTTCTACTCCCTTTTCTTTCATTGTGATTAATCCAATTTCGAATTTGAAGGTTTTTGATTCGGAATTGTGGTGGATTATAATTGCTTGCTTACTTGCTTGCTTGCATATTGCTCGATTGATTAATGTGTAATGCAATTGCGTGAGTAGAATCATTTTCATGTTTGAATTTGATGATTGATTACATTGGTGCTTGAAAATTAACATGAATTGGTTAGGTTCTAGAGGTTTCTGAATTTAATCACTTATTTGTTAATTGAATGCATGAAGGTTTTCGTGTGCAATGTCGTATCCGAACAGAGGTTTCTTTCGGGTTTGATGTCGACCATCGATTTGATTTGAATGATTATTTTTAGAATCCGATGATAGATTAGTCACTGTCTTTCTTGGTTCTTGGATTGGATGATCCAAATTCTGTTCATTTCTTTTATATTCATTTCGATATTTTAAATTCCTAAACCCCCCCCCCAATCTCCTGATCATATAACATTGTCATCGCTGGGAAACGACCCGGGTTGCCCCCTTGCTACGAGTTTAGTGTAATTCGGTTTTTATTGTAATTTGATCGAGCTCAACACTCGAGTCAGGGTTATATTTTAACAATCATTTGCCATGTCATATGACGGTCATAAAAATATGAATAGTAAAATATGCTTCAATAAGAAACATAATAACATTATGACTTAATAAGATAATTGAAAATGCACATAAAGATGCTTATACTTGACTGTATGCAAGTGCACTTGACTTAATTCGTATCTTTCTTTAACTTGCAACTTGATCTTCATAAACTTTTTCATTACTTGATCCCCTGGGAGTTCTTGGCCATTTTAGACTCCTGGGTAATAGTCTGCTTATCAAGATCGAGTTCATTCCTATATAGGAATGCCGGGTTTACTTTCCCCGACCTTCCCACCGATCTATTCCCCTTAACTTTAAATCCGGGGCTGGCCCAAGTATTATGGAACTTTCGTCATAACATAACTTTTATGTTCATCATAACGTAACCTTTATGAACTCATACATAACCTTTATGGACTTCTTGCAAATGCATATGGATTGAATGTAGATTGTAACTCATGTTATTGAACTTTTGCCAATATAACGGAATGTGTCCGCTTTCCCATGAATAGTGCCAGTACTCAAACAGTCAATTATACAGAGATATCATAACATTTCATTGATAATTCACTTATCAATCTCATAGGAATAAATGTTGCATTTAAAAACATAATTGTTGTCTCAGCATATTCATTCAACCTAGTTTCTGTAAGTCAAGCCAAAATTTCTATTTAACTCATTTGGACCTCCATTTTGTATATGTTAGAGTATTATGTGTCTATTTTCTATCTCATTGGTCCCATCTCATTTTGACTTGTATAACTCAAGATATTCAAGTTTCATCCCGGCCTATCCTGCAGCTAGCCAGAATTACACACTTAAAAGTAAAAATCCACTAAAAATCGAAAACTAGTCCAAATCATATGAAATTGGTATCATATTAAAGCTAGCTTTCATTTGCAAAAAGTTCCATTTCATTTACTTTAGTGACGCTCGAGTTATAAGCCCTGAAATTTGACCTTCTTTAACTATCCTGTTTTTGCCTGGTTTGGGTATAGGCCAACTTCTTTGAACCACTGGTAGCTAATGGGACCGTACCAAACTCGAAATTTTATTATCGAATGTTCCTCTACATGTAAGATTTTCAACAAAGTTGGTTTCTCTCAATTTGGAGTTGTGTAGGATGAGTTACACCCTTCTCAAGTCATACTACCTGGATGAAAGTCCTGATTCCTACGTCAAACTTCAAAAATTCATATCTCTCTCAATATTAATCTAATGGCCTTATATATATATATATATATAGAAAGCCCTGAATGTCTACTTTCATCTAAAAATAGTTTCATCCACTTTAACTGGCTGTAGGTGGAGCCGTACACTCTATCGTACGGACTGCCGAGGGGATTTGGTCTTCTAGCCCCTCACATCTTTCTATCCTCACCCTCTTCTACTCCTTAATCAAATTTAAACACTAAAATAGCCAAAAACCAGTCAAAGATCATCATAGTAATTCACTAATCACATCAAAAATGAAAACATAAAACCAAAATCAGCCACCCCAATCAGAGTAACAGCACAAGATTGAACCTCTACCTCTTTGAAGTGTGATTTTACTATGTGTTGAAGTTTGAATTGATAGAACCTTGTAAAGCTTGAAGGTTTGATGGAGTTGGTTGAGAGAAGGAGAGAAAAGAAGGCTGAAATCAGGGGAGAGAGTGGCGCAAATAAGAGAGAAAAATCTGATTTAAGCATCGAAGAGGTAGTTGACTTTATGAGTTTTGATTGATTGAAATCTTTGTGGGTAAAGTTTAGCCATGTCTCTCTCTTTTGTGGCTATATTATTCTCCACATCGCCCAAAAGTGAAACTCGCTTCCATTGTATCTTAAATCGGAACTCGTCTCGTTTTTGCTTAAAGTCGAAATTCGTGCCCATCTATTTGAAAGTTAGAGATTAAATCAGAGATCAGGAATATTGTCCGTTCTATTTGAAACTTGGAAACAAAGTCGGATGTCGAAAATCATGTACAATTTATTTGAAACATAAGGTCAGAGGTCAGAAATCATACAGCACACAAATCATGTTAAAATCGAAAGTCAAGGACAAGAATAAGAAACCGAAAATACTTAAACCCGGAAGTCGGGTATGTTAATGTAAACTAGGAAGTCGAGAACTAGGACGCTTTAAAACTATTATTACACGTAGTTCTAAAACTCGGTTCATGATCAAACTCAGAGATTGATTCTAGGCATAACACCAGAAATCGAGAATCAAAACGTTAACTTTATATGCCGGGAAATCGAAACTTATAGAACCTCGGAAGTCCCAATTCAATATCGAAAGTTATTCCTAAGCCCAAACTCGGGAACATCAATAGAAATGAGAAGCTCTTCCAAATAAATTCGGAGGTCGGAACCCGTGTGTAACATGGAATCAACTCAGAAGTCAGAAATACGCTCAAACTCGGGAACCTTAAAAGAAATTAAAAGCTCTCGGAAATGAATACGGAGATCGGAACTCGTATGGTACTTGGACCTCAACTCTGAGGTCAGAAGTCGTTCACATCTAGTTGAGCTTGGATATCACTTCGGAGGTCGGAAATCATATTCATTCTGGGGAGATAAACTCGGATATCGGTAATCACTTCCATTTTGTTTGGACCTTGAAGGTTAAGTCAGAAATCGGAAATTATCCTATTTTATTTGAAACTCGAAGATGAAGTCGGAACTCGTGGTGGATGTTACACCTATGCCGCCTTGAAAGGCTATATGATTGGGATATTTTTATGAGATCAAAAGTCCCAGCAAATGTTCCTCAGATATCCAAGAATTGAAAAACGATTTTTAATGAATTTTTGAAAGTCATTAACCCTTTCGTTTTTAGCCTGGAAGTTTAAGAAAATGTGAGTTTTCGGAAATTTGTACTAGAATCCAAAAGTTGGATTTTGATTTCTAAGAAGTTTAATTTTTCCAATATTTTTATTGGATTCAAATGAGAAGTATTCTCTTATTTACATTTATGTTTTAAAGTTAATAAAGAGTAAAATAAATGAGGACAAGCATGTTTGGAATGAGAAAAAATAGGAATTGATTTGATTTGTAAATCGAATTTTATGTTTAGATGTTTTAAAAATAAGAAATGATTTCATTTGTCAAATCCTATGAATTTAGTTGTTTTGTATTTGAAATCCTATCAAAATTGAAAAGGTTTGATAGAAATTGATTTGATTTTAAAATTTAAGTATAAATCAAATCAAATCAATTCTATTTTTAGTTATTCCAAACACTATATTCTGTATTTTAAACATAAAAATGAATTTCTAAATCATTTAAAATCCTATTTTATATAATTATTTCAAACATAAGATTTAACTTATAAATCAAATCAATTCAAATTATTTCAAATTAAATTAAATCAAATCATATTTTAAACCATTCCAAACACTACCTAAGTATATGATGATATTTGAGAAGTGTAAGAAAAGCAAACAAAAAAAAAAAGGATTGGGCACCTAGGCGCCCAAGGAGAGCGCCCTGTGCTGCAGGTCAATTTGTTTTCAGGTGGGTGGGTGCCCAGGCTGCCAACTCGCAGCGTCCAATCGCCCACTAGACGTCAATAAAGAAGGGTTCTTGACCTTTCTCCACTATTTCCACCCAAATCACTTTATCTTTTCTTCCTCTCTCATCCTTCTTCTTCCCCCATGGATTTTATCATTCCTTCATCAAATTTTACTCAAATTTACCACTAAATCCATCCTTTTCTCATCATCATCATAGCTTTGTGTTTGGTTTTCTCTCTTGGAGCTTTCTTTTTCCTTTTGCTAGTGAGAAAAATGAAGGTGGGAGGAGATCTACTACTTTCTTCATGCTCCTCTTCCTTCCTCTAGTCTCTAAGGTAAATTTTTGAGCTTTAGCTTCTTTATTATACTACTGGTTAGCTAAATCTATTATGGATTTAGGGTTTGGTCAAGTAAGAAAGAGTAAGGGTTTGGATTTAAGGATTTTTAGTAGGGAAGGAAGTTTAAGTTAATTCTTAGCTCTAGAAACTAATTACTACTTGAATTGTGTTCTTTACAACATTAGATGCTTGTGAGGATCAACCATGGCCTCTATGGCATTTTAAGCTTCGATTTCCTCCTCATGATTTCAAGTTGTGAGTGATAGTTTATCTATAACTTGATTCTTGTCACTGATTTTCTAGATACATGTTTAAAATGAGCTTTAATAGATTATGGTGAAATGTTGGCTAATCGTTTACACCATACTTATGGAAATCTTGAAGTAATTATGTTGGTTAAGTATATATTTATATGTATATATGTATTTATGTATAGTTGTGGGACAAGCGACCTTGAAAGTTGGTTTCCGACATTTGAATAAATTCATAGAAAAGATGAAGTTTCATGTTTTTAGAAATTATGATGCTTTAAAACTAGTTTAAAGTTAGAAATGTTGGAAAGAAAGGAAATGTGTTTCAAAGAACCTTAAGCCAAGGGCTCATATGAGGTATGACGAAGATCCAGCAAGTGTACGTGCCTTCCTAAGGGGAGGAAACTATAACAAAGACTATTTGCTAATAGCTGCAGCATTAGCCTTGGTGCACCTCAAATAACCCAGCTAGCAAGGTGATTGCCAGCCTGGCATATTTGGCCAACATGTCCAGAAGGCATAAGAGATTAGTTATTTACTTCTGGGGTTAGGTTATCAGAGCCGCTCAATCAGCAGCTATTTTCTGAAATACAATCCTCCCTTAAGTTTTATTAGAATATTGAAGTAAGTATTTATTCTCTATGTTTTGATAAAGTATTTCTCTTTTCTGCATTATGTTTAGTGGTTGAAACTTATATTTTGTTGATGTTAAATATCATGAGACATGATTTAATAACTATATTTGTGGAAAGTATGAAACCTTCTTGGATTTTATTATGTGTTTGAAGTTATGAATTAGAATGCATATGATTTGATATGAAGGAGTTCATATTCAGTTGATTTAAAAATAGTGCTTCAATGAGCTATGGAGGTTTTAAAGATAGCTCATATATCAGATATGTTTTACTAGAATTCTTTATGGTATTTTAATTTATAGACAGAGTATTTTACTTGAGAAATAATGTATGAGGTTTTATAAAGTTATATTTTTGTGCGAAAAGCTTATGTTTAAGCTTGTCCTACTCCTGTCATAGGCA
Source organism: Pterocarpus santalinus (assembly GCA_031439595.1). NCBI lineage: Eukaryota > Viridiplantae > Streptophyta > Magnoliopsida > Fabales > Fabaceae > Pterocarpus > Pterocarpus santalinus. The sequence continues at coordinate 9,463,728 of CM062526.1, read as the reverse complement.
TACTATCTCTCACTGAGTCTATATAACTTACTCACTCTTCCTTTCCATGTTTTAGATAGGTGCAAAGTCGTGCTCAGGCTTCCACAACTAACTAGAGATGTGTGATTTCTAGTAGCCCCTGCTTTTGCTGTGTGACTTTTAAAGGTCTTCAGTATTCGGTTATAATATGTAAGGTCTCTAATGATGCTCCAATAATCTACAAGCAAGGTCCTTCCTATGTAGTTAAATTGTTGTAGTAAAAGCATATTTGTTTATATTTATGACCAGTTTGAATTTAATGATTATGTATTAAGTCTCATCAACGAAATATATATATATATATATATATATATATATATATATATATATATATATATATATACATATACATATATATATGTATATATGAAAATGCTTTCAATCGTTATGATATGTACTGTGGGGCGCATTTTGAGAATGCCTGAATCCCCAATGTTTAGTATTTGAATTGTTTATGTAAGTGGAGGATCCGTATTTGGGAATAGTTCAAAATACAAAAGAAACTCTACCCATTTTTTTAAAATATCAGGTAAAAGGCTTGCTATAGGACATGTCCCCTATGCACCGATTACGTCCTAGGTTGGGTCATGATAGGAAGTATCTAAGTGTGAAATGACATGGGTTACCCCTCAACCTGCTAATAATTACAAACATGCCATTTGTTATAGAAAATAAAGCAGACACTCCGATAGAAAATAGACAAAAAACACTAAAGGGCTTACGGAATGCCAAAAACTAACCTAATGACCCCAAAAAATCCCAAAAAAATTATAAATACATTTTTAATATAATTTTGAAGATAAATATCAATTTTTAGAAAATTTGAGCAATATTTACCTCAATGGAATATAAAATAAGCCTCAAAACCCTATAAAACCACTCTAACTTGCAAAACAAGAATGAATCAGTAGAGTTCCGGTCCTGAGCTTGATGGACCACATGATTGGGCCTCTAATTGAGCCTTGGTAGTGGCTAAAGTGAGCCTTGCCATTTTTAAAAAAATTTTGGACCTAATTATGCCAAAAAAGTCATAATCACCTCATAAAACCTAAAATAAAAAATATAAACCATAACCTTCAACCCTTGGATGCCCCAAACTACCCCTCAAACCCCCTGGTTCAATTTTAACCAGATTGGGTTAAGAATTGGTTGAATTCTAACAAAATGTGTCAACTTAACATTAATTAACTTTTATTAAATCCTTTAACTTTTTGACCTAATCTTTTACTAATGGATTTTTGTCCCCTAATCTGATTGGAAGGCGCAGGAATTCACATAGGATGCTGTAGATTTTATTTAATTTAATTATAGATGATTAATTATGATAAATAGCTCAAAAATAGGCTTAATTAAGGTAAAAATTGTAACACCCTCTCAGGTACAGTACTATGCTTAAGTCATAGTACCATATCCTGGAGTTGTTACTGTTACCTGAACGGATCTTATCTGACAGCAACTTCAGCCGTCTCCGGAACTCTTGAACTATCTGGAGATAACACAAAAATAGAAGTGAGAATTATAAATTCTCAATAGGATTTTCTAATTATCATACATAACGTCACCGTTGTCATCTCCAGTTTGCTTCGGTTTATTTTGAAACAGATGAACATGCTATATAAACTGTTCAATTTTAAAGTTCGAAAATATAATATCCGAAGCAAAGTTTATTTTACTCATATACTTGACCTTTGGGAGAGCCCATACAACACCAATTTATGAACTATACTATGAATAATAACTGGCATATTAAAATACACATCAATAAACTAGATACATAACATCTGCACCTACCTCTACTTGTATTTGAACTTAGGCAAAAACATAAGATTCACTTGTCTTTCTTTATCTTCCTTTTTATCATAAAATCTTTACTTGCCACATTCCAGAGTATGATCGCCATGTCACACCCCGTCAGAGCGTGATTGCCATGTCACGTTCCTTAGGAATATGGGATCTTTATTCGGTACTGACACTAGCTGGATCATGCCATGCCTCATGTAAGTTCTATCCCCTATACTTACACTAGCTGGGTCGATGCCATACCTCATGTGAGTGGGGTGCTTGCATATGATTTAATCTTTAATCTTTAGCCTTTATTGCCCTTAGGTAGCCTGGCCTTGGAGTGAGCTCGTCAGCTTGACTCATGACTGTCGTCACACCGACTCACCCACAAGGGGATTCACGTGCCTCTAGTCGTGGAGGGATCTCATTTTGGTCACGTGCCTCAAATTGAGGGATCTCTTTTGACCATGTGCCTCCAAGGTAAAGGGTAGCTGCCTTCACAAGGAGGGATTCAAAGTGCAACTGCCTCCAAGTGAAGGGATCCACATTCAATATATTCATATCATACTTAAATCATCCTTGCATATATGAATCTTATGAGCATAACACATAAATGTTTATCACATTCATATAATTCACATATTTCTATCGAAATTTTGGCAGCATAGCAGATCGAGTCTGCTTCCTCGTGAATAGTGTCAGTATACCAGAACATCAATTTGTCACAAAGGTCACAACATTACATACATATTCCAACATGAAACTCATAATAACAAGAATCTCATTAAGGCCAAGTTGCTGCCTCAACATAGTCAGCCAACTCAGTTCTTCTAAATTAAGCCATAATTTCTATTTAACTCATTTAGACCTCAATTTTGGATATGTTAGAGAGTTATGTGTCTAGTTTCTAACCTCTTTGGTCCCATCTAATTTTGATATCTATAGCTCAAGATATTCAGGTTTTATCCCGGTCTACCCAATGGCTAGCCAGAATCAGGCAACTAAAAGTAAAAATTCACTAAAAATCGAAAACTAATTATACGAAATTGGACTCATATTAAAGCTAACAGGGTAAAGTTTTATTTACAAAAATTTTCATTCCATTTGACTTAGTAGGGCTCGAGTTACAAGCCCCGAATTATGACCTTCCTAAACTGCCCTGTTCTGGCACGGTTTGGACATAGGGCAAGTTTCTTGGATCATTGGGAGCAACTGGGACCTTATCTAATTCTGAAATTTTTATGGGACATTCTTATATGTGTAAGCTTTCTAAAAAAGTTTGTTTCACTCATTTTCAAGTAGTATAGGGTGAGTTCTATCCTGAACAACCCAGTCTGCCCAGAACCAGAGTCAACACCCTAGGTCGAAATTCAAAAATTCATATCTCTCTCAATTCTAATCCAAAAGCCTTATATGATATATGTATGGAAAGCCCTAGATGTCTAGTTTCATATAAAAATAGTTTCATCCAATTTAATCGGCTGTAGGCAGAGCCGTACACTCCGCCGTACGGACTGCCGAGGGTTTTTGGTTCTCTAACCCATCAGCTCTTCCTATTTCCATTCTTTCTTGATTCCAATTCGGTTTCAATCACACAAACAGCCCAAAACCAATCACATATCATCATAATCATTCATTCAACACATCAAAGATGGTGAAAATAATCCAAGCTCAGCCAACCAAGACCATAGAATTAATGCAAGTATCAAACCCCTACCTTTGTTATATGTGATTTTTGCTTGATTTTTGGGGCTTGGATGAGCAAGACTTGATTAGGCTTGATGGTTGGCTGGAGTTATGTGAGTGAAGAAGAGAAGAAGAGGGCTGAAAGGAGAGGAGAAGAGGTGCAGTCTGATGGCTGAAGAAAAGGGCAGAAAAATCTGATTGAAGGAGTATATATAGGTGGCTTCTTAGCTTGTGATTGGTTGAATTTGCAAGGCTGAAATTCAGCCAAGCCCCCCCATGAGTTGTGGCCAAAGTGGCGCCACATTTGGGGGTTAAGTGGCTGAGTTATCAGCCACTCAAGGTAGGGTAAAAGAATTGGAATCCTATTAGTTCGGTTCCGACAGTTTAAAATACCGTAATTTTACCGATTTCCTTTAAATCAGTAAATCGATTTTCAATAAAATTTTATGAAATCTCCTATACTCCTAACTTAATTCTCTCATATCTAAACTCAAGTAATTGTAATCAATTGATTCTAAATAATTATTTAACCGAATTTTAATTATTCTCAGTTATTCGATAAAATCGAATAATTAAGCAAAAAACGGTGGATGTGAAGAAATTTGTGAAGTTTATATGTTTCTATTCTAATTATCTCTAATCTAACACCTAATTAACTCTTGATCAACCCTTAATTAATTTCTAATCAAGCTTAAAGATTCAATAAAATCGAATAAATCGATTTACAGTGTAAATTAAACATTTTGCAAGTTGAGGCCCCTTTCTAGTTTTTGTTGTTTATGGCTAATGGCATTTTCGTAATTATGGGTAAGTCTAGGGGCATCCCATGTCATTTCATATATGGATACCTTCGTGGCTCAATTAGCCGAGGTTTAAGTTTCTACATTTTTACTACGCGATTCTGCTTCGTTTAAAACCTTATTCTGCTAATTCTATTGATCTAGGGACTTAAGTGTCATTTTCTAAAAAGTTTAGGGACAAGGTTGTGAATAATAAAAGTTTATTCTTATTATTTCCTATTATGTTATATGGGGATATTACAAAAATACACTAAAAATACTAAAAATTATTGACAAATTCTGAAAATTCAAGGATATCATCTAACACATATTTAAACATGGATTTGATGATAGATTAAATAAATTTAATTGTTTGCTAATTATTTTGTTAATTAGATGAAATTGTCTAATTATGTTTTAAGCAAAATTTCTAATTGTGACTAATTACGCCTTAAACCATTTTACTCCTTTCTTAAACCTTAATCAACACATAAGATGAGTATTATAGCATATCTAAATCAGTTTTAATTGGTGGTTAAATTAGTTAATCATTAGTGGCATAATTAACCAACTAAACTACTAAATTAAGCTAGAACTAATCCTATGATTAACACTAACAAAATTAGCCCTTTTTCTATAAGTATACCCTCACTAACTAACCTACACACAATAAGAGACACTCATCTCAACCTCCAAACATAGCCCCAAGGCCGCAACCCCTTCATCCTTCACCATTTTCTTCAAATTCAAGAAACACCATCAAACCACCACCTAAACTCTATCAACTTGCATCACCCTCAAACACCAACATTCCTCACCCCTCTAGCTCGTGGTGCAGCACTGAAAAAGAGGTTAGAAAGGTTGCAAAACTGCTAGTCCAGCCCTTGCACAAATCAAGTTCAAGCATCATAACACAAGTAAGCTTTTTCTTTTCACCTTTTAGGCTTCATGCATGAATTGTGTGCAATTCTTTGAGTTGTTTGTGACTTTTAATCTCTATTTCCAGCATATATGTTCTTCTTTTGTGCCTCTAAAAGTTCTGAAATAGTTTGGGAAGTTTGGGTTTTGTGAATTTCTTTTGAGGTTTTGAAGCTTTGATTGATAGTTTTGGTGTTTTCAAGTTCTATATCTTTTTATGGTATGATTTTAATGAAAAATCTCTCGGTTTTCTTGTGCTATACTTCATGATATGAAAAGGGCTAAAGTTATGTGGTGACATGTTGAGCTTTATTCTTGTTGAACTTGATGTTGTTTGCTTGATTGTTGCATGTAACTCGGATGTAGAAGCTTGAATCTTAATTTTAAGCACAAAAGGCCTTTATTTCCTCTTGTTTTCATTTTCGGCCATATGCAGGGCAGCCACCTTGCACCATATTTTGTGATGTTTTGGGTTGTATTTTGATGAAATTTAAGTGTTAGATCCATATATATACATATATATGTATATATATACATACATACATACATATATATATACATACATACATATATATATATATATATATATATATATATATATATATATATATACATTGTGAGGGTGGTGGATGTTATATGAGAAAAAACTTTGGAGCGACATCTTGTCTTGTGCTTTTCATATGGTTTTGGGGTTATTCTTATGCTTTCTCTCTTGACTGATTAAAGAATAATACTTTAATATATTGGCGTGATTTATTTGAGTTTGAACCTTGAATAGATTCCAGTTTAAGACATGTATAAGCTAACTTAATCTTATATATGGTTGCTGCCCAGTTTTAATTAGTATTTTCCAGCATGTTAATTAATTATTTCAAGGGTGCAACAATGATAATTTAAAGGTATAGAACCTATATTTTGATACTACATGCTTGTATGATAATTTTACTTGTGTTTCATCTATTAATTATGTGATTTAAGTAAAATTTGAAGACTGCCCTGTGTTTGGCAGCACCTTAGTTAATCTTATTTGGTTTGATTTAAGTGTTTAAAATGTTGATTTTAGTGGTTTGAATGGTAAACTTTCACTTGTGAAAAACACTGGAACCTATATTCTAAAGATACATGCTTATATTCTTAATTATAGCACTTAGAACATGTAGTATATATAACTATCTATTCTACTCTGTTGTTGGGCAGCAGCCTTACCATACTTATTGCACTTACTTAAATGATTTATAAACTTAATTTGATACCTTAAATAATGTATTTTTACTTGATGTAGATTTGCACAAAAGTTTAAGAAGTTTTGAAACAAAAAGACTTGGTTTTAGTCATGTACTTGCATTCGGCCATATGCCTTTTCAATTCATAGAAATTATTTTGTTTAGTTTGTTTGATGAAATGTTTTCAAACCTTTGAGCATGTTTGAATTAGTGTGGTTTATGTAATAGTTTTTTTTGGGACCATTAAGACTTAATAAGACACTAAAAATCACTTAAAACTTAATAAAATGAACTATGACCTATGCTTGGAGTCTATGATTTGTGCAACTTGACCTATGTTATTGGACCTTGTATGAACTTATTCGGACTATTATGAGACCTCTTATGGCCATACCTATGCATTGGAGAACCTATGCTTGGACATTGGATTATGGATTTTGGACTATGACTATGCACATTGGACTTAAACACACTTTTTAATCACACTAACACTTTTAACCACACTAAAGAACCTTAAACATAAATATTTAAGTAAGCTAGCTAGTTTCTTGCTTGAAGTGGTTTTCTAGCACTTGGTTTCAAAAGGAAGGCTTTTCTTGAATTAACATTTGAAAATGGTTTTAGAGCTTTTTCCTAATCTATATTTGTATCTCTAAAACTAGCATGAAAATATGCCTATTTGTCTTATGTGCATTCGAATATGAAGTATGGAAGTCTGGCTTGAATTATGTGCTATTGTAGTATAAGTTACTGGTAAAGGATGCTTATGTTCGAATTGCTTGAAGTTAACATAGCAATGTTTGATTGAATCGAGTATGAGGTGAAACTAATGAAGTATGCATGAGAATATGATTGTGTTTAGAAATTGATAACGTAAACACTTTGATGAATTTAGAGTTCTTTGATTAATGGCTTTATGTAATGAATATGAGAACTATGTGCACTATGTGAATATGGCTATTTTAAAGGATTATGTTATATTGCCTTAGTTAATATCCATGCTTTGTGAACTTATGAATATTTGTGACAATGTGATTAGTATTTGCATGAGGAAATTGTGGATCTTATGATACTTGAACAAGATGTGAAGAAATATGAGTTATGTGCACTTTTCATTGAAAGTATGTGAGTAATATTAATGTTATCTTATGACATGGAAATTGAAGTACAAAGACTTGAATTATGTTGTATGTGTTAGTTCCAATACCTTTCAAAAACCAACTCGTGGTCTAAATCCTATTGAGAGAAATGTTTTGATCTACAAAAAATCAAGGTTTAATAAACTCTTTTGTATTGAATGCTTTTTGTGAGTTAGATCAAGCAATTCGTACAGGAATGGATTTTAGAGCATACAAAGCTCAAGTTCTTTTGATTATCTCAACTCTACATCTTTAGAAAAAGAACACTTTGTCAAATTCATAATCTCTCTCATTCAAGGAGTGCATCAAAAAGTTCAATAGGATGAATCTTTGACTTCAGAAAGAAGAACAAGCCATCAGAAGGATCACAGATGCATCAGAAGGATGAACTATCTAGAAGGCTATAACCAGAAGGGTGACAACTAGAAAATTACAATTCTTGAAGTACCTCACCCTCAAAGCTTCTTCTACACGATTCAAGGATCCATTCCAAAAAGTTAAATGTGACATGATAGGATCTAAAAGAAATGCTGATAAGCCTGAAAAGTTAGTTGTAACACCCTACCAAGCTTAATAATATGCGTAAGTCATAATATTTCACTTCATAGCTGTGCCACTTACAAATACTTTTCTTTGTCTGTCTTACCTCGTTTCATTAACATAATTCATTAAGTTCTTAAATTGGGACACGGTTATTAACTAGATGAAAATCATGATTGTGCGGTATATAAACATTATACAGACATGGCGCAACAAAAATGTTTAAATAACTCAGCGGAAAATAATAATATAACATCTGATATATATATATATATATATATATATATATATATATATATATCTGTGTGTGTGTGTGTGTGTGTGTGTGTGTGTACAAAGTCTCAAGAGTTCTTATACATATGATGGAATGAGCACATACGGTAGGACCATCAAACAATCAAAATAATCCAGTTCGTATTCTTGAGGTGCAGCACTATATGGTCCAGAAAAAACATTTCATCTAAGTCAGTACTTGAGAATACAAAAGTGACTAAGTCCATGGCCCAAGGTCATAAAAGTGCCAAAAGAAGGCCACATTGTACACTACAATCAGCGAGGTCGATGATGCCTCTAGCCGGATTCTGAAGACAAGAACCCATTAGCCATATCGAGCTCTGCTGGGACATAGCCGTCACCAGGTCCAGAGGATGAGTCTGCAGCCTCTCAGGCATCATCATCATCAAGAGAGAGAAATAGAACTACCTGAGGTGGTGAAGCTGTCAGTGCTATTGGAGGTAGGGCAGGGTGTGTCATGTACAATAGAATGGCTATAAAGGGTGCAATCAGATCGAACAGAGGATGAGAGAGGGGACTAGCAAAATCTCTACAAAAAAAGAAATACAAACGGAAATGGTAGATACCAGTGATAAACACAAAGTCTATTGTAACACCCTCCCAAGTACAATACTATGCTTAAGTCATAGTACCATACTCAAGAGTTGTTATTGTTACTTGAGCAGACCTTATTTCACAGCAACTTCAGCCATCTTCGAAATCTCTCGAGCTATCTGGAGATAACATAGAAATAGGAATGAGAATTTTAAATTCTTAGTAGGATTCTCAAAACTAACGCACGTAGTGTCATCGTTATTATCTCCAGCTGCTTCAGTTTATTATGAAAAATGTGAGCATGTTAAATAGACTATTCAGTTTTATAGTTGAAAATATATTGTCCGAAGCAGAATTCATTTTATTCACGCACTTGAGCCACATTGGCAATATTTCATTGTTGGAAAATAATCACAGCATAAGTAGATAGAAACTTCAACATCAATAAAACATGAGATGTCATTATGCAAATTCTCATTTTTGAATTCATGCAAATGCACTGATGCTTTTCTTTAACTTTCTTTGCTTTCTTTCACCCATTAAACATAAGTGGTAGTGAGCTAATACCATGGACGTTGCCACCATAAATTTTCGGTACTTACACTAGCTGAGTCATGCCATGCCTCATGTAAGCCCTATCCCCTATACTCACACTAGCTAGGTCGATGCCATGCCTCATGTGAGTGAGGTGCTTGCATATGTTTGAATCTTTAGTCTTTACTACCCCTGGGTAGTTTGATCTAGGAGTGAGCTTAACTCGTGACCATCGTCATACAGTACTGACCCACAAGGGGACCCACGTGCCTCTAGGTCGGAGGGACTTAGTTGGCCATCTGCCTCTAACATAGAGGGACCCAAAAGTTTTAGCTACCTACACAGGGAGGGACCCAATATGCAACTGCTTCCAAGTGAAGGGACCCATATCTTTGTCTTTTAACTGCCTTCATAAGGAGGGATCTCAAATAACTACCTCCAAGTGAAGGGACTCAATCTTATCTTATTTAACTGCCTTCACAAGGAGGAATCTCATAACTACCTCCAGGTGAAGGGATCCACATTTAATTTATTCATATCCTTTCATTCTCATATATAATCAAGCATAGACATGCTAAATGCACTCATACATATGCTTCATCATTTATTTTCATATATCTTTGCATACATAATTTCCACGTATATATTCATAACATATAAAGGCTCATAACTTCCTTACAATTCTACCTAAAATTCGATAGCATAACGAATCAGATCTATTTTCCCACGAATAGTGCCAGTCTCAACAAATAGTCAGTCATAGTAAGAGATCAAATATGATGCATCAATCTTTCAAGCACCAACATGGAATTTGCAACACTTAGACTTTAATTGAACTCATATGTGCATTAAGGTGTCAAATCCTTTAATTTTGGAAATCCTGCTCATATTCTTCAACTCTAACCCTTTTTAGAAATTAAGGCTTAAATTCATTTTAACTCATTTAGACCTGAATTTTGGATATGTTGAAATATTATGTGTCTATTTCTAACCTCTTTGGTCCCATCTAATTTTGATAAATGTAGCTCAAGTTATTTAAGTTTTATCTCGGCCTACCCTGAAGCTGGCCAAAATTACACACTTAAAAGTAAAAATCTACTAAAAATCGAAAACTAGATCAAATCATATGAAATTGATATCCTATTAAAGTTAACAGGACTAGATTTCATTTTCAAGAAGTTTCATTTCATTTGCTTTAGTAGAGCTCAAGTTATAAGCCTCGAAATTTGACCTTCCTGAACTGCGCTTTTTTGGCCCAGTTTGGATATAGGGCAATTTTCTCTACTCACTGGGAACAAACAGGCCCTTATCTAATTCTGAAATTTTTATGATTATTCTCCTATGTGTAAGCTTTCCAACAAAGTTGGTTTCATTCAATTTCAAGTTGTATAGGGCAAGTTTTGCCTTGAATAACCTAGTTGCCCAAAATCAAACTCAAAAACTTAGGTCAAATTTTCAAAATTCATATCTCCCTCAATACTAATCCAATAGCCTTATATTATATACATATGGAAATCTCTGAATTTCTAGTTTCATATAAAAATAGTTTTAAAAAATTTAAAGGCTGTAGGCTAAGCCGTACACTCCGCCGTACGGACTGCCATAGGTTTCCTTAACCTAATCCATTCTATTTGCTTCTCTTCACTAGATAATCATCCAAAACTCAATTTAAAACACAACAATCCAGCCATAAACCTTCATATAGGCTCATAATAACATCAAATACATGCATCCAAATGAATCCATAGTAGGCCCAATTCACAAGAAAATTTAAAGAAGGGGTTGAATCCTACCTCCAATTGATGTAGAAACTAGCTAGAATTGAGCTCTTGGATGAGGCTTGGAGTTTTGAGGAAGATGAAGTGAAAATGGGAGAAGGAAGAGTGAGAAATGACCAGCTAAAGAGGGAGCACGAAAATGAGAGAGTTGAAGAGGGTCTTGGTGTCTTAAAACATAAGAGAAGGCTTGTGATTGGCCAAGGATTGATTGGTGGTTATTGAGCCAAGCTTCCCCACTAACTTGGGTAGCAAGTGGCGCCCTCCATGGGGTTAGGAGTGGTTGAATAACAACCACTTAAACTAGGGTGATTAGTGTGAAATTCTATTGATCTGGTTTTGACAGTTTAACACACTGAATCTTTATCGATTTCCTTCAAATTGGCCAAATAGTCTTGAAGAATTTTGTGAGGTTTTCTATGTTTCTATTCTAATTATTTCTAATTCTACTCTCTCTAATTAACATCTAATTAACTCTTGATTAACCTTTAATTAATTTCTAATTAATCTTAAAAATTCAATAAAATCGAATAAATCGATTAACAGTATAAATTAAACGTTTTGCAAGTTGAGGGCCTTTCTGGTTTCTGTTTTCGTAATTATAGGCAAGTCTAAGGCAATCCCACATCATTTCACATGTAGACACCTCGGTGGCCCAATTGGCCAAGAATTGGGTTTCTACGTTTTCGCTACGTGGTTCTACTTCGTTTAAAACCTTATTCTGCTAATTTAATTGATATAAGGACCTAAATGTCATTTTTAAAAATGTTCAGGGGCAAGGCTGTAAATAATAAAAGTTTGCCCAATGACATTTTCATTATTTCCTATAACGTTATACGGGGATGTTACATCTATCACCAAGTCGAGGTGGATTTGCAGCTCAAGAAACTCAATGAAGAGGATGGTCATTGCTGCCATGCCCAAAGTCTGAGAATGACGTGGATACACACAGCAAGGTGAGAATTTGTAAAATTCTTACTATGATTCTTATAACTATTCTCCACTGACATCGTGTTCATTCCCAGTTGCTTCGAGTTTTTATTTAATTATGAAAAGGTGAATAAAAGATCTTATATTCCTATTCGTTTGGGTTTAGGAAAACATAGCCCAAAGTAAAGTTCTATTTTACTTTAAAGAGGCAATAGACATAAAGAAACTCATCTAAAAGGTAGAATAATTATCATACAGAATATTACACAGTGTAAAAAAGAATAAACAATCACAAGAGATATCATGGTACAAGCAAATCAAATTGATTATGTAAACTACATACATGCATGAATGATGAGACTTTATTGAGATAGAATGCACTTCACTTTAATAATTGCTTAAGTTCATAATCCATGAGTTCCTATACTGGGTCCCTTGGGAGTTTTTTTGGACATATAACTCTTAGGTAATGTCTGCTTCTCAAAACCGAGCTCATTCTTATATAGGTTTTCCAGGTTTATTTTCCCTGAATTTTCCACTGATATATTCCCCTTAACTTTATTCCGGGGCTGGCCCAAGTAATATGGAGTCCATATAGTTCTTATGAACTATATAATCATAACTGAATTTACTTGAATGTCATATGCATCCACATGTATATCATATTATGTGTAACATCCCCATATAACGTTATAGAAAATAATGAAAACGTCATTGGGCAAACTTTTATTATTTACAGCCTTGCCCCTGAATATTTTTGAAAATTACATTTAGGTCCTTATATCAATTGAATTAGCAGAATAAGGTTTTAAACAAAGCAAAACCACGTAGCGAAAACCTAGAAACCCAATTCTCGGCCAATTGGGCCACGGAGGTGTCCACATGTGAAATGACGTAGGATGCCCCTAGACTTGCCCATAATTACGAAAATGCCATTAGTTACAAAAACCAAACAGAAAATATTAAAGGATTTATGAAAAAGCAAAAAGATAACAATCTCAAAGAAATAGTGCAATTGATTTGTGCTGTTAATCAATTTATTAGGAAAATAAGAGTAATTAGGGATGGATTACAAATATTAGAGCTAAAGAAAATTTAGATGGTTGTGTAAAAGACTATGAAGAATTATTTAGTATAACGCCCGGAATTACAATACGTTTAATTTATGCCGTTAATCAATTTATTCAATTTTATTGGATAAGTAAGATTAGTTAGAAATTAATTAGAGATTGATTAGGATTTAATCACGTGTTAATTAGAATGATTAAGTTTAGAGAAGATTAAGATAGATACATAGGAATTCTTACAAAACTATTCAATAATGATTTGCCGATTTGCGGGAAATCGGCTAAGATTCGGTATTTTATACCACCAGAACCGGACCAATAGAATTCTACACCAAAAACCCTAGAAAGAGTGGCTAAAAATTTAGCCACCATTCCCCCACAAAGTGGTGCCACTTGCTGCCACACATGAGCAGAAAACCTGGATGCATCATGCCACCCAAAGAGCAACCAATGAGAAGCCAAGAATCCAACTACCTAGAGTTCTATAAATGCAACAAACTCCTCCTCAATTCTTTTTCAATTTTCGGTCTCAATATACCAGGCTACTCTCTTCCTCATTTTCTTCCTCATCTCCCTCTCTGCATCCTTGTTTCTGCACCTTTCCTTCATGCCTTCACCCAAGACTTGTTTCCTCACTAGCTTAAGGTTCAATTTTGAGGTAGGATTCTTCAATTTCTTCTATTATTGGTGCTATTCTGACTGAGTAGAATTCCTATTCTTTCCAATAGATTGATGATATATGGCATTTATATGAATTCTTATGGCTGGATTAATGTATAAATCTTGAGTTTGGATGAGAACTTGGGTGAGAATTCAAAAAGGGATGCAAAACAGAAGCTGGAACTTTGAAAACCCTACGGCGTCCGTACTGGCGGAGTGTACGGCTCCGCCTACGGCCACTAAAACTTGATGAAACTATTTTTATACAAAACTATACATTCAAGGCTTTCCATACATATATCATATAAGGCTATTAGATTAGTATTGAGAGAGATATGAATTTTTGAATTTTGACCTAGGTTTCTGAGTTTGAATCTGGGCAGATTCGATTGTTCAGGGCAAAAATCACCCTATACTACTTGGAATTGAATGAAACCAACTTTGCTAGAAAGCTTACACATAGGAGAATATCCCATAAAAATTTCAAAGTTAGACAAAGTCCCGTTTGTTCCCAGTGAGTAGAGAAATTTGCCCTATGTCCAAATCGGGCCAAAACAGGACAGTTCAGGAAGGTCAAATTTCGGGGCTACTAAAGCAAATGAAATGGAACTTATTGTAAATGAAAGCTTGTCCTGTTAGATTTAATATGACACCAATATTGTATGATTTGAATTAGTTTTCGATTTTTAGTGGATTTTTACTTTTAAGTGTGTAATTTTGGCTAGCTTCAGGATAGGCCGAGATAAAACTTAAATAACTTGAGTTACATTTATCAAAATTAGATGGGACCAAAGAGGTTAGAAAATAGACACATAACACTTCAACATATCCAAAATTCAGGTCTAAATGAGTTAAAATGAATTTAAGGCTTAATTTCTAAAAACGGGCAGAGTTGAAGAATATGAGCAGGATTTCCAAAATCAAAGGATTTGACACCTTAATGCATATATGAGTTCAATTAAAGTCTAAGTGTTGCAAATTCCATGTTGGTGTTGAAAGATTGATGCATCATATTTGATCTCTTACTATGACTAACTGTCTGTTAAGACTGGCACTATTCATGGGGAAACGGATCTGATCCGTTATGCTGCCGAATTTTTGGTAGAATTGTAAGGAAGTTATGAGCCTTTATATGTTATGAATATGTATGTGGAAATCATGTATGCAAGGACATATGAAAATAAATGATGAAGCATATGTATGAGTGCATTCAGCATGTCTATGCTTGATTATGAATAAGAATGAAAGGATATGAATATATTAAATGTGGATCCCTTCACCTGGAGACAATTATGAGATCCCTCCTTGTGAAGCCAGTTAAATATGATAAGATTGGGTCCCTTCACTTGGAAGCAGTTATTTGAGATCCCTCCTTGTGAAGGCAGTTAAAAGATAAAGATGTGGGTCCCTTCACTTGGAGGCAGTTGCACATTGGGTCTCTCCCTGTGAAGGCAGCTAAAACTTTTGGGTCCCTCTATGTTGGAGGTAGATGGCCAACTGAGTCCCTCCGACTTAAAGGCACGTGGGTCCCCTTGCGGGTCAGTATTGTATGATGACAGTCATTAGTTGAGCTCACTCCTAGATTAGACTATCCAAGGGCAGTAAAGACTAAAGATTCAAACATATGCAAGCACCCCACTCACATGAGGCATGGCATCGACCCAGCTAGTGTGAGTATAGGGGATAGGGCTTACATGAGGCATGATATGACACAGCTAGTGTAAGTACCGAAAATTTATGGTGGCAACGTCCATGGTATTAGCTCACTACCATTTATATTTAGTGGGTGAAAGAAAGCAAAGAAAGTTAAAGAAAAGCATCACTGCATTTGCATAAATTCAAAAATGAGAATTTGCATAATGACATCCCATGTTTTATTGATGCTGAAGCCATTCTATCTACTCATGCTGTGATTATTTTCCAACTATGAAATATTGCCAATGTGACTTAAGTGCTTGAGTAAAATTAACTCTGCTTCAGACCATATGTTTTCAAACTATAAAATGGAGCTATTTGTATATCATGTTCACTTTTTTTTTAATAAACCGAAGTAGCTGGAGATAATAATGATGACACTACGTGTGATAGTTTAATGAATCCTACTGAGAATTTAAAATTCTCACTCCTATTTCCGTGTTATCTCCAAATAGCTCGAAAGATTTCGAAGATGGCTGAAGTTGCTATGAAATAAGGTCCGCTCAGGCAACAGTAACAACTCTTGAGTGTGGTACTATGACTTAAGCATAGTACTGTACTTGGGAGGATGTTACATTATGTGCACAATCTCTGCCGGAATTTCGGTAGCATAAAGGATGAAGTCTGTTTCCTCATGAATAATGTCATTTAAACAGATAATCAATCACAACAGTAAAACCAATACAATGTATCAATCTTTCAACATTTATATGGATTTTACAACATTTAAACCTTAATGGAGTTTTATATATGTACTAAGGTGTATAAGCCTTCAATTTTGTAATTCTGCTAACCTCATTCAATTCTGCCCAGTTTTGTAATTTATGCCAAAATTTCTACTTAACTTGTTTAAATATGAATTTTTGATATATTGAATTATTATTTGTCTAGTTTTTAATCTCTTTTGTCCCATTAAGTTTTGATAAGTATAAATTGTGTTATTGAATTTTAACCTAGGTCTACCCTGGTGTTAGATAGAATCAGGGTCTAAAATGTGAAAATTTGCCAAAAATGTAAATCTTATTGGATTTGCTTGAAACTTATATCATTTAAAACTAACAAAACCAGCTTCAATTTCCAATAAGTTTTGTTTCATTTGAGTGGGCAAAGCTCAAGTTATAAGCTCTCAAAGTTGGTTGAATTAGCCTACCCTATTTTAGCCCATTTAAGACATAAGGAAATTTTGGTGAATTACTGGGAAAATGAAGGAATGAATCAAGTTCTAAAATTTTTATGGAATGTTACCGTATGTGTTAGCATTTTAAAAAAATTTGTTGCACTCTATTTGAAATTGTATAGGGCAAGTTATGCCCTACATGACCCAATCTAGTCAGAACTAGAGGTAGAAATCTAAGGTTAGCTTCAAAAATTCATATCTCACTCAATACAGATCCAATGGCCTTATAATTTATATGATTGGAAAGCTCTAAATGTCTAGTTTCATATAAAATTTGTTAAATTATAATGTTTGTAGGCAAATCCATACACTTCGAAGTACAGACCATCTTAGGGTGTCCCAATTCAATCCATTCTGGTTGATTCCTTTTATGGTTTTTCACTAAGCATTCACTCCAAACCCAACATATACTTACTAATACAGCCATATACACCCCAATAAACTCAATATAACATCAAATAAATAAATAAAGATAAAATTCCAAATAGCCATCAATTCATAAAAATCAAGTAAGAAGGTTGAATCCTACCTCAAATAAGTGAATAAATAGCTAGAATTGGGTTTTTGTCGAAGGATATGGGTGAAGTTTGGAGATGGAAAGAAGAGGAGGTGAAATAGGAGAAGAGAAAATGAAGAGAAAGCACTTGAATGAAGGGTCAAAAATTGAAGGAGTGACAAGGAATTTTTTTGAAGTTTATAACACAGTGATTGCATGTGATTGGTGGAGGCTTAAGTAGAGGAGGTTTAGGCTACATCTCCCCCATTTTGTAGCTACATAATGTGCCAGCCAAAGGGAGGTGGAGTGGCCAATCGTTGGCCACTTAACTTAGGGTTTAAAGTGTATAATTTTATTAATTCTGTTCTGGTAGTATAAAATACTTAACTTCCTTCAAACCACAAAAATGTTGCTAGTAATCTTTTGAAATTTTTTGCATATTGATTTCAAATTCTCCTAATCCTAATCTCTTTACTTAACTACTAATTAATCTCTAAGTGACTTCTACTTAACTCTACATATCTAATAAAATCGAATAAATCGATTAACAGCATAAATTAAAAGTTTTGAAAAATTTTGAGCGTTACACTGGTGAACCATCAACGGCTATTTTTCCTCTTCTGTGATATTTTTACTTGTTGAGAAAGAAAGCAATATCTTCTCTATCTAGCCTTAGACCAGTGGATCAAAACAGCTTAAGACTTAAGATCTGCACACCTCAACGAATATATTTTTGAAGTCTATAAAAAGCTGAAAGATGATGAAGAAGTGGTTAAACTGTTGAGCACTCTGCGCTATTCAAGATTACCCAATAGCTCTTCTTTCTCAACCTTATGAATAACTAGAAAGTTACTTATTGTAACTTCTAAATTGAAAAATCTTCTTTTTTGCTTTGTATTAGCCTATATTCTCTTGTTGAGAGTTTGTAGAAGTCACTTCACACTGTAACTTGGTGCTTATACTCTTCAGAGAGTTTTAGTAAGAGTGTATCAAACACTAACCTCAAGAATCAATTTATTGTAACATTACCTGTTAGTGGTCTTTGTGAGCTTGGAAGGGTTAGGATAAAATATTACTCAGTGTAGCTTAGCGAGGTTTGGTAAAGACTACTCATTTATATAGTTTGAAGAGGCTTGAGAAAACTACTCAGTTATAGAAGCTTGGAAAAGCAATAGTCAGTTTATAAAATCTCAGCAAAGTGTTGGGGACTGGATGTAGACAAGAGTTTGGCCAAACTAGTATAAAAACTTCTCTGTATGATCTTTCTATCCTTTCTACTCTTTATTATTAATTCATTAAATTTTTTATTCTGCTTGCTAATTCTTTCACGACTTAACAATATAATTATGAAACAACTGACTTTTTATTTCTAACTTGTTCGCTTCTGCATTCTAAGTCCAAGACTTGAGAAAGTTGTTTCAAAAATTATTTTTAGGAACTTAAATTTTATTTGAAGCATGATTCAACCCCCTTCTCATGCTACTTCAATCTATAGTGTGCACTTTGAGTATGTTGTTTGATAGGTAAGCTTTGAGTATGGCATGTGCACCTTTTTTCAAGCATGTGAAATTTCATGGCATATGATACATGATGTGGTGCACTGTATATTGACTATGAGATCCCATGGCATGAATTATTCATTCTCATAATTACTATGAAATATTTATGCATTATGTGATGGATATGAAATATATGTGCACTATGTGATTAAATATGAGACATATGGATGCTATGAAAATAACTGAATAAATGACACCTCAAGCCCCGCCTTTCTAGCGGACAAGGACTTGGTGTTTGTTAAAGTGATGCCTCGGGCCTCGCTAAAATAGCGGATAAGGACTTGGCAATCACTGATCTGACTAGAGGATGCCCTAGCAATGAGAGCTCTCGCAAATATGGATAATTGATACAGACCCTACAGACTTCAGCCATCATAAAAGGTCAGAAAGATCAGTAAGCAATAAAAAGAAAATTGACAATATACTTGCCATTACTTATGAGTTATATTGATTATTATGGTATTTGCATTGTTACTTTACTATTACATCTTACTTGACACTAATAAATGGCTACGAATGATAATTTATCGTATTTACTGCTTGTGACTTATTCTATGCCATATTTATGCTAAGCATTTTAATGACTTTATACGTGGCTTGAATTGTTGTGTGTTATGCATATTGCTTCACTCCCACCTTAATCTTAGTGTTTTTGGGAAGTTGTGGAACTCCCTGGAAACACTATCCTATTAGGAGATTTCTCTCACCCTATTTTCTTGGTGTTTCCAGATAGTAGGATTCGCCATAATGATGGACATAAGAGTAGCATAAGACCTTGCCATTATAAGGAAGTAGATTATGTAGTTGAGTTGTGCTCTGTTAAACGCTAGCTTCACGAGAAATTATGGGTGTCTATCATCTGACTTATAACTCAAGTGTCCCTATTGTATTTTAGAAATGTAACTAAATAATACATATTCATAGTGGTCAGTTGTTTAGAGCTCAAGCTACCTATGGGATGTAATATAAGGTAGCTATTTAATTTATATTTAGAATTGGTAAATAGATTTAATCTATAATGGGTAAATTAACTGGATAAAGAAAATAGTTTTGTAGCTTCCTCAAATTAAAAAAAAATGTTCAAATTTTACTCAAGGTTTAGGGTGTTACATTATCAATAGATTTCCTGTTGGTAAAATGATAATAAAACGAATTGTTTCATTAATTACATATTACCAACGAAAGATCCATTGGTAATATAGAAACTAAATCGCCTTCGGCAGTAATTTCAATTTTTAAATACTGATTATATTTTTAAATTAAATTAAAAAGAAAATGAGACTAAGAAAAGTAGAGCCACCCAAAAGCACATAACCAACGAAACTCAAAGTGTTCATATACTTGTTCACAATTATTGGAGGACCAACCTGGGGAGGATTGTCTTTCCTCACTTTCATGAAGGCCTTAGCACCTTTAAGTGTGGCATCAACTCTATCATTTGAAAGCGGCAACGTATTCTTTGAGCAGTTGTCACCAAACTTGAAAATGGCAACAGAACACATACAATCTTCCATCCAAGACTGCTTGCACTCTTTTTCAGTAAAAGGCTTTTAAAGGACATAATTGAAAGAGGCCAATCAATGTCTATCAACACCAGCATTCTAAATTGCGGATCGCATTAGATGATGCGGCCACCATATTGCGGTTGCAGTAGTGGCCACAACGGCATCGAACCACAATTGCAAAGTAACTCCGATTCACAAGAATAACCGCAACACAATGGAGTTGAAGCCTCAACGTAATGGCATTTTGCAGTCACAATAGAATGCAACAAACCCATACTCATTGTTCCATTCTTCCCCTTCCCTTTCCCCATTCTGTTCTTCCTTTTCCCTTTCCTGTGAGTTAGATTTTGTTTTTTTTTTTCAATGTAAAAGATTCTCATAAAGTAAAAATGACAAAAGACAAAAGCTAACAGCACCACATATTCAATATCAGTACACACTACACAACTACACATTCAGAATTACAAATGAATCAATCAGATTTATTGAACATTGCAAAATACTCACACAAAATTTTTTTCTAGCTAAAGATTATCTCCGACCCTTCATCTTCTCTTCCACTTCGAAGCTCTTCCCGTCTTCATCTTTTTCTTTTACTTCCAGATCTTGAATCAGCAAAGCAAAGTAAGTTCTTTGCTTCTTTGTGCTTTTTCTTTTGGTTTTTCAATTTTTCCACTATGTAGATCTGATCATATCTGTCTTGTGCTTTGCTTGCTGGGGGAAGGTGTAACATCCCGATTTCCGAGTTCGGCTTCGCCCTCAGGACTGATTCCTTCCGATTTCCGACTTCATCTTTAAAACACAGATAAGAGCATTCTTTCCGAGTTCCGAGTTAATTTTTGCCCAATTCTCGACTTCATGCCTTGTACGACTTCCGACTTCGTATGGATTATTTCCAACGACTTACGAGTTTAACCTTCGAGTCCAAACAACATGAACGTGATTCACCGGTATCCGGCTTCATGTCTTAAAGCAAATGTCCCGACTTAGATCTCATAACTTATGATCAAGTTTCCAAAGAAGATGTACGCGAGTTCCGACCTAAGACAACAAGGTTCAAAATAGTATGCGTGGTTTCCGATCTCAGAAGTTATGGTTTAACACAATGGTGCAAATACCGAACTCCAAGTTTAATATAACGAGTTCCGACCTTAGTGTTGAACTCAATTGGGATGGACACGAGTTCGGATCCTTGAGAATCGGTACACGAGTTCCGGTATACGATTTAACAACCAGCATTGGCATTTCCTGGTTCAAATGGGGAGTTCCGAGATTATAAGATTGCCAGTTACACGAGTTCTGACCTCCGACCTTGATACAAGATTTCCTCAAGTCACACACGATAGGACGAGTTACGACATACGACTTAAGCCCCAGCCTCAATTGGGATACACGAGTTCGACTTAAGGTGTAATGGGACGAGATCCGATTTCAGATAGAACAGAGCGTATCTCCATTTTTGGGACGACGTGGCGAGCAATTTTAACACAAAAGTGAGAGACATGGCCGAACCTTGCCCACAAAATTTCATCCAATCAAAGCCACTTATTCTAACTACCACTTCGAAGCTTTGTCTATATATATGCATCCTCCTCCTGCCTCTTCAGCTCATCATTCTTACGTTGCTCACTTCAGCTCCCTTCCTCTCTCAATCTACTCTCTCAAACCTCCAAGCTTTGTCAAGGCTTCCTTCAGCTCCAATTCAAATTCAGCAAGATCACACTCCAAAGAGGTAGGATTCTGCTCTATTCTTGAATTCCTTACACTATGATTGCATGAGATTGTGCTATTCTTTATGTATTTGATGAACTATTGGATGTATTGGATGGATTTATGATTGAATTAATAGAAGACTTTGAGTCAGAATTATGATTAGAAGGAGAAGATTAGAAGGAGTGGAGAAGTGAGATGCTGTCTTGGTGAGGGAGTCCACGGCAGTCCGTACGACGGAGTGTACGGCGCCGCCTACGATCGGTCAAATCCGATGAAACCATTTTTAGATGAAAGTAGACATTCAGGGCTTTCCATAGCTATATCATATAAGGTTATTGGATTAGTATTGAGGGAGATACGAATTTTTGAAGTTTGACCTAGGGTTTAGAATGTTCATCCGGGCAGGGTGACTTGAGGAGGGTATAACTCACCCTATACAACTCCAAATTGAGTGAAACCAGTTTTGTTAGAAAGCTTACACACAGAGGAACACCCCAATATAAGATTCCGAGTTTGTTATGGTCCCAATTGTTCCCAGTGATTCGAGGAAGTTGTCCTATGTCCAATCTAGGCCAAAACGGAGTAGTTCAGGAAGGTCAACTTTCAGGACTTATATCTCGAGGTGTACTTAAGCAAATGGAGTGAAACTTGTGGCAAATGAAAGGTTGTCCTGTTAGCTTTGATATGAGACCAATTTCGTAAGTTTTGAGCTTAGTTTCGATTTTTAGTGAATTTATACTTCCAGGAGTGTAACTCGGGTTAGTGACTGAACGAGTTGAAGTAAGATTTAAATATCTTGAGTTATATGGATCAAAATGATATGGGACCAATGAGGTTAGAAAGTAGACATATAGGGCTATGACATATCCAAATTTCAGATTTAAATGAGTTGAATAGAGATAAAGATGGATTATACAAGTTTCGGGCAGAACCGAATAGAATTGGCAGAATGGCCAAAATGATAATTTTACAAGAGTTAGTGGACATATAAGGTTTAAGTTGAGGATTGCCCGATTGACATTGATATATAAGTGTTAAGTTGACTTATGTTGCTATCATTGAACTGTCTGTGAGAGCTGGCACTATTCATGGGAAGCGGACTTGATCAGTCATCTTTGCCGGATTCTGTGAAGTCTAAGAAGCTATGAATGTTTATATAAATTAAAGTATAAATGGGTATATAGAAACCCTATATTTAAGAATGACCTAATTATGTATGAGGTATATGAGAGTAAGTGATGTAGCATATGTATAACTATGCTTGAATATGTTTGAGAATGAAAGAATGTGAAAATATTGAATGTGAATCCCTTCACTTGGAGGCAGTTATTTGAAATCCCTCCCTGTGAAGGCAGTTAAATGATAAAGATGTGAATCCCTTCATTTGGAGGCAGTTGCACTTGAATCCCTCCCTGTGAAGGCAGTTAAGACAATGAGATCCCTCTACCTTGGAGGCACGTGGTCAGATGAGATCCCTCTATGTTGAAGGCACGTGGTCAGATGAGATCCCTCTATGTTGAAGGCACGTGGTCAGAACCGATCCCTCAATTTTGAGGCACGTGACCAGAATCGATCCCTTCAGCTAGAGGCACGTGACCAGAATCGATCCCTCCAAGACTAGAGGCACGTGGGTCCCCTTGCGGGTGAGTCGGTGTGACGACGGTCACGGGTGATGCTGACGAGCTCACTCCAAGGCCAGGCTACCCAAGGGCAGTAAATGCACCCTAGGGACGGCGATACGTAACGCCTAGGTGTGCCAAGTAAAAGACTAAAGACTAAAGATTAAAGTATATGCAAGCACCCCAATCACATGAGGCATGGCATTGACCCAGCTAGTGTGAGTATAGGGGTAGGACTTACATGAGGCATGGCATGACCCAGCTAGTGTAAGTACCAAATGAGGATCCCATCTTCCTAAGGAACGTGACATGGCGATCACGCTCTGATGGGGTATGACATGGCGATCATACTCTGGAATATGGCATGATGCTGCACTTGAGGACGGCGATACGTAACGCTCAAGTGTAGACAGATCCAAGCACCCTAGGGACGGCAACATGTAATGCCTAGGTGTGCCGAATGAAAGAAAAGTAAAACTCTATGTATATGTATGAATTCTAATGCAAGTTAAGTTAGGTACAGATGTTATGTTTCCAGTAGATTAATGTTATGTGCGTTTTATATGTTGAAGTTATTATCTCTGGTATTAAAGATTAAAGTATATGCAAGCACCCCAATCACATGAGGCATGGCATTGACCCAGCTAGTGTGAGTATAGGGGTAGGACTTACATGAGGCATGGCATGACCCAGCTAGTGTAAGTACCAAATGAGGATCCCATCTTCCTAAGGAACGTGACATGGCGATCACGCTCTGATGGGGTATGACATGGCGATCATACTCTGGAATATGGCATGATGCTGCACTTGAGGACGGCGATACGTAACGCTCAAGTGTAGACAGATCCAAGCACCCTAGGGACGGCAACATGTAATGCCTAGGTGTGCCGAATGAAAGAAAAGTAAAACTCTATGTACATGTATGAATTCTAATGCAAGTTAAGTGAGATATAGATGTGATATTCCCATTAGACTAATGCTATATGTGTTTTATATGTTGAACTTATTATCCAGGGTATTATTCATGAATTAATCTTGTGTACATTTCCTCAAGGGAACAGTGTATGATTAAAATGAACTTTGCTTCGGAAAAGACATTTTTCGAAATGTAAAATTTAACAGTTTGTGCAGCATGTTCTTATTTTTTTAAAATAAACCGAAGCAAACTGGAGACGACCATGATGACACTATGTATGAAAATTAGAAAATCCTATTGAGAATTATATAATTCTCATTCCTATTTCCATGTTGTCTCCAGATAATTGTAGAAGTTTCCGAAGACGGCTAAAGTTGCTGTCAGACAAGGTCCGCTCAGGTAACGATATGACTCAGGGCGTAGTACTATGACTTAAGCATAGTACTGTGCTTAGGAGGGTGTTACATTAATGGTATCAGAGCAGTTCGTCCTAATCGGACCTGGGATGGGCTGATTATGCTTCCAAGAAGGCATAACTCTGAAAGTTTAGAAAGGCCATACTTTAGGTCCTTACATGAGAAAGGACATAGACGTTTGTGTATGGCAGCTCTGTTGCGTGTTGTAGCTTCTCTATTGCACTTGACTGCATATTGAGCTTGATCACCTCAATATGAAGTTCGGTGTATGCGGAGTTCTACGGCATTCAGCTGGCTTATTAGGGATGAAGAAATTTTGAGGGTAGAATTCAGCCTTCTGGCTATCCCTCGTAACATTTTGACCCTAGGATGCACTCCATTTGTGCGAGAGATAGAAAGGATGGTCGTGCTATCCTGTTGGAGTTTCAATATGAGGATTTCTCATATGGTCACCCATCTCCATATTACTTTTGTCCGAGCGTGCTTAACTACTAATTACGAGGAAAACCTGGTGCATTAGTAAGGATCACTTTTAATCCGGCTCAAGGTGTAGTGCGTGAGGGTGATATGAAATTTAGTCACTGAAGCTAACACTCCTTCATATATTGTATTAGGACAAACCCCAATGAGATTGGTACCACTGGTGCCCATAAAAGTGGGAAGTAGACATTAACACGATAGTTGAGGAACCTTTATGCTAACCAATTGAAGAAAGTAGAAGGGTGGTAGGGACTTAGGCCGTCCCACAATCCTTTCATTATGTGAAATTGATCGAATTCTGAGGGGACTATCTTAAATTTGCTGAGTTCAGAAAAGCGAACCCGCCTAGCTTCCGAGGAACTTTCGATCCAGATAAAGCTGAGGAATGAGTCAAAGCAATGGAGAAGATCTTTTCTGTCTTGGCCTGTAATGATCAACAGAAAGTGGCCTTTGCCACTTATATGTTGGAAGCGGATGCCGAGTTTTGGTGGAATGGCGCGAAGAGACTGTTGGGGGAACCCCAAGTTGATATCACTTGGGACATGTTCAAGGAGGCATTTTATCAGAAATATTTTCCACCTTCGGTGCGGAATGCTAAGGAATTGGAGTTTATGAGGCTTCAACAAGGACACATGAGTGTTTCAGAATACATTGCTAAGTTTGAAGAACTCTGCAAATTCTCCACCATCTATCAGCGCAACCCTGACGAGAATTGGAAATGCATCAAATTTGAAGGCGGATTAAATGCAAACATTTTAGCCTCAGTGGGGCCAATGGAGATAAGGGATTTTGCTGCATTAGCAAACAAGAGTCGATTAGTCGAGGGATATAACAAGAAGCTCACTGATACCAGGATGGATGTTGGTGGAAAGAGGCTGGCACCTGAAAATCAGGAGTTTCAGTATAATTCCCCACCAAAGAAATCATTTCAACCTAACGGAAATGAAGAAAAGCAGCTGCAAAGGCTAACCACTAATCAAGAATGTTCGAAGTGCGGAAGGTATCATGGAGGAAGGCCTTGTTTGGCTGGACAAAAGGTTTGCTTTAAGTGTGGAAAGCCAGGGCACCTGATTAGGAAATGCCCCGGCCATCAACTACCTATTCCTAAGCGGTAATATCCAAGGTCAAAAGCTGAAAGAACTACTTCCTCAGAGGAGCCATCGCGAATATATGGGATAAACCAGAACAAAGATTCACTTTTCGCTAATCAAGCATCGTATTTTTCTTTGACCATGTTTGTTCAACTTCAGTGTGCTTATGTGTGAAGTTTTTCTTCAGACTCATAGTTAGTTTTGTAATCAAATTTTGAGGACAAAATTTTTAAAGGAGGGAAGTAATGTAACATCCCGATTTCCGAGTTCGGCTTCGCCCTCAGGACTGATTCCTTCCGATTTCCGACTTCATCTTTAAAACACAGATAAGAGCATTCTTTCCGAGTTCCGAGTTAATTTTTGCCCAATTCTCGACTTCATGCCTTGTACGACTTCCGACTTCGTATGGATTATTTCCAACGACTTACGAGTTTAACCTTCGAGTCCAAACAACATGAACGTGATTCACCGGTATCCGGCTTCATGTCTTAAAGCAAATGTCCCCGACTTCCGATCTCATAACTTATGATCAAGTTTCCAGCAAGATGTACGCGAGTTCCGACCTAAGACAACAAGGTTCAAAATAGTATGCGTGGTTTCCGATCTCAGAAGTTATGGTTTAACACAATGGTGCAAATACCGAACTCCAAGTTTAATATAACGAGTTCCGACCTTAGTGTTGAACTCAATTGGGATGGACACGAGTTCGGATCCTTGAGAATCGGTACACGAGTTCCGGTATATGATTTAACAACCAGCATTGGCATTTCCTGGTTCAAATGGGGAGTTCCGAGATTATAAGATTGCCGCTACACGAGTTCGACCTCCACCTTGATACAAGATTTCCTCAAGTCACACACAGATAGGACGAGTTACGACATACGACTTAAGCCCCAGTCTCAATTGGGATACACGAGTTCCGACTTAAGGTGTAATGGGGACGAGATCCGATTTCAGATAGAACAGGAGCGTATCTCCATTTTTGGGACGACGTGGAGAGCAATTTTAACACAAAAGGGAGAGACATGGCCGAACCTTGCCCACAAAATTTCATCCAATCAAAGCCACTTATTCTAACTACCACTTCGAAGCTTTGTCTATATATATGCATCCTCCTCCTGCCTCTTCAGCTCATCATTCTTACGTTGCTCACTTCAGCTCCCTTCCTCTCTCAATCTACTCTCTCAAACCTCCAAGCTTTGTCAAGGCTTCCTTCAGCTCCAATTCAAATTCAGCAAGATCACACTCCAAAGAGGTAGGATTCTGCTCTATTCTTGAATTCCTTACACTATGATTGCATGAGATTGTGCTATTCTTTATGTATTTGATGAACTATTGGATGTATTGGATGGATTTATGATTGAATTAATAGAAGACTTTGAGTCAGAATTATGATTAGAAGGAGAAGATTAGAAGGAGTGGAGAAGTGAGATGCTGTCTTGGTGAGGGAGTCCACGGCAGTCCGTACGACGGAGTGTACGGCGCCGCCTACGATCGGTCAAATCCGATGAAACCATTTTTAGATGAAAGTAGACATTCAGGGCTTTCCATAGCTATATCATATAAGGTTATTGGATTAGTATTGAGGGAGATACGAATTTTTGAAGTTTGACCTAGGGTTTAGAATGTTCATCCGGGCAGGGTGACTTGAGGAGGGTATAACTCACCCTATACAACTCCAAATTGAGTGAAACCAGTTTTGTTAGAAAGCTTACACACAGAGGAACACCCCAATATAAGATTCCGAGTTTGTTATGGTCCCAATTGTTCCCAGTGATTCGAGGAAGTTGTCCTATGTCCAATCTAGGCCAAAACGGAGTAGTTCAGGAAGGTCAACTTTCAGGACTTATATCTCGAGGTGTACTTAAGCAAATGGAGTGAAACTTGTGGCAAATGAAAGGTTGTCCTGTTAGCTTTGATATGAGACCAATTTCGTAAGTTTTGAGCTTAGTTTCGATTTTTAGTGAATTTATACTTCCAGGAGTGTAACTCGGGTTAGTGACTGAACGAGTTGAAGTAAGATTTAAATATCTTGAGTTATATGGATCAAAATGATATGGGACCAATGAGGTTAGAAAGTAGACATATAGGGCTATGACATATCCAAATTTCAGATTTAAATGAGTTGAATAGAGATAAAGATGGATTATACAAGTTTCGGGCAGAACCGAATAGAATTGGCAGAATGGCCAAAATGATAATTTTACAAGAGTTAGTGGACATATAAGGTTTAAGTTGAGGATTGCCCGATTGACATTGATATATAAGTGTTAAGTTGACTTATGTTGCTATCATTGAACTGTCTGTGAGAGCTGGCACTATTCATGGGAAAACGGACTTGATCCGTCATGCTGCCGGATTTACGGCAGAAGTCTAAGAAGCTATGAATGTTTATATAAATTAAAGTATAAATGGGTATATAGAAACCCTATATTTAAGAATGACCTAATTATGTATGAGGTATATGAGAGTAAGTGATGTAGCATATGTATAACTATGCTTGAATATGTTTGAGAATGAAAGAATGTGAAAATATTGAATGTGAATCCTTCACTTGGAGGCGATTATTTGATATCCCTCGCTGTGAAGCGAGTTAAATGATAAAGATGTGAATCCCTTCATTTGGAGGCAGTTGCACTTGAATCCCTCCCTGTGAAGGCAGTTAAGACAATGAGATCCCTCTACCTTGGAGGCACGTGGTCAGATGAGATCCCTCTATGTTGAAGGCACGTGGTCAGATGAGATGCCTCTATGTTGAAGGCACGTGGTCGTAACCGATCCCTCAATTTTGAGGCACGTGACCAGAATCGATCCCTTCACTAGAGGCACGTGACCGTAATCGATCCCTCCAAGACTAGAGGCACGTGGGTCCCTTGCGGGTGAGTCGGTGTGACGGCGGTCACGGGTGATGCCGACGAGCTCACTCCAAGGCCAGACTACCCAAGGCAAGAATGCACCTAGGGACGGCGATACGTAACGCCTAGGTGTGCCAAGTAAAAGACTAAAGACTAAAGATTAAAGTATATGCAAGCACCCCAAT
The DNA here is from genome assembly GCA_031439595.1 of Pterocarpus santalinus. NCBI lineage: Eukaryota > Viridiplantae > Streptophyta > Magnoliopsida > Fabales > Fabaceae > Pterocarpus > Pterocarpus santalinus. Next base: position 9,434,142 of record CM062526.1, on the reverse strand, counting down.
CACATGAGGCATGGCATTGACCCACTAGTGTGAGTATAGGGTAGGACTTACATGAGGCATGGCATGACCCGGCTAGTGTAAGTACCAAATGAGGATCCCATCTTCCTAAGGAACGTGACATGGCGATCACGCTCGATGGGGTATGACATGGCGATCATACTGAATATGGCATGATGTCGCACTTGAGGACGGCGATACGTAACGCTCAAGTGTAGACAGATCCAAGCACCCTAGGGACGGCAACATGTAATGCCTAGGTGTGCCGAATGAAAGAAAAGTAAAACTCTATGTATATGTATGAATTCTAATGCAAGTTAAGTTAGGTACAGATGTTATGTTTCCAGTAGATTAATGTTATGTGCGTTTTATATGTTGAAGTTATTATCTCTGGTATTAAAGATTAAAGTATATGCAAGCACCCCAATCACATGAGGCATGGCATTGACCCAGCTAGTGTGAGTATAGGGGTAGGACTTACATGAGGCATGGCATGACCCAGCTAGTGTAAGTACCAAATGAGGATCCCATCTTCCTAAGGAACGTGACATGGCGATCACGCTCTGATGGGGTATGACATGGCGATCATACTCTGGAATATGGCATGATGCTGCACTTGAGGACGGCGATACGTAACGCTCAAGTGTAGACAGATCCAAGCACCCTAGGGACGGCAACATGTAATGCCTAGGTGTGCCGAATGAAAGAAAAGTAAAACTCTATGTATATGTATGAATTCTAATGCAAGTTAAGTGAGATATAGATGTGATATTCCCATTAGACTAATGCTATATGTGTTTTATATGTTGAACTTATTATCCAGGGTATTATTCATGAATTAATCTTGTGTACATTTCCCCAAAGGACCAGTGTATGATTAAAATGAACTTTGCTTCGGAAAAGACATTTTTCGAAATGTAAAATTTAACAGTTTAGCAAAGATGTTCTTATTTTTTTAAAATAAACCGAAGCAAACTGGAGACGACCATGATGACACTATGTATGAAAATTAGAGAATCCTATTGAGAATTATATAATTCTCATTCCTATTTCCATGTTGTCTCCAGATAATTGTAGAAGTTTCCGAAGACGGCTAAAGTTCTTTGTCAGGACAAGGTCCATTCAGAAGATACTTTCAGGCGTAGTATTATGACTTAGCGTAAGATCTTGTGCTTAGGAGGGTGTTACAGAAGGGGACAATGCTGTTTGGTTTGTTAAGGGGAAGGGGAAGCTACTACTATTGTTCAATTTTCTTAGGTGGGAAAGTAGAAACTAGTAGAAGAAGACAACAAGTGGGGGTGTGTTAGGAAAGGGGGGACCACTGGTCCCTTTTTTTTTTTTTCTTTTCCCTTTGGTTTGGCTTGTCTGACATTTTGATGGGTGGGGAAGGTGAAATAGAAGAGCGTAGAAGCAGCAAGAAGGTGGGAGTGGGATGTTTAGGTGGGGGTGACTTTTCCTTTTTTTTTGGGGGGGGGGGGGTTGGGTAGGAGTGAGATGTTGGCTTTGTTTTGGGGGGGTGTGTGTGTGTGTTTTTTTTTTTTTTGGTCATTTGGGTGAGGCTTATTTTATTTGGGTTGGTTTTTTTTTTTAATGTATTGAGTTTCTAATTTAAAAAAAAAGGTTATGTATAATGTATTTTAAGAATATATATGTAATAATTTTTATCTAAAAATATATAATTAAATGTTAGGAAATTAATGGTTAAAATAGTTAATTTTAAGTTTGCATTTATGTATAATATATTTTATATAGTTAAGTTAGTTATGTTCAATTAATTAGTATGGTATATCAAAATCTTATGTTTAATTTAACTGTTAATAATTATTTTTGTGAGCAGAAATTGTCAAATTTTACAATGCCACCACAAGAAGAGTTTCCAATAGGAAGGTTGGAAGGTGCTCCAAGTGATGATATTGGATGGCATTTTGGAGAACCTGTGGCTAGAAATCGAAATAATATCAAGTGTAAACTTTGTGACAAAGTCATAAAGGGTGGCATTACTAGGTTGAAGCAGCACATTGCACGTGTTAAAGGCCAAGTGGTAGGATGTGCTAGAGTTACTACATTAGTTCAACAAAGTATGATGAAGCTCCTTATGGATGCAAAAGCAAAAAAAAAAATGACTCTAGAAAAAGAAAAAAAGAATTTGAAGCATGTTTAAGAGGAGATGATGAAGATGAAATTGAAGACTATATTGATGAGCAGATAAGGCTAGCCACACAAGAAAATATAAGATCACATCATGAGTAGGAAGATAGACAAAGATTTAGGCAACGAAAAGGAAGATTTCATAATATATATGAGCCTGGTGGAAGCTCTTATGCAAGTACTAGTGAAGTAGCAATGTCACAAGATGTCTTTTGCTTTGAGGTTTACTGATATTAATCTTATGAGAAGCAAAAGCACAAACCAACCAAAAGTTAACACTGGCTTTATGAAAATGCTAAGGAAGAAGCTCGGAGAAGCTGTAAGCAAATTTATTATTTATGAGCCTTTGCTTATGAATTTATCTAACTTTCCTTAGTTGCATAATTTGATTGCTTCTGCTGCTGAAGTAGGCCGAGGAGTTAAGTGCCCAACTTCTTATGAAATTTTAGATGTATATTTAGAAAATAAATTTCAAAACATGCGAGAATGGATAAATAAGTTGAAAAGTACATAGAAGGAAAAAGAAGTCACGATAATGTGTGATGGTTGGACAGATAGTATAAACCATACACACATTATGAATTTTTTGGTGTACTACAGTAAAGGGACAATTTTCTTAAAATATGTTGATGTTTCTAGTATTGATACCAGAAATACAGATTATTACTTCCAGTTGCTTGATAAAGTTGTAGAGGAAGTAGGAGAAGAATATGTGGTTCAAGCGATTACAGATAATGAAAAAGCATTGAAAGCAGCACGTCAAAAATTGATAGAAAAAAGGCCACATCTTTATTGGACTGCATGTGCAACTCACTGTTTGGATCTTTGCTTGCAAGACATAGGAAAAAAGAAAAATGTGAAAAAAATATTGGACGAAGCAAAGATTGTGACATCTTTCATCTATAACCACATATGGACTATAAATCTCATGAAAAAATATACTGGAGGCAAAGAGATTATTTGTCCTGGTATCACTAGGTTTGCAACACAATTCTTGCAACTTCAGGCAATTGTGAAGCAAAAGCAAGGGTTAAGAAGTATGTTCAACTCTGAAGAATTTAGAAGATCTAAATTTGGGAGAGAGAAGAATGGACCAGCATATGAAGCACGAAACATTGTTGTAAATAGTGAATTCTGGACCAAGACCAATGATATACTAAAAGTATTTGAGCCTATAGTAAAAGTTTTGAGGTTGGTTTATGGTGACGAGAAGCCAACAATGGGTTTTATATATGAAGTCATTGATCGAGCGAAGTAATCTATTGAACAAAATTGTCATTGTTACTCCAAGTACAATGAAATAATAGATGAACGTTGGAGATTCATGCACTGTGATCTTCATTCTACAGGTACATCATTTAATTATTAATTTATATTATTTCTAAAATTTTATATTCATGGCTTTGCATACTTTATTTGATTAACTTTCTTTTCAGGACACTTTAATTGATTAACTTTCTTTTTAGGCTATTTTCTTAACCCACAATTTTCAATATGGAGTTGAACATGGGACTAATGTTTATAAAGAAACATTTGATGGAACAAGGAATGTGATCCTTAAATTGGAAAGAAATTTAGATGATCAAATTAAAGCATTGAATCAGGTTAGTAATAAATGTTTAGCTTAAAATTTGATACATTTATAGCTTAATATTATATTTACATATTAACATATTATATTATGCTTTATAGTTGATGATTTTTAGAGAAATGGGTGAGATATTTGGCACACCACAAGCTAAAAGAGCTTGGCATGAAATGAATCCAGGTAAACTATTATTTGTCTTTGTTTCCACTTTGATAAAATAAATTTATTTTGACTTTATTTTTTATATAACTAATAATTTATTTATTTTGCTTGATTAATTAAAATAACTGAATGGTGGTTGATATTTGGTTCATGTGCTCCTCAACTTCAATGTGTGGCAATAAAAGTTCTTAGTCAAACAACTTCAACCACAAATTGTGAGAGAAATTGGACACATTTAGTTATATCCATACCAAGGCAAGGAATAGTCTTAAGTATAAAAAGTTGCAAAAACTTGTCTTTACATTTTATAATATGAAGCTGAAAATGAGGCATGAAATGAGAAAAAGTCAAGAAGAGATTGAAGCTAGTTTTAATCCAATTAATATTGACTACATATTTGAAAATAATGATCCATTGTCACCATAGATTGAAGAAAGCGAAAATCCACTATTAGAGGGCGCATAAAATGTTAAGTGGTTGCCTATTATTGATTCTGATGATGAAAATATGGACATTGGTAATGATGATGTTGATTCTAATGAAAACAATGGTGGTTTAAGTCCACCAAGTAATAACAGTGGTAATGGTGGTGACAATGTAGAAGCTAAAAAAAGTGATGGTGGGGATGATGATGATGAACAAATACAGAATGATCTATATCAGGAGGTAGGCATGATAGGAGCCTAGTGATTAATATGAGATCTTATAGGCCAAATGTGCCTTCTAATAGTTCACTTGGAGATAGTAGAAGGGGTGAATCACATTCTAAAAGAGGAAGAGGACAATAAAATATTGCAAACGAAGAGTCTTTCACTTCTAATATTGGACCAAGTTTCAGTGACTTTGGTATTAATGAATCATCTCAAAGTAGTCAAGGGTATCCACCATATTATCAGCATTCTTATTTGAGCATATATGACCAATATACAAGTGGTCAAGCTCCACCATACTATCAATTACCAATGGGTTACCAAAATCCTTATTATCAACAATCAAGCAGTGGATTTTTCAATTATATCTTTGGACAAGGTGCTACACAAAGTGATAGTCAAATGAAAGTGGAGGATATGATCTATCGTGTCATTCTACTATGTGGTAATAAACATCATGTAAGTTTTATTTGATTTATCTCCCATTTATTTTAATTAAATTACTCTACTTTATTTTTTAGTTTTAAATGATATTTTTAGTTAATTATATTTATATTTGAAAAAAAAAACATTGATTTTCTTAAAATCTTAATAATCTAATTCTAATTTTAATTTATTTTCCATGTTTTTTTTTTTTTTTTGGTAGTGAAGTTATATATCTAAATTGGTGATTTGTTAATTGAATTGAACAACTAGGAACTTGATCATAATTGAAGCAAGTTGTATTTCTTTTAGAATTTCTAATTTCATTGTATTATTCTAAAAACATGAGAAGTTTGTATTTGAATATGTTGAAGACACAAGTTTGTATCAAATATGTTGGAGACATGATATTTTAGTCCTATAATTGTTGTATTTCTTTTACTTTTACATTTTGTGCAAAAAAAAAAAATCATGCCGCAACGGCGGCAATCCGCATCGCAACACCTACAATCGTAGCGACTGCAACCGCAATTTAAAACAGTGATCAACACCTCAAACTCATAGATATCTTTCCTGTTACTAAGTCCATATTCTTCACATCCCTGAACAAAATGTGGTTTGCAGCCGCCATTATTGTCATCAGCAAAGTACCATTTTGGGCACTGGCAATTTGGCCGCTTATCATCTCCGAAGGTACAAATCTCATTATATCCACAAATACCACTACCTGAACTATCATCGTGAGACCAGACTGGGGTCCAAGGTGCTCTCCCCGGGGAATTCTTGGGATATTGATAGGGTGTGAACACCCCATCAAAATTAAGAGTTGCTTTAGGATAATAAATATTGTGTGGTAGAGGCTCTACTCCCTTCTGACAAGTAGTGTTTTTCTTTGTTCCCTCTCAAAACATAAATGTCTCCTGGTCTGTCAAAGGCCAGTTCAGATCCTGGGCTTGATGTATTGGACTGAATAGTTCTAGTTTCATAATAGTTTTCATTGGCATACCCAGATGGCGAATTTATAGTATGCATCACTAGATTACCGTCATTTTTAAGAAGAAGCTCAAACCTTCCCTTGCTGAAATCGGAAAGATAGCCCCTGTCGATCATAAAAGATTTAGAAGAAAGTTTTTCACCCTCTATGATCCTTGAATATCTACCAGACACTCCCAAAGTTAGCATCCGAAGTTGCCATTGTCATGCAGCACAGCGCCAGCAACACTAACACTGAGGCCTTCGGTCTTCCATAACTGCTTACCAGCAGGATCTGTGAGCACTAGTCCTTCAGCGGTAAGCTCCACTTTCGAACCATTTATTGCAAGATGATTGTTGCTGTTGGGATACCAGACTACATTTACCCAGGTTATCTCTGGAATCTTGACATTCCAAATAGAAAGCAAGAAAAGTTCTGTATTGTCTTGTGAACTTGGTGTAGTTGGAGTGTTGTTTCTTTGACTCCAAGGAAGGACCCCCATTGGGAGTTGTTGGTTCCTGCATAAAGAGAATCACCAACGGTTATGTTGCTTCTAGTTTGAGCTAGAACAAAGATGGGTGGCAAAATTAGTGAGCAGAGGAGATAGGGAAGAAGAGGGGAAGCCATGCTGTAAGTCAAGCACAAGTCTTCGTCTCAGGTGAATTCTTATGCTTGTCTTCGTCAACTCGCAGGCTAAAGTCACTAAACAAATCCGATGCAGGATTGTACGTTGATTGGTCATGCCAAAAGGAATGATTTTAGAGAAACTTTGTGTCCACATTAGGAAAGTAGAATAGATGGGACATTCATTATTTGCAAGAGATGTATATAACAAAAAATTGAAAAAGAAAATGAGTTTAATTGCTATGTACTATGTAAAGTAGATTTACACCATCATCCAATAAAAATATAAGAATGTGCTATGTTTTATTTTTTAAAATCAAATTTATGCAATTGCTCATGATGGTACGATAGTTTCTTGCATTTTTATTAGATGACAGAATTAATGTATAGTAATTAAACTCAAAGAAAATTACAACAACTTTTTTACTTTTATGTTGAAGGAGAATGCATAAATCACAAAACCCTTGTTTTTACCGTTAATTATAAAGGCTTGGTTATATATATATACTCAAAATTTATTTTCATTTTCATTTTGGTCTCTCTGTTAACTTTTTATTATCTTCTGTCAATTGGTTGGTATAAACCAAGCACTAATTGGTGCCATTATGCTAAGTCTTTTTCTTGGCTTGAAAAACTCCCGGGCAAAAGTCACTAAACCAATCAGATGCAGGATTTTACGTGGATTGGTCATGCTAAAAGCAAATTTGTGTGTGTGTATATATAAATTATTGGTTTTGTAGATATTTATGTCAAAAGTACTGGTTTTGTCATTTGATGGTTAGTTTCAAACCAAGGAAATTATCATCTTTGAAAGTATTGAGTATATATATGGTACCAGATAATGACGATGAAAGTGGAAGAAGAGAGAATTGGAACTGAGATTTTCCTATTGAGGGATGTGAGAATAACAGAATGACAAAACTTACTTCACGACCTGATAAACTTATATATGTATCACACTGGTTCTCAGGTAAAACCAGTCAACCAGAGGTGAGTTAAAGTCACTAACTGGACTTATGGTCAAACAGCAATTAATAACTAACTAATTATTTAATAACTTGTAACTAACATTTAAATATACAAGGTTGTTAAAAGCTCGCTTTAAAGTATAAAAGCTAAAAGTTTAGATGTTACCTAAAAGCGAACGCAATAAAACCTCGCTTTTAAGCATAAAAGCTAAAATTTTGTGTTTATACTTCAAATAGGCCATAAAAATGTGGATTCAATCACATTGCCCGATGGATCTATTTTTTGGGCATGTTAAATCAAAACTTAATTTAGATTTGAGACTTACTAACCTAATCTCTAATATATTGCTGCCTTAATATCTACGGCCTCAACTCCATCCCTCTGATGCTCATTTGGACGGCTTCATCCTGCATCACAAATTCATATGACGCACTTGCATGTAGGCTGGCCTACTTCATTTTGTGCCAAGGATGAAGGGGCTACATCACATCACTTTAAAAATATTCTTTCTTTTATTACTTCTGAATTATGATTACATTAAATTATAAAATTTGTGTGATTTTAGAACTCAAATATAACTTAAAATACTTACATATCAATAAAATAATTACAATTATTATTTTTAAATTATATTATTCACAATACATAACATCTGTGCTTTTACACTTTACTTTTAGCAATTTTCTTGTATCCTCCATGAGGGATACTTTTTTCTTCCTCCACCACATATTTCCATCTTTACATCTTCTCTCTCTCCTTTTTTCTTTCTCTTTTATAATCAACATTAAAGGTTAAGATTGCTCTATGAAAAACATGGAATATATAAGAATGACTCTTGCTTTTACTAGACCACAAGCACTTTTTAGTGAAATCTTGCCTTTTGACAACCTTTAGTCTATGAGTCTAGACAAACTAATGAATCTATATTATTATATAATAGCATAACAGTGGCAATGATTCTTTGTCATTTGGCAACCATAGAAGGGGGTTTTTTTTCTCACCTAAAATTGCACTAGCAAATTGGCAATAGTTGAAGTCATAGCGTGCATTTAATGGATAGTGGAATACAATTACTGGCACGAGTGGGTGTAGCTTTAATTATTTTCCTGAGGTAATCAATAGTTGTTTTATCTTGATATTTGTAGTTTTAATTGCTTCCCAAGGTCGAGGATGCATGTATATAGTATTAATTATTTTCTTGATCGCTGTGCAATATATGTATATGTACTATAGGAATTCTTAGGAATTGTTTGCTATGTATAATTATGATGAAAAGTATATGGAAAGACTATAAAATATAAATAAGAAAAGTAGTATTTAATTTTTATTTTTTTTGTATTATTATAAAAAAATACTTGTTAAAAAATATTGAAATAAATTATAAAATATAAAATATTTTTATAACAATGTTAATTTAAAATATAAAATATTTGTATAATAATATTTACTTTTGATTTATTTTTACTTAATTATTAATAGCAACAAGACCTGCATTCATCTTGTGGACGGGTGAACATTCTTTTCTGCTAATGATCATTAGATTTTGATGATTTGCTAATTTTTTTTATTTGATAATCATTTATTAATTATTATCTAATAAAAAAGATGTCCACTTGTCCATCGGACAGGTGCAAGTCTAGTGAAAATGATAGATGCATAGTATGGAATAAGATTAAGTAAATCCTTTACAAAAGGATGCATTTGTTTGGCATTTTTTTTTCAAAAAAAAAAATAATTTTTCAACTGTTAAAAAAATCACCTTTCACAAAAACTATTCATTTCAATTATTTTGTCCAAAAAACCAAAACCAAACGCACACTTAGTGAGATTCAATCATTATCTAAACAAATCTCACCTACGGCTGTGAAAATTAGTCGTTCACAATTGTAGAGTAGCTTATACAAAATAATTATGAAAATTTACATAATTTATTGCCAAAAAATAACCCTTTTCATTATTTTTAATTCAAAAAATAATCTATTTGTGTTGTTGCTTTTAATTTTATTTTCGTCTAAAAAAATAGTAGTTCTTATTTTTATCCCAATTTAAAAAATATGTTCACTAAATTTGTCCTAAAACATTAATATCATATAAAAAAATTATCAAATTTATTGTAAATGCTTTTTGATTAAATTTATTATAAATGCTAACACCACTAAAAATACTATCTCAAAATATGCAAACACCTAATTTAGACTCTATAAATTATATGAGCGCTATATTTATTTAAAATACTTATATTTATCTCTCTTTTTACAAAATATACTGTTATATGGTCATATAAATCAAGTAAAGGTTCCTCAAGTTATTTATATGCTTCACATGAGTTCTTGAAATTAAGAATTTAACTTATTAGTCTCTTGAGTTTTAAATTGTAGGTCACATTAGTCTTGACTCCATTTCTATTAGTTTGCCTTCACGAAATTGCTAATGTGTCACTTAAAATAATGAGCTAGTATTTGATGTGGCCTTTGAGATGGTAATGACGATCAATGGGCTCAAATTAGTTGTTGAAGTTCTTAAAGATATGTCAAATCAATCCAAATTCCTATATTTCTTCTCTTCACATTCATATATAAACCCCAAATCCCTAACCTATCATAAACTCACTCGATCTCCTTCCATTTTTGAGCCTTTAAAGAGTAGATCCTTCCTACCCATTACGCTTTACCACCACCACCAATGTTCTTGTCATTGCTAGCTACCTCTCAAGTACCCTTCTTCTCCTTTCTCTCTCTTCTTAGTTCCTTCGTTTATGAATTTCTTTGCGTGCTTTAGGTGAATCAACTTAAAATAAATGTTGGGTATGTTAATTACTAAGCAATGGGTTATACTAGTTTTTGAGATAGTGTTGGATTTTTATGCGGTCCGAAAGACTTCCACTTTGTAAATTGGTAATAATCTACTAATATTATGTCACGAAATTCAATTTTTTGGTAATTAAGTTGATTTGATTTAGGTTATAGTTCGAAAAAAAGAAATAAGAACTTTTTTATAATTAAAGAAAATTGGGACTGAAAAAATAATGGGTTGCAAATATACGAGGGAGTCTGCTGAAATAAGATATTTTTATTTTTATGATTGAAAGATTTTCACCTAGAATTATCAAAAACATTTTTTTTACTTATTAGTAGCTATTTAATATTCTAAGCTTGGCCTCAGTAGTGGCAAATTTTTCCTTAAAAGTTCATTAGAATTTTCAAGACTAATTTAAAGAAATTAAATAAATTTCATTTTCATTATGAACCAAAAAAAAGTGATAGGTTTTCGAGAGAACTTACAACTCTTCCTTAATTTTGAGTTTAAGGAACTCTAAGAATGAGATTAAATTTATTCTACTCTAATGATTTACAAAGGCGTAATCCTCTTATTTCTAACACTAAGTAAACAAAACTAATTTGGGTTGTAACATTACCCTCCCCATCAAATTGACCTTATCCTCAAGGTTAAAAAAGAAAATAATTTATTCCTAATTACAATCAACTAATTTTTCTAACAAGCAAGCAACTCTTTTTTTTTCTTTCAAATATTTGCAAATAATTTTCCACGGGTCCCATTGTTCAAAAGTTGAACCTAAATTAGCTGTTTTTCCTTAAAAAGGCCCACTAATCCAGCCCAAATTTGAGCCCAGCCTCCCATAGTTTTGAAAGTGGCCGAATAACTCTCTCTTCATCTCAGATCCATGCATTGGACCAGGTTGTGTTTGGCTCAACAAGATACACAGCCTACGTGTTGCCTTAGCTTCCAGTGCATCCTCTTTGCTCTGCATGCAGATACATGCTACAAGCTTTTGCAGCGGCCATCACGAGCGTGGGCAAGCACCTTGCCGTCCACCCCTGCACGCCATCTACCGCTATTCTCTCATAGTCCTTCCACCCTCGGATCTCGATGGAAATCTTGGTTGTCACCTCGTCACACAGTGCCACTTTCTTCCAACCATGACCACCCACGACACGATCAACCGTTGCTCTCCATCATCATCCTCCATCTTCTTCATCGCAACAATGGAAGTTGTTTTTTGTATCGGCAATGTCACGGGATCCGCCTTCACCGCCGTTGATGGTAGCAACTCTGCCACGCTCAATGCCGAAGTTGATGTCTCTGCCGACATTGGGTCCGTCGTTACCAGAACCATCAGCATTGGTTGCGACCAGATTTGCCGCTTCATGGTTGCCGAATGTTCTTCCTTCTCTGGAGTCTCCTCCTTTGGCGATTCCTCTTCCTGTTGTGGGTCTTCTTGATCGGTTCCTCCTTTTGTTGAGGTGATCTAATTTTGTTGAAGTTGAAAATTCATGATTTGTTGTTGCATCTTCTAATCTTTCTCTCTGCTTGGGACAATTTTGATTTGTTGATCCCTCTATTGAACCTTTAGAGTGTGTTTCTTGAATTTTTTGGGAAACGTTTCCTTGATCTGAATTGCCCCCCTTTCAAAGAACCTTTCCAAGCCAAATAATTTGGCTCATGTAAACAAGTTAATACCATAGCCTCAGGATATGAGGTAGGCTTGGTTAGACATAGTTGACACTTAAAATGTACCAATTATCTTTCATAAAGATCCTGAATCTTGATTTAAAGTACTTCAAATTATTGTTGATAATCTGCAATATTGGATCCTATTTACTTCAACTCTTTCAAAGACTCTTGAAAATGAGCTGTTTCCTCCATGGAAGGCTCTCAATAAAAGTATCAATAATAAGTTTTTGAGATAACCTACAACTTTTTAACTTCAAGTGTAAGAAACTCCAAGAATAAGTTTCAATTTATTCAATTCTAATGATTTACAATGAGATAATCTCCTTATTTATAGTACTGAATAAACCTAACCAACTAATTGAAGGGCCTAACTAACTTTCCCTACTTTATTCAAATTAACCTTAACTAATTATATTACTATTATTTATCTATTTACATTTTCAATAAAATGCTGATGATTCCTATTTTTATGTATCATCATTTTTTTTTCACAAGGATAAATGACCAATTATAAATGGCTCTGTTATTTTAATATGGGATTAAAGTATCAATATAACCATAATATGGTATTGTAAATTTTATTACTAACATATGGGAATGGGGTTAGATATTTCGCCATAGAAGAGGAAGAAATGTGTTGAGTAAATTTCTACTTCTATGAAGGCAAAATGTGGGACAAAAAATTGTTAGAGATTTCGCCCTGCAATCTCCCGAATCCCCTTATTTTCAAATAAAAAATTGCACTTACCTACCAAAGCTGCACGCAGGTGAAAAGACTACTTTGACCAATTGGAAATCTAACTACATCATGGCGAAATCTATAAGCTGCTTTTATATACTTTATAAAAATTCGGTTGGGTGTATATTTTTATACACTGAATTGTTGGTAATGCGATTACTTTTATATATTGTTTATTTATATATATTTTATTATGATATTATATATATATTATTAGGATGATGATCAATTTATACTGATTATTTTATAATTTATTTATTAATTATATAATAGTCTGATTAATAGTTTTATTGAATTAAAATTTTATGTTAATTAATATAATACTTATATTAGTTTACTTAATATCTTTCAATAATCCTTGCATTAATATTATATTGCTGAAGCTGGAACTACACAACATAGCTATGACAATACTTCTAGTTTATATCCAGTAAATCATGTGATATTTTATTAAATTTTGATTTGAAAGTTATTTATGTAATATAATTTCTTTCTTATTTTACAATTTATTAATTGGTTCAGTTGTGTAATTTTGTGCTCTTGCGATTAATAGTTTTTCTTTACTTAATTAAATTTTGATGTTTATTAATCTAATATTTATATTAATTTAGTTAATTCTTGTCAATAATTCAGTATCAATATCATATAGCTAAAACTAGTTCTAGTTTCTATTCAACTAGAGAGTATGACTAATCCAATATTAAATTTTGATGTTTGTTAATCTAATATTTGTATGATTTTTTTTTATTTTTTCCCTTCATATAATTTGTATTATTAATTTTCATGTGCTTTTATTACAGCCAGGGTGGTGGTTTGTGGTTGGTTTCCTAATTTGAAGCTAACATTGTCCATATTTTAGTGGTTATTCAACATTACTAATATAGTATTTTGGTTTTATTTATTAATAGCATTAATACCTAGCTAGGAACATTCATAAAATATTCCATCTCATCTAAATATTAAAGGGTTTATAACTTGATGAGTTAGGTCATAGAAGATAATGGCAACCTTTGATACAGGCTTTAAAATAAGTCTCTATTACAGTTTATATAAGATTAAAAAGATATTTAATATAATTTATTTACAATTTATTAACTATTTAGTTTTGTTTTATAAGTTTGTGCTATTCTGACTAATAGTTTTTCTTGAGTTGAATTAAATTTTATCTTGATCAATATAATATTTGTATTATATTTGTAATATTTATATTATCTTGATCAATAATTTTTGTTGCAGTATCATCTTGCTCAAACTAATATCAATTCTTATCCAGTTAGACAATATAACTACAATACTGCTCTCAATTTATATCCATAAGTCATGTAATACATCTTCTTAAAACCATTAGTTAAATCACTAATAAGGGTTAATGAGTGTGTAAGAGAGTTACATTTTTAGGGTTAAGGATAAAACTCTAAAAACACTGCTGCACAAAAAGAAAAAAGAAAAAAGAAAAATATTGTCAGGATTTATTTACAGCGAATATGGTGGTTATTGAATGAAATAAAATATATATTTTACTTAATCATTCAAAAAGACAATAATTAAATCATGCTTTAATCGTTAAGTAATCAGGCTAATAGAAATGTTTGTAAAAATATTTTGATCTAGAAAACAAGAATAAATAAAAGCATTTGAAACTTATTACAACATTTTTGAATGGGAAAAAAGTAATTTCCTCTCCTCCAAGTTATAACTATGTGTACTTTACTTCAAAATTTTGAAAATATGTAAATCGACTCATAATATTTTCTAATCATGTAAATTGACCCTTTTATTAATTTTTTTCATATATTTTTAACAAAAATAGCATATGTTCAAAAAGTTGAATGTATTAGTTTGTACGTTGTTTTTTAGTTATGGACTACAATGTACATGACTCAAAGTTAGAGGAGTATGGTACATTTATTTTTTATTAATATAATAATAGACAAAAATTTAATAAAAAGACTAAAATACATATTCAAAAAAAGTTTAGCGATCAATTTATACTTTTTAAAAAGTATATAAATAAAGTACATATGACATATAAATTAGGGGATAAAATATTTTTTCTTTTTTCAAATTTTAGTACATGTGTACATAAAAAATATTAAATTATAATTATATAAATTAATTGAAGTCACATTAAAAAAAATTTATCAGAAAAAAATAAAAATCGTGGAGCAAAGGTTGTTAGGAAATGCATCATAATATAGGTATAAAGCAAAATATTTATTATCGAGAGCATTAATATTAAACTATTGCATATGTACGCTGCATAGACACAATTATGCTATAGATACTACTCGCTCCATTTAGTCGATTCTTCATATGCAGGACACGTCAAGCTGGTGCTCTCCTTCCACATTTCGCCATGCAAGGGGTGAAAGACCTGCAATGTGACAAGAGATTCTCCTTCTTTCCACGTTTTGCTCGGGAAGAAGTAGATTTTGATTAAAAAATTAGTAAACACTAAATCCTACCTGTTCTAAGGCGAAATGTGTATGATTTTTCCACATATTCGTAAATCTGCAAATAATCTCATATTATTATATTTTTAACACAAAATTCTCATATAAAAAATAAAAGGCCATTATAAATTGCTACAAGCTAAACTTTAATAAGATTTCTTATTCAAATAGTAAAAATTGTGTGCTGGAGTTGAATTATTATTTTAGTATTCTTCCTCAAATCCCTTCCTCATGTTATCCTCTTATTTTTCTTTAGTTTTCTTATTTTATTCATATTTTATGGCACTTTTATAATATAATATTATTGAAGTCAAAGTTGATATTGTAATTTTCTCAAAATTTAACATCTATAAATTTTAATTGTGGTTAAAATAATTTTTTAAATATATTGGAGAAATATTTTATTATGATACAAATATATATTAATTCTAGTGCAAATAATTGGAATCAATATATATAAAGTTAGATAAACTGGAAGAATCAAAAGACATTTAAGAAGTATTCTTTTATTTTTAACAATATAATCTTACAATAATTATGATTCGTAAAAGATAATTCAAAGATTAATATGATATATATATCATATTTTTAAAAAATTGAAATGTTAATTTAACACATTATTATATTAGTGATGTTTTAAATCAAACAATTGAGATTTATTATTTGAGCTATTTTAAAGAAAAAGTATTTTTTTTTATCAAAATAAATGCATGCGAAATTTGAGAGAAATAGATAACTTTTTTGAATAAAATGTAAAAATAAAAAAGAGCTGTTTTAATTAGTGTATTTTTTCATAAGCTAAAAAGATTAGCTTTTCCAAAAACTCTACAAACAGTTACATCATAAAATTATTTTTTTTCCAAGCTTCAACAAATGTATCCTTAATAGATATATTGTTATAATTTATGTTGATCATAAGTTGTCATGAAAGAACTTAATAAATAATTTATATAATTATAATAATTTGAATTATAACGTAAGTAAAACTATAAAATTATTAATAATATGACGTATAAATAGATAAACATTGATATATTTAATTAAAGTTTAAACTTTAACAAAATAAAGAGTGTTTAGGTAAGAATAATTTAGGAATTTAAAGTTTTAAGTCATTAATAATAAGGACTATGGTTAGGCAATTAGGAGTGTTACTAGCCACACCCTATATTGGATTGGTGAAAACTTTGTCGAAAATATGTGCATGGGTATTTCTTTTCTCCTTAAACTAACTAACTCTTTGATGCTACTATGTGTGATCTTAATCTTACAATTTGTGAGTAGTTATACACCTGCTCCTGTTGGGGATTATGGCGGAGCGGACACTATAGGTCCTATGACATGTTCTTCTAAATTCTAACTCCTCATATTGTTGGAAGTCCCATGTATATTCTTGTTGTAAGATATTTGAATTAATGATAAATGAGAATAAATGTTTTGGTGGGTCTATTGTAAATTAATAGTATTTTGGTTCACATCCTTAGGAGTGTATACTGCTTCCATTTCTTTCGAATTCTTAGAAACTATATGATGATAATATGTTTAATTCAATTTTTCTTGAGCTAATCTTTGCTTGTTTTTGCTCAAAATGAATGATAATATCCTACTTACAATGAGCTAATCTTAAGCTAACTCATGATCTACATGATAATATGGCAACGAGTAAATATTCACTTTAATCCTTGAAATTACATGAGTGGGTCATTTTGGTCCTTGAAATTTAAAAATTAACTTTTTGGTTTCTAAAGTTGCAAAACATAAGACACATTAGCTCCAAACTCCATTTCCATTATTGTGTTATCATGTTTTCACTAATGTGTCACATTAAATGACATAATGACATTCCATGTGGCCTTTGAAGTAGCATGAATAAAGAATATTTTCAAATTAGTCATTGAAGTTTTTGAAAATGTGTCGAAATGATCACGTGAATTAAGTTAGATAGTGACAAAAATGTCACCTCAATGGACTAATTTGAATATATTCTCCATCAATATCACCTCACAGGCCATGTGGGATGCCATCATGTCACTTAAGTGACACATTAGTGACAGTGATGACACACTAATAGTAATAGAGTCAGGGACTAAGGTAACTTATATTTTGTAAATTCAGAGACCAAAAAGTTAATTTCTAAGTTTCAGGAGTCAAAGCAACTCGTGCATGCTAATTCAAGGATTCAAGTGAGCATCTACTCACTCACACTAATTCAATACACACTTATTCCTCCACCACCATCATCAACTACTACAATAATCCCAACAAGCTCATCTACACCAATTGAGATAGTTTCGAAGGAAATCATTCAGGCAACAAGTTGAACTACAACCTTAAGGTTGATTAGTTTCATGAGATTTGTGCCAACTCTTGCATTCAAGGTGCTAAGAAAGATGAATTAAAGACTATATAAGATTTAGATTTTGTATAGGGCTTACACTCTATAAATTTTGACCATCTAAAGTGAGGATGATTGTAAAATAAAAAAATATGAGGTTATTCACTCTTGAATCATTTTGGTGAGACCCATGTAAGATGAAAGTTATTGATCCAAGAGTGAATAACCTTTTATTTTCTCACTTTACAATCAACTTCAATTTAGAGGATCCTAATCCACATCCTATATATGGTTTATTTTCTATATATGACTTATACTTGTATAGGTCTTATTTTGAAGTTTGACCCTTTATTTTGTACAACCTTTTATTATTATAGCCCTTTATTTTGGGAAACATGGCTTGTAATGATTTGTGGAGACCAATGACTTTTGAGATATTGTTCTATTTTATTCATAATGGAATGCATTTTTGTTGAGACCAATTACTAGTTTTGGTTATGTGTTTTGAGTATGTGTTATAATATGGAGATACTGTTTAGAGATTAATTTGAACCTATCAAAAATTCAATGTCACTTTAAAGGTTACGTAGGATGCCAACTTGTCATATTAAGCAACATATTAGCGATTCCTTGATGACAAACTAACAAAATTGGGGTTAGGGACTAATGTAATCCACAATTTATAATTTCAAGTATTAAAAAGTTAATTTATTAATTTCATAACTAAAATAAAACACGTATATACGAAAGTCCTTTATTCCATATAATCTAATTAAAAAAATGTTCATATAAATGGGAAACATAAAAGAAAAATCTCGTACCAATTACCATATTAATAATTTTAGGAAGGAGAATTTTGTGAGGCAACCCTGTTAATCATGGTGCTTAAAGCACCCTGACATCTAATGGTGGGTGTATCCATACACCAATAATTGAGGTGCACCATAGGAAAGCCATATACACTATCTCCTCACCCTAGCGAACCTTCCCCTTGCACTGTTCTTAGCCCCCTCTCTCCATCGCCCCCTCTTGATTGCCACCCACAACCCCCACCTTTCCCCTGCGCTCTCACCGTCACCGGTGCTGGTGAACTTTCCGACAACCTGTCCTCCTTGAACTCCTTGAACGTCTCTTCCTTCTCAACAGCCTTCATCTTCTCTATCTTGCCTCAGATCCCGACGAGCTCTGGCCTTGCCCTCACCTTCGTGCTCTGCAGCACAAACATCCTCGACAACAACCACATTGGAATCGCCGCTCTCATTCACCTTCATCCCATGGCACTGTGCTGCCACGTCGCTGCCCGTGCTTCTGCCGTTGCATCCTAATTATTACCGCGGTCATGTTGCTGTTGTGCAGTCCTTGATGCTATGAACAACACCAGAGCTTGTCCGCGAAGGCGAAGGAGGAGGCATAGTGGCACATGGGTTTGAACGAGCGAGAAAGGGAGGAGGGGGTTGGGCTGCAGGAGTGCGAAGCTTGGTGGCACGACGGCACCGTCGACATCGAGTGTAACGAGTCCCATATTGGGAATGTCACGTTAAAAAGAAGGTCTTATAAGAATTTGGACTCACCCACTTTAACAACTAACTTTTGAAATATAGTTCTCAAAGTCTTATGTTTGTTATCAACAGTGCTTTCACAGCTTTAAGAGACTACTAAAATGTACCATTACAGTTTAAGTGCATTAATGATCTCATGATTTGGATATAACACACTATGAGTAGCACAATGCTCAGCAGAACCTTTCTTTTAGAAAAATATTATTTGACCTCATAATATATATATAAACATAGTCAAAATGTAATATATGAATAGAAGTGTGCGTATGTATTAATGTATAGATGTATTAAAGATAAAAAGAATAATGTATATATTTAATGAAAGAAGTAATATATTTTGTGTTAAAAAATATATGCAAATAACACCACAAATACTCCTAATAGCAAGTATAAAAGAGCATCGAATTAACACTATATAACCAGTTCAGATGTGAAAGGATTCAAATTGATGACTTGATGCGTGCAATTAATGTTGAGTATGCGTTCTTTGAATTTTCTTTTCTGATATTTGACGGACGTGCCAGTATGAAGTCAAGTAGCGCCGGCGTCGGCCGTCAGGACGGCGGTGGCAAGAGAGACTTTTTCTTTGATTTTTTTTTTTTTAGTAGTATATTTAATATATTTTTTGCATAAAATATTTTAAAAATTAAAAAATTTTCTACTTGATTCTTTAATATTTCTAATATTCTATTATATTTAATTCGAGGTAGATCGCATTCTAAGATGAAAACTAAGAAGACATATGATTGACATATAACAGATGAATTGATAAATTTAAGAGTTTATAATAATTACTTAGAGTTAAACCAAAAAAAAAAATACTTAGAATCATTCAAAAATGTCAAAAGTGTGCTAGTCGTTTTTCCTAAAAACAAATTTTGAGCAAAAGACCAATGAAAAAATGCGTAATTAGAATGATAGATATGTAGTAATGCAACCAAAAAAAAAAAAAAATTATGAATCGATCGAAATAATGTGAAAGAAACCTTAACCGTAATATCATGGAAATCTTGGCTCTTTGAATTCGATTGAATTGAGCATGATATGAGCGAAAGTTCAGTCATATCAACAATACTAGTCATTTGACCCGTACGATACACGGGGTAATAAGAAAAATACTTTGAAATGTAATAAATATTTATTTTTTTTCAAAATAATCATCAAAAAACCAAAAAAAATATATAAATTAAGAAAATAATAAATTGATTCTGATAATAGTATAAAATTACATAAATAGATGAAATTATCATGTGTAAAACAAAAGTAAATAAATACATGTAATTAATAGTTATTTAATCATCATAATTAAATTAAGGATATTATTGAAAAAAATAATTAATATTACTTTGATGAAATAGATAGATATTATAAAATATTAAAATGTTTGAAATTTGACAGATATGTTGAAACGAATAGAGTAGTAAAAAATATTTGATGACAACTTTTTTATAAAATAAATAGTAAATAATTAGCAATAATGTTTATGATTAAAAGTAAATATTACAAAGTATTGTTTATATTCAAGCTTTGTTTCAAGTTTTGATCCTCATATATCATCTTGCATTACAATAAAAATAGATATTAGTGATGAAGTTTGAAAAAACTTGATAACAAAATGTAATAAATGTTTTATTTAATAAATTAAATAAAAAATATAAAATGAAAATTCATACCTGACATTTAAATCTTTTGAAATACCTCTGGATAAACAACATTTTGGGTTATATTATAGGGGATTCCATTGTCATCTAAAATTAGTATTTTCAAACCACTTCTTGATTTCACTCTTGAGATAGCCACATAAAGTTATCCATGTATGAAGATAAATTTGGGTAAAAATAGTCTAACAAATAACAAAGATTAACCTTGACTTTTATTAATGGTCATAGCAAAGTGGAGAATGATCGGAAATTATTTTCTTTGAAACTTTAGAGAGAACCCTAGATCAAAAGGTATTAAATTCATCCGAGGTATGTAAACCTTTTCTCCAAGTTAATTGTCTATAACAACAATTGCTCCACTAACATTGTTTCCCAATTCTTCAACTATTAACCTTATTCCATTACACAATCCAAAAGATTGATCGATGTTCCTTAATAGCATAATTGGGACTCCCTTTTTCAAAACTAATTTGTAACTTGGAATTCTAAAACACTTTATTTTATTTAAGAACTCAGCAGTTATCCAATTTGCTTCAATGTCGATATTTTCATCTGCTAGGCAATATGAATCAGAACTCAGATACTCCTTTTCTTCACTAGGAATTTGAGATAGAACAAATTCGTTCACCATTTCAACTACTTCAAGAGTAGGTTCTAACAATATTCTATCCTCAAAAAAGGCATAAATTTTCAAATTATCCAATAAATTTGGACAAGTGAAATCAACAATACTCTTTAGAGGGGAAGTTGATTCTAAAATTAAAAATTCCATTGGAATTTCAACTTCTGCAATTCCGTCATTATGCATTCCTAGCTTTCCACCTCCAATTTTAATCATCCACTCAACAAAAAATTTCAGTTCTTGTTCTACAGAGCGGGAACTTGTTGCTTGTAATCTCATATTTTTTGTCAGTTTAAGAACCTTGCAATAAGGCCACAAATTTGATGAGTTTATGGTAGCATTTACAATGTCCTTGAAGTTCTTGGAATAACTGGAAGTATTTGATGAAAGTCTCTTCCAAGAACAATGGTTTTTCCACCAAATGGTCTTTCTCTAGAGTTGCTAGTTGAGAACCTCATAATATCTCGCAATGTACGATGCAACACCTTAAAAGCAAACTTATTTATCATGCATGCTTCATCCCATATAATGAGACTCGCTTGTTGAAGGAGCTCTGCTTTCGAACTTCCTTTGCTTAATAGTACATGTTGACAACTTAGTAAGTGTTAAAGGAATTGAAAACTGAGAATGAGTTGTCCTCCCACCAGGCAAAAGCAATGAAGCTATGCCGGTGGATGCAACATTCAAAACAATTTTGCCATTGGATCTAACAGCGGCAGACAATGTTCTCCAAATGAATGTTTTTCCTACTCCTCCATAACATACACAAAATAAAAGCCTCCTTTCTTAGTGGTTACTGCATCCATTATATTGTCATAAATTATTCTTTGATCTTCATTCATTTAAGATAGGTGCTTTTTTAAGATCAACGGACAATTGTTCTTTATCATAGTTCAATTCTTTAGCTAAGAAATGTAGTGTATATTTCATTACTTAACTTTTTTACACTATTTAAAATTGAAATTTGAATTGTAGTACCACAACATCATAAAGTAAAAGTAAAATGAATTGAATTTTTTTTTTTTGGAGTTAAATATATGTACTAAGAGGATAGAAAGATATTTTTGTAAAGTATCATTTAAAGAGATTAATTAGAGGAGAGAATCAAGGTAATATGTTATTATTAATTAATTCATGAATTTATTTAAAATTGCAATAAATAAAATAAATAAAAAATTAGTAGCAGACTCATGAAAAAATGACACGTGGCTTAACTTTTCATGTTATGAGTTTGAATTATTAGAAGTAGTAGATTACTAAATAACCTTAGACAATATATATAATTTTTTTTTTCACTATTAATTGCAGTTGTTATTAAATTTAGAGAAGAGAGCATGAAAGAGAAAGTGAGACCAGGAATATGATATTTGACCGGTGCGGTCATCCTCCTTGAACTGCTAGCCTCAAAAATCGTTGACAAACTAGTTAGAATCGAGCGAAATTGGCAAATTGGTGGAAATCGGACTTGTCAAATTGGTTTACTTGTTCAATTTTTTGAAAGAAAGAAATTTGGTCAAAATCTTATCTTTCCTTTTTAAAAACAGAAAAAAAAAAAAGCTCAATTTGAACAAAAGTTTATTTCTTTTAGAATCTTGATTTTTTTTTGTATACTTATTTACTAGATATTCTTAAATTAATTTAAAAATTAAAAATTAAAAATGGCTATTATATTGTTTATGAGTACTTTCTAAAAGAAATATAGGTAAAGATTAAAGCAAATGAATTTTGTATTTAAGATGTCTGATAAGTGCCCCATCGTAAATGTTATCTTATATTGGTTATATTATTATTAATAACTTAATATAGTGTTTTGATTTCTAATTAATCATATGTATATATTTATATTTATAAATAATTAGATATCTATATTTTATTATACCCCGATCGAATCCCCTGTTAAACCGATTAGACCTCTAAATCTTTGAATAAATGCCTTGACTGATTTAATGTTCAGTCCGATTTTGTTATCCTTGAAAAAGAGTATTCTTTTTTTTTTTTTTTGGTAATACCTTGAAAAAGAGTATACAAAACTTTAACTTATCCGTCCATAAAGAATTTATTAAATTAGCGAATAATAAGATCTTTTCCATCAATTAATGTAAACTGTTGATTACTTATAATATTATTTATCAAATTGCATAGAGTTAGTAATTTTTTTATTATAATATAATTTTTATTTGGTCTTTTGATTTTATAAATATTTACCTATTAATTAGATATTTAAAAATATTTAAGACTTAAAAAATTAATTAATTAATTAATGGTCTAAATTTAATGTAAAATAAATAGTTAATATATATTCATGAAATTAGAATTGAACTTCTCAATTCGAATTTTTCTATTTGACATAACATATGAAATTTGAATTATAATTCCATAAACCAACTCCATGAAATTGAAAAACAATTCAAATGAGCACTTTTTAATTCTTATCCCCCACCATAAGAACTGCAAATTACAAAACTTATTAAATATTACTCTTCTCGTTCAAAACCATATGATTTCATTTCCTAACAATCACATTTATTAAAATTTAGTACTTTTATAAAAAATATATTATGAAGAATTCCTTAATTCAAATTTACTATTTTATATAGAAATATTTTTTAAAAAATAAAAAAAATATTATGAGTGAATATCCTTTTTACTTCTAACATTTTAAAATTGATATAAATTTAGTCCTAAAATAATTTTTGATATCAATTTAATTCTAATATTTTGAATTTTGATATCAATTTAATCCTATATTAATGATTTAATGAAAAATTTGATTTTATAAAAAAATTTGTTAAGATTAAATTGACATCAAAGCTTAAAGTGTTAGAACTAAATTGATGTCAAAATTCAAAATACTAGGACTAAATTAATACCACTTCAAAATATTAGAACTAAATTAATATCAAAAAATTTTTCAATACCAGATTAATATCAAATTTAAAATACTATGACTAAAAAGGTTACTTACTCAAAAAGAAAAGACAAAATAGTCATTTTGGTTCCTGACGAAAATTTTGGGAGACAAATTAATCCATCAAGATTTTAAAGTCTACAAGTAGTCCCTCACTATTAAAAAAAGGAGATATATTAATCCTTTTGTATAGAATCCGTAAAGATCTATTCTGTCAAAAAACATGCACAGATTTTATACTGAGGGAATAATATATCCCTTTTTTTGAATGATAAAAAATTATTTGTGAACTTTTAAATTTTAAGGGACTAATTTGCCTCTCAAAATTTTTGTCAAGCATTAAAATGGGTATTTTGTCAAAAGAAAAAGATATTACTATAGTACTTCGGAATCTCTCAGTTCATTTTCTAAAATTTTGGAGAAAAGTGTAATTTGGCCATCCTAACGAAAAAGGGCTTGAAAAATCAGTACTCGTCCAAACTTTATTCAACAAGGAAATTTCTTCTGGCATCGTTAAAGGTGAGGAAAAGTTTCTTCGGGTCTGGAGTTGGGAATTTCTAGCTATTTTGAGATTTCTCATTTCTGGCCAGCAACTATAAGGTGTCGTAGTTCCCGTTGAAACCTGAATGGATGGACAAGGGACTATTCTCATAATCCTTTGAAACATGATAACTCATGGCCTTATCCACGAGTTACAGGTAAGTCAATACATCCGTTGGTTTATATCAACGGTTTATTACATATCTTGCATCAATGCACTTCATACTTTTAAAAGCAATAAAGATGTGCTTGAATAAACATAAAGCTCTACGGATAGACACATGGACATCATAAGGGCAAATTTCACAATGCACATAAGATAATACGGCAAGGGCTAGCACTAATAGCTGCTAATCTTACTTACCAATTGATTAATTTAGAGAATACTGAACACTAATTTGTGGTGAAGGGCATGGGGGAACTTGCACTTCAGCAACACCTTCAAGCATTTGTGTCACGTTTCTCATGGTGGGTCTAAGATCAGGATCCTCTTGAACACACCAAATGGCAATCATTACCAGCGTCTCCAAGTTCTTCTTGTCATCCAATGCCTCCATGTCATTCTCAACCAAAGCATCAAGAGCACCTCCTATGTAGCAGTCATAAGCCCAATCAGTTAAGATCGCTTTCTCTTCTTCTTCTGGCTCCAATTCTACATTTCTTCTGCAACAAATTATCTCAAGCAGCACCACCCCAAAACTGTATACGTCCACTTTGGCCGTGATAGGCATATTCTTGAACCATTCAAGTGCAACATACCCTCTTGTTCCCCTTATGGCAGTGTTGGTTCTGCTCTGATTCATGTTCAAGAGCTTAGCCAGTCCAAAGTCAGAAATTCTTGCATTATAGTAATCATCAAGGAGTATGTTCTGAGGCTTTATGTCACAGTGGATGATTTGGGTGGTGCACTCTTCATGCAAATATAGGAGCCCTCTAGCAACCCCAAATGCAATATGCAGCCTCAGTTTCCACCTTGGTTTATTCTTCTCCACATTGAAAAGAAGGCTTGCCAAAGTCCCATTGCTCATGTACTCATAAACTAGCAACCGTTCAGATTCAGCCTCACAAAATCCAAATATACGAACCAAGTTTTTATGATGGGTGAGACCAATGATATTCAACTCATTCTTGAATTCCTTCTCAACCTCTTGCAAGAGAAAAGTGTTCAACTTTTTCACTGCCACACGGGTTGTGGAACCTATGTTCATGACTCCTTCATAAACAATACCAAAAGCACCCCTTCCTAGCTCTTTCTCAAACCCATTGGTAGCTTCTTCAAGCTCATCGTAAGTGAAACAACGCAAATTGGTTCCCACAACATGATCACTTTTGCCTTTGCTAACTCTTCTAAGCTTCTTCTTGTACTTAAAGACAAAGCAAGTGCTCAAGCATATTCCCCCAATCAAAATGAGATTGAGAAAACTAGAGCCACCCAATAGCACAGAACTAACCAAACTCAAAGTTTTCCTATTCTTGTTCACAACAATTATTGGAGGAACAATCGGGGAGGAGTTGTCTTTCCTCACTTTCATAAAGGCCTTGGCACCGTTCAGCGTGGGATCAACTCTGCCATTTGAAAGCGGCAACTTCTTCTTCCAGCAGCTGTCACCTAACCTGAAAATGGCAACAGAACACATACAATCTTCCATACAAGCCTGCCTGCACTGATCTTCAGTAAAAGGCTTTTGAAGCACAGAATCTGCAAGAGGCCAATCAGTGTCCGTCAAAACCTCAAATTCATAGATATCTTTCCTGTTACTAAGTTCATCTTCTTCACATCCCTGAACAAAATCTGGTTTGCAGCTGCCATATGGGTCATTAGGATCAAGAAGGGAGTACCATTTTGGGCACTGACAAGTTGGCCTCTTATCATTTCCCAAGGTACAGATGCTATTATATCCACAGACACCACTATCAAAGTTAACAGTATAACCACAAATATTATCTGGAATAGACCAGACGGGGGTCCAACCTTCACTCCCAGAGGAACTCCTTGGACGTTGATAGAGTGTGAACACCCCATCAAAATTAAGAGTTGCTCTAAGGTAATATTGCGTGTTAGAGGGTCCACTCTCCTCTGACAACTTGAATTTTCCTTTGTTCTTTCTCAAAACATAAATGTCTCCTGATCCGTCAAAGACCAGTTGAGATCCTGGACTTGATGTATTGGATTCAGTAGTTTTAGTTTCATAATAGTTTTCATTGGTATACCCAGATGGCAAATTTATAGAATGCATCACTAGATTACCATCATTTTGAAGAAAGATTGCGTGTTAGAGGTAATATTGCGTGTTAGAGGGTCCACTCTCCTCTGACAACTTGAATTTTCCTTTGTTCTTTCTCAAAACATAAATGTCTCCTGATCCGTCAAAGACCAGTTGAGATCCTGGACTTGATGTATTGGATTCAGTAGTTTTAGTTTCATAATAGTTTTCATTGGTATACCCAGATGGCAAATTTATAGAATGCATCACTAGATTACCATCATTTTGAAGAAAGAGCTCAAACCTTCCTGTGCTGAAATTGGACTCCCTAAATCTAGAGGAAAGCTTTTCACCCTTTTGCAGAACCTGGGAGGGCAACAAGGTGTCTGTTTGATGCTCGAATGTCTCCCAGACACTGCCAGAGCTACCATCCTTGAGCACAAAGTTGCCAGTGTCATTGAGTACACCTTGAACAACACTAGCAGTGACGTCTTCTGTCTTCCATAACTGGTCACCACCAGGAGCAGTGAGCACTAGTCCATCAGCAGCGGTGAGGACCACTTTTGAACCCTTTGGTGCTTGAGGGTTGCCACTTTGGGGATACCAGACTATGGTCTTTTCTGGGATGTCGGCATACCAAATTGAAAGTAAGAAAAGGTCACTGTGCTCAATTGGTAGAAAGCCAAAGGCAAAGTCACCAGAGGGTGAAACCACCCACGTGGAGTTGCTAGTTCCTGCATAAAGGGAATCACCCACAGTTATGCTGCTTCTGGCTTGTGCTAGAACACATATTGGCAGCAGAATCAGTGAGCAGATAAGAAACGGAAGAAGAGGGGAAGCCATGGACAGAATCAACTTTGCTCATACGTTTTGGAAGATAGTCTTGGTATAAAAATCAAGCACTAATGGGTGCCATTGTGGTGAAGTCTTCTCTCAGCTGAATTCTTATGCTTGACTTCGTCAACTCACAAACCAGAGTAGTCACTAAACTAATCACGTGGTGTATGGTATGGGGAAGGGTCATGGTAAAAGGACATTTGTATACATAAATTATTATTGGACTTTGTAAACTTTTATATCAAAATTTATTATATTTAATTTGCTGCGATTTTTCAGAACAAGAATATCTATTGTGACCGTGCCTTGAACGGTGAGTTCCAAACAAAAGAAACAGATATTTTAACTTCTGTTGATGTGGAGAAACATATTTTCCTTAAAAGAATAGTCTATGGGTGGCTCTGTGCCATGAAAATGACAGATGCGTAGCGTGTAAAAGGATTAATTAAGTCCTTTACAAAATTTAGTTAGATTCAATTATTGTCTAAAGTAAACTAATCTCCCGTTGGGTAGTAAAACATTAATCCGACGCAGACCGTAGAGTGGCATATACAAAATTCCTGGAAAATTATTGCCAAAGGATACTATACCTCTACCTAATTAATAATTTATAAAATATACTACTTGTCTCACTGTGGACTTTCAAACAGTCCTAATTTAAGATCGTAATTATACTCTTAAATAGTAAATGTGCCTGCCTTAGGTAAATACAAGTAGTATATATTACATTTGATTAGATCTTAATCAACCCTTGTAATGAACTTGTACCACTTAAAGGCCAATCAATGCAAAAATGTTAATTTCTGTTGCAAAATTGCTTGGTTTGCTATTAATTGAAAAGAATTGTTGGTACACTCCCTTCAGAGAATCAATTTAATTTTCTTGAAATATTTAATTTCGCCTTTTTTTTACTATAAGTATTTTAATTAACTTATTTCACATAATTATTTAAATTTAAATATTAAATTATTTTTTCAAGAATATGTTAATATAATAATTATGTAAATAATATTGCATTAATTATTTTAGAATAATAATAATAATAATAAAGTAAACTAATAAATTATACCATCTAGTACTTATATAGTTAAAGAAAAATTAAACAAACATAAACCACATACATTTTTTTTTTTTGGTTTATCATCTCTATTCTTAGAAGGCGATTACTGTAGTGCAGATTGTGAAAAATCAGTACCGTACTGATTTCATTTCTCTATGTATGTTTAATGGGCTTTTTGACCAGATTGTGCCACTTTTTGAAAGAAAATATCAAATAGTGGCTGTTTACAAACAATTTCGCTGTTTGGGGTGGATTTAGGCAAACATGGCGCAACTTGACAGTGCGCCAACATCAACAGTGACTGACAGCAATGGCTAGCGCAGGTTCAGGTTGCGCCATCTTCTGACCTGATTGACAGCTCCTACGATGGCGGTGGTTGGAGTTGCGCCACTCGGTACACGTGACAGTTGGCGCTGGTTCAGGTTGCGCCAACTTCACGTGCCAACAGTATCCAGTTGCTTAATCCTCACCTATATATACCCCCCGAGCTTATTTCGTTTATTTCGTGCAACTATTATCGCCTTGCCATCTTTATTTTTGCTTGAGATTTTGAATTTTTCAACTTTTATGTACTTTTAAAATTTTTGATTTGAAATCCACGTCTGTTTCTTTTGTTTGCGGTGTTTTAAATTTCTAAAGCGTTATTTTGTTTAATTTTTTTATTTTTCTTTGCAGTGTTTAATTTTTTTAATTTCTCAACTTTTAGCCTATATTACTCTAAATCTGTGAATTTTGTTAGATTCTATTTTTTTGTCAAATTAATTTATAGTAGTATTTTCTTTTTAGTTATTTCAAGAAAATGAGTACTTTAAATATATTTATATACTGGAATGGTAGAAAATTTGATGGACCGCAAGGATGTACTTTTGAAGGTGATAAAAGATTAATTAGAATAGAGAAAGGTGTCAGTTATAATGTATTAAAGAAAAAAATTGCCGCTAAATTAAAGCTTTAGCTCTATCAAACAATTTCCAGTCTAACTTATAGATTTCCAATTGCTCGAGATAGTAGTACATATACTACTCTTGAGATAGTTGATGATGATGATGTTGATTGCATGATTAGCACCTTTGAGCAACAGTCTTCTTTGACGATGCTCAAATTATATGTCGAGATTGATGTTGCAGGTAGTTCATTGATGCCTATTGCTTGTAGAGATCACTCTATTGATGCATTTGACGATGAAGATGAAGATAATGATGAAGATTACATTAGAAATCTATCCTCAGATGAAAATGAAGATGATGAAAGTGAAATTCCTGATGGCGATTCTTTTGAATCTGAGGCTGAATTAGATTCTTCGGCTATTGCAGTTTCTTCTGTTGCATCCTTGTTGTATATTAGAAAGCAAATTTCGCGACAAGAAGGTTAGTTTTTAATTAAGTATTTGTGTATACTATAATTTAAATAGAACTTTTTTTAATGATTTGATGATATTTTTATAGGTGTAACACATTTGATGGAATCTCCATTTTAGAGTGTATCTCCACATTATAATTATATCAATTGGGATCACTCGGATTAAGAGATGGAGGAATTTTCTGGGTTGGATATGCCTGGTTCCTGGCGTATTGGAGATGAGCTATACGTTGGTTTACAATTTGATAGCAAAGAAGCTATACAAATGGCTGTTAGGCATTACTCTATGAAAATCCATCAAACATATATTATGGTTGAATCAACACCGACAATTTTCTGCACAAAATACATAAGACACAAAGAAGGTTGTCTCAAGTAATGAGGGCAATTTTAGGAAAAAAGACAAACAAGTGGCAAATTACTAAATGGGGTGGTCGTCACATTTGTCTTAATCTTATGCTATCTCAAGATCATTACAAACTGGATTCAAATTTTATCTGCGCAAATATATTAGGTACGACACTAAACAATATATGAATTATATATTTTATGGTTGTTAACTTTTATTATTGATAAAAGTTTGATTGCTTAATTTATGATAGGGTTGGTTAAATTGGAACCATCAATTCCAATTTCCTTGATCAGAGAAAGAATTAGCAGTCAATATGGATTTCAAGTATCACACCAGAAGGCTTGGAAGGCAAAGCAAAAGGCAATAACAAAAGTGTTTGGTGACTGGGATGAATCATTTGCAATACTTCTTAGATGGCTTGCATATATGCAGATGTTTGCACCAGACTCCGTGTACAAAATAGAGACAACTGAATTTATCATCAATGATCAAGTAGACACTCGGTTTCGCACATTTCATCGAGTATTTTGGACATTTAAGCAATGTTGCGATGCTTTCAATTTTTGCAAACCCATTATATAAGTTGATGGCACATTTCTATATGGAAAGTATCGTGGTACACTCTTAATTGCCATTACACAAGATGGCAACAATTGCGTTTTACCGATTGCTTTTGCTATTGTTGAAGGAGAAACTTTAGATGCTTGGTCATGGTTCTTGGGAAACATCCGACAATATGTGACAAGAAAACAAGGTTTGTGTCTTATCTCTGATAGGCATGCAAGTATAAAAGGAGCTGTGGCAAATGAAAACCTCGATTGGCAACCTCCATATGCACATCATGTGTACTGTATTCGCTACATTGCTAGCAATTTCAACCACAAGTTCAAGAATACGAAATTAAAGCAAGACCTATTGAAACTTGGTAAGAAGTAAATTTTCATAATTTTAATATTATATCTATGAATTTTGTTTCTTTCAAAGATAACATTTAATTTGTGATAATATAGGGTATACAGCTTGCATGCACCGATTTAATAGGAATTTGGAAAAATTTCATCAAACTAGTCCTGAAATTCAAAGATGGATCGATAGCATACCGAAGGAGAAATGGAGTCAGGCATATGATGTAGAAGGACGTAGATACAACCATATGACAACAAACTTATTAGAGGCTATGAATAAAGTCTTAAAAGGTGCTAGAAATTTGCCAATAACTGCATTGGTTAAGTGCACATACGGAAGGATGGTCGAGTATTTTGTCCAAAGAGGTGCAGAGGCTAGGGCAGAGCTAAGCGCTGGAAATAGGTTTTGCAAGAAGTTAATCGATGCTATTAGGAAGAATCAAGAGGATGCTTGTTCCCACCGAGTTCGCAGATATGATATAAAGAGCACGAGGTTTAAGGTTGAAGAGGCATTCAACCCTGTGACACAAAGTGGTGGTCATACGTGGGCTGTGAACTTAAGGAGAGATACTTGCCAGTGTGGCAAATTTCAGGCATATAAATATCTATGCTCTCACGCCATTGCTGCCTGTGCTGCTGTGAGTATAGACTTCTACAATGTAGTTAATCCTGTTTACTCTATTCAAAATATTGTCAATACATATAGCGGACAATGGTGGCCAATTGGCAATGAGGATTGCATCACAGCTACATCTGGTTGGACATTGGTTCCAAATCCATCAACCGTTCATGCTAAAGGTAGGTCGAAGTCCACACGTATAAGGAATGAGATGGATTTGAGAGAATCGCAGCGAAGGCAACGTTGTGGAATATGTAAAAGGGAAGGTCATAACCGATATCTTTGCCCTTATTTCACTGGAAGTCAAAGCTCCCAACAAGATACTGACACCATAGATAGTCCAGATTTTTAATATCTATGCAAATTTATCCTAAGTCCACTTGTGTAATTTCATTTTAATTTTAGGAACAAAAACGTTGATGCAATTGTCAATTATTTTCTTGCCATTATACCCTTGTTTATTTTGTATCATTCTCTGATTTACCGTTAGTTTAGTCAAGTAAATTATACTCAACTTAAGATTAATTTATTATATTAGTATTAACTTTTACAGTAAATGATGCATATTTAATAAATAAATGCTTAATAAATAAAAAAATAAAAAAAAGTTAAGATTAATCTATACCCTTAGTTTAAGTAAAAATTAATAAAAAAATTAAATACATATTTAATAAGAAAATTAAATACATTTTTTTAAACATTTACATAAACAACCCATCTTTAACAAACAAGCAGATATGTCCATAATCAATCATGCGGAGAGTTAGGTGATAATATACAACCACGTCGCCTATCTCTCGCTCTATGATGCGGATTTCTTCTCACATTAGCCGCATCATCCTCAGGGCTAACTATAGATAAAAATTCTTCATTCAAGTCAATACCCTGTGGAGAAACAACATTTACACCACGTGGAGTGTAAAGGGTTTCTTGTGATAAGAAATCCATAAACTCCATTGGTGCACTAGGTGTGAACTTTGGTGGCATATACGCAGGGGGTGTAAATTGTGACGGGCTTGGTGCGAAAGGAACATATGCCTCATCTGGATAATATGAGTGATATGCAGCATGGGAAAAGGATGCTCCTGCTGTTGTTTGATGCTGAGGTGGCCAACAATAACTTCTTTCACTACCTAAATCCATCGGATTGGCTAATGATGCTGATGGAACATAATATTGACCATAACCACATTTAGGCAGTGGAGGAAGGGTAT
The DNA here is from genome assembly GCA_031439595.1 of Pterocarpus santalinus. Lineage (NCBI taxonomy): Eukaryota > Viridiplantae > Streptophyta > Magnoliopsida > Fabales > Fabaceae > Pterocarpus > Pterocarpus santalinus. The sequence goes on along the minus strand of CM062526.1, from coordinate 9,400,771 downwards.
GAATCTATGTTGCCTCTCACCTTCTACACCGTTGAAGTCCCTAACCTTCAACCCAAGTCGGAGGTATTTCCACATTCACATTAGGTTGTGGAATAGGCTGTTGTTGAATACGGGGTCCTGCAGGTTTAGTGACCCTATCTAATTCCTCAAAGTGTTGTAATAACTCTGCTGTTACGTCTCTAACATCCTCCATCGAAAAGATTGAGTCATTGATAGAGGATAAATGATGCATTCGCTCCAACTAGTTGCGCTGTTCAAAATGACAAAAATATTATATACATAAATATTATACACCATTAACAATAACAAAATTAATTTAATTAATAAGAAAGAAATAATACTTACTATTTGCCCTCTGCATGCACCATCCCTACTGATCCAGTGACGAGTGTGCCTTGAATACCATCTCATGTAGGGATCATTCTCACTTAATAACCCCATTTGCTGATCGCTACTTACCAAATATTGTACCCTTTCATTCCATATTTGGATAACAGAAGCATATAGAAGCATCCAATTATCACTTTCTTTACCACACAAAGTAAGATCGTAAAGTTGTTCGGGCTGACGTGGTGGGTTTGGAATACTTTGTTGTAAGCCAAATTGACGTATCACTCGATCTGGTTGATGCCACTTTACAATATGAAAAAATATAAGCGGCATAACAGCTCTCCAAATGTGAGAGCCTTCAAGACATATATGCGGAAGTGACCCATAAAATTCAAGATAAGGTTCCCATACAATCTGTAAATTAATAATAATAAACATTAAAAGTTGTATATAATCAAAATTATAGATGCATTAATAAGATGTTCTTACATCTTTTCGCTTTAAATGATCAAGTTTGCGATGATAGTATGGCAACTCTTGTCGTATAGCCACAAAAGTCATACCACCTATCCATCTGTTATTTCACATATTAAACCAAATATTATAAACATGCAATCATTATTTAAATAGAAAACTTATTACAAAAATAAGAAGGAAAAAAGTCATACCGAGCACCAAGTGGGGCATGGGCGATCTCTACTGAAGGAGTTGGGGATATTGATGGGAATCTGTCCCATGCCCATAGCTGAACCAACATAGCCATGCCTCCAATCTCACGCCGATTATAATCTATACACTTGCACAACTCGTGATATAAATAAGAGAGCACAGCTGATCCCCAGCTATATTGTCCAGCCACAACGAAATCCTCTAAAAATGGAAGAAGTCTTAAAGGCACCAAGTTTCCAGAACGATCTGGAAATAGAACTGACCCCATCAACCGCAAAATATATGCTCGAGCGAACTGCTGAACTTGGACCTCATTGTCAATCTGGTCATTTATATCGCTAAAGTGTGTATTTAACCACCCCATTTTTAGTCGATGACCATGAAAAGCGCTCTGCGGGGGAGTTACGCCTAGTAATTGCTGGATAATAGGTTGCCACGACCCAGAAGTATTGCCAGTAACTAGCGTTCCATCAATACGAAGGCCGGTTTGAATAGCAACATCTTGCAATGTAATTGTGCATTCCCCTGGAGGCAAATGAAATGTATGTGTCTCGGCCTCCAAGGCTCCACTAAAGCAGATACCAATGTGTGTTCAATTTGAAAAAGTTCAAATTTTGCAATTTCAAGAAATCCTACTTGCTCCAAGTATAGAATAATCTGCTCAGGAATTTGCTCGTTCCTATTACGAACAGAAGATTTTCCTCCAATAATTAACACCTGATCAGGATGTCCATTCCAAATATACTGTGAAATGTGTGTTTCTTGCATTGTCAATAGTGATGCATCTTCTGGCCTGGGCCATATGACACGTGATGAAGAAGAAGAAGAGCTGGATGCCATCTGTTAAAAAAAATTAATTATTAAATTGTTTATATACTTTTCTATACATAATAGTAATATAATTATTTTTATTTAGTTTTTTTAGTACTTTATTTCTTCATTAATATAAATTAAAAATTACTTTTTACACATGTCTATAAATATTATGTCTAGTCTAATAATTTTTTCAAAATTCTAATCTTCAAATAAAAAAATTAAATATTTTTTAACACAATAAGTTAATTACCACCCTAATTACCATTCTAATATTTTTTCAATAAATATTCTAACAAGCTTCTAAATATCCTAATAAAATTTTTTTAAGTTTAACTCAAAAAAAAATTAGAAACTATTATAATTTTCTTAAAAATTTTAAATAAGTAATAAACTCATAGTAAAATATAAACTGAATGAATTAATTAAAATCTAAAACTAATAAATAAAATTAAAATTATTCTTATAAAATCTATCTACAAAAAATAAAATGATAAAAAGAAATTTTAAAAATAAAATTACATTACTTACAATTGGAAAAGAACAACGTGCTATGGAATTGATGAAGATGGAGGAAGTGCAAGTAAGGATGGAAATAGGCCAGGCCAGGCCAAGCCATACTCTAAACAGGCCAAGCCTGTATCATAATTATTGGGCCTGAGCCTGGCCTATTACCTATTTAAGGCTTTATTTTTGGCCTGGCCTGGCCTGTTTGGATGGCCTAGCCTGGCCTGAAGCCTGTTACCAAAAAAAGAAAAAACTCTTAATAGGCCATTAGGATTAGGCCAACATATAGACCTAAACAGGCCCAGGCCTTTGAGCATGCTATAAACAAGCTTTCGTCAGGCCTTCACAATGACCATAAAAAAATTGCTAAAATAGAAATATTAAACAATAAAAATGATATATCATTACCTATATTTGTCACCAGCCCACCAGAAAACCTTTAAACTATTTATCAAGATAAATTCCATAGCTTATGAAGTAGTAATTAATGTAGATAAAATACATTTACAATATTACCTAAGACTATTAGACTATAGATGATTCAGAAATGAGAGGTAGTGTTTTGTGTCAAAAATAAAGTGTGAGCTTGCTAAACTCCAAATTTAGCAGTCCATTGTATGCACACACACATACACACACACACACCCCCACCCACCCACTTAAATCACAATCAGCAAAAAGAAAACCTTTAGAATTTGATATAAATCCATCACTTATAGCCATAACTTCAGAATTTGAGTTGGACAGAGATCCTTGAGAACTCCCTAAGCCCTTCAAGTTGCCCTCAATTTGATGCTTCGTTATAGCACGTGCTAAAACAAGTGAGGGAGCAAAAAGTTAATAGACTACAGACAAATAGAACTTATTCATATAAGCCCTTAAAGAAAGTGTTATTTAAACAATAAACTATTGATACACAAAATCTACTCAATTCCATTGTTAACATATCCTCAATTCCATTGTCACTAATTGAGCAATGGGGGCCAAAATATGATAAGGAACGACCAGAAGAAATAAAACAGCTTCAATGTTAACATTCAAGATCAACCATTTGAATTCTAGTTAGAAACAAATGAGTCTTCCATTAACTGTCTTTCAAGATGTAATCCAACATGAAACTACATCCCACTAGCACTTAGCCTCTCAGTAATGTCTATTTAAAAATAGGTTCTTTAATCCCCTCATACGCAAGTTGATTGTTAAGAAATGCACAATTGATCTGATTATTTCCGCTGAACTTTTTATATATTGTTGCTAACAATGCCAAAAAACAGTGCAAGATTATTTGGTTTATGAAAATAATGTGTGACTATAACTTTCCCTTTGTCAATTAGATCAATTGATGTCTACCCTATTCAGTTTATGATGTCCAGCACCTTATCAAAATGCACTTTGTGAAACAATGACTTGAAAATCACTTCAAGTAACTGACAAACACATACATTTGCAACACATACATTTCCAAAAATCAGATCAAGTAACTGAAAACTAACCTGGTCTGATCAAAGGTCTTGGCATCGCAGCGCGCTAGGGGAGGCAACGGCACAGCTAGACGCAGTGGTGGATGTGGACGTGGCATCACAGATCTGGACGTAGTGGCAACGGTGGAGGTGGACGGGGTGTCACAGATCTGGACGCAGGCACACAGCAGCGGCGGTGGAGATTGGATGCAGTTGGCGCAGGACTGAAAGGAGGAAAGGGATGCATCCCGCGTAGAGGTGTACGCGATTGCTGCTGAGGTGGGGACGGGAGGATGGCAGCGATTTGATTTGAGCAATGAAGAGTAAGGAAGAAGATTGGGGACGGTGGAGTGGAGATCGGACGGCGGTTGCTTTGGTTCAAGGGGGTTTCTAACATCTAAGTTTTGAAACTTTTTCTCTGCCTCTGGAAAGGGTTTCTTTTCATTTTCACCGTTTAAGCTCTATTGGGAATTCGTGGTATTGAGAGTCTGGTCAATGACTTGCTAATGATTTAATAAATTCCCTGAAGTAATCAATAAATATATTGAAGATGCACTACAACGTATGGTAGCTTAGCTTGGCTCAATGGTATAAGTGACTGATAGAAAAAGCGGTTCAATGTGCCAGGTTCGACCCTTGCTGGGGTCATATGTGTATTTTTGATCAAAAATATACATATAGGTATAAACAGGCTGGCCTGTCAGGCTTTATAGGCTTCGAAAAAAACCTAGGCCTGGCCTATTTAAGTAAACAGGCCTTAAAAAAGGCCTAAACCTGACTTATTTATTAAAGAGGCTGGGCCAGGCTAGGCCTAAAACAGGCCAGGCCACAGGCCCCTATTAGGCCGCCTGACCTGTTTCCATCCCTAAGTGCAAGTAAAGGGGGGAGGAACGGAAGTTAGGACGGTGAACGAAAGGGGAGCAACAGTTATATAGGGGTGAAGGGAGACACATAGCGGAGCCCCATGGATGGCGCAGCTCTAACCACCGCCATCCTGCTACTGTCTTTCTTCTATCACGTCACGTCGAGGAGTGGCGCGACCTGAACGTGTGCCAGCCAGAGCGTGCTTCCCCTGTCCCATCCGTGTCAGGTCGAAGACCATGGTGGCACAGTATCCTTTTGCGCCATGCTCTGCACACGTGGCCCAAGTACCCTAGGCAGCGAAATTGTTTGTGAACAGCCACTGTTTGGTATTTTGTTTCAAAAAGTGGCACACTCTGGTCAAAAAGCTATTTAATGAGCAACAATTGCAAGCATGTCGCAGTAGCTCACTTGGTTTGCTCTCTTTGCATGCAAACGTGAGTTTAGGTGTTTGAATCACGTTCCTTACTTATTGTACATGGTTGGCAATTGTCTTTGATGTATTAATACATCCAAAGCTATGCGAGGCATGCTAAAACACACCCTACCACATCTCCTCCCCAAATTTCCAGCTTCTTGCCTCTGCATTATGAAAGACTGCAACTCCACCTCCCCCCCCCCCAAAAAAACAACGAAAAAAAAACTCCAAGTTCCACTTCACCTTATTTCTTATCCTACATAATAATTCCACCGATGCCTCATTGTTTATCAACTTCCCTTCATTATAAATGATGATGTACTTGTACTTGTTCTTGTTCATCATCACCATGCATTTGCTTAAAGGCTTTGCAACTTTTAATTTTAGTGTAACTGAATGAACAAAAAAAATGGCTTTTCATTTCCTATTAATACTAGCAGCATCCTTAAAATTAACAAAGGCACCAAATGGTGGTGGTGGTGGCAAGAGCATGACTGGAAGAGGGGGGAGCATGATTGGAAGCACCGCAAGTTTTGGACAAAATAAAATTTGCAGCATGTAATAAGTTGGAAAGGGGGATTTGTGCAAACAAAATAATAAAAAAATAAAAGAAAGTGGGGAGCATGATTGGAAGGGCAGCAGAGATGGAGAGGGAGGAGAAAAGAGTGACATTGCATGGGTGCACTATATCTAAACTGGTGCACCATAATTTATGCCATTGAAAATATAAAAAAAAATTGAAAAGAGCGCAGGAAAGTGAGAGTCGAACACCCAACCTCAAGCGTGCAAGGCAAGGACATCAAGCAGTCGAGCTGCACGATGCGCGATGGTAGTAATCTCATTTAAAAAATATATATAAAAAAGCCTTCAATACGGTGCAGAGAGAATCACCCTTCTTAGAAGCCAAGGTAAATTTTAAAGTTAGTAATTTATTTATTTGGATGGATGCATTCACAGTACCAAAAAAAATTTACACAGTCATCTTAGAATATATTGCCATGTTGATGTCTAAATTATTAGTTTCCTTATTGAAGACCAGTTGGTTCATTATAAGGGTAAAACTTTCCAACACTAATTTTTTTCATCTACAAAACTTGAACTCGAGATTTAGTTGAGGAAAATAAGTGCCAAATCATTTAAATCAACAAGCATTGATTGCCATCAAGGTTGTCAAAAAAAAAGTCTTTACCAAAGAAATTTGAGGGAAAGTAAAAGCAAAATGTAAAAATATATATCTTACACATTATTGAAACATGTACATATATATAAAAATTGTTATACTTAAATCAAAAATTCAACTCAAAGCTAAGTATTAAATTAACAAATTTATATAATATAATGCAAATAAAAGTAGAGGTATAGAGCAATATGGGTTATGGAGGGTGAAAAGCAACAAACCAACGTGACCGTATGAGACAAACAACGACGGTTAATAGAGGCAATAGTATGGCATGTTCTCTTATAAAAATGACAATAGAATTCCTTTTGCTACCTTAATAAACCATGTCCAAATCTAATTTTGAGATTCAAAACCTATTAAACCAACATAAAAACAAAATCTAATAACTCAAATACACGAAAACATAAAATCATTTCTTAAAAATGCTTTTTTAAGGATTTGAATACTTTAAAATGTCTTTTAAAAGGATTTTACCATCTAACATCTAACAAGTCTTTGTCCTTTCAAAACGAAGAATTGTAAGATTTTAGATTTTGAAATAAGATTTTAACAATCGTAATTGCCAAGTTAATAGCTTGACAATATATTAAATATCAAACTGCTTAAAAAATTAACAATATATTAATGCATGATACTATAACTTTTTCAATGAATATTAGAGAGAAAGTTGCAATAGCGCCTATTTTACAAAACCTATTTATTATCCATATTCAAAAATGTCAATTAACCACAATTTTTAGAATGTGGCTAAAGAATCTTCCAACTTTTGCAATGTTACTAACTTTCATTTAACTACATTTCAAAAATTTGGTTAATATTTTGCAATCTAACTACACGCCTTGTCCTCATTCAACTATATTTTTCAAATGTGGGTAGTTTCATTTTTTATTTTTTGAAAAAACCAAGTCCCAAAACTAGGGGTTGGCATGGTTCTGTTCATATAAAGATCTGAACTATTTGCACACACCCAAACCAATTCAAAAGCATATCAAAACCAGTAAGACAGTTCGAAACTAGTTTTTTATTAGGATCAAAATTGTTTTATCCAACACTCACTCTAAGCTTATATCCAACAAAAGTATTAAAGTTTCAAGGCAAATTAAGCTAATAATACATACATACACACATACATATATACATATATATATAAAAGAAATTTCGAAGACCACAATTTTAATAACCAAATGAAACACATGCTAAACTGGAGAGAGAGAAAGAGAGAGAGAGAGAGAGAGAGGATAGAGAGAGAGAAATAAGAATGCAACTCTCACCTTTGGTCCTAAAAACAACCCATATGGCACCCCTATTGAATTTGCCTGAATGATGAAGCTAAAATGTAGATAATATCTTGGTTATGATATCATTTTCTCAAATAGAAGCAAACATTAACATGCATTTTGGCTTCCTATTGCTAAAAAGTTAAACTAAGCATGGTTCAATAATATTATAGTAAAAACATAAATATGAATTGAAAAAATATGTAAAATTACTTTGTGAATAGCTGGCACCCTTCTGAAGCAAGGAACATTGGCAATGGGACCATAGATGCTAATCTACCAAAATTAATCTCCAAAGAGATTCATTTCAATCATTAGTCTGCCAACTTACCAAGATTAATCTCGACATTTGTTTCAATTATTACTTTGCCAACCTGCCAAAGTCAATCATTAAAGAGAGAGAGAGAGAGAGAGAGAGAGAGAGATTTGCCTAACATTGCTTTAGTACCAGCCCACTAAGCCTAAGTTGAGAAGAAACTTGCTTAAATTATAATTAATACTTTATTACTTACTTAACACATGCAATCAGGATTCACTCCAACTTAGTTTGACCCTACTTGAAACATCCACATTGTAATATCAGAGCTAGAAGTATGTCTTGCTGAAACTTAAAATAATATCCAAATACAAAGAAGAAAGCAAGTGCAGGTCATATCCAGGTCAAAGGCTAGATAGCCATGGCCAAACAAAATAACTTATATAAAATAACCTTGGGACATCCCAATCAAAATAAAACACATATATAACCTAGGGCATTCCCCGATCTTTAGTCATTACTGGATTGGTCTTCAAAAACATCTTCATGTTCACCTTCATCATATAAAGGATGAACCATGACACCATGCTCTAACTTGTGCCATGGCCCCACTTAGTCAAAGTTTAATCCATGATTGGTGAACAAATATCCATAAGGGGCCTTCCCCTTCCTAAATCTCACTTCAAACTAAAGAGGAAGGTTCTCTTGGATAGCCTGCCTTTCACTTGCCATTTCTTTCTCCGGCATCTTTAGCTTCCTCAGCCTTTTTTCGTGTAATCTTGGCATCATCCTCCCTTTGCTCGACCAAACAAAGAACGAACATAAGCTTCGTCACCTCATCGTCGAGGATGTTAGCTTGAGCTTCAAATGACTCCAACCATTTGATCTCATCTTACAACTGCGCAACTTCTTCAGCATGCTTATCTTTCAACTTCTACATAGCCTCTTGGTGTCGAGATTCCACAATAGCAAGATGACTAGCATTAACTCACACTTCCTTCTCGATGTGCTGAGAGATACTGGCACATTTCAATGACAAAGCTTGCTGGACGTGCATTAAACCTAATAGCCTGATCTTTCTAACATCTCTCCTTATCATCAGTTGAGGAAAGGTGCCAATCAATGAATGCTTCATTGAGGAAACACCTATCATAAATAGAAGTAAAAGGCATCCCTGCATCGCCATCATACTCTATTAGTGAGCAACTAGCATCTTTCAGCAAGAAGTCAAGGTCATTGGAGACTATCTGGCCTGATGGAGGAAAAAGGCCAACTGAGCTCTCGATCAAAGGCAGAGCAACCTCTAGAATACGAGGTGCATCAGGAACCGAGGAAGCAACAACATTAGTATCAATTCGCTGGCATTTGGGTGAACCAAAGAGGTGGAGACCTCCAACAAAGGGTTCCTCGAACCTCCAAAGTCAACCAATCCATCCTTATGAGGCACCTTCACAGCTCGAGTCTTTTTCTTTTTTTGGATAACAATAGCATGAAAGCAAGGAACATTTTCCTTGTCAACCATTTGACTCTCAATATCCTCCAAGATTGCAGTTGCACAAAAGCAAAGTCAAGTTACCAACATTAGTAAGACAAGCGAGTGAAAACAAAAGCAACAAATATAGGACTTACTAAAACGTTGTCGTAGGATGGCCGGATGCTCAGCATCCTAGATCAACTCGGTACATCCAATACCCTACAACTCTAGGGTAATAATATCTGACGAAAGCTTTTTAAGCACGTCCACATGGCCTTTTTCTTCAATAGAAAAATCGTTAGGTGCGATTCAAGGAGACAGGGTGAAGAAAGATGACCACCTAAATAGAAATCACACTATACTCGAAGAATCGAAAAATGTTTAGTTGTCGAACCCCCCAGGTTTTAGTCTGAAGAACTTGTCCTAGTAGGTCCTCTTCTTGTAGGATGATTCAAAGGCTGCCAATAGCCTCTTCCTTTATATGCCCATGAAGGAAAGAAGACTATCACTTGACACCCTAATGTTGGAAATGCAAAAGTAGTAGAAAAACATACGAGGCGTGGCCTCAAATCCAAGCAATTGACACAAAAGATGAAAGTATCAGATGAATGCCCACCTATTCGAATGTATCTAGACCGACGCCACTCAAAGAATGGAGAGTATCCCACTATAAAATCAAGGAAACTAGAGCTCGAGTTTTATCCGAGTAACAAAGGTCTCATACAAAAAGAAACAACTTGGCTCCAAATCCCTAAGTACTTGATCTAAAGGATTGCAATCCACCAACTCGTAATTCTCCGAACCACTGAGAAGTTGAAGAGATAGGTACAGCCGAGATAATTCCTCGAGAGATTGGAATACATAAGCAATTTATGTGACACTTTCCATTACATCGGAAGATTGGGATGTTGCTATATCAGAAGGTCGGTCAGCCATAACCTTGAAAAAATCTAAACCACCTACACCATTTCACTTGTCATAAGAAGGAAGGGATAAAGAACTAAACAACTTTTATCGATCATTAACTGCCCTAGTTTTCTCCATTATTAATTCAAACTAAATTTGATCCTTCATCCAGGCCAGTCTAGGCAAGCCCGGCCCATAATACACCTTACCCCTAATTACCTCTTATTGGCAGACCACCTTAGGGGCCAGGCTATCTCGTGATGATTGACTACACCTAAGCCTAATCCTTGGATTCCCACAACCAGCACTGTTCCTCCCGTCGCCATCATTCTTTCCAACCATGGATATTCAAAATAATAACCAGAAATAGTACCCACTCTCAAATATGAAAGCACAATTGCGGAAATCCACAGCAAGCCAAATACACAAATGATAAATTGTAACAACTACTAAACTTACGCAAGCATAATCAACATCATCACACATGCGACACAAAAGAGCACCCACACCAAAAAATGCAAATGATAACACTAGAGTTGCAGAAGCAAAAGCACAGAAAAAGGGGAGGCATTAACCAAAAATAAAAGTAGGAAAAGGACACTTCAAACGTCAATGCCACACCACACGCTTTTTCAATAAAGCGAGTATAGCAGAAAGCACAACACTAGTAGACAAGAAATGAAAAGGGAAGAGGAAATTAAAGAAGTTCACAACAGAAAGGAGGGAAGCAAAAAAGGAAAGAAGGAGATGATGAGAAGGAAGAAATAAGGAAAGGGGAGGGAAAGAAGATAAATAAAACACCCTCTCTCATTCAAAACCAATGTCATATCCAATGGCTAGGGAAACAAGATTTTTCGTGATCAATAGACGTGATTAAATCATGACACAAATGATCCGACGATGGACATTTTTCGAAATGACATGAAAAGGCGTCAACATATGAAAAGAAGACACATGGCACACAATACACCACCTATAAAACTGTAAAGCCACACAAATAACCATCCTTCGCCTTTAGCCGACTCAACCTTAACTCATAATTGGAGGGCTCGTCAGTTGGCCGGGTGACTAGTGGCTCGGTTGGACTACCTTCACCTTCCTGTTTAAACCTCTTTGCTCTCATGAGCTTAAGGTTGGAGGGTTTTTAGTCCGGTTGGTCTACCCGACCAATATACTTCCTCACAGGCTTGGCCCAATTGACCTTCCCATTTAAATCTCTTCACTATCATGAGCTAAAGCTTGAAAGGCATGTGATTTCGTTAGTCCACCCAATTGACCTACTCCCCATGACAACCTTATATGATCTATTTAACTTCACCCTGACCGACATCTGACCAACCCCTCAAACCTCTTTGCTCTCACAAGCTCAAGGTTAGGGGCTTATGATCTTGTTGGTTTACTTGACTAACCTACCACACCATCTTGACTGGACTAGCTCCCGCTTATAAATCTCTTCGCTCTCACAAGCTCGAGATTTGGGGGCTTGTGGTCCAATTGGTCTATCTGATCAATCTACACTTGGTCGAGCAACACCCTCTTCCCCTGCGTCCGACCTCTAATATATGCCTTGATACAAAGGGTCCATCCGACCGAACTACACTTGGTCGAGCGACACCCTCTTCCCTTGGTTTTGACCTCCAATCCTTGCATGCCCTGGTACAAAGGGTCCATCCGATCAACTGATCCTGGTAGGCCCTACCATAAGGGGCATATATTACTACATTTACTTACATTTATACCCTAGCGAAATTCTCTCCTCTACCCCAATTTGTTAGAGATTCCAATCTATTAGAAATTCCTTCTTTGGACCCCTCTTCCTTAATCATAATGCTACAAAATCCTATATATATTCCGTCCCTCCATACAAAGGTAAGGATATTCTAAGCCTAGACATTAACCCACCCTATCTTAGAGTACGAGATAGGAACACTTTTATCACTACATTTTATGTAAACTTGGCAGTGTGTTCAATAACATCTGTTGAGCCTTGAGGAGTGTATATGGGCTTACAATGGTGCATATCCGGGGATTTAAGAAGGTCATTCTTGAGCTTGACTCAAAGTGAGTGGTGTGCAATTGCTTCATGGCAACCTTCATAACAATAACATGTGGGCTCTTCCGGTTAGCATGGTTTATGGAAATGTAGTGGGATTGGCCAATAGAAACTAAATGACTAGCCAACAAGTGTTACAATTATGAGCTACATCAACAATCATCACATTTGACACCAAAGGAAGGCGTACCCCAATTATGAGCTACTTTAGCAAATGTTACAATAATAATTAATATATTGAAAAAAGAAAATATTAGTAGTTTTTTTTTTTTGAGAGGGTGGGTTAACATTGGATGCACTGTAGAAAGACTCAACTTTTTTTCATGTGTGTGTGTCTTCACGTGCAAAAATTTAAGAACTATTTTATTTGTATATAAAGGTGAGACATTTAAATACAATATCCCTCTCATATAAATATATAATTTATTACCTTATTTTTATACATATTCACCTCGATATTCACTCACACTTGCATAAATATATTATGTCCCATATTATATCTATACCTAATATATTCAAAAAATATTTCTCAAAATTTAATAATTTCAAACCACTCTATTATCTTCTTCTAATAAATGTGATTGACCCAATTATAGTTCATTTTCTAGAAGAGAAAAGTAATTTGTACATATTTACTATTGACATACTTTGACATCTTCTCTCTATCTCTCTTCTCTTCTCTCTTGCTTTTTCATTTTTTCTTTTTCTTTCATAATTTTTTTTTTTAAGTTTTGTGAGAGGGTGTCTACTTAGACATACTTTTAAGTATGTACAAATAACACCCCTCTTTCTAGAATGTATAATGGTCAAAAGTGAATGGCGGTCAATGGTAGCCGATGTTATTGATGTCTAATAGCTTTGATAGTAATGGCTCTTTAATTTGTTCTTTCGTACAATTGTTTTTTTCTTTTTGGGAAAATGGACTTACGTTTGTATTTTTGAGTGATTCTAAGTGATTATTATTATTATTATTATTATAAGCTCCTAAATTTATCGATTCATCTGTTATATGTCTTCTCAAGTAATTTCCCAAAAATCAAATTATTATAAGACAAAAATGCGCTGTTGATGTTCATCTTACAGTGCAATATACATAGAATTAAAATATAATAGAATATTTAAATATTTGAAAATTAAGCATCAGATAGAAAGATTTTTAATTTTTAAAATATTTCATGCGAAAATTATAATTTATTAAAAAAATTAAGGAAAAGTCTCTCTCGCCAACGCCGTCCCGTCACGGCCTACAGGGTGTTACTTGGCTGTACTGGCACGCCCGTCCTATCAGAAAAGAAAATTCAAAGAACGCGTACTCAACACTAATATGCGATAGATCATGAGTAATAGTGGCGAGATGTTGATGGTGAATTGGTGATAGGGACAGTAGGGTAAAATAAACAAATAAATAAATAATGATAGTGTTAAATTTGATACTCTCTTTTACCTTTTTTTTTTTTGGACGAGATGCTCTTTTATTCTTATTATTACGAATATTAATATCTGAATAGATTTGTTGATGTTTCATATTTATGTGATCATATTATGTGTTACATGGGAAGAGATTTACTTACTTCAATATTAAGTCTAGTTATTTTAATGAATAATTTTTTATAAATAGTTAATTTTGTCAATTCAACTAACATTATCCTAATAAACAAGTATATCAATTTTTTTAAAAAAATTGGATATTAAAATGCAATTCAGTAATTGACATTTACTTATAAAATATATTACACGTCAAAATAAAATTGGTACAATGAAAGATTGAATCATTTTTAAATTGTATGAAATTTTATACATTTGATCTATTTAGTGAAACTTTCAATTTAACCATCAAAACATGAAATTTAACATCTATAAAATATTATTTAATGGATTAAATATACTGAAATTTACTTTTAGAGTAACTAGATCTCCACCTATGTTATATCATGTGAAAAGAAAGATAAATATAAATACTTTAAATAAGTGTGGTCCTAATGTGTTTGTATATTTTGATATAGTAATCCTTGAGGTGTTAGCATTCGTAATAAATTTAATCAAAAAAGTTTTTAGACTAAATTTAATAAGTTTTTAAATGATAGCAATGTTATAGGACAAATTTAGTGATTTTTTGTTTAAAAGTGGTATGAAAATAAAATCTACTATATTTTTTAGACAAAAATAAAATTTAAAGTAACGATACAAATAGTATATTTTTGAACTAATAATTAGGGAGGGTTTATCTTTATTTGTTTAGATAATGATTGAATGTCACTAAATTTTGTAAAGAATTTAATAGGAAAAAGGTGTGGAGTTACCCTAAACTTTCACCTTTTTGCAAATCATCACCACAAACTTCAAAACCTTTTCAATGATTCCTTAAACTTTGATTAATATTTCAATATATCCTACTATATTGAATAATGGTAATATTACATGGAAATATATTAACCATTTATTTTACATTAAATTTAGGCCAATTACAAAAATAAATTAGACCATTGACTAATCAATTATCATTCAAATGTTGAATATTTTTAAATATCTGAATTAATTGATGAAAATTTATAAAACTGAAAAACCTAATATAAAATATATTATAACAAAAAATTACTAAATCAATACATTTCGATGAATAATATTATAAAGTAATCAATAATCTATATTAGTGAATGAAAAAAATCTTACCATTTTGTGATTATTATTAGTAATTTAGTAAATTGTTTATGGAAGGATTTATTGGATTATAAGTTAAAGTCTAAGGACTAATTGGAAATATTTTAAAGTTCATGATGGTAATTTGTAAAATGGTAGAAGTTCAAGGGATTTGCATGCTCTTTTCTCAAATTTAATTAAACTTTTAACATAGAGCCATGGACTATACTTCTAAAGAAGATAACAATTTCCTTTGATTTGGATCTCACCCTCAAGCCACGGTAACAATTGTCTGGCTCCGAAAAATGAAAACAAATTAAATATAATAAATATAAAAGTTTACAAAAGCCGGTATACGTATGCAAAATTTCCATTTTCCATGACCAATCCAAGTACTATCCTGCATCTGATTGGTTTAGTTACTTTTAGTCTATGAGTTGACGAAGTCAAGCATAAATATTCAGCTGAGACAAAGACTTCTGTGCTTGATTTGCGCCAACAATATCTACTCAAACTTCTGAACCAAGTTGAAGCTGATTCTAGCCATGGCTTACCCTCTTCTTCCCTTTCTTATCAGCTCACTGATTCTGCTACCTATATGTGTTCTGGCCCAAACCAGAAGCAAGATAACCGTTGGTGATTCCCTTTATGCAGGAACTAGCAACTCCACATGGGTGGTTTCACCTTCTGGTGACTTTGCCTTTGGTTTTCTCCCACTTGACAACAGTGATCTTTTCTTGCTTTCAATTTGGTATGCCAACATCCCAGAAAAGACCACAGTATGGTATCCCAACAGTGACAACCCCCATGCACCAAAGGGCTCAAAAGTGGTCCTCACTGCTGATGGACTAGTGCTCACTGCCCCTAATGGTGACCTGTTATGGAATACACAAGGCCTCAGTGTTAGTGTTGCTCAAGGTGTGCTCAATGACACTGGAAACTTTGTGCTTGAAGATGGTAGCTTTGGCAGTGTCTGGGAGACATTCAAGGATCATAGAGACACCTTGTTGCCCTCCCAGGTTCTGGAAAAGGGTGAAAAGCTTTCTTCTAGATTCATGGAGTCCAATTTCAGCAAGGGAAGGTTTGAGCTCTTTCTTCAAAATGATGGTAATCTAGTGATGCATACTATAAATTTGCCATCTGGGTATGCCAATGAAAACTACTATGAATCTGGAACTACTGAATCCAATACATCAAGTCCAGGATCTCAATTAGTCTTTGACAGATCAGGAGTAGTGTATGTTTTGAGAGAGAACAACGGAAAATTCAACTTGTCAGGTGAGAGTGGACCCTCTACCACACAATCTTACCTTAGAGCAACTCTTAATTTTGATGGGGTGCTTACACTCTATCAGCATCCAAAGGGTTCCTCTGGGAGTGCAGGTTGGTCCCCAGTTTGGTCTCTTCCAGATAATATATGTATTCACAATGATAATGCAGGAAGTGGCATTTGTGGATATAATAGCATTTGTACCTTGAGAGATGATAAGAGGCCAACTTGTAAGTGCCCAAAATGGTACTCCCTACTTGATCCTAATGACCCTTATGGCAGCTGCAAAGCGGATTTTATTCAGGGGTGCAAAGAAGATGAACTTAGTAAGAGGAAAGATCTCTATGAATTTGAGGTTTTGATAGACACTGATTGGCCTCTTTCAGATTCTGTGCTTCAAAAGCCTTTTACTGAAGAACAGTGCAGGGAGGCTTGTATGGAAGATTGCTTGTGTTCTGTTGCCATTTTCAGGTTGGGTGACAGCTGCTGGAAGAAGAAGTTGCCACTTTCAAATGGCAGAGTTGATCCCACACTGAATGGTGCCAAGGCCTTCATGAAAGTGAGGAAAGACAACTCCTCCCCGATTGTTCCTCCAATAATTGTTGTGAACAAGAATAGGAAAACTTTGAGTTCGGTTAGTTCTGTGCTATTGGGTGGCTCTAGTTTTCTCAATCTCATTTTGATTGGGGGAATATGCTTGAGCACTTGCTTTGTTTTCAAGTACAAGAAGAAGCTTAGAAGTGTTAGCAAAGGCAAAAGTGATCATGTTGTGGGAACCAATTTGCGTTGTTTCACTTACAATGAGCTTGAAGAAGCTACCGATGGGTTTGAGAAAGAGCTAGGAAGGGGTGCTTTTGGTATTGTTTATGAAGGAGTCATGAACATAGGTTCCAGAACTCGTGTGGCAGTGAAAAAGTTGAACACTTTTCTCTTGCAAGAGGTTGAGAAGGAGTTCAAGAATGAGTTGAATATCATTGGTCTCACCCATCACAAGAACTTGGTTCGTATATTTGGATTTTGTGAGTCTGAATCTGAACGGTTGCTAGTTTATGAGTACATGAGCAATGGCACTTTGGCAAGCCTTCTTTTCAATGTGTCGAAGAACAAACCGAGTTGGAAACTGAGGCTGCGTATTGCATTTGGGGTTGCTAGAGGGCTCCTATATTTGCATGAAGAGTGCACCACCCAAATCATCCACTGTGACATAAAGCCTCAGAACATACTCCTTGATGATTACTATAATGCAAGAATTTCTGACTTTGGATTGGCCAAGCTCTTGAACATGAATCAGAGCAGAACCAACACTGCCATAAGGGGAACAAGAGGGTATGTCGCACTTGAATGGTTCAAGAATATGCCTGTCACGGCTAAAGTGGACGTATATAGTTTTGGGGTGGTGCTGCTAGAGATAATTTGTTGTAGAAGAAATGTGGAATTGGAGCCAGAAAATGAAGAGAGAGCAATCCTAACTGATTATGCTTATGATTGCTACAAAGAAGGTGCTCTTGATGCGTTGGTTGGGAATGACATGGAGGCATTGGAGGACAAGAAGAACTTGGAAAGGCTGGTAATGACCGCCATTTGGTGTGTTCAGGATGATCCTGATCTTAGACCCACCATGAGAAACGTGACACAGATGCTTGAAGGTGTTGCTGAAGTGCAAGTTCCACCGTCCCCCTCACCACAAATTAGTGTTCAGTATTCTCTAAATTAATGAGCTGGTCAGTAAGAATAGCAGTTACTAGTGCCAGCCCTTGCTGTATTATCTTTATGTGCATTGTGAAATTCGCCCTCAAGTCCATGTGTCTTGTTTGTAGCTTTATGTTCATTCAAGTATATTTTTAGTGCAAATAAAAAGCATGTAGTGCATTGATGCAAGATATATAATAAACCGTTGAAATAAGTCAACGGATTTAGTGACTTAACTGGAACTTTTGGATAAGGTCATGAGTTATTATCATGTTCCAAAACTTATGAGAATAGTTTATATATTGAATAAAGATCCCAAATTGTGTTGATGAAAGAAGGAAATTGTTACCAGTCCCTCCGAACATCCTGTCCCTTCATTCAGGTTTCAACGACAATTACAACACCACCAACGCCAACGTCGACATTACAGTAACGGGTGAAGATTTATTTTAGTGTCTAAAATTGTATGTATACTTCATTTTATTATTTAAAATAAATAAATTAACAATTTAGTTATTAAAATTGTAAAATATGATTTAAGTTAGTCCTTACAATTTAAGTTAGTTTCTTGAAATAAGATCCTAATTTTATAATTTTAGGAATTAAATTATTAATTTCTTGATTTTAGACACTAAAATAAAGTACAAATACAACTTTAGAAACTAAAATAAATATTTACTCATTTTATTTTCTTGACGCCATTTGCCTTGAGTTGTCGGTCTATAGCAAGTGATGGCATTGGCTTCAACAGTAGAGATAAGAATGGTTAAAAAGATCTTTCTAACAAAAAAAAAGAAGAAGAAGAATAAGATTTATGACTTACATTAATTGAAGAGAAATTAGGATTTAGAAATTGAAAATTTGGAATAAATTAGAATGTTGAGACAAATTGAGAATTTGCATTTGCGAAGAAATTTTTTTGATTATTTTATAAATAGAAAAATAGTAATTATAATTATAATACTTTAAATATATGGACTAGATGTAATATTGGGTGCTTTTGGATGTGCTTCTCCAACAGGGAGAAGTACTTTTTTCAAAAATTTTTTGACAAATAAAAAGTAATTTTGGTATTGTTTATTTATACCTCTTCAAAGAAGTAGAATCAAAAGTAGAAGTAAAAATAAAAGCAAAAATTATTTTACGTTTGAATGTAATTACATTACTTTTACTTCTATTTCTATTTTTAAAAAAGTATTTCTCTCAAAATTTTAATCGAACAAGCCCATTGATATAGATAAAGAAACCAATTAAAACTTGTCGTATTATAATATATTTTGGTATCATTTAATTATTAGATGCAAAACAAACACCAATAAAATATTAGTTAAGGATAATATTGGATAAAATTGACAATTTAATGAAAAAAATGACAAATTAATGAATCAAAATGACCAAATTCCAAGTGTAAGGACTGAAATAAATGTTTAACTAAAATATAAGGACTAAAAAATTATTAAAGCCTTTTAAATTAATATCTTGATTATTAATTCTTAATTATCATAGTAAGATATCCACAAAGGGTTTAGTTGATATGGTAAGTAACTTTAATTCCCCTAGGAGGAAGATGCGAGTTCAAATCCTAAGGAAGCAACTCTTATGAAAAGATTATAGGGGATAGTTGGTAGATAGAATAAATTTTCATTCTTAAGAGTAGTATTCCCAAGAATACTATTTTCAAGAACAAATTTTTTTACCATGATATTTTAGGCATGTTTGATATACAAATCGAATTTTCTAAAATATTTAATAAATTCCAAAAAATATCCTTGATAGAGGTGGGGGACGGGCAGTGACGAGTAGTGGCCGATGGATGGTTACTGACTGGCAGCGATAGATGGTGATTGGCAGTGGGTGGCTTTGGGTGGTAATATGGGTATTTTGGTCTTTTTATTATGTTAAACATTCTCTTCCTATGGGATTTTAGATTCCTATATGGGGTGAGAATATTTTTTGGCTAATTTTCCTTTCCTGGAATGTTGCTTCAAATCTCCTACCAAACATGGAAATGGTTTCACATTCCTAGGCATAAAAAAATATGTCTATTTACCAAACACCCCTATAGGGTAAAGCCTCATTTAAGTTCCTTATGTTTAGTAAAGATTTCAATTTTGTCCTTAAAGTTTTTTTTTTGGTTCTATTTATATCCCTAAAGTTTCACAAGCATTTCAATGTTGTCATTCCCATTGACATCGTCCAAATTGCTGACAAAAAATGATGACGTATCTATTAGTGAAACATTAGGGATATAAATAAAATATTAGGATTTTTTCCCCTATTATCTTCTTGTCCATCTCCTTTCTCAACAGCTATGGAATAGCGGCAAAGCAATGCAAATGGACTGGTGGAGCTTCAATTGGTTGAGGTATCAGCAATTCACGGTGGCGACAAGACAAGGCTATGCTGATATTTGATGGTAGTGGATGCATGATTGGACATGGTGGCTGGCAAAGTTGATTCAACAGGTGAGACCAACATGGGATCTATAGGCTGGGCGGAGGTGCGGTAGTTGAGTGTTGGGCTCGCGGTGGTTTTGGATGGACTAAGGTGGAGGTGCAATGGTGGTTCGTGAGACAAAGCATAAATGATGGTGGCTGATGGTGTGCAACTAAGGAGCACCATGGTAGTGGGTCGTGAGTGTTGGTTATGATGATGTGTGAGGTGGCTTGTGATGGCTAGAATAGATGAGGTGGAGACACGGTGGTGGCTGCACAGTGGTTCGCATAGAGTGGTGGTGTTGGCGGTGGTGGACGACACGGGTTCTACAACGGCCTTGAGTTATGGTTGGAAAGGCATAGCAAGAGGGTCTATTGGTGGCTTAAAGTGGTGAGGTAAGGAAGTAAGTTGTGGGTTGAGGCTGAAAATTGGTTTGGTAGCGGTTTTGTTTGGTTGTTTTGTCTCCTCATCTTCAAGTATGGCGGTGGTGAGAGAGTAGCAGAGAATAGAACATAGGAAGAAGATAAAGATAGGAGTTAGGAAAGAAGATAATTGAAAGAAAAAAACCCTAATATCTATTTATGTCCTCAATGGAGAAAAACTCTAATGTTCTATTATGTCTCTAACTTTTTATAAACATTTCAATGTTCTCATTCTCATGACATGTTATTATTTTCCGTTAGCAATTTAAACGACATCAACATGAATGACAACATTGAAATACTTGTGAAATGTTAGAAATATAAATAGAACAAAAAAAGCCTTTAGAGACAAAATTGAAATATTTACTAAACATAAAAGGACATAAATGAAGCTTTACCTAAAGATTATATAACCCTTGTACTCATGTTAGTTTCAAATAGACACCCTGTGATCCAATTAAAAAAAAATATCACAATTTTTTTTAGAGATGCTTTTATTATACCACTCTCCTCTAAGCTTTCAAAAAATAAACTTTACCCTAAAGTACCTTATTAAAATATGTATGTAAAATTATTAAACTACCTATTATACAGAGTACTTTATAGATTAGCATCAATATATTTTTTTTTTTTTGTAAATTTACCAAACTACCCATCATACAAAGTATTTTATTAATTAGCATCAATATTTTATTTATTCATTGGTTTTCATAATTATTCTCCACTAGAGATAATCATGTTCAAGTTACAATTGTATATTAAATATGAGCATATTTCTCAATTAGGATTCAAACTATGATTTATCACATTGTGGGGAGAGGGATTAGCCCCTTCTGCAAAGTATTTACTATTATTTTAATTATTTATTATTAGCATTACTAAAATTATTTAATGTTTGTAAGTTATTGAGAATTGATATACTAATATTAATTACACTATATTTATGAAAAGTATTTCATCCTTATTGAATAATTTTAAAAAATATAAAATAAAAATTTGGTTTTTGTTTCAATAATTAACATGAATTATCGCATATTATAGTCTAAAAATATTTTAATAATTAAAAAATACATATTTTTTACTTGTTTTAAACAATCATCATAAAATATTGTTATTTTGATAATTTGTTCTTTTAATATAATAATAATAATAATTAAAAATTTTAACTCTATATATATATGTATGTGTGTGTGTGTGTGTGTGTGTGTGTGTGTGTATGTATGTATAACTACATCAATGTTATTATGTTGTTATAAGTTACATATTTTTTATTCAGTGAAAAAGATTTCAATATTGTAAATTGTTAATAAAGAATATTTTAGTTTGAAAAAATAGAGAAAGTATTAAATTATGTTAGGTAATTATCTACTATAATAATGATCAATCATAATTTGGTATTTTCTTTTATTTTTATTAGCTAATAATGCAAAATTATTTTACACTATCAATAGGTAAAAATTAACATAGATAATATAGATTTAATGCCAAAAATAATTAAATTAATTTTGATGCAGTATTAGTATAAAAGAGTTTTACATTATCATTCAATCACATATTTTTATTTATAAAATTTTAAAGTAATAGATGATTAGGTCAAATATTTTTGTTAATATAGTAATATATAAATGAATATTTATTTAAAATTTTTTATATTGATAATATATCAAAATTAAATTCAAAAATAAAAATAGACTAAAATATAGCATATTTCATCTATGAAAGAAGGAGAGTATACAATTTAAAAACCAAAAAAAATATTGTGTAAATAGGAAATCTTTCTAGACAGATATAGGATACATTTGTTTCAGCTTTTTCTTTATAAAAAGTGATTTTTTTATTAAAAAAATCACTTTTCACATAAAACTACTCACTTTTACCTTTTATTTAAAAGTTATAAATAACTTTTTTTCCAACTTTTGAATGGAAATTAAAATAAATAATTTTTATAAAAAATAATTATTTTAATAAAAATTACTTTTTCTGTCAGAAAAGATCAAATAAATGCACTCATCATTTACTTTAAAATTAAATTCTAAAATTAAACTCCTCTGCAATATACTTTCTTGCATAAATGATTAAAAATGGACAAAAAGTCAATAAGATTAGTATAATGATGTCAAATTTGAATAATATGTATAAGATTAGGGATTCAAATTTTGTTAAATATAAAAAAATGTTAAAAAAAGGACAAGGGCGCATAAAATTTTGAAATGCATAATCAATTTTCCTCTCAAATCCATGTTTCAATTCCTAATAGCAAAGGCGCAAGGGCATTTAGAAATTAGAATTCATTCTCGTTGAAATTGTGTAAAAACCAATATAGAAATTCAAAATACCGGAGGGAAGAAAATAGAGCAACCACCTCCTCTACCTACACTGCACTTCCATAACTTGCATTTTCCCACTCCTCTCTTCATCATCGCACTCTTTTTCCCCTTACATTTCCTTGCGAGCCCCTTCATTATGGCAAGGAGAAGATGGTGCAGCTTCTCTCTCATCCTCCACATTCATCCTTCTTCGTCGTCATATAGCAAACACCAAGTTTATCAAGGCTACAATTAAAATATTGCTCTCTCTCGTTGTAGTTGTCGTATTATAAAGCAGAAGAAAAATTGGGGGCATTTTAGAACCCTATTCTCCTATTTCACAATTTTCCGATTAAAGATCCTTCTTGTGGGGTCCACTTTCACCCCTGTTTCATTTCTAGTCATTTTATGCGCCGATCTGCTCATAGTTGCGCTCAGTTTCAATTATGAACCAAACCAGCGTAGAGTTTGAAAAACCAATAGGGTATTACGGTGCTGCAGTTCAAGTACGTTTACTTCAATTCTCTGTTTTTATCTTTTTATTTATTTTTTCTGCTATCGATTACGTTCCATTTGATTCGTTAATAAACAGCTCGAATTTCTGGTACATTATAAGGCAGCATTGTTGGGTGCCCTACTCATTCATTAAAAAAATACTTAAATTATAATTGTTTGATCTATGCAGATGACTCTACTTTTTTCTCTTTTGGTGGTTTGTTGTGTAGGTTTAGTTGCCTTTTGGAATGTGATTGTTGCTAACTTAAACAGGATTTTTTTTTTTTTAAAGGATTATCATTGTGCTAGGAATTCAGAAAAATGTGATATTTGCTGTCTCAAGGAATAGACATTCTTGAATTCTTCGTGATTTTTTGTGGTACTTAAGACGGGTAGAGAAGCTATTAAGAGAGAATAATCAGAGGATTTGTTGTGCCACTTGTGTTTTATTTGATGCATGTTTGGATTAGCTCAGTTTTTTACTTTTTTTTTTTTAAAAAAAAAGCTTATGATAATAATGATGTGGGGAGAACTTTTGACTAAGAAGCTATTTTTTTAAAGTAAGCAAAGCATAATCGGAGCAAAATTTTCTACGAGAAAGTAATTAAAGTATCAGCTATGCTTGGTTCATCTAACTTTGTGTTGAGATGAGCTTCTACTGTTTTTTTTTTTTTTTTTCCAATTATTGTTGTTATTATGATATTTTGTACTTGTATCCTCTATATGATGCCATCTGGGATTGAATTGGATTTTTAAGTGTCTCTTTTTATGTACAGTTGTACGTATTCATGGGTGTTTATGATTCCATCTTGTATGATTGCATGTGTTCAGCTGTTAGTTTGTTCTCCTGAAATGTAGGAGCTTATTGTTATTGATGATTTGCTCTCGGCCATGGTTGGGGTTGGAGGTCGTTACATCTTAATCAAAACAGTTCGCGGAAAGATGGATGATGTTACTTTCCACGTTGACCCATCTATGGATTTGGCACTGCAGGTCAGATTTAGCATGATCTTTGCTACAATATTTTGAGCTGCAAGTTGTCTTCAATTAAAGATTAGAGGTGTTAAATCTCCACATTTTACTCCACGGTGATAGTTATGATAGGGATATTTAGGTTGCAAACCAAGCTAAACAGGAAATTGAAATGCATTTTATATAAATTTTACCGGATGCTCAATATGTACAGTATCCTAACCTAATGCTCTGCATCTAACCGAAAGATTTCTTACTCCCATCTAGGTTAGTTTTTTTGAATGTTTGTTGAAACTCTTATGTCACCTTATGTCAATTTCGTAAAATTTTGTAATGCAATGTGCAGCATCTAGCTTATAATTCAAGTCATCCGATGCTATATATATATGTATATACACCCTTCTTTGGCAGTAATCCAGATAAAAATAATTTTTTTATAGTTTATAGTTGTGGCCATTGTTTTAACTTTTAAATTGCTGTCCACAATATTGCAGTTTTGGAGGTATTGGCACTTGCAACAAAGATAGAGAGAGTGGGAAGCTAATGGGGAATGAAAAATTGGCCTATGCTATACCTCTATAACTTTGGATAATGGACAATATAATATTGGCATACAATGTGATAGGAGGCCCCTTGTGAAACAAATCTACATTAGACTTAGGAAGGAGGGAAATGGGGAAAATGGGCCTCAGTAGTTGTGGGCCAAGTGGATGAAGTAAGTTATGAGCAATATGAGTTGTAACATAATAAATATAGTGGAGATAATGGGGGAAAAGGCAGTTAGTCAGTTATTGTGATGTAATCAGTTGTAAGAGAGAGAAGGGGCTCTCAAACTCCCTTTAATTCTGTAATGTCTAGGTTCATCCACCAACTTGGTGAAGAATCCTATCAATAATACAGTATTTTTAGATTTTTATTCTTCTTTACCTTCTATCTGAACCAGTTTTCTTCCAATGATACGATGGTTAAATAGTTTCTGGGCTCATGAACCATTAGTTTCTCATTTTTTGTTTTTACAGGAATTGGCAAAACGGATATTCCCTCTTTGTAGGAGCTTTTTGTTGATCAACCAGTTTGTGGAGTCAAAGTCTCAGTTCCAGAATGGCCTGGTTAATCATGCCTTTTCTGCTGCACTGAGGGCTCTTCTTCTTGTAGGTTTTCTGAACAGAGCTAAATGAGTACTAACAGAGAGATACCTAATCTTTCTTGTGCAATAGTTTTATCAGTCTTATTTTTCCTTAACCAGTGATGTATCTTATTCATCTCAAGAACTGGATTCTGTTGAATTCCATCCTGCTCAGTACATTTTTGTGCCTTGAGTTGGAATTTCATTCTGGAGCTTTGTGATTGTTGGACTTGCTGTTGACCATAATGAGCATGCTAACTTGACTGTACTAGACAGTTACTAGTGTTACAGAGAGACAAAATTTGATGTTAGCTTTGTTGGAGTTCTGTAGATCATATCATTTTGGTTAAAATCTACAATATGAATAAGAGCCTACTTTTACAATTATGGGAATATCTTTGCAGGATTACCAGGCCATGGTGGCACAGCTTGAACATCAATTTCGGCTTGGTAGACTTTCCCTTCAAGGATTGTGGTTCTACTGTCAGGTATGGATTGGTCTTGACTGTGGTGTAGATGTAAATATTTGTCAAATGCTTGTTGATTGTACTTTTTAATTATGTTTTTTCAGCCCATGATGGGGTCAATGCAGGCATTATCTAGTGTGATACAAAAGGCTTCAGTCAACAATTTTTCTGGATCTGCTGTGCTTAACTTATTGCAGAGCCAGGTAAAATTTATGTTAAGGTTTCCACACTTTCTCAATGATTCTAACTGACATTCTCTTGGATATGTTTATTAAAAAAATATCTTTAGTTTCATCAAGCAGTTTCTCAAGCGCTTATTCTCTCCACTATGGCTTTTGTTGTCTCTAGGCAAAGGCTATGGCTGGAGATAATGCTGTCAGGTTATTGCTGGAGAAAATGACACAATGTGCAAGCAATGCTTACATGAGCATATTAGAAAGGTGGCTCCTTTTCTCCCAACAATGTGCTATTCATCGTTGACTAGCAAATGTTGAGGTTCTGGATCAAATTAGTCTGGCACCGTGCTTTCCATTGAAGCACTTGGTCCTAGGTTCCATCTATTCTGAGTTTTAGGGTATGTTTGGATTTAAGGAGAAGGGAATGGCCGAATGGAAAAAATTAAAGGGAAAAGTGGAAAAGAAAGGAAGAGAATGAGGGGGTCAAGTAAATATTTTTCTTACTATTATTTTCCTGTTTATAATTTTCTGAAATTGAGGGGACATAAATATTTTCATATAAGTGAAAAAGGATAGGTTTTGGAGGATCACTTTAAAATTCATCCTCTTCCTCTCCGGCTCTCCTTGCTTTAAACTCCCAAACAAAAGGAAAGTTTGTCTTTTCTTTCACCACCTTCACCACCTTTCTCCTTCCATTTCCTCCAACTGAGCATAGTCTTAATGCTTACACTTGGACATAGCCATTTTCACTATCCAATATTTTCCCCATCCCCTCACCTGGTTTTAGAATCCCATGTGTAAAAAAAATTGGAATAGTTATCTTGATGTAATCATTAATGTGTACGAAAGCCATACACCAAGTCAAATTAATATTTATGCAGTTTGTATTGGTTTTTGCATAAATCTCACCATTAATATTTAGAAGCTTTGTCATTGCCTGCTTGGTTCATTTCATGCTTATAGTGACTATGGGGACATATCCAAGCTTCATTTTTGTCAAATGCTTTATGATCTATTGTTTGGTTGGGCTTATCATAGAGTTAGCTTTATTACTTCCGAAATCTGAAGCATCTGAAATTATGTGAACAATGTGGTTGATATTGTTTTCCCACAAATAAATCCCCACTTCTTTTTGTGTGTTTTTGCCATGGCATTTCTTAGTGATATTTGTTCTATTAGTCTGTTAAACCAATGCATTGTTATGATTTGGAATTTTCTTTCTTATAGATTTTTTGATAAAAGGACAGCAGTTAGCAAAGATATTTTGAAGAAGACTTTTGATGCAATATAATAGTATTTAGCACTTGTTCGCAAAAAATTGCTGTTGTCCTGTTTGCTCTTATTATCAAGCTTTCATTGACTCTGATTTGTTTTTCACTTATCTTGTCTATTTGGGAATTTAACAAAATTGTAGATGGGTCTATGAAGGAGTTATAGATGATCCTTATGGTGAATTTTTCATCGCAGAGAACAAATCTCTTCAAAAGGTAGATCAAAATCTTTTATCCCTTAATACGCTTCAAAATCAATATCGAAATTTGTTTTAATATGGTCTTGGTTTCAAATTCTCTGTAGGAGAGTCTCACTCAAGATTATGATGCTAAGTACTGGCGACAACGTTACAGTCTCAAAGATGGAATTCCTAGTTTTCTCGCAAATATTGCTGGGACAATTTTGACCACTGGAAAATATCTAAATGTCATGAGAGAATGTGGGCACAATGTTCAGGTTTTGTTGCTATTGTGTTTTGAATGTTGAACAGATTAATCTTCACAACCCTTTACATTTGGGGGTGCTTGCGATAATTTATTGTTTTACAAGTGGTAACTTCACTAAATGTAATTACTAATTACTTATTTGTTTAGGTTCCTCAATCAGAAAATTCAAAACTCATGAGCTTTGGTTCAAATCATCATTATCTTGAATGTATTAAAGCTGCTTATAACTTTGCAAGTGGTGAACTCTTGAATCTCATTAAGGAAAAGGTAAGTTTGCATATAAATTAAGTGATAGAATGAATTCTCAGCTTACATTTTTATGCTTCTGCACTAGTTATCGTCAAAAATCCAAGTTCTGATGCTGAATTATGTTTGTATGTTTAGTATGATCTAATGGGAAAGCTGCGATCTATAAAACACTACCTTCTTCTTGATCAGGTATGATCATGATTATCTTACATTATTCAAATTTCGAGATACAGATAGTCAGACAATAACTGGCTATGCCTGCAAAGCTAAAACTGGATAAAGGGTCAAAATTTAAGTATAACTGGAGTATTATCTCTCTTCTGCCTTCCAGTGGCATGTTTAGAGATTTTAGGATGGTTTTCAATGGAACAAACATATAATGCAGCTCTGGATGCAGATGTAATGTTCTATTGCTTTGCTTGAGTTTACTGAACAAATTGGACAAGCTGAAAATCTTATTTGATTGCAGTACAATTTTGTGTCCTCTGCTGTAAGATCATTATATTATAAATTACATTACATTTAGTAATAGGATTAATTTGAGCTTTTGATTGGGATTGAAGAACTTTTTATTGGCTATAACCAAGGGAGGGGACTTGTGTAAAGACACCACATAGAATAGCAAAAGCTGAAGATTGATATAGAATTTTAGCTTTTTTTATGAATTCCAGAGCCTCTGATTTAGTAACAAGAAGCTGAAGCAGGTCCTTATGGCAAACCCAAACTTGTTCCAAAGATAACTAAATCTTTCTGCTTCTTTTTTTTTCTTCACAAATGGAAATAATCATTTCTTCTATTACCAAAAGATAATAAGCAAAAGAAAATGCCATTTATGGACTCTCTTTTAGGCGGTTGTTATATTCTTACAAGAGTAGTTGATATGTTGGTCTGTGATATGCTACATTAAATTAAAGAAAGTTCTTCATTTCTGATGCTTCGATGTAGAGGATTTGGTGTTGTTCTTTTATCCCCCCCCAAAAAAAATATCCGGTGTTCATAAAGATGGAGATATGTGGTCGTGATTCAGTGGAATCAGAAACAACGTGCACTACCCTTCCAACTATCAAATATGCTGTTCAGATCTTCTCCATTTCATTGAAGAGAGAAAAATGTGTTTGTGCATGCACATAAAAGAGGCCAATTTTTAAACATGCAACCACTTGTATCAATTGGTCTTTTTGAAATTAGTCAAAGTACATACATATTACATTGCTATGGTCAATTGTACCTATTGCCTTTAAAATTTACATCCTATGGTTTATTTGTGGTGGTTGTATGCTGAAGATTACCTTTTGGAACATAAAGTCTTTGCTTTGAACTTTCTTTGATTTTCATTATTTCATGATTTGTTCATTAGAAGATTTTGGGTTGATCTGGTGAGTATATACAAGGGAACCCTGTAAGAAAATGACAAAATTTTCAACTGGTTTGACATACACAGGTTATGTAGTTGTACATGTGCATATGAAAGAGTGATTTTCTTTCTCTTGGATGTCAATTCTTAATGATGATGTACGTTTCAGAGACTTTTGCTGATTTTATTATAATGTTCATGATCACACAGGGTGATTTTTTAGTACATTTTATGGATATTGCTCGAGACGAGCTGGCCAAAAAGCCCGATGAAGTCTCGGTTGAGAAGCTGCAGGTATAGTAATGGAATAC
The DNA here is from genome assembly GCA_031439595.1 of Pterocarpus santalinus. Classification (NCBI taxonomy): domain Eukaryota; kingdom Viridiplantae; phylum Streptophyta; class Magnoliopsida; order Fabales; family Fabaceae; genus Pterocarpus; species Pterocarpus santalinus. Next base: position 9,370,939 of record CM062526.1, on the reverse strand, counting down.
TCATCACTTTGCAGTACAACTTTTTCATTCCTAGTAAACTTGAATCAAAATCTGCCTATTTTAATTTTGACAGAGACCTAAGTTCTTATTATGTTCTTTTCCTTTCTCTTTTTTGTTTTTTTTGTTTTTTATATCTCTCCTTTTTCATGACCTAGTCTCTTCTAGACCTTGCTTTGCGTACTACAGCAGCTGCAGCAGATCCTTATCATGAAGGCTTAACCTGTGTTGTGGCAAGTAACTGACTCAGCTTGTAAGAAAACTCTTTTGGATCTAACTTTCAGTATTCAAAAATGATAAAAACTTTACACTTTCAGGAAAGATCTTCTTTGCTAAAAAGGCTGGGCACATTTAAAGATCTTGAAGTTAGCCAGAGAAGTTCTGGTGACAATGATCTGGAGGAGCCAGTTAGCATCACTAGCCTTGAAACATTTTCTCTTAGTTATAAGGTCTTTTCTTCCTCTATAAGTTTCTGGAAGAGTCTGCCTTGTGCTAGTTTTTGCATCATTTGGTGGTTGTTTTTTGTTCTGGTTTCAGGTGCACTGGCCATTGTCTATAGTATTATCACGAAAAGCACTTACAAAATACCAGTTAATTTTTCGATTTCTTTTCCATTGTAAACATGTTGACCGTCAGCTGTGTGGAGCATGGCAAGTGCATCAGGTATGGCTTTGAGGCATTTTTACTTTACTTCATTTGATTGTGTTCATCTCCCTTCACCTTCATTTTTGGTCCCATATTGTAGGGAGTTCAAGCTCTCAATACACGTGGAACTGCTATCTCCAGATCATCTCTTCTTTGCCGTAGTATGCTTAAATTTATCAATAGCCTTTTACACTATCTGACATTTGAGGCAGGTTTTACTTTTCTTTGCCTTCTATGCTACCCCTTTGAGGTCCTTTCTATTTCACAGGAACTAGCCTGTTTTTGTTCTATATTATGTATCTTATTATCTTATGACGGGATTTTGCTTTCTGTCTGTGTCTGCATTTTTAAATTGAAATTAGAGTCTGGGTTTTTGTTTTTATTAGAGTCCCACATTGATATGGGATATGGCCAAAATAGCCTTTATAAGAGCTTGGGCAAACCTTTTTCCATGAGCTAACTTTTGGGGTTGAGTTAGGCCTACTCAATTCTAAGAGTTTTCAAATCTATATTTTTATTATTATTTCAAATTCCAAAAGGATAATCATAATCAGTGTTTTCAGAATTTATAAGATTGGATAATATAAAGTCATTTTTTTTTTTGGATAAAAGAAGGAATATTATTAACGATAATATATGTTTCACATATGCTTTTTTCTTTTTCTTAAATTTTGGTTACTTAACTGAGCAGTTGGTGGGTCCTTGTTGTATGACTATGTCTTTTAGGTTATTGAACCCAATTGGCATGTGATGCATAACAGACTTCAGTCAGCAAATAGCATAGATGAGGTGAGTTATTGTCCTCTTAAATTTTCAAAACATGTTTACTACACTGGACTTACATACTACCTCTATATCTTTGCATCTGAGCACTGTTTTACTCCTGCGGAGGGGTTGTCTGATGTTCTTTCTCTGAAACAGGTTATACAACATCATGATTTTTTCCTTGATAAGTGTTTGAGAGAATGTTTACTTCTTTTACCTGAGCTGCTGAAGGTTAGTTTGTACTTGTACTTGTCCAGACAAATTTCTCTTTTTGGTCGACTCTAATGGTTTTGCAGTTACTTTTTGGGTAATAATAAATATTACTTTCCCCATAAGTTTTAGGAGTGAGAAATATATGCATGCTACGAATTTCTGATTTGAAAATCTTGTGGGTTTCTCTTCTCTTTCTGTGCTGTTTCATTCTTAGTGGAGTTGGTTTCTGATAGAAAGGCATGAACAAATGATTGTGAGTGTATTCGACATGAACCTTTTGTTGCATTGCACCCTATTGTTATCTGAGATACTTGATTTTATACTCGTTTTGGTTTGTTATCTGGTATACCATGTTTATTCTTGCTGGACATGTGGTGATGTGTGTAAAATAAATTTGCCGTTGTACTTATGGAACTGGACTGATCTTTAATAAATTCAATCAGAAACATATTTTCTTGATTCCTTTGTTTTATGGTCAAAAGGAAGCAAACAGTGTAATGGATGGTATCCACTAATTGTCACAGGTTTGTGACTTTTCCTCATGATTGTGTGTTTGTGTTCTCTTTTGCAGAAGGTGGAGAGGCTTAAATCCATGTGCCTGCAGTATGCAGCAGCAACTCAGTGGCTTATATCATCATCTACTGTATTACACAATCCTGAGGAACCAATTGATGATTCAATTGGCTCTAACAAAGCCAAGCAACGGAAATCTGGTCAGGTCCTGAAGTCAACCACCAGAAATGTGGCAGTCACTGATTCTGTTCTGTAAGTCCAAAAACATTACATTTACCAAAAGTATTATCATTATCATTATCTTTTTTTTTTGGTTTACTACCAAAAGTATTATTATTATTATTTATGCTCATGATTTCCTGTCATCTCGGTATTCTAACCAAATTAAATAACTGCAGAAAATTTGAGAAGGAATTTAATGCTGAGCTTCAGAGTCTCGGATCAATCTTGAGTAGTAGTTCCCAGGCAGAGCCATATCTGGCTCATCTTGCACAATGGATTCTTGGTGTTAAAAACGAACAGAATGGTTTGTGATGTCTCTTAAATGGAATTGTTGTAAAATGTTAAAGCAACCATCCATATGTCATTGTAATTTTCGAGTATGGGTTGTCATTCTTACTAATGCTTATGTCTACGCTTGTTTGCACCAATATGTGAGAACGGTGTTCTGTTTTATTGGTGCTTTCATTTCAGATGTAACATTTTTGCTAAAATTTGGCTTGGCAATTGATTATTTGGCCTCTAAAGGCAACAATTATTTGATTCAGCCGAATATCTTGTGGCTATTCGACTTAAAAGACATAAGATCTTTGCTCAATTTCCACTAAGACAATACCTGAAATCTTAGTATTAAGTGGGTAAGGTTAATATTTGGAGCTTTTGCATTGTAAAATCCAATGGTCATTAATAAACCTCAAGCCTCCTTTGCAGTGTGAAAGGTAAGGAATCCACTCACCATTTTAGCAGCTCCTATTGAATGTTAAATATGTTGAGGTTGATGGTTGAGGACACTTGTATGAGAATTTAGCACTTCTACAATTTTTTTTTTAATGAAAATTTATCATTTTTCCTTTGGTTTTAAAAATTCTTCAAACAGAAAGAAAATTTATTAAGTAGAAAGTCCTCCACTAATATGTTGATAGTGGGAAAAAAAAATAGAGAAATAGTGTTGAATTCATATCCAAGCTTAAATTTTTACGTGTGACTCGAAGGCTAACAACAAAAATATTTTGATGTGTTTTTTGATTGCAAGAAATGCTCTGTCTCTCTCTCTCTCTCTCCCCCCCCCTCCCTATAAGAGGCTAACTTCCCTAGATGTCTCTATTTTGTGGCCCTTTTAACTTCCACTTCTTCCTCCTCCTTCAAGTAAGATAGAGGTGAGAAGTAATACGAATACATTCGAAAATTTGGCTTTACGCATTGTCTGTTAATAGCATCTCCAAAAGAAGAGAAATAATATTTTGATATAGCCTATTTTATATTTCGGACTAATATACCACCTATGCATTATTGGATAGGTATGTGACTCTCATTTAGATCGGGTCGCACACCCATCTAATGGTAGATGGGCAGTATGTCAGCTCGGAGTACGAGGTAGACTATGTATAAATAACACATCTTCCAAAAGAAAATCACACACGTGAACTTTTTTCAATGTTTTTTGTTTCAAATCTTTATGTTGCAATTTCCTCGTCCAACCAAATCAATGCTTTGCATTAAATAGATTTACTATTTGAAACAGTCTCTTAACTTTTTTCTTTTACAAAACTTATGGTTGGACCCACAATTCTTTCCCTCCAACCATTGGGGAAAATAATCTAGGAATAGTCATTAAGGATCCATGTCAATCAACTTAGCGCAAAATTGAAACTTCTCATGTGTCACAACTTTCATTATTATATCAGTAGTGTTTTTATATGTGCGAATCTTTTCTAGTTTGAACTATTGTTCTTCCACTCTATCGTAGCTAGTGGTGTCTAACATCAATGTGCTTTGTATGCGAGTGATATATCGTGTTCTTACTTACATCCAAAGCATTTCAATTGTTGCAATGAAAAACGGGCCCTTCCTACCACATTTCTGATTGTCGAAGAAATCTTTTCAACTAAAGCATTTCTTTTCCAACTTCAGTCATAGCAACATGTTCTGCTTAAATGGTGAATAAGGCAATACTCATTTATGATTTTGAGCTCCAAGGCACATCTCACCTTGCTGAAAATAGAAGATTCACCTCAGGATGTTCTACATTTGTGAGAGGAAACCTTGTAACTTGGAGAAGTGAAAAAACAACCTATTGTAGCAAGGTCTAATGAAGAGAAAGAGCTTAGAGGCATGGCATTTCGAGTATGTGCTTATGGATTAAAAATTTACTAGAAGATTTGGAACTTCGACCAAAAGAAGCAATGAAACTTCATCGCGGCAATACCTCAGCAATAGAAATTGCCCTTAACCCTATCCGACATGACATAACAAAACATGTACAAATTAACAAGCATTTTATTAAGGAGAAACTTGAGGCTGGGATTACTGCTTCCCATTTGTTAGGTCTGAACACCAACTCGCAGATGTTCTTACCAAACCAGTAACTGGTGTGACAACTCATGTCAAGTTGGACATGTGTTATATCGATGCATCAACAGGAAAAGGAGCATTAAAATCAGTCAAGATTGTGATTTGCTGGAAATAAGGGTGTAAGTGTTACTAGTTTTAGCAAGACCTTTTTTTTTTTTTTTTTTTTTTTTTTTTTAAAATTATGCTTTTAAAATTGTCTTCAATCAGAATATCCTATAACCGTGGAGAAAATATAACAAAAGTAGGAACTCTGTGTATGTATATAGCCTGTATGTTATGAATGATAATATCACAATTACGCCTGAAACCTTGTTTATACAGTTTCTTGATAACTGCAATTTCTGATTGTATCAGCTCGTATAAGGATATTAGGATTGAACATGAAATATTTACCCATATGATGAAGAGAGCCATAATATACCATTTCATCTTCATTAACATTTCCATATTAGATTCCGGATGTAGTTGTTTGAAATTTTTTTGGACTAAAAATCAATTTTTTCTCCAAAAAAATAATTTTCATATATTTGGATAATTTTTTTAAAATAATCAGAATATTAAAAAAATCTATTTTTAATTTTTTTAATTATATATAAAATTTAAACTTTGAAATCAATTTTCTTAAAAGTTAGAACAAACGTACTCTAAATATAGCCTATCAGATACAAAGGCCACAAAGATCCATGTTTGTTTTGGTATAAGGTTAAACTAAGAGAAGGGGAACTCAGTTATTATTAAGTAGAACAACAACTACAAACCTGATTGCAGAGATTGATATTTTTGACTGGGCAGCATGGGCAGCATAAACTATTATGCAAAATTAGTAGCGAACATCAGCTGAACCATAACAAATGCCAAAAATGACAGTTTAAGTGCTTCAGGCAACCAGAGATCCCAAAGCAAAGTACATAAATAATGACAAATTTACAAGTCACTTTGCAAATGTTCGTAAGTAATGTTTTATACTAATCTGTAATGCTATCATAAACAACCTGCGAAGTCTTTTGGTAGCACATAAGGCTAAAAGAGTGGATACAGTGTTGGCGATCTAACTTCAACGTACAAAATAAAATAAATTAATAGAAAAAAAAATGTATTAGTTAAACGCTATCTCTTGAAGCACTTGAAGTGTCTTTCGATGAACCTGGAAGCAAGGGAAAGGGACAAGAGAAACAAGTCATTATCATGGAGGTCATTATGCTGCTAATAAGTGTAGGAGATTATTCAAGCAGCAAAACAATGCACACTACCATCAAGCCACCATCTTTGATTCAAATAAAACTTCTCTTTTGGAGTAATCTGTAAGTATTTAACTTATTTTTAGGATACTCAAACAAGATTTAATAAATGGGGGGGAAAAAAAAGGACCTGTGGTGTATGCTCAAAGATCAAATTTAATTTTGAATTTGGATTAGTCACACCTGCATTTTACTATGGCAACATTTGTGGCGTTTAAGGCATCAGTTTCTAAAATTATAAGAAACAACTACAGCCTCCACGATGGCTTGAAGAAAAAAATGAAAAAAGGACATTGATAGAGCCAAACTAGTTGTTTCTTTCTGTTACAGCATTTTACGGGATCAATATTGTGCAATACGTAGTGAAAAAAGTCCCACTTTTTCATAACTACATTTTTTGAAAGGTGATCACCAAACACTTCAATTGCGATTGCGTCTAAGAGTTATATGGAAAACTACTTGTTTTGGAAATAGTTAAGTAATACCGACATTTGTCAACCAAAAAATAATCTTCCAACGGTTAACAAGTTCTAATAAAAGGCCAGCTAATGAAATTCCTTAAGAAAAATACAAAGATAACAAGAAGATTTGAAAGAAGCTTAAGCCTAAAAATAGAAATATATATTTATAATAAAAATGATGATTGCTTATCTTTCCAATTGGCTAATGTACAGACAGCACATGACATTGATCTTGCGAATAGAAATATTTATGAACTTGATTAAGAGAAAAAGAATTTACCCATTCCAGATGTTGTGCAGTGATGCCAGAGTCATTTCCAGAATATATACCAGCTAAGACCTGGCAGGACAAGAATTGAAAAATATCAACTTGAAATGCATACGCAGACAAAGATCATTTAAATCTAAAGTGTGATAGAGTATTAATCAATCAGAATGTTTAACAAGAGCTGTCTATAGGAAAAAATATCACTGAAAAAGTTAAGGTGCTCCAAGAGAGTAAAAATTCCAATTGGCCAGTGTATTTTACAGGTAAAATGGGAATCTTAGTCCACTTGGCTTCAAATCATTCAATGTAAAAAACATGACTTGGCATTACCTTGGAGACAGTCTCAAGAAACATGCCAGGGCGTACTGGAAGTGGCTTCCTTCCCGTCACATTTGCCTGGATATCATGACAAGTTAAACACATGTTATGCCGCTACAACTTGCATTCATGCATAATACTTAACATATTCCATAGTTAAATAATACATATGTCAATTCAACCCACCCTTCCAGCATTTCCACTTGAAAACCTTTCAGTGGTGCCAACTTCATCATCATCACCAACGTTGTCTGCACCTTCATCTTTTCCTTGCATTACATCTCTTATCATCTCAAGCACAGTTTTCCCAGGTTTTAAAGCCACCAATTTGGTTAAGAAGTTCACCTGCACTGCCAAAAGTTATGAAAATGCACATATGATATTTTTGACAACGATGACAAATAACTGTTAAATTTACTTCTAGATCTCTACATTATGTTGTTAGGATTTCTAAGCCCTATTAGCTTCAAACAACAAAATCAGATGAAAGTAAAATATTATTAGATATGTCTCACTTTAAGTGAGCACCACATAAAGGTCAAAATATGTAAACTATGCATCAAACATACCTCCGGCTCAGGAAGAGTATATAATCCACGGTTATTTCTTTCATCCAAAATTCCCCCTCCCATCATATCACGAGCTTCTTCCCTAATCAAAACAAGCCTTGCAAGAAGTTTTCGATCAGGGACAACAGGACGAGTTTCCATTGTCTGCACATGTATTGATAACCACTTATAATTAACCAAACAGTATCTAGAATCCGTTAAGTTTCCTTAGTCAAGACTCAAGAAAGAGGAATGTTTAGTCAGTCCATTCAAAGAATAACAGAAGTACTCATTTAAATATTAGAGTGCTTCTCATAAAGTGAAGTTTTCTCAAAAAATAGCTTCACTTGAAAGACATAGATTTTGTTTTAATTGAAAAAAAAATGTGGATGGAAAAGCAAGACATTTATAAATAAAAATAAACTCTATATAACTAAAAAAAGAAAGAGAGAAAAGAAAACATGTTTCCTTATTTGGTGAAATGATTCACATATATAAGCTATATAAGGATTCTTTTTAAAGAATAATTTAAATCTCATTTTCAAAGTTCTATGGCATCTAGGCCCCAAGGTCCAAGCCAGCATGGGACACATTGTGACTTCAGCTAATTAACTGCCTACGTGGCAATGGGTGCTGAGTGAGGAAAAGGAATATAGAGAAGAAAGAGAATGTGAGGGGAAGGGAAAAGTGTGAGGTTTAGTGATGGAGACAATCAGGCACTCTCAAAATTGCCTGAACTATCTGTATTTTTCTTCTCTTGTTCATCCATCTTCCACATTTTAGCGCCACTGTTACCGGTATTTTCTCTGATTCAGTACAGTAGAGGAGATACAATTCAGTTTGTTCTATATTTCCCTTTAATTCTGGTCGAATAATATACCAGAGTAATTGATGTTTTTAAGTTTGAAAGACTGCGAGAAGTACCAGGTAATTCGTAGAATGCTAGAAGTTTCTACAATTACCTCTAATAAGTCATCAGCTTGATTAGCTATGTCATTTAGATTAGCCCCCGGGATATGAATCTTCAAGTCATCTTTTCCTTTAAATGCACCACCACCAGCTGCGACCCGGCGTAATAACTCATGTCTGCTTTCTTTTTGGGGAGTTCTACATAGAAGACCAATAACTTGAACCTAGAAAATGAAGGAGAAAAGCAAACATTGATATGCAAAATAAAAATTGGAACCATCCTTCAATTAAAAAAAAAAAAAGATAAAGAAGTGGCTAAAACAAACTTCCTTACATGTGGCGGACACTTCTTTGTCAGATGTGATAATACAGTCTCCTTGATAACTTCCAACAGTGACTTGCGCTGAATAGAAAATATATATGCAGTTAATTTGCAATCACTACTTCATGCAGCCACTTTGCTCAACAGGAGATAAAGTTATGTGATATTGGCATCACTTAAATTATACTACTACATGTTTGGGAACATGCTTCTAACAGCTTTTTTAGGAAAAAAGCTGTTACTAAAAATTAATCTTGTTTGGTAAAAAGTTAGAAATAGATTATAATCAAAAGATGATAATTTTAAGCTGAAAAACAACTTATAATCATAAGCAATATTTTGGAGCTTATGATGATAAGCAGAAGTTGATTATTTCAGAATTGTTATATTTTTACTAAATTGAGCTTAAGTAACAAATATTATATAATATAAACAATTATTTTATACCCTTTTTAGTAATTTTACCATATAAAAGCAACTTTTTTCATACAATCTAAACAAAACAGATTATCTTAAAACCATTTTTCAACTAAAATATCCAAACATAAATTGATTCTCATATAAGCAATTATATAAAAAAAATAATTATACAAATAAGCAATTATTGAAATAATTTTAATCTTTCAGCTTTCCCAAACACACACAACTAATCAACATTCAGTTTAAAGTTTAATGTCAAAGAGGGGTTGAGGGACTAAAAGAACAACAACAGCTAAGCCTTTCTCTACTAAGTGGGGGCCAGCTATATAGATCAAATGAAGCTATTGTATTCAATCATTAACCGTGTTTGTAGACAAGTCATTTTGTTGAAACTGGAATCAGAAATCTCAAGACCTAGTGTTTATTGAAGAATTACAATATAGAGAGGATATCCGAGAGACCTCTCAACTCTCCCAAGATCCACTTACAAATGATCAAAGACCCTTTCTCTTTGCTCTATTCATTCTATTTATACTAATCCCTAACTAATGGTGTCCTAACACATTTCAAACCAAGTACTTCTTAATTACTTCGTCTATAGTTATTCTTGGTCTCCCTCTACGTCTAATCATTGACTATTCTTCATCTGATCTATTTGAGGGACAAAGAGGAGAGGTAGACAAATTTCTCTCTTAATTCTTTCTTAATGTCTTCTGATTATGAGAAGGGCCAATAATTGTGCATTCGTATGAGTTCAAATAAGTTGCAGCTACTGCAATCTATGAGACTCACTGTAAATGTAGGTATGCCAAAAAATACAATTTGAGAAATTTTTAAAAGCAATAGAACATGTATGTTTCTAAATATAACTACACAAGTTTCAAAATCCTGTTTGAAAACCGTACCTTATCATCCTGGTCCTTCTCAGCGAGCTGGATCATGTAATCAAGGGCCATCATAAAATCAGATTCCATCTGATCAACCCTCTTTCCAATAACTCCTTGTGCAGCCAACTCCACTGCCACTTTTTCAGATTCTTCGTCCATATTCATATCTTCCAACTGGAGTCAAAACGTGTAACAGGGTTCGTGATTAACATTACTTACACATTAGATTTCAAGTAGCATTGCTCAAAGGCTGAAAGAAGATGTATATAGAAATGACCAAGAACTACATAAAGAAGAAAAATTGCACACTGCACAAAAATGTGTTAACAACTGAGATGGATATCATCAGTTAATCGACACCAAGAAAATGTGTGCTGCTAGCACACATAGCTTTTATGTGTCCATCCGACCATAAAAAACACTAAAAGCTTAAGAGTTGCATCATTTATCATTATTAGAAGCCTATTAGAAGTGAAATCACTTACAAAAATCTTGACAAAATGCATAAAAGGAGAAGAACGAGCAAATGATCATCATATTCTAGCATTGGCAAGTAGCAACATAGAAAATCAGTAGAAAGACACAAACAACTATTCCCCAAGGCTAACAAAACTGAGTTCCAAAAATCACGCCTCCACAATATTGCAATTGGTGGAATGTACCGCAAAAGAACAATTAATTTCCACCAGAGTAAAGAACAATATTATCAACAACCAAGTCCTGTCCCAATAGTTGCAGTCGGAATTATGCCTTCGTAATGGATGATATTATAATCAAATATCATAAGCGAAGAAAAAAATCACATTAAGTACGCAATAATTTAAAAAAAATAAAAATCCACCACAACACTAATCAACTCTGGATGTGTCATTTTGACTAAACTCTCTATTTTTTTATAAAAAAAAAAAGAATAGTACATTTGATTTTTTTTTTTTTTTAACATGTTTAGATGAGCTTTAAAAAACATTAAACTGAAAAAAAAAAAAAAAACTTGGACACTACATTTTTAAAAATTCTAAAAATAAAAAAGATTTTTTTTTTTTTAAAACATATCATCTAAACATAAATGGTTCCACCACATAACCCAATGAAAAGAGGCAACAATAAAATTATAAAACCTTCGGCAACGCTTGGCTGGTTTCAAGTATTTTGAATTTTAAGTAGTTTAGCATTTATTCCCTTTAATCAAAGTTTCATGTTCGAGTATCTGAATAATGAAAAAGAAAAGAAAAGAAAAGCACAGAACTAGATTAGTTGGGATTAAGTGAATTTTGGCTATCGGTTATTTATAATCAAAAAAATAATAATAACAAAATCTTCATTTTGAGGTGCAGGAGAGAGAAAGAGTAATAAGGTGGGGGGGAAAACTCACAAGGGTGATCATTTCTTCGAGAACAGAGACGACTTGTTCTCCTCCTTTGAGTAGTGCTTCACTTTCAGATGAAGTATCCGTACCCGTACCCGTACCCGTACCCGAGTTTCGGTTTCGGGTGGTTTGGTTCTTCTCTTCAGGGTACCCCCCACCCACTTCGTAACCGGCGCTGCTTGTGCTCGAAACAAAAACACGGCTTTTTCTGATGTTGGTGGTGGGATGATTCAACTGCAAGTGGTGATTACTGCGTTGGTGCGAGGAGGAAATTGATGCTGGACAAGAGAATGGGAAGAGATAACGAGGAGAACAAGTGTGTGTACAAGCGGGGAAGAAAGGAGGGGCGCGAAGCATTTCTTCCTCTTCTTTTTTTGTTTATTGTGCCCGTGTTCAGTTTATATCGTCTTGGGGCTTTACTCAGCACGACTACTACTGGGTTTTAGGCTATGTTTGGCTAATGAGAGATGGAATGGAATGAAATATAAGAGAGTAGTGTAAAATGAAAGTAGAATGGAATGAAATTAAAATATTATTTCATTGTTTGATTTTTAAAAGGATAAAATAAAACATAACATGTCACTTTATTTCATTTCTCCCAAATTGAAAAATAAGAAAAGTAAAGAGATATGATGAAATGGGATAAAAAGTATGCTGCCTTCTTTCGTTCCATTCTACTTAACCTTTTCAAATTCAAATAATAAAATATTTAGTTATTTCATTCCTTCTCACTCTGTATCACACGTTTCTATTAATCCAATTATAGCCTTAGTGTGGCCGCTGGATAAGAGACAATATGGCGTATGACAAGGCAAGGAAAGTATAAAACTTTTGTGCTGATTAGAACGTCAAGCCGTCTTAGCTCAGCCGGTAGAGCGCATGGCTTTTAACCATGTGGTCGTGGGTTCGATTCCCACAGACGGCGATTTGTGTTTTATTTTCACAGAATTATTCAGACCTTGGTAAATTGCAAAATTTCTCCCCAAAAACTATTAAAATAATAATGACATACGAAACAACATGTAACATCCCGATTTCCGATTTCGGCTTCGCCGTCAAGACTGATTCATTCCGACTTCCGACTTCAACTTAAGGTCTTGTGGCTGGTCGGATTTTTCGATTTCCGACATTAGCCTCCGAATGGACAAGAAATCCGATATCCGACTTTGTTTCAAGCAGGGAATGAGGGATCAGATCTCTAAATTGGTTTACGAGTTCGAGTCATTCGAATGGAGATGCATGGATTCCGACTTCCGACTTGGACCTCTCATCCGAACACATGAACGTAATTCAATGAGATCCGACTTCATGTCTCAAGGAAAATATAACCGGCGTCCGATGTTACCAAGCACACTGTATATAAGTCACGACTTCCGAGTTTAAGTTCCTGGGTTTGGAAATGTGACTCGAATTCCGAGTTAGATCTCATACTCCATGCTTCAAAACAGTGCGCGGTTTCGACTTCACAAGTATAATTTAACACAATGGTACAATCTGGACCGAGTTGAATGTTACAAGTTTCGTCCTTAGAGTTGAACTCCATGGATATGAGTTCAAATCATTGGGTTGATTTCACCATACACTAGGTCCGACCTCCGATTTTATATCCAAAGATTGGCAGTCCCAAGTTCAAATAGGGAGTTCCGAGATTATAGGATTGCCAGTTACATGAGTTACGACCTCCGACCTTGATTCCAAGTCGCAACATAAACCGATTTCCCCAAGTCACAAACAAGATGGCACGAGTTCCGATATCAAGCATGAGAGGGACTAGTTCCGACTTAAAGCAGATTTGGAGCGAGTTCCGATTTTAAACAGTATGGCGGCAAGTTACTCGAAAGGAGACGTAGCTAAACTTTGTCCACAAGAAATTCACCAATCGTAACCTTCCAAGTTAACCTCCACTCATGCCTATATAACACATCCTTTCTCCTTTGATTCGCACCATAATTCACGTTGTTTTCCTCTTCTTCAGCTCTCTTTCTCTCTTGCTCACATATCCAAAGCTCAAGCTAAGTTCCAGCCTTGCTCATCCAAACTCCAAGTTTCAGCACTTAGCCAAGTCTTGCTCCAAAGAGGTAGGATTCTATTTCTGTTCTTGAATTACTTGTACTATGATTGCATGAAACTATATCCTTCTTCTTGTATTTGGTGGATTATTGGATGTGTATGATTGGATTAATATGGGATTAATATGAAATTTTGAGTGGGAATTAGAATTAGAAGAAGAAAACTAAGAGAAATGGATGGATGAGGGTGCTGCCTTGGTGGAGAGCCCACGGCAGTCCGTACGACGGAGTGTACGGCGCCGCCTACAATCGGTCAAATCCGATGAAACTAATTTTAGGTGAAAGTAGACATCCAGGGCTTTCCATAGATATATCATATAAGGTCATTGGATTAGTATTGAAGGAGATACGAATTTTTGAAGTTTGACCTAGGGTTCAGAACTTTCATCCGAGCAGGGTGACATGAGGAGGGTATAACTCACCCTATACAACTCCAAATCGAGTGAAACCAATTTTGTTAGAAAGCTTACACACAGGGGAACACCCCAATATAAGATTCCGAGTTTGTTATGGTCCCAATTGTTCCCAGTGATTTGAGGAAGTTGTCCTATGTCCAATCTAGGCCAAAATGGAGTAGTTCAGGAAGGTCGACTTTCAGGGCTTATAACTCGAGGTATACTTAAGCAAATGGAGTGAAACTTGTGGCAAATGAAAGGTTGTCCTGTTATCTTCAATATGAGACCAATTTCGCATGATTTGAGCTGAGTTTAGATTTTTAGTGAATTTATACTTCCAGGAGTGTAACTTGGGCTAGTGAATGAACAGGTTAAGGTAAGATTTGAATATCTTGAGTTATATGGGTCAAAATGATATGGGACTAAAGAGGTTAGAAAGTAGACATATAGAGATATGACATATCCAAATTTCAGATTTAAATGAGTTGAATAGAAATAAAGGTGGATTATACAAGATTCGGGCAGAACCGAATAGAATGGGCAGAATGGCCAAAATGATAATTTTACAAGTGTTAGTGGAACATATAAGGTTTGAATTGAGAATTGCCAGCTTGACATTGTTGTATGTGTGTTAAGTTGATTATGTTGCTTTGACTAATTTGTCCGTGAAATGCTGGCACTATTCATGGGGAAACGGACCTGATCCGTTATCTTTGCTGATTTACTGGCTAAGTCTAAGAAGTCATGAATGTTTAAATGTAAGGATGGATTGAAATATAAAGGGGTATAGAGAAACCCTATATTTAAGAATGACATAATTATGTTATGAGGTATATGAGAGTAAGTGATGTAGCATATGTATAACTATGCTTGAATATGTTTGAGAATGAAAGAACGTGAATGTATTGAATGTGAATCCCTTTACTTGGAGGCAGTTATTTGAAATCCCTCCTTGTGAAGGCAGTTAAGTGATAAAGATATGAATCCCTTCACTTGGAGGCGCTTGCACTTGAATCCCTCCTGTGAAGGCGATTAAGACGATGAGATCCCTCTACCTTGGAGGCACGTGGTCGATGAGATCCCTCTATGTTGAAGGCACGTGGTCGATGAGATCCTCTATGTTGAAGGCACGTGGTCGTAACCGATCCCTCAATTTTGAGGCACGTGACCGTAATCGATCCCTTCACTAGAGGCACGTGACGAGAATCGATCCTTGACTAGAGGCACGTGACCGTAATCGATCCCTCCAAGACTAGAGGCACGTGAATCCCCTTGCGGGTGAGTCGGTGTGACGACGGTCACGGGTGATGCTGACGAGCTCACTCCAAGGCCAGGCTACCCAAGGGCAGTAAATGCACCCTAGGGACAGTGATACGTAACGCCTAGGTGTGCCAAGTAAAGACTAAAGACTAAAGATTAAAGTATATGCAAGCACCCTAATCACATGAGGCATGGCATCGACCCAGCTAGTGTGAGTACGGGGGACAGAACTTATATGAGGCATGGCGATCTTACTCTGGAATATGGCATGATGCTGCACTTGAGGACGGCGATACGTAACGCTCAAGTGTAGATAGATCCAAGCACCCTAGGGACGGCGATACGTAACGCCTAGGTGTGCCGAACGAAAGAAAAGTAAAATTTTATGCATATGTATGAATTCAAGTGCAAGTTAAGTTAGGTACAGATGTTATGTTTCCAGTAGATTAATGTTATGTGCGTTTTATATGTTGAAGTTATTATCCCTGGTATTATTCATGAATCAATCTTGTGTACATTTCCTCAAAGGACCAGTATATGAGTAAAAATGAACTTTGCTTCGGATAAGACACTTTTCGAAATGTAAAATTAAACGACTTGTCTTTGCATGTTCATATATTTTCAAAATAAACCGAAGCAAACTGGAGACGACCATGATGACATTATGTATGAAGATTAGAGAATCCTACTGAGAATTTTATAATTCTCACTCCTATTTCCATGTTGTCTCCAGATGATTTTAGAAGTTTCCAGGGCCAATTTGAGATTCTTTGTCAGACGAGGTCCGATTCAGTAACGATAACTTTCAGGGGTATGGTACTATGACTTAAGCATAGTACTGTGCTTAGGAGGGTGTTACACAACACACATTGATTTTTAGATTAAAAAAAAAAAAAACACATATAATAATTCAGGCATAGAGGATATTACCATCTTTTCCCTCTTTATTAAAATTTTGTGCATTTTATCTATCAAAAAATTTTGTGCATTATTAATCACACGACATATTTATATACCATTTTTTTCATGTAATGAAACGCCAGTATGTGTCAAAAAGTAGGAATTTCAACAACAATATGATGAAACAATCACAGCCACTAATAATGAGTGCAAGAGTAACAATTGCTGCTAGGATCATCAAAATACACAATGTTTGATAGATGTTGCCCTGTCAAACCTCTACTTAGAATAGTTTAATTTGACCTTATGACCCTTTTCCAATAAGGTAAACAAAATCCTCAATTCCTAACATAAATTCCTAGAGAGACCCTAAACTCATATTTATTAAAAGAGTTTAATTGATATATACTAATAATGTAAAATAATTTTATACTGTCAACAAATAGAAATATTGAAAAATAAGAAATTATAGTGGGCCTTCATTATAATGGGTGGTTATTTGTATGAGTTGATACTTTCTACTATTTTTATTAATTGACAGTGTAAGATTATTTTATACTATCAGTGTATTTAAATTAAATTTTTATGAAAAAAGAAAACTTATATTAAATTCTTTATATTTATTCCACCCAATTCTCAAATCAATTAATGACACATAAATATTTTTTTAAATAAATATACACTTTTAGTTTTTAAATTATCATTTCAAGAAAATTGTTTATATCTCATGGTTTGATTTGAGAACTAGAGGAAGTGAATATATAAAACTTGATGCAAGTCCATCTTATTCATTAATAATGTAATTGAAATTTCCAATGTTTTACACATATTTGTCAAGTAAAACCTTATTTATGTCTTTTGTGTTTTACAGTAATTTCAACTTAATTTCAATTTTTTTATTCTATTTACATCTTTAATGTTTTCAAAATATCTTAATCTTATTATTTTGCTATTTAAATTATAAATAAAAAAACTAATATGAAAATCAGGTTATAATATTAGGGATGATGTATTAATTACTTATCTAAATAAGATGATATTGTTAACTATCATTTTGCTTTATATTTTTATAGGATATGAAGTTTTTTATTTTAATTTAAACCTTTTTAATGCTCAATTAATCTTTCTCCTATTAAAACACATATCCGAAAACTTTTCCTTAAAGAATTGAATGCAAACAATCTTTATTAGTGATATTTGGATATCATTAACATCGAAAATTTGACCTTAATATCAATTTTTTTCATTTATAATTTGGATGTCGTTTATTGAAAAGGATAAGAATAAAATATTTTGAAAATGCTAGGAATGTAAATAGAATAAAAAGAAATTGTGAGACTAAGTTAAAATTATTATAAAATATGAGAAGTATGAACGAGGGTTTATCCATAGCAACATTAGTGTATGGAAAATTGATATATAAACATTTTCCTTATTAATAATAAACCAAGACTGAAGACACAGTGACCTCAATGTTGCCGCTTGTCTTTTTTACTTCGGCCAAGTTTAATTTACCTTTAAAAATAAAGATGAAATATTAATGGATGCAATTATATAAATTGTATTACAATTTCATCCCTTATAGTTTACCATCGTTTATATGATTAATTTTTTTTGGGAAAAAAAAAATCTCAGATTTATTAATATTCATATGAGTGGATCAATTCCGTTGGATACCAAGGTAAAGATGAATCAGTAGACAAAAAATCTTGCGGGTAGCCTAAACCAGAAGAAGTAGATAAAAAGCACCATCAACTAACAAGAGGGTTATGACTAACAAGTGTCCGGTGACACTAAAGATGCATGTTGTATTCATGAGCATGTACTTACACAATGTCAATTAAGCCAACAGAAAGTTAAGGAGATTTCTACACATTAAGGGTGCATTTATTTTAATTTTCTAAAAATTAATTATAAAATTTAAATTATATATATAATTAAAAAAATTAAAAATAATTTTTTTATAAACTATTCATTTTAATTTCTACAAAAACTGAAAATAATTTTTTTTAGAATTTAATTATTTTTTAAAAAATATCTAAATATACAAAAAGTGATTTTTTCAATAAAAAATTAACTTTTTGCCAAAAAAATCGCAAACAAATGCACCATAAATGAGTTTTGTAAGATACAAAATCTCATCAGGTTCATGTCACTTCCATTTATTTTTACTCTCCTCTCAAATCACAAGGAAAATCCAAGGGAAAAAGGCCATTGATACATTATCATATTTCTGTTCAGAAAACAATTTCTCCCACCATACCAACGGAGCTTTAAACCATAAATAAACATCCATATAATGTAGTCTCCTGCTATCAAGGTCTTTTTAACTATATGTTAGAAGATAACTGGACATATTGGCAGCAGATATAGCTATTAGCATTGTCGATGCCTCATTCTCTTTTGTACTTTCTTTTTTTTCTAATAAAATTTCTTTTTCTATTAAGAAAAAATAGCGATTAGCATTGAGGATAAATAGGCAGAAATGTGAAGTGGGACAGAAAACTATCCAGCCTCATTCCACAATGGCAGGCAAATTTTCATTTATTCTCCTCTGCTTTCTGTTTGGCTAAAATATCGATCAGCATTTAGTGGTTGGTTCCACGAGTCTGAATCACGTTTGCTCCACGAGTTTGAATCACGGAAATCAGACATGGTTCCACCATGCATGGGCGCAAATGCTGCAATAAAGTACATAGGATTGATTAAAACTGAACCCATTTTTACATAGAAGAAGAAAAATATTGCCAGTTGAGCTCAGCAAAACAAAATCTCTAATGAAAACAGAAAACAGTGTGACTCAGAGATTCTTGAACACAAGTTTCATGCAGTTCATAAAATAAGTGAATAAGAAGAAATTTTCCTTTCATACCAATTGCCTGTATTAAAAGTTTTAAGGGGGGTAAAAAGCTTTAGGGCTTGGGTTTACAGGATCTGCACTTATAAGGTCAATAGGTTTTAAACTTTAACATCAATAGCATGCATAAGCATAACCATAAACCAAAGTGAACATGTGAATTAGATATCTTCATATTGATGTTGACTTAAAGCTCCTTTAGTACATAATCTCAAGAAAATAAAACTATTTCTTTCAGAAAATAAAATTCATGGTAAATTCTTTTAGGCTTCTAAAAATGCTACTGAAAATTTGAAAATAGAAGAGCATGAAAGATGGTGGTTAGCATATTAACATACATGATTTTTCTCAAATTGACAAGCTTCTCATTGAATGCTAAAGTAAAGATAACAAAACACAAATCAAGTAATCAACAGTTAGCTAATGGAGCCAGGCTGTTTATGAGTCACTTCTGCAAGAATCAACTTATGTACGGCTCCAACTTCATTTTCGGTTCATTTAGCAAAACTTATGAGCCGTGAACTCAACCCACTAGCTGTGGGCTAGTTGAATTAAAAGCAAACATACACGGACAAATATAGCATACCCAAGATCACTAGCTAGTTATCTCTATGCATTTCCAACAGTGAAAAACCAGAAAGAATATGGCTGAGCACCCCAATGAGGACAAAAGTACCACTGCTATTATGAAGTGCACTGGCCATTTTTCAGAATTTCATAAAGAATATCCACTAAGAAAAGTTGAATACAGGGACTACTGAAAAGTTGGATACAGGGACTACTATAATGAATGAGAAGGTAACTAGCAAGAAACTCAACTAACCTTTCTCTCTCATTCTTCTCTCTCTGTCATACTCAAATTTATCCCGAATAAGGCTGACCTTCTCCCACGTATCAGATTGGTTGTTTCTCACAAAATTCATGTCCTGCATTAGAATCAAATCATCAGAGAGATAGCATTACATAGCAAACAGAAAACAATATTGCAATCTTAAAGATTCCAACTATCTCATAAAATTAGATCCAAAGTGGGTGCAGGCATTGGAGATAAGATTGATAGGAGATCCTCTACACAAAAACAAGAACTAACAAAAGAAAAAAAATCATCAATAAAGCAAAGCTTTTCAGTCTCTCAACATATCTAAGAGAGATATCCCTCTAAAAAGATTATGAGTTTTACACCAAATAAAGGCCAAACGTCTAATCTTATCCCGCAAGACTACCTATGGTTAAAACCTGTGCAATAATAATTTGATTTTAACATATAAATTTTCAGATCAACCTCAAGTGATCGCACACATAGAGGGAGTCCTTGTGTGTTCTAATTTCTTTTCACAAACAAGAGAAGAGATTTACTAAGAGATAAACAAAAGATAAGTGCATAGAAGTAGGACAGAAAATCCTTCTAAAGCAACTTAAACAACCAAACAAGCAATGCAAAAAGACAAAAAAATGATGCAGAACAGCAGAAGGGTTAAGATTTTGGTGAGTCAGGATTAGGGTTTTTCACAGATGAATCTAGCATAGAAGGCATGGGTAATTTGCGGAAACATGTAGATTAAAAGGGTTAATGAGTATTGTAGAATGGGCTATGTGCAGCCAATAAGAAGTGGGTTTTAGAGTTTGAAATGGTGCCTGTTTGAATGCTGCAAACAGTAACTTTGGCATTAGCAATTTACGTTCTTACTTGTTAGGGTTCTACTCCTATGGAAAAGTATAGGGTTTTGATTGAGTAAATAACTAATGATGTCTTCCACAAAACATCACATCAACTAGGGTTCACACTTGGGCTCCCTAGCATTACACCTAGGGTTGATTGCATGATTTGCATCACAAAACCAAGTAAGCAGCAATTCTGAAAGTCAGCATTAGAACTGTTTAAATATGCTTTCTATGACTTATCTCACTAGCAAAAGAAACAAAGCCCTCACCTAATAAGAAATTTCTCTAAATGCACAAGGCAAAATGGAGGTTGTACTCTTTACCAGGAAGAGAGCATCTCAATTAACATGAAAAAGTTGGCCTGGGGTATACCCTTGCCATACAAAATTAAAAGGACATTGAATATAATTTCTTTCCCATTGTAGTTGGCATAACTAAGGTCCTCTCAAAGAAGAATAGCACAACTTAATTCGAAATTTCAACATTCAAACCACAATTATCCATAAAACCTCGACATGTCCAAAAGAAAATACTTTAATGCAATACAAGACACAATTCATTTCTTATGGTACTTTATTGTGAATGGCTCACTTATGAATATATACACAAATATCCTTAAAGTCATGGATATAAATTACATGAGACACAAACAGGACAATACAAAAAAGAAAAATTGTTATATTAATCATTCAGTTGTACCTTACTATGCTCCATCTGAGACCTTCTGCCCCTGAAATGTCATAACAGATAGCACCAAATTAGACACCATCTCCACGACCCCCATAACATAATAACTGAAGCATTTGAAGCTATTAATCAGGTTGACCCAGAAAAATAACATAATATTATTAAATTGAAATTTAAAACATAAAGGGTGTTATCCATTTATCAAATAGTGACTAGCACAAACTTGTGAACAGAACATTTGGCACCATAATAATATATAGCTAACAATAAAACCTCTTCAAAATC
Organism: Pterocarpus santalinus; assembly: GCA_031439595.1. Taxonomy (NCBI): domain Eukaryota; kingdom Viridiplantae; phylum Streptophyta; class Magnoliopsida; order Fabales; family Fabaceae; genus Pterocarpus; species Pterocarpus santalinus. The sequence continues at coordinate 9,349,383 of CM062526.1, read as the reverse complement.
TACAAAGAATAACTGTTTGAATAAGACCCATTCCCTTTCTACTGAATGACCACCACAAACTGCTTTAGCTGTCAAACTCATGCATGTGACATTAAAAGACATATCTGACAGAGACTGGATCAGATAACTCAAGGATATTAAAGTATACTGTATTATTTCTCGTCTGCAGTTGATATGAGTGAGATATCAGTAGTAGTATATATGGATTTAAATAGAAAATGGTATACGTATACTGAAAAGAAAGAAGCAATAATGACTCAAGACATTCCAGAGGCCTTGATCTCTCCCACCAATCCCCTAGTCACTCTTTTCTTACCACCTTTTCTGTTGTCTTTCCCTATTATAGCTTAATCCCACTCCTCAGTTTCCCACCTCCCAAACTCCCCTGCTACTACGTGTGCAGCATGTACATACTTCATACATGACGTCACACTTCCCACCCTGCCTCTAATCCCCTACTGCACACCCTTGTTTTCCTAAAACACATACCTAAAAATATCGTCTCTTGAAATCAAAGCAACTAGCACTAGAGGGAAAGAAAAAAAAAATGTTGGAGGCAAACCTGTATGGGGAGAAGTCTTCGTCATCATTTTCAGCAGATTCATAATTTGCATGATCCTGAGCAAGCTTTTTAGAGTAGCCCTCATCCCAGTAAAGTCTCTCCCAGTTTTCTCTAAGTTCATTATATAGTTCCATATATTTTTTGCACCAAGGCTCATGCTCCTTTCAAAGTTTCAACATAATAAAAGTATTTTAAGACAACAATCAAAATTTGAATTTCACACCCAACTATGAAAACATCACAAATTAACAACTCCATTTCTCCCACAAGCAAGTCAAATAACACATCAGTACAAGATGATCCATCACATTTCTCATATTAAGAATGAAAATGATGGCATAAACTTCAAACAAATCGTAAAAGACAATGGTACAGACAAATTTGTCTTGTTTTCATTAGAAGAGTCCATCCAGATAAATATCTACAAATAATATCAATGTGTCCCTATGCTGCATAAGTAAAATTCCTTTTTCCTAGTGCTGATGATATCAAACAACAAAAAAACTTAAAAATAAATAAACAAACAAAATTCTGAATCCAAAGCAAACCCAACAGCACAGAAAGGACTCCACTACTAACCTATCAATCACCCAGTTGAGCTAGAAAATTCTAGCTACACTGTTCTATTTTTATATAAAAGTTTCGAAAGAACCAAACTCAAAGACATTCTCAAACAAAAGGACCAAAAACACAGCACAGGCTTAAACAATACTGTAAATGCTCAAATTGGTCCTCTATAACAAATTTTTACCATGAATTTGATGCTTCGTTATATAAAATATCCATCAATTTAAGGACCAAATTAACATCTAAAATCTTCAGATCAATACTTTGATGTTGCTTATACATGTGTGGAGGACTAATTTGAGTAATCAAATGCCAAAAATACAACCTTGTTTTCTTCATTTTTATTTATCAGACTTTCTCATGAAGGCGTGAAACAAACAGAAAATAAATAAAATAAAAAAATTTAAAAAAGAAAAAGAAGGGAAACAGAAGGGACTAACTGATTCCTTAAGAACGAGGCGAGTCCTGCGCATGAACTGTTCCCTCAGCTGCTTACGGCGCTTGTTGGGGATGTTATCTCTGGGGATTACGAACCGCTCACGTGGTGGCACGTGATCGCCGATCTCGTGCATCTCGCCGTCCACGGCCCACCACTCCGACCGCTCCTCCGCCTTCCTCAGCAGGAGCGGCGGTGACTTCGGCCGCCGCCTGTGGCCACCGCCGCTGCCAGTGTCGGTTCGAGCGGAGCGGAGCTGGTAGGGGCCACGAAGGAGGTATGGCGTCAGGGCCTGAAGCCGCTTCGCGAGAGAGAGCATGGAGGCAGTGGAAGGGAAAGAGTGTAGCAGCCGTAATATTGCTGCATACGGGGTCCAGTGTAAACGCTTCGTGGCTTCAGCAATTTTTTTTTTTTTTTTGGTTGTCTTGATTCAACCGGTATCTAGAGCCTATTATTAGGAATCTGACTAATTCGATTTGACCTGACACTAGGCACTCTTGTAGTGGGTAATAATCAGCTAAAGAGAAATTTTTTCTATTCCCATTACTCAAATTCGAGATCAATAATTAAGAAATAAAGACCCACACTACCTTGATCAATTCCACGTCAGTCTTTAGCAAGTTTTTGATATCATAATGACTAAAATCACATTAACTATTTTTTTATTCTCTCACACAAACTCACACATGGAAGCTAGCAAAGGAAGAGAAATATTTTTTACCTACATTCAGTAACTTGTTTTTCTTACACAAGTATGACGTCCTGATGGTGAATTTTATAGGCAACAATATTGAATAATATAAAAGACGCCAACAACCAAATTAAATAACAAGCCAAGAATGGCAAATATGATGATGGGATATGTAACAAAACTTCATAAATAATAGTGTAGCTAAATATATTGAACATCAAGATGGGTGCTATGATATTGTAGGGTGGCTCTAGGATTTGCTAAAGATTCGAGCATGCAAATGCTAGATCTTCAAGTGGCGATACTAAATATTTGGTTTAATTTAACTGACATTGCCTCTCTTAAATCAAGCATGTAAAGTTAATCATTCCAAATATTTTCTTCAACTTGCAAAATAATTCAATTTTCAATGGCTTTATAAAAATATCTGCAAGTTATTCTTTAGTATGACAATACTTAATCAACACTTCTTTCTTAGCTACCAATTCTTGAATCTGGTGGAATCGGATATCAATATGCTTGGATCTCTCATGAAACATTTGCAAAGTGCAATGACAGATTTATTATCACAAAATATTATTGTGGGAGTATTTTGCTTGTGGTTCAATAATTCAAGAATTCTCCTTTGCCATACTGCCTGTGTAACACAACTGGCTGCTGCTATGTATTCTACTTTATCTTTAGAGAGTGCAACAATTGGTTGTTTATTTGAAGACCAAGATATTGCATTTGACACAAGATGAAAGACATATCCTGAAGTACTTTTCCTTGTTTATACGTCACTTGCCCAATCACTATCTGTGTATCCAATAAGTTTCACACCATCAATATTATCATAAAAAATTCCATCATTCATGGTAGCTTTGATATATGGAATAATTCTTTTGGCAGCTTGCACATGACTGGCATAGGGCTCCTCCATCAATCTACCTAGTTATCCAACTCCATAAACTATATATAGCCTAGTTGCCATCAAACACCTCAAGCTTCCAATCAAGCTCTTACAATAGATAGGATCTATAGCTCTTCCTTTATCTTCTTTCATCAATTTCAACTTTTCTTCAATTAAAGTGGAGATTGACTTTGAATTCTCTATTTGAAACTTTTTCAAAATATCATTAGCATATTTCTTTTGAGAAATGAAAATTCCATCATCCTATTGAAAAACTTCAATGCCTAGAAAGTAATATATCAAATCCAAATCTATCGTTTCAAAATGCTTCACCATAGCCTCCTTGAACTCTACAACCATTTTCAAATTATTTCCAATAAAAATCAAATCATCAACATAAAGATACACAATGAGAATATCACTAGGCTTAAGAGATTTAATATACAAAGTGTGTTCAAATGGGCATCTTTGAAAACCATTCTCAACAAAATAGGAATCAATCTTCTTGTACCATGCTCTCAGTACGTATTTCAAATCATACAGTGCCTTCTTCAATCTGTAGACTTTATCTTCAAAACTTATTGGTTCATAATCTGCAAATAAAGCAAAATTGATAATCTCTTCATTAGATGTGTCATTATCATTGCTCACAACATAATCTTCTAATCTAGCTAGTAATCTACGATTCCTTTGAGGCCGATTAGATGATTCTAGTTGAGATGATGTGTCTGCTTGACCATCTTTTTCTTCATAACTATTAGGATTCACCATGGGCGCCTTTTGAGCTTTGAAGGACCAGTCCCATGTCCTTTCTTCATCAAATGTCACATCCCGGCTGATAATCACCTTCTTTGTTCTGAGGTTAAACAATTTATATGCTTTTGAGTTCAAACTGTAACCAATGAAAATGCACTTCTCACTTTTGTCATCTAATTTCTTCCTTAACTATTCTGGCACATAAGCATATGCAATGCACTCAAAAACTTTGAGATGATGAATTGAAGGTCTCCTTCCACTCCAAGCTTCTTCAGGTGTCTTATCACAAATACTCCTTATTAGGTACTTGTTCAAAATATACACAGTGGTAGCAATTACTTCTGCCCAAAATTCTTTAGGCAATTGTTTGAATAGCAACATACATCTCACCATATCTATGATTGTTTTGTTTTTCCTTTCAACTACTCCATTCTGCTAGGGAGTGTATCTAATTGTCAGTTGATGTTGAATTCCATGCTGCTCAAAGAAATCTGTACATGCAAGATACTCTTGACCCATGTTTGTTCTTAAAATCTTGATTTTGTAGCCACTTTGACTCTCCACATATGCCTTGAATGACTTGAAGACATCACATGCTTCTGATTTCTGCTTCAAAAAATAGACCCAACTCTTTTTGCTAAAATCATCAATAAAAATAATGAAATACTTGCTACCATCATGAGTTGGGACATCAACAGTGCATAGATCTGAATGCACAATCTTCAACAACTTTCTCACTTTCCAAGATTTTCCAATAGAAATGACTCTTTTTGTTTTTTTCTAGTTGACAAGTCTCACAAACACAATTAGGAATTTCAACTACTGGCAATCCAAAAACAAGTTATTTCCTTAAAAGATAATTTAATCCAGAAAAGTGATAATGTCCAAAATGCATATACCATAACCAGTTATCATCAAGTATCACTAAACTCAAGCAAGAAAAATTTTCATGTAAAATTTGCAGTGAAAAAAGTCAATTTGGAATCATTTTTATCTTGGCTATGAATCTCCCATTCTTGTCAATCATTGTGTAGTATCCTTAATGAATCTGCATGTTATAGTCTTTTTTTGACAACTGTTCCATACTCAACAAATTGTGATGAAAACTAGGAGCATGAAATACATCAGAAATGAAATTTTGAGAGCCATCTTTTAATCTGATTGATATATGACCTTTTTCCAAAATTGGAAAATTGCATTATTGCCAAATTTCACTAATGATTTTACAAATTTATCTAGTGAAGAAAATAATTTCTTTTCTCTACGCATATGATTACTACAACCAATATCCAAATACCATGTATTTTCATCTTCAGCAAACGATTTGCTTACCAAAAATAAACTTTGTGGATTAGAATTCTAACCAATATTTTGGTATTGGTTTTCTGTAACATTTGCATGGGTGTTGCAATGGTTCTAATTCATTGGTTTGAATCTGCAATATGTAGCTTTATACTAAAAATTTCCACAATGAAAACAATTAAAATTTGTTCTTTCTTAGTAAAAATTACCTCTTCCTCTTCCTCGGTTAGCAAGCCCAAAATTACTTCCACCTCTTCCTTGGCTTGGTAGTCTGAAATTGTTGCATCTTCGTTGATTGTAATTGTTAGCATGACCTCTTCCTCTGAAATTTTTTGTATCTACCTTTACAATTTCCTATGCCTTGGCCATAGCCTCTTTCTTCTCTATCTTGGCTTGAATCAACAAATTTGTTTAGATTCACCTGACTCTTTAGGCTTCTTCTATTGATTTTTCTGTCTTTTTCAAGACAACATGACTTTCTATGCTTCCCTCTAACTCTGCAATTGTCATTGTGTCTATGTCATGTGACTCTATTATTGTAGTCACCACATGATCAAATTTTATCAGCATGGTATGAAGAATTTTCTCAACCATCTTGCTATCTAGTATATTTTTTTTATATACTCTCATCTTATTGACAAGGTTAGTAACAGAAGATAAATATTGTTCAATAGTTTTTGAGCTAGACATTTTATACCTTTCATATTTTCTGCGCAAGGACTATAGTTTGGATTTTTGTGCCTTATCTACACATTTGTATGACAACTTCAAAATATCCCATGCTTCTTTGGTTGTCTTGGCATTGCAATTTTGCCAAGCACTAAATAATCTACTCCTTGATGGATTTCTAATAGTGCCAATTGATTTCCCATTTGAGTTGCTACATTTGCTCCTTCTTGAATGCATAGTTCAACAAAACTCCAATACTATGAGCCTTGAGGTGAGTGGACATTAAAATTGCCCAATAATTGCAATCAAGTTTCCCATCTAATTTGGGACCTAACCAAACAATATTGTAATTGTTTGCCATAATGATTCTAGAAAAATTAACTATATGAGAACACTCTTTTTCCTCACAAATTCTCTAAAACTATTGACACTGAATTTAACCAGTTCTGATACCAATATGGTATCAGAAGCACAGAAATGACATTAAGTTTTTTTTTTTTAATTCTCTCACACAAATGCATGCATGGAAGCATAGCAGAGGAAGAGAACTACTCTTGAACTATATTCAATAACTTGTTTTTCTTACATAAGTACAACGTCTTAATGTTGAATTTTATAGGCTACAACATTGAATAAAATAAAAGACACTAACAACCAAATTAAATGAGAAGCCAAGCATGGCAAACATAATGGGATATGTTACAAAACTTCATAAATGATGGTACAACTAAATATATTAAACGCGAAGGTGGATGCTATGGATATTGTAGGGTGGCTCTAGGATTTGCTAAAGATTGGTGCATGCAAATGCTAGATCTTCAGGCGGCGATACTAAATGCTTGGTTTGATTTTATTGACAGTTTTTACCTTTCTTTAAAACATAAAAGAATTAAAGATAAAACTCCCTTAGATGAGATATATACTTTAAGATCAAGAGAAGGGAGATCCACCAAAATGGCCCTCAAAAAGTCAAAATGTTGTTAATTTAGACCCCTGGAGTATGTTTTGATTAGTGTTAAGTAATGCAATAAAGTAGAATGAATGCCAAGAAAGTAGAGTGGAACAGAGTGAAGTGGAGTAATTATTCTACTTTATTATTTAGATATTTTAGTAGTGCAATAGAGTTCCACCCTAAACCCACCAAATTGGGAGGAACAAAAAAATGCAGATTCTGGTGGAATGGGATGGAATTTATTCCTTCATTAACCATTCCATTCCATCATAAATTTATCAATCTAAATAATGGAAATTTATTACATTCTCTTGAGCTCCATTCTACCCTAAACCACCAATCTAAACATACCCCAAAAGATATTATATTTACCCGTGATATCCGAAGATTGTTTCTATCAGATAGACTCATTCAAACATTAACTGCCCTTCATTATTGTTAATGGAAGTGCCACCTGGCACGTTATCTACTAAGTTGTCACTTTTGATCTTCACATGTTGCACTCTAATATTAAATTTCAAACTAAAATTACTAAATTAAATCTAAAAAACACTAATCGAATCTTAAAGCTCAAATTAAGAAAGAAAAAAAAACCCAAATTAAAAATCCCAAATAAAATCAAAACAAAACTAACAAGAAGAAGTTAAGGGATCATAAACAGAGTAAGGGAAAACTAGGTTTGACGGTCAAGGGCACAATAAGGGCAATGGAGCTGGGTTGAAGGCAATGGTGTTGGTGCGACTGGTGGTGACATACGGATCTTGCTCTATTGGTGGCTTAGGTTGTGTGTGGCGGGCATGGCGATAACATTCTAGGTGGTGGTTGCTTGCGGGTAAGGTAGGACAATGGTTATGGCGGTGATATGCGGTGGACAAAGGTGGTCTAAGTTTGCATGGAGGTGACAATTTAGAGGAAGCAAGAAAAGCATGGGATTTGGGCATAGTGATTAATTTCTCAGCCTCCAACAAAATAGATGTCATCTAGGCTGTGGCTAAAAATTGTGAAAATAAGAAAGAAAAGAAGAGTGTAAATTCCAGGAAAAGTGTAAGAAAGCATGGGAAGCCTAAAAAGTAAGTATTAAGTGTAAGGTTTTCTTTGGGGTAAGTTTATTGGCCTTGGTTCCAAGTGAGTGTTGATGTTTCTTGGGGAGTTATATTCTATATTAGGTGGTAGTGTTGGATTTTTTTCTGGGTTGTTTGTTGCATCTTGGGTGGTTGGTGAGTGTTAAAAGCTTTATAGTGTGGTCTTTTACTATTTTTTTGCTTTTTGGTTAGATGGCAATGGTGTTTTTTTGGCTTCTCTCTTTCTAGAGAGTCTTGAGTGCTAATAATTATATATATTAAAAAAGGTGTCATCTTCACAGCATGAATAAGAAGGAATGGTATTTGTATGATTTTGAAGGGGTTTGGGTTTTTGTTTCATCTTTGTTTGTGACCGTTCTCTAGTTTGATTTTGGATTGTGGGTGGTTATTTGGCTATGAGCAGCTAAGAATAATTGTGAGGTTCTTGTGGTAGTGTGTTTTTGTGCAAGTTGATGGGTGGAGCATGGCTATGTAATGATTCAAGGGGTTGATGGAGATTTTGGTGGTGTTTGGTGTTGGGATTTTGATTTGGTTTCAAAAGAAATGGTTTGTGTTTGTGTTTTTTTTTTTCATCTTGGTCTGGCTTTGGGGTCTATGGGGGTTTATGGCGATGCATCTTTTTTTTAGCTATGGCTTGAGGAAGATGAAGATGTTAATGGATAATATGAGTGTGTCCCCCATTCTCTATTTTTTGGATCCATTCCAACCTCTTAGAATCCTTCTCCTTCTATTTGCAATTCATGTGTACTTGGTTAAAAGTGAGATCATTTTGCTTAGATTGATAATTTCCTTTATGATCTTTAAAATTGCTCTTCCTTACCTATGCTTCTCTATCATTGTCTAGGTTGCTTTGTTGTGTGTGAATTAAGGGTTATGATGGTAGTAAGATAATAGGGATAGTTGAGTTTTGATTTAAGGCCTTTAGAGGTTTTGATTTGGGGATTTATTTTGAAATTTAAGCTTGGATTCTTAATTTCGGATTTAAGATTTAGTTAGGGATTTTAATTTGAAGTTTAAGGTTTAGTTAGGAGTTTTAATTTGACATTAAGATTTAATTTAGTGATTTTGATTTAGCATTGAGCCATGTTACATATTAATAGCGGCAACTTAGCAGATAACATGCCAGATGACACTTTTGTTAACAATAATGGAGGCCAGTTGACATTTGGATGAGTTTGTCTAACGGAAGCAATCATTAGGTTATCATGGGTGAATATAGTATCTTTTGGGAATTAAATTATTAGTGATCTGATCTTTCGGAGGCCAAATTGATGGTTCTTCCACAAGAGAACATTTCAATTAGGCACTTCTCTAACTATCATTCATGAATTGTGATTTCAAAAGTAAATTTGTGACTTTGAAAGTAAATATTCATAAGAAAAAGAACCAGAAACTTAAATAGTGACTAATTATGTGTATATTATCTTTCAAATAGTAAAAATATGACTATGTGATTGGTTGAAGAAAAAAATGGGATAGATGATTTTTATGCCTTCATTTCTATTATAATATAATTCTTTTTGTTTTGAAAACATATTTTCCTTTCTCCTGAAAGATATAAATAGGATAAATAACACAAATCTTGCTTGAGGTTTATCTCTTCAACACTTGACCTTGTTATTGAGTAAATAATGCATCAATCCCAATTATGTTAACTGTGACGTTAGTATGAGAATATTCTACTAGAATATTCTCACTAACTAAATCAAAGGTAACTGTAACCCATCATTATCAAGTGAAGCCCCCTAACAACTCAGCTCATTATCATCATCACAATATGGGAGAGAATATGTTGCAAGGTGGAAGAACCTACCATGGAATGCTAGAGGAAGATGAGTGCCTGCAACATTGCAAAGGTGATGGTTATAGTAGATTTGAAATTGCAATGGTTCCACTTCTAGCCAAAGAACTGGCAATGAGAAGTATGAAGAATAGTTTATTCTTGATCCTTTTCTTTGCCCATTCTTTTCCTCCCTTGTCCGCACCTCCCATCACTCACCACAAGATTTCAAATTGAATGCCCAAACTGTACTAGACCATTGCTTGTATAACATAAATAACAATAAGTGGCTTGTGTATAGTGACAACAAAATAGAAGGTCAAAGGCAAAGCATAGAGGTGGTTAAATGCAAAGACAGTGGTTGAACTATACCAAATCCTTGTTCATGGAGATTAGGCAAACAAGCATTATTTGCAATAGATTCACAATTCTGGGATGGGATTGCTTTGTTTATGGTTAGATTTGTTAGGTTGTTTTAATTGTTAATTATGTGTCTTCTTGTTTTCTTCTCAATGAGAGAAGAGGTTGGGTCTACAACAAAGGAAAGTGATATGACTATTTGGCAAGCTTCTCCAAATTGTGGATCACATTACTTCTTAAGCTTGTTTCCATGGAATTGGAACCTTTACTTGTAAATGAATTGTCAAAGCTAGGACTGTGGAGGCTTAGATGATGCTAATTTTCCATTTATAAGTTTTTGGTTGGAATGAGGGAGAATAGAGGTGAGTGGTTATAGAGAATGAGATCATCTTAGTTAACTTGGTTAGGTATATTTTTTAAAAAAAATATATTTTAAGATAACATTAGTTGAGTAAGAATATTCTATCAGAATATTCTCACACCACCGTTAGAGTTATAACTTGAATGACATGGAGTGCAATTTTTGCTCAATAATGGGGTTAAGTGTCGATTAACCAAATCTCAAGGAAGTTTGTGTTATTTACCAATATAAATATTATAATTTAATCGACAATAAGAGCTATACTTTAATTGTCTAACTTTTTTTTTCAATTTTTAAATTCATCCTATAATTATTCTTATTCTAAATTCATCCTCAGCACACTTTACTCTCATGCCTAACTTCCTTAATGCATTAACAAAATATTCTCAAATGACTTACCTAAGAGAAATAAAATTGCCACATGCCTTAATTACACATGGCATCAAACTATTGGCTGTATCATCTTTTTCTTCCTTCTTCTTCTCTTTAAAAAATCACTTTGTAGTTCTCCATTAAGTACTTGTGAACCTTTTCTCTATTGAAAAGCAACCAAGCCTTAAATATTGTTTGAACACCAAATAAATCCCCACCATCAATTACTCACAAACCATAACACTTGATACCAAACTCTCAATAGCTCGAGAAAATATTATATGGTCCTGGAGTACCATGTCAAATTATATTCTAACCAATTATCATATGCCATGTAAACTTACCATTAACTTATATATTTATTAACATTTTTAAGTACTAGGACCCACCACTTACTAAGCTAAAATGACATGTAGTAATTGGAGAAAATACAACTTTACGTGGTATTCCATGATTGTGCAATAATTTCTCCAATAACCTACTATCATTAATCATAATCTAGCACCAAATTGGAACCTTATCTCACCTTACAAATTACTGAATGAGATTCAATCAACAAACCCATACAAATCATGACCAAACTTTCACTGAGCTTCTTGTAACAATCATTGAAAGCTAAAATTAACCTAAGCATCATAAGTGTGCTCACCACTGTGAACAAAAACTAAAATGCGCTTAAATCCTAGGAAAATTAGACCTCTCAAACCTACATAATAATGAATCCTCACCCTACAAACAAAATATTACATATTTATCTATCAACATATTTGAATAAAGTCAAGATTAGTGCTTGCAATATAACCCAGTTATTGTACCACCACCAATTTTGACTCTAAATCTTGGAAAATTTCCCTCCATATTGCTATGAGATTTTAGCCCTAGTATTTGTCTATCCATCAAAATGTCTCACTTTAATAAAGTGACCTTTGGTTTACGAATTGAGTGTTGTCTTTCTCATGACAAATCATAACAACATTTTTTAACTTTGGTATACTACATCCTAGTGCCACACAAGATTATTTTGTTAATAGAACTGACAAAAATAGGGGCAAGGGCAATGACGTGGTGATGTTAAAAGTTAGAGAATGGATTTGGAGTAAAAAATAACTATAGGATGAATTTGAAAATTGAAAATGAATAGAGGATGAAAGCACAATTTTTGCCTTTAATACATCGATCAATAATCAATAGAATACATAATGGAAAAGTATAAGTTACGACATTCTATCATGTGGCAATTAGTTTTGTTATCTAAACTTTCTCTTATATTAAAAAAAGGTGAAGTAATGTGTTAAAAGTTCCATATCATTCATTTCATTTGTATAATTTAAAACTTGTATTAATTTCTTATTTATCATAATAAATTTAGAATTAAACTTTGATAATTGTTGTTGTAAAATTTTTTTACATAATCATTTAATCATATATTACCACATCAACAACTAGACTCTCACAATTACTATATTAAAAGTTATATAAGTAATAGTGTATGATTGGACGATATTCTAAAAATTTTTACAACGGCAATATATCAAAATTAATCTCATAAATTTATTATCATTAAATTACAATTGTAATTTTAACTAAGGTTAAATTTCAAACAACAAGTAATATCAAATTGGTTAAATGCATTAATTTGATATGATTTCAATTCCTTATCCATTGAAAATGCCTTTAATGCACATTTTGAGTAAAGAACTTTGTGTCATGTATAAATATGAATCAATATAATATATCAATCAATCAATTGTCAATTAGTTAATCAATATAATAGTATATAAAGTGAATATCTATTCTATGGAAAAATTAATGTAAAGGACCCTTATCAAGGATTAATTAAAAAAGGAGTAATCATATTAGAATTATTAAAAAGAGCCTATTAAACATTATTTAAGGAGGAATAAAATATTTTACAAATAGAGATTAATGTTCTTAAATTATTTCTTTATCTTTTCTATTCTTTTTGTCTTTTTTGCCACTCACTCTTTTAACCTTCTTGTTCAGTAGTTCTCAAACCCTCAACCCTTGTCAGCATGCCTTTGTCTATGATTGATTGTTAGCATGTTGTCATTCCTTTATACTACTCTTACCAAGTATGTTTTGACTTCTATTCCTATTTATCCTTTGCAATCCTTTTAGGCACCTCAATCCATTTGTGCTAAGATTGACTAGATTATTAGGAATTTCTTTAAGAGTGACATGTGAAACATGTACTTGAAAGGTGGAATATATTGTGACTTTACTTAGACCATAAGTGGCTTGGGAGTTCATCAAGCAAGGCATGTTAATACTTCTTTGATGTGTAATTTAGTTTGGAGCATGACTTATAATGAAGAAAAATTGTGATTATATGTTCTTTTACAAAAAATATTTGAATAACAACAATATGTTAGAGTCTTCTTGTCCACCTCCTTCTTAATCTATTTGGAAAGCCATGTGCAAAGCATATAATATTTTGAAGGATGGCCTTCAAATGAATAAGGTTAGGTGATGTTTCCTGCTTCTTCTTCATCGGTAGTGAGTCATAATGAAGGCATGCCAGCAAAGATGAGGGTTCGAGAGTCATAGGATAACGGGTTGAGAGAGTGAGTGACAAAAAAGCATATGAAAACATATGGGGTGGGATATATCAAGTGAGAGAAGTAGTTAATTATGAGAGCGAGAAAAAACAAATCTTAGTCATTGAAATATATGTATATAGTTAAGATTAAAAGTTATTTGAAGGTCACATGATCACTCGAAAAAATTACATGACTTTATATTTTAATCTTTACTATCCATATATATTTTAATGACTAAGATTTGCTCTTCTCGCTTTCATAATTAACCACTTCTTTTACTTGATATACCATACCATTATGAGGGCATATCGAATGAGAGAAGTGGTTACTTATAAAAGTGAAAGAAGAAAATCTTAGTCATTAAAGTATACATACTACGAACACTTCCATTATACTATCTCCATCCACTTTATCTATCATTTTGAGTAAAACATTTTGGTCCATTTTATTTGTCATTCTCACATATTAATGAAGAATTTATTACTAGTTCTCTAATTTTATCCTTCAGATGCTTCTAAGCACAACATACTTTTATTGAGTTTAATAGGATGAATTAATTAGGTATTAAAAATTAAGTAAGGGTATTTTAGTAAACATTCTTGATAATTAGGCATTGATTTTAAATTCTTTAATTCTTATGCATATAGCCAAAGTGACAAATAAAATGAGCTGGATGAAGTAATTATTTGTGATAATCTCCTAAGTTCATTTTAGTTTATTTTATTTTGACCTTTCCTTTCTCTTATTTATATCTTTCTTACGTTTTTATTTTCATTAATTATTCATATTTTTCTTTTTTTTTTAATTCTTTAACAATAGATATAAAAATGTAGTCATTTTTAATAGTAGCATAAAATGAGTAAACTTTTTAGAAATATATACAAGATAACATTAAAAAAAAATGATCACTTACTTAGAGCTTGATTTTAAAAAAAAACATAATTATCAAAATATAATTAATATTGCACTTAACACTATTTTTAAAATAAAAATAAAGTGTAATAATCATAAAAAAATTTTGCATCCTAAAAAATTCATATAAATTGTTAAAATAAATATAATATTTTTATTTAATTTATGTAGAGATTAATTTTGATACAATGTTAATATAAAAAAAAATTTACACTGTTATCTAATTAATCACATATTTCTGCTTGTAAGACTTTTAAAGTAATAAGTAGTTGAGTCAAATATTTTAATTTGTTGATATAGTAATATATAATCGGATATCTGTATAGACCTTTTTTACACTAATTGCATAAAAATTAAATCCATTTATCTATGTAAAGTTAGGAAAATGCAAATAAAGGTCATTCTTAAAAAAAAAAATTCAGTCAAATTAGTTATTAAAATTTAAATGCAAATATTTTATTATACTTTCAAATATTATAATTATATTTACTTTAATTTATTTTGTGTTAAATAAAAGTTTTAACTAAATATCTTAGTTAAAATTTTGACAAATTGAAATATTTATTATTTATTTATTTGTTATATAAAAACTATTATTCTAAATATTTTATATAAACACTAAATCCTAAACTCTAAGATAACTAGTGCAAGTAAAGATTGAACCTTGGATAAAAAAAATTTTGTTGGTCAATAGTCATGTATAAAGATTGAAAATTTTGCTTTTGAAAAAATTATATTGACCTTCCGTGAGATTAGTTGATATCACACTTGTTCTCTCTTACATTTTAAAATTACACCCAACTTCTTTAATTGTTAAAGTGTGAGTACATTGACCTCCCTTATAATTAATGAATCCTTAATAAAATTAATGGCACATGAATTACACATGACTACTATATATTTATTAATTTTAAAAAAATTTAAAAATATGAAACGACCTTTGCACATTTACTTGTTTCCTTTATTTCTATTAATTGCCACACCATTTTTCTTACTCTATCTTTCTATTAGTCTCTATGATGCACCAAAGGTCAAACAATAATAAAGATCTTCACCACCCAAACAAGGTAGGTTTTAGCTTGAGAAAGCCAACAAGTTTACCATGGATAGTCAACATTTTTTCAGCCATTAAATCATAAAAAAATTTAAATGAATGAATGAGATTAAAAGTTAATAAATATTATTAATAATTTATTTAAATTATAAAATAATTTAAATGACAAAGCTATATTTAGCTACTCCTCTGTCTCCACCCACCCACTTACATTATGCACCCACGGCCAGCCACCCGTACTAGGTGGCCAATATCAATGCCAACTCTTCTGCAAGATAGCAATGAGTGGCAGAGAAGGGTGGGTGGTGACCAAAAAAACATATTGTTAAACTCAAATAAACAAAAAGGCAGAGGACATCGTGGTTGGGGGTGAGATATTTGGTGGTTGGTAGCTTGAAGGGAAAGGTGTGTGCTGGAGGCTCTATGGGACGATACCGATCTGTAGAGGTGGATGATGATTTTGGTGGCTAACTCACAAGTTTAGGGCTGCATTGGTTCATGGTTCAGGCTAGGTCAAGTTGCATGGTTACTATGACAAAATTGTTGGTGCAATGGTGAAATATGGTAGGTCACTTAATGGAGTGGGCAAAAGGTGGAAAATTGTGGGATGGAGGCAAGGAGAAGGAATGGGTGATAAAGGTGCTTAAACTAAAAAACAATGGTGAATAGGTGGGGCTGGAGGGAGGTGAGGAGGAGATAGATGAGGAATGAGGTTGTTAATGGAGTATCTTTGTAATTTCATAGGCTAGAATTTTAGAAAAGAGCAATGTAATTTCTCTCCTTTTTTTTTTGGTCATAAAGATTGAAACTTTTCTTTTGGCCCTAAAAAATGCAAATAAGGGGAGACACCCCCGACACCAACGATTAGGGGCACCAAAAACTTGAATCATGGATCCAACTAGTAAAGGTGAGAGGGACACTTACTAGACTCTGCCTATGATCAACACTTATCTTCCCAAATTGGGCTAGTCTAAGGCTACCAATTATAGATTCATTGACATTACCCCTTAGTGGTAGGGGATCTCTTTGCAGAGGGTTGCCTACTAGCTAATGGCTTGAATAATTAAGATAATTTGAATAAAGATCGTAAAATGGGCTTAACTTTCTTGGTTGGCTCACAAAAAATGGCGGATTGTGTTGATATATTGAACTTGCCCAAAAATTTGAGATTGCCTAAACCACGTACTAAGGCAAGGTTAGGCGGTTGTACCTGTGAGTTGGTTTTGTTTAAAAAAAAAATTTTTAGCAGTTTATAGTTAAACTCACACATGATTTTTTTTTTTTTTGATTTGGTCATTTGATTAATATTTATGTATGATTAATATTTGTGTATTATGTTGTGAACTTTATGTTTTATTATAGACCATGTTGTTATTATACTTTGTGAATTTGTGGACTTGTCATTATGGACTTTATGTTATAGACTTATGGTAAATTATTGTTTGTGGACTTCTTATTCGTACATCCTAATTTGTTTATTTCTTTTATGTTGCAAAAAAATAAAAGCAATGAAAGAAACACTAACGGCGCTCAAAAACAGCAACCATATAGTCAGCCCATAAAGGAGGAAGAATAGAAGATAAAGGATCCTCCAAGATAGCAAGCCTCTCCTCCATAGAAGCACCTATCTTAGCCAAATGGTCAGTGTAAAAATTCCCCTCCCTTAACACATGCCTGACAAAAACATTCTAGTCCCTTGTGAGCCAATGTTGAATCTCCATTACCACCGCTTGGAAGTGATGGTAATCAACAGCATTTAAGTGAATCAAATAGACCACATCCAAGGAGTCAGACTCGTACAACACTTGTTTAAAACCACGATCCTAAGCAAGATGAAGACCATGGCACACCGCCAAAAGCTCCAGAAGGAGATTATCTGCAACACCAATAAACCCATATAAACCTACAATCTAATGTCCATCATCACCTCGAATCAAATAACCAAAACTAGGAAGGCACAGATTTCCTTTCGAGCTCCCCTCCACATTAAGCTTGACAAGGCCATTGGTGGGTTGACTCCACTAAACCAATCTTAAAGAAGTAGAATGTTGATTATGAAGAAGAGAGTCATTCTCCATCATGAGAGCATCAAGATGAATATTATGTATATTAGTTTATTATATTTGTGTTTGAAGTAAATTTGGATATTATGTATTTTAATTATTTTTTAAGCTTAAATGGATACTATTATATTGTATTTAAGTGAGTTTTTCGTTATTTTTAAAATTTTTGAAATTAATTTAACTTATAAAAAATATTAAAACAAGTTTACTTATATATATATTACCTTGCCAATTGCCCACCTGCAACCCCCCTATAAACAAGGCAGGTTAGCATCTTTAACCCATTCTCCTAAAGCAGTAGGCTTGCTTTGCCATCTCTAAATTTGAACATATGATATGAGAATCACAAATCCAAGACCAGAATCCTAGCTACATGAGCCAACCCAATTGGCTAGAGATTGAAAATATATTTATTATTTTTTTTTGGGTCAAAAGAGGAGGGACGGGGGAGGTAGTGGGGGTGGGAGACGATATCATTGTACTATAAGCCTTTTGTCTCATTTGCAAGATTGAAACTTTAATGAGGTAGCATATTATGGTTAGATCCATATAATTGACTTATTGGATCAAGATAATTGGGCTTTGTTTTTTTTAACTTAAAACATACAATTTTTTGTTGGTTTAGGGTTTCACTTAGTATATGAGTGAACAATTTTCTTTAGATATTACTTCTCTTTCAATTTCGATATTTTGATTATCTTCACATTAAACATGTAATTAACAAAGTAAATTTCTCTCTCTCTCTCTCTCTCTCTCTCTCTCTCTCTTTGAGGTGACAAATTAAATTTTTGTTTTGTTGTTTGCGGTTGAGGGAATGATATTGAAAATTGTCAAATCAATCACAAAATACAAGTAGTTAACCTAAAAATTACACATACCTGTATAATAGCTTGTTATTTTCATGTTATATAAAATCCATGTTATTAACTAGAGAATTGTACCTAGTCAGACAAACATTTTCTTATATATTAGATGGTTGAGAACATCTGACTAAAGTCAACCGACCTCTCAAAAGAAAAAAAGAAAGAAAGAAAGAAAGAGTTAGGCTGGTTGTGTGACTAGACACAAGTAGAAAGGAAGCAGCGAATAAATAGAAGAGTACTGATATTTATACTTATAAAATTGGAAATTATTGTTCGACATATCCTCACAAAAAATTGTGGGGCTTATCTTTGAGTAATATATCATATATTTTTGTTCAACAACTCTACCTTTTTACATGAGTTGATCAATGAATTGAATAGCTAAATAAGTACAAATATTATTTCAGTGAATAAAAACAAAATTCTTAATTAGCCCATAGCTATCCTACCTTAGGGGTGTCCCTAGTGATTGAAACCATTTCCAGCAATTTTCTCTGCTTGGTGTAAAAGTATATTGGATTTGGTTCTATGTTGTGAAGTACATGCCAGAGAGTAAAATATATTATCGTTATATTATTTTTGAATTTTTTTATAGAGTAAAATATAATGAAATGTGATGAAACAGAATGAAATAATACATATTTGCTCTATTGTTTAGATATTAAAAAAAATAGAAGTTTTCATTCCATTATTTAAAACATATAATGGAATATGATGAAATGATAAGAACTTTAAATTATTTTTTTCTATTTTATTTCATTTCATTCTAGTCAAATTAAAAAAAATAAGGATATTAAATAAAATAAATAGAATAAATTCTATTTTATATTATTCCATTTCATCTTATTTTTAAAGCATCTAAACAATGAATTAATACTGTCTTATTTCATTCTCCTCCTCATCAATTTAACATAAGATACGAATATATGGCATCACAAATCATACATTCAAATTCTTGATTTTCTTATCCATAATTGTAGTTGTACAATTTGCTTTCTTAAGTGCCCTGTACTCTATAGAAACTACACGTAAATCACATTTTCTGCATTGGATGGTTCATAATGGTGGGGCATTAATTAATCATAGTTGATATGGCCATGCATAAATTTCCATTTCCTCCTATTTTTTATTTCTCTTATTCGTTTGATTTCTAAGAAATTAAGTGTTCCAAGAAATCAAGCATCACGACACTGGTTCTCTTGCATCATTTGCTCTATGCTCAATAGTTCTTAGCTTTTCGAAGTTTCTCATCTCCACTAGTCTGCAGTTCTCCGGATGAATGTGCCATTCTCCACCTGAAACTATTTATTCGTAAATATTAGCTATTCTTCAAGAGAACCACTCAGAAACTCAATTACCACGTTTAGGTTAGTTCACAATATAGCAAAACAAATATGGCTATATAACATAGTCAAAAGGCCAAAATACTTTGATTTCCATAACTTAATTAAACAAAAATGTAACAAACAAATGAGTTTAATTTGGATGCACTGATAGAGTAAAATTATCTTCCAATTAAAATATTCCATTTGCATGACCATTTAATTAGTGAGCGGTTATACAAAAAACTTTTACTGATGTAATAATACATAATTGGATATCTGTGTAAAAGTTTTTTACACACTGACAATATATTCAAATTAAATCCCAAGCAAAATGCCTGTTTTAATTTGTCATATAAGGTATTTGCAGTGAATTGATACGATTGTGCACATAAATGTTGAAGGCTGTCAAATTATTCGCAATTTTGTGTAACTGCCAAGATGAGGCCAAGTGCATACAAACATGTCTACGTTTACAGTGGCCTAGCTTGCTTTACACAGAAAATGGGACCTATATGCCTGGTCTGCACTGTACAAATTTAGTGTTTGCTCCTTAGTGAAGATGAAGAGATTCAAACAAATTAACCCATGTGATCCTCTTGGCCGTTTTCGTCTAATATTTGGGACCACTTCCATGTGACAACTTGCAGTTAAGCGTGCACATTTTTCCTATTTGTGAAATTGAAATGGGCTACGTAGTAGTTTTCTTTTTCGCTCAAAGTCACTTTTCTTTGACTAAGATAGTTCAACACTAACTTAACTGTTGCGTAGTTCACAGCCTTGTTAGGGGACGAGTTTGATTCGAGGGCCCTCGCACCCTACAAATAAAATAAAATACAAATAAATACAAATAAAATAAAATAAACTATGCTCGTGTTAGTTACATGATCCTTTATTAAAAGCATGAATTTTCTTTCCTTCCCTCCAAAATACAACAGCTTTCAGATGGCATTGCACAATAACATACCAATTGGTAAATGTCAATAATTCTGATATTTCTGACTATTAGTTACTTTAGTTGCATCTGTTTAGACAATATACAGAAGATGAACCAATGTCTTGTCAGTATATATACGCCATACCGATAAAGTATTGGTTCGAGTGGAAAAGGATCCGGTCTCGTAAGAACAAATTCTTAGGTTCAATTTCAGAATTTATGTATATAGAAAAAATAATATTGTTAGAAGAGATTCCTGCTTAGATACTTAATCGCACCTTAGAAGATTAGTTTTTTATCTGTCGGGTAAAACGATAGTTTGATATATCAAAAAGCATATATATACATTATCGCTCAAAAAATATTGGATAGTAAAAAAAATATATATATAATAGAATAAGATAGGATTTTGCTATGCAAGCTCAAGGATAAACACTATTCAATGGTTAATAAAAATACAATAATAAATATTTGATTGATTTAAATGATTCAGTAGTTATTATCCTTTGTTAAGGATAGAAAACTTAGCGCTCCATAGCATTATCCAATGATGATGGTTTCTCTTATGTAAGTATATGGCTACTTTTGAATAATTAATAACTAGTTTTTTACCACATATACTACTAACTTAAAACACATCTTTTAAAAAAAAAACAAATTATACCAATTCAATATGTATATATATACTCATTTTAGATATATGAGACCTACCAAAATGTTTGGATACATGAGACACGTGCTTCAATTATATTCACAAACTAGCAAAGATTATTGATGCCTTGTTAAAAACAAAGGTAACAAAGGAATTCCACTAATGAGATACAGTGAACACGTTTCTCACTAATTAATAATTGAACGACAATATATGAAATGCAGAAATTTTGCATCGTTCAGCAAATGCACTCATAATTGCTAGCATCGGAAGGATGATCACAAAACCTAAAAGGAATTGAAGTTCTCTTGGGATGATTTATGGAGATAATAAACCAACATCTGCTAGAACACAAATTAACTTACATCATGCTATATAATCTATTAGTTATATTGTCATCTATGACAAACGCATCTGTAATGGTATGGGCTATTGTTTGGGTCGTTCCCCTCTACAGGCACCTGTTCAGCTGTGCACTTATACTTACATCCCCTACATTCATTGTAAGTGCAAGTTGGTGCTGTGGATCCAATCATCAATCTCCTAGAATTCCTTGTTGTCCATTCCTCATTGCTACCCTGAGATTCCACATATTCAATGCATAAATTTCAGTACTGAGGGAAATTATTGCAAACAATTCAATTTGACAATTTTTGTGTTGTTTCACCTTTAAAATTTGTTCTCTTCGGGGTTGAGAGGATTGAGAGACCCACTCTTCTGTTTGAATTCCTGCAATAATACAGTGAAAATTTCAAGATACATAGAAAAATACATTTATCAACACACATTAGCAGTAATATTCTTAGAGAGAAAAAAACTGAGCCTTTATCATTTGAGTTTTGCTAACAAGTATTCTAAGGATACATGTTAACGATTTTTAATAAAAAATGGATTAGATAAAAAGGTATATTAAGTTTTAAATGTACTAAATTTTCTTTGAAAAATTCAACTTTTCATGTAATTCTTAACAAAAATTATTAGAAAAAGTTGCACAGAAGCATGTAGCACCATTTGTAAAATGACAAAAGTGATTCTGTTAAGAAAGGACGCTCTATTTAAACAAAAGCATGAATAGAAGTTCAGCAATAACGTACAATTGAAAGTGAAATTTAGAAAAGAAAAAAAAAAAAAAAGAATGAGGAAATAATAAGAATACATATGTTAGAGAGAAGAAAGTATAAGAAGAACTTGGCCATGGTAGAATCGAGTTTTGTAATTGGAACACTTAAGAAAGAAGAACCGGAAGTAGGACAGCATAACATGACTATGACCTTGAATAACTTTAGCAGCAAGTGTTAAGGTGAAGAATAGCAAGAGTACTTTGGCTAGTTTAGTGGTTCCCATTCTCCCTTCTGTGTTGCAATAACTACAAAGAGAATGATGAGTACAGACGGAGAATATATTTGAGAGAGAATTTGTAGAAAGATGAAGAGGGAGAAACAAAGAGGTGAGGGGTTGAGTTGTGTTCAGTTAATATTCACTAAGATATAGATCGGCAGTATCTGCAGTGAGATAGTGGAGCATGATGAAGGACAAATTATTTGGACTTCCACGGAGGATGATGCTCATTTGACTCATTAAATGTCATTTTAGCTTTAATTAACCGTTCAGACTTATTAATATTAACTTATATCTTTATTATATTAATCGTATTTTCAAATTTAAAGAAAAATAATAAATATGTAAGTTGATGATAAGTTACGCTGTCAATTAAAATTGAAATGACATAAATGCTATCTTATGTGGTGCTCTCGAATCACTTAAAGGCTCATTTGGTATGCTTAATAGTATAAGGTTTTTAGGATAAAGGCTGATAATATAAAACCTGATTATACAAGATTTGATAAGATTTTAATATTTTGCAATGTTTAATATATCAACGTATAAGATATTATATTAGATAAAATATAACTAAAAAAAGATATTATAATAAATATAATTTTTTAAATATTTATTATTTTTATTATATTTATTTTAGTTATTTTTTACTATATATAAATATAACGTTATATTAAAAATTATTTATTTATATAGTTTTATTATTTTTTCATAAATATCAAAAAAAGAGAGAGATAGAGAAAAATAGAGAGGGAGTTTTAATATTTCGAAATCTAAGCAAGTTTAATATCATATTCTTATATTTGATTGTGTTATATATTATATATAGTTATTTTATTATATATAATTAATTTTATATTAAATATATTATTATTTATATATTTTAATGATAAAGTTTTATTCCAATATTTTTATATTAGTTTGAATAGTTATTTTATAATTATTATTTTTTATTTATATATTTTTTTATTATTTATAATTATTTATTTAATAATTATTTTCATTTTAATAAAATATATTAAAAAATAAAAAGTAAAAGAGCACTTATATATACATCAAAAGCTAATCAGGTCTAATATAGTCACTCTAAGCTAGATTAAATTATTTATCATTTTGATATATAAGAGAGGTTTGATGAATAAGTTTATACAATATATTTATTATACTAAATAATGGATAAAATCATAATATATTATATTGCTGTTTCTTATCATACCTGATATTACATGTCAAATATACCCTTTTAATGAGTGAAACAATTAAGACTAAAACATCTAGTGAGTGAAATCAGCACCATTTTATGAGGTAGGTGCTGCGATAGCACCACATGGAATGGAGAAATACTTGGATGCTTATAGAATATTATGTGGTTATACTCATAGTTAATAAAATATTATTATTTTAAGACATGATCCATCATTAATTTATATTTTCATTCTGTTATCACCTGGAAGAATAATTCACATGATGCTACATTCAAGAATTTCTCGTGTGAAATGAAGCCCATTTCCCTCTATAGATATTATTTTAGTTTTAGTTGAGAGTGAGACTCACTATTAATTTATATGTTTATTATGTTAATTATATTTTTAATTTTAAAAAATAAAAAGAAATAAAGATATAAGTTAACAATAGATTCCACCGTTAATTAAAGTTGCACTTTTTTTAATGATAAAATTTTAGCTCCCGTAATAACAAAAAAGATTAATTTATATATATTGATAGTATAAAATAATTTTATACTATTAATCAATAGATATGTAAGAAAGTATAGAATTATATTAAATAACTATCTCCTATGATAAGAGACTCACCATAATTTAGTACTTTCTTATATTTCTATTGATTAACTGTATAAAATTATTTTATATTATTCATACATATAAATTAAACTCATAAAAAATATTTTTATCATGTATTATTTATTATTTGACTTATCAACTATTGTATCAAATATCCAAAAAAAGTGAGAGATAATGATAGTCTATATAATTAATATACTGAATGATAAATAATACAAAGAAAACCTTTGCACATACTTTAAAATTATCTAAAAATTGTAATATTTAGAATGAATTTAGTATGAATAGATTAAATTCATACGTAAAATTATATATAAATTTAAGTTATAAAAATTCCACCCCATTTTCACTTCACATCAAAGTCACCCTTAGCGGGTAAAAAAATGAGCACTATTTTATACGATGCTTTAGCAGCACCCAACAAGTTTTCATAATGAAGAGGTCCCAGAGGGCCAGAGCCGACAGAACGCCTCTATTGGCTTACTCATCATGGGAAATTCTAGACTCTTCAGAATTACTAGAGTGCCCATGCCTTAATGTACATTGTTCTAGCGAAGACCAGAGTGAGTTTGAAATTTTGAGTTTGAAATTTTGCAAGGGTAACAGTAGGGGAATTTAATGCAGGGAATCGTTTACAAAGCCCACACATGTAAAGACATCTCGAGCAACAAAAAGAGCTTCCAGGGGCTTCCACATTTGGATCTTTCGTGACACATTTGGATTTTTCGTGAGACTCCAAAGCATGATGTTGAATTGGGTGTATGACAGTGCTCGGTTGAATGTTGTCATCTGTAGCATTCAAAATATGAATGTTGTAAAATAGCATTGATATTTTCAAAGTTTAGGACCTATCTATCACCACAAATAAATCTAACACATAAAAATATCAATGTTCAATTCTCAATAACCCAGTACACATCTACTTAAAATAGGTGCTTTATATATATATATATATATATATATATATATATATATATATATATATCTCTTACTTATACACTAGGCATCAACTTAGAAATCGTTAGTCATAGTAAAAGGCGATTACGAAGCTGAACAAAATTTACTTACAAAACCTGTAATAGAATTTAGTAAAGGAAAATTTACATTTTGGTGCTTTTCTTCACTTTTACCCTGGTCTTTAATTAATGAGAGGAATTAAGATGAACGCTGACAGCATGACTCATTCAAGCACTCCTTGATCTTGCATTTAACTTGGTTAGATAATAATTTGTCAAAATTTCAAGCACTCGTTGTAAACTTTAACTTGCATTTTCAAATATCTATTGTTATGATTTGTACTCTATATTTCGAACTGATTCATTGATATGAGAATATCTTTTCTATTAATTGGTGTCTACTTTCTTTATGGCGTTCACAACTTGAAAAAAGAAGAGACAGACTATGTTAAGTTCCACATTGCTTGGATATATGGTTATGATAGCCATTTATCAGAGCCTAGACAACTCTTCCTCTATAAGTTAACTTTTATGATTGAGTTAAACCCACTTAATTCCGAAATGATATTATCATATGTTTAATATTTGGCCACTCACAAATATACATTCTTGAAAACCTCACACTCCATATATCGAGTCTTGGACGTGAGGGGTGTGTGTGTTAAATCTCATATTGCTTAGGGATATAGTCATGATAACTTTTACAAGAGCTTAGCCAACTATTCTTCTATGAGTTAGTTTTTATGATTGAGTTAAATTTACCCAATTTTAAGAGACTAGAGTTCAGCAAAGTCTTTAGTTTGTTCAATTTTGAGACAAAATCCAATTAATACAAATAATAAAACTTAGGTCTAAATATTATTTTATTCTCTATAATTACACCAAATTTTAGTTTTAATCCATATAATATTTTTCTTTTGGTATAAGTTCCCAAAGTTCTTAACCATTTGCATTTTGGTCCTTGAGGGACCAAAACTAAAATAAATTATACTATGAGGAGCAATCCTTTGTGAAAAATAAGGACTAATCCTTTAATAAAACATAAAAATGTGAAAACTATAAAGACTAATAATTAATTTTTAGGAACAAAAACTAAATTTTTGACATTGTAAGGACTAAAATCTATATATATATATATATATATATATATATATATATATATATATATATATATATATATATATATATATGGACTAAAACAAAATATATGAAAACGTAATGGTTAAAAACTTGTTTAAACCTCAAATTCATTTTACTTTGTTTTGGATTGATTGATTCTATTTGAAAGATGAACCAAATTGGTTAGGAATTTGGATTGAATCAGGTTACTCGATTTTATATTCAACTTTTATAAAATATAAAATATTTTAATTTTAATACATTGTTAGTATAAGAATATTTTATACAATAATCTAATTATATATTATTACATTAACATAAGTGTTTGATTTTCACATCTCACTATCTCAAAAGTCTAACATATAATAGAATCTAATTGAATGATAGTATAAAACTATTTTAAATTGATAGTATATCAAAATTAATCTCAATATAAAATAATAACCTCTAAGCTCATCAAAATAAATTAATTATTAATTTGTTTAATAAAACTTTACAAATTTAAAAATCTAAACTAATTTACCAAAAGTTATACTAATATCTAACATAAGCATGTTAAGTATACAATAAAATACACAAACTATTGAGTAAATTAAATGAACAAATAGACAATTAGAAATATAAAATATTAAATTAAGATGTGATAAGAATATAAGAGTGACTTTATTATTAAAGTACTATAAAATATATGTATATGATTATGTATACATGAATAAGCAATATATTGATTTGGTTTGATTTGAATCAATTTTCAAAAATAACACTACAACATAATTGAGATTTAGTAACATTATAAAAGTGTCGGTAAAATTCTTTAATAGCATAGCCTATATAATATACATTACTAGAATCACACAGAGTATAGACGGATTATTTATATTTACTTATGGATATTATTTTACCAATAGATTATGTGATGGAAATAATCCATCAGTAAAATCAGCACTGGTAAAAATTATCAATGGATATTATTTATCTATTGGTAAATAGCAGCGAATTTACCGACAATTCTTTCTTTTTTCATCGGCAAATATATGAAAAATTCGACTACTTTTCATTACAATTAATAAATTTATCGACTTTTTTTAAAAAAATTTTACCGATAGATTTTTCATTGATAAATAGATATATTTTGTTAAATCGTCGATGAAATATCTATAGGTAAAAATGAATAATAAAATTTAATTTTTTTTATTTTTGTTTTATTTTCGACAGAAAATCCTTGGTAATACTAAATTTTTTTAATTAATTCAACTTTATTTAATTATTCATTATCATTAATTATTATTATTTATGCTAATTTCCTCTAATTAAAAATAGAAAATATATTAATTATAATAAAAAGCACAAGAAATAAAATTATCATATATAAATAGTATATTAAATATCCATCAAATAATGTAAAACATCAATATTAACCAATCTGTTAAGTACTACAAATAATATAAAATTAAAAAAATGACAAATCTAGGAGTACTCCTGCTTGTCGATGTCAAAGATGCCATCATCATCATCCATGGTAGAAGAAGGAAGTCATAAGCTTCTAACCCACAAATCTTGGAAGTATTTCTACATCTGTCTCATGATCCTCTTCTCTCTCTTCTTTGCCATCCTCTTCTCAACCGTCTTCAGCTTCGCCTCCTTTGCCTAGAACTGTTCCTCTTGCTGCTGCAATCTTTAATGTGGCTCATCATTCAGGGCATGAACGTGAATGCGAATGAGATCCTCCACCTACTTAGACCTAGCAGATGCATCCCCAGGCACATATGCAGGGGATAAGGAATCACTATAGAAGTTGCCCATGCCATAAAAGGATTGCCAACTATATGTAACCACACCATGTCCTCGTCAATTGGTGGGCACTTAGTAGTGGTCCCATCTTAGGATACCTGCTAAGTCTGTTGAGATCTAGCCTCTTTGTACTCAGCCTACAATTAATTGAAACAAGTATTAAGTTTACATTATATTGTTTATAAAAATAATAACCAAATGAAGTATAAAGTTTAAAAATTGCATACGTGGTCTTGGAGCAGGCGTCCACCCATGTTGTCTTATTAGCCTTCCGGGTGTGTCTCCTTGAATACCTCCTTGTGTGCGTGTCCTATTCATAAGCCTTATCTACAATTCAAATTAATTTGATTTTATTGATCAACAGATAATTAAATACATAATATTATCCAAAATTTAAAATTAAGTGCATTAATTAAATTAACTTACCATATTGGCCTTCATACCTGCCAAGGTAGTCGAGCTACTTCAGTGTAGGGATCCTCCCTTAATCAAGGCCTTGTTGGCCTTGTTCTTCCCTAACTTCTCCTAGAAATCAGAGGTAGCTCAACATTCCCACAGTACTCGCAAGTGGGCCTCTTGCAGCATGAGTAGTTGGTATACCTCCTACGTCGCACATCTTGATACATGTTGCGGAGGTATTTGAAAGCCTTGAGACTTCCAAGCCTCGTACATGATTGTATCCTTTGTTGGGTCAAAGAAATTCCTCTACATATAGGAAAGTAAATATGTCATGTATGAATGTATATAAAATTAAAACATTGAATAAAAAATCGTTATCTTATTATCTTCCACTCCTCATACCATATACGCTTTGTGGTTTTGGAAATTTTGTCGAAGTTCTCATACAACCCATCATACAACTTCTTTATCACATCTATGATAAGGTGCAATCCCTATATAAGAGGCTCCCAACTAAATAATATATAAATAAAAGGAAAAAAGTTGGTCATTAATTACTAAGAAATCGTAATTTAATACTAAAATTGGATTTAAAATACAAATTACTTATCAAATACCTCCGTCAATTAGTAGATGCTGGCGGTGGTGTCCTTCGAAGGCTATTTGTGACTGTTGCATAGATAATGAGATAGCTATTCCAGTGTCATCTATGGATAGGGAAGAGGAAAGAACGGAAGCACCCATAGGTGCAGATTGTGTCTATATAGGTGGTGGTGGTGGCGACGATGGTAAAGGATGAGTAGGCACAAACCTAGGAGTAGATAACATGTGGATATGCTATAGGCCAAGTTGACTAGGCTAAGTGATGGAGGTTGATATAGAGGAGTTAAGTGAAGTGCTACTGAAGTTGGAAGGTGCTGTTGTGGATCCAGGAGGCTAACCATCATTCCATGGTGGACCTCTACCACGACTAGTACATTTACTTGTCATATCTGAATCAAACACCATATGGATATATATATAAGTGAATGAAAAGAATAAAAACACGAAAACATTAAGGCAAATAGTACCCTCAATTAATCCAAAAGTTCTAGGTTTTCCTCGACACTTTTGAGTTGAACATTACCCTCAAATTCCTCTTCCTTTTGCTCATCCTCGTTGTCTTCTATTATTATCGTCGAATGTTGATACAAAAGATCAATTATGTCAACTTCCCTAAAAGTAGAAAGTAGATTGGAAGGAATGTCTGTATCAACAACTAGTCTCAAAGAGATTGGGTTATCTAATTGATAAGCTTCATCTAACATTTCTTTAACTTAAACTCGATCTCCTTGCTTTAGCCTCACTAACCACCCTCCAATTTGATTTGCATTTTTTAGGGTAAGGTAGATAATATACTTGTCTTGCATAATGGGTAATAATGAATGTATCATATCTCTTATATATTTTAGTATGGTTAACTTTAGTGACTTTATAATGGCTGTGCTTATGTGTTTTGGTTGAATGTGTTGGATCATACCATTCACAATTAAATAGCACAATCATTTTCATATGCTTACCTACATACTCCAACTCAAGTACTTTTTTAATCACTCCATACTAATCATTTTCTCCAATCCTAACATCACTTTTGGCATAAACTCCAGTATTGTCTGTATTTTCCCATTCCCCATTCGATTGTATGAAACTTGTAACATTTGACATAGTACATAGACCAACTATCGACTTTATTTTTAGGCCCTCAAGCTAAATTAACTAAGGGAGGGTTGGTTATATTATTTCTTGTACCATGCACCCATGAATAAATATTCAAAGTTCAAATATGTAGGCCAATATTAAGAAACAAACAATGGAAAAGTTGATATAATTACTATATACCATATACATAAAATTTGAACCATGATGGAAATTGTTCAAGGGATTGTTGATCAAGCATTTATTGAAAATACCTATAGGCATCAAAATAGACTTTATCACAACATATCAATGTATATAAGAATCAACTTCAGACAATACAAAAATCCAAAGCATTTGCTTATATTCGGAATGGTTGCTTTTCCTCACAATTTATCAACACATGCAAGTATGCAGAATTTTGTTCCTTCCCTATCAACCATTGGTCTTTGAATTTTCCAGCAGCACGAGCATGTTGGTTGAATACAAACAAGGTTAGCTCAATTGAACTTTCACCTCTACTGTCATTCTGGCTAACCTTAGTTCTTCTGGATTGGACATAAGGCTCAAAGTAATAGGAGTAAAAGTTTGAAATTTCTTTTGAGATGTATGCTTGACATATTGATCCCTCAACTCGAACCCTATTTTTCACAATTTTTTTAAACCCCTCCTATCTCCTTTTCGATTAGATATATCCATCTATATTGAACCAAGCTGCATACTCATGCTTTGTATGCCAAGTGTATCGGCAAGTGTTCCATAGAGTCAAAAATCTAAGGGGAAAGATTATCTCTAATTTGCGTAGAATAGTGAGAATGTTTTTCTTTATCACTAATAGATCATCAATGCTAAGATTGGATAAGCATAAATCTCTAGAATATTCACTCAGTTTAATCAATGGCTTCCAAACTCTGGTCAGGTAATTCTTTAAATATAATAGGAAGCAAACAATCTATGAATACATGATAATCATGACTCTTTAATCCTAGAAACCTTCCTTGTGCAACATTCACACATCGACCCAAGTTTGAAGCATAATTGTAAGATATTTTCAACTTTTACATCCACTTACACACATCTTGTCTTTGTGTAGAGTTTAATATATAACTTTTCTTGAGCTTACACAATCTACCATCTCCCATTTGTTACAAGTTTAACTCAGGGCGCCTATAGTACTCTTGCAAATACAACCTAGCCTTGTCATTGTCTTTGGTTTGGTCAGTATCCATCACAATACTCATAATATTGTCAAATACATTTTTCCCTACATGCATCATATCCAAACAATGACGAACCAAGTGATTCTTCCAATACGGCAACTCCCAGAATATGCTCTGTTTGGTCTAATTGTGCTCTACCACATAGCTTAGCACGCTTATGGATTTCCTAATTTCAGTTATCTTTGGAAGATGCCTAATCTTTTCCAAATTTGGTGACCAATTAGCCTAATTAGAGCCTCATCATTCTGTGCATCGTTCTTTTTACATACATACATACTGTGCCTATATGGATGATCATTGTTTAAGAACTTTCTATGACAATCAAACCACAAATTTTTTCCTCCATACTTCAAAGTAAATGACTTTTTATCCTCTATACAAATTGGGCATGCTAATTTACCTTGTTTCATTAATCCAGACAATATCCTATAAGCTAGAAAGTCATTGATAATCTATATTAATGCTACCTTCACCATGAAATTCTACTTTATTAAAATGTCATAAGTCAATACACCCTGACATCACAACTCATTCAATTCATCAATCAAGGGTGGGAGGTAAACATCCATCTTTGCTTTGAGATTATCGAGATGAAGGATTATGCAGGTGAGAAACAAATAAGGATCTTTTATGCAGATCCCAAGAGGAAGGTTGCAGGGAGTAACAACCACATGCCAACAAGAATAAGGTTTCCTAAATTGACTGTTCGGAGTAAAACCATTTGAACAAAGCCCTAACCTAATATTTCAGGGGTTGGAGGCAAAAGTAGGGTAGGTTCAATCAAAATATTGCCAAGCCTCACCATGAGATAGATGGGTCAATACACCATCATTTCTCTTATTCTTAGCATGCCATCTCATACGTGGTGCTGATCATTAGTGCATATAATCTTTTAAGTATAGCAATTAGGGCAAATAATGCACTCTTTTTTGAGGAATATCCTTATACCTCCCACTTTTCTCTTTCTTGGACTTAAACCTTGGCTCTTTATAGAATTTGCAATGAGTTAGGGCAACATCATCTTTGTAATAGAGCATGCACCTTTTCACATAACAATCGATCTTTTCTTCTTTTAACCCTAGTTTAGAAACTAACTTCTTAGCTTAGTAAAAGTCCCTAGGAATGGACTGAGGTTGTGGACTAAGCTCCTTAATCAAACCAGTCCACTGATCAAAAGAACGTTGGCTTTGATTCCCTTCTGACTTAATACTCAGCATCCTTACTGCTAAAGACAACTCCAAATATACACACCCTCCCCATAAAAGCTCTTTCACTACCTCCAACAAATTATAAAACCTTCTAGCTCCTAGATTGGGAATCTTACTAGAAGATTGAGAACACATTCCAAATTAGGGTCCAGTGGCATCAAAAACCATTTCTAAATAACGATTAAGGTTATCCTTCCAATTTACATTACTTATATCCTGATCATCCATGTGGATTCCATTGCTAGAACTACCTTAAACATAACTCATACTAAACTAATTCCATTCGGCAATGACTTCCCCGTGCTTAATCCAGATCTAATAATTAGGCATAAACCCATCTTTATGCCAATGATATCTAATGGTTGCAATGTCTAAATACTTCCTACATTTGCATCTAGCATATGACACTAATTTTCCCTTCACTTAAGAACAATTGTGATTGTAATCCAACACCTATAAATTCCTCAATACCCACATAAAATTCTAGTTTAATACAAGCCATACCAAGTGCAACTTATCATACATCTATAAACGGTTTCTAGGACACATATTGCTCTTGAACAATATTCAACCTAAAAATTAATAGCAAAACTTACCAATCACAAGTTCGGCAGTGTCTCGCCTATACATACACATATAACCCTTAATTATTAGATTAGGAAACTTTCCTTGGATTAATTTATTTGTAATCCAAAAGTAACAAATTAATTAAACAAAAATTAGGCAGAGTCTCATCTTATATTAGGAGTTTTCGCTTATTAGACTAATACACTTTTTACTTACGACAATAATATAAAAAAATAGCAAAAATTTTGACAGAGTCTCCCCTTCGTTTGGGAGACTCCTCTTAATTTGTCTTTCAAGTAAACCCAACATATTTGAGTATTAAAAAAATTGGGCAAAGTCTCCCCTTAAATTATGAGTCTCCACAAAAAATTGATTTAGCAGTTAGAATAAATAATCAGTGCCAAACACATATAGTCATATAATTCCATCAATCCTAAGAACAATTCTAAAGCACACCCCTTTACTCCACAACATGCAGGCACACAACACCACAACACAAAATTCAAACAATTGGACAGGAATGCTAAGCCTTCCCCCAATTATGCAATCTCATTCTCCTTACTTCACACTACAACTTTATCTTATAAAATATAAGTCTCTAATTTTGTATAAATCTTAATTAAAGTAATAAACTGCACATTATATTAACCTATATTCCAAAAACTATATTCCAAGCTCCAATTCGTCCCAAATGTGTCTCCAAAAGTGCTCGCTATTAAACAAAAGAAAAGAAACATTAAGTTAAATTAGGTGAGGTGCAAACAATTTTGAGCAAAGAAATACACCTATAAAATGAGGCCAAATGAAAAAATAAACTGATTAGAATACTCTACATAGTACCAAAACACACAATGGTAGTCTCCAATGGCGTTTAAACGGCTCCAACAGCGATGTAGGAGAGGCTGGTCGTAGGTGGCATTGGGGCAGCAAGATAGAAGGGAAAGAGAAATGGGGGACGGGGATTGCATATAATGTGCATATTCTGCACTTATTGATGGATTTTCTGTTAGTATCTAAATTAATAAAAAGCATCATTTCATTAATGCAATTGCCAATAGAAAATCTGTTGGTAATTAAAAAAAAAGTAGACAAAGGGACATTGGCACCGACCACTAAAATTTAAATACCGACGAAAAATCTATCGGTAAATAAAAAAATAAATTAAAATTCATTATAATTGAAAAAAATTAAAAATTAAAGCTACCAAAGAAAATCCCATTAGTAAATTTTATTTTTTCATTAAATAATTGTAACTTATATTTAACAAATTTATTGATAAATACAGATCCATCGATGATTTCCCATTTTTTAAAAAACTATTATTTAAATCTAACCTCTACGATGGAAAAATTCGTCGCAATGTTTTTTCTAAGAAAATTAAAAATAAAAATTACCCGACAATAAATAAACTATAAACCTTGATGAATTTATTCGTCACTAAATTCATCAGTAATTTTTACCCATCAATTGGCGCCAAAATTTACCGATGGATTTGATTATGGATAATTAAATCATTTTTCATTTTCTAAATTACCCGTTAGTAAACTGTGAGCACTACTAACGGGTATATATCCGTCAGTAATCTCCAATGGTATTCCATATGTTTCTAGTAATGACACTTAAAAAAATGTTATTAAAGAGTTTTAATAAATTTTTTTATATTTTTAATAACATTTTTTTAAATGTTAATAATTGATTTTAACAACATTTTTTATCAATAAATATTACTAAAAATTAAACATAGTGCAGTGTAAAGTCAAGAATCAATCGAATTAATCGATCTTTGTAAAATAGCAACTAATTCAAAACCAATTTTTTTATTAGTTTTCAATTATGTTGAATCAATGTTCATTTTTTGATTGGTTTGAATTGAATTTAAACATCTCTATAAGCCATATCATCCGTTTAAACTTTTTTGCTCGATATAACAATGTTATCTATGAAAAGTGAAAACATAGACGCTATTATATAGTCACCTCCATTTTCCCCGTGAAGCATTTGAATTTTGTACTTAAGCTAGCCATGAATATGATGGAAAAAAGAAACAAATTTGGTGCATATGAGTATCAAAGTTAAGAAGGAGCAATATGAGAAACGAACATCTTGGTAAGGTGACCTAGTGGTCTTTCTTAAATGATGCAAGTCCTAAAGATAAAATTGCATTTAACCTGCCATTTGAGTTGCTTTGCAATCTTTTTTTCAGATAGGTTATTGTAACTAGCTCCACATAATCCTGGGGGTCATGGCAGGTAATTTTGATTTTTTACTTATTTTAGTTGATAATTGAACTTGTGAATCGACCATCTAATCTATAATTTTTCATATATTCTCAAGTTAAGTTAGGCAAATTAGCATATCAACTCATGAGTTAACTTGCCTAACTTGTTATTTTTTTAACTGCTAATCTATCATAAAATAAGGCACATTAACTATTTCAACCCATTTTTTTAAATAGATCAACTTAACCTGCCTGGCTAACTTATAGTAGGATAGGACTTGCCAGGTTAATTGACCCATTTATCATGTCTAACTTGTCCAACAATAGAGTGTTTTTAGGGGTATTGTTATGACTGAATCTTGATAAGAGGCAACCAAATTTTACAAATACAAAAGAAAGTTAA
This sequence comes from Pterocarpus santalinus, assembly GCA_031439595.1. Lineage (NCBI taxonomy): Eukaryota > Viridiplantae > Streptophyta > Magnoliopsida > Fabales > Fabaceae > Pterocarpus > Pterocarpus santalinus. The sequence goes on along the minus strand of CM062526.1, from coordinate 9,313,542 downwards.
AGGAGATGTCACAAACTTTATCTTGATAGAAAAAAAAAATGACAAAAATATTTTAAAACTCGTATGTGGAAACTAATTAGCTAGGCTCATGAGTCACTTGTACAAAGGCATGGACGAAAGTTTAATTCCACCGTCTACTTAAGCATCCGTCCTAAGATGGTGAGTGTTACGGTGGACTATATTCAAAATGGTTCATAGATGGACCATTTGATTCATATCCTTAAATTAGAAAAACTTTTAAATAAAAGGGTGATATTAATAGTTAATAAAAATTATTAATAATTTATTAAAATTATGAAAATAAAATCAAATAAAATTATAAAATAGCCCATCACCCAACACTCCTCAGCCACCATCTCCCCTCTCTGCCCCACCATTCGTTGTTGCTACCATCGCTATTATCTCCTGCTACCATTCATTTTTGGCTGTCGATGCTGCCGCCACCATGATACCACCATCACCACCATTATCAAAGACTCAAAGCCCAGCTACTTCACCCATCCTCATTCACCCTTCTTGGCACCGCCGCCACCACCAACACCACTGTCACATATGTTCTTATCCTTTCTTGTTCCTATTCACCAACAATCACAAACAACCAAGAGTAATCGATAACCATACAAAACAAACACAAGCACACAGCTAAAGCTAGCTATGACTCTAATGATAACATCTGCACAAGACACCAAGAAAAGGGGGAAAAAAAAAAGGCACAAAAGATGGTAGGGGTTTTACACCATCAACCTAGAAATAAAAAAGGCAGCAAGCAACCCTTTTTTATATTAGATTTCAAATGGAGATTTGAGGGGGAAAAGAAAAAAAAAGAAATCAATCACAACCTAGACAACACAGATCGCTCGGAGCCTCACTCGGATTCGTCGGTAAGTCATTTTGGCTGTTGAGGGATGAAGAGTATGACATGTGGGACTGTAACGCCATCTACGAGTGCAAAGATGCGGTTTGTGTGGAATGATGCAGTGTGCGTCTTAGAGGTGGAGGACGGTGGGATAGGCAGTTTTGTAATTTCATTTATGTTACGCCCATGGACGACTTTTCAGTGGCTCATGTTAACGAGGGCCTCTTAAGTTAATAAGCCAAGCGTTAATTGAGCAATTACTTTTGGAGTTATGTTATGTCAACATGGCTTATATCTTATTCATCCACAATTAGATAGGATTTGAACTCAATCTAAATGAAGTTTATATTCAATCCAATAACAAATAAGATATAAGTCAATATCACGTCCAAAAACTATTATATATGCATAACATTTTTCTTATTGTCCGTAGAAAAAGAAATGTAAGTCATAAGATACTGGGGCATGTAACAAATCATACCAATTTCTTTTCAGGAGGCTTCTACAATGGTCTTCATAGGTTAATAACCATGACTGGTCCTTGAATCACAACCCTTGAAGAAGACAAAACTCTAGGGCTACAAAACGTTACCAGAAACTTGCTTTACAGGTTGCTACTAGGTAGCATCAGATTATTGTATCGCTACAAATTTTCCGCATTCATGCAGAAAGAAAAGTTGTTTGCTTACTTGTCATCGTTACGAAGTGGAGAAGTTGTTTCCTCCTGGTACAGTCATATGATGCTAGCTACATCACGGGTCTTTTATGTATTATGCTAATGACCCGAGAATTTAACTCTCCCCCATCACGCAAACAACCTCTCCACATCTCAGCGAAGATAAATAAGCAAGGTATGTGCATCTTGCAACCTCACCAATAACATGCCCATCACTCTGCATAAATTCTCTTTCTGCATGAATGTACATAGGGTATATGAAACAACATAATACATTAGCTATATTATATAGATTTAGATTTAGCATAACACGTTGCTGCCATGGACGATCCTGTTGGAGTATGAAGACGGCCTCGAAGACATGGAGTGGGAGAGAACACCGATGGATTGTTGTAGCTTCCAACGACAACGAAGGATTCCTTGATGGAAAGAGTAGAAGCAGTTGTTGCCGCAACGAATGCAGCGGGACATGCATGGTGGAGGAGACAGAGATCATGATGGAGAGGGAAGAAGAAGATTTTCTGCCACCCAGTCTGTATATGCTTCCTCACCTCCAATGACTGGTGGGCTTCGTGGTGTCCACGTTTAGTGTTTAACTATGCCTCGAGCTCGAGGCATTCATGCTCGAGGCATAGTTAAACACTAAACAGTGGTTTGCCAGGTTATGGGAGACTATCCCTTCTGCTAGACCCAATTTTGGTTGGTATAGCATTAATTTTCTAAAGATGAAGTTATTCCCCTGAACATTTTAACATTCTGTTCCAGCAAAAGACACCAAAGTATAGCAACAACTCAATTGCCATATAACCTTAACTGATAAAAAGACCGAACTCTCTTTATCAAATATTGAACGCCCAGCACTAAGAGTTCAACCCAGTTACAGTCAATGCACGGCCTCATAACACATTCCAATCAATTTCGTTGTTTGCTTGCACCTTTGGTAATGCAATTTATTGTCAGATGACAACCCATGGATTGAGAATCCAAAGTTAAGTCAAAATCAATTTTGTACAGAAAAGAACTTCACAAGAGTAAAACAAATTTGATTTCAATCATAAATTTCTTTTATATACATTATTGCTTTACATGCAATCAATTGATATGTTACACAAACACAGTATCATACTTTCCTCCTGTCCACAAACAAGAGAAATTTGAATGCGAATAGCCTCTAGTGCAACATGAATCTTAGCTGAAAAGTTAAATTAGTTGTTGACTTTGCCATAGCTTCTTGGGAAAGGGATAACATCCCTAACATTGCTAAGACCAGTTATGAAGAGGACCACAAGGTCAAACCTCAGAGTGAAACCAGAGTTCTTCACAGTTCCATTTCGTCGAAGATCAAGGTACCATTCATACTTCTCTTGCAGCAAGCCCAACTCGTTAATTCTGCCATACAATGCAGAAACAGAAAAGGATTTATTCCATATTTAACCAAGAAAATAGGCACCATTCGTCAACAGCAATGATACAAAAACTGCCACTTGTACAAAGAAACAACTAATTTGTCATCAGTTTGCTTTTGTGTACAATTGTACAAAAACTAAAGAACGAGAAGAAGTTGAAATAATGAAATGTGGAACCCAAATTATGTAGAAAACTTTTAAAATGTTCATATAGAGGTAGAATTATCATAAATATATCCAATCAAATCATTTAATCAAAGGATATGGCAGCCTTTTGCCTATCTATACTATATATACTATTACAGAAAGGGCATTGTGTCCATTTTTAGAATTCATAGAAACCAAAATGTTGCTGTTTTGAGAACGCGTTGCTGTTTTTAAGTCAGTTTTCAAGTTCAAGAACATAAATGTCATGTCATCATATCAAGGAGTAACATTTTGTCTTAAAGCCCTCATTGCAGTTGCCTTTTCTTGTTTCAACTAAATACAAGCATCAAATCTATAACTCAACCTTATGATTAATCCTGATGATAGCCAGTTCAGTTCATCAACAGCAACGGCATACTTATTTTTATTATTTCTGGAGATTCCATTCTTTTCATCTGAGCATTCACAGTTATCAAATTCTACGTTATGAATGAACTATACAGGAAAAGGAACACTTATTATGAGAACAAGCTCATTCTAATGCTTCCATTTCAAGTTTCATCAATGGTTGGTTAAAATTTGATTAGTCACAGAACTTGCAATTAGAAGATATAACAAGGTAAGGATACAGTATAAAACTAAATCTAAATGAGCAGTACCTTGAGTTTATCATGTTAATACGTTCCTCATTTTGGCTACCAGAAATTATTGTTCCGACCTGCATAGGATCGTTACGCACATAAAAATTGTTATCTTAAACCTTGAACACACAAGAATAATGTAGAAAGATGTGCCTAACTGTCAAAGGCCCCGACACAGATATATAACAATCCATCTGCAGACCACACTAGCAGTCACTTTTCACCATACCTTTGGGACAACCAGATCAAATGCAGCTACAGTTCTCCCATCATCATTCAGGCGACAGTAAAATGGCTTAGCTTCTTTTGGATAGTCGTAAATCATAACCGGCTTCTTGTAGATGGTATCAGCTAGAAAGCTAACACATGACATAGACAGAACAGTAAGGAACAAAAACGGAAGGCAATAGTTCTGCTTCTATTAGAAATAAGCAAATCCAGAATATGATGATAACTTCCATGTACCTTAGGTGTTCTGTAGTGAGTGCAACACCCGATTTGAAATTTGTTTCAAAATTCTTATCTTCAACCTGGGAGCACAATGAAAACAACATGTAAGAAAGAAGATATCTGTTTTATCTATGAGAACAAAGGGAAAAAAGTGCGGAGTGCAGAAATCAAAACATATCGTGGAGCATGGTAGTAGCACCTACCTTTCTTAGAACATCTATAGCTTCATTGTAGGACACCACTTGAGGGGAACCTGATACAATCTGCTGAAGACGAATGAAGCAGGTATTGTCAATTCTTTTGGCAACAAACTTCATATCTTCAGAGCACTTTCCCAGAACCCACCCACAAAGGTACTTGAAAAAGTCATTAGCACAATTCATGGCATCCTGCAAGCACCACAAAGTACAACATGCTATTAAATTACAGAAAAACCTTCCAATCAGAATATAAGAAAGAATTACAACTTTTAATTAAAGGGAACCATGACTTGAAAAATTTAATATATTATTTTTATATATTTAAAACAGCACATATTTGTAATGGTTGGTAACTGAGCAGACTAATACTTGATCAAATAAATCAAATACTCAATTAAATATATTGTAGATCAAATAGTAACTAAATCCCATATATAAATGAAGAGTGTAAGTGATAACTTAAGTCAGATTGGAGTTCGAACATGGAAAACTTGTACTATTTTGCATGTTCTAGAATATAGACTGCATTAGGACATGTTTGGAAACAATGATAAAATGAAAAGGAAAAATGCATACAAAAATGAGCCAGGCATAGCTATAAGCTTACCCAACTATTTCAATAATGATGACCTATTCAACATCTATATCCAGGTAAATCTGCAAATAAGAATCATAGGTCCAAATGCTGATACCATGTCTCTCCATGCATAACCAATTTCATGCAAAAATGTAAAAGATTTTATCACATTTGTACATCACTATTAAATTAAGGTTGCTTAAGGAGAAGCTTTCTTTTTTTTTTACCTCTCAATATTATTCTATAATAGTTTGTTGGTAACAATTGGTACATCTTCAGTCACCATGGGATGGTACGCCAAGCCCAACCTAAGTTTATATATATAATTTCTAGAGTTGGACAGAAAATAAAAGTCAACCACTTAAAGGCATTTTTTCATGCCCATTAAATACTTATACCCTTATTCATTTATAATTGTATCGCAATCATTGTTTTCGCATATTGCAATTTACCGTAATATTAACTTTAGATATACAACATTCATTCAATCATATCTACCCTCGATACTAGAACAAAATATTGCAAAAGATATTGGTTACTTAAAGATTTTATAGCCAAGCATAATTCATTGGGCTGGATCAGCAACCTTGTAGGATGACAAATAATTCTCTAAGTTGTATTGCATTCTATGGATTCAGATATTTGAATGTTAACTAGATAGATGTTATGTGATATATTGAGCATCTTGTAAAGTAGTGATGCAGAGAAGGAAAAATGATACCCGTAATTGCGCAAAAGCCATTTCAACCTCAACCATCCACATTTCTGCAGCATGTTTGGCAGAATCTGTTTTGTCTGCCTGGAATCTTGGTCCAAATGAGTAGACATTTCCAAGAGCACATGCATAACTCTCCAGATGTAAGCGACCAGAAACAGTCAAGAAAAAATCTCTGGAAGAGTCGATTGTGTCATCCTTTGATGAAGTTCTTGGATTTTTCTTTTCCCTTGCTTCCAACTGTGATACCAGTTCGTTTGTTTTTTGAAGATCCTGTACTGCGGCAGCCAGAGCTTCCCTATTGCTTTCACTTCTTTTCAAAGTTTCAACCAGATTGCTTTTCTCTCTTGCAGCTGCCTTGACAACATCAACGCTAACACCTTCAATCTCATAGATAGTATTTAGCTTCAGCTTGTCTTCTTTCTGATCCAGCCCACTAACCTGGAACAATTTGCCAAATCCTTCGCAGTCTGTGGTAGTTATAATGGGTACTTGCACATCAAAGAATCCATGATCATTGAAAAATGAGTGGGTTGCAAAGGACAGAGCATTACGAATTCGCATGACAGTTGCCACCTAATGTGTGTTCCACATGTCATTTAGTGAAAAATAATAACAGATTTAGGCAAAACTTCTCATTAAAAAAAAAAGAGTCATTCCTATAAGTCCTAGAAGTAGAATGTAACGAACAACCATCAAATAATACTTTACATGCAGAACAAGGTGCTACATAGTTGCATTTCAGAAGCATCTTAGAAAAACATAAAATGACCTAGCTGGTAACATCCAATATTGTTCCCAACATTTTGTTTTTAGACATCAAAATCAAAATTAGAATTTAGGTGAACATATGCAAATCCTGTAGAATGTTATGTGAGGCTATAAATATTGATAATATACATTAAGGTCAATGGGAGTGAAATTTTATATGTTTAAGATGATAAGGTAGTCATACAAATTAAGTTATTCAAATGAAAAAGTTATCATCCATCAAAACGGGAAAAATGCAGCGCTTATTTATATGGAACAATGGAAAATTTTATCAATTACTAATTACCCACGTCACCTGTCAGAAAATCTAATGTGTCAAAACCTGTAGAACATTCAAGCTAACAACAGATAAACAAGAATAATAGAATGAGTAAATATCAAGGTGATATTGATTTCACCGTTGTTGTTCGAGGCCGAAACTGGAGGTGGTCTCTTAACGTGTCCAGTGGAACTCGTTTCTTCGATAATGGATACTTGTCAACATTTACTGTCCCAAAGTAAAGAACTTTGTCAGCTTTAAGCTCAATAACATGCTTCCCCTCTGTTGATCGTTGTTCTAATTGACCTTCCACTAATATGGAGGTACCAGTAGCCAGAAGAGTGCTGGGGTGAGCTAGCCAGGACTCGACAACAACCTAAGAGTATTTAAATGACAATGAGGGGCATAAAAAATATTAAAAAAAAATAAAAACATTTTAAAAGCCATCACATTGTAACCTCAGGCACATAAGTCTTAAAATTCTCAATTTAGTCATCTAAACTCGAAGGAAATCATATGTAGAAGATAAGCAAATATGTCACACCAAATATGTGCTCTCAATTTATTTTCTCATTTCCAGTGCAAAACAACACAAATCTTCAGGAAAAATCTCAAAAATGAATATGTTTCAATATAGCTAGATTACAATAAAAGGTAAATACAAACACAAAACAGAAAGAAACACATCAAGCGGACTACTTCAGTAATCTTCATATTCAAGATCGTATGATACCCTTAAGTAATTAGTAGTTATTATTTAACTATGAATTCACTTAATTAAAATTTATTTAAATTTTAATTTTTTAAATATAGAATATGTAACTAAATATTATCTATTAGGATTTAATTATGATATATGATAAGTGTATAGCTGCATCATTAAAAATATTTGTCTCCTATTATAAGTATCTCAAAAGTTATATAAAAAAATAAGATATAATCGCTTAATAACAGAAAACATCTTAAGCTGTAAATGCATTAAAATTATAAAATGCTCCTTTTTTTTTTCATAATCATGATGGAACCATCCGTATTCATGCTCTATTGCTAAAAATTCGACTAATTCGCCCCAACCTAATAGAAGTTTTTAAAAGAGATAAGGGTCTCTTAGGGAGAATTTTTTTCATTTCAAGCTTGAAACCCGAAACCTCCAAGGGGTCAAGCCACCAACTTAATAACATAAAACATCTTAAGTTATACTAACAAGTTGTGAGACAAATGGTAAACAACTTGATTCCCGTAAGGATAAGAACACAAATCCGAATCTCAAAAAGTGTACAGGGCTCAGAAACCCGAGACCTCTAAGGTGCCAAGCCACCTACCAGTTGACTAACCCCACGTTGCTAACGGTAAAATGCTCTTCTAAAATGAGTTTGGCCCCAAAGATGACAAAAGTGAAGAAAAGTACCTGAAGGCTGGCAACACAGGAACCATCAGTGATAAGAAGATACGCAGTAGAAAGCTGTGGAGGCGTAGGCGTGGGAGGCCCAGCCTCGATCTTCTTGCGAGGAGGAGCATGCGCGCCACCTCCGAACACTTCCAATATGGACCGAATCAAAGGTATCCGAGACTGAAGAATCTCAACGCACGACACATCCTTGGCACCCCCTCTCTTCTCACGATCAAACCTGACGTTATCATCGTCCGTCAAAGCCGGCGGAGGATGATGCGGCGACGGTTTCTTAACCTCCTTAGCAGACTTCACCCAGCCGCCAACCACCACGCGCCGGCCCGCGAACCCGATCCCGCCGTCGGCACTCTCTAGAAGGGTCTTCAGCAGGACACGGTTCGAGTACTTAAGAGGGAGCGGAAGAGCCTCTTGAGTTGCCATTTGCGAAGAGAGGGATTGTTTTGGAGCGTCCATTGAGAATGAGAGAGAGAGAGAGATTGAAGAAGAGAGAGGTTGTGTTTGTGCTTGTGGGAAGGTGACGGGGTGGGCATGGTGGTGATATAGTTGGAGAGATTGTGGTTGATGCTTTGCTTGAGAAGGGTTTTTGATTGATTTTTGAGGTTTGGGGGAGGAGGAAAGGGATTGTTTCCGAGTTCTGCGTTTGCTTGAGGGGAAAGAAGGAGAGGGAAGTGAAGAAGGTAAGCAGAGAAGACGTGGCTGCATAGGGTGGGTTTAGTATTCTTTGATGTTCGGTATTTTGGGCGGGATTTCGGCTTTGTTTTGCCTACCCTTTTGCACAAACCGAGATAGGAAGAAAATTGTTGTCAGGGGTGTCTGCGTTTAATTTAAACGGAAAAACTAATTAATTTTAAAAAAGTCTAATTTTAATAAATTGATAATATTAAAAAATTTTATATTGTTAATTAATTATATTTTTTTATTTTTATAATTATTTAAGTAGTAGATAATTGAATTAAATATTTTTATTAATATAATAATTAATAATAAATAATTAAATATTTATATAAATTTTTTTATTTTTTATATTGATAGTACATATAAATTCAATTATTTAAAAAAGTTAAAGTTAATTAATATTTTAATTAACATTGTTGAATTGATAACAACCTTGTCAAGTTGAGGTAAGTCTTATTGACGAGGAGGCTTATTGAAGTGAAGGGTCGATTGTGGCCTTTACTTATGTTTGGTCTGAACTGTTTAAACATAAGACTACATTTAGACCCATTCAAAGGTCTATTTACCTTGGGGATTGAGACCCCATAGTATAAATAAGTAGTCACTTCGCTATTAATTCGCCACACTTTCTTAGTATCTCTATGCATAGTTTTTAACTTGAAATCTCTATATTATTCTATTTAAAATCAATTTGAAAACATAATCCTTCTTTTCATCTGCCATTACTTCCATTCTTTTATTCCCCTATCTCTCTCATGAGCCATTATAGCAGCAGGCTACTCATTCCTTCAATACCTCCATTAATGCCACGCTTGACTGTCATTTCACTGGAGTTGCACCATGCCGTCAACTGCTTTCTCTTTCTGGTTCATCAATCTTCTTTATAAGCAGCCACCGTTATCCCTGCATTTTTTGTGACTAGGCCTAAATCTCCATAATTTGGTTATGGACTAATTGGTACGAGGGCTATATATTTATCTTTCATTTTTCTTTTCAATTTTTTATAATAGTAAAGCTCTTACAATTTTACCGGCATTCTCCTATATTAAACATTTTACCTCATCCATTATAAGATTTTCTCTCTTCTACTTTTGAAAGAATATCACTTAATTTTATGCCATCAAACCTATAAGAACTTACATATTCACAATCCGTTTTTTAGAGAGTAATAATCACTTTATGCAGTTGCGAACATCATTTCATGTGGTTTCATTTTAAATGAAGATGTTTGTGCTGAAAGGCCTATATGTGATTCTAAGTTGTTGCTTAGCTGACTACAATGTGTTTTTGCTTAGCTCTTTTGAGGCCTATATAAAAGGCAACCTGTATTTGGCCTGTTTGAAGGCGTAGGCCTATTTGTGGACAAAGCCTATGTTAGGCCTTTTAGATGTCTTAACTTATTAATATGTTTAAAATATTTTAAATTATAGGCTTTGTAAATAGGATTTAGGCCAAGTATGTAATAATTGTTGTGATGTTTGTTTGGTTATTTTTCTTACGCAAGCTATTTCTTCTCCTCTTAATTTGAGTGGGTTGTGACTTTTGAATTATTAAAAAATTAAAAAAAAGGCTCCAGGCCAAGTTAGACCTTTGAATGGATTAGATTTAGACTTAGAAAAAGCTTATAATAGGCCACAAGTCTAACATTGGCTAAGGAGTTGCAATACAATGGCCTTACTTGTTAAAGGAAAAGTCTAGCGTAACTTGACATGTTTCCACCCTTATGGAGGGTAGTGGAGTGTACCAATCAACTCTATCATAACTAGAAACTAGAAATATGGATGCTAGAGGCTAGCATGACTCTTTTCCAAACTAGAATGAACTGTTTAAGTATGGTCCACTTAAATGGTTTATTAAATGAATTGGACCCGAGGGGCACTCAATTTCAAAAGGTGCAATTATATGCCAGGCTTAATTGTTTAAGGCTGGTCTATAGATTTAAACAAACTCTATCGTTTTTTTTATTTTTCAAAATCACAACTTATATAATATTATATGGATTTAATTTTAAAGTACTATTATTATAAAATATTTTTACAAAGTTATTTGACCGTATACTAACATATCGCTAAAAGTATTTGATATTTTTAATAATTAAATTAAAAGTCACATATATGATAATATCTAATTAATTGATAGTATAAAATATTTTATATTAATAAAATATCAAAATTAATCTCATATTATATTAAAAAATAATCAAACTTAAAAGTTTAAACTTTAAAATTAACACATCAAATTATATAATAAAAATCCAAAACAAACGCCCCAGCCCAAATCCAAATTTGAAGTTCTAAATTACATAATAATTTCAATCCAAATTATATAATGAATTTTGGTTTTGTTTAGGTTGTAGCCATTCTTTTTCATTTCTCTTGTAAGCAGCTAAAATGTTAAATTACGAGTCACAATCAAGGTTTTGTTTACACAATAGCTCTATGGTTTTGTGACAGGTGGAGTGACAATGGGTATGGTGGCATAGTGCAGGTTACATGCAAAAGGAGGCGGCTTGAAGAACACATGGTGGTAGAGGTGAAGACAAGGGCATAGATGGTTGGTTTGATTAGACGGTCTGAGTTGGTCACCGAAGGTGCGCAGTGATCAGATTAGCAGAGAATAGGAGAGAATGTGTTATAAGCAATTTTGTTTCTACAGGAGTTTGCAAAACTTCAACAAAAGAACTCAGTGAAAATTTTAGTGGAAAATTTTTCGAGTTGTTGCATATTGGGAAGAATATACACTACTCTTTAGTAATGTTGCTTACGAAGAAAAGATGAGGAACATTTGAAAAGTGATACACTTTATCTAAACAAGTGAACCCTCAACGGACATGATATGACAATGTTTGAGGAGCATTCTCTTTAAACTTTGAAAGCATCTATAAAAGCGTTTTTAATTAGAATAATGCTATATTTGAACATATATTTGAAACATATTTTCGACTCGTTACCGACTTTTTTTTTTCAGTTACTAACGTTTTGAACTAAAATTATCAATTTTTTCGATTAAGTTATCAACCAATTACAGCATATAAATATTAATATTTTCTCTCAGTTACAAATATTTTAAACTAAAATTATCAACTTATTCGACTGGGGTACCAACCAGTTATATGCAAAATGTCCTGTATTATTATGTTGCAACTGATTGGTAACTCAATTAAATAAGTTAGTAACTTTAGTTTTAAAAATTGATAACTGAAAAAAAAAAGTTGGTAATGCATCAAATGTGTCCATTTGAATGCGTCCAAATAACACAACTCTTCTTATTATAGTACAAAGGTATGCTTCCCAAGCATAGTTTTTTAAAAAAAAAAAAAAAAGTGGTAATAGGCTAAATTTGTTGTATAGTGTCTTCTATAGAGATGGATCATGTCCGAGATCAATTTGCAATCAAATTATTGAACATACGTAGCTTGATTAGCAATGTACTAATATTTCAATTTTTTATGAAATTTTTGGATTTTTTTTATCTATGTACTTTATTATTATTCAGTAATTTTATTTAAATTCATTTACTTTCACATATTAGAGCTTAGTTGCCTTTATTGGATGAACCTATTATACATTTACTTTATAGATTTTTCTATAATTATTTTTATTTATAATTTAATAATAGCACCATCAACTAAAAAAAAAAAAAAACAGAGAGAGAGCAAACCCTTCTCTTGAGAGATGCTTTTATTTCATAGTCCTCCACTTTGTTTTCAAATATTTTCTCTCTCCTAAAAGATCAAAATGCACTAAGTTTAATATATATATATATATTTTAAGTCTACATTATATTCTGTTTACTTTATTTTTATACTGACATACCCTTTATTAGTTATATATATTATTTTTTTAAAAGTAAAAGATATATGATTGATAATAATATAATGACATTGATGTGCGTATATATATTAAATTTAAAATTATTATTATATTAAAAGAATAAATTATTGATGATAACAACTATTCTGACTTGTTTCTAAGGATGTCCTTTGCATGTCCGAGCACTTCTCGTATCCATGCCTCCAATGGAAGACCTACAAGAGACTTTGATACTCAAGTCAAAACTCTATTCATCTTGGATGCAAGTGAAATGGGATTAGTTATTTACCTTTCGTCCTTTCAAGCCCCTTTTTTATTCAAGTTCAAATTTCCCCTTTCAAATGAGGCCTCCATATTCTCCTACTTCCATGGGATTCCTTGATCCTCGGTAACTACTTTCCATTCTCTACCCGAGCCTTCACTTTCCTCATCTCTCGGACTTCTTCCATGTTACTATATCCTACTACTCTTTCTCTAAACTTAGCCATAGTCCTTGGATGAGAAATTGCCAAGGAATCAACAAATGGACCAGCTCTAGTTCTCTCTTGATGGAAAACAATTCAACAGTAGGATCAAGGTCTTGAATCTGCATGGCACAACATTAAATCAGTCCAAAAACTCTCTCAATAGTTCCTAAGGGCCTTGCCTTATTGCATTCAGAGAATCTGAGGTCTTCTTATAGACCCAACTCAAAGAAAAATTGTTCACAAATGCTTATCAAAGCTCTGCAAAGTCATGAATTGACCTTGCAGGTAGTGAAGAAAATTACAAGAGGGCCGCTTTCTCCAAAAATTTAGGGAATGTTTGACAGAGAAATGGATTGGTAGCTCCATTAACTAATGTCATAGACTTGAACATAGTCATGTGCACCTAACGATCTCCGGTTCCATCCTATGTCTCAAGGTTGGAGGAGCTTGAAATTGTCTGGAAGAGCCACAGACATAATAAATTCCAAGAATGGCCCATAACACATTGGAAGGGGTTATATTGTGCTCGTTTGATATGTCTTGTTTCTCCTATGATTGTTCCAGGTGTTGTTCTCCTTCTCATTTTTGGGAACATCACCATTATTTTAATGATTGCTGGTCTTGTTCTCCCTTACAGCATTTTCTCGGTTCATTGTTTCCATTTAGGTCGTCAGTTCCCTATTCTAATCTTGAAGTTGGCGAATTATTCACTATAACTCTTCCATTGTAAGAGGTGGTGGAATATTGATCACCTTGTTCCCATTGTTCAGGTTATTCAGATTATTGACATTATCAGCCATATTAACACTTTAACTCCTTGTGGTGATTATTCACTAATCATGGGGTTAGCTTCAGCCCCGCAGTGGATGCCAATGTTCTAACCTAGTGCTGAGGTCATTCGATGATGTCTGTAGGTCAACCTGCACAGAGGGAAAAGATGACCTAAATTAGGTCAGTGTCATGGAGTTTATTTGCCTCTAAGGGCTTGGATTCAAATTACAATTGTCATGAAAACAAAGCTGCAAATAAAATATATTGATATCTTTATTCTCATAGTAACAGATAGATCGGTGCCTTCTTTGATCTCTGAAAGCAGTGTGTAGCAGTTACTATGACATCATCATTGACTTGGATGGTGTACTCGCTATGGATGTTTACACGGCTTGGTTCTAAGTTCACGAAATGCTACCATCGTCTTGATGGAGTAGTGATGGAGCCGCTTGTGGCAAGGTCTCCACAAGCTTGGTTCTAAGTTCATAAAACACTACCATCATCTTGATGGAGCAGTGATGGAGGTGCCATGATAGAACTCGTCGTTGAAGGAGAGCAGGTGATGGTAAGAAACAATGGGAATGCCTAAGTGTTGTCCTCCTTCATGAGTTGTCACAAACTAGTGGATTTATCCTTAGATGCCATCACGTTGGATTTGTTGGTTAGAGTCATAATTACCATCACCACTTTCGCACAAGCCTGCATTATCCCTCGCAAAAACATCAGGATTGGAAAGTGACATAAGCAATTGTTGTTTTAGAACCTGCATATTCATGAAATAATAAGTGCTTGTGTATTCATCAAATAATAAGTGTTGATACATGAAAATTGTGTAATCATAAGAAACAAATTTATGCTATTAGAGTAAACTCGTCTGAATTTTCTTGTGATGTTGCAAGCCTTTCCCTTTGTTATTAGTTATTTGTGATCCAACCTTTGAGGTACGCTCCATCCATAGCCATAGGTGGATCTTCGATGCACAAAGAAAAGAAAAAAGATCAAACAGCAGTCGATTTCCTATAGACAACACCATTATTTGGAGCTAGGAAATCAAAATAGGGATTACCTAGACTTCGATGTCTAAGTTAGCATAGGTCAAAAGATACTTAGTAAGTAGGAAATTGTGCATACCTAAATCATTTATTTAGTAGGCTATTTATAAAGACATGGGGATTTTAATGAGAAAGATTATCTTCTCCTTTCATAGGATTCTCTTTTAGCAAGGATTCCCTTTAACCGCTTTAAGATATCTTCCGAAATGATAAGGTAGAATCCCTTAACTTTCGATTTAATTACACAAATGAAGGATCATAGTGGGCCGAGACTTTCGACTAGGATCTTAAGTGCCATCCTCCAACCCATTTGCCATTTAGCCTATATGCTAGTCCATAACAAAAAGAAAATAACAACAATGTTATAATAAATTTTATATTTTTTATAAGCATTAAATAAGGATTAAATAATCTTAATATATATAATGTCATTAATATTAGAATATCAATTTTTAAGAATTTGTAAAGATGAAATAATTTTAATAATTTTAAATAATGAATAGTTAAAATAATAAAAAAAAGTTAAAGAAAATATAACTCGAATTAATAAAGTACTTTGTGTAATAGGTCATTTAGTAAATATATATACATATTTTAACTAAAGAAGTATTTTGGATTAAAGTATATATTTTGAAAATAGAGGGAGTTGTGTTATATGAATATCTTTTAAAGGAGGGAAGTATAATTTTCTCAAAAAATTATATTGATATTTACATAATTCAGTCAAACACACTTTAAAATAAAAATAAAATAAAATAGTATATTAAAATTAATAATATAAATCCCATATCCATTTTAATGGTTATACATTTAAAAATAATTTTTATTAATATTACCTGAATAATATTCATTCCTTCATAATTATTTTTGAGATAAAAGTTTAAACATAAATCATATTATGACTAAGGCACTTTTGATCAAAATCCAAGTTTGTAAAATCAAGTTAGTACAAAATCAAATTTATAAACTTTAATTCAAATGCACACTTTTTTTTATTAAGTTAATCCAAATTCTAATTAGCGTGTTTGATGTCAACGTGATATCAAAAGATAACAAAATATAGCTTTAGTTAAATTTGTCTCAAGAATTTGATTTTCTTAGCACTATGCAAATAGGCTCTTGAGTTTTAGTGTTAGGGTATCTTTGGATTGGTGGTAAATAATAAAGTGAAGTAAAATGGAGCCCTAGAAAGTGAAAGGGAATAGAATGAAGTGGAATAATTATTCTACTCCATTGTTTAGATAAAATTGAATTCCATTGTTTGGATTGATAAAATAGCCTTTGGCTTTGTTTGGATTGGTAGTTTGGGATGGAGTGGAATGGAGCCCAAGAGAATCTAATGGACTTCCATTGTTTGGTTTGGTAAATTTATAATAGAGCGGAATGGTTAATGAGAAAATAGATTCTATCTTATTCTACCAAAACCCTTATTTCTTGTTACTCCCACTTGGGGAGTTTAGGATGGAATCTCATTTTATCCAAACAATGTAGTGAAATAATTACTACACTTCACTCTATTCCATTCCACTCTCTTAGCCTCCATTATACTCAACTTATCACTTACCACCGATCCAAACATACCCAAATAATGGGGGTTTTGGTGGAATAGGATCAAAACTATTCCCTCGCTAATCACTCCATTATAAATTTATCAATCCAAACAATGGAAGCTCATTCCACTCTCTTGGGCTCAATTCTATGCCATTCCATTACATACAACTAATCCAAACATACCCTTAGATTAGTGAGAGACCAAAGCTCCTAGCTACCTCAATTGGACCCATTTCTAATTAGAAGATGCTACTTGTTTGATGACTTCCATGAATTCCATGTATATTGTGTGTGTGTTGTGAAGGTGAGGGACAACTAGGAGGAAGATTATTTAGTTTTTTCATTTTTGGGTTAACAAAGGATTATTTAGGTTTTTTTTTTAGTCATTTAGGAGGGGGGGATGTGGGATCTCAGAGCCCAAGATCGAAAACAATTCTTCTAGATCCCAGGTGCATTGTTGTCAAGCCAATGACTTGACCACTCCAATCAATGCCTAGGCTTTGAGGATTGTTTAGGTTAGGGAGTGTTTTCCAGGCACAGTTGATGATTTGGGTCCCAAAAATAGCCCAAGAGGTCCAACATGGTCCATCCAACATGTTGGCTAAAAACTTGCTTGATGCATGACTATGATAACATAAAAGTTTCTTGAAATAACAATTTTTACGTAAAGTTATAAAATTATTTAATATGTATTTTAAATATTGATGCTTGAAAGAAGCATTATTAGAAATCTCGATATGAACATCTATATAATCTGTTTTTGTTTTCCCAATATATGCCTGCGATATGTAAAAGTATGGGGAATATTTTAGATTCCAAGATACCTTATATTTTTATGCTTCAATACAAAGTTTTTCAAATAATAAAAAAAACATTGAAGCAACTAATTAATTAAATTCTTAAGCAACTAGTACACAAAACATGGATGAATCTGATTAGGAATGTGCTTAATCATTAGAAAGCCAAATGGGGTAGAGTTGGACCAAGTTTTGCTTATTCACCTACACTTGGTGTGAGGAAAGAAATGAAGTAGCCTAACTTATATTTGATTCCGGTATTGACTATTTTCAATGAGACGTTATGTGACTTGAATTAAAATGCACACAACTTAATAGTCATAGATCTCTTCTCAATACTCATTCGATATTAAATTTTGAAAAGGAAAATACTGTTTGGCCAGAAATATACCCAAATTTCAAATGCCAAACTAATGTAGCACCTTAGGTGAAATTATGGTAAATACCATTCCACCCCGCCCCCCAAAAAAAACATCTTGTTTAGGTTTTGTCACTCTTTTCATTTCTTCCTCCATATTTAATCCACCGTCCCACCCTTCTCATTTCTTCCTCTATTTGATGCTTAATCTGACATTTGTAGAAGGAATTCACCCCAATTCATCATCACTTATATAAATGTCAAATTTGCAGCACAACCATCACTCATCTTTAAACACAAGAACTCTAAATGAGTCTTGCCACCAGAAGTTATTTGGATCCCATTAGCAACTATTCGCAAAAGCCCTAAACTAATATTGAAATTTTCATTTCCCTAAATTCCTTCCCTAAGCAAATTTTCACAACTTCAGTGGTATGAGGCCAAAATTTTAGGGGCTAGGAATGTAGAGAAAATACGTGGAATTTGGCAATACAACTCATCAAGTGGCAGGATTAGGACTTGCAGAGAACGCACATAATTTGGTTGAATTAATGTTAGGAAGATTAGAAAGATAGGAAACAAACAATAAGAATAGATTTTGAATGAACATAACAAGGATTAGTAGGATAAGCAACAGACGAAAAAACAAATCGGATGGGAAATATTGCCATAATACAAATTCCTCTAGATGATCCGTCAAATTGGAAGGGAATATTAGCTAGTAAATTCAATCTTTTGATTTTAATTTGTTTAAGAATTATTAACATTAATTTTGAAGTAGAAAAAAATGACACATATGACACTATGTGTTATGCCACGTTAATTAAACGAGCTGCCACATGTTTCTGGCTGGCTTAATTCAGGCATTTTTTCTGGCTGCATAGCAGCACTCATAATAATAATAATAATATTTTTTATGTTGGTAGAAATTAGCAATTTTCATCATATTATGATTAGGCAAAAATATTCCTTTTTCATTTGTTAAGTAACTTATTTTTAGGGGTGTTATTATTATTAAAATTTATCACTTATCTTGATAAAAGGAAGCCCAAAAAATTCTTCTCTCTCCTCTCTTTTCATCTATAGTTGATCTACATAAAAAGAGGTGAGAATAGAAAAGAAAGAAAAAAAATTTGGATTTACTTTTATCAAGACAAATAGAAAATTATCATAATACTTGTAGAAGTAAGTTGTTTAATAAATAAAAAAGATATATTTTTGTTTAAACGTAATATGATGAAGGTTGCTAATTTCCATTAACACAAAAAAATAGAGGGAGAGAGTTAGCCAAACACAATAATAATAATAAAGAAAAAATTACTCATTAATAGCCAAATAATTCTACTTATGTATAATTCTTTAGATTAGTTCCAAAGTTCTTTATCAAACGTAAATACGTAATAGTGTAGCAAACATCAGTTGTCTTATTGACATCCAAGCTCGCATTATCTTATCCTACCGGGGACAAGAGGAGGAGACTAAGTATGGACGAGTGAAAATTTGGCCCAATAATAGGAAAGGTGAAGGTCAAGAACATTTTCATAGAAACTTCACTATGCTTTTTTTGAAGAATCCGATACTCCAACTGACGGAAGATCGGCTTGGGGTGCCAATTGGAAAGTCCAAAGAAAGAAAGAAAGGTCCTTTCACACCGTTAACATTAACGGCACAAGTCCAAAGTTGAACTTCTTAATTCTTTTTTCCTTTTAACTGAATATATATCTTGGAGTCCTACGATGTAAAGGGAAAATGTAGGATGCAACATTTGAAGAGGAAAGATCATGACGATAGACATAAAAAGACTCTTTCACGGGTTTTGAACCATTTTTTGCCTTTCATTATTTCTTCCAACATTTGCTGTTCTTCAAAAGGTTCCACTTACTGGGGAATTAATTTTCAATTTCATGCATGCGGCCAAAAACGCTTCACACTTCTCTCAACTGCTATGCTTTGGCAAATGAGAAGATTATAAGGTAATAAATATGGCAGGAAAAGTATAATCGAATATCATATAATCATTAGGTAGATAAGAAGGAAAAGGGTACCCTAAGGTTATCCCCTCTAGCATAGGCAGGTGTGAGGATTGAACTTCTTCTTTTTTAATATATATTTTGGTATGTTAATAGCATTGTGATTTAAATATAGGTACGAGGATTGAACTTCTTTTTTTATATATATATATTTTGGTATGTTAATAGCATTGTGATTTAAATATAACATCTCATGAAAACTATTCAAATCTCTCACTCTTTTTCTTTGAGTATTTGAAGCAAAAACTTGAATTTTATTTGAATTATGGAGGCTTCTAACATGGTCTAGTTCAGTTAGTGACTTTGGTGGTCCAGATAATCCAAGGGTGGATGAAGGGGTGTATTGATACACCCCATTTTATGTGGTGCATTATAATATTTTTAAGTTTACCTAAATTAAAAGTTATGATTTTTTTGGTGCAATTAAAAGTTATGATTAAATACATTTTAGAATTGATCATTTTTTTGGCACTATATCCTAAAAAAAAGATTATTTATTTGTAGGATCATACAAATAAAAATTAACCACTTCAAAAGTGATTAGATTTTATCTATGTGATATTATTTATAAATTATAAGTAGCCAGATTTTATCTGTATAATATTAAAAAATACCAGATTTTATTTATATAATACCTAAAAAATTTCATTTAATTTGAGAATCACACAAGAAAAATTTTATCATTTTGAAAATGCGTTTAATCATTTTATTTTTAAATTTGATTAAACCAAAAAAATATGACTGTATATCATATGAAAGAGGGTATATGAATACAATCCCTTCCATTAACCATTAATTTACCTGACCACGTTGGTCCTTGAGCAACAAGGCCCATGTACGAACGAGCCTTGAATTATGCTTAATTCACCCTGTGTGAAGAAAACTACGCGCAGCCTAATGCACAATTGATCATGGACAATCGAAATATGTGATTTATGAAGCTTGATAAACCGGTAGAGTAGACGCTAGTTTATTCAGATGTTTGGATTTGGGAATTTATCTTCGCAACTGATCTGCATCTTTTATTTATGTTGATGACACTTAATCTCGGTGACTGTTGTTATTATCAAGCAAATGGTGAAATGAACCAAAGTTTACAAAATCATCTTTACTAAAATTTGGTGGTCCTGTACTCATAATTATCTCTTTGTAATATGGCGCCACCCCATTATAATATGAAATGTAAATAAAACAGAAGAAATAATATGAAAAGCTTTATACGTGTCGCAACTAGTTGGATTCTACATTAAAGCATTTATTTGAAAAATAAACAACAAAGGAAAATATGTTAAAAGGAGGGGGGACAAAGAAAAAATGCATTTATTTATTTGAAAAATTTCATCTCCAAAACTTTTACTTCACTGAACCCTATTCCGAAACTTCAACATTCATACAATCAGCCGTACAAATCAATGGAGATACCAAGTATTATAATTACAATATTGTAATAAATATATTTATAATGTAATTAAATGGGTGATTATAATTTACTATAGGACAAGTAATTGAGCCATGATTTTATATGTACTACAGTCATTATTTATCATTATTATAAAAAAATTCATTTTGATGTTTATTTATCATTTATAAAGTATTTCAAAATAATTATTTGGATCATACTATTATTTAATAGTTAATAAAAGTTTAAATAATAACGATCATACTGCCATTTATAATTAGTGTTTTAGACTCGTGTAACATATGAGACAAAAAAAAATTTAACAAATATAATTTTGATTATAAAAATTAATTTGACTAAATAATTAGATTATAAAAATAATGTGATTTGATATAAAATTAACAAAAGAAATAATAAATATAAAATTTAGTACATAGTTTTATTATGATTTTAATTAATAATCCTATAAATAAATTATAATATGAAAGGTAATAAAAAAATAAAAAATAACAATAAAATAAATTTTTTATGTTTGATGTAACAAGAAATTCAAATTTTCAATGAAATATCGCACATGAAGAATTTATTTTATTAATTCTTATTATCTCTCACATTATAATTTATTTATAGTGTTATTAAAGTCGTAATGAAATTATATACTAAATTTTATATTTATTAATTATTTTGATAATTTTATATCAAATTACATTATTTTTATAAGCCAATTATTCAATTAAATTAATCTTTATAATCACAATTACATTGGTTAAAAATTCTTTATTTGTCCTCATATATTTAAATGCCGTGGCATCAAATGTGGGATCAGAAAGTTTCGCAAAATCCTATAAAATCGAAACAATTATTCACTAGTATCTACAATTCAAACAGCAAGGCATCTTTTGTTGTGTCGTTTTTTGGGGCAAACCAATTAGAAAAAAAAAAGGAAAAATATATGAAACCATAAAAGTGCTCTTTTATGTGGTTGTCCAGCAATAATGATAGTGATATAAATGGCCTTTGCATAGGTTGGAGGGTTATTAAAACTATAGCTTAAAGAATATTCTAAGCGATCACTAACCATTTGTCACATAGTTTAGTAATTTCTTTAACTTTCACTACTGTTGAATTCATCATTACATTTGAAAAGTAAATTAAGTTGATGATTGTAGATTTAAGATGTCCTTTATGTTATGTTTCTTTTTCCTTTTTCTTTTTTTAATCTTCCTTTTTGCGTATAAGAAATTATGAGAGCAATTGTATTGGATTTTAAGGGGACATTCATTATACAAAGGGATATTTTCTTTTTGTAGAAAGAGATGCAATTTCCTCCAAAATAAGAGGAGTCGCTTAATAATATGTGTTGGATCAAGGTTCCGTCCCTAATGCACCCCAAAAGTTTAGATAATCTAATGGTAAAGATATATCCATGTATTTATCCAACTAATGAACTTGATACACGGTAGTTTTACTCTCTCATCAGTCTCTCTCTCCTCTATCTGTGCCTGCTTGAGCCTCCCTCATCGTTCGCATCGTCGCCATCCTTCACCGCCCCAAGCATCGAGACAGCAAGATTACTCCAAGACCGACCCTGCAGCCCTTGCCACGCGATGCACGGCCTAGCCTCCATAGCCATCAACCTTGCTCCACCACCAATCGAATCACGCTCCTCCTTATTACTGTTTCATTGTTCAAGCTCGCTATCACATAATGCCATTGTCGTGCACATCGCCTTCTTCGTGCCACCTTCGCTCAAGCGTCACTGCACGTAGTCGCTGCCAAGATGCTGATTGTGGTTGTTAGGGATGAGCATATATATGACATCGACGATGACGCGGCCATGAGATCGACCCGGAACTATCCGCTCCATTTGGAAGTGCAAATCCAATAGGAGCAAGAGAGCGTGAACTCGATCCACTCGAGCCGTGTATTTCTCAGGGTGAACAAAGAAATCTCGAATGGAAACAGCAACGAGGACAAACACACGAAGATGACGTCGTAATGGTCAGTGTTGCAGGGGAATGATTCTGACAAGACAGTCAGTGGCACTCGTCGGCGTCAGCATGGAGGCGGAGACGACAGCGAGGGACTTGACGGAGCTATCCCTCTGGTGTTCATACGTGGAGTTTGGGGGTGGGAAGAGAGGGAGAATTTTAAAATATATCGTATTTAGTTGATGTATAGGTAGACCATTGATCTTGGCCATTAGATGATACTGATATGTGATGCATTATTCTTCACCTAATGCACCACAGCCTTGGTCCTGGATCAATATGCATATATGTTAAAATATAATACGAAGAACAAAGATTATTGTTTTTTTACTTTTAATTTGTTTAAACCTATTCAAGTTGAAAATTGAAACGAATTTTTAATTTTAGGAAAAAATGGTGCAATAATATTATAATAGAGGAAAATAATTTTGAATAAATAATGCTATTGTTATATTAAAGAAACAAAGATTCAAGATATTTTAGCATAATATAAATGAAACTTTGAAAGAAAGATGAAAGATAATAAAAACTCGTGTTACTCCAAAGCAAGAGAATGGCTAGTGAAATTATATATTTGTTTTTTTATCATTTTTTTCTTTATCCACTTATTATTGATTTGTTCCTTGTCATATTTTCTTCAGCTAGTAGCACTAATTGAGCAATCGCATCTCTGTAATTTTTCTTTGACAAACTACGTTTATGGTGTTCACCTTTAGTTAGTTGCCCTAGACAAGTATCAATGAACATATTTGTCATAGTCCCCTTTGAAATAACCTTTGGTTTTCGCCCATGTTTTTGATAATTTGTAGAAGGATGCAATACTTTTCCCATTGATTGGTTTTTGTTTCTAGTCATTGTATTTGACATTCTATCCCATATATATGCCAAAAGCAATTATTTAACCATATAAGTGTAAAACAAATAGGCATTTCAATTTACAAAGCTTATATAAAATTTTAAATGATGAGCTCAAAGCTTCCTTCGTAACTCATGAAACTTGTCGTAGTTGCTTCGTTTCATGCCTCATTTTATAGGGAACTTCAAAGTGGCTCTAATTCATTATATTTCATCCATATCAAAATTTCACTCATTTGATATCCCTCTCTTTGGTGTCATAGAGATATAAGATAAGAAATGTCATTTCTAGTCTAAATCTTTCTATTTCTATAAATAAATATGGAATTGAAAATCATTATACAAATATATGATTAAATCAAGATATAAGTTTAACTTACACTAGTATAAGTTAATCCTTTCCCCTATATAAATATATGGATTCAAAATTAGATGGATCTGGTCTGTAAATGATTCAATTATAAAATTGTGAATAGTTATTGATTAATGGATACATTATAATCTATCCTTTTTAGTTCTAGGTTTTCCTTTTATTTGAATGGACAATTCCTATATCTAAGGTGAAGAAGTGAAAAAAAAAAAAAAACTCAAATTAACTCGATATTGTATGAATAAAATTTCTTTTCGTGAAGTTTAAAATTTTTATAATTATTATTCTTTAATCTTTAATATCTTTTCTTTGAACAAATTTATTAATTTTTGTTCCGAACTAATAAGATGGGTTTCAAATTGTGTGGTTGGTGTGTGTGACCAGTAAAGTGGAATCTAGGAACATGAAGCTAACCTAATCTCCTTACTCCAATAGTGGATGGTGTACTTATAAGGACTTTAATGTTTAAGTTAGCAAAGATCAAGAGATACTAATATATAGGATTAGGTGACTTTTGGGGGTGCTTAATTTAGCTTATCTCAAAGCTGGGGAGGGATGAGTAACCACTTCTTGAGATAACATAAGATCCCTTGAGGTTTGCTCCCTTCATTATCAACTTATATGATTTGGGCCAATTTTTGACCTGGAACAAGCCTTTGAGCCCACATTGTTATGGACCTTGAGGCTAGATCATAACAATTTTGTTATATTATAAGTTATTATTCTAAGAGTCCAAGCTACTCTTGTTCAATTGAAATCATTCAAAATCTTTTAATATTTTTAGAAATAGAGAAATTCAATTATATATATAATGCAAATTAAAATTCTATATTCAAAATATTCACATTCAAGAGTTTTATAATATATTTAAACATTACTAAAAATTTATATATAATATATTTAATTTGTTAATTTTAATGTAAGAAGTAAAAAATTATACTAGTATATTAAACCACTAATATTATTTATTATTCTAATATTAACATATTCTAATAGAAATTTAGATATTCTTTCTATTAGAAATAGAATGTATAATAGTATAAATGTATAATACTAATGGAATTTATATCAGTACTAATATAGAGTATTTAGTACTCTATATATTATAAATATTTAGTACATTTAACGGGTTGCTCGAGACTTGAACTCAAAATTAGTCGGATGGAGTAGAAATTTTATTTATTAATGAATTTAAACAATAAAACATTACAGTACACAAAGCTTAAAAATATTCATAGATAGGCCAACCTCCGTTTATCTTATTACTAAACGAGTAAGCTTTGGTCTTATGAAAAGGGCATGCTATTATAAACTCAAAGGTTAAAGTTGTATCACTTTGTGTAAAAACTAGAAAATGGAAAACCAATACTGAAAGCATTCCTATAAATGCCTTGAAACAATAATTTTTGTTTCAAATCTATCCCTAATTGGCAAAGACCAAGTAAAATCTACCACTAGATAATCACGACTCAAAAGAAAAATCCACATCAAGGAAACACAAAGACATATGATAATAGCACATCATCAAATATCAAGAAAATTTTCTTTTCAAATAGGGTGGTATTTGTTATTTGATCTTAGGAGAACTGCTACTATATCTAGCCAAATTTTGCACCATCAATAATTTTATTCGTATCAAAAGAACTTGATCACAACCCATTTTCCTTACACAAGAAGCCATCAAGAGCCACTTACAAGGACATAATATTATCAAGAAAATAAAAGGAATGAATGGATGTGGAGCAAACAAACATCTATTGATATATGCCAAAAAATAGAAGTAAAAAAGCTATAACAAAAAAAAAATAATGGGAGCTTTGAAGAAAAACCTTAGGTCTATAAAAAAGGCATGCGAAGAGTTCTTCCTAATTGTCACAAGAGATGAGCTTGAATGAAAAAGAACTTGCTAAAATAACAATGAAGAAAGGACAATAGAAAATAGATGAGAAGGATTTGGTATAGGAGACACTTGCAGAAAATAAAGAGAAAGATAAAAGTGGGTAATATGTAATTATGTTTGTGTGTTTCTACAATGCACAAGATAAAGCTAGTAGAGGAGAGTATTGGTTAGGGATGCTTTTATGTTGAATCATCTAATCAAAAGTCTATCAATGACCCTTTGACTTTACTTGCAATTGTAAGTTGTTAAAAGTTAGATAGTAAACTTTTTATTACTTTTGACCAACAAAATCCTTTAAACGCTATTATTTAATCAACATTTATTATTTTTATTTTTCTCCTTTTTCCTCTAGAGCAACAACTCATTTCATCCTCTGTCATTATCCATAACAACCCTTTACTCGTGGTTGTGAAACCACCCAAAGCCACTACTCTAACAAATCTTCCAACACTATTCACCACTCCATCCACTACAGTCACTTTTCCTTTGTGTGTTGGCAGTGGCTCTAGATTGAGGAATAGATCTACTATTGCCTCTCCTTCAAGATCCAACCAAATCTTCTAATAATCCCTTTATTCTCATTTGGTTCTACTATAATGTTTTCCCTCAAATTTGGTCACGAAGCTTTGGTCATGTTCTCTCATTTTTTTATAGTGAGTTGATGTTGGAAAAGATGATAGTACAAAGGTGGTTAACTTGGTAGCGTTTGTGTTGTTGATGGACAAATGATTGTCGAACTTGGGCATTCTTGACAAATAATCACCAATTTTGCAGTTAACCAACTTTATTTTCTTTTTGTTGCCCTAAGATCCATGGCTATTTGGTTGAGACTTCATGATATCTCTAAGAAAGATTTCAACATCATTTTTAAGAATGATAATAATTTTGACAATGATGGTTATAGCAATAAGATAGTAACGATGATGCTTTTGCATAAGCGAGGCTTGTTGGAACTTTAAACCCTTAGATCACAAATTTAATCTTGATTATAGTATGTAAACTGACCAGAATCACGAGCGAGACTTAATGTAAAGATTACCTAGTATGGTTGAAGAAAATGGTGAATATATAGCCCTCATTCTTCATACCTAAACATAGAGAGAGAAAGAGAGAGAGAGAGAGCAACCAAGGAGGCTAAAGGGAAAGAGAGCTTCTCCTATTCCAAGAATAGTCAAATGTGCGCTCTGTCTCAATAGGGCAACGAACACCTATTTATATGGCTAAGAGAGATCTCTCCTTCATGTTAGTAATATGATAGGTTAAACCTATCTATTATAGCAAAACCTAACTATACATAATAACTCATAACAATACCTACTAATGAGTAGTGCTTAACAACAATAGGTCCAATAACAATAGTAATTACACTATTTTGGGCTTAAAAAATAGGCCCTAATCATTTTGACATCCAATGAATCTGACTCTTAATCTAGTTCTAAAATCAAATATGATATTGATTTATATAAATCCACTAAAACTAATGTAATAATCTCCTACTTAGATGACATAAATCAAATCATTGCAAAAGATACCTGAGATTAATTCACAATGTTTGGCCACAATATGATGTTAAACTTGAGCTAGAACTATCAATTAAATAGTCCAAGATGGGGATAACAAGCATCTCAACAATGCAAAAAATCATATTCGAAAGATTATTGACATCATATGCGTGAGACACCAATATCCCAATGACCCAACAAAAGGTGGTATATGAGTAAATGAGAATGCATATAGAATTGCATGCCAATATGTTATCCAAGTACAATTCCTAAGAAATGGCCTAGCATCTGCCCTAGATGCTAGATGAGATCTAACAAATCTCAACACATTAATAACAAAATGAAACTAGGTCCAAATGTGTCATATCAACATAAAAGTGCGCATAATAACAGCTATATATGGCAACATGCAGCTGTCCAAGATGCTTTTAGATTCAACAAATATCTAAGCATAACAATATGAGGCTAGATCCAAAATACCTCCATAAAAATGCCATTATATGAATTATATCAATAATTATAGAGAACGAACTCCCCTTGACCCAAGAAACCAAAAGAACTTCAATATACCCATAACCAGAAGCACTTTGATGGGGTCACATAATCGACCACAAAATTTAATGGCTAGCCTTTGGTTAGGGGATTAACAACAATTTCTATACGGATATGCTTGATATGAGTCTAAAGACTCTTGAATCTTCTCTCTAACAAACATGTATACGCATCAAAATACTTTGATCCCTTCGAGCTTTTTTGCTTTGAGAGAAGATACCATGGAGTTGTTAGAATAAATGGGCAAAGACTTAGAGATACTCTTCACAATAACAAAATTTTCAACAATATTGCTGAATGCATGGCTCAAAACGGGCTATATACTTTGCATCATGGTTGAGGTAGTTTTCAATGCCTATGTAATGTATCTCTAAGAGATAACTCCTCCTACCAATTTAAAAGTAGATTGATGTGGGCTTATGGTCATCTGCACAATTAACAAAATGTAAAATCTAAATAAATTGTCACTCCAAGGTGATCTAACCTATTTTAAATACATAATCTTTGGCACTTTTACAAATATCTCATAACTTATTTTGCAGCTTACAAAAAAGCCACATCAAGTTTTGCTAAAGCATCTCCCAAGTACAACAACCAAAACAACAAGATGTGCATAAAAGTTTGAGCAAATATATGGCTGCCAACAATGGAAGTATAAGGTTATCTTTCCAATTCAACATTTTTTTGAGGACACTAGGTATTACATAGTCTTGCACTCTTTTGAATGAGTGTATCGCAAGACTTACAAGATTTCAATATAAACTTATTAAGGAAAACAAAATGTCCTGATATCTATATGCAAAATAAGAATGACAAACTTGCTCGCAGTTACCAATGCCTAGAGGCTTGTTTTAATAAATGAACCATTTTAACCCACAAACTATGCATTCCTTGCCAATATCGATAAAACCATCATACTGGTCTATGTATGTGTCTTAACACAAATCATCACTTAATGATGTTATCTCAAAACCTATCTTATGAATCTCTAAAACAGAATAAACTACAAGAACAACTACCATTCGAAAAGGGTCTTTAGCAAAAACAGGAGACAATTTATAGCCTATGCCTTCCCTCTAGTTGCATTCTTTAACAATAAGTTTGGTTTTATACTTTTATATCTCTTTATTAATCATCTTGGTCCTAAAGACCCATTCATGACCAATAATGTTATTACCAGTAGGTAACCACACCTAATCCCAAGCAAAATCTTTCTCATAGAAATCAATTTATCTTCCATTATGCCCAAGTTCCTCTTCAAAAGTATCAGATTCATCTAAAGTCTCCAAAGCTAATACAATATCTAAAAGAAAACAATAATAGATTTAAGATTAAGATTCAAAACACTAACTATCAGACATATTCAATACATTACCAATATATTTCAAAAATTATTTTTCAAGGTCAATCTTCATGATATTGTCCTCATGGCTTTCTCTATACTATATCTCGTGGTTATTTGCCAAGCACTACCAAAAATGTGTTTCAATAGGTAAAATACATCAACTCTTAGAGTGCACAAATTATGACATATCTAAAAATGTCATAAATATCCACAAAAATTTCCAGAACCAAATTTGGAGAGTGTTATATATTTTTAACCGAGTAAATCTTCATTTTGATCCTCGAAGTTAAATGCATGCTTTACTTTAGTCCTTGAAAATAAAAACTAAACGATTTAGTCCCTAAAGTTGTAAATTATGATTCAAGATAGTCCTTAAAGTGGTGTTCGCAAGGACTAACATGAATTACCAAAAAGACTAATTTGAATTACTTTTTGCAACTTCGAGGACTAAATCATTAATTTCTTAATTCTAGGGATTAAAGTTAAATAGACATATAACTTCAATGACCAAAATGAACATTCACTCATTTTCAATCAATTAAAGTTATGGAAAATTCAAAATAATTATTTCTGATGCCCAAAAATTAAATAAAATTTATCAATAATTTTAATTTAATAGAAAATAAAAAAATGCAAATTTTGGTGAAATTTTGGGCCCTAGAAGTGGGCCCCATGCATGTGGCCCACAAGTGGACTTTATATGATAGCACAACTGAGGTCTTCTTCCTCAACTAGCCAGGTTGACTTGGATTTAGGCAGGTATCGCCATGAACAAGCTCGGTCAAGCTCTATTCCTTTGTCGTTTCAACGCATTCTTGACCAAGATTCAAAGCTCGTCTCCTTACAAACTAATCCCACCAAGCCTCACATATTCATGCAATTTTGGAGTAGGAATGCATGAAGAATAACCATGGTTCTTCACCTCCGATCAACAACATTTTCTCCGTCATTTGTCACTCCAATTGCATGATCTTGGGTTCTTTAGATTCATGGTAGAATGCTCTACAAAAGCCTTATAATAATTGAATGCAATTCAACCAAAATTTTCCCGGCTTGCTTGAAGAATACTTGCATGAATTTTGCTCAATTTTTCAAGGATTACTCACTCAACATTCAATCAAATCAAAATAGATTCAAAATTTAGTGGTTTACAAAAGCCCTAAAGAAATTTGAAGTAATTTCACTAAGAAATCATTTTAGGATTTTGGATCAAAGGGGGCAAGAAAGGTTAGGACTACAATGATTTTCTCACATATTCTTCCTCAATACTTTATCAAATCATATAATACTTGGTTCTATAGATTCAAAATAACACAATCTAAAAAACTTCTCAAGAAATTTTGAGTTTAATCAATTAGAATAAAAAATCCCAAAGTGAGGTATTTGTTCATGCATGATACAATTTTAATCTTCCTTAAACACCCAATCTCACAATTCACAGCCATAATCAGAGATCAAACAAGCTATGATACTAATTATACCTTAAATCATGAATTTAATCCTAATTACAGCATATAAACTAACCAAATTCATGAGCGATATTGAGTCTGAAGATTACCTTGTATGGTTGAAAAAAATGGTGAATCCATAACGCTTGTTCTACATACTTGAGTAGACATATATATATATATATATATATATATATAGAGAGAGAGAGAGAGAGAGAGAGAGAGAGAGAGAGAGAGAGATTGATCAAGGAAACCAAAGGGAGAGAGAGAGCTTTTTCTATTCCAGAAATAGTCAAATATATGCTCTATCTTAATGGGATAATAGACACCTATTTATATGGCTAGAAGAAAGGAACTCTCCCTTGTGTCAATAATATGACAAACTAAGGCTGTCTATTATAACAAAGCCCATATATAAAGATTCATATCAATATCCATTGATGAGCAGTGTTTAACAATAATAGGCCCAATAACAATAGCAGTTACAACATTTTGGGTCTTAAACTATATGTCCTAATCATTTTTGATATCCAAGTAATCTCGGGCTAAATCTAGGTCCAAAATCAAATGCAATATAGGTTTATGTAAGTCCACGAAAAATAATCCAACTAGGTTCTTGTAATATTTATTTTTCTAAAACTAATTTTTTATAATATAGTATTTGCTTGTGCTTCAAGTTGCTAGTAACAAATATGAACCATTGATCTATTGTATATTTTGTTTAATGGTAAATAATACAAAGTCCATCAATGGACTCTTTCAACACAATTTTTGGAATGCCAACTTTTATGATAAACCATATAGACACAAAATGGAGTGATTTTACAATTTTTCTCCATTTGAGGGATGAGAGAAAATAGAGAGAAGGGAAAAATTATGTGGACTCCTTTCCGCAGCTTTCTCACCTATGTTTTTCTTGCCTCTAATATAAAGAAAACCATCAAAAGATAAAAGGATTGCATGTGGCACTAAGAGAGAAATCTAAAGGAAAGATAAAGGGATATTGAACGTATCAAGAAAGGTGAAAAGACAAGTAGAAAATAATTATATATTTTTTCTTATTTCTTTGCACAATAAATATTTTTTTTTCAATTCATTTTTTACTCATCGGAATACAGAGAGAAAAATATTCTTTTCTATTCAATTTCTCTTCTCTCGATTTTTTCTTTTTATTTTTTCTCTTTGTATTTCTTTTCACCGTCCAACACAAAGTGTATTGTTTCAGTTGTACCAAAAAAATACCAAACAAAGTGTAGAAAATGAGACTATGGTGTATAAATGAGATAGGATCACAAAATACCGCCAAGGCATATAATGTTATAATGCAGAAAGAGCCAATTTTTAACACATTTTCTATATATAAGCATTAATAATGTTATCTTTTTTTTGTTGATAATGTTATTATATATCGTTTTTCACGTAAAAATCTCTTATGTATTCAACGTTATAATCTATGATATGTTCGCATAGTCAATGTTTTTTAATAAATGGAGAAACTTTTTAAAAAAATGCATCAAAGACAAAAGAAATATACTTTAATGAATAATTTTGAAAATGATATATTAATAAATAATTTAAACATAAAAGACGCAATGCTCAAAAAGCCTTCATATCTAAGTTTTTGTTTTTTTGTTCCTTCAAAGTAACCAATTAATAATACAAATTGAAAAAGTAAACTCTTAAATTAGTCCCTAATAATAATTTTAGTGGCTAAATTGTTCTTGACACAAGTAAATCAGTCCTAAATATTTGATAATTGTAAAAATTAGATTTTTTTTTTTTTGGTCTCTGATTTACTTGTAATTGATGCAAAGTTTAGTGTGTAAGTTACATATTAATTAGGATATCATAACTCTATCCTATATTGCAACAAAATTCCTAAACATGCAACCAAAAGAAAAAAATCAAAATCAAAATCAAAATTCAGCATTTTACTCGCTAATCCTTAAACCTAATATTTCAAAATTTTCAACTTTTATCTCCTCTCTAATACCATGACCAAAATAATAATGAGAAAGGAGATTATTAAATAATATAATGCTTAAGAAATTGACATCTAATAAAATAATAGTACTATTGCTAAGCATATATTTTCTTATTCTTTTTACCTTTTTTTTTTGGTTGCAAGATTTAGAGTGTTATTATCGTATGAGTTTGTGATTAAGATGTTCTAACCAACATACAATTTATACATTACATACTTTATTAATTGTAAGTGAACTAAGAGTTAAAATATTTAATTTTTACATCATCAAAAACCTTCAGACCATTTTTTTTTTTTCAGGAACCGTCTATCCCGCGAGAATAATGTTATGGACTAATTTATGAGTTTGCTCCCAATTGAAAAAACGTTTGACCATGGACATGCAATCTCGAATTCCAACATTGGAAGCAGATATTTTCTCTATGTTGGATAAAAATTTAACATTAATTAAATAGCAAAGATTTCTAAAAATAACTAAATTAAAAGCATTAAAAAAAACATAAAAAAAGGATTGTCTTGCACACAGCGATTTGATTATTTTAAGATGCTGGACATTGATACTAGGCGCCCAGCATTTAAATTAAGCAAAATTTTTTAATCCAATGCAGGAGACAAGAACGCAAGAAAGTAGGCATACAAATTGCACACCTTTTCTTGCAGACCTAGATTGAATGAAAGGACAACAAATTGGCCCACACAATTTGCTGACAGCCCTAGTTTCCTCTACAACCCCTTCCTTCATAGGATCCTAATTTCCACGTCCTATCCCATGCAGGATCTCACTCCCTCCTGCAAGACAAAAAGCTCCCTTATTCAACATAATATTTTAAAATCTTATAATTAAAATTTAAAAGCAAATTATCGGTGATCACACAAACGAAAAAATTATTCAAGAATTATGTTATTTAAATATTAAAATTCAACACTAAATATAATATCTTTTTAATTCTCTCATATATAATATATAATATGTTCATTTTTTTTAAATACATATTTTTGATATTTTTATATTTATATTCATATTTATATTAAGATAAATTATATTAATTTTTTTAAAATTCAATATAATTATATTTGATTTTTTATTTATAAATAATATATTAAATAAAATAAATTAAAAAATATTAAATATAATATACTAAACAACATAGGAATCCAGTATAATTCGCCATTCATAATATTATACAGGGTGTACATAATATTTGTACAATAATATTAGTTACAAAGACAATCTTTTCGTTATTAAATTGACAATCTTCTCTTTTCTTTAACAGTATCGAACCCCTAAGGCCACAAAGGACTGTTCTCATTCATCTTAATAAAACCCTTTGGATACAAACAAAACAGAAGAAAATGAAAGAAAGAAAGTTGGAAAGAGACTGACACTTGCTGAGAGTGTGGTGCACCACCACCAAAGGGCAACTCAGCCCAAACCACACTCCTCCTTCTTCTTCGCCTCCTTCTTCATCACTTCAAAACACTTCCAAAGCTTCAAACCATGTGCCACCACTGAAAACCGTGTTTCATTATTTTTCACATATATACGTAGCAATACGAGTATAAGATACGCTGTATGGGTTGCACGGCGTCGAAACTGGACAATGAGGAGACGGTGCGGCGGTGCAAGGAGCGGCGCCGCCTGATGAAGGATGCGGTTCGCGCGCGGCATCACCTCGCCGCCGCCCACTCCGACTACTGCCGCTCTCTCCGCCTCACCGGCTCC
This sequence comes from Pterocarpus santalinus, assembly GCA_031439595.1. Lineage (NCBI taxonomy): Eukaryota > Viridiplantae > Streptophyta > Magnoliopsida > Fabales > Fabaceae > Pterocarpus > Pterocarpus santalinus. Next base: position 9,278,851 of record CM062526.1, on the reverse strand, counting down.
GCCCTCTGCACTTTCGCCGCCGGCGAACCCCTCTCCGTCTCGGACAACACCCCCGCCGTATTTCTCAACCCCACCACCACCAGCACCAAAAAACCCCAACAACCACCACCACCACCATCACCATCACCGCCACCACCACAACAACAACAACAACAACAACCTCCCTCTCCTTCCGCCACCATAACAAGCTCCAAACTCCCCCACATCCTCACTCCCCGCACCACCACCGCCTCCAAGCGCCGCCGCAAGCCACCGCCGAAGCTGCCTCACATACTCTCCGAATCGAGCTTTTGTTCTTCGCCGCGAAGCCAGTCATCTAATTTCCCTAACTCCTTTTACCCCACAGCTCACTCTACTTACTCAAGCACACCTTCCCAAGAATCCTCTGCTGGGAACTGGGATAATTTCTATCCTCCTCCTACCCCTCCTGGTTCCGACTACTTCCTCGCCAAACAGCAGAATCAAAACCAGAATAACAATCACAATCCCCAAACACCCAATTCCGAAGAAGATTCGGGGTCCGATTCGTTAGGATCCGAATCCGAATACAACTACTTCCATTCGGAGCCACAGAATCACAAAGCTAAACTTGTTGATTCTCGACAGCAACAGCAACATCACGTGGACACCGAGGGTTTTGATACTGAGAGATCAGAATACGATTTTTTCCAAAGAAAACCCGAAGTAGGACCCGACCCGCGTCATCATCTTCGTGAGGAGTACACGGAGACGGAGCGAGAAGAGGTTCAGTGCAGCGAGTGGGGGGACCGATACAGCACGACGAGCTCGTCGGACGAGGGGGATGACGATCTCCGGTCGTCGGCGAGAGCGGAGTCATTCGTCGCCGGCGGTGGTGCAACGGCTGCTCCCGCCGCTCCAGCGGCCCCTCCAGCAGGTGAGAAGCGCGGTGGTGGAGGTGACGTGTCTTCGGGGAGTTACCGGAGTGCGGCGGAGACGGTGGGGGTGAAGATGGTGGTTAGACACAAGGACTTGAAGGAGATTGTTGAAGCCATTAGGGATTACTTCGAGAAGGCTGCGGTTGCTGGAGAACAGCTCTCGGAGATGCTCGAGATCAGTAAGGAGCAGCTTGATCGGAGTTTCAGTCAATTGCGGAGTGAGTCTCCTTTTTCTTTTCCGTTTTTTTAACTTCGAATTTTGGTGTTTGGTTGCTGGGAAATTGCGGAAAAATTTTAAACCAATTCGTTGAATGCAATCGGAATTCGTGCTCATGCTCAATTCTTTTGTTTGGTTCCTCAGAAAGTGAGGGAAAGTTTGAATAGTTTAAGATTCAATGTTCTGAAATTTCCAATTTTCAAGTTTTTTTTTCCTCTTAATTTGGACGCAGAAAGTGCTGGAAAACTCGAAATTTTAGGGGTAGAAGTTAATTCCTGGTCTTTAAATTCTAGTAAAATTTCTGGTTTTGTGTTTAGTTACTGAGATAAGCGAGGGAAAATTTTGAAAAATTGAGATTCGATTTTCTGATATTTTTCTCTTTCTGATTGCCGAACCAGTGGATTAAATTTTTTTTATAAAGTTTGAATTAATTCATATCATATGATGATTTTGGATTGCAGAAACTGTGTATCACTCCAGCGGTTTATTGAGCAACCTGAGCTCGAGTTGGACCTCAAAACCGCCCCTGGCGGTTAAGTACAGGCTCGACCCTGCTTCGCTTGAAAAACCGGGCGGTCCAAAGAGTTTGTGTTCCACTTTGGAACGGCTTTTGGCTTGGGAGAACAAGCTCTATCAGGAAGTGAAGGTAAGTAAATTTTAGCTCAATTTTGGGGTGTTTTCGTTATTCCACAATTATAGTTTACTTTATCAATAAAAATTACTGTTACTTTTCGGGACAATAAAAAGTTGCGGGAAAATGATGCACCCAGCTCACGTATTTTGACTGTTTTGGGTGAAAAGACCGCTTTCTTATGTTTTTTTCTTGCTGTCTAAATTGACGAAAATAACCTCTTACGGGGTGTAGTGGGACCATATTTAATAATATTATGATTTTGGACGGTTTCTTTCGGTGCATTTGACTAATTGTGCATTGTTTATTGTGTCTGGGTTAAATGACTGAAGTACCCCTGCCTCTTTCTAGCCTTGGTTGTGCCTAAGGGAGGCAAGTAGGTAGACTGTGTTCTTCAAGGTTGGAAAATGACAATTATTTACGATGATTCATCAATTTTGTGTATGTGTTTTTCTCTCATATAACATAACTTTTTCTTCTTAGTGAACAATGTGAGAGGATCTTGATCCACTTTTGCTTTGTAAGAAGCAAATTGTTATCATGTTATTTATTTGTCTGGAATGTCTAGTTGTTTATGCCACTTTCTTCGAGTTTTGTCCTACATGTGATTCAATTGTTCACAACTTCACGTTCAATAGTGATTCATTATTGGTTGTCGGTAGTCCACTCTGCTTATAGGATATGAATGTAGGTCAAAGATTTTGTTGTATTATATTGACATATATATCCAAAAATGGATAAAAAAATAATGTATGGAATTCGGATTTTCGATGCTTGGAATTTCCATTAATGCAGTGTCCACCGAAGCCTTTTTCTACCAAACTGAAGCTCGGTGGTTCTGTTGCATTTATTTTCAGCTAAAACTATGCAGTTTTTAATCCTCGTGTGCCGATGCATCCTGCAAATTTGCTTACATATGCAGGCTAGAAAAGGGTAGTAGGAAAAGACTTAAATTGTTGTTATTTATGTAGGCTAGAGAAGGTGTGAAGATTGAGCATGAAAAGAAATTGTCAGCTCTGCAGAGTCGGGAATACAAGGGGGGTGATGAAGCGAAGATAGACAAAACCAAGGCTTCCATAACAAGGTTGCAGTCACTAATTGTTGTCACATCTCAGGCTGTGTCTACCACCTCAACTGCCATTAATGGCCTCAGGGACTCTGATCTTGTTCCTCAGCTCGTTGACCTCTGTCATGGGTATGTCTCTTAAATCTGCAATTATTTTACTTTATTTACTCAAAGTATGAGAGGACAATTGAATGATCAAGTTCTAGTAAAATAAGATTTGACCAATAATCAACAAGGACTATGAGCTATGGTGTTCCAACATTCAATCCAGGACAACAATTAAGGTATATGGGAGTACATTGAATTGCAATTTGTACTGTGCTATAAATGAATGAACTTTAATTAACTTCGTTGGGACCCCATAGTTATGAGGAAAGAGGAAATAGGGAGTCTTTTTTCAATTTAGAGCCAGTGTTTGTCATTTGTAACTTTTTGAATTAAATAAGACATTTGAGACTTCATGATCAAAGGCACTCTAAATTATGTTCTGTGTGTTGCGAAAATTTCAAAGTCATGCTTTGCCTTTAATGCAGGAGTAGGATTCTTACTCCTTATTTTGTGTAAAAGAAAAGAAATCTAGATGGTGGAATGTGAGGACTTTGAGCTGTAACAATTCCTCTGAAAGAACTTCAACAATTACTGTGAAAGAACTTCAACTGAGAACCCCCGGATCCTCGTTGTTATTATTGTTATTCCTGGAGGGTATTCATAGTTATAGATCATATCCATGACTCATCTTATGTAAAACATGGTAGTTCGAGTCACATATAATTTTGGCTGCGGTAGCTGAGAGCATTATGACTTTCTGATCTTGTATGCCAACATGATAAGTGCATGTGCCTTTTTGTACCAGACTGTCCAACTACGGCCTACCACTTGTAATCACCCTTGGCCCACTATTGCACTTATCAAAATGTTGTCATGTTTAAATTTTAGGCCCCATTTGAGCAAGTATCACGTACTGCTGGAATTGGGTATATTAAAGTGACGATCCTGTTATGGTATAACCCATGCCTATATGGTTATTTGCTGTTTAAACTATTTAACCGCTTGCCAGGGTCTATAAATTGAGTCAAATAATTATTGCTTTTATAGTTTTGTTGTTACTATTCATCCGTTTTGCTTTGTTTTTTCCAAATCATTAGATACGTCAATTTGACAATATATGAAATTGGAGGCTTGTATGTAAACAGGACAGCATGATTCCCGGAAAAGCATCTTGTATAGCTATTGTTATGCAGTAATGTTAGGAAACGAGAAATAGAACAGTAATTTGATTGAACTCTCTGTAAAAGATCAATTATACTGATACCGGAGGGATATCTTTAGGAGTAGACCTGTTCTACTATGGAAGAACACAAATAGAAAGAAAACATAGAGATAAAGCAGAACTTCATGGGCTGCTAACCTCCCTCCCCAAAGCCCCCCAACCCAAAACTGTCACTGAATTTCTGGATACCTCCGCTGGGACCCTTCTCTCCATTTTAGCGTTGCTCCTTCGCGTTTCTCCCTTCCTTCTGACAACCCTTGCCACATGAGCAAGGTAATTACATTACAGCCCAATTCCCTCTTCTGACCCTTGTTCCCTCTTCCCCTACTATCCTTTTTATCTCTCTTTTGTAACCAGTAACAAATAACAATTCAACTTTCAATTAAAACTTGATAAACAAGTTGTTTTAGCTCTTTTTATAAGCTCATTTTACTGTAATTTTGTATTTATCTCATCCCTGCACATGTTTTAATGCAAAGAGAAATGTGAATATATTTATTAGAAGTTTTCTTCTTTTACAAAAAATTAGTGAGGGCTGCGAACTCAACTAAAGCGTTATGAAACATATGAAGGAAGATACTATTATTTACATTGTCCTTTTGGTCTGAATTGAAGATTGGAGTGCCTGCTCACAGATTGTTCACTTATCTTTGTAATATATTAATTGTAGAATCATGTACATGTGGAGATCAATGCACCGGTACCATGAAATTCAAAGCAACATTGTCCAGCAAGTCCGTGGCCTTGTGAACCGAGCATCCGGAGGCCACTCAACACCTGAACTGCACAGGCAGGCAACTCGGGATCTTGAATCCGCTGTGACAGCTTGGCACTCCAGTTTCGGCTGCCTTATAAAATTTCAACGGGACTTCATCCTGTCTCTGCATGGCTGGTTTAAGCTAAATCAAATTCCAGTCAATAATGACAACATCGACAATAGCATGGAGCCATCTGATGTATTTTCCTTTTGTGATGAATGGAAGCTTGCTCTCGACCGCGTCCCAGACACAGTTGCGTCCGAAGCCATCAAAAGCTTTATCAATGTTGTCCATGTAATATATGTCAAGCAATCTGAAGAGCTCAAGATTAAAAGGCGAACCGATTCTGCTTCCAAGGAGCTCGAGAAAAAATCTTCATCCGTGCGAAACATAGAGAGGAAGTTTTACAACTCATATTCCACAGTAGGTATCAGCCTTCCTGACTCTGTACCTGATAATGGACAAGGCTTGGATGCACGAGACCCGCTCGCCGAGAAAAAACTGGAACTAGCGGCCTGCCAGAGGCGTGTGGAAGATGAAATGGTAAGGCATTCAAAGGCTGTGGAGGTGACGAGAGCTTCGACACTCAACAATCTACAAACAGGGTTGCCCGGAGTTTTTCAGGCATTGGCCAGTTTTTCTTCCTTATTCACTGAGGTTCTTGAGTCAGTATGTACCCGTTCACATGCCATCAAGTAGGTAATTTATTTATTCTGCTTGGAATCTAAGTTGAGCATAAGGGCTGGGATTTTTTTGGCGGCAGGCTCTTACTGCTATTACTATTTTCATTTCTATCTTGAAATGTAGATATGACGAATTTTTGTGGTACCATATCTTTTTTTATGGAAAGGGGATTGTGTTTTTTTTTTTTTTTTTTTTTTTGGTACAGACAAATTTCTTGGATTATTGTATCATAGGATGGCGAGTTTCTTTCAGTATATGAATAAACAAAATTTGCGAAACAGTAAGAAACAAAACGGATACAAATAAGTGTAGGTGTCAGACTTGAATTGGATAATGCCTTCTTTCTTCTACCACAATATCGGTGGCTTGATTGGTTCGTGTTTAATTCAAAATTTGGTACGAAAGGTTTTATGCTCGATAAAAATGCTGGTTCATGAACTTCACACATTATGCTTTTTGGTTGCATTGTCTCATTTGTGCTCTTTCTAATTTATATTTGTTGTATACTTTATCGCCGTTCGTCGACATTGAAGAAGAGGAGTAGAGATATTGCTATCATGTTTTTGCGTTTGGATGGGAGGGAATAAGAGAAATAGAAGAGTGAGAAGGAAATTATATTTTTTGTTTGGAAGTTAAAAATTGGATTGAAAGAAAGAAATTCATGGAGAATTTTTTTTTTCCAAATAATTAAATTTTATTTCTACAAAATTAAGATAAAATAAGAGAAATAAGCCTTTGCAAATTAAAAATAAATATTTATATTTTGTTTTATTTTTTATAAAATAATTTTTAATAAGAATAAAATCTTACTTTGCTTTTTTATTAATCTTTTAAATATGAAAAAAAGATATCTGTTTCAATACTTTCCCTTTTTTCATTAATTTGTACTTCCATTTTGTTTCACTAATGGAAAAATCGCTAATACAATGTTAAAACGTTGTTCTGGAATTAAGCCGGTGTTTGCTTCATCGAATCGCGAATGCTTTTTGGTTGAAAGGGTTAGGAGTTAGTTAGAATGTTAGTCATGCTGCTGCAAGTTAGTTAATGATTAATCATTAATTATAATGTATAATTCCGTATTTCTGTTAGCAACCAATTAGTTTCTAATAAGTCTCTCTAATCATTTATAGAAACCACTATAATGTGTATCTCATTCATTCAAGTAAATCATCTTCAGACTCGTCACAAAAGCTCTAAAACTCTCACTCTTCCTGCTCTCAAGTCATCGTCTTACTAAGATCTCTGATCTGATACCTCACACTAGTATTAGTTTTATAGGAATCTCAATTGAAGAATTCAATATTACAGCATCTCACTGAAATAATGAAATAATTCCTCATAATTCTTCCAAAGGTGGGCCAAATGTAGCAATAATTACAATTATACAGAGGCAGAGTAACACAAGCAATGTTAACGTCTGTCGATTTTATTACATTTTATTTTATTTTTTATTTATGGCAACTAGGACGAGGTTAATGAACAGTAACAATTTTCAATATATTTTCAGTTCTTTTTTTTTTTTTTGGTCAACAGTATATATTTTCGGTTTAAACTATAGAAGGACCAAATCCCAGTGGTTACCCTTTTTCTTGTTTTTGGTCAACGGAACAGGGCTACAAATGGCCGAAGCAAATACTAAGAGGCCGTAAACAAGCAACACTACACAACCCAACGGTGTATGAAACAACCATATGGCCGTTATTAGTTGGATGGCAAGGCATCTGTTTTTGGTCAACACTTGTCTGTTCAACAAGGTCTTTTGGTTTTTAAAGCGTGATTTCTGAGCATTGGGCTACGCCTTTTTATGGTCTGCAGGGTTGGGCCTCACCTTAGGTGCGTACATGTTGTTTTAGTGTTTATGTCCCTCATCCATCTATGGTTTCTTGAATGTCCAAAAATAAATAAATTCTTAAAGAGTGTGTTTGGAATGTTAAAAAAATGGAAATGATTTGATTTAGAAATCAAATCTTGTGTTTGAGTGTTTTAAAAATAAGAAATGAAATGATTTCTAATTACCATAAGATTTAATTACTTTCTATTTGAAATCCTATTAAAATTGAAAGGATTTGATGGGAATTGATTTGATTTTAAAATTTAAGTACAAATCAAATCAAATCAATTCCATTTTTAATCATTCCAAACATAATCTAATATATTATAAATATAAGAATTGATTTCTAAATCAATTCAAATCCTATTTTTATACAATTATTCCAAACATAAAATTTACTTTATAAATCAAATCAATTCAAATCAATTCAATTTAAGTCAAATCAATTCCAAAATTTAGTTAATCCAAACACACCCAAAGTGTTCAGAGCACTTCTCTCCTACCTTCTATGCTGCAACGAGTACCACTTATTAGATCTGAATTCTTTAAAGTGAATATTCTTATAAAGTGAAAAAATAAGGAGTTAATTATCTTTAGATCATTTGATGGGACCTATATATAATAGAAGTTATTAATTTAAAGATAGTTAACCCTTCACTTATTTATTTTATAATAATACTTACTTTAGAAAAGACAAATCCTTACTTATCATCCTATCTTAAAAGTTTGTTAAAATATAGTTAAATATAGCCAAAATTGATTAGTCATAGTAGAAGTAGATTGCAACCTCATGTGAATTTTACTTATAATATTAGAATTCAAATCTTGAAAACACTACTTTGGAGAGGGTCTTATCATATCACTAAACCTAACCGAAAATTCTGCAAGCAATTCTTAAGATAAATTAAGAAAAGAATATAGTTAAATATTATTTTTGGGTATTGATGATTTTGAAGTTGATTTTGGATAATGATTATTATTTGGCTCTGCTTAATAAAGAAAGGGAATGAAGAAGAAGCAACAGGTGATAGAGAGATTAAAAAAAGAGGAAAAAGGGGAGAAGGGGTGGAAGAGAGAAAAGGAAAGGGAAGGAAGATGAAATGGGTGAGGTGGAAAAACCCTAAGTGCAAGTTGGATTGCTGTTAGTTACATCAACATGCTTGAAATAAAAGATGAGACTAATTTTGATGCAATGTCAGTATAAAAGAATTTTATATTATTTTTTAATAACATGCTTTTATTTATAATACTTTTATAATAGTAGGTGATTAAGTTAAATATTTTCACTGATATAATAATATATGATTAGATGTTTATGTAAAACTTTCTTATACTGATAGTATATAAAAATTAAATTCACAAAAAACTATCATATAACTTTCCAACCATCTCTTTTTTAATTTTAGAAATGAAAATCACCCCTTTTTTCTCCTCCAGACCCATCCACCCAAACATACCGGTCAGTTTGATATGGCCCGTCAATATCATTGTTGCAGTTTTCAGATACCATTATGTTCTCATGAAAGGAAGATAGACAAATAGTGGAGAGATGAGTAAATTATGATACGGCTATGAAGACGACATTATATCGGTAAAGCTTCTTTTTCCCCCATGCAAAAAACCCTCGATTATACAAGCTGAGTTTTGTAGAGGGGACCAAAGCAACACATGAAAACTGAAAAGTAGTCATCATGTCCTTAAAATGGAAAGCCTGATCTGGGAACTGTGGTCCTCAATTGTCCTTTTATGCATTGATCAAATGCTCTTTCACCTCAACATCCATTCACCGATTTGACACCATGTATTTGTTGTCTTTTGTAAATGCGAAAATTAGAGGACTAATATGGCCATCTGGTTGGTCTAAGTGTTTTGACTTTAGTTTTTCTTAAGTAAAGTTTTCAAATTTAAGTCTTTTAGCACCAGAAGATCTTTGCTCTCTTGATAGCTTGATTTGACTTGAATTAAATTAGTTAGAATCAAACAAATTTCTAATACCAATAGTTTAGATAAAATAAAAAATTATAGGACTACCGCAGAAATGTGATGAGTAGAAAACTATTTTAGACCCAAGGTTGTGTTTTGCAAAATGTAACATGATGGTTGAAAAATGTTTTTTTGCAAGAAACCATTTTAAGTTTAAAATAATAATTTTGGGGGAGATTTTCTGAAAAAAAAAATTACGTTGTCTCATAATTGTCAGTGTAATTACAATGAAAGTCATTCCCCTTTCCAAAGGATGGCTTGATAGTTTTGCACTAAAGTTTACAAAATGCACAAAACATCTTACACAACCTAAGACTATAGGCACGGTGTCATAATTCAAGCGTAGATTTCGTCCCAAAAACACGGGAATATATATCAAACCCAGGATTCAATTGACACAAAATCTAATCTTAAAAAGCATAATTAACTAGCCTTTTCCAAATAAACAAAACGGATGAATTAGTCTCTTGGCTCCAATTAACTCGTACCAAATTTCAGACCTATCATAATTGCTAAAGTAGGTGAACAGTCTCTTCAAAGCAATCTCTACTCAGAGTGCTTCCTTATTTTCACATTGTTCATTATTGTTTTTCAAAGATAAATATAGAGTATAGTAGTTAAAGCCGTAATTCTAATCGTTAAATTGAGTCATCAGAGATGGAAATGGAACTACCAACCTGTCGGAGACAGCTCCTTAAAACTGATATGATTGTTTCTTATCATTGTTCTATGAACATTCTATTGTTAATTGCCACAGTAGTCATAGACATAGTAAAGGTGTAGCAGACAAAACAAATGCCATTAGCTTTACCTAATAATATCAGAAAACTTGCCGAAAAATGTAAAAGGATTAATAATTTTCATGAGAAGTGTTTAAATTCTGTATTTAAATACTAAATTATGGATTATCCATAAGAATTCTGGTATCAGATAAGGAGATCAATCCTGACCTAAACTTAAGGTATCATATTTCCAACTGAAATGGAATTTTACTATAAGGCAGGTAAGCTCAAATTACATGGTAATGCTGGGGCAGCTCTGGTGATAATAACTGATAATGGCAACACTAAAAAGCAGATTGAGGAATCCAAACTAAAAGAACTCAAAGTCCAGAAATTTACCCTCAGATTTCATTTCAGTTCCTACTACCCTCTTACTAGTGCTGCCAACTGCAGCCGTATCAACTGCGCCAAACTTCGCTGGTGGCTCATTTTCCACTGGTCTTGGCACTTCTGGTGGTGTGCTGCACCTAATCAATGCCCAGTTCACACCTTCAAAGAAGGGGTGCTGCTTGATTTCAGTTGCACCCCTTTTAACCCCAAGACGATGCTGTGGCTCCTTCACCAACAGGCCCCGGATCAGATCCCGGCTGGCATAACTGGTTGCCGGTGATTCGGGGAACCTGAGCTGCTGGCCTACTACGTTGAAAAGTGTAGCACGGTTTCCTGACCCTTTGAAGGGGGTTTTACCATATAATAGCTCATGCAAGAAAATTCCAAATGTCCACCAATCAACTGCACTGCCATGACCTTCTCCTTTGATAATCTCAGGGGCAAGGTATTCATGGGTTCCAACAAAGGACATAGATCGAGCTTGAGTTGGCTCGGCTACAAGCTCTGGAAGTGTGCTGGATGGCAACCCAGGCTCAACTCTAGGCTTCCGTGTCTTCTTGTTTTTCTGAGGAAAGAGCCGAGGAATAAAACATGCAGGTTGGATGCATGCTGATGAAGGCTCAATACAAACAGGCTGGACACAGAATGCACCACCCCGTTTTGAAGGGTCACCATCAGAAGTTCTAATAAGAGTTGGCGAAACAGCGCATCTAAGGGAAAGATCAAAATCGGAGAGCATTATGTGACCATCATCTCGAACCAACACATTTTCAGGTTTGAGGTCTCTATATACAACTCCAAGCATATGAAGATATTCAAGAGCCAGCAAGACCTCCGCAGCATAAAAGCTACATATAGAGAAAATGACAATGTAAATCATTAGAATAATGTGTGCCAGACATTTGTATATTCATATATTCATATATTCAAGTGCTACCAGTTATGTATCTCAAATTTAAAGAAGCAAAAACAGCTTAAGGACATTACAATTTCTCTAGTCTAGATAAAGCTTCATGAAAAGCTAAGTAATTGCATGACTATACTTGAACATATGCACATAAACACACACAAATACATAGAAACATTGATCGCTATAGTGCAAAGCAAATCTTTGTGATGGAAAGCAATTAACAAAGAGCTTAAGTAAAGGAATTTGACCATGTAATTTAAAGCATACCGTGCAGCATATTCTGAGAAATGTTTCCCAGGTTGCCGCTGTCTTAAAGTGTGTAGATCACCCCCAGGACAGTATTCCATCACCAAACAGGAGAATCTGTCAGTCTCAAAATGTGTATACAAAGTCGGCAGAAATGGATGATCCAGCAACTGCAATATCTCCCTCTCTGTCTGTGCTCTAGTCAGTTTCTTTCTGACTGCTAGGGATGCCTTATCCATAACTTTCATTGCAAAATAACACCGTGTTCCACTCAGCTCTGAGAGATATACACTTCCAATATCACCACAGCCTAGTCGTTTGAGTAACTTGAAATGACTCATGCCCAAAATTCCATCCCTAAATCGGATGGCAAGGATAGCCTTCCACCTAGGATCATTTCCTTTATGAGGCTTATTGGCACTACCAGTAATGTTGCTCCAGTTGCTGTCATCACTAAGGCCACTGCTATCACTTGCCCGACTAGCACTAGTTTTTGCACTCTCTAGCGAATCGCCCCTTACACTCCCTTTAGTACTATCCCAGTTCCTGTCTAAACTAAGCATGCCATCACTAGTGATTGCATCACTTCGATATGTACTAGCACAACTATTAACAATGCTCATTGCTGTGACAACACCAGTACTATCAATACTACTAAGTGGACTGACATTACCACTAGGAGGCAAAGAAGCATCCCAAACACATTCCTTTTCCTCAGAATCTGGAGGAAGTAGGGAGTTCTCAGTATTTTGTGACGCTCGATGACCCCAAAATGGTGACGATATGTTTCCGATGTCATTTAGTTCTTCAACCAGACTTTCTTCAGGAGAAAGAACAGCTGGACTTGGTTTTTTGGCAGGAACACGAATTGAGAGATCTTCCAGGAAAGGACCCTTCATGGACATGCTCTTCAATAAGCATCCAGCCTCAGATTTGTTTTGACCTATTGGTACATAAACCGTTCTCATAAGATCTGTATCAACAGGTTCTGGGGGATGACTAGCACCGGCAAATAAACTTGAACCACCATCCTCAAATGAATCATTGCTGCCCTTCAATGACTCAAAATCAAGCACCAGTTCTTCTGGTTCTCGTAAAGAGGCCTTTCCTTTCCATGTTCCAGGCGGTGCAAAACAGAGAGATTCTTCAGATGTTCGAGGTTCGAACACCATATCGTGGTCATCATGATCATCTTGTTCCAAAGTGATCCGTGCATTTGATAACTGAACCACTTCTCTGATGGAGGCTAGACGTGTCATAGGCATATCCCTAGCTTTTGACAACTGATTCAGCTCTCTTGCTGACATCCCATGGACAATTGGAACCTCCAGCCCGTTTCGTCTCTGAGCAGCTTCTCTTGCTGCAGCCATGTGTGCATTTGATACCCCGACCAGGATAGGCAAGGTCCGAGGAAGTGCCTTTGGTTCTGCAACCCTCTCCATGTCTCAATATCACATAAAGAGCTATATTTAGGAAGACCCTGCAAATAGATCAAAGAGTTCACTCAATAGGAGCTCCATTTTAATTAACTTAGATTATAACAAATAAACATTTATCAACAAACAAGAGGATGAACACGTCTCAGATAAATCCTCAACTAGCCAAAAGAAAGAACCAATTAATCCTACTTTACTTTAGTAGTGTGAGCTGCTTAAAAGCACAACCACCATCACAAACTAAATCAACATAGAAATGACACATGTAGAAAAACCAATAGTAGCTAGAAGATCATCAACAATAGAGCCTTGTGTGAAATCTATTTCCCATTATTGAAACAGCCTCTGAACACATAGGAACTAGAATTATTCATATCTGAAACTGATTTGGTATAGGAAAATTCTAGAGAAACAACTGCACAGAGCATAAACAGTGAAATTGTGCTGGAATATGATTGAGCTTGTTGGTCATTGATAAAAAGATATACAAATCTTCAAAGCCTCACTGACCCTTCACTCAGATTGCCTCAAAATGCCAAACCCTTAAACCAAGAAACCCCAACACGGAGGTATCAATGAAAGCTCAGCAGATCAGGAAATTACAAAGTGAACTGAACCATCCAAACACTTGCTTCATTTGCCATCAAAACCAAAACGAAAAACAAAAAGAAAAACAAAATCCACATAAATTCACAAAATCCAGTCTCTTAAAAAAGTAAAGAGCCAGAAACAAAATAACAACAATAATACAAAAGAGGAGGGAAAAAAAAAAAGAAAAGAAGAAGGCACGAGGTGGATAAATGCCAAAATGCAAGCCACTGTTGTCTGTTCTACATTCACTTCCATCTCCATTGCTTCACAATACCCACATGAACAAACTCATGAGATCCAAACCAATCTCCTCAACCCCCCCCCCCCCCAAAAAAAAAAGTAGAGAATCTGAAATTGCCAAAACAAAACAGTGAAGCAAAAGAGAGACCTAGGCTCCAAAATAAGAAAGAAAGAAACGAATGAAGGTACAAACCCAGCATTGAAATGAAGGACAAAAGCCTGGTAATGGGTTTTTCCTTTGTTTCCAGTGTTTTTCTTCTGGGTGCAAATAACACAACTCTGTCTCACACACTCTCTCTATCTATCTCGGCCTCATACAAAGTGAGTTGTTGTAAAGCTAGAATGGTGAGTGATTGTGAGAATCAAATCAAATCAATGAATGAATGAACAAAATGGAGGTAGCATTATCTTTTCTTTTCTTTTTCCCTTTTTCTTCTCTCTAGGTAGGGAAGGGGCTGGGCTGGCTATGACAGTGGGTTTGGTCCGGTCGCTGCCTGCAACTAAAGTGACAGTTATGGTTACAGCTTTTGCTTTTTATTTTTATTATTATTATTTTCTCTCTCTTTCTCGTGTAACTGATGATGCAGTGATGTTGCTTCCCTGTTTGCTTTGGTATATAAATAGGGAATAAATTGTAAATGCTTTGGTATATGATATGATGCCGTATATTTATTGATAATTCTTATTTTTATTCTATTCAGTTATTTTTTAAAATTTTGATAGTTTTCTTATTATGTAGTATTACCCATAAAGAATAAGACAATGTAAATAGGACTGATTCAGTTCTTTGGTGAGTCATCTTACTTCTTACATCTTACATATTTTTATATCAGCGAGTTTAGACAATAATCTTAAAGTGTTTATTTGGTTTAAAGTTTAGGAGATATGAAAATATGTTTTATTAAAATGAAAAATACTACTTATTATAAAAATCCCTTAAAAAATAAATTTGATATTAATTTTTACATACTAATTATGTAAAACAAAATTTATACTGTCAATAAATAAAATTATTAAAAAATAATAAATTATAATAAATAATTATTATAATAAGTAACCTACCTAAATCAACACTTTCTTGCAAATTAGATTATCAGTATATAAAAAATTAATTCCAATAAATTTTCTCTCCTCCATTTTTCAAAATGTGAAATAAAACATGTTCAAACTAATGTAGCTCTGACCCTCAACTTAGTTTTCCGAACTGAAAAAATAAATAAAGATAAAAGAAAAGAAAAAAGAAAGAGTGAGAGAGGTGGACCTGCTGATAGGGAAGAGGTGGGTGTGGGGTAGCAGCACTAGGAGTGGGACCAACAGTGCTGGTCCTTTGAGGTACACTTCTTTTCAAAGGAGAGAGGGTACTACCGCATCTGCATCTTGCATATGCAAATGCATGCCCGATGCCCTCTCTTTCTCTCTCTCTCTCATCACTGTCAAGCAGTTTTCTTTGATCCGCTTTTAGATTTCGGTAATGGCGCGTGCTATTCACGTGCATCCCTTGCGCGTCCAGTTGTAGCATTTTTTTATAGAATTTTTTTTATGATAATAAGTTTTTAAAAATAATAATGTTACATATATACATTATTATAGGTATATTTCTCAAGATTTTAACTTTAATACATTAATATAATAACAGTATAAAAATATTTTACCAACGTTTAGTTAATTTAAGTAATTTGATATTTATTTCCTTTAAGCAAAATTTTGGATTCGAATCTTATGAGTGAAAAAAAAAAAAACACTGAGAGAGTTTTATCCCCTATAGGAAGCTTATCTGGCTCGAATTAAATTAATTGAAATCCAATAGACTTTTCGAATATTGATGATCCATACAAAAAAAAAAGTATAAAAATATTTTATATAAATATTTAATAATGTATTATTATGTCAATAAGAGAGGTTGACTCTCACACCTACTAAGTGTATGTTTGGATTAATGTTTGAAAACAAGGGCTTGTTTCAACTTGATTCTATAAAATTGATTTTAATTAAAAGTGAGTTACTATCAACATTATTTATATTTGGAAACTTTTATATCAAAAGTAATTATGATATAATGAATATTATTTTCGATGATATAAATCAAAATGGCTTTTCGATGTGTAATTACTAAAATGGATATAGGTTTTATATTTTTTAGTTTATTTAAAAAGACTATATTAATATTATTATAAAAATTATATAAATATTAGTTTAAGATATTTCATAAATATGATTATGAATATTATAAATAAAATTATACTAACAATATTATTATAAATAAATTGATGAAGAAAATTTTCTGTACAATTAAAGTTTATTTAAGTATTATAAATGAAATTATTTTTAAATATATAATTTTAATAACTTAAACATTATTAAACCTTATTTATTAAATAATAAGTTTAATTTATATGCATCAATAACATAAAAAAATTTTATATTTTCAATCAATAAAAATGCAAGAAAGTGTTAAATCATATTAGATAACCACTCACTATGATAAGGGATTTATAATGATTTGACATTTTTTCATATTTTTATTAGTGAACTTTTATACTATTAATATATATAAATTAATCTCTTAAATAATATGTAAATAATGATATAATATTAAGTTAAAGGATATTTTTATCAATACACACCCCTAATGAGTTTTCAATCAACGCAAAAGCAACAAAACATTGCTTCCACGTTCAAGCATCCAAAATTAAGTTTGAGTCCATAGTCAATTTTGTTAGAAAGTACCTAAACATGTATGGGACAACTTTCAATGCTCCAAAAGTGAGTTGGATCGCTTTGAACGCCAATCGAAACACACTCTAAAACCCTCTTATCCTCCTCCTCCTTTTTCTCGCCTTATTGAAACCCTCTCTCACCCCTCTCCACTAATGTTACGGCGCTTCCTCGACGCTGATCTATTATTTCACTTGTCAGCCATTATTGTTGCTCCTATTATTCTTGTTATTGTTCCTTCTCTTATACTTCGTTTGCTAGCTCTTTTCTCTTCTCTGTAATAGTAGCAATGGTAGTAATGGCAATGGATGCAATTGAGAAGCTCTTGCTCATGGTGCATGGTTCTGACTTATGAGAATGGAGACACTACCTCTAAGACTTCCTCTTCTTTGTTGATGGGATTGGGTTCTTTTGTTACATATTTCCTAGGTAGGTCTTGAATAGAAGGTAAATGGGTTAGAATGTTGGCGATGGCAGAAAGTTTCCTCTTAAGAGTGTATATAGTATAAAGTATAAATGGGGGGTAAAATATCATATATGGGATTTAGGATGGCAAAAAAATAAAAGTTTTGCTAAAGTGGGTACCTATAAAGATTACCAATAATAGTGATGAGAACAGAGACAGATTTGGTCCCCAAGAGAGTGGGGGGAAGTCCCTATTTAGTAAATGGGACAGAGGTGGGGGATGAGATCCCTGTCACATGGGCACCCATTTAATCCCCATTAATATGAATTAATTTAAATGGCTTCGTATATACAATAAAAAAAATAAGTTATTCTCCTCTCAATAAAATTTAGATATCTGTGTCTTTATGATTTTGGATATTTCTAATTATCTTTTAATAGATTTGTATCATGTACTATATTTTTAATTTAGATTGTGTTATGTCAATGAATTATGGATATTTATAAATATTTTAATATTTTATTTATATTTAAGAATTTTATTTTTTATTTTTTATAAATTTTTTTGCGTAAACCCACAAATATTCGCAAAGATTTGATTCCCTGCTTGGAATACGGAATGGAAACCTATGACGGGATGGGGACGAGAGACAAAATTCTAAATGGGAATTGTCATCCCTAATGGGATTTATGTATAATTTTACATATAAATCACATCTATAAAATTTTACCCGCTTTTTTTAGTCTCATACCAGATGGAATTCTACTGATTTTTGATAGTATTGTCGATGTAGCCATTGAGGAGGCAAGCAACAAAATTTGTGCACTTAAATGATATGCAATTTGCATTTGTCGTTTTTCAGAAGGAACTACCTAAAATATAGTTGAAGGCATAAGTTGATGGAGACCTATTCAATTATGCATTGTTAAGGTTAAATTCATTTGCTGATCCCTATATTTCTAGCGTGTTTTTGATTAAGTCTATATTTTGAAAGTTTTTAATTCGGTCCTTATGCTTTGAAAACTTTGTACGTGAGTCCCTAGCATGAATTATTCCTTCCTTCTCCATTATTTTATATACAATTGGCTGTTAACCATGCTCCATTACACCATACATATCAGATAGACTTTCAATTAAATTCACTAACATCAATGATCTTGTCTAATTTTAGCATATAATAAATCTTCTTAATAATAATTTTCTTCTCAAACATGCTATAAAAATAATTAAAACTATGATATTTAGTTTTGATGCATATTACACTCTTTATTTTTCTTTTTTCTTTTTCTTTTTTGGCTAGCTCACTAAATCATTAACACCACATTATGGTTAACGGCCATGTGTGTATGGTATACCAGAGAATGGATGTAGGTTAACTCATGGTAGGAACCCAATTATAAAATTTTTAAAGTATAAAAGACCTAATAAAAAAACTTTTAAAATATAAGAGTCTATTTAAAAATACATTAAAACTATAAGAACCTGCAAATAAATATAACCTATTATTAATGACTAAATTAGTCCAAATTTGTGTCATCTAATCATAACAAAAGATCTAGTAAAATTTGAAAAAATAATAGCAAAATAGAGAAAAAATACATACAAGAAATAACATAGTTCGATGACTTAAACACATATTTCTATAATAGTGTACAATAGCAAACACATAATGAAAAAGAATAATTACAATGTAAAAAAAAACCTCATATTTAAATCCGTTGTTACACTCAACACAATGTCTTTTAATATTATCCATGAAGATATTTCTTTCAAAATAAAGCGACATATCTAAAATAAAGTAAAATAAAGTCAAGGTCAATAAAGTAAAATAGAAAAAATAAATAAAAATACATATTAAAATTATGGAAAAAAAAATAACTACAGTACCTTCAATCCAATTACTCTTACTTCATCAAAAAAATAAAATCAAGATCAATAAAGTAAAAAAAAAAAAAAAAGTGCAAATTGAAACAATCAAAACGGGTGGGAAAATGTTTTGCTTATGAAATAGCAAATACACAACTTTTATATTATTATGATTTTTGCAAAAAATTTTGACTATATTTTTCTAGTTATATAGCATTGTTGGGAAGAAAAGGTTAAATTAATCTAGTCCATATAGTTGTAGTGTGTTTTTAAATATGTTCCTATATTTTAAAAATTTTTAATTGAATCCTTATAATTTAAAAACTTTGTAATTGAGTCTTTACCGTAAGTTGGTCATTTATTCTCCATTATGCCATACACACATGGTTGTTAACCGTATGCTATTACACTATACATACCGAATAGACTTTTAATTGAATTTGTTGATGCAGATGTTCTTATCTAATTTCTACACATAATAACTTTTCTTCTTATACATGCTCCAAAAAAAAATTAAAAATTTTTTATGCATATTATGTTTTCTATTTTGTCTTCTGTCTCTTTCACCTCACTAAATCATTAACATCGCAATATAATTAACAATCACATGTATATAATGTAATGAAGAATGATTGGTCAACTCACAATAGGGATTTAATAACAAACTTTTTAGAATACAAGGACTCAATTAAAAAATTTTAAGAAACAGACATCTTTTTAAAAATAGGTTGACCTCCAAGTTAATTTAAGGAAAAAATATATAGAAAAATAACGTGTCAAGGAGAAAACCATGAAACGCATACGCAGAATAAGGAAGGCAAATATGCATGGGGCAAAAGTGCAAAGTAATGATAAGGGACGCATACAGAGAAAATGAAAGCGATAAAGATATTTGGATGATTGAATTTCACATAATTATTATTATTTTTTTATATAATTATTATTATTTTTTTGTTTAAAAAATTACCAACGTATTGTATAGAGTTACCAGCATTTTGCAAAGATAGAGTTATTAGTGTCAACAAAATATTGGTAACTCTATTTATACAATATACTGGTAACTTTGTCCAAAAGCTAGTAACTTTATTAAAAATATTGGTAATTCTATATAATAAGTCGATAATTTTACCTAAAATATTAATAACTTTGCTAAAAATACTTGTAACTCTATATAATATACTCATCACTTTGTCTAAAACACTAATAATTTTACTGAAAATACTGGTAACTCTATATAATACGTTAGTAACTTTGCTAAAAATACTAGTAATTTTATTGAAAATGCTAGTAACTCTATATAATATGCTAGTAACTTTATCTAAAATACTGATAATTTTACTAAAAAAACCAATAAATCTATACAATATACTGGTAACTTTACCTAAAATATTGATAAGTAACTATATATAATATATTGATAATTTTACCCAAAATATTGGTAATCTTCTATACAAAAATATCTTGAACAAAATAAACAATAATCATATGGAATTAATTATCTAAATATTTTATCATTTTCTTCCCTTTCTTCCATATCGATTGCGATTTTGTGCATTTCCTAGACATTTCTCAAAGTGCAAACAGCTCTGGCTTTTCTTTTGGAGAAGAAATTTCAAAAGTGCTCTTGAAAGTGGACAAATAATGAACGTACGATGGCGTCTGATACAAAAGCTGATGAATGAGGGACACTGGACAGGAACGGACGCATGCGCGTGCAGGTTCGCCATGGTGTACTGCCGATGCACCAAATTCGCAGTCACAATACTTGAAAAATCAAAATAAAATAAATAGCTAACAATAAGAGGAATAATGTGTCTATATGAAAATACAAACATGTTAAAGCACCAAAAAGTACAAACATTTTATGATCCTAATTGTAACTAATTATAACTGCAATATTGTCGTTATAGATATTTCTATAAAGAGTAATTAAAAGTATACACCTGTCTCAAACAAAATATCTATGCATGATATTTCATTTAAAAATTAAATAGAATAAATATAAAAATTTGATTCAAGGTTTTTCTTTTTATAGCTATATTGTGATAGTAACTAGGATTGTATTAGTTGCATTTTTTTATAATGTTTAATAATTATAAAAATCACAACACAATCATAATTACAATCACAATTGCCATTTAAAATTATGAATGAGAAGGAAATAATGAAAAATTCATTCAATTAGGGTTAATGTAGCTGGAAAGAAACGAATTCAAATCCCACAAAGATCCGAGTTTGATTCTCGCTGTCGATATGAGGGCCCTATTGATAGGCAATATCTTAAACCCCATACAAGTGTTCTATGAGCCCAGGGGCAGCAGTGCCCCGTTCTTGGTGGGATGAACAATATTGAATTCACCAAAAAATTTTAATAAAAAAATAGCAAAAAACTCATAGAAAAAAGAAAATAGTAAAAATAATAAAATAGTATTCTCACTTACTTTTTTATAAAATTCTCAAAAAATGATACTTTTGTAATTAATATTAAAACAAAAATAAAAATAAAAGACGTTTATAAAACCAAACGGACTCTTTACTTGTTTTTAGTCTTTAATCCATGGATTGGCCATTGTCTACAACTTTAACCACCAAAATAAAGTTAGGTTACGATTTATGCAAATCCTTTAGATTCTTGACCATATATCTAGTAAAAATTATAAGTAATTTTGTACTTAGATTATCTATTAAATTAAAAAAATCAAAAAATACAATTGAAAGCAAAAACTCTTTTTTTTTCCCAAAATAGTGAAAACTTGTCTACACTACCCAATTTGATAAAAAGAATAAATAGGGCTTCAATCCATTGGAAGAGATAAGCTGCAAAATTAAAGTATTGAAGTTAATATACGAGTATAGGCCAAGGCTGTGGTGCACTAAATTAAGTATGGTGCACCATACATCAGATAATCTAATGGCCAAGATTTGGAAACTATTCATACACCAAAATACTGTAAATGTACCTTAATCCGCGTGAATTGCTACAATGATGCAATCATGGTCAACTATTTGACCACCACCTTGTTGACCATTGCATCGCCTAACCAGCACCGCCTCGATTACCACCTTCATCTTGGTCTAAGTCTTGGTTAAGAATCATGTGAGCAACATGCAACAACTGGTAGTGCTTTTGCATCACACCACCGATGAAATTGCCCACTAGGGACCTTGGCTCGAGGGGCGAGTTGAGGCTGTCGAAATCCCAGCAGCTTGGTCCAATGGCTTTGACCTTCAAGAACCTGCTCTTGAGGCAAAAGCAAGGGCCACCCATACTAGTTGGAGACGTGGCGATGGTCTGACAGTAAGGCATAGAGTTGACGGCAGAAGAGGCAATTGGGAGGGGGAACCTTGGGATGACAACGGACAAGAGGAAAGCAACATCGCAGACCTGCAGGGGCTTGGCCAATGGCGATGGCAGTGGGATGTGTTGGTGAGTTGCAAAGCAGATTGGTGGCGATAGAGTCGATGGTAAAAGAGGCAATAGGGAAAGGGCGAACCTTGGGGTGACAGTGAATGAGAGGAAAGTAACATCGCAGTCCCGCCGGGGCTTGGCCGGCGGCGATGGTGGTGGGATGTGTTGGTGAGCTGCAGAGAAGATTGGTGGCGAAGAAGAAAGGCGATTGTGAAAGACAGACTGGCTTTCCTACGATGCATTGGTGTATGAAGATTATCCAAATCTTGGCCATTAGATTATTTGGTATGTGGTGCACCACACTTAATCTGGTGCACCACAGTCTTGGCCTACAAGTATGATAGTCAATCTTGATATAATAGGAGTTCAAAAGAACATTAATTAGTTTAAGTGGTTCAACACTTATTTTATTTAAACAAGATTTTGAATTCGAATATTGTAAATGGAAAAAAATTACGTTGGAAGGGTTTTATCTTAATAGTGGATTGACTTGGCCAGTCAAATTAGCTGGAGTTCAATAAACTTTAGATGTTGGAATTTAGAGCAAAGGAGTTCAAAAAATTATAATTAAAAATTAAGTATAATGCATATGACATTAATTTTTTATGTAACAATCACTAGCTAATATTAGGAAAAGTAAGTGTAATAATAATATAAATATCAAAAGAAGTCTATATGATTTTTAAAACAAAATAGATGTTAAGGGTAACTATGCTAAATTTCAAGAAAAATCAATGTAATTTTTCATAATTAAAAATGCTACTAATTTACAGAAATAATATGCGTGGAAAATATAAAAGTATAAATATAAATATTATTTAAATTTTATTTTTGAAGATTGAATATTTACTTTTACTATGTATCTATACATTACTTAATTTCACGGTTTGGTATTTTTTTTTTAAAGTAATTTTATGCAAAGTACATATTTTTTTTCACTTTCTTTACATTGGGCTTTAATTCTATCATGTTCCTACTACTTACATGACTGATTTTGACGGTTGTATTCATGCATATCCAAAGATGTATAAATCTGGGCATAGAATCTAACCACGAAGAATTTTACTGGAGAAATACAAAATTTTTGAAACTGTTCAAATTTGATAAATTTGTGAAGCTAAGATTTTTTAAACTATCCATGAATAAGAAAGCCAGGTATCTTTGTAGCTTCACCTATCATATTAAGATTTTGCGATATTATTTCTTTAAATGAGGGATCCATAGGTGGACATAGTGTAACAGCAAAACTTTACACTAGATCAATTAAAAATAGCATTCCGCTTGATAGTTTCATATTTTGGTCTCCATGTTAAGTCTTTTTCAAACTAACATATTCCTATGGGTTTTTGAGAAAATTTAGGGTGTATCTGTTTTACGAAAATATTCTCTGTTTTGGTTTATTGCTTTCATTTTCTAAAAAAAATTTTCATTTTCATATTTTTAAACTTTAGAAAATATGTTTGGTCTATAAAAATAGATTCTATTTTCAAATAGAAAAAATAATAAAAATACGTTTGATTTATCCATTTTTAAAATACAAATTTCAAACTCAAATTTAAAATAATAAAATTATTTTGTTATTAGAATTACACCATTACCATTTACATAAAGATATCAAAATTTATAACTTCAATACTTTAACTTTGAACTTCAACTTTTTAGCCCCCACAAAATAAATCTACGGCTCAATGAAGTCCATATGCATTGCAATATCAACTACAACCTTTTTTTGTTCTCGAGAAAATAATTTATACATATCTATTATTAATATATTTTGACACCATTTTTTTATCTTTTTTAATCTTTTATTTTTTTATTTTTTATAATTTTTTTAACTTTATAAATAGATATCTAATTAGACATATTTAAAGATATATACAAATAACATTTTTTTTTTTTCTAGCAGAGTTTCTCAATCTAGTCACCTAATCCAAGAACCCAATAATAAAATTATATTTATTATTAAACAATGAAAATTGGAAAGTATCCAAGTCAAAAAAATTATAAATAAATAAATAAAAGTGGCGCGACAGAATGGCGGCAGCCATGGAAGGCACCTCTTTCTTCTTCGCAAGCGGTTTGGACAGTCACAATGATGTGTTACCTGCTTGCACAAACTACGACGAGAACATCCCACAACCTGCAGTGGCCGCAGAGGCTATATCAACCTGCGATGATGGCGGTGCGTGCGATTAGCAGTGAACTAGCCTGCGGCGACTGTTGTTGCCTCCCGCTATGGTGCACTCCCTATTGCAACTCGTGGAGGGCTTCTTCTCCTCTCCTACAGCTCCGTGAAGTCTTAGCTAGCACCAGCAGTGCGAATGGACAAGAGTTGCAGCGGCATCCCTTCTTCTTGACATAAGACGGCCATGGCAACAGATCTCGATTCTCCGAAGCGAAAACATGGTGTAAGCTTTGAGTGAATCATTGAAGGAAAGAAGGGGAAAAAAACTATGGGTTCTACTTTGAGAAGATTCGAATGCGATGCATTGGTGTAAAGGGAGGAGATTTCCTCATATTCACTATTATGTTTGTTTTCAAATGAAAACATTTCCTATAAATGGTAACACTGAAAACGTCAAAATAGCATTTCTAATTTTATGGCTCTTTTTGAAAATTTCTTCGAGCAAATGTTTTCTCTAACACCCAACCAAACGTATTTTTGTGTTCATTTTCTAGTTTCTTTGAAGATGAAAACAGGAAATCTCTAAACTAAACACGCTCATATATTCCTAATTTCCTATTGGTTTAGTGCATTGATTTCTTCGCTATTTTTTCATCCTTTTTCCTGTAATTTTAAAATTATTAATTGTGAAGACCATTTTAAGGAACTTAAATCTCGACCAGGACAATAACTGAATCGAATTCAAGATTTTTCCAAAATCAGTCGCTGTCGATCTGTCTCGCGTTGCCGCTGCGGCACATTGCAGCCTCCGATTTTGATGCGTAATGGTGACTAATCATTCATGCGTTTGTCTGAAGAATGACATTGGGTTGTCTCATCAATACTAGATAGAAATCAACTCACAAAACCTGAAATGCTTATATTATTAAAATAACTTTTTCATATAATGTATATGTTTCATCGATTCAATTCATGTATCATAATTATTTATTAATATTAATTTTCAGATAATTAAATATTAATAAAATAGTTATTGCATAATTTTACTTTTATATATTTCAAAATTATTTATTATTCTAATTTTGATATATA
The DNA here is from genome assembly GCA_031439595.1 of Pterocarpus santalinus. Classification (NCBI taxonomy): domain Eukaryota; kingdom Viridiplantae; phylum Streptophyta; class Magnoliopsida; order Fabales; family Fabaceae; genus Pterocarpus; species Pterocarpus santalinus. The sequence continues at coordinate 9,253,367 of CM062526.1, read as the reverse complement.
TAAAATATACTAAATAATTTCATATTAATATAATATTTTATAAACCTAATCTATAAAATATAAACTTTTAATTTAATGATAAATTTTGTCACAAATTTTTAGTAAAAAATTATTTAATAGTATAAGAGTAATTTTAATTTACATTGTGAAGATCCTTTTATTTCAGGAAAAAATCTTGACACATTTACATTATTAAATAACTTTCACAAACATTTAATTTTACCAATCTTACTGTTAAATTGAAAGTTCTTATTAGGTAAATCAAACACGTAAAATTTCATATAATTTTAAAAGAATTAAATTTTTTTTACTGGACTATGGTTTGAACCTTAGTAATAAAAGCAAGGAAAATGTACTTCCTGAACTATTAAATTAATTAATCCCTAGGATTAAAGCAACATATTTTAATTAATTTGAAACTTCTTAAATGTCTAAATTCTCTATATGAATAATGGGCAAGTGTGGATTTGAAATGAACTTTATTTTCCTCATTTTTCAATTATAATTAGGGAAAAAAAAACACTTTAGTCTTGTACTATAAACTATATGTACTTTATCCCATGCATTTTAAAAAAATGTAAATCGATGTCCTAAACATTTTTGAATGTGTAAATTGATCTTTCTGTTAACTTTTCTATCAATTGTTAATGAAAATAATTCAAGATAGTTTAAGTATTAGGTTGCACATTTAGAAAAGTTCACAAGGTTGATTTTCACATAACTCAATATTCAGGGGTATAGTACACTAATTTTGACTAAAATATAATTTAGGAAAAGTCAAGGTGTTGATTTACACTATTTTAAAATGCAACGGTTAAAATGCACATGGTCTATGGTTTAGAGGTAAAGTACTTTTTTCCCTTATAATAATTAAGTGATATGTTTGAAATTTCTATTGTAGAAGCTTTTTTTTTGGTAGATAAACAAGATCAATTCTAAAACAGAGAAGAGCATAATAACATAAGAGAAAAATAAAAGCCATCATAGCAATGACACCTAAGATCACAACTCCCATCTAGCAGCAATCCATGAAGACTACTACACCAACAATAATATACCTATGATGTTCTTATTGTAGTATAATCAAGCAAACTACAAAATCATGCATAACTACTGCAGATTGCACTATCAACCCCATTTTGCACAATCGCAGATTTATACCAGTAGTGGATTTGCTTTTATTAATTCACCTTCTTTCTCTTAGCCATTGCCTAACTTAACCAATGTTAGAAACCACCTCTTGGGGTGTCAAAGAAGCATTCTAACACCAAGCATTAGACTGATATCCCACAGTTAACTTGAGATGTTGGACTTCAAGCATCCAATCCGGCTTCATACCTTCAAAAGTGATCCTGTTTCACATTTTCCAAATAGCCCAAATAACCACTAATATAAAGATACCCATAGTTTCCTTTCTAAACAAGAAACATAAGCTTCACATCAAGCAATAAAAATTAGCATCATTATTAAAACAACACCTAAATAAGTTCCACCAATTTAAGTAAGGGCACCTTAAGTTCCACCAAGCAACATTGTTAGAAAAACATATGGTTAATGCTTTCAACTTCAGAATGACAAAAAGGACAAAAGCAGAAAGTGTTGTTTTCAAGTCCTTAAATTCATTCTACAATAGACTTCTATCTCCACAATTATGTAGTCTGTATACCACCAACACAGCTCCTTGGAAATTTTATGGTTGGAATTAACCTACCATACATATCCACCTATTCCCCTTTTAAAAAACATGGATCAGAATTATAATATTTTCCCATGCATAAATAAGCCCTCCACTTCCTTCAATGGTACCTACTTCATCCCGTTACCCCACCAACCCTTCACGTTTGCTATTGACACAATAGAGAATTTTGCCTCTTCTAGTCTCGAAAAATTATCGCCTTTTTCCCCCTCTAATTCCTTATTACTCCATATTTGCCACTCCCCTTATTCCTCTATAGTTCCATCACAGAAATTTCATAAACACAAATTATAAAACACCTGAATACAAACGAACCACTATTGCAGAGACCCACCTCAATTCTTTCCCCTTTTCTTTTTCTTTGCCTTGGACTACTTTCTTCTCTTAATCTTCAGCAATGCCTTTGATACAACCACATCATCTTCTGGTATTAAGCCAATCAACTTTGCCATAGACACTATTTTGTTTGCTTGAGCTTCAGAGCTACTTTCTTCTTCATTTTCACTATGAATTTTGCCATGGATCCCTTGCCTATCTTCTTCTGATTCATGCTGGTCTTGATTGTCAGCAGTACACACCATCTTCTGGGCTTCTCAAAATTGTTTGTTTCACTTACATCCTCCAACTGGATGAACCCAGGAGGAAACTACTGACTATGTTAATCATTATTGGTGTTTGGCTGGTTTCTACTTGAATCAAGTCTTGGACCCATATTACATCTTTGTGGCCCATTTCTTTCTGCACCTTCATATCATAATTAGCTTCGCCCAATTACATTTCTCCTTAATTCAAAAACAATCTCCACTGTTCTCCTATTTTCGCTTAGCCTAGTAGTTGTTGTTCTTAAGCATTGGACACCTTTTAATTCAAAATTCAAATTAACTCCATCACTTAATGCATCATCATTATCATTTAATACACTTGTATACTTTTCCACATGTGATATTCTATTCTCCTTCCTATTTTGTGACTATTCAGCTTCTGGATTCATCTAACCTGATAGTTCAACTTTGTTAACACCTTCAAGGACCTTTGCAGTTGATTGAGTCTCTCTAGCTTATTCCTCTGCTAAAACATTGGCTGATCTGGCACAATCAAGACCAGCAGAATCCTCTTTAACATATTTGGGTTTATTAAATAATTAGATAGAATCTCATTCTATCTCCTTGATGTAAATGTCAAAAATCTTCCCTTGGATAATCAAGTTAACCAACCTTTAATAAAATGTAAATTTGTGGTGTCTACCAATATTTTGGCCGACCCAAAAGAATCACCTTGAGAAGTTGCTGAGTCAAAACACACAAAATTTCCCCATACCTTACTAATCTTTCGAAGATTTGAGTGTGACCATCTATGTATTGGAACCCCATGGCACTGTGGCACTCTAGCCATACTTTTCTTGTTAAACTTACATCCTCCTCTGACCAAGGCCTAATAAAATCAAAGAATATATATAAAAAAAAAGTCACTAGCTTCCTTTAGAGATTCATTCTTATCTTCTTTTGTTGCAAAGGTGACCAAAAACATGAATTTTCCAATATCTCCGATTCTTGACATCCCTAAACCAAGAAAAGCTAAGATGGATGCAACTATTTCTAGCTTTGATGGACTAAGCACGGTTCCAGCACAACTTCTTTTCAACCAATCCATCTTCTCTTTGCATGCTTCACCTTGTATGAACATTGATTTATTTGGTTTCTGTTCTTTGCTTCTATGCTTATTAAACTGCTTTCCATTATGTATAACCCTCTATCCCACATTCCTTTTATCGTCTGTTGTTTCTTTCTTCCAAGGTTTTTCATTGAGCACTTCTTTGAACGACCTGTTGTTCCTTAGAAAATGAAAAAAATGTTGGCCCTATTCTTTGGATTATGATGTTTTGCCTTCCCTTCTTCACTTCTTGCCTTTTTCCATAAGCTACTAGTTTAATAATCACTTTGAAATCCCTTATAGTTACTCCGTTAAGACTCTTGATTGCTTTCCTAGCTTCTTCCATTGATCAAAACCTTACAAGGCCAAATAGAGTAGCTTTGTTATTCCTCTTTTTTTGAGATACAAAAGCATCCACAACCTTCCCTTCAAAATTGAAGAGCTGTTGAAGCCATTTTCTACTCATTGGCGTAGGAAGATTATCTACAAATAGAGATAGTATATCTCCATTTCCATCTCTTTCTGTTGCTCTTCGCCTATCTGCCTTCCCCTACTCCATATTTCAACTCTATTTGTCCCTTTTTCCATTGTAAAAGCTAAAATAAGAATCATTCGAAAGATTCTTATTAGATCTTATAAATTAAAAGGTTTTTGTTGTTTTTCCTATTAAATATAAGGGTGTCCATTAGGTTAGATCATCCAATGGTTTCGACTTGGATTTTAAAGCTTTCTAAGCCACAAGGTACGAATCGGGTAATATATTTGAAAAATTTTAGCAACCTGACCAAACCCATCTATTTTTGTTTGAGTCCTTGCTACATGGCCTGAGAAAACATTGCCAAAAAATTTGTCAAATATAGTTGGCACATGTGGCAAATTTTGAGTGGCTAGGTAGAAATCATGAGTAGTTAAGAAATTTGAAGTGTTTCCATCACATTTTGCCATATAATTTAGGCAAGTAGTTGCTAGCAAATTTTCTAGTTGGGAAATATTTTCTTTTTTGTTTTGAATTGTCTTAAAAAAGCTCTAGGGAAAAAGGCCTATTCACCTCTTTTGTTTTTAAGATTTTCCCAACTTGCTTAAGGTTAAACAAGCAACCTGTTCTTTAGCTTCTCTAGCAAAACATATCCATGTGCAAGATTCCAAGTCCAATAGTGAAAAAAATTGTTGGGCTTGCCCTTTCTAGCTCTTTAGCACTATTCACTTTAGTAAATTGAGCTTAAAGAGTAATCAAAAGAAAATATGCTAAGTGCGTCAATCTATATGCTAAAGAAGCATTTAATAGACCATTGCGGTGAGAATTCAATGAACCATTTGGATGATAATAAATATCTTGAATAACTATGAGTAAAGTCAATAATTATGTCAATTTATATGCTATATTTATGATATTGACTTCAATTAGCTTGTGTAAATTGTTATACTTTTAGGATTTATGTATGCTTTCTTGAAAGCTTTAGGACTTATATATATTTTCTTGAACTTATTTGTGGTTTCTAAAATTTATGTATGTTGAAAGTTATAACTGTCATGCTTATTAAGAGATTTGATCTTTACATTAGAATTTATGTTAGATATGTTTAGACTTATTCTGTTCGATTATGTATTATGACATGTTTTAACAAGTAAATTTTTTTTTCATGTATATCATATCTAAGAGTTTGACCTATGTGAGTTAGGTGGGGTTGTGTTATAAGAAAAAACTTGCTTAACTTAACTAAACCCAACCCATTTCTTGAGTGAGCAGGTCAGGTCTAAAAAGTACCATAAACTCACGCAACCTAACCCACTAGACACCCCCAAAATGAATGTAGTCAACATTGACTCAATAATATTAAGATGTAGTTAAAGTAAAAGATATATCACGGAAGAAAGGGGTTGATTAAGGGCACCTAAAAAAAATATGAATATTTTATTAAAATAAGATAAAATTATATATTTTATTATAATAATGGAAAATAAAATGAAATTCATATTAAAAATTATTTAATTTTAGAATGTATGAGATACTTGGGCTTATTCTTGCCCTATTTAACACTAAACTATTAATAATAAGAAGATATATAATTTCCTTTGAAATTGTTTTAAGAAATAATTTGCACCTTCACAAATAAAACATGTCATATTCTTAATATTGATTTTAAGAAAATGAAGTCAACATATTTACACATTACTTATATATATAGATTCCATTTTGACTTCAATGGAGAACTTAACAATTATTAAAAAGTAGGCTAAAATATGTTTTTAGCCGTCCAAAATATTGGTCATTCTAGTTTTAGTCATTTAAAAAATTTTCCCTCAGTTTTGGTCCTTCATTATTTAAATGTTGCCAAAATTGTTCCTTGATGTTAACTCGGTTCTATTATGCGTTGATGTAGGAAACTATGATCTTATTCACCATTTCTATATGTTAATGCTTCACTATCTATTGCATTGCCATGTGGCCACTTTTTCATTTTACAATGACATGTGCAAGTCACCTATCATTCCTAACATTCATGCTCAACCCTAATCTATTGTTCAACATCCCCTCCCCTTTTGCAAAGGTCAGCTTCATCTCCCCTTTCAAATGAGTAGCTTTGTGACAGACCACTATGGCCAAAACCACAAGATCTTTAACTTCAATCACTCTAATGTCCTCATGATGAAGAATTTGTAGGTATGGAGATACCTTACTTCTTCTTACTTTAAGTAGTATGGAGAATTTTGGGAAGCCATTCGTAAGATGGCATGAGCTCTTATCTCTAATATACCTTTTTTTCTCTTCCTTTATTCTTATTTCCAAATGAAAGATTCATTAATTTCTTTGAATAGACTGACGATGGCATGGAAGTTACTAAACCTCAATGTGTATGACCTAATGATAGTTAGGTATTAGTTGAGTAGTGTAAAAGAAATATTGGAAAGCCATAAAGGTAGCTTACATTGGAAAAGAAGGATCTTTCGATTGTTTTTATATTTTGTATTATGGGTAATGGCATTTTGTAGTTGGGTTGTATTTTGGTGTGAAACCTTGATGTATTTAGGTTTAATTATGCTTAGCGAAATATAGTTATGTTGCAATGGGTGTTTTGAGGGCATGCTATGCATTAAACATGTAATTGGTGTAATGTATTTTGATGTTATTTTGTTTGATGATAAATGAAATGAGGATTTACCCTTGAAAATTTTGTGATATTGATAAATACATGTATAACTTGCACTGATATAATTTCTAAAATAAAGCATGAAGCTTGTACTAATATGAGTCTAAAATGCAACATTAACCAAGGCACAAGGTTCCCAAACATATAAATTGAAGATCAAATTCTGAGATTGTACTTGTACTTAATTATCATTGATATTAAATGAAGTTTGTTGAAAATCCATAGATTTATATGGATCTCAAGTTACGACAGCATGTGCTATGGTCCATGATCCATTCAATAGCATGGAACAAAAAATATAACATATACTAAATTTTGTCCACCACAGTGTTTGCAATTTATCCATTAAAACAAAAAAAGGACACTAAAACAATTGTTATTTCCTAAATCATCTCAAACCCACTCTGAAGGATCGTATCTCTTCCTTGACTACACAACCAATGACAATATCATTGTGGCTAAGAAATAGTTTATTTCATGAGACAGTTAAGGGCAAAAAAGGGTTCATGGCCATCAAAAGCAACTTAGAAAAAGCCTATGATAGGCTTAGCTAGAATTTTATTCAAAATTGCCTTGCTAAATACCTCGTTGACTTGATAATGAATTGCATCACCTCATCTTTATTTCAACTAGTGTGGAACGAAAGCAAAACTAAGGAGTTAATCCTTTCCAAAGGAATTTCCCAAGGCAATCCTCTTTTGCCCTACATATTTGTCATTTTTGTGGATCATCTCTTTAACATGAATCTCTTAGGCTATGGAAAACATGCTATAGAACCTTATGAAGGCAAGTACGACCCCTTTGTGTCTTATCTCATCTTTATCACCTTATGTTATTTATAGTGGCTCGTATCCCCCAAATCACTAAAGTTATGAAAAATCTTAATACTTTTTTTGAAGGCTCTAGTCATCTCATAAATAACAGAAAACTAGCTTTTATTTCACTGAGAATCTACATCTTTCGTTAAGAAATCAACTGGTTTCTATTAGTTGGTTCTCCAAGACCAAGGAAGTAATGAGAAACCTAGGTGCCTTCCTTAGCCCTGGCAAAACCAGCAAAACCCATTTCAAGTACATTATATGAAGATTAGTAACAAAATCTAGGGTTGAAAGGTACAATGCCTATCTCTTATAAGGAAGACCATCATAGCTCAATCAGTTCTTCGATCAATGGTTTCATACGCAATTTAATAGTTAGTCATTCCTAAAAGCACAAGTAGGGAGATTGAAAGAGCTTTGATGAGTTTTTACCTTAAGCCTCTTGAATTAGGATCTATCTAGGACTTGAACAGAAGAAATTTGATCAAATAAAAAATAAATTTATGCAGAAAATAGAGCTCCAAACGTCTTGTTAGAAAGGATGCGTATCTCACGCTACAGACCTCGGAATTGAGCGATTCCAAAACGAGGTGAACGTTCATGTTCTGAAACTCAATTTACACTCAAGAATCACCAAAAAACAATACATATAACTCGAGATATGATCAAGAGTTAATTGAGACAAATTCTAGAAATTTGATACGAAATTGATGAAAAAGAAATAAGATAAGAATGGCGCCACAAACCTAGTTTGCTAAGCTAAGAAGGATCGCCACAAGAATTGAAGGATTCTTGATAAGATCAAAAGATGCAACGAAGAACCCTAGCAGAGAAAAAAACTCATAATTTGTGCGACATACGTATTTTGCTCTATACTGATCTCCATATATTTTAATACAAATCAGTTTAAGAGTTTGCCCCTAAGACTTAACAAAACTAAAAATAAAACCCCTTAGCATAAGCATTACTGATATGTTCTAGTGGTTAAGGAGACATATTTAGCCTCAAGTGCTTGGGTTCTAATCCTGTTACAGATAATTTATATTTTTTTTATCACAACATAACAATAGAAAAATAAAATAAACAACTAAAGTCTTGCAAATTCAGATTGACTCTTTGGGCTCTTTTCCTCTCATTCCAAATGGGCTACGCATGTGTAAACCCTCATATTCATGTGTTGGGCTTCATTTGGATATTGGGTTTCAAATTGTGTTTGGCCTTCTAACAAGGAGATAATCACATGTTTAACAGCTTCTTGGGCCTTCTTTGCTCTAGCTCTTGTCATGGGTCCTCCTAAGCCTTGTATTGGATCTTGGGCTTCTTTTTAGGTATGAGTCTGGACTTGGGCTTGGGCCTTTGTGTCCTCATCGTTCCCTCCTTCTTGAGAAGCATTTGTCCTCAAATCTTGTAAGTTATCACCTGCATCATAGATGGACAAGTTAGCCATATTAAAAGTAGCATTCACACCATACTCACCTAATAAATCAATCTTCTAAGCATTATCATTGATCTTGGCCAATACTTTGAAGGGTCCATTTCCCCTTGGCATCAACTTAGACTTCCATTGAGATGGAAATCTTTCCTTCCTGAAGTGTACCCATACCTAGTCACCTAGTTCAAAAGTTACCTTCCTCCTTCCTTTGTTTGCATGTTTAGCATTCCTTTCCTTTTTCTTCTTAATTTGGGCCTTGATCTTCTCATGCAACTTCTCGACATAATCAGCTTTTTCCTAGCCAGACTTATCTTCAATTGAGAAATGTTAGGTAAAGGCAATAAATCCAAAGGAGTCAAAGGATTAAAATTATAAACAATTTCAAATGGTGAAAGCTGAGTAGTACTATATACTGCCCTATTATAAGCAAACTCAACATGTGGCAAACACTCTTCCCAAGTTCTAAGATTTTTCTTAATAATAGCTCTAAGAAAAGTAGAAAGAATTCTATTTACCACCTCTGCTTGCCCATCAGTTTGGGGATGGCACGTAGTTGAAAGCAAAAGTTTAATGCCAATCTTTCCCCACAAAGTCCTCCAAAAATGACTAAGGAATTTAGAGTCTCGATCACTCACAATACTCCTAGGCAACCCATGCAATCTTACCACCTCTTTGAAGAATAAGTCAGCTATATGACATGCATCATCCACCTTCTTGCAAGGTATAAAGTGAGCCATTTTAGAAAACCTATCAACCACCACAAAAATTGAGTCCTTTCCTCCCTTGGACCGAGGTAAACATAAAACAAAATCCATAGAAATATCAATCCAAGGGTGTTCAGGAACAGGCAATGGAGTGTACAAACCATATGGCATGACCTTAGACTCAGCTTTTTTACAAACAAGACACTTATCATACAACTTATGTACATCATGCTTCATGTGAGGCCAGTAGAAATGGTCATGCAAGATATCATATGTCTTTTGCACTCTAAAGTGCCCCATTAAGCCCCCTTTATGTGCCTCCTGAACAAGCATTTCCCTAATTGAACTCTTAGGCACACAAAATCTCTTATCCTTTATTAAATAACCATCTTGCTTAAAATATGCATCAAATGCAGTATAAGAACATGTTTGATAAATATGAGAAAAATCAACATCATGCTCATATAATTCCTTAATGCACTCAAAACCAAGAAACTTAGTTTCAAGAGTAGATAATAAAGCATAATTGCACGACAAAGCATCAGCTACTACATTGAACTTACCTTTCTTGTGCTTGATCATATATGGGAATTGTTTAAGGAATTCTACCCACTTGACATGCTTTTTGTTCAACTTTCCCTGCCCTTTCAAATACTTCAAGGATTCATGATCACTATGAATGATAAATTCTTTAGGCAGCAGATAATGTTGCCAAGTTTGCAAAGCCCTAACTAAAGCATACAATTCCTTATCATATGTAGGGTAGTTAAGGGTAATCCTATTCAATTTTTCACTAAAATATGCAATGGGATGTCCTTCTTGCATTAAACAGCTGCTATGCCTACCCCAGATGCATCACACTCCAATTCAAAGGATTTTGCAAAGTTAGGCAAAGCAAGTATGGTTGCATATGTTAATTTCATTTTTAGGGCAGCAAATACTTTCTCTCGTTTTTCTCCCCATTTAAATTCCACATGCTTCTTGACTAGTTCATTTAGAGTTGTAGCAATGGTACTAAAATCCTTAACAAATCTCCTATAGAAACTAGCAAGCCCATGGAAAGTTCTTACCTCACTCACGCTTTAAGGAGTTGGCCATTCTTGGATTGCTTTTATTTTCTCGTTATCTACATGTACTCCACTAAAATTAACTACAAATCCTAAGAACACAACATGGTCCTTACAAAACGTGCACTTTTCCAAATTAGCATACAATCTTTCTTTTCTAAGTTCATGCAAAACATATTTCAAATGATGCAAATGCTCATCCAAATTTGTACTGTATACAAGAATATTATGAAAGTAAACAACAACAAATTTCTCTAAAAACTCTCTCAAAACATGGTTTATCAATTTCATGAATAGGGGCATTTGTCAAACCAAATGGCATTACTTTCCACTCATATAAGCCATACTTGGTTTTAAAAGCTGTTTTCCACTCAACCACCTTCTCTAATCCTAATCTGATTATATCCACTTTTCAAATCAATCTTAGAGAAATAACAAGAAGTATACAGCTTATCAAGAAGATCATCTAACCTGGGAATAAGATGTCTATACTTGATGGTGATGTTATTGATGGCTCTGCAATCAGAACACATCCTCCAGCTTCCATCTTTTTTGGGCATTAATATAACAGGTACAGCATAAGGACCCAAGCTCTCCTCAACCCAACCTTAGCTAATCAAATCAACAACTTGCCTTTGAATTTCCTAGATCTCCTGGGGATTACTCCTGTATGCTGGCCTGTTAGGCAACATAGCTCTTGGAACCAAATCAATCTGATGTTTAATGCCTCTCAATAGTGGAAGTCCTAGTGGTATCTCTTTAGGAAATACATCTTGAAAGTCTTGCAAAATAGATTCAACACCACTTGGATGATCAAGGTTAGAAACAAAATTATGAGTAGGTGAAGTGACTTCCTTACTATATATAATATACATGGATTTTCTTACCAAAAGGACTCTTCTCACCTCTCCACTTTTCACAAACAGAGCATTTTTCCTCTCTTTCTTTTCTCCACCTTCTTTGAACTCTTTTTCTCTTTCTGTTTCTCTTTTAGCTCTCGGCCACTCTCACTCTTTTTACCCTCTTTTTCGTTTTCTTTTCTTTCTTTTCTCTCTTGCTCTCTTTTTCCTCTCATTTTATTTTGATCCTTACAAACCTCTCTCAGAGACAATGGAACAAGAGTGACCTATCGATCATTATGGACAAAGGTGTACTTGTTGGTGTGTCCATCATGGTGAGCTTTCTTATCAAATTGCCATGGTCTCCCAAGCAACAAATGACTAGCCTCCATAGGAACTACATCACAAATGATCTTATCCACATACTTTCCAATGGAAAACTCAATTTCTACTTTCTTATCCACCTTCATTTCACCTTGCTCATTTAACCATTGTAACTTATAAGGTCTAGGGTGGGGTTTGGTCTCCAAATTCATCTTTGTCACCATCCTAGCACTAGCCACATTTGTGCAACTCCCTCCATCTATGATCAAATAGCATAACTTCCCTTGGATAAGGCATCTAGTATGGAAAATGTTCTCTCTTCGGCTTCCCTCATCTTCTTTAGCTATCCTTCCTAGTATCCTTCTCACAATGAATAAATCTCCCTCAAGAACCTCCTCCTCTTCCTCACTCTCTTCCTCACTAGATAGTTTAGATTGAGAACTCTCACTTGTGATTTCCCCATCATCTTTTAACACCATAAATTTCTTAGTAGGACACTCAGAAGCTATGTATCCTTTACCTAGACACTTAAAACACTTTATATCTCTAGACCGAGACTTGTTGGCCACTTCGTTGCCCTTGTTTTGGATTGGTTGTGATGCTCCCCTTGGGGTTCTATTAGATGAAGTTCCCTCCTTCTTAAACCTCTCTTTCTATCTAGAGTTATCATAGTTTGAAGCACTTTTCCTCACACTTTTTCTTTTTAATTGTTGCTCCACTTTCTTGGCTTGATGGACTAGGTCCTCAATCTCTACACAATTTTGAAGCTTCACTACATCCCTTATTTCTCCATTTAACCCATTAAGAAACCTTGCCATATTAGACTCCCTTTCCTCCTCAACATTGGCTTGGATCATGGCCGTAACATACCCATATAACGTTATAGGAAATAATGAAAATGTCATTGAGCAAACTTTTATTATTTACAGCTTTGCTCCTGAACATTTTTTGAAAATAACATTTAGGTCCTTATATCAATTGAATTAGCAGAATAAGGTTTTAAACAAAGCAGAATCACGTAGCGGAAACGTAGAAACCCAATTCTTGACCAATTGGGCCATGGAGGTGTCCACATGTGAAATGACGTGGGATGCCCCTAGACTTGCCCATAATTACAAAAATGCTATTAGTTACCAAAACCAAACAGAAAATATTAAAGGATTTATGAAAAAGCGAAAAGATAACAATCCCAAAGAAACAGTACAATTTATTTGTGCTGTTAATCAATTTATTAGGAAAATAAAAGTAATTAGGGATGAATTACAAATATTAGAGTTAAAGAAAATTTAGATGGTTGTGTAAAAGACTATGAAGAATTATTTAGTATAACGCCCAGAATTATAATATATTTAATTTATGCCGTTAATCAATTTATTCAATTTTATTGGATAAGTAAGATTAGTTACAAATTAATTAGAGATTGATTAGGATTTAATCATGTTTTAATCAGAAGGATTAAGTTTAGAGAAGATTAAGAGAGACATATAGGAATTCTTACAGAACTATTCAATAATGATTTGCCGATTTGCAGGAAATCGACTGAGATTCGATATTTTAAACCACCAGAACCGAACCAATAGAATTCTACACCAGAAACCCTAGAAAGAGCGGCTAAAAATTTAGCCACCATTCCCCCACAAAGTGGTGCCACTTGCTGCCACACATGAGCAGCAAACTTGGATGCATCATAGCCACCCAAAGAGCAACCAATGAGAAGCCAAGAATCCAACTACCTAGAGTTCTATAAATGCAACAAACTCCTCCTCAATTCTTTTTCAATTTTCGGACTCAATATATCAGGCCACTCTCTCCCTCATTTTCTTCCTCATCTCCCTTTCTTCATCCTTATTTCTGCACCCTTCCTTCATGCCTTCACCCAAGACTTGTTTCCTCACTAGCTTAAGGTTCAATTTTGAGATAGGATTCAACCCCTTCTCTAAATTTTCTTGTGAATTGGGGCTACTGTGGATTCATTCGGACGCGTGTATTTCATGTTATTATGAGCCTATATGAAGGTTTATGGCTGGATTGTTGTGTTTTAAATTAAGTTTTGGATGATTATCTAGTGAAGAGAAGCAAACAGAATGGATTAGGTTAAGAAAACCTATGGTAGTCAGTATGGCAGAGTGTATGGCTCTGCCTACAGCCATTTAAATTTGATGAAAATATTTTTATATGAAACTAGACATTCAGTGCTTTCCATACATATATCAAATAAGGTGATTGGATTAGTATTGAGAGAGACATGAATTTTGGAAATTCAACTTAGGTTTTTGAGTTTGATTTTGGGCAGACTGGGTTGTTCTAGGCAAAAATCACCCTATACTACTTGGAATTGAATGAAACTAACTTTGTTAGAAAGCTTACACATAGAAGAATATTCCATAAAAATTTCAGAGTTAGAAAAGGTCCCGTTTGTTCCCAGTAAGTAGAGAAAGTTGCCCTATGTCCAAACCAAGCCAAAATAGGGCAGTTCAGAAAGGTCAAATTTTGAGATTTATAACTCAAGCTCTACCACAGAAAATGAAATAGAATGCTATAAATGAAAGCTTGTCCTGTTAGCTTTAATATGACACCAATTTTATATGATTTGAATTAGTTTTCGATTTTTAGTAGATTTTTACTTTTAAGTGTGTAATTCTGGCTAGCTTTAGGGCAAGCTGAGATAAAACTGAAATAACTTAAGCTACATTTATCAAAATTAGATAGGACCAAAGAGGTTAGAAAATAGACACATAACACTTCAACATATCCAAAATTTAGGTCTAAATGAGTAAAAATGAATTTAAGGCTTAATTTCTAAAAACAGTCAGAGTTGAAGAATATAAGCAGGATTTCCAAAATCAAAGGATTTGACACCTTGTGCATTTATGAGTTCAATTAAAGTCTAAGTATTGCAAATTCCATGTTGGTGCTTGAAAGATTGATGCATCATATTTGATCTCTTACTATGACTGACTGTCTGTTGAGACTGGCACTATTCATGGAATAACAGATCTGATCCGTTATGCTGCCGAATTTTCGGTAGAATTTTAAGGAAGTTGTGAGCCTTTATATGTTATGAATATGTATGTGGAAATCATGTATGCAAGGACATATGAAAATAAATGATAAAGCATATGTATGAGTGCATTCAGCATATCTATGCTTGATTATGAATGAGAATAAAAGGATATGAATATATTAAATGTGGATCCCTTCACCTGGAGGCAGTTATGAGATCCCTCCTTGTGAAAACAGTTAAATATGATAAGATTGGATCCCTTCACTTGGAGGCAGTTATTTGAGATCCCTCCTTGTAAAGGCAGTTAAAAGACAAAGATGTGGGTCCTTTCACTTAGAGGCAGTTGTACATTGGGTCCCTCCCTGTTAAGGCAGCTAAAACTTTTGGGTCCCTTTAAGTTGGAGGCAAATGGCCAACTGAGTCCCTTCAACCTAGAGGCATATGGGTTTCCTTGCGGGTTGGTACTATATGACGACGGTCACGAGTTGAGCTCACTCCTAGATCAGACTACCTAAGGGCAGTAAAAACTAAAGATTCAAACATATGCAAGCACCTCACTCACATGAGGCATGACATCGACCCAGCTAGTGTGAATATAGGGGATAGGGCTTACATGAGACATGGCATGATCTAGCTAGTATAAGTACCGAAAATTTATGGTGGCAACGTCCATAGTATTAGCTCACTACCACTTGTGTTTAGTGGGTGATTGAAAGCAAAGAAAGTTAAAGGAAAGCATCAGTGCATTTGTATGAATTCAAAAATGAGAATTTGCATAATAACATCTCATGTTTTATTGATGTTGAAGCTGTTATATCTACTTATGCTGTGATTATTTTCCAACTATGAAATATTGCCAATGTGACTCAAGTGCGTGAATCAAACGAACTCTGCTTCGGACAATATATTTTCAACTATAAAACTGAATAGTCTATTTAACATGCTCACATTTTTATAATAAACTGAAGCAGTTGGAGATAATAACAATGGCACTATGTGTGATAGTTTAGAGAATCCTACTGAGAATTTAAAATTCTCACTCCTGTTTCTATATTATCTCCAGATAGCTCGAAAGATTTTGAAGACAGCTGAAGTTGCTGTGAAATAAGGTCCGCTCAGGTAACAGTAACAACTCTTGAGTGTGGTGCTATGACTTAAGCATAGTATTGTACTTGGGAGGGTGTTACAATGGCTATCTTTAGCTCCTTATAATACTCATCCATACTCTTATTATCTTGGGTAAGTCTTTGCAGTCTATTATGTAATTTCCTGTGGTAATGGGATGGCACATATCTTCTTCTCAAGACTCTTTTCAACTCCTCCCAAGTTTGCAACATAAGCTCTCCATTCCTCTTTCTTTCCTTTTGAAATTGATCCCACCACACCAAGGCATAATCTGTGAACTCTAAGGTAGCCAATTTAATTTTTCTCTCTTTAGTTAGGGTATGACAAGAAAAAATTTGTTCTACCTTCATCTCCTACTCTACATAAGCTTCAGGATCACTTTTACCCCTAAATGATGGAATGTTAACTCTTACTCCCTCATCTCGGTTTCCTCTTGGTTCTTCCTTATTTTCTTTCCTCCTTCCATTAAGCCTCCTTCTACCTCCATCATCATCATGATGTCCTTGATTTTCTATCTGGTAAATTCTCTCATATAACTCCTCTATATGCCCCCTCATCATCCTTTCCATTTGAGTTGTAAAAGCCTCCACTAACAATCTGTTGTTTCCCTTAGGATGAGGGTTACCATCACACCTATTCCTACCACAATTCAAGTAAAAAGAAAACAACAGTGAAAGCAATAGGACCTTACCACACGTCTCACATATTTACACTCTTAAAGATGTATCACTCATGCTTGTGGCACTCAAAATTGGCTTTTATGTGATGTAACTCTCTTGTCTTTTTCCACTCTTCCTTTAGCTTAAGGTTCTTACGAGATCAAACAATCAATTATCAAGAATCACTTAAGCGCAGCAAACACAAGATAAGAAAGATAAACATGGACTCTATGGAAAACAAAGATAAAACAAGACACAAGGCAGAACTTAAGAAAATGATAAGAAAACAAACTCACAAGTTTAAGATAGCAAAGGTACAAACTTCAACTAAGAAGAACAAAAGAACATAAATTACTACAAACAAAATATTAACAACCAAAGGAACAAGGATATCAACTTAGAAACAAGAAATAGACCAAAGGAACTTAGTTAAAAGAAATTTCAAGCCCTCTAAATCCAAAATTTCAAGATAGCTCAAGAACTCAATTTTCTTTCTTTTTTTTTTTTCACCAACTCAAGTTTCCCATGTCAACTTTAGTCACTTCCACTTTACTCCCTTTTTTTTAATATGAATGCAGAATTTTATCCTTCAAATAACTAACAATTGTTCAACAAATCCCAGTCATACTTGATGTAAATTTCAGCACCAAATTAACCTGCAAACAGTTTGAATTCAGAATTTGAATTCTTTCAAATTAGGCTTCAAATAAGCAATTAAAATCAGGGTTTTACGAACACCTATTTTCCAGCCAATGCAACGCCTCCTTGCAGCCTTCAAACAATCAAATTTCTACGTTTTTCTTTTGCAAAAACATCACCCAAACAGCCGCTTTTTCCTCTAAATTCACATCCATAACTAGCCCTAGTGACTAGCTCTGATTATCAAATGATGAGTTTTTACCTTAAGCCTCTTGAATTAGGATCTATCTAGGACTTGGATAGAAGAAATTTGATCAAATCAAAAACAAATTTACGCAAAAAATAGGGCTCTAAACGTCTTGTTAGATAGGATGCGTATCTCATGCTACAGACCTCCGAATTGAGCGATTCCAAAGCGAGGTGAACGTTCATATTCTGAAACTCAATTTAGACTCAAAAATCACCAAAAAACAATGCGTACAACTCGAGATATGATCAAGAGTTAATTGAGACGAATTCTGGAAATTTGATACGAAATTGATGAAAAAGAAATAAGATAAGAATGGCGCCATAAACATAGTTTGATAAGCCAAGAAGGATCGCCACAAGAATTGGAGGATTCTTGATAAGATCAAAAGATGCAAGAAAGAACCCTAGCAGAGAAAAAAAAACTCACAATTTGTGCAACATACGTATTCTGCTCTGTATTGATCTCCAAATGTTTTAATACAAATTAGTTTAAGAGTTTGCCCCTGAGACTTAACAAAACTAAAAAGCAAAACCCCTTAGCATAAGCATTACTGATATGTTCCAGTGATTAAGAAGACATATTCAGTCTCAAGTGCTTGGGTTCTAATCCTGCTACAGATAATTTATATTTTTTTTATCACAACATAACAATAGAAAAATAAAATAAACAACTAAAGTCTGGCAAATTCAGATTGACTCTTTGGGCTCTTTTCCTCTCATTCCAAGTGGGCTATGCATGTGTAAACCCTCAGATTCATGTGTTGGGCTTTATTTGGATATTAGGCTTCAAATTGTGTTTGGCCTTCCAATAAGGAGATAATCACATGTTTGACAGCTTCTTAGACCTTCTTTGCTCTAGCTCTTGTCATGGGTCCTCCTAGGCCTTGTATTGGATCTTGGGCTTCTTTTTGGGCTTGAGTCTGGACTTGGGCTTGGGCCTTTGTGTCCTCATCAAGCTCAATGTGACTTTATATATAGTAGCTCATCCTTTAAATGTATGACTCACCTTGTCTGGTGGATTACTTTCAAACTGCCCAAGTTGATGGGGAGGGGGTTTGGGCTTCAAAGATTTATCCATCATGAATAATGCCTTCTTCATCAAACTAGGATCAATGATGATTTGTAACCCAAACTCCCTATGGGCCCAAGTGATAATTGGAAAGCATAGGAGAGGTCATGTTCTTGAGAAAAGGATATTTGCTATAACTTTGACTCTCTTTTATGAAAAAAAAGTTTCACGCCTCATGGCCCATTTTAGTCCATAACATCACCTATTTTCTTGGAAATGGAGAAAATACTCTCTTTTGGTTGATTGTTAGTTTTAGTATGGCCTTATATTTTAGGACCATGGATAAGCTACCATTAGCCATAAGCATAAGGAATTGAAGGTCATGTAGTTCGTGGATAAGATTGGTGGTTAGAGGAGGGACATGCTTGGTTAGAAGCTCCTTGAAAACATTATTAAGAAAATCTGTGACTCCTTTCCCCCTAGCTAGCTTTTCTGATGAACCTAATAACATATGCTAGTGGGTGGCCAAAGATATGATCTTCTCTGTCAAAAGTAGTTAAAATGTTTTAGCATGAAATGTGGAACAACCTAATTGACTTTGGAGTCTAATATGGTGGTGGAAAGGATGTCAAGAATGAATTTTTTTTTTTTTTTGGGTTTTAAGCCATATTAATTTTATAATAAATCAACAATTAGCTCTTGGGGCTAAGATGATGCTCCATTGCATACTTGTTTCTTGTGTAGATAAAGGCCCCTATCCACATTATCTGTGACTATCTAGAGGCATCGAGAACTTGGATTAAATTAATTGCCCTTTAGAAACTAGTCCATTTCTTTAGAGGCAACATGAAAGCTTTGATTTTCAACAACCTTACTGTGGACTAGGGATAAGGCAACGCCAAGCATTGGATTGATATGTTCATAGTCATATATTTGGAGCCAAAGGAATACGTATATATTTGAGGCTACCTTCCTTCACCCCAACCGATCCATTTTCAAGATCTTTAACTTGGCTAGAGAAATTAAGAAAGCGAGTATAGAAGACATTCTCCAAATTGGGCTACCAATTGCTTGGCCCTAGATGTTTAGTAAGGTTTTCTTTTAGCTAGGTGGGTCAAATCCAACATTAATGGGTCTTTTAAGGGGATCCCTAGTCAGTCGTGTTTTGGTGGTGTTTTTTGTGATGATACTTGTAAGTGGATTTTGGGCCATGTTTTTTGCTTGGGTCATAAGATGGCACTTATGGCAGAATTATAAGCAATCCTTGAAATCATTCGAGTGGTGTGAGAGCAAGGCTTTAAGCACCTAGTCATAGAATAATTTCAAGGTTGTTCTTGCTCTAATCAACTTCTCAACCACCCCTTCTTTTATAGGATTATGAGGAGGATAACTCAATGGATTGAAAACGAGTGGCACATTAAGTTCCGTTATAATTATAGAAAGGGAAACAAGGTTGCAAATGGGTTATCAAACTAGGCTTTAATCGGAATAGATGGAATTAGTTTCTGGACCACTCCTTCCCTTGAGTTCTCCTTCTTGTTACTTTTCGATGCTGCAAGGGCTTCTACTTCGAACTAGGTAGATCAATTGTTTAGGCTTTTTCTTGGGCCTTTGGACCCTTGCATGTGCAAAAAAGAAAAAAAAAAAAGTATTATAGAAAACTTTTCCTGCAATGTCAAATATTTGAATTCTAGAATCGCTACTTTAAAAAAGGCTTTACCTAACTACACTCTTGGCCATAAATTGCATGATCAACTTGCAAGATCAAAATGAAATTAAATGAAATTAAATGAATATGAATTTTTGAAATAATAATAAGAATAATATTAATTTTAAATTTTAAATTATAAATTTTAAAAAAATAAACTTCATATGAGAAACAATAAAACTATATTGTTAATAAATATTGAATTATATATAGTTAATCTCTCAACCTAAATTGCATGTCAATTTATATTAGGGTGATTCTATAGTGTCATCGTTGTGGAAAAGACATAAGCACCTTGCTCAAGTAAAGGAGTAAAATTTGTCCATATGGCTTTAGTTAAGTTAAAGAAATGCTAAAGTGTAAATTGTTATTATGTCCAACAACTTTTTCAATGTTATAGATTTGGCCCGAACAAATTTTAATTCATTGACACCATTCTTAGATATGGATTGTGGTCACTACCATTTCAGAGTGTATGAATATCGACAATCGATGCGTCCATTCAAGCTTCTCCATTTTGAAAATCCTCATATGCTGATTTCAAAATACACATTCTAGAAAATGGTTCTTGTTCTAAAGCAAAACTTGAAGTTGTTTATCTAAGAACTGCAGTGGTTCCTTGATGGTGGCATTTGCTCCACGGCACATTAATGGGGGTGTATCTATAGAGACTCCAATGCTCAAGTCAGCTAAGATAATAGAAGTGTGACGTATAAGACAATATGTAACTTTTCCTTTTGTCCTCATCATCTTCTACTTCTCTCCCTTTTAGGGTTTCTACTACATGGTAATAATAGAGAGAATTTTCCCCATTATGAGAGGGCAGGGAATAGGGAGCCAACACCCATTTTTTTGGGCTATTATATCATGGGGATTCTGCCATTATATTTTACATTTTGATAAATAAAATGTAAAATCATATCTTTTTGAAATGTTTTTATAAAAAATAATATCTTTTATTTATATCAAAAAAATATTTTTACATCTTTCAAACTTTTAAAAGGTGCACTAACTCTCATGTTTGCAAGGGCCTATTCGGATAATATTACTTACGACTTTTTAAAACTTTTTGGAAGTTAAAAGTCACATTTTTAACTTTTTTTTTTCCCTTTTGGCTATAAAACATAGGGTAATTAACAACAATCACCCTTGAGATTTAACTAAATTGCAGTCCACCTCATTCTTCTTAAAAACCATCACTCCACCCTTTTTTGAAATGGGACTAATCGGTATTCTCTCCTAACCTTGGTTGTATTATTGTTAAAATATAAAATAAAATTGAAGAGTTAAAGTTAGCATTGTGAACGACTAAGTGGACGTTGTAAGCAACCAAGTAGCCGTTGCAGGTGACCATTGAGGAAAGGGGTGAGCATCATCTTCTTCATTATGCATAGGAGCTGGTTGATTCATTTGGATGAGAGCTTTTCAACCAACCTCCTCCTTTCCTTTGACCCAAACATCCCTAAACTTCAACACAAAAAACCTCCTTTTCTTAGAAGCATCATTTCCTAGAACCTAAAAATCGCATCTTCTTCATCTCTCACTTGAAGCATTCATCAGCATCTGCATCCATCAATTTTTAGGCACATACTTTGAAATTTTTTAGTTGTGTAGTGAAGTGGAGAAGTGGAGTGGGGGCTAATTTTGAGGGGGGAAAAAACAAGGGAATTAGAAGTGCTGGCTTGAAGACACACAGGGAGTTATGCAAGATTAAGATTTGTCAACAAGAAGATAAGGATTTGTAATCTACTAAAAAAAACAAAGTGTAAGCTTTCATTAAGATCCGATCTGAAATTTTAGACCAACCAGCACAAGATGTTCTTCTTTGCTTATTTACTCATTCCTTTTCTCCTTTATTTCCCACTTCACTAAAAAAATCTAATGATTTTGTATATAGATATTGCTCATATCTAGTGATTTCGTTTATAGATAGGTATTATTTATCATATTATCACCTTGAAATCAAATGTTGCATTGATAAAGGTGTCGTGAGTATACAATCATACTTGGCAAGAGTAGAACGAGCATGTACTATATAGCAACACTCAAAAGACAGCACATAGTATAATAGCCCAGAAAAAAAACATCCTAATAATTGCTTTAAACTTATACACATATATCAATTCTTTGATGCTAGCTCTATATTTTCCCACTAGTAACCATATTTGCATTGGTAAGCACTTGTTACTTTCATGTAAGCCAGGGAAGATTGAAATCATGTAGCAAATGAAGGAGCAGAATCCCAATGGGGGAGCTACCATACAGCGCAATGAAAGCATGCTGCTAAAGGAGAGGATGGAAGATTGAAGTGTGTAGGTTTTGGATTCACATACGGAGGAGTCAAAGTGTGTAGGTGTGGGTGAGCTCCTCCCATGTAATGGCAATGTTAATAAGAGATAGGTGAGTCGAGTTAGTATTGGGTTAAGTTTGTAAAATTTGGGAGATACAATCAACTATGGTTAAAAGGAGTTCATTTACTAACAAAGCTGAGCAATCTTGTTGCAAAATGGGGTGAAATGATGGTTTTTAAAAGGAATGGGGTGGACTCCAATTTAGATAAAGCTCTAGGGTAGTCATTTTTAGTACTTTTTAAGAAATTAAAATATTAAGCTTCACAAAAGGTACTCTTTAAAATACTCAAAACAAGCACTTAAGTTACTGCACATCTAAACACAACATAACTTATTTACAAATTAGTTTTTATAAGTTCCTTTTACATAAGAACTTAAATAGTGATAGAAATAGGCCAGACTATGCTCTAAATAGGTTAGCCCTATGTCATAATTATTGAACTTTAGCCCAGCCTATTACTTATCAAAGGCTTTGTTTTTGGCTTGGCCTAACCTAAAGCCTGTTGCCCAAAAAAAAAAAAAAACCCTTAATAGGAGAATGAGTATTGGATGACATTGTCTCATTACCCTCAAGTGGAGAAGACATTAACTCGACCTATAACATAAAACAAAATTAAATACGAAAAAGGACAACATTGCTACGCGTTGCAAATAGGGACACCGTTGCTGTGCATAGGCGTCGAGCCATGGAGATGGACTGTATTGCGGTGCCTGATCAACATGGAAACGAATAGTGTTGCAGCAGCTAGATGGGGTTAAGGAGAGGGATAGCAACGCCATAGCCTACAAGGGTTTCTTTTTTCGAAACTTGATAGGGTTTCTTGAAAGTGAGCAATGGTGAGTTCTAACTTTTGAGTATGATACTTTAACAAATTATTTGTTTTGTTAATTTTTTAAAATAAGATATATTAAAAGTAATTATAAATATATTAAATATGCATATATTAGCATAACTAACTAGTTTGATTTAGTGAGAACTGGTAAGTGATGGTAACTTCGTGGACCTATGTTTGAATCCTAGGAGGAGTAGTATTTTTGGATAATAATTATATATATGTATAAATAGATCAGCCTAGCAGGCTTAACATATTTCATAAAAAATTTAGGCCTAGCCTCTTTAAATAAACAAGTTTTTGGAAATGGTCCGAATATGATTTGTTTGTTATTTTCATCCCTAAACTAAAATGAGTTATTTATCAAAATGGACCGTAAATCTTTTTCCTACGTGTAAGCATTATTACCTTAAGGGGTAGGCATATATTATAGATGTATATATCTACCATATTATATATGTATATATCTACCACATTTATCCTACTTTCAGATGTTTAGCTTTTGAAAAATGCCCACTTTTGCTATCGATTAACATAATATAACACACCACCCCACTAAGAAAATAATCATGCCTATGCAATTAAAGTACCAATAAATACAAATTGGGGTTACCATTTATTTTTCTTTCTTCCCAAATGCTTGAAAGGAAATTCAATACACACACACACGCACCTGACACCACTAATCCGTGTACACACTTATAACATGAATAATTAAATATGACTTTACTTATTTATACTGAGCAATAGTATCTAATTTGTCAAACCGCCAAAAAAAAAAAAAAAGGTACCTAAAATTATATACGGTGAATCATTAAAATGTCTTCACGTAAAAGAGAGGCTATTGTCACTCTTAGATGTCTACTGTCACTTCTATTTTGGCAGCAGTTACTAAATTGTAATATACATATCACACATATTAGTATTTTATCTTCCATAAGTTATATATTTTGAAAAATCAGCAACTAAACATATAATATTAGAATTAGAATTTATAGGTGGTCGCTTACTTTTTACTATAATTTTTTCGTTCGTCATCTATGTTATTAAAAATTAAAACAATTTGATGAGTTATATATTTAATTGATATATATTACCATTACTAATAGATTAAAAATACATATGTGCTTGTCAATCCGAAAGTTTTAATTTTTATTTTTCTATGATAGTTAATTTATTGTAAAGCATGAAAAGTATAATTTATTTAACAAAAGGTAAAAAATTTAGCCTTTATAACGTAAAAATATTAGTGGCAACTTGTGATTTAAAAATCATATTTTTAAAACTCTCTCTGATGTTGTAACATACCTTTCTCATAAAAATATTTTGTATATTAATTTGGTTAACCTATTTTATTGAAATATCTTAATTGATTTGTTTGAGTTTATTGATCAAATAATTAAATTATATATATTAACTTTTTAAAATAAGACTATACTTAACAACAACAACTTCAAAATATATCACTCTATAATATCAAATATTAATAACAATAACAATGATAGCAATAACAAGGATAATAATATAATTATAATCGTTTAAAAAGAAAGAAAGAAAGAAAGAAAGGAGCTCAAGTCAATAATATGAAACTTGGGCGAGGACAATAAATGTAATAATAATAAACTAATGGCTAAATCGTCACAGAGGACGTTTTGTTAAACTTCAAATTCTATAAATAGGGGTATTGGTTCACAAATAAAAATTGAGGAAAACAAATTGTGAGTATGATAAGTAATAGAAAGAAAGAGAGAGGGAATTCACTGTTAGGAAGGAGATAAAGAAAAAAATAAAAAAGGAAAGGGAGAAGAGAAAAAAGAAGTGAGGATAGTAGATTGGAGAGGGAAGCTCAATGTGTACACACTATTTTTGTTGTCCATAATAATTAAAGGTAGATAATAAAATTATTTGTTAAAAAAATTATTGCTATATGTACTTATTACAAGTTATGTTATTTAATATTATTTTATATTATTACTCATTATTATTGTAGCTTATTTTATATTTCAAGTTATTTCATTAAATGTTCCTTTATATCATTGTTCATTATTATTTATTATTGCAATATATTTTATTTACTCTTTAAAGTTATTTTATAGTATTGTTGCAATTTATTTTATTTATCGTCCCAAGTTATTTTATTTAATATTCCTTTCTATTATTGCTCCTTATTATTTGTCATTACAATATATTTCTTTTGTCGTTCCAAGTTAATTGAAATAATGTTAAATTTATATTATTGTTCATTATTATTGTAGTTATTTATTTCTCAGTTTAAGTTAATTTATTTAATATTCTTTTATATTATTGCTTATTATTATTAGAATATTGTTCATATAATAATATATTATTTTGAGTTATCAATTTTTATGGTAATTTCTTTAAAAAACTAATATTAAGAGTAAAATATTATATTTAACACTTAAAATAAGTAAAATTTATTATATATGGACCTGAAATATTAAATTATTTATACCTTTATTTGGAATTTTATTCCTTAACTTATGAACAATATGATGACTCTTGACCTATGGACATTACTATGACTTTATAATGGCTCTTATAAAGACATGACCTTTGTGCGCTAAATGCACGATGATGAGATCGATAGACTCATGAACCATGATAAGAAAATATAAAAGAAATTAAATAAAAATGATCTTAAATTGGGTTCCGTTTAGCAGTTAATATTTAAATTTGACAACTCTATGTTTTGAGACATTTTATTGAGATATTATGTTATTTAATTTACTCAAGCTTATATTATTTTAGTTTTGTGCACTTTATTTATTTTAAGATTATGAATAATTTATATCTTTTTCACTTTATTTAGTTTATTTTATTGCTTAATTTTATGTTCTATTATTTAAGTTATTATGTGATGCATTTATTTATATTATTCAAGTTTATTGTTTATCTTATGTTATTTGAGTTTTATTTAAGCTCTATTTATTGCTTAAGTTTATACATCTGCATATTTATTATCAATTATATATAATAGTAAGCAAGTAATTGTAAAAAGAAGATATTTAATATTTATCATTAACTATCAAGAAGACAAAGAGATAAGATGTAATATCGTTTTATGTTACTTGCCATGGTTAATATGGCGTAAATGTCTCGCTTTATCGTCATGATGTTAAAGGTAACATCAGAGAATGAAAAATCCCTAAGAGAAGGCCTTTGAATATATATGAAATAAGTAGACAAAAGAAAGTGAAAATTAAAGTAAAGAGATTATAATTATATTAATACTTGCCACATTATCTATTGCATGGGATATTTTTTAGCATTTATAGCATTTATATTATGATACAATAGTTGTGTGGATTTCAGTGCTAAGAAATGGCTGAAACTACCATAGTTCAAATGTTTTATAACTATTCATTATCTATCAAGAATTTTTAATTCTTATTTTATTTTTGGTGGTTTCAGATTAGATAAGTAACATCCTAGAGGAAGGCAAACTTCTTTAGTTGCTAGGAACGTATAGAGTTGTATTTAAATAAATTGTAGTTTCTTTGCTTAGTTTAACAACATTTAGCATATAGCTAGTGGAGTCTTATCTTTGCTTGTGAATTCTTCAATTTATTTATTTATATTAATTTTTAACCTAAAACTTTCTGTGCAAGTTTGTATGATTAGCTTTATTATGAACAAGTGTTATAGACGTAGGTAAGTAACCAATTTAATGCATCAAGTTATCTTAAATTTTAAGGATAGAAATAATAAAAAAAAAATATAGCAAAGATTAATTGATCATTACCTACAAATTGTAATATGATATATCTATTTAATATTTTTTCAATTATATACAGATTAGATGTTAAAAAACTAGGTGTTATGTTGTATATTGCAATTTATTAGTGCACCTTTATTGTTATTTATTCTAACTTGCTATTGTTTTTAAAAAAATATTCACTACTATATTATTTAAGTAATTATTGTGTCAAGAAAATTTAAAAAATAATTTATGTTTAGATCTAAATAATTATATTAAATAAATTAATTATTAATACTTATAAATGTAGTGACAATATAAAAAAAATGCAATGAATGCTAAAAAAATTAAATAATCAAATTAGTTTTTAAAACAATATTATTTTGACTAAAAAGAAGAAGAAAAAGAATATTTTAGAGAAATTAAATAAAAAACTTATAAAATAAGAGTGGTAATAAAAATGGAGGAGTGGCGATAGTCACTCCCTACTTAAAAAATAAATAATTAAATATGACGTTAATTTACTTTGTTATATTGAGTAATCAGTAAAAAAAAAAAAAAAAATTATATACGGTAGTTACAAACATCATTAGCAACAGAAGAAATTGAATTTGAGTTTGTGAAAATAAAGAATTTTCATTTGAGAAAATAATAATCACAAATAAAAAATAAAAGGTTAATAAATTCAGACAAAATGGGCAGGCATTTATCTACAAGGAAGTACCAATCATGCCAAATGCACAGAAATTTTGCCATATTATTGATATTAGGCATGCCACATAAGCTAATACATATGTCTTCCATGGGATTATCCACGATCGCTGTGTTGAGCACTGTCCCTTTGGTAAATTTCCCTGGCATCATACAGTTAGATTGTTTTAAAAATGGGGCCTAACTTTGCAATAGTTTTTGCCTTTTGCTTCCATTGGGATCTCCAACCTTGACCATATATACTGTAATTGCTAAGTTAGGAAATTCAAATCCAATATTTCCTTATCTCCCTCAGCTTGCACCTATAAAAGACAGATTTGGGCAAATTAAGACGAATCCAATGACTTATGATTATAGCCTTGTTTAGTCAAAATCAACAATATTAGACTAAGAATGTCTAGTAAAATAAAAATTGGGTGAAGTGGAGAAAATGTAGGTGAATGATGCTAAGCATCATTAGGAAGCTTTTGTGGAGTATATTATATGGGCCAAAATATGATTTGATTATAGTAATGACAAAGTTGTGTTCAAACCAAGGGGCTTCAATCCCATGAAGGCACTCACATAGTGATGAAAATGATTAGCTTAATAGTTTATCACTGAAACTAGGAACTCCACACCCACATTTTCCAAAAAAGAAGGGCCCTATGATCTTTTTTATGAAGGGTTTGCACTTTGTTGTTCCTTGCTTTTTGAAAAGTTGGTAAATTAGAGGTTTGAAAAGTGAGAGCTTGGGTATTGGAATTAGGAAAAGTGCGAAGACATTCAAAGGTGGGCTCTTCCATGATTCCTTTCTTGTGTGAAATTTGGTCCACAAGGAAACTTTCTTAGCGGCTGTGTTGTCAGTGATTTAACTAGTTAATCCTGCACTAAACTTGGAAGATAGGTTAACTTCTTTTTCTTCTTTCCTTCCTCTTTATCTTACCTTTTTGTTCTTATTTTTGGGTTATTCTTGGTCAAAGAGACAAAAAGAAGAGTCGGTAATTAGATCATTTTCTTTTAGTAAAGTTTCTGGAAGGTTGGTCAGTTACTGGGATGATCAAAATTGAAAATTTTGTGTTCCAAAATGATTTGGAAATTTCATTTTGTAGCTTTTGTGTATTGGGATGCCATTTTTTAAGAGGTGGTTGAAACTTGAGCTTTACGATTTGGAAAATATTTTCTATTTTTTATTTTTAATATTAATTATAAAAGTATAACTTTGTTTCATTCTATTTTATGTTTTTAATATTTTGCGAAAATAATAATAAAAATATTTTTTTATTTTCTATATTTTCTTAACAAAATCTTAAAAATAAAAAACTTTATGAAAGAGAAGTGACAATATTATAATTAATATTGAAAACAGAAAATAGTTTGCTGAAATCAAATATGATTTTTTTTTCTCTGAATTTAACCTCTTATCAACACCCTCCGAAAGAAAAAAAGAAAAAATATAACACAATCTAGCAATAAATTATGATGATAAGGTTTTCTTACTACATATTAAGAAACCTCTATTTAGTATTTATCCTAGGCATGCTTAAAAGTAAAATTAGAGTGGTAACAAGTTCTTAATGTGCTTAAAAAATTTGCAAAATTATACTATTTTCTTTATGGCATAAATTGTCATAGTTAGATTTCCTAAATGAGATATGGGGAGTTGGAATTTGAACCTGATAGTCTTCTGCCTTTGCGAAAAAGACTTAAGATCATTTGTGCTACGTTGCAAAAAGTACAGTTTATTCTTTATTAAATATTTAAAACAAATGTAATGTTTTCTTTTATTTATCATCTTAAATTTAACAAGAAAAATGCATTCTTTTTCTTTAGGAGTGCAAATTGTACTTTTCAATAGCATGAGCCATGAAAAGACCTCTCACAGAATGAAGCTGCTAGAAATCAAAGCAGTTTATTGCTAACGGCGAATTTTTCTTTGTCAAAGCCAATGGGGCCAATTTAATTCTCTTTTCAGCTGAGAGACCCAAAAATCAGCTGAAAAAAAAAATCAGACAAAGCACAGTGAATTGGCTCCATGGCCCATTGATAGAATCGAGGCCCGCCACTATATAACAAACGATATTGTTATAGGCCCTGGAATATTTTCAAACATCTTAGTATAACTCAGGCCCATGCCTTTGTCTTTTTGGTTTTTTGTGTGATACATGCAAGTGACATTCAATTTGAGGGCTTTGTAGAACGACCAGAAAAAGGGTACAAAAGAAAAGAAAAGAAAAACCAGAATGAGTCATTTTCAATATCTAACTTAGAAAACTGCAAGGATGAATAAAATGATAAAAAAAAAGGAGAAGAATTTTGGCTTTGATTTACATGCTAGATGCAAAGAAATCAATCTAACTCATCTATGTTTTGCCTACTACCTTGTTAGATTTTCTTTTTTTTTTTTTTCTCCTTTTTATTCCTTTTTTCTTACTTAATCCTTTGGCAGTTGAAGATTTACAAATTCACAGTTTGGTAATTACAATTTCATTTAGATCAAATTAAAATATAAGACTTTTACCCTCTCTTTTATTTAATAATGGCAACGGCATATTTCTAGAGAGATGCAACAGTTACCTATTTGCCTGTATGTGATGGTAATTGTGATCTTCTTATATAGATAGCATTACTCAAATAATTGTTAGAATTTGAAGTGAGAGTGATGAGTTCCACATTGGTTTAGAACCTAAGTGAAATATATATAAAATGGAAAATTTATATACTTATTACCTTCTGAGTAAGATGTGGTGTTGACATGCTATTTATTATTTTTCACTTAGTTTATTAATTTATATCTTCTTGAAGATTGGGTTCCTCCAACCACTTGATCTTGACAAGTGGTATGAAATTTAGACACAAGTTTGTGCTAAGATATGATCCCAACCTTTATTGGAGCATCAGTCATAAATTTGTGTCTTGCTTCGCCATGAATATTTGAGTTTTTCCCTTCCTCATCCCCATACCCATTTCTTTGTTTTTTTTTTTAATATTACTAAAACACAATTAATTAAAAGTTGTATTAAACTATTATCACTTCTATATTTTTAATTTATATTTAACAATTATATTAATTAATATCAAATAGAAAAGTTAACTATTTTAAATTTAATAAATTTAAAATAATATTAACCTATTAAATCAAGGCAATATTAATAAAAATAGATTATTATATTTTTTTATCTTTATATACCATACTTATTTTTAATTTAATTCTTATACATGACACTTATTTTTAGTTTAGTCTTTATATTTTATAATATTTCTATGCTAAGATCACGATATCATAATGGTAATAGATGATAAAAACAAAATAAAAAATGATTGTAAGTATAGAGATGAATTTTTTTTTTTTGAAATAGACACTAAATAGAAAATAAGCATCATATATTAAGATTACAAATATTTTTTAACTAAAAAAACTGTGTAATACTATAACAAGTTTCATATTTAAAAAATGTTACTTTAGATTCTATGAAAGTTAAAAGAAAAGAAAAGAAAAGAAAAAAAAAATATCACAATGGAGTGACATGAGTGAGTTAGGAATAGGATTAACACTCCTTTAATCATTCAACAATGAAACGATGAGTACAATGGCAATGATGGTAAATAAGCGAATATCTTATCTTCATCATCTTTAGTTAATAGTAGTTGTTTGTTTTCTTGTTCATTAAGGGGAGCTTTGTTGAGCTACAAAAAGCAGAAAGTAAAAAGCAAAAAATGGCACCATTTCTGTGGTTGAGCATATGAGTATTATTGTCATTAATAACAAGTTATCCATCCTCCCTCCTTTTTGCCACCTGCTTTTAAAAGGAACAAAATTTGATGCATCCCACCAATGTTTTTTTCACTATTTATCATTTTCTTTCAAATTTTCTTTCACATTCGAACAAATAAAATTCACTTCTTTCCATCCAATTTCTTTCCTTTCCTTCTCCTTCCTTCCATTTTTTACTCAATCAAACAAACCATAGTTTTGCCATCACGAGTGCAAATATAGACATTATTAAACTCCTAAAGCACTCCCTCATGTATGTTTCCTCGAGTTGGACCCACTATGGTTTTGTTATGAATTATTTCTTCTACTAACTAGCAAGTCCATATCTTTTAAGTGGGATTTTTGGAAACCTACCTAAGTCAACAATAGTAAACATGAGGTCAACTCACTCCCAATTTACATTTAGCAAAATAGCTCTCACAAATTGATGCTACTCTAAAAGAGGAGTAATTTCTCAATACACTCACAATGCTTGATCTGAAATTTTTGGTCCGCATACCCCTTGTACAAATTTAATTTTTTAATACCATTGTTTTTGGGCATTGTGTCATATTATTTAGGTCTAATTTTTGGTATATGTTTTGCATTTTCTTGATTGCTATGAATATTTTTTAAAAATATTGAATTAGTTCTTAGCTAAAATTTAAGAAAATAATATACCAAAAAAAAAATTATCATGTTTTGAATCTTTCATGTTATAAACTCTCCTTTTTTCCTTTTATAAAGTTTTGTACATTTAGCCTTAGTTATATGCTTAAAATGCTTATTTATTGGGTTGCTTCCACTTGAACTGTGTAAGTGCAAACAAAAAATAAATAAAATATATTTTGTGATGCTATTAAACTTATTTCATAAATGGTAAGGGTGTTATTGATGATTACACCTTCTTTTGGATTTTGTTATATATATATATATATATATGTTTGGCAAAAGAAAATTGATTCTTGTGCAAAACTTTCATAAATTACTATGGATGATTACCATCAAAGTGGGATTACTTGTATTGATTTATGGACATCTTTTGTAATTGGGGAAATGTTTTTGGTTATTACATATAGTTACCTGCATAAGGATTGTAATTGGAAGATAATATAAGGATAAAGTCTTTTTTTTTAGCGTGATTATAAGGATGAAGTTAGTTATTGGGGAATGTATTAGTCTAGGAAATGTGTCTACTTAGAGGGCATAGATTTTTAAATCCAATGAATTATCATTGAGTAACTCATCTTGAGATTTGTGGACGAAGTTATTAGAGGTTTATTGGTCTAGACGGTCAATTTGTCCAAAGGGGATGAGTTCTCAAAGCCATTGTATTATCACTGATTAACTCATATGAGGTTCTAGACATAGTTGTTAGTTGTTAGTTGCACGCTCTATCCAAAGAGGAATGCGTGATGTTATGTTGGCCTCGTCTTGATAGTTTGAATTATCTTGAAGCTATATCTTGTGTTTTTTTTATTCTAATGCATTCCTGTTTCGACTTACCAGTTAATTTTCCTTTTAACAACTATTCTACTTCAATTGAGATTCTAGTTGGATCAAACTATAATAAATGGAAGTAAGATTTAGAAATTTTTGATCTTGACTTAACACTACAAGAAAATAAGCCTGTTGATCCTAGTAAGGGGAGCACACCTAAGTAAAGAGAACTCTTAACTAAGTAGGAGAGATCTAATCACTTTGCTTAATTTCCATTAAGAAGACTATCTTGGAACACTTGCTGAGTAGCTTACCAAAAGCCACAAGTGTAACTTCCCAGGTTCTAAGAGTAGGCTAGGATAGAAGGAAGCTCGAGCCCAGGATAAGGGTAAAACTATAAATAGGTAAAATGTAGAAAAAATAGGGACGAAATCGTAATCATTAGGTTATAATGGCACAATTGTGAATATGGCCTTACGGTTGTCAAGACGAGTAGCCGTAGAAAAATTTTTGAGTCCAAGATTTTTATAGGCACCACGGTACCGATAGATAACCAAAATACTTGCAATAAATTCAAATAGAGATTTTCTACACATAATTATAAATAAAAGTGTGAGGTTACTCACACAATATTTCAATAACTCAGTAACTAAGATTGCATGAATTGATAGCTAGATACCTTGAATTAATCCTTAAAGGTCCTATATTCTCTATGAGCATGAGTATCAAAAAAACCCTCTTGATGACCGAATTGAGTCACTCAATTTTTAGCTTAAAATAATTTGATTTTTCCAAAAAATCCACCAATAAGATTTGAGTCACAAAACTTAAGTTAGAAGCCAAACCAACTTAAGTGAGAAGTCACATTTCTTTCCTTTTATGCCCTTAGAAATTTGGCTGCTTAACCCCCTCCATCCACCTCGATTTTCTTCTTCATTCTCACCTTCTTCTTACCATCCTCCACGACCAGAGCTTCATGCTCAAAGTTGGAGGCTTTCTTGGCCTCAAAACCATATGCTCTTTTTTATTAAAATTGATCATCATGCTCTTCTCTACAAAATTCCTCTATCATTTTAATGATTTAACATCAAGTGGAGTCTCTCCACCACCATCTATGTTGCTGCCATGAAAGAAGAAGAAGGCTAGGATGTTGTTCTTATCTTTGTTGCTTCTATTGTTTCAAGGATTTTGAGGTAGGTAGTTCAAATCTTTAGCTTTTAATATTTTATATGAGCTATGTGGTTCATGTGGCTCATATGGTTTTCTTGTGATGCACTTGATTTATATTTGTATGATGGTATTATGGATGTTTTCTAGTGATTTGAGATAGAAATACTTAGTTTGGGTTGGAGAATATCTCAAAATATCAAAAGAAAACCAAAATAGAATAAGCTATTACAACAAGTGCCAAAGAATTTCTTACTAAGTTAGAAAAGAGATACTAGGTGTTTGATAATGCTGAGTCTAGATATCTAATGAGATAGTTAATGGACATGAGATATGACAATGTTTGGGGTGTAAGGGAATTCATTCTGAAAATAGTTCATATCCAAAACATATTGAAAGCCCATGACATAGACTTAGCCAAAAATTCCTTGTCCCTCATGTCTTAAATTGCTTGCATATAGTATTTATTCTAATCAAAACTGTATATAACACCTTTGGTGAAAAATGGACCATCAATGGCCTTATTACCAAGTGTGTGATTAAGGAAGAGCAGCTTAAGAAAGGAAAGAATGACCTAGCCATTTTGAATTTTCATTGTAAACCCCATTCTAGCAAAGGGTAATTGGAAGCATAAGAAGAAATGATCTAGTGCACCTAATAGGCATTAGGACTCAAGAAGACCAGATAACAGTCAAAGCCACAATGTAGGAGCTATTAAATTGCGAAAAATGCTTTTGGTGTAAGAGCAATGGGCATAAGAAGAATGATTGTGGTATATTTAAGACTTGGTTAGAAAATAAACAAAAATCTCAAGGTAATCATTTGATTTTTGCCTATTTTGAGTCTAACTTAGTTGGTGTCCCCATTGATTCTTACTAGCTTGATATTGGTTTTACAACCCAATATTGTTGTGTCTATCCAGGGGTTCAAAAATCTAAGAAAACTGATGATACTAGTGGACCTGAGAATCAGTGGTTTGAATCAAGTCCCTTGATCTCTTAAAACTTTTCTGCACATTGAACCAACCAATCCCACAACGTTCGCTTAATATCTATTACATGTTTATGAGATATCTCCTAAACTTGATGTGAGCAAAGAGTTAATATGAAATATAGAAAACAAATTATATTCCTATGTATATTAGAAGTATAATGTTGATTAGTATTTAGTACAGAGAAAATATGACAATAAAATGGATAATATAAGAGTGAGAGGCTTGCACCAGAGAATTTTATACTGATTCAATCTTCAATGTAGTGTCTAAGGTAGTATTTAGTACATTACCTACTAAGATTGCTAGTAATATAGATTATTACTTAGAATGATTGACACCTTTTAAATTGCTGGTAATGTTAGATGTTGTGTTTGGTATGGACTGGTAATCTAAATGGCAATTCACATTATCCTATTTGATATATCAAAAAGATTATTGGGCAATATATGTCTTAAACTAATAATAATAAATAGTTAATTATTATTATTATTAATTATGATTATTGTAGTTAATTTTATTAATAATTATTATTAAAAATAATTAATATTAATAAGATTAATTATTATTATTTAATAATAATTACAATAATTAATCATTAATGATAATATTATTATTAATTAATATTATTTTTAATAACAAGAATAATAATAATAATAGAATGATTGTCACAGTGGTGGTAATCCATATTACCATATTGGTAATAATCTACATTACCTTAAAAATTTGAATTGTCAGTAATATTGTCCAACCAAATAAAGTAATATTATGAGTTCAGACTCAATCAAACATTATCAGCAATCTAATATCTATTACCTTATACCAAATGCTAGTTAAGTCCAATTTGCACCTATTAGGTGATATTTGCACTATATCAAATAGTTTTTTACAACCGTCTCTTCAAGTTATAACACAATCTAATTCCTCTTTTTCGCCGGCTAAGATTCACTCTCTCCATGGCTTTCTCGAGACATTCTTCCCAATTCTTTTAGTAACTCTCATAGAGTGAAAATAAAATTGAAAGTACACTCACATTCACACAGTATACTTCTTACAATAAACTATCTTAATAGAATAAGCACATGCTGCAGGGATAGACACGGATACGGATAGCTATCTCTGAGTTTTTCTTCTTGTTATTCACATCTGCAACAAGTCTTCATATATAGGCTGAGAATATGTTCATTGAACTCCAGTTGCCTTGCCTTCCTTATTCTAGGAATATAGCAGATTTTGCTACTCTTGATTTGGTCTTCAATATAGGAATGGAAACTTCATTATTATAGAGATCATTGCCTTCCTTTTTGTCTTGGTTCGTGATTCAATCATTACAGGAAAATTACCACAAACCCACGGACGCATTTTGTGACACACATAGAAACCGTGGGTATAGATAACATATAGCCACGGTTATATGCTGTGGTCAGTATAATTCTTTTTTAAGTCTTAAAATTTCCATCGCTAAGGCCTCTATCACTATCCCGCGCCCTCACTCTCAAGTCCCGCCATTTCCATGTCAAAATGTCATTCTCTTCCGCTCTTAATCAAAATTTCATTCTCTTTCATCTTATTCTGAGTTGCTTTTGCCGCCATTGCAATCACTCTGCTCTAGAGAGAGAAAAAACTTAGAGAGAGAAACCTAGAGAGAGAAGTTGAGCTCAAAGCCACTGCAACCATGGCGTCGAAGGCTGCCATCGACGCCGCTCCCAACATCGTTCCTTCTAGAGCCAGAGAAGAAGGCGAGCTCCCTTCCTCCGATGATGGCGGGGTATTCTTCACCAAAACCTTAGCTTCTTTTTTTTTTTTTTTTTTTTTTTATTGGGCGCATTTGTTTTGAATTTTTAAATTTTGAGAGATTTGATTTTGGAATTAAAATTTTATATATAACTAAAAAAGTTAAAAAAAAAATTTTTAAAATTATTTTTTTTAATTTTCAAAAAAAAAAAGTTAAAAATAAATTTTTTTGAAATTTTGATTATTTTTAATAATTTATCTAAATATATTAAAAGTGATTTTTCTTATAAAAAGAGTGATTTTTTGAACAAAAAAATCTTATCCAAACATACCTCTAATCATTTGCGTGATTTTTTTTTTTTTCCATTTCCATTTTCTAATTTGCATTTGTTAACTTGTGTTTTGTGCTTTCTGTTGCTGCAGCACTGCTCTTTCTTTTGTTTATTTCCACCCTTTTTGCAACAATAAAATAAGATGGAATTGAATTCAATTTTATCAACAATTGAAATCAATTATGTTATAATTTGAATTTTTATATTTAGAAGAAACTAATAAATTATAAAATTAAATTTATTTACAATATTTAGACTGTATATAAAAATAAATTAAATTATTTATTTTAACTATTTTATTCTTTATTAATAAAAGGGGAAAAGAGTGTCTAGATTAGATGAAAGAAATATTATATACAATGAAAGAATATTTTTGATATACTACCTTTTAATATCAAATTTATTAGATAAGAAATTATAAATTAGATTTATTTTATTCTAATTTACTTTCAAACCTTTTAAAATTAAAAAAGTTAAATTCTATTCCGATTTTAATTTCATATTATTATTAGTTGATTCCAAACCAAAAAATTAAATTCAATTTTTTTTGAATCAATTCAATTCCTTA
Source organism: Pterocarpus santalinus (assembly GCA_031439595.1). NCBI lineage: Eukaryota > Viridiplantae > Streptophyta > Magnoliopsida > Fabales > Fabaceae > Pterocarpus > Pterocarpus santalinus. The sequence continues at coordinate 9,215,717 of CM062526.1, read as the reverse complement.
TCTTTCCAAAACAACCTAATTATAAAAAAATGGAGGAATGTTAGGGGAATTTGAATGACCATCGCGAAAATGGGAGAAGTATCCGACGCCGCTGGCACTGCTAGGTTTGCCACCGCTGCGGAGCAGAACGTGAGCATCATTGTTGGTTCCTTTCGTCGTTGGTTCCTACAATTTTCATTTCTTGCACTATGAAAGATTATGATATCTCGTGGAATTTTTGCCTTCTTTTTTTTTTTTTCATGAACCTTAATTATCCATTCAATTCTCTGTTTGAATAAATCTCATTCGGTTTTATCTGTTTCATTTCATTTGGTTCATTGTTTGCAGACGTGCAATCATGACAATATTGAGAATGAGTCAACTTATACCCCTAAAGCTTCTCACAAGTCATTAAGGGACAGGTCTTTCCAGGTTGCTGATGTTAGTTTTGTACTTTTGATTATCACATCACCTTACAGTCTATTAACTTTTTGTAACTTCGTCCATCTATGTCACATTGTCTAGGACCTCTTTTATGCTGGTCTCATATTTTCAAGGAACTCGATTTACAATTTGCCAAATATTTTGGTCAAGTAAGCATTATATTGAATAAGTCGAATGGGAGTCTCTTGTAATGATTTATTGATTTTTGTTGGTTTATAAATAACTTTTATGGTGATTATTTTAATGAATTTATTTACTCATTTCGGATAATGCATGGTAATAATTATAGTAAGATTAGGGTCCTACATGGACACTACATTTATTTGGAAAGTTCTAGAAAATGTTTACCTTTAATTTATTTGAGTTTTATTATTATTATTATACCTATAAAATAACTTGCTATGTATAAAATGTGGAATAACAATTACTTTCCGTTATGAATTTTATTCCAAGGATTTTCCTTGTATCCTTGTATGTCCTGGAATTTCTACTTAGTGGATTCTGGGTAGTTTTGGTAGATCATATAGGCTTGATTTGGCATTATTGTAGCTTTTTAAAAGCTACTAAGCTTTTTCGGCTCTCTAAAAACTACTCTAAAAAAGTTATAGTAATATCGTTTGGTAAAATAATATAAAAATTGCTCTTAATAAGCGGAAGCCACAAAAGTAATATTTAGTAAAATTGCTCTTAATATTTATAATAATTATAATAGTTATAAATATTCAAGAAAATAATTTCTATTTTTAATGTTATTAAATAGAGTGAGGTTATATTAATTTTTTAAATTTTGAAGAGCACAAGTAAGGGCTCCCGAGAGCACCCTTTAGCTCTCAAAAGTCAGGAACATAAGCACCTCAGCTTTTCAGTTTACCAAACAGAAAAAATTCGCTTATGCTTTTCATAAGGCAGAGCACCCCTTCGAAGAGCACTACCAAACTAGGTCATAGTTTATTTATTTGTAAACTTTCTTTTCAGATATGGAAGCAATCTTATGCTAATTAAATTTTGGTTCTGTTAATTCTCTCTGGGAGAGGTTAAGGCTTTGTGTAAGGTGGAACTTTATGTTTGGTCCGCTGAATTTGATTAAGTTAATAATCTGTCTTTGATAAGAAAGCTATGTAAAACTCTATAGGTATTATGATGATCTCAAAGGATCTTATTGAAAAATAATTTGCTTAGATATGTTTCATAAGAATGAGAACTGATGCCTCTGTAAATTCAACAGATTTGGTCATTTGATTATTGTCAGTAGTTTATAGGCTTATGATCAATGGTCTTATTTCTTGTCTTCAGCTTGTTTATCATTATGATTTTTTTCACCTCTCTATAGGCTCCTACTTTTAGAGTGTAACACAAAGATGATAGGAAAGAGTGGAAGTGAAAGGAAAAGCATATCCAAGGTAAGCAATCAGATTTGCTCAGTGGATGATGTCAAATACTGATTTAAGATGACTAATTATTACAGATTTGAACTAATCGATTAGTGATATTTGTGTCTCGTCCATTGGTTTTTTAGGGTACAAAGTTGTTTTCTGCTTTTTTCAATTCAGATTTGAATTCATGACCCACGAGTTGTGGGCTTTGTTTTGCTTGAGCTTCTCCTTGTCCTAATTGATTATAGAAAACTCCCATGTTTTTTCAGCACTATTTCTCCTTTTTCCCAATACATTTCATTTTCGTTCCCAAAAAGCCAAAAACGATCAAACGACAATAACAATAAATGCTACTTATATATTATGTCCTTGCATAATCTCTTGCAGCTACTACCTACTAGCGTGGTTTTATTAAGTTTGACTGGAGAAAGTTTAAGGGTTCCACATTAGAAGTTGTCACAATTTGTCTTGAAATAATTAACTAGCAATGTAGTATAATACTTTGATAATATAGCTTTCAAGTTTCCAATCAAAGCAGTACATGAGAATCAAGGATGAGTATAGGTTAATTAGATATAAAATTTTGATCAATATCAACTTACTCATTTTTTGTTACAAACTTGCTCATATTTTGTAAATGCAATTGTTCCTTCAGATACTATCTTGGAAAGTCATGGTCACAAATCTGAAAATTTTGTTGTCCTGCAGGTGATTTTCCATGCATATATGATGTCACCACCCACCCCAGGATGTGATTGGCGAACAGGGACACATATCTAGCAAACCTACATAAAATCTTTTTCTAAAAAATTCGGGTAAAGTCTTCTTTAAATTTAGAATTATTCCTAAATAAGAATCATTGCCGTGCATAAAACATACAAATACGCAAAATCATTGGATATCTAAGCATTTTCAGTATGCGCTCCACAGCATATGCTATAGGAGTTTAAAACATTTACATGCTTATGAAAATATGTATACATATCCATAATTATTAAAATTCAACTGTTCATAAATAAAAACAATTCTACAATTACTACTATGTAAGACCAACATAGGAAGGACCCTACCTGTAGATTAATGGAGCATTACTAAAAGTTATACAATTACATTCAAGAATATACTTCACAAATACAGCAACATCTGGGAACTACATGAACAAAGTGTGGATTAACTAAGAGTATAACACCTCTGGCTGACCATGAAATCTTGAACATAAGCTTGCACTTGTCTAAAAACATGGAGGGGAAGAAGGAGTGGGTCATACAGACTTAGTGAGGGATAATATACTTATAACAGGAGTTGGATAAGCTTAAACGTAAGCTTTTAACAAAAATATAACTTTATAAAACCTCATACATCATTTCTCAAGTAAAGTACTTTGTCTATATTTCAAAATGCCATAAAAATTCTGGTAAAACATATATGATATCTGATCTATCTTTGAACTCTCTATAGCTCATTAGAACACTTTTCAATTCAGCTGAATATAAACTTCTTTATATCAATTCATATCCATTCTTACTCATGACTTGAAATACATAATAAAATTCAACAAATATAGTTATCAAATCTTATCTCGTGCTTATGTTATTCATCATCAATATAATATAGTTTCAACTAGTAAACAAGGATTTTAAACATAATTGCATAAGATAGAAATATTTCTCAAAACATAAAGGATAATTACTTGCTTCAATGTCATGATAAAATTTAAGGGAGGATCTTATTTCAGAAAATAGCTGCTTGACTGGGTGGCCCTGTGGTCTAACCCCTAGTAGTAAAAGATAATTTCACACCTGTACGTGTGTATGTCTTCCGGACATACCGACCAAACATGTCGGGTTAGCAATCACCCTGGTAGCTAGGTTATTCAAGGTGCACCAATGCTAATGCTACTGCCATTAGCAAACAGTGCTGTTACAGTTCCTCCTCATAGGTAAACTTACTCTTTATTGCATCCTTGTCAGTAAAACTTTTCTTTAGCTCAAATCATATACATTCTTACTCATAACTTTAAATGCATAATGATATCCAAGAAAACTTCTGTATTCTCAGCAAACATAGTTATCAAATTTTGTTTAGATATTCAAAATAACTATACTATCAAACAATTCAACTTAAAGTATCTAGAGCTCTTTCTCACTTTATTGAAAATTTAACTGTCTCTTCTATCCAACAGCTCAAAACATTGGCTTTAAGAACATAACAATTTCTACTAACTTGAAGACCTCATATTTTTCTATCATATTACTCAAATATCATAAATCAATTGTTATTAGAGCTTGTCCCACATATCTATGATCAAACATATATTTATATATATACATACTTAACTAACATAATTACTTTCAAGAACTTCATAAACATAGGATAAGCAATTAATCATATTCTATCATAATATAGTGAAATACATTCCAAGCATATCTTTAGAAAATTAGAGAAAATAATTTGGAGGTACACTATCACTCACTACTTGAGACCATGAGAAGGAGATTCGAGCTTAACGTGTCATAGAGCCCATAGTTGATCCTTCATGAGCATCTAACATCATAAGGGACACAAACCAAACATGAATTAGTTTCTAGAGCCAAGGATTAACTTAGAATACTTTCCAAGACACAAAATTCCTAATTTGGAACCCTAAGTTCCCAAACCTCAACTTTATACTTAATCCTCCAAGAAAATCCTTCCATACCCATAAAATAATAGAAGATTTGAGCTTAAAGAGTTACCTTGGGTTGCAAAAAAAGGAAGAAACTTGATGGAGAGTGTTGGTCTCTTCTCACCTTTATTTCTCTCACTAAAAGAGAAGAGACAAAGAAAGCTTAAAGAGAGAACATCCAAAGCTATGGTTATGATGATGATGAAGATGATGGATTTGGTGGGTTAGAGTGAAAAATTGGTGAAAGAATGATAGAATCCATGTCGGGGAAGAGAAAGAAGAGAGAAAGAGAGAGAGAGAGAGAGAGAGAGAGAGAGAGAGAGATTGGTGAAGAATGGGGAAGAAGGAACAAGATTCTTCTCTTAATCTCGTCCGGTGAGCGCCTGGGCACTGCGACCTGACCGCTTGGGCACCCGCCCGCCTGAAACCAACTCAACCTGTAGTGTAGGTGCTGGCCTTGGATGCCTAGGCGCCTAGTCTTTTTTTTTTTTTTTTCCATCTACACTTCTTAAATATCATCATATATTTATTTAGAAGTTTAAGTTGATATCTTCATTTATTTTACTCTCCATTAACTTTAAAATATAAATGTAAATAAGGGAATACCCTCCATTTGAATCTAATAAAAATATTGAAAAAATTGAACTCCTTAAGAATCAAAATCCAACTTTTGGATTTTAGTACAAACTTCTGAAAACTTTTGTTTTCTTAAACGTTTGGGCTAAAAATAGAATAGTTAATAACTTCTTAAAATTCATTAAAAATTACTCTTCAATTCTCAAATATCTAAGGAACAATGACCGGGACTTTTAATCCCATGAAAGTACCTCTAAGAAGGCATAGGGTCCAGATTTAAAGCTTTCCCTAGGTCCGATAGTACAAAGTATCACAAATCATAGATCTCATGACCCGACATTACATATGAAGTTCAAAGAGCAATTTCTGCTTTGAAGAATGCATGCATTGGCAGCATGGAAAAGGCTTTGTATGTATGCCCTACGACTTATTTAGCGATCCCCAGATTATTTAGGGAAGATGAAATTGAAGCATGGGGTGTGGAGCCATATCTATAGAGGATGCTTATAGGAATTGCAAGGCTCTAATGTAGAAAGGCATTGTTGGCATTTCAAATAGTATATGTAACCTCCTTAAGTGGATATGGTTTTTTTTCTTTGTAATATAAATAACTATTATTTGAAAATTTGATTTTACATTTAATATAATTAGAGTTCTTTTATAATATTGTTATATTTGTGCGTTCTTTTAAAGTGGCAATGAATTTAGAATTATATAAATTAAGTCTATATATATATTTATATATATAACATCATTATAGGTTATACTCACTGAATACAACAATTTTCAAATTTGTCAATAAAGGGTATAGTGATATAATAGTTTCCATAGGTAAAACCGATAGTGACACACCAATAACTATGGATATATGTCTATGACTATTTCTGATGGACATGTGAACCATCACTAAATATTATAGTGACAGCAAAAAAAATCGTGAGTATAGGTATCACGTATCTGACGGAACTAATTGTCCGTCGGTGTAGGTTTTTGGGGTTATATCCACGATTTTTATACTTTTACCTATAGTTTTTTTGCTGCCACTAAATGTCAAATTTCTTGTAGTGAATCTTCTATCTAAGAATGAAAGTTGTCATTCTTTGATGTGCTATCATTGATCCTTTCCTTATTTAGTGAGAGCATAACAGATCTCCCTTCCTTTCTTATTTCATGTAGCTGTTGGAGATTGATGCAGTTCATATCCTTCTTTTCTTAGTTTAGTCCTCTTGATGACTTTCCACAATAAGCTCCAAGTATCATAAGGTATTTCCCTCAATTTCCTTTCTTGTTTTTCTTCTATTTTAGTTAACCTTGATGTGCCATTATATTTTTCCTGAAACCCTTAAAGAAATATATTAAGCGATATAATGTTTGTATCATTATTTAGAGTCAACAGAAACCAAGTTTAAGAGAAAGCAAGCTCAGTGTAGAAAATGATCTTGAGGTCTCAAGGATAGGAGATGTTAGACTAATTTTAGCAATAGGATATGAACTTCTTTTAAAAGATAATTTCTATGTACTTTCTTTTAGGAGAAATTTATTTCTATTTCTTGTTTGGATAAACTTGGATTTCATTTTAATCTTGATGATGGAAAATTAAATTTGAACCAAGTTAATGGATGGCTTATATAAATTGTCTTTTGGTTTCTGATAGTGTTTCTTTATCTCTAAATGTTGATCAAGTTGTTGCTAAAAGACCTAAAACTAAGGAAAAATCCTCTTTGTTGTGGTATAAGCGTTTGGATCACATTTCTAGGCAAAGGATTGAAAGGTTAATTAAGAATAATATTTTACCTTTATTGAAAGTTGATGAGTTGGGAACATGCATGCACTGTATTAGAGGAAAATTCAATAAGACCAAAACGAAAGGTACAACTAGAATAAAAATGGCAAAATGAGTTCAACTCGCCAAGTTGATCCACTTACAAAAAAATTTCAACCCACCTATCCCAACCTGCCTAACTCGCAGGTTGAGGCAGGCTTGGGTCGTGGGTTGGAGACAATTCTTTTGAGTAAAAAAAAAAAACAAGAACTTGTGAATTTGTGGAGTTTTTATTGTTTTTTATGGTTAATTTATAAGCATACTTATGGTTAATTATTACTTATGGATTTCATATTCATACATCCAAATTAGCTTATTATGACTATGTTTGAATTTAGATATAAATTATGTAGTTTAAATACTCTTATAAGTTTATATGGATATTATCTTATTGTATTTGAGTGAATTTTTCATTAAATACTTTTAAATTTCAAAATTTTTTTGGTGATTTAACTCATTAAAAATATTAAAATAAGCTTATTTATATTTTTTATTTTTTTTTAGCAAGCCAACCTATCAACCCAACTACAAATTGGGCGGGCTAACATGTTCAACTCATTTTACTAAGACAGTTCTTCTCACCCCGCCTTGTTCTAGGTAGGCTTTTGCCAAGTTGGGGTGAGCCAGGGTGAATTGACTCATTTTGTCGTCTCTAAATTTGAAGTTCGAGTGTTTTTAAAATCATTCACACAAATATAAATGGACCTTTTTCTCTTATGATTTGTGGTAGTAGGTATTTTATCACTTTTATTGTTGAAAAATATGATGCTCTTGAGAAATTTAAAGTTTCAAAAATTGAAGTGGAGAAACAATTAGAAAAAGTCATTAAGATAATGAGATTGATAACTCTCCATTGGAGAGTTATTGTTTGTTTAGTTTTTGAATAAGTTTTAAGGTTTATTTGGATGTTTGTTTGTTTTATTTCATATTTTTGTTAATTAGTTTAATTAGGTCCTTTTTAGTTTTAATGATTATTTTTATGTTTTGGGATAGTTATTTATGTTTTCATTATGTTTTGAACAAGTACAAGTAATCAGATTGGGAGAAGGAGCTTAAAAGATAGAGAATCAGCGTTTTAACAAGTGGATTACAGCGTGTTAAGCGAGCTGTAGCACGTTGGACAAAATCGGCTAGAATTGTGTATCAAGCTAGCGGGCTACAGTGCACCCAAAGCATTGTAGCATGTTGACATAAATAAATCAGGAAAGTTTGGTAATGCCTTGGACAAAAAGCTAATAATCTTGAGGATTATAAAAGCCCATTCTACGGCTTTCCTCTGAATCATTTAACACTTGAGGTAACCTTAGAAGAGAGGATTCAAGGCTTTCAAGGATTGCAAGAAGAAAAAGACAACCTTCAATCTCAAGCAATCCTAATCCTTATCTCTTTCTTCATGGCTATTCTCTTTAGTGTTTTCTCTTCCATATTTTCCATGTGTTTGTCTATATCCGTTATGAGCTAAACCCATAGTTATTAAACTCGGACTGGTGATTGACTCGGTCAAGGCACTAAGTCACTAGTTTATATTGTATTATATAAAAATATAATATAATTCAAATAAATATATAATATATATTATTATTGGCATATTATAACATAACAGGTTACATAGCTTGGTGGTAGTGGAGCATGTCTTGCATAATCCTTGGACAGGGTTCGAATCTCGTTTACCCCAATTTTTGAACTCAAATGATTTCTACCTCAAAACTGGTTCAAACCGATTCGATTCATATCGAGTTGACCAGTTCATAGCCGGTTTGTACTAGGTTTGACTGAGTTTGACCGGTTCATATGCATATCTAGTCCAAATAGAAAACTGAACTGGACAAGAGACCAGTTAACCGGTTTCCTATCCGAACCGGTTGGTCCGGTCCGGTTTTAACAACATTGACTAAACTCCATTGCTAAGGTATTAATGTATCCAACTATTGATGATATTATTTATAGATTGATTTTATGTATATTTTTATCTTAATGATTAAGTGTTTATTATTATTCTTAATGCTTTTGAATGATTGACTACTATTCAATTGATTTATTGGTTAGCATTAGTTAGATATAGGGTTTGTAAACAAAACTTCTCATTATAGATACTGTGAATTAAGCGAAAATTAGAGATAGACAAATGCAATTCATGTGGTCACATTAAGAATTAATCCATAGAGCTTCAATCTTTTTCTAAATTAGTTTGTAACTAAGAGATTAGGCAATTAATTTAGGATAAAGAAAATTAATTGACCTTCATAAAGGTTTGAAATAAATTTGGAGAATTCGATCATTAATTAATTAAAGTAAAAAATAGATAATTGAGATCTATGATAGCTTAGGCCATGGTTAGGTGAAGTCAATTAACTTTAGCATCAATTCCATTGAATTTTATTCATCTTTATTTGCTTGATCTATTTTCTTGTCCTTTAATTTTTAGTGTTTATTTAGTGTCTATCCCATTGAATTTTATTCATCTTCATTTGCTTATTCTATTTTCTTGCCTTTATTTAATTTTTAGTTTTTATTAATTGGATTTTTATCATCCAAATAGCTAGTTTTGTTAGCTAATTTGGTACTTGTCTATCCTTGTGGGATGATACTCTTCTTATCACTTAATACTTGTATGAACTAGTATACTTGCTAGCTTCACGCTAGAGATCTAATTGTGATGGAGAGTATCATGGTAGATATGACGCCACAAGGCATCATATAGGACCATTTGCTAAATGCTTGCAAGCCATGGCTGGTAGTTGTGAGCAAAATGGTGCTGCTAAAATGTGTAACCAAACTACACATAGAAAGACATGATAAGGAGCATGATAAGTAGATGTAACTTCTAGAATTTCCACGAGAGAAGCCTTGAAAATAGCACTTTACATACTTAATGGAGTTCCAAGCAAGCTTGTCCTAGAAACTCCTTTTGAATTATGTATAGGTAGAAAACCCAGTTTGAACCATTTTCAAGTCTAAGGTTGCCCAACAAAAGATAAAGTTTATAATCCCATAGAGAAAAATACTAACACCAAAACTAGTCATTGATTTTTCACTGGCTATCTACATCATGTAAAAGGATGCATGTTCTAATGTGCTGGCAGAGGAAATAGAATTGCGCAGTCTTTGTATGCTAAGTTTTTGGAACTTGATATGGCAAATCTTCTTGTTTCATCTAATGAGGATGGTGGTGACTTATGTAAGACCATTTCTTTACCTTTGCTTGTTTTTAATAATAACATCTGATCTGCTGCTCCTATTGGAGTGGAGCTTCCAATTGAGAATGTTGTTGATTGTTCACCTATTAGTATCGTGATTGACCTTCTAGCTATGGTTGAGGTTCCCTAACCTTCTTAATTGATTGAGCAAATTCCTATGAGAAGGTTAATAAGACAGAGGTGACCAATGATCGCAGATGACTTTATGGGCTATCTTAGTGAGAATGCTTGTAATATTAAAGATGTCATTGACCACAAGACTTGTTAGGAAGTTGTTTCCTATCCTCAAGCCAATTTGTGGATGCTATGAATGAAGAAATACAATTTATAGCCAACAATAAAGTGTGGGAGTTTGCGAATTATCCTAAAACTATAGGCCGATTGATTATAAGTGGACTTTTAAAAATAAGGAAAAATTCAAAGGGCAGAATTGAACGATTTAAAACTAGACTTGTGGCCATAGATTTCACTCAAAGAGAAGGCAACATTGTCTTTAATGAGACTCTATTACCTGTGTCAACTAAAGATTCCTAGAATTATCATAGAACTTGTAGCTCACTTTGAATTAGAGTTACATCATATAGATGTAAAAAATACCTTTTTTGAATGGCAATTTTAGCAAGGTAGTATAGATGCAAGAACAAGAGGGTTTTCAAACTAATGGAGATGAACACCTAGTTTGCAGATTAAAAAAATCCATCTTCAGGCTTCTAGATAGTGGTACTTGAAATTCGACAAGGTGGTGATTTCTTTGGGTTTTGAAGAAAACAAAGGTAATTAGTGTATATACCTCAAGGTTAGTGGGAGTAAGTTCATCTTCCTTATGTTGTATATGGATGATATATTACTTGTTAGTAAGGACTTTAGTTTGCTACACGAGAGCAATTATATGTTGACTAGGTTCTTTGATATGAAGGATCTTGGAAAGACATTTTGTGTTAGGAATTGGAATTCGTAGGGATAGATCACAATATATGTTGGGATTATCTTAAAGGACTTACATTGATGGAGTCCTAGAGAGATTTAATATGCAGAATTGTAAACCCAGAGATGTACCAATCATCAAAAGTGACAAATTTAATAAAGATCAATGTCCTAAAAATGAACTTGAGAAGGTAGAGATGAAATATAAATCTTTTGATTGTGCATGGGGGAGCTTAATCTATGTCCAGGTATGCACTAGACCCAACATACTGCCTTTATAGTTGGCATTTTGGTGAGATATCGATCTAATCTTTGGAGTGACCATTAGATAATTGCTAAGAAAGTGAAGAGGTACTTGCAGAAAACCAAACAATATATGTTTGTGTATATGAGAGTAGACAACTTGGAGTTAATAGGATACACCAACTCAGATCTTGCTAGGTGTCCTGATGATAGAAAGTTGACTTTTGGATATATTTTCATGTTGGCTGGTGGTGTGATATCATGGAAAAGCAATAAACAGACTGTATTTGCATCTTCTACTTTGCAAGTAGAATTTATTGCTTGTTATTCCACTGCTACTCATGGTATTTGGGTAAGAAACTTAGTTATTGGACTTCATATTATGGATTTTTGTTGCTAGGCCACCATGAATTTACTATGACAACGATGCTACAGTGTTCTACACTAAAGCTAATAAGACTAGAGAAATGTTATTTTGACCATGATTTTAGGGACACATACGGTGTCAAGCGTATAAAAGACACAAAATGACAAAAAAGGAGTGACTTATGGTGGTTTAGCATATAGTGGCTGCATGGTGGATTATACGATGACTAATTTTATTTTTTCCATCTTCCCTCTTTTCCCTTTTTCATCTTCCATCATTTTAAAACTTTTTCGTCTTCCCTCTTCATTTTGCCCAAAGTCCAATGCTTCCCTCCCATGTACCTCCCTTAATCCATTCTTGCCCTTTCACTCCATTGCCACTGCAAGGCTGGGCATGAGTTAGGCGGGCCGAGGCGAGGACCTGACCACGTTCAAGATGCGATCGAAGGTTGGAATGTACATGTGCAGTGTAACCGCTTATGATCTCAGTCATATTGGGCATTGTCATGTCTGCATCAATTTCAGACTTTCTCTACGGGTTCCTCTTTCTTTCTCTCACACAGAAAACCCCAAACATCCAAAATAAAAAAAGTGTTTTTGATTGTGTCCTTTTTTCTGGTTATTCGATTTTGAAGCAATTTGAAGCTTACCCTTCTCTTGATTTTAGTGCTAACTGATTTTCGTTGTCTGCTTCTTTGGCAATTAGGCAGATATCTTAAGCATTTGGGATATGAAGTCTGTTATGCTCACAATTTCACTGACATAGATGACAAGGTAAGAGCCTAGTGATGTTCTGTGTCCCTTTGCTTTTTTTTTTTTTTTTTTTTTTTTCAGAATTGGTTTTATTTTGTGGTAACTTCTTATGCTTTAAATTGCCATCATTGAGGCGTTTTCATTTGATACTTAGTTGTGTTTGTATAAGTTACAAAAATATGTTGTTATGATATAGCTTTTATGACAGTATTCTTTTTAGAACTCATTGTTTCTAGTTTATGAAAAAAACACTAAAACGACTTCTTTTGGGGTTTCTAGTTTATAGTTTATAAAACAGTTTCTAGTTTATATACTATTTTCTGCGCATATAGGTATTTGATGATACAACTAAAGGAAGAACAGTCTGCGCCTACTACAAACTGGCATCAATTCCTGTAGTGCTTATCATAGATCCCATCACTAGTCAAAAGATATGATCTTGATTTGGAATGGTTCAACCTAAAAGCTTATTAGAAGTATGTGATAGAACCTCATACCTTACAATGATGGTAGCTTTTATTAGGGAAACTTTGAAACATTATTCAAATTATTAACCTTGGACCCAGTTGTCTTGTTATAATTACTGATTTGAAGAGCCTTGTGCTTTGCTTTAGGGTCTATTAACATTCCTTAATGCATACCCCAAGGATCATCACAAGATCTTATGTTCCTTATCTACAAGTGTCCTAGAGGCAGTTCTAACCCACCTAAAACTAAAGGTTTGTTGCTAGTTTCTATCTGCATCGCATTCTGTTAGTGTTAGGATGACTTGATATTTAAGGTATCTTTATCACAATATTTACTTATTTACTTCTTCCTATTTATCAACGCTCTAAATTCACTGAGATGGAAGTTATCCACTCCTTGTATTCAACTTCTGATCATGCTATCACTAGCATATTTTTCATATCATAATGATAACTTGTTCGATGTTGCAGCCATGTTGGATTGAGATGAGAGTAAAGATGAGGATAAGGAAGTTCATAGAGCTCTGGCAGCATCGATGGAAGGCATGAAAGGATCAAGTACAATGAGTGGAAGTGATAAGGATGCGCTTTGTCGTTAGGTAGCAAGAAACAGCCTTGCCTAAGTGGCCTACATATCTAGCCCTTCCTGAGGAAACTAAGGCTGAAGAAATCTCCTATGCAGAGTTAGTATTCGGCTTCTAGATGGACACCGGGTTCAGTGTAACTTCTTACGCACTTATCCAATTCAAGTAACACATATTGTTATTATAGACGTGTAGGAATTGATTCAATGATATGTTCTCGTTTGTCTAATTGTTAGTCTTCTGATTTCATATGATTTATGCATGTTGTACATTTTCTTTCCCCTTGGAAGAACTATTGGATATGATTTTATATCTGCTTATGTTTCTACCATGCCACACAATTTGGAACGGAGATTACTATGGAATATGATTCTGTGTGTATGCATGAAAATCTTGATCATTTCCCAAAAATAGCTTTCTTTCTTACTGTTTTCAATAATCAATATAATCTGGTATGTTACGTAAAAATGATTATAATTTTTAGCTTCACTGGACCTGCAGGTTTTGATGTTGCAAGAGAAACTAGAAGAGAAGGATCAGGAGAGCCAACGACTAAAAGGTGAATTACAACAAAAAGGCTGCATGGAGGATGGGAGAATAGAAGCCTTATCTAATAGAAAAAACACTCATGAGATAATACAGAGGGAAGATGCTAATTGATATCATGTTAACTTCAATTTTTTTTTTGTTGGAAACAGTTAATTCCTTAGCTAGTTTTAACTAAAGTTTGCATTTTGTATTAAATTAAAATTTGTAATCCAATTTTTCTTGGCAAATGTGATTGTGAATTTGCACGAGGAATGAGTTTGGTATTTCTCTGTATGGAATTACAGTCCTTGTTCCTTCTCTATCATTAATTTGCCATGGCACTAATGACAACTAGTGCATTTCAGAAATTTAAATTTGTCAATGTAGATGGTTTTGCCATCTCAAGAAATCATTTGTTATTCAAGTTTTCGAGAAATTTATCCTTCTCAAGCTTCAGTTCTCATATGTGAACACTAAAATAGCTAAGTGTTAATATCAACTAGAATGGTGACATCGTAATGGTGCATGGGACATTTTGCAGTTTCCTTGCAGAAGTTTGTTTTCTCGCTGAGGCCATGTGCAAGTGACTTAATTAAAAGCTAGAGTACCAACTAGTATTACCCCATAAATTTTTTATTTTATTTCATTTTCTTTTCCTTTAATATGGAATTAGAGGTACAATGACTAAGTAACATCATATTTTTCTGCACTAGGTTGGTAACTTAGTACCAAAAGTTAGTAACTTTAGTTCAAAATGCTCATAATATTTTAATTATGCTAGTAATTTTTCAGGTTTTGAAAACATTAGAAGTCTTAAGATTATTAAGTAAACTTAGGTTGTGGAGCAAGTTAATAGGATCCTTAGCACCACTAATGGATGAAGTGAGCCTAAATACCACATGACATTAGAGGTACAATATCTAAGTAACTTCATATTTTCTGCATTAGATTGGTAACTTGGTACCAAAAGCTAGTAATTTTAGTTCAAAATAATAATAATTTTTCAAATTATGCTAGTAACTTTTTAGGTTTTGGAAATTTTTGAAAGTATTGAGGTTATAAATAAATTTATGTCACGGTATAAGTTAATAGGATCCATTGGCACTATAGATTGATAAAATGACTCTAAATACAACATGAAACTGGAGGTACAATGGAATCCCTATTGATTATTGATTGACAAAGGCAGAGTGAACACTATGGAATTAGAGGTGGAATGACATAGAAGTATAATTTTTCCCTACACTAGGTTAGTAACTTAGGCCCAAAATCTGGTAACTTTTCAGGTTGGTGGAAATTTGGAAGTATTAGGGTTTTCGATGAATTTCGTGTTACTGAACAAGTTAATAGGACTCCCTGTGATTATAGATTGATAAAGGGAGCCTAAACGTAGCATAGAAATAGATGTGCAAGGATTAAGAAGTATAATTTTTTCCCTACATAGGATTGGTAACTTGGGCCCAAAAGTTGGTAAATTCAACTTAAAAAACTGGAAATTTTTTGGCATTGGAAGTCTCTCCCCATGTGATCTAATATCCTAGGGTGTGATTTTAACGTGTTTGGTTGGACCAATCTATTCGTAAAGACTAATAAAATCAACATCCAAATTTTCTGATAAATTACCAGCTTTTTGAAAAAGTCACTAGCTTATTGAATTGAAGTTACCAGCTTTTTGGCTCAGGTTACCAACCAAGTGCAGAATCGAGAGGTCCTCACTTTGGCTTTAGAAGTTTCTCCCCATGTGGTCTAATATTCTAAGATGTGATCTTAACGTGTTTGGTTGGACCATTCTATTCCCAAAGACTAATAAAATCAATATCCAAATTTTCTGATAAGTTACCAGCTTTTTGAAAAAGTTACCAGCTTATTGAACTGAAGTTACCAGCTTTTTGGCCCAGGTTACCAACCAAGTGCAGAATCGAGAGGTGCTCACTTTGGCTTTGGAAGTTTCTCCCCATGTGGTCTAATATCCTAGGGTGTGATCTTAACGTGTTTAGTTGGACCAATCTATTCCCAAAGACTAATAAAATCAACATCCAAATTTTCTGATAAGTTACCAACTTTTTGAAAAAGTTACCAGTTTATTGAACTGAAGTTACTAGCTTTTTGGCCTAGGTTACCAACCAAGTGCAGAATCGAGAGATGCTCACTTTGGCTTTGGAAGTTTCTCCCCATGTGGTCTAATATCCTAGGATGTGATCTTAATTGTTTGGTTGGGCTAATCCATTCCCAAAGACCAATAAAATCAAAATCCAAATTTTCTGATAAGTTACCAGCTTTTTGAAAAAATTACCAGCTTATTGAACTGAAGTTACCAGTTTTTTAGCTCAAGTTACCAACCAAGTGCAGAATTGAGAGGTGCTCACTTTGGCTTTGGAAGTTTCTCCCCATGTGATCTAATATCCTAGGGTGTAATCTTAACATGTTTGGTTGGACCAATCTATTCCCAAAGACTAATAAAATCAACATCCAAATTTTCTGATAAGTTACCAGCTTTTTGGAAAAGCTATTAGCTTATTGAACTGAAGTTACCAACTTTTTGGCCTAAGTTACTAACCAAGTGCAGAATCGAGAGGTAATTTATAAGTTACCACCTTATCTAACATAGTTATCACTAATTTATGACAGCAAGATAGGAAAGTTCGACACAACTATGGTACACTTTGGCAAGATTTAATCAACCATAAATATTATCAAAGGTTATGATACACTTGTCTCGATATGGCTAGGCTACACTAGACATACATATAGCCACAAAATTTGAAACATTTTAATAGTATTTCATGATCCAAAAACCTCGTGCAATACACATGTGACACATGTCGAAGCCCTTCGATTTTGTTTAATGGTCTAGAGACTCATGAGAGCTGAACTTGCAACCTTCCATGCAAGACCGCATCTTCCAACTGAATTCGTTTAAATGGCATAGCCATAAGTAACGCAATAATCAGCCAAAGCCTCCTTATAAATATCATTGATATCCTCTAGACTATCCTCCATCTTGTTCACACCATACAATATCTACAAAGGGAGATTCCCATTAGCATATCAAACATGATGAAAAATCTGAAAGTAAAAACTAGGGCGAGGACCTGAAAAGTTGACCTGCTTATAAATTTTGAGGACTTCAGCTCATGTTTGAGCTTATCTTTAGCCTTAGAGCAGACATTAGTCATATCCTCCGTATACTTTTCATATAATGCGTCCCATTTTTCCATGCAACTCATGGGTATTTCAATATCAAAACAAGGAAGTTTTCCATATAATGCGAGAATAATTCTACATCGTAAGGTGTCAAGCAAATCTCAGCATGTCTTGGCTTCATATTTTAATATGCCATAAGCCATGTCAGTTTCCAATTCATAAAAGGTAACTTTTGGGAGATGAAATAGTTTAAAAAACAAAGAATTATCCCACAGTTGTAACCAACATTCACATAACTGAATAAGCAACAAAAGCAAAGACAAACACCCAAAAATCGAAAAATAAAATATGCCTGATGAGCATTACTAGAGAAAACTAGCATGCAATAGTCAACAATATAGAGGAGAATTAATAGCTTAATTATCTATCTTAAAGCTAAAACAGTAAATAAAAGGGAAAGACACTTTATAGGATTGATAATGTTAATAGGCATTTCACATAGGTAAACCAATAGTATATTCTGCACCATACAAGATACTTGTGTTAGTAGCAAGATTGAGCCAAGCAGGGAAATTGATTCCCACTTAATAAACATATGCAATCTATATTAGGCAATTTATATCTTCCAAATGATCTTACAATGAGAAAACTTTGAAACCATTGGCCTTTTGCCTCCAGAATATTTTGAGCCAAAACGAATAAGATTAAGATAAAAGCTGAGATGTGGAATCTCTCTATGGAATCTGCTTGTCAGCAATAAGCAAAATGGGCAAATAAACATCAGACATGTCTTAATATAAACATGAAATGTTAGCCAAGCACTCTATCAAAGGAAAGCCCTATATTCTATATTCAAATAATAGCATTCAATTTCTTTTTTTTTTTTGGGAAAAAAAATAGTCTAGTTTTACACTTCAAAACATTAAAGCAATTTTACTTGGTTGACATTATTAATAAGAAAGACATATAATTCTAAATAAGGCAAGCAAGTATTGATGCTGAACAAAAAATCCACCATAAGGATAAATTCATCTATTTATATACCACTCAATCAGAGGTAATTTAGATATGGAGGATAATTCACAGACAGTGGCTGGTATGGACTCACTTAAACAGCTTTCTAATATTGAGGTATAAGTACAAACATTAATGTCCTTTCCTAAGTTTGAAATGAAACAGAATGATATCCCAAACAAGCTGCAATTAATGAAAGAAAAGGAAATATTGTAGGAAAGATAGCTCACTAAAGTACACCAAACTGCGAACATTATCCTTATGATATCCCTTGAACACATAGCTTTTGATCTTAGCAAAATTATTTGACATGAGCAGGGCTGGCAGTGCATTGTTGTGGGCAACCATACATGTCAATAAAGTGATTGCCTGAATTAACAAGATACAATAATGACCAAGTACAACTAGTCAAGGAAACTAACCACCATTTTTGTTTTTCCTTTTGCCATCAATAGATAAAATAATCACACAAACTAATGCGAAAAATATTATTATATCAAAGAAAAAGGATATTTGAAGTGACAATATCTAAAACTTGATCAGGAATAAATCTCCAAATCCAGAATCTTATACTTTCCATTTCTGGGTGCTTCTTGCAAGTCCTTCTGCTGAATGAAATAACATTTGTAATACATCTCCATTAAAACTTTGACATAATTTATCAATTATCTACAAGAAGGCTCAAGGATCACTCACAAAGTAAGTTTCACTCTGGATCGTTATGAAACTTATGCAATGAACATAATAAGGCACAGAGGACCAAAAAAAAGCCTCTGACTCCTTTCCGAAAGTCACGTGGGGTTAAGGCTCCATTCAGTAATATAACATAAAAGGGTGTGGTAGTAAGTTGTTTGGATGCACAATCCATTCCGAAAGGCCAATAGAACCAAAATAACAATTAGCCGATAAGTTACCAGCTTTTTGAAAAAGTTACCAATTTATTAAACTAAAGTTACTAGCTTTTTTGGTGTAGTTACCACCCAAGTGCAGTTCCTCACTTTGGCTATGCAAGTCACTCCCCATGTGGGGATAAGGCTTTCCTGCCTGAGTTACCAACCCAAATGTACAAAAAGAAAATCATGATTCATAGTCAATTAATCCTATAATTCCATGGTGTGTTTAATGCTAATACATCACTACATTTTCTAAAAAAGGAAAATTAGGAAAGAAATAGAAAAGACTTAACAAAAAATGAAAGAGAAACAAAGTACTAGTATTGATCACCAAACCCATTTTTTGCTTAGTCCCCCTTTAGAATATAACATGTCAACCCTCAATAAAACATAAAAGTTACAATAACATTCCATCTGTTTGGCTTTAAGATGCGCTTGGTAGTCATTGGAACTTGTCCTCTTACTCCACCTAAAAAAATAATAATAATGGATTGATGAAAGGAAAATCCAAGTTTTGAATAAACTTTACAAAGCATGTGCCTTCAAACGTGGCACCCATGTTGAGAGAGATGGCAAAAGTCAAAATAATAGTTCAAAAAAAATGAAAGTGGAAATGTTAAAATTTAGTGAATGAGTAAAAATGTGTACAATAAACAATTAAAAGTAACCAGCTTGTAACTAACTAAACTTCCTTTTAACTAAAAGTAACAACTCATAATTTATTAGTTAACTTAACTAAGTTGTCACTAGTAATAATCAAACTCAAAATGGTAATAAAAGAGTATACAACGAACCAATTCAATGTATAACAAGAGAACAAAAACCAACTATTAAGGCTAATTAAACTAGCTCATAATGCTGACCACTTACTTTCACTCCTCTGTTTTTTTTTTTTTTTCAATATGTGATGAGCTCACACCACTCCAAATGGAGGAAAGCCTAAAACCAAAAGGATAATAAACAAAGTTTGATAAAGTACAAGCTAGAATTGTAAGCAAAAGGAGCTAACAAAGAACCAACAAAAGCATAGCTAATAAAATTAAGAATACTAATTCAGCCACATGATGATCCAAAAAAGAGAGCTTGTCCTTGACATGCTTTACTACACATAATGTGTTGTTCCTTGCAGAAAATTTTGTTCTTCAAAGAGACTAATTATGTTTGATTCTAAGGACCATCAGCCCACACACTTGTCAAATATGGTTCCAACACTCAATGAGCCTCAAAGATCCAAAATCAACATGTTAATCCCAACATACAATAAGATCAAAAAAGTTATCTAGAACCTCCATATCAGTAGCATCAGTGGTTAAACCTCCTGTAGGTAGTGTCTTCAATGTTGCTAGAACTTTTGACAGCCAGCTTCCCTCTCGTGTGCAAGCAAGCATCAAATAATTCAGCTCCCCATCATCTCCTTTTTTTGAATTCCTTATCTTCCACCCAAAACCCATCACATTTGCATACTTCTGGTAAAATAATTTTATTTCCTCAGTCGAATAAAATCTGATCCCAACACTTGGCTCAACTATTTCAGTATTACCCTTAAAATTATCAACTTTTAGTACGAATCCAACAACCCGGTCCACATCATCATCATGGAGTTTTGTTGTAGATGACAGACCAACCTACACAAAATAAAAAGAAAAAAAAATTAACTCACCGATGACTGGTTAATTTCAAACTACCAATAATCAACCAAGTTCTCATATCTTGCATAATCCCCAAAATAGAACACACACCAAAGAGAACAAGAATCATCAGCCCAAATGGGTTTGCTGGACGGTGTGGGTTTTCACCAAAAGTCAAAAATAGGTTTTTATTCTTTTAGTCAAATTCATTACCAGAAAATAAAAAAAGGAACACGTGATAGTATGGTATAGTAAGACAAGCCATAAGGGAAAGACAAGCCATAAACCAAAGAGAAGAGGAAATAGTAGCCAAAGCTTACCAGAGGGAACACATAGTGAGAAGGGCTTCATTTTGTGGAGTTACAACTGGAAACTCAAAGCCAATGTATGAGCTTTTGCTTGTACCTTCACAGCCTTCAACTCAACTCCAATGTGTGAGCTTTTGCTTTTGTCTTCAAAGCTATAACCATGGGGGAGAAGGAGGAGCATGACAACTGACAGGCTTGGCAATGAAAATCAAACAAAGCAGCAAAAAAAAGATAACGACAAGCAGCTTTCTCCTTTGAGGTCCCTCATTTTGTCTTCTTATATTTTGACCAAGTTGCAACTCCTTGATCCAGAGCAAGGTTAGCGTTTGGGTGGGGCGGGATGGGGTGGAGGGAGGAAACCAAGAAACGGATCTCTTTTTCTTGTCTCTCTCTTTTCAAAATGTTTATTTTCTTTTTTTTTTCACCTCCAATACGTGAGTCGTATCATAATATATGACCCTTTGTCGTTTTCCTTTTTCCATACGGTGTCCGCCGTATGTGTCGCCCAATTCGTGGGCCAAATAACAGAACTCATAAGACTATTACTTGTTCTAAACATCTAGAACCAATGTATTTAATTGTCAAGGATCTTGCAAAGAATAATGATATGATGCCTAAACTTATTGACAGGGATTTCATGTTACCTGATCCATTGACCAAGGGATTTACGCCTATTGTGCTTAAAAAACAAATTGAAAACATAGGTATTTTGAGTTCTTTCGATGTACTCAATAAGAGTTTGATATTTATGTTTATTTTTCTTATTATATTAGATTTTGATTTTAGACATTTTTTCACATGTAGCTGAGATGTAATCTTCATTTAGCAATTGATAATATGTTGATTTTTTATTATATTTATGTATTTATTTTCTTGTGTATATTAATTGCAAAATTTTTTATAACTCAGTGCTGTTAGAACCATTATGCCTGTGGTTAACACCAAATAAGAGTTACAATTTTGAAACTTGTATCATTGGGACCACTATGCTAGTGGCCAACAACATATGGAGTTGAGACATGATGGTTCTTCATGAGCCATACAATTTATTTTACTTTGAAAGCATAATTTTGAAAGAAATTGCAAGGACCAATAATTAAAGTATTAATATGTCATTAGATCATATTGGCATGTTATATTCTAGCTATGCTTTACACTAATGACTAGTCAACAAAATCAGTGAAATTTATAACCATGGATTGGTCCTATATCTATAAAGAATGTAACTATTGCAATAATTCAATGTTACGTGACTTTAATTAGATAGAATCATATTGATGTCATTATGGATCATGTGTTTTCTTAAGTGTGGCTACATTAGAAAAATTAGTTATTAAATCAAGTGGCATTTTAAAAAATAATTTTTATTATTAAAACTGCTCAATTGATTTGGCCAAACAGAAGAGTTTAGAATTATTTTATTTAATAATTATTGTGGGCTATATTCAATTTAGTTATTTTGATTTTGATAAAAATAGACTAAATTATGATGTGGTTTTAAAGCCTAATTATTTTAGCTAGGGTACATGATCATTTTGTTTGAACTTGAACATCTATAGTTCTAATTATTATGGAAAATATTGCGAGCTTTAACCCGCAGGCTTATGA
The DNA here is from genome assembly GCA_031439595.1 of Pterocarpus santalinus. Taxonomy (NCBI): domain Eukaryota; kingdom Viridiplantae; phylum Streptophyta; class Magnoliopsida; order Fabales; family Fabaceae; genus Pterocarpus; species Pterocarpus santalinus. Next base: position 9,193,201 of record CM062526.1, on the reverse strand, counting down.
TGAAAGGGATACTAGGATTATATTTTATTTGGCTAAGTTCCCTGTGTATAAACTAACCAACCACTCCACAACTTGTATCATTGAGACTTATGTGTATGAACTACAAAGGAAGGTCTAACCAGTCATATTTGCAGGTTCAAATCTACTTGTAGGATAATTCATATTCATCCACAATTATATTATCAACAAATATGTCTAATTTGTGGGCATTGTCTGTGGTGCACCTAAGCGAGTTTGGGTACATCGCACACTAGACAATTGCACCATTCATCTTGATGATACGACTATACATTATGATACACTCTAGTTTTCCTTCATTTTCATCATCTACCACCACCTTTCTTCCTTAGAGTCACTGCACCAAAAAGCCACAACGGCTGTGTAGCGGGAAGGAGGAAAGCGGTGGTTATAGGGAGGGTGCAGTCGGGAGTGATCTAACAATAATTTGATTTATTGATACTCTAAAATAATTTCAGCCACAGATCAACGGCTGAACGGCTGCGATTATCAAATGTATAGTACACCCAGACTTAATTAATGCGCCGCAGTATTGACCCCAATTTGTATTCCAATTTCATGTAATTTTGTATGTTTTCTTCTTATTGGTGCACTCAAGACACGGACGCCCCAGGACAGGCCAACTTTTCTTAGTTCTTCGACACTTGAACACTTTTATATTAATTTATTGTTTTCCTCGGCTCTCCAACTCCAATGTCGTAATGCACGAGACGCCAATGCATGCGTGCTGATTCGACGATTTAGAAGGGCCCCAGTTCGTTTTGGACGGAGGTAGAAATTATTGTTGGTTGGGCCATCTGTATATCCACATGTTTAAAAAAATAACAGCGTCGTTAAAGGCGAATTTTAATTATTTTTGGTATAATAAATCACAGATATACATTGATTTTTGTTTCGAATACGACAAGAAGCACGCCGAACTGAAACAATTAATTATAATAATATAATATGCCCATATAATATGTACACTCTTTTTTTTTTCTGAAAAATTGTTGAGCCGCTGAAAATATATGGAAATTGTCTCATTTCAAAACTTAAGAACCTTTGCTAATCAATACTATTATTTGCGGAAACTTTTATTGGGTATATAAATTATTTCTAAAAGCAAATTATATCTCATTGTTTCGATGTTTGTCAACGATATTAAATCTTTGATTTAAATAAAATTTTAGTTTATATAATTTCAATATTTAAGTTTCTTTACTTGTGCTCTCAAAAAGACAAATTATTGCAATTTTTTACTGCATATGTAATACATATTTCAGTAGATACTTTTACTACTATTTTTAAATAAAGTTAAAGAAATTTTAAAACATCAAAATAAAATTAATAATAAATTTGTTTCTTAAAATATGCATTAAATTTAAATATAATTTGTAAAAGCTGCAATTATTCTAGAAAAAGAAGGCAACGTGTTGCATGCTCATTCTCGATATTTTCATCAATAATGGTGCAATAAGGATAAGGTAATAATTGAGATGGTCAGATACGACATTTTCCTATTTATTTCGTCTTCACTCACTGATTTTCCATCCATCCCCATAGCTTGCAAGCACCTTTCAGCTTTGCTTCCCTTGCATCTGATCTCTTTCATCATATATCACGACTTCTGGTACTCTATTCATTTTCTTGCCTAGAAGGTAATAGCGATCATGAAATAAAGTCAAATCATAACTTAGGATCATCCTAATCGAAACATGAAGGTTTGTTTTCGTTGTAGCTTATGTCCAGATTGGCTCATTGCTTGTCTAAGATTTTAAGAAACTTCACTAAGTGAAAGAAGGATACAAATTAAAGACATGAAAGCTTGTTTGGATCTTTCAACTGTCGTGGTTTTACACAAATATAAAAAATGGTTTCAAAAAGTAATATAGCTTTCTGCTAAAACTTGTAGGTTTTTAACAAAATGTTGGTATAAACCCATTTTACCTGAGAATGAATTTTGCAGGGCAGAAGCTTCAAAATGGGGTGAATATTCAAAAGAGGGGAAGAGAATGTAAGGTGGAAACGCGTCTGGCGGAGAAAAATGTAGAAATGGAGTTGTTGCTGAAGATTAAGAACTTTGCTCTTTGGTTATTTGTCTCGCGGACTGAAGGTATGGTCTAATATATCCATAGATGCTACCTGTGTTGTTTTTAGTGGGCTCGATGTCTGAAATGAACATGTGAATATTTCAATAATATTCTGTATCAGCTGTGTTTGGTTGACTAAATTGATCCATTAGTCAGATACCTTAAAAGCTTATTTATATGTAAATAAAAGTATGTATGAAAATATATAATTTTCTTTATTTTCATTTTATTTCCTTTTCTCATTATTTCAATGTTTCTCTTTTAGATCTTTTCTTTCTACTTCAAAAAAATTATCATCTGCTATAAATTATGTATTCTTTTCTCATATTTGTTATTAAACATTTATTTCTTGTTTATTTTAGTAATTTTTAATACTATTTTAAAATTTCATTATGTAAATAAAATTGAGTGTTGACATGTATCATATTGAATAATGTTTCACTACACGTACATAACTTAAAACACATTGAGATAAAAGGATTCAAACTTGAGTTGATTTTTTGACCGAGTTATTTTTTTAACCTATGTTTGTTGGCTTAATAATGACCTGATTAATGATTTGGTTAGATTGAACTAACTTTATATTTAGATAACATATATAGATTTAAACATCATGCATAGTTAAATTATAAAATTTTAGAAATAAGGAACAAAATTTAAGATATATTTTATAATATGTATTTTCAAAACTTATATCAATATTATAATATCATTTTATGTAATATAATAATTAAACTTTGAAATTCTTTTAACATATATTACTATCTTTTTTCCAAAGAAAAAAAAGTATAAGTTTTAAAAGATTATAGGACTTCGAGTTTGGTCAAGTCAATCAATAATATGACCCAAACTTGACAAAAAAATATATCGAGTTCAATTTTCAAAATTCAAATCCAACCCAATAAATCTTAAGGCATAATAGCTGTCCAATCAGGCTAGGCCTTGAACATCCATAATATATATAGTTCGGAGTGATGTAGGGATAGGGTTTGGAAAAGTCATATGAGTTTTAAACTTTGAAATATAATCCCAACCATTCACTTGATTTATCCACACACACACACCCTAGAGACTGGGGAGTAAAAAGAAGGTTAGGGCGGTAGCAATCCACACAGGACTAGCGAGAGAGAGAGAGATAGAAGAAAGCTTTTATTGATAGAAAGAAAGCTTACAAAAAAGACATGGTAGCACTCGCAAACTTTCTAACTTTGAGTGAGTGGGTTTTCTAAAGGATGCCTTACAACATGGATTGGCAACCCTTTTATAGATTCAAATTTTACTATACACTAGAGATCGGGGAGTAAAAAGAAAGCCAAGGCGGTGGCAATCCACACAAGACTGGTGAGAGAGAGAGATAGAAGAAAAGCTTTTATTGACAGAAAGAAAGCTTACAAAATAGACTTGGTAGCGCTTGCAAACTTTCTAACTTTGAGTGACTAGGTTTTCTAAAGGATGCCTTACAACATAGATAGGCAACCCTTTTATAGACTCAAATTTTACTATTTCAATAGTACAAGTTACATGACCAGAACTATTACAATACTATAGGTTACAACATGATTTGAAATAAAGTTTGCCTATTAGCTATAGTGACTCCTTCTATATTAACTTTGTTGAAAAGAGACTTGTTTGTTTGTTGACAGTGGTATGTGACTTTTGTCGAAAGGAGATTCCCTCTTGTTTACCATATCGAAAAGAGATTCCGTTTGTCAAAATGGAAATTACAATTCAGCAGTTTTCTTGGAGAAGATTGCTAAATAGTAGTTTCTTTTTCGATAAAGGGAATCTTTTTTTGCGATGGCAAACAAAAGGGAATTTTTTCCAGCAAAATAGAAGGACTACCACCAATCGGCAACCCCTTTCAACAATACTCACACAAGGGAAAATCAAAGAAAAAGAGAAGAGAGAAATCTAACTCATTTACCTTTAACTCATTACGTACCACATCAAATCATTAACCTCTCCTAGTTGTAATTGATAGAGGCTTATTATATTAAGGGTTTTGTTGATCATTATCCTTAAAGAAAAGTTTTAAAGTTTTCAATGCATTAAAAATATAAAAATTTTGTTTTTTTTATGCAAATTTTTTTTCTTGATTTTTTGGGCAGTATCGTAGAACCCATATACTTCGAGAGATGATAACATTTCAGTGGAATTTCTACCCATTTCTCATACCACTCCATTTATGTGGCCTAGTCATTATTAGGCCCACATCCTTGGAAGACATGCTAATATTTGAAAACTTGCTATAATGAAAGAAAATTACATTCTCAAACTATTGTACCTCCAACTCTACATTGATTTTTACCGTCTTTCTGGACTCAGCCTATCTAGACATTTGATGCCAAGAAACCCTTTATCCCCTTCTATATAATAATAAATCCTAAAATTGTTGTAATCCTTATTCATAGTAGTTTCTATTGCATAAAAAACAAATCTCCTAAAAGTCTACCTCATTTTTCTGGGCCTTTAGAGATATGAAGTCACTTTTTTGTATTTTTACTGGAAATCATACTGATCCTCATATCGGATGCAACTTATTTGAGTTGGATAGGATCACTTCAATGACAAAGTCCTCGTTTATGAGTCTTAATGTAGTTGTATACTTAGGGCTCAAATTCGGGATCTCTGATTAAGTTAAGACAGACCTCAATCTTATTTGATGCATATGAAGTCACTTTTCTTTTGCTAGCCACCCAATATTAGCAAATGAGGACCATTTCATGGAAAAAAAAAAAACCATTCAAAAATTATTGCCTAACTTTATGTATAAAATAGATTTTAGTCATTTAGTAATAATAAACGACTTCTCAACAAAAACAAATAATCGCTCAAAAATTTTTGACTAACTTTATCTAAAAAATAAGATATTATTTATTTTGTTAATCACTCAATGTTAACAAATGGCTACGTATAAATATCAGGAAAATCAGTAGCCAACAACAAATTTCTTTCAAATTTTCATAGCTGGCTCTTCTCAATTGTTTTGCTCTCTCTTTTTTTTTTTTAAAATTAAGTGTTTTGTAATTTTTTTATTTCTTTGTTAGCCATTAACAAATGACCGCTCTATAAACGATATCCATTCAAAAGCTGTTGCCAACTTCATGTATAAAATAAGCTTTGTTGATATTGTTAGTCAATCTACGATAAGAAATAAACTCTCAACAAAAATAAATATAGTTATTAGAAAATTTTTGACTAACTTGAAATATAAACAAGAATATTATTTATGTTGTTAACTAATGAAAACAAGGTGGCTAGACAACAAATAGTGGCTGAACGATTGCGAGCAGTGATTAAATAATAGTGAGTAGAGGATTAGATTTGATTAGAATAAGATAATGATAACCATGAGGCCTAGTAAAGTTGGTAGCCGACTAGGTTCGTTATGTATCTAGGCACAAGTTTGATCTGTAGTGGTGTGTAAGGAGTTGGTCTCGTGGCCAAAGACAATACCCACGTCTATGAGCTCTACACCTCAAGAAAATTACTCATTGTTTTCGGTGGTGGATATCCTGGCCTTACCCAAGAAGGAATAAAATAATAATTAGACAATAATTCTTTTTCAAAATGGTTACAGGGAGATTTTCAATTGTCGATATCATAATATTTTTAGAGAATGAGGTTGCAAACAACAAGTATAAAGAAAATTTTTAAAAATATTGTTAAAGAGATTATTCCTTTTTTTTTTTTAAATAGTTTCTTTAATTTTTTTAAAAATAAATCCTCAAATTAGTTCTTGATAATATTCTTAGCGACACTTTGGTTTCTAGATTTTTTTTTTCAAATTATTCAAATTGTGAGTTTAAATAGTGATGTATGGGATGGAGTTAAAGAAGTATTAATCATCATTTTATTCTCACATTAGGCTCTTTACTATTTGCAAGCAATTTGGGGATTATAGTACTCAATTTTCGTAATTGTCAATAACATGGCAGGAATTATTTTTTGTCAGGATTGTCAGGACTAAGACTAATATGTGTCTGCTGTGAACGTTGCCAATGTCTAGTTTTTTAGATTTACTCTTTTCTTAAGTATCTAGTGTGTGTTTGGATTCGCATGGATGAGATCAAAATTAATATTTAATTTTTTAAAATTAAAATTAATTTTTATTTCTAAAATTAATAATAAAAGAAGTGAAATTTTTTTTATTTTATGTTAGTATCATTTTTAAAAAAATTATTAAATATAAATTATTTTACTTTAAAATTAATTCTATCTAAAATTAATAATTCTCTAAAAATAAAAATAAATTATATCAATCTTTCTTAGAATTCTATATAATTACCCTCAAAATTTCTCTAATTGTAAATAATATTTTACGCAAAATGAATTAAAAAGACGCCGAGTATAATCAGATCTAGCATCGGGAGGCAAGCGTAATTTACATTAAAAACAAATACAAACATGCTGCCAACCTTTGTCCTTAACTATGCCGTCTGGCTTCAGTACTCCTTCTCTTTCCACACAGCAAACGCCATGACACTCGCTCACCCCTTTCTTCATCCTCTTCCTCCTTTTTGCCCTGTTCCTTCCCCTTCAAGATCCCCAACTACGTACGCTCCGCTCTCATCCTCCACCTTCCACTCCAAACACCACCAGCCCGCGTCTCATCCTTTCCCCCACCTCGCTCTCCCTCAATTCCTCATTTCGCTCGCATTTCGTGAAGGACTCGACATGGACCCTCCTTGGTGTCTTCATTCTGAGCGCGTCAGCTTGTTATCCTCTGCTTCTCTCACTCAAGCATTTTTCCAAACATCTTCTCTTCCGTTCTTCATTGTCATCCCCATCTTCATAAATGCCTACTGGTTCGTCAGCGACAAGTTCCCGCTGCTGTATGGTATGCTGGTGCTGGTGTTCGTGTTCTTGGTGATTGGGTTGATCGTGTTGATCCTGGTGGTGAATTGGCACCGTGTTGAGCACACAGTTTCCGGGTACTGGTACATGCTTTGTTTTGGTACTTAGTTTGTCAATTTTTTTGTGATTAAATTAGAAGTGATTCTTTAGAGAGACGCGGCACCGGAAATTTGGGGTAATTGGGAGAACTGGTAAGTGGTAACTATGGTTGAGCTCACCGGGTTATGTTTGAGCGGAGGGTATGAAAGGGAGAGATACCTACCCGTCTTTCTCTTTTGCACACGCAGGTATCTTATTGAGAAGATTACTAGCTGATAGAAACTTAACAAGTGTGACTCGTGTTGGGGATGGAACTCGTGTTCTTGACTGAATCTTTGGGTTTTGGAAGATTTTTCAATCTTCATGTTCTTGCATGTTTTTGTGGCAGATTTTCTGCTTATTGTCCCTAAAATGATCTCCTTCCCCGCTAAGCAGGACTAAAACTGGTTTTGATGAATGATACCCTGGATGCAGATTCTTACTTCAACCGGGGGGCTCTAGTTATAAATATTCCAGTGCAACAAAGAATCTATGATATATTGCATCATTGAGAGATTATATTGGTGAGTGGTAACATAAAGTTTTTGAGGACCAAAATGATGACGTCTGTATCTTTAGATGACAAAAATAGGGCTTTACTCATTTAACCAAAGTATGGAACAACCAAAGTCCTAGATTTGTGCTTTAAAAAATATTATTATTATTACTATTATTATTATTATTGTTTTTTAAGTTTTCTTTGATAATGAAACTGACCAAGGTAGGAGAAGGCACAAAAAGCCTTTACATCTTCTAATGCCTTGAGGTGAGACCGTGAGAGGCGTCAAAAGGCACACTCTTCACTGAAAAAGTCGTTAAAAAAAGTACAACGTTTAACTAGTTTGCATAAATATAAGATATAAATTACATACTTCATAACAATAAAACACCAAAATGCTTGGAAAAGCATGGTAATAGGTTGATAATAAGCTTTAAGGATCTGACTTTATAATCAAAATAGATGTACGGTAGCCCTAAAGTTACTAAAGTAAAACTTCCAATGTTTAACACAAAAATAAAATAAAATAAAATAAAATCAGTCCAAGGACAAAAAGTAATTCAGTTTGGTCAAGTGGTGGAGTAGTGTTGTGGACCACTTTCCTTTCTCTATCTCCTTTGTTCCAATCTGTGGGGTGGTGTTCTAGTGTACCACTTACTACTTTCACCCTGCCTTAGCGCCTCAGGTGCGCCTTTTAGCACCTTTAATTGCACTAAAACTGACTATAAGCATGCGCTCTGAGAGGAGAAATTTTGACTATGAAACACCCTATTAGTTAATTATTATTTTATATTTTACTTGTTGTATTACCTTATTTAGTAATTGGCTAGCAAAGCATTACTATGTTCGCTTCTTTTTTTAAGCCATGAGTTTTTTCCCCCATTTTGCTCACTTTAAGCCATCTTGTTTAGATATATCCTACTTCGTTAAACGGCTAAAGATACCTAATTTATTTACTGGATTAGTCCTTATCATTTAATGGAAACTACTATTGTCCAATCCTCTATTATGTTGGAAATTCTAACTGATAGGTAATAATACATCTATTAATCACATCATGCATATAGAATTAAACTACAAAATTAATAAAAGTCATGTACATCCCAGAAATCAATCCTACTATATATTAGTTCTACTAGATCTTTGTTTCTCTCTCAAGAAAACATCTTTGCACTAGATTATAATGCTCATTATTTACGTGTCAAGTTAAGCGTTTGCAGTGAAGGTGATCCTTGCCATTTTATGGTGTCTCTAAAGAACACCAAAAAATGGGGTGAGACATAATCTTAGTGATGGTGATGTTTTCAAGGGCTTGCCGGACACCCAAAATATCTCATGCTATTACACAGACAGTAACAAGTAGAAAAATATAACAGTAACGATGAGCAATGTTAACAAGAGTATCACTAGGCATTTTCTACAACATTTAGTTGGGAAACAACAATGATCATAAATATTCATCTCTCTTTCAAGGCCAATTATACTTAACAGCAATTGCACTATAACTGATATAGCTCTTATTAGTCATATCTAGCTGCAATTATGTCATAATTCATAAAATCACACGACTCATCATGGCAAGATAACTTTTCATCTGAATTCAATACTCAGCTGCTATCATTACTTTAGTCTGTTGCTGGTCACCATCATATTTAGATCTCTGAGAGCTCTCATTGCTAAGGTGTTTCTTAGTCAAATCGTGAAGATTCCACCGATCCACTCTGAGGTGGGGCCAAAATGTCATTGAGTGAATGTTCCACCAATCCACTCTGAGATGGGATCGAGACATTCACTGAATCTCTTACAATTCCATCATAATACATGCTAAATTCACATAACTTATCATTCTTCATGGCTATAACCGGATCTCATGACATTATTTCTTTCCCAATCAAAATAGATGTTTCAATTTATCAACAATTCTCCACACGAAGCAACTAGATTACTCATAGGTTCTATCATTTCAAGCACATTCATCATCAAGTCTCGACCCAAACTATTATCAAACATCAAGAGGCTTTCAAAACTACTCATAACTGACATATTCAAGAAAAAAACTCATTCCCATGCTTCCTTATGAACATGACCAAAAATCAACTCAAACAGGTCATCAAGATTCATTAAGCTTCATCACAAATTTCATCAAGTTTTATAAGAAAAAAGCTAGCGGTTCTAGGAGTTCAAATGCACCATGATCAAGTCTCTAGCTAAGGCATCATTCAACATTCCAAATTTGGTAGATTTAAGCATCATTATATGTAAGTCCTTCTAATTAAGCTCACCCTTCATCATGTATTTTAGGCATTTAAACATGATCACAATCTATCACAGTAACAAGAAGAGAGAATTCCCTCCATACCCACAAACTAAGGCCAATGTGCATTTATGTGTCTTGGGGGAAGAATTCTTCCAGTTATAACATGAACTGACAAGTTCTGTTGTAAGTGTTGTCTTCCCACTTTACTAGCATCACTTTAAGTCACCAGATGATGAATAGTGGTGTCAAATTTTCTGCACGTATTTTTTTCTACAGAAAGCCAGTCCTTATTAACATCTCTTTAACTCATAATGATCAGAATTGGGTGTCAATTTTATGCATAAATTCTGCACAAGAACCAGACCTAACTAACATCATTCTAACTCATCAAATGATCAATTTTAGTGTCCATTTTTTCTGCATAAAATCACTTTCATACCAGTACATGATTACCCAAGATTTCCAAGTTTTTATCTCTTAATTTGTACACTACAAGTTGGCTTTAGTCATAATCTAACAAAGGGTTAGTTGACTTAACATGATGAGCTTCCAAAACATTCAAAAACCAGTATCATTCAAAGAAAAACTGTCATTTTTTTTTTCCTGCATAATCTGCTGTATACTCAGCATGTGTTGAGCAATGATTCTCAAGTTTTTATCTCATCATAACTATTCCATAAGTCACCTTTAATCATAATCTACCAAATGGTTGCTTGGCTTGACATTAAGAGCTTCCAAAACACTTCAAATGCTTCGTGAAGTTATGGGAAATGAAGTTTTTTCTGCACTATTATGGTCTGGCTGAAGTTGCATCCCAGGCATGACAGATTTTTGTTTCACTTCATTAATCATATTCAACATGAATGGTCATGAGCTGTATGATTTCAAGCACCTTCATCACCAATTCTTAAACCAAATAATTATCAAGCAGAAAAGCACTTCTAAACCATGCATAAATGATATTTTCAAGATAAAATTTCATTCATTGCTTACCCCCATGAGAGAACCAAGAACACACTTCATAAGCAGGATAAAACTTGTCCTTAAACCAAGCAATACTTAACCCAACAACGCATCATATTTTCCAGTGATAAGATAGTATCTCTAATCCAAACTCAGCCAACAAACCAGTGGGAAAATGAAGAAAACTGTAAGTATTTCAAAATAAAACAGAAGCAAATAAAGCCTAGAAGAAAGAAACCCGTACTTGTATTGAAACTTGGCCAAGCTGCTTCCTTCAAGTCTACCATTCTTTCATGTTTTCTTCCCCTTGTCACCCCTTCAATTTTACTTTTCCCCTCCCCTGTTTCTGCCGCAGCAACTCATAAGAGGGGAAGTCCACTTTTAGGTTCTTAATTACTCTAAAGGATCCATCATGATATGGATAGTTTTTAGTCTTCATTTGGCCAAAACTTTGCCAACACACAACCACTCTTCTCTCTCTTCCCCATCAACCTGCCGGCCAGGAGAACTTCCTTTATTTATTTCTTTATTTTCTTGTCAAATTACTAATGAATCTCTTTGTAACTCTAATGCTTCCTCATTTGGCCCATTTCATTTCCCATGAGGTCAGCATCATTTTTTTTTTCAAGGCCGAATATCAATTTTTAGTGGGTTTGCCCGAAAGTTATTCATCAGTTTCTTCTCACTAAGTTTAGAGGCTTTGGTTAGCATAAAGAAGCTAAGATTCTATGGTAGAACTCGGTCTTTACTGTGCTATGGTGTAGTTAGTTGGAAAGAAATTCTAGAGTTTTTAATGATTCCTTTTTATCTATTGATTTTATTTGGGAGAGGATTACTTTTTTGGCCTCCCTTTAGTGCTCAACTCATGGTTTGTTTAGGGGTGCTCCTTTAGTTGATATTCAAGGGGATTGGCATGCTTTACTACATGGTTCATCCAATAGGTCTTAATCATACCTTTTGTATGATGATGACTCATCCTCTTTTGTACATTCTCTTCTCTTCTAATAAAATTTCTTTTTCTAAAAAAAAAAAAAGATATAATTTAGTGTTATTTTTATGACTAGTGAAGGACTTATAGTATATAGAGCTTAGAATCTTGTTTAAATTAATCAAATTATATTCAAATGAGGAAAAAAATATTTTTATAAGTTTATGGCATGTCTAATATGAAATCATAATTTTTGTCATAATTTTTCCTATTATTTTGATCATTTTGCCCCTAATTTTTTCTTAAATTCTGAAATTCCTCTTACAGTAATTAAAATTACAGTTTAGTCTGAGTTTATGCCTCAAAGGGCTCTTCTGTTCTAATTTCATTATAATTTTCTGCTAATAATTCTTGGGGTGTTACAGAATACCCTCAATTGGGCAATTTTATAGTTGTATAAAGTTAGTTTAATTATATTTTTTCTAATCAAACAATTAATATGATTGTACACTGTTACTTGTTTTGGTTTGCTTAGATTAGTATTAATTCGTATCCAATCCAATGTCCTTCAATAGGTCTTCCCCGCGTGAGCTCTTAGAAAGAGGAGTACCTAGCCCTCACTAGGGACTCTTGACCTTCCAGGGCAAGCGCCTTTGATTCTCCCACCATTTGCAGTGGCTTGTCTTGTAATAGGAACCGCATAGTTGTTAGTATCGTGCGATTTGCATTACGAATCACACGATTCGGTTCGATTCATCATCCTAGCGGCACAGATACATGTTTGTATTGGAAATGGGCATGAATCGTGTGAGAATCGTGAGAATAATCTGATTCCGTATCGATGATATGAATAGCCGATTCAAGCGATATAGTTTTGATTGTTTTTTTTTGGCTTTTTTCCTCTCAAATTCTCAGGAATTGGAAAGGGCCAAAGTAAATAATTAAAAAAAAAAAAAACTAAAGATGCATCTATAAGAGATGTGAACAGTTTTCTGTGCGTATCGGCAACAGCAAGTATCTCATTATTATGGCTCCTAAGGCTAGGAAGAAGGGGAACAAAGATGTTTAATGATATTCTGAAATTTAAGTACTTATTTGCAAATTTTTGAGCATTTTCTTTATGTTCTACGTATGTAATTTTGTTATCTAGACGTTTTATTAATATGCTTCTGAATTGTATTCACGATTCATGATTCAAAAATTGATGAAACGATTCACGATATGATTCACAATTTGACAACTATGCTTTGGAGTGCCTTACATGAATGATTTATTAGACATCTTTGACCTACCTTGGGCACCAATAGACTGCAATACTGACCTAGCACTCGCCTAGCAAGAAAATTATAAATACTAGCAGTACACAAGAATTTTTCCTATTTGAGGGGTCACTGTCTCATTGTTTTGCTTTGAGGCCATCTTTCATGTCCACTCACATGGCCACACCTCAACTAGGGTTTGAGAGTGTTTCATTTGATGCCTTCCTTCTTGTCTCTTCCCTTCTTAGCTCATGTGTTGGAAAGAATATATATATATATATATATATATATATATATATATATATGTATGTATGTATGTATATAATTTAAGATATCAGTGTAGTCTTTATATCTTTAAACATTAATTTGATTCTTCTTTTGATGCTTATTTTGCCCTCTTAAAGACCAAAATTTTCCAATCTTTAAAGGATCAACTTGAAGTCTTGTGGAAAACCAATTTATAGTGTTTACTCTAAACAAAATTGATCTTATACTGATCAACTGACCAAGCTGTATTCGGAGAAAGAACATGTGCAAGTGGTTTTTGTTGATCTATACCCTGATTATTATGTATCTTCTTCTTCTTTTTGTTTTTTTTTGTTTTATACAGTTTGTTCCTAAGTGATTTGTTTCTGATTTCCTTATTGTAGGGAAGGAGATGTAATTGTACTACAAAAAGTCTAGAGGAAGCATGGAGTATGCATCTAAAATTGTAGAGAGAGTCACAGACTTTGTACTGGATGTGAGTATCCGACATCTTGGTTACATTATCTGTTACAAGGGGAATGTTAAGGAACTAAATGACCACATTGAGGCTCTTAAACGTGAAAGAGAAAGGATGGAACATCAAGTTGATGATGCTAAAAATAATGTAAAAGAAATTGAAGCTGATGTTGAAGCTTGGTTTGAGGCAGTGAAGGAAAAGATAAAAGAAAGCAAGGAGTTTCAGGATGATGATGCTCACAAAAAGACGGGGTGTTCCAGGGGTATTCTTCCTTTCTTGTGGTATAGACATAGAATAGGCAGGAAAGCAAAGAAGATGGCAATGGCTGTCAAGTTGCTGAGAGACGAGTCTAATTTTGATAGAGTTTTTTATCAGCAGAATCCAAGGTCTGCAAATACAGCTTTATCTAATACTGGCTACGTTGAATTTGGGTCAAGAAAAAATATTATGGAAAAGATAATGGAAAAACTAGAAGATTCCACTGTGAGAATGATTGGAGTGCATGGGCCTGGTGGTGTGGGCAAGACCACTTTGGTCAAAGAAATTGCTAAGAAAGCTAGAGACAACAAGTTGTTTAATGTGATAGTTATAGTAAACATAACAAGAAATCCAAACCGACAAAAAATTCAGGAAGAAATTGCCTATGACCTAGGATTGACCTTTGAAGGAGAAGGTGAGACTGGAAGAGCAGATCGTTTAAGAAGGAGGTTGAAGCAAGAGAAGGAGAATACCCTTGTAATCCTAGATGACCTTTGGGATGGGTTGGACTTGAATATGTTAGGGATACCATTTGATGATGATGATTTGGGCCACGTGACTATGAATGATAGAAAGGACTTTGGCTACAAAATGGCAGAGAAAGAAAAGTCTCCTGATGGTTTTGATGGTGAGAAATTTTTGCCAACTTCAGGAAGTACGTCAGGGGCCTTATTTGATGATGATGAATGTTTGAGCCAGGTGAGTGTCAAAGGTGAAAAGGATTTTGGCTACAAGATGGTGAAAAACGAAAATTCTTCAGGTGTCTACAAGGGGTGCAAAATTTTGCTTACTTCAAGAATTAAAGGAGTGTTGTCTGATAAAATGAATGTTAAGGAAAATTCAATTTTCCCTGTGAAGGAGTTAGATGACAATGAAGCTGTGACATTGTTTAAGAAGATGGCTGAAATACCAGATGAAAATTCCAAGTTTGAACCAGAAATTGTTAGGAAGTATTGTGCGGGATTACCCATGGCAATAGTTACAGTTGGAAAGGCATTGAGGAATAAGAATGAGTTAGTGCGGGAAGAGGTACTAGAAAAACTTAAAAACCAAGAATTGATGGAGATTTCTGTGAAGACGAGTTACGACCATCTAGAAAGTGAGGAGCTGAAGTCCATATTCTTACTTTGTGCACAAATGGGTCATCAACCATTAATTATGGACTTGGTGAAGTACTGCTTTGGTTTAGGTATACTTAAAGGTGTCCATACATTAAGGGATGCTCATGATAGAATATGTGAGTCAATCCAGAAGCTAAAAGATTCAAGTTTGATGTTGGATGGAAATTCTAGTGATCATTTTAATATGCATGATATGGTTCGAGATGCTGCTTTATCTATAGCACACAAGGATCAAAATGTGTTCACCTGGAGAAATGACAAACTAGATGACTGGCCTGATGAACTTGAGAGGTGCACTGTTATTTCTATATACAAGAGTGATATTGTTGATGAGCTCCCAAAAGTTATAAATTGTCCTCAGCTTAGAGTCTTCCATATTGACAGTGATGATCCATCTTTGAATATACCTGACAAGTTTTTTGAAAGAATGGAAAAACTTAGAGTATTAATATTGATCGGAATTCATCTACCAAGCCTACCATCTTCAATTAAATGCTTATCAAACCTCAGAATGCTTTGTTTGGAGAGATGCATTTTAGGTAACTTGTCTATCATAGGAGATCTGAAGAAATTAAGAATTCTGAGCCTTTCAGGATCCAAAATTGAAAATTGGCCAGCTGAGTTAGGGGGCTTAAGTAAGCTACAATTGTTAGACATTAGCGATTGTTTCATAGTCAATTTGATTCCACCTAATTTTATGTCAAACTTGACTAGTTTGGAAGAGTTGTATATAAGAAAGAGTTTGATTAAAATGGAGGTGGAAGGAGAGACAAACCAAAGTCAATTTTCAGTTCTTTCTGAGCTGAAGCATTTGCATCAATTGAAAATTATAGATGTGTGCATCCCAAGTGCTGAAGTTTTGCCAAATGACGTGTTCTTTGACAAGTTAAATGATTACAAGATTGTGATTGGAGACTTAAAGATGCTTTCAATTAGTGATTTCACCATGCCCAATAAGTATGAATCTTCAAGATCTTTGGCACTGCAGCTAAAAGCTGGCGCAGACATTCACTTCCTCAAAGGAATCAAAATGTTGTTTAAGAGAGTGGAGAATTTGCTGTTGGGAGAGCTAAATGGAGTTCGCAATGCTTTTTGTGAGCTGAATCTGGATGGATTCCCAAATCTTAAACACTTGTCAGTCATAAATAACCTTGATATTGAATATATTGTTAACTCAATGGAAATGTCACATCCTCATAAAGCTTTTCCCACTTTAGAATCTCTCAACCTCTTCAACTTGATGAACATAAAGAAGATATGTTGCAGTCCTATTAGAGATGCCTCATTCTCTAGATTAAAGACCATCAAGGTCAAGATGTGCACCCAATTGAGGAATATCTTCTCCTTTTACATTGTTAAATTTCTTACTAGTCTAGAAACAATTGAGGTCTCTAAATGTGATTATTTGGAGGAGATTGTTGTTGAGGAAGGAGAAGTACCTGATAAGGTTGAGTTTCATAAGTTATGCTCTTTGACACTACAAGAGTTACCGTCATTTATCAGTTTTTATGCCAATAACAAGATGCTTTCCGAACCTCAGTTTATGGATAGGCAAGCAAGAAACACAGATCACATAGAAATTGTCCCTGCACAGAATGAGCGAAGTGTCCCAACTTCCCTTTCTCTCTTCGGTGAAAAGGTATGATATTGCTTAAATTAGGCTTTCCTCTGGATTAAATTAATTTGTGATAAAAAGTTTTTATCAGCTGTTGCAAAAGTAGTAACTGTGTGTGTGTTCCTGCAGGTTGAAATCCCAAACTTAGAGAGCTTGAAGTTTTCCTCAATTAATGTCCATAATATATGGAGTGACCAACTTTCAAGTTTCAGCTTTCAGAACTTAATAAAATTAAGTGTGGAAGATTGTTGTAACTTGACATATTTATGTTCATTGTCTGTGGCTAGCAGTTTGAAGAAACTGAAAGGCCTTTTTGTAAGTGAGTGTCAGAGAATGGAAAAGTTATTCATCACTGAAGGAAATAGTAATGACTATTCAAAGGTGAGTAGGACTCTATAGTTTCACAATTGACTTTTAATGTTATGTACATATATTATGTAAATTTTCTTTATATTCTCTGCTCACTCTTCCTTGTGTTTGTGCATTTTTTCCCCCCTAAGATTCATTCCTGTGGTACCTGATTCCATTAAACAGGTTTGCATCTTTCCTAAGTTGGAGGAAATCCAACTCACCAACATGAAGATGTTAAAGGACATATGGCCAGTCGACGTTAGTGCTGATTCCTTTCCTAGTCTCATTTCTGTGCATATCGAAGGGTGCAAAAAGCTTGACAAGATTTTTCCTAGTCACACAGAAGGTTGGTATTGGAGTTTAGATAGCTTGAAGGTTGTCAATTGCGAGGCAGTGGAAGTTATTTTTGAAATTAGATGTCCTCCGCAAAATGATGCATCTGGAGCTGACTCAAAATTGCAGCTTATTTTTTTAGGAAATCTTCAAAATCTTAAGCAAGTGTGGAGCAGAGATCCAAAAGGAGTTGTTAACTTCACAAATTTGCGGAGTATAAAGCTCCTTTATTGTAAAAAATTGAGTAATGTGTTGCCAGCTTCTGTAGCCAAAGGTCTTAAAAAACTTGAAGACTTTTCGATACGGTCATGTGATGAAATGGAGGAAATTGTTGTGTGGGTTGCAGGATCTAACACAAGCAATGAACCATTGGTGTTTCCTGAAGTAGCCTCCATGGAATTATGTTACCTACCTAACATTAAGTGTTTCTGTATTGGGAGACCCACTATAGAGTGCCCAAAACTGAAGCGATTGGTGGTGAATAATTGTGCAAAGCTGGAAACATTCACAACAGAGAGCAATAATGAAGAAGGAATGCACATTTTCTCAGCAGAAAAGGTACAAGTGCTCGTTGACTTTGACCTTCTTGTTCATAAGAATTGCGTTATTGTCATAGCCTCATAGGCATCAATAAACGAATTTGGTATTGGTTTTTAGACATCACTGGGATACAAGGGAAATCACATTTTAATAACAGGGAATTTTAATTATATTATTGGTGAATCTGCCTGAAGGAAAATATGGAGAATTATATGTTAATAATTGAGAGTTTTAGTTAATTTACTTGTGAATATGACGAAAAGATTATGCATATATTATTAGTTATCATATCTACTCCATTTACTAGAAACGTAATTGAGATCCCCAATTAGTTATATATTGATTTCTAGAAGTCCAATATGCTGTCTAAAATATGTGTTCAGAAAAAATTTCTCAAACAAATGTACAAGTAAATGACTTGAAATGCCCAACAAAAAATTGTGACTTTGAAATTCTGCGGTATATATAAATGAAAGATTTAATTTTAAAGCACTCTTGGTGAAACATTTTTTTACATAGCTAATCATGTATTAATAATATATTAAAAATAGTTGTCTCCTGCAATAATTATCACAAACTTCAATATGAGAAATTCTTTGTGCTCTTGGGACATGAAAAAATGTTTTGCTATGTACCATTTGTTGCCCAACACCTCAGTTATATTAAAAGTGTTGTAAAAATGAGAGATAAGGTTGACCATAAAAACAAAAGTATTTAGAACAATACCTTTTTTTTTTTTTTTTGTTGCTTTCAAAATATATAAGAATTTATCTTTAAATATAAAGGACAACCTAGTGCGCGAAGCTCCCATTTAGTGGGGTTTAGGAGGATCAATCTCTCCGCAAATAGAGAGGTTGTTTTCAGGATTTGAATATGTGATCTCTAAGTCACAAGGCAACCTTACTATTGTGTTAAAACTCATCCTCCTAAGAATTTCTCTCTCTATATAGAAAAATAATTGTGTATAGGTTGTATATATAACAGTGACGCTTGTTCATTTAGGTAATCTCCAACTTGGAGTATATGGATATTGGCTCAAAAGAAGCAAAGTGGTTAAAGAGCAACATAGGGAAGTACCACATGCACTGTTTGAAACAGCTTTGTTTGCGGTCATTGCTGAGTGTTGAGATTCTCTACTGGTTCCTGCACAGAATTCCTAATCTAGAAAGGTTGGACTTGAGTGCCCCTCGCCATGGCATTCAAGAGTTAGTGCCAAGTGGAAACACTGCACTGCAGGAAAGGTTGGGAACCGTATTACAGCTTAAGGAGCTGACTTTGTCCTCGTCAGACATCGAGAATATTGGATTTGAAAGAGACCCAGTTCTTCAGAGAGTAGAGCGCTTGGTCTTGTTTTACTGCAGAAAATTAATCAACTTGGTACAACCCTCAGTGTCCTTGACTCACTTGACATATTTGGAAGTAAGTAATTGTTCTGAATTGAAAAATTTATTGGCATCCTCAACGGCAAAGAGCTTGGTTCAACTCAAAACAATGAAGGTGATCAGATGTGAATTATTAAAGGAAATAGTAACTAACGAGGGAAATGAAGAAGAGACAGTGGTGGATATTGTATTTGGCAAGTTGATAACAATGGAATTTGTGGGACTAAAAAACCTCACAAGTTTCTGTAGCTACAAGAACAGTGAGTTTTTGTTCCCATCGTTGGAAAAACTGATTTTTAGAGATTGCCCAAAGATGAAAACGTTCACGGAGAGTCACACAAGAGCACCGAAGCTACAAAATGTACTTGCCGTTGAAGGAGACGAGGAAGAGAAATGGCATTGGGAAGGTGACTTGAATGCCACCATAAAAAAGATTTTTGCAGAAAAGGTACACATTCATTGATTAGATACTCATTTCCATGCATTATGAAGTTATCTTTACAAACTCCCCCCACCCTCAAGAATGGTTTGGCTTATGAATTATAATAATAGCAACGAAACTTTTTTTCACTGGGATTAGGTACATTGCCAATTACGATTATAAAAATTTTAAGTAGCTTATATTGAAGAGAACTTCTATTTTACATGAATTGTTACATAAGAAATAATTACACCACAAAACTAACTCTCCAATCACAATTGAAGAGATAAACAAACATGGAAGAACTGGTTAATACAAGGAAATTCAGTTGCATTGCTTTCTTCAATTCGCAAGTTGTTCTGTGAAATAAGATTCTTACGATTTAACATTTTTATGTTGAAACAACTTGAAACATTTTACATAAAAGAAATGACATAAGCAGCATTGATATAAGATTTTTTTTTTTTTGGGCCAATATAATATTTTATTTAACTTGCTATATTAGTCATATTTCAACATACTATGTTAGATCGAAAAACTTTATTCATAAAGCATAATGTAATATAAATTCGATTTGTATATATTTTTTTAATTTTATCTGCCAAATCATATATTATTATTGTTAAAAATGTATCCAAAAACTTTGCATATTGTTAGTAAAATTTAATTATTCAAATGTAAGTCACCTTGAACTTGTTCCCTCATATCTATTTTGTTTTATATCTTTATGTACAGTATTTTTGAAGTCTATATGAGAACAAGGAAAAGAAAAAAGCTTCATATATTCTGAAATATTTGGTTGTCTTGTTACTATATATATATATGTGTGTGTGTGTGTGTGTGTGTGTGTGTGTGTAAGCAGTTTTTTTTAAAAAAATAAAATACTTTAAAATATAAATTGTATCTCTTTATTTTTATTTATTTATTTTTTTACTATGTGGTTTAAAAGATATACAAAACACTCTAACGAGTATTTCTCTGCATCTACATATAAAATAGTTTTGATTTTGTAAATTTTCTTCTTAAGAAAGCTGTTTGATTAACAAACTCAGCAGCTTTGACTTGTCACTACACAAACATTTCCCAAGATAGCATTTATGATGTGCAAAAATATTTAGTAAAATCATTAACATAACTCGTAGGAAACATGAAAAGAAGAGTGATTTCTATATATTATTGAAGTAATTTTTTTTTTCATTTAATTTTATAGGTTTCTTTTGAATACACATCTCGTCTTAAGCTTTCCTATTATCCTGAGTTAGAACAAGTATGGTGTGGCAGAGATTTGGTGCGACAGAACAGCTTTCACAATTTAAAAACTTTGTCAGTGGAAAAGTGTGGTTATCTTGTGCATGCAATTCCATCGCATTTGCTTCCATGCTTTAAGAATTTGGAGGAATTGGTAGTACGCAGATGCGATCAAGTGGAGGTCATCTTTAATATAAATGACAATACGGTGACAAAAGCATTGGGAATGTTCCGTTTGAAAAAATTGTCATTAAGGAAGCTACCAAAGATGGAACATGTGTGGGACAAAGATCCTCAAGGTATTATTGGCCCTAAGGTTCTACAAGATGTGAGTGTTTATGAATGTAATAGCCTTAAATACGTGTTTCCAGCATCCATGGGTAAAGATCTTGCCATGCTCAAAAAGCTTTCAGTAGAAGACTGTGAGCAGTTGGTAGAAATTTTTGCGCAGGATGAAACAGCCTCAGAAGGAGACACTAAATCATTTGTGTTTCGTTGTATGACCTCATTGAAGCTAAACACGTTGCCAGCACTCAAATACTTCTATCCTGGATTGCACATGCTAGAATTTCCTGTGCTAAAGAAACTACATATACATCCGAGTAAGTGGGTGATACTGACTTGGCAAGAGGCTTGTCTGGAGGAGCAAGTCCTTATTCCAGTGGAAAAGGTACTTCTAAAAACTTGGTCTATGATGTTATAGAAACCAGTTCCGAATGTCCTAGATAATGATAGTAAAATACATCCAGTTGCATTAAATTTTGATGAAGCTTGGCTCAGCCAATGTAGCCATCACTAGAACATCAGTCTTTTATTCTTCTCTTTTTATTAAATTAATGAAATTTAAATAATTCATTTGTAAAATAAATGATAAACCGCTATGTTTAGTGGTTGCTTATACATACATAGACTAGACTGATTTTCGTTCTCAATTTTTAAAAATATGTTTGTGTTGTTGCCTTAATTAGTAAGAGAATCATGCATGCAAGTATACAAGGATAAGATATTTAAAGATACAAATTATTAATCAAAATAAACAAACTTCACCGAATATTAACCAAACTGTAGATTCTTAGCTTGACAAGTTCTTAGAGCCTAAAACATGTCAAATAAGAAAACACACAAAAAAAATATTGAGATAAAATAAGTGGCTAGCTCAAGCTTGGCTTTTAATTAAAAAACGAAAAAAAGACCTCAGTTACGGTTTTGCCAATTAAGAAAGTACATTATTTTCTTTCTCGAACTCGACTTATTCCTAATTCATGAGTTGTTCAGTCAGGTTTGAAGAGTTAGGCTCAAATTCTATGATTGATAATCCCCCCCCCCCCCCCAACCTCTTCCTTTTTTCTCTCTTTTATGTTTAATTGAAAAACTGTTTAACGATATATAAAATAAAATCAAGCACACATGTACCCAAATATGTGTACTGTGTAGACTAAAATTCTTTATTAATTTCTTTAAAAATGAGTTGATTCTGATTGCTCTTTGCCTACAATTATCTTTATTTGCTTTGCTTCCTAGGTTAACCTCCTAATCCGCAGTTTGGAGAGACTGTCATTTGATATGGCAGATGCCACGGTGACTTGGGATCTAAAGTCTCGGAAATTGGAATTTGAATTTTTGAAACGCTTTGATCAAGAAGACACAAACAGTGTTCTATGCCAATTCCTTCAAATGGTATCCAATGTAGAAATGCTTGAAGTGACATACAGTTCCTTGGAAGAGATGTTCTCTGCAGAAAGACCTAACATTGATTACGCTGGAGTCCTCCCACATCTTAAAGGATTAAGGCTCGATTCTCTATCTAATCTCAAATCCATTGGTTTAGAGCACTCTTGGATATGCTCGATTCCTGAAAATCTCCAAACATTACAAGTAAAATGGTGTTATGATTTAAAGAACTTGGTATCGTGCACGGTATCTTTATCCAATCTGACGAATCTGGTTGTATCATATTGTTCTGGTTTGCGCTATTTGTTCACATCCTCAACAGCCAAAAGTTTGGCTGGACTCAAGCGAATGGAGATACGTAGTTGTGGATCAATGCAAGAGATAGTGTCTGAAGAGGGTGATGAATCACGTAAGGGTGGAAATATAATATTCGAGCAGCTCCAGGATTTGGTTCTTGCAGATTTACCAATGCTCACATGCTTTTACTCAGGGAACCTTACTTTATGTTTTCCATCCTTGGAAGAAGTATCCTTAGTTAACTGCCTCTTGATGAAAACATTCTGTCCAATTATCATAATAAATCAAAATTCAAACAAGTTGTTGTCAGGAGTTGGACTTATCAAAGATGCAAATTGGGAAGGTGATTTTGATACCACTGTTCGTAAGATGAATGAGAAAAAGGTATGTATTACATTTTTTTTTAAAAAAAAAAATAAATATTCTTCTTGTATTGATTGAAACATATTATTGGAAACTAAATATTTTAGACTTTAATTTTGTTACCCTATTAATGTAAACCTATCAACCAATCATATATTACTTTTTATATGACTTTTGAGTTTATTATTATATAAGTCAAATACTTTTAGTTATGTGGCAAGGCATAATTAATCATAGTCTAAAAACTTTTACAGTAATAATTTATCCATTATTAAAATTAAATACAGATATAATAATTAAATTACTAAAGAACTAATTTTTAAAATGAATCTGATTTAATTTGAAAAACTTAATATCTTGAATCTATTATTAAAAAAAAAAATTAACTAATTTTTAAATTTAATTTTTATGTTAGAAACACATAAAATTAAGGCAAATTGATTTATTTTATTTTAACAATTCCATTTTGTTATCCACAAAATAGTTAATATATTCAATTTCGGATTTGATAGAGGCAAAATTGTTAATCAAATTATTAAATATATTAATAAAATTAAATTCAATTAAATATATCGATTTAAGTGATTTATTGCATATCCAACAAACTAATTTGAAAGTCTATTAATTATAACAAGTAACAAACTAAATGATTAATAAGTCAGCTTAAGTACTATATCCAGGAAAAATAAATGGATACCTTTGTAATGTCCGTCATTGAAGCAAAAAAATTTATCCATTGTAATTTTAAGAAAATTACTATTTAATAATTATAGTTCAAAATCTCAGCTGTTATTCTAAGCATAAACAAGTAATTTTGGTTTCTTGTTTTGTATGTGCAGATTGCAGAATCTGCACGTGATTTACAATATTTGAGACTTAGAGGTAGCCCACATTTTCAAGAGATGTGGCATGGCTCATTGCCAGTCCCAAATGCGTGCTTTAGTAATTTGGAGTCCTTGATTGTGGAAGGGTGTGAATTTTTATCAGAAGTTATACCTTCTAATTTACTTCCTTTCTTAAATAAGATGCAAATGTTGGAGGTTCAGAACTGTAGTTCTGTGAAAACCATATTTGATGTGAAATGTATAACAAAAGACAAAAAAATGGCTATGGGACCAGCACACCAACCCCTCCCCTTTTCCCTGAGGAAATTGGTTGTAAAGAAGCTGCCAAATTTGGAGAGTGTTTGGAATGAAGATCCTGATGGGGTTCTAAGGGTTCAGCTTATACAACAAGTACATGTTGATGCATGTAAACGCCTTACAAGTCTGTTTCCAACATCAGTAGCAAAAGATCTTGTGAAACTTGAAAATCTAGTGGTGACGCATTGTGAGGGATTGGTGGAAATTGTTGCAGGCATTGAAGCAGCCCGCGAAGGAACAAGTCTAGAGTTTTTCTTCCCTTGTTTGACCTCATTGACACTATTGGATTTGCCAAAGCTCAATTGTTTCTACTGTTCACTGCATTGTGTTGAGTTGAAGCTATTCACATGTCAAGATCCACATACTGGGGATCAAGTCTGTGTCAAAGAGGTACCTAATTGCTTGAACACTCTTTACTTGCTGCGATTCAACCAATTTTTGAATGAGAAATGATACTTGTAATCCATAATTATAGACATTATTTGGACAACGGGGGATTATTATACAAATAAGTAAGAATTTCGGTTATGTTTTCTAATAAATGTGGTGGACGTGGTAAAGTAATTAATAATGGATGTGAAATCCTTTCACTAGATTTATCAGTATTAATTAAAAACCACATTTGTTAAATACATGATTACTTATATTTTCTCAAATGTAGGTTCACTAGAAATGCAATTGAAATTACCCCTTTTTTTACACGTGATTCCCCCAAGTGTCTAAATAGTGTCTATAAAAGTTGTGTTCAAGTAATAGTACTCTTTTTAAATACGTTTTATTTTTTTTTTTCTTCTCGTTATAATGGCTTTGTTAGTAGTTTCTTTACTTTTTTACTGATGCTTTATATGAATGGATTGACGTCAACCTATATGATACTAGTGGTTGATAAAGTTGTGATGAAAAATTGGTTATACTATCACTGTGCTGTATGACAATGCTTGTAAATTTTATCAAGGATAACGACCCTTATGTTAGTTAGGATTAGATTTAGTTTGTTCTATCTTATCCTTAGTTGTATGTTTGTCTTTATCTTATTATTATCTGGAGGCTTATCTTTTTTTTTTTTTTTTTTGTGGTTATCCAATAACTTATCATAATAACCACTATCCTTATATAATAAACTGTCATATGATTCATAATTGAGTTCAACCAGCCTTCATTCAAAACGACTTCATTTTGCATTAGTGAATGGCTTTTTCTATGTAGTCAAATAATAGTTATTAGGATAGACTACTAATGTTGCATATAACAATAATCACAAAGCCTTGTTATGTGATTTTTGATACTAATGTCTACCAGTTTAATTAAACTTTAGTCCTTACCATAGTATGAGTTCTTATAATCAAGTGATTCTCATAACGTGAGCCCTCACACCCCCCATTCATAATCCTTGCATAGGGGATGTGTTTGATACATAAACTCATTCCTCTTTATCTAAGTTAAATATTTATATTCATATTTTTTCCAAGGTCTATTGAGATCATTGTATTATTTGCACTAATCATCTGAAATAAGTTTCAATATTTTCTCATGTATGGAGTCCATTCCAACATAATAATTTAATGATCTCATTCCTGGTTTTGTCCATTTCATCCTTTTCTTCTTTTTAAGTAAAATTTACCTTTCAAGTTTCCTTTAATTGCTTTAGCCTGTTTGAAATGCTCTAGTCTGACCTGCTTTTGCTTCATTATTGGTTTCTCTCCCAAGGTTACACCTAACTTGGACAACTTGTCACTTGGTGAAAAAGAACTGAAGATGATCTGGAATGGACAATGTCGGGGAAATCACTTACACAAAATAAAAGTTCTTAATTTGCAGGGTTTTAATGTTGAGTCAGATGAACTCCCGTATGGATTTCTGCAAAAGGTGCCGAATATTGAGAAGCTTTTAGTGAGTCATAGTTCCTTCAAGGAGATTTTCTGCTCTGAAAGACCTAATTTTGATTATGCTGGATTCCTATCACAACTGAAAGGATTGAGTTTGGCTTCTCTTTCGGAACTAATTACTATAGGGTTAGAGCACTCCTGGCTAGAGGAATCCTTTCTCAAAAATCTGGAATCCTTGGAAGTAAAAAGTTGTTCCCGTTTAAGAAACTTAGTACCATCTCTTGTATGTTTCTCCAATTTGATGCATTTGACTGTATCTGGTTGTGATGATATAATGCATTTGTTCACATGCTCAACAGCTAAAAGTTTGGCTCAACTCAAGCAAATAGACATATCCAGTTGTAAATCAATCCAAGAGATTGTATCTGAAAAGGGAGATGAATTACATCATGATGAGATGATATTTGGGCAGCTCCAGAAGTTAAATCTTGAATATTTACCAAACCTCAGAAGCTTTTACCAAGGGAGTTTTACCTTAAACTTCCCATCTTTAGAGCAATTATCAGTAATTAGGTGCCGTAGGATGGATACTTTCTGTGCAGGTACTATAAATGCTAACAAGTTGTCAGAAGTTAAACTCAAGAGTTATGGAGATGCTACTCCTTTGGAAGTTGATCTCAATTTTACCATACACAAGGCTTTCGAAGCACAGGTATATATATATATATATTTATTCTTCTTTATTCTTTTATTGAAGGTAGAAACTTTTATCGATCCAATTTTTTTTTTTAAATTTTTTTATAGAAAATATTAATACGAAAGAGGAACAATTTAGCTACTTTGCCACCTTATTCTTCAATCCTAATGAGTTGGCCTCTTACCATAGTCTCCAATTATCACAAGATTCACATTTATTAGTGACTGAATTTGTATGTAATTTGTTACAAAAGCGAAAATTTCATTTCATTTTGTTATAATATGACAAAACAGAAGGAACTACCGAAAAGTTTTAAAAAGATATAAGATAATTTCAGAAAGTGAGCAGACCAAAATATAATTCAAAGTGTATGGCAAAGTTAGAAAAGAAAACTAAAAACCCCATATATCAGGGGGGTTGGATGAATAAGTCACAATAATAGCAAGGATAGTTGTGGAGTAACATATGTACTGATTTGATGTTTTTATTGTGTTGCACGTCCAGGTTGCAGAATTTGTTAAGGAAGTAGAGAATTTGAAGCTTGTTGACAGCCCAGAGGTACATGAAATATGGCATGGTTCATTTCCTATCCCATTCAGGTGCTTCACCAATTTGAAGTCTTTGATCGTGGAAAGATGTGAATTCTTATCCAATGTAATACCTTCTCATATACTTGGTTTGCTATGTAAATTGGAAGAATTGGTAGTACGACAATGCCATTCAGTAAAAGCAATATTTGAAGTGAAGGATATAGCAAAAGACACAAAGAAGTTAAATACAGGAGCGGCCTTCTCCCCATCATTTCGCTGGAAAAAATTGACTTTTGAGCAGCTGCCAAATCTTCAGCATGTGTGGGATTCAGATCCTCAAGAAGTTATTGGCCTACAAACCCTGCAAGAAGTGTATATTCATGGATGTGACAGCCTTGAAAGGTTGTTTCCTGCATTAGTGGCCAAAAGTCTTGTGAAACTTGAGAAACTAGAAGTACAACAGTGTGGTAGATTGGTGGAAATTGTTGCAAAGGATGACGCAACTGCTGAAGGAGCACCAAAAGAGTTTGTCTTGCCTTGTTTGACCTCCATAAAACTATGGTTTTTGCCAGAACTCAAATGTTTTTACCTTGGACCGCACAAGTTGGAATGCCCCAAGCTAAAACAAGTACACTTGTTCCATTGTGACAAGTTGAAGATATTCACATGTGAATCTCAAAGCTTTCAAGAAGCACAACTAGAGTACCAAGTTGGTATTCAGTTATACCCACAAGCTCTTTTCTTGGCGGAAAAGGTACCATCCATAAATGCAATTCTTGGGACATTGGTCTCTGGTATAATTTTAAATTTGTATTTGATAAATAGATATATAAGGGGCATGCGGATATATATATGTTTGCATGTGTATCAATATAAAGCAAAATAAAAATGAAAACCATCCACCCCTTAAATTTCATTGCTTTTAATTTGTAATAATTTACAGAGATATAATTTCCCAATTTCCTATATTCCTAGTTAAAATACTAGACATATTAACTCATCTACCAACAATAGTAAATTAGTAGGGATTTCGAATATATATATATATATACCATCTAATGATGTATTGCTAAATTACTAAAGCAGATTGACTGTAAATGGTCCTTTTTTTTTATACGATGATTGATTCTAATAGTTATTACTTAAAAAATTGTAACTATTTTTGTCAACATAGCATACTATTAAATGATAGTATAAAAGACTATATACTAAAAATATGTTAAATTCAAATCATATTTTTGTTTTTCAACTTTACCATTACTTGTTCTTAATTGTAATATCTTTATTAGATGGTAGCATTCAGCTTATTATTTTCGATAAGCGTGGCTGTAGATGGAAATTAGTTAATCAACATTAGAAAGAAGATTTGATAGTTTCTTCATTGTTTTTTCTTGTTGCAAACAGTTCGAAAAATATCTGTCTTATTAATATTATTATATCATTATATATGCCTTAATTTTTCGTCATAGGTCATCCACTCCTTGGAGTTTCTAGCACTCAGCAAGGAAGAGGCCATGATGATCTGGCATGGGCAGTTTCATGTGAACCTCCTGCACAATTTACCAGCTCTTCAGTTGCAATGCTTTCATGATGATTCAGATACTTTTCCTTATGGATTACTTCAAAAGGTGCCGAACCTAAAAAAGCTTTCTGTGCGTTGTTGCTCCTTCAAAGAGATATTCTGCTCTGAAAGGCCTAACATGGATTGTGTTGAGGAAATCCTTTCACACCTAAAATGTTTGCAATTGAATTCCCTGTCTGAGCTAAATTCCATTGGGTTAGGACATTCTTGGATGGACTCCATTTCTGAAAATCTTGAAAAATTACAGATAGTCCAATGCCCTTGTTTAAGGAACATAGTACCATGCAAGGTATCATTCTCCAGCCTGATAGATTTGAATGTATCGCAATGTAGGGGGTTTGTGTATTTGTTTACACCCTCAACGATCAGAACTTTGCGTCAGCTGAAAAATATGTCCGTGGAAAATTGTGAATCTTTAGAAGAAATAGTGTCTGAAGAGGTAGAAGAGTCATCAAAGCATGATGAAGAGGAGATAATATTCGAGAAACTGAACACTTTGTCTCTTCACTCTCTACCAAGGCTTGGAAGGTTTTACAATGGGAGTGTTGCTTTAAGTTTCCCATCCTTGGAGCAATTGTCACTAATCGATTGCTGTAGGATGGAGATTTTCTGTGCAGGTACCATAAGTGTTAACAAGTGGTTAGCAGTTAAATTAAAGGAGAATGAAGATGCTGTCCCATTGGAAGTTGATATCAATTCTACTATTCGGAATGCGTTTTCGCTGATGGTATGTTTTGAATTGCTTTCTCTTTCGTTGAAGTTTCGAGTAAATTAAATGTTACTTTCTTTTCTTGAAGTTTATGCAATTGTGCACGGGAAAGTTTTTTTTTTTTTTTTTTTAAATAAAAGATCATTTTGCACTTTTTTTTTGGGTGAGAGACCAAAGTGAAAGTAACGTCCATATATATAACTAACACTTCAATCAAATATCCTTACTGCACATTCTACTTTTACGTTGCTGCAGTAGGCATTCTGTCTACTTCAAATAGTCATATATGCTGGTAAATTTGATCATAATTATATCATGAGCAATCTTTCCTTTTTCTTTTCATTCAAAATATATGGACAGGAAATTGAAGGAGATAAGTGGCTTGGTGAAGAGGGTTGTTATTTGAATATTCCTTATAGACATAACCGGTGACACTTTAAAACATATATATTAAAAAGCACTTAGAAACTATTTTTCAAATTTTTTATTGAGAAAACCCCTCAAATTAAAAACCCCTCAAATTTATTGTGCAGATAAATTGGACTCTGTAGAAAAAAACTCAACTCACGGTCCCTGCCAATTCAAACGTCGGACAAGTTAGTCCCTTCTCAATATTTTCAAAGGATTCATAAGACAACTTGATTCTTGACGATTTATAAAATAGTTTAAATTGATTCATAATAAAAATACAAATAGAACAAATAAATCCATCAAAATACTAAGGAGGGATTAAATTGTCCTACATTTTAATATTTAGAGACCACGAGATGTTTTTTCTTGGGGATCAATTTGTCCGATGCTATTTTTAATAAAGACCAAATGGGGGGTTTTGTCTTTTTTATTTTATCTATTTCCCACTTCATTTGTGGGTTTCTACAAAGTTGCCCAAGAATGATGTACATATAACATTTTTGCATGATGAAAACATCGGACTTCCAATGTTTCCGACCCATCTTTAGTCTAGCATGTAGGATTTAAGCTACAACTTAACAGGAATGTTTTTGACTTAGATCAGCCCAAAAGTCCATCCAGGCCTGAAGCTATTTAGGTCTAGTTTGAATCCTTAAAATTAGATTTAGTGCATTTTCGTAATAGGTTTAAGTCACATGTTACCTTGTTCAGCTTACGTTACAGATATTCTAAGATGTGTAATTTTTTTAATAATTAGAGATAAATTGTAAAGTTTTTCTCTTAAATTGATACCTTACATATACCTCATTTAAGTAATTAAATGTGTAATAAATGTTATCTTTTATTTCTTAACCTGTGTCTTAAGGACACTTGTTAATAAAATCCTTGTAACTGAAGTAATCTGTTTGCCAATTTAATTTTTATTTTATGACTTTTACTGAACCTATTATAAAATTCAGTTTCTTTTCTCTTTATTTGATGTCAAACTAATGCAATTATAAATTCTCTAGGCTGAGTCCAGTTCCAATGAGGGAGTAAGAAGACAGGAATAGTAGATTGACGGCAAAAGCTCTTGAAAAGAGGAAGAAAAGCTGCCTGGTATTACTGAGTTTGTTTCATATTCTAGTATTTAAAAAAAATGATGAAACAAAGTTGCATGTGTGGTGTGGTTATAAGTTGCAAAATATTTGATGAAGAAGAAATATATATTGTTCTATATATTAAGTGAGCATTATTTTGTGTGTGATTGTAAGTCATGGATTGTGGATGATGACAGAGTTGGACTGTATCACTAAGAACATTGCTTTATGCAATTTGAAAAAAAAAAAAAAAAAGGGGGTGTTTGTATGTAATTTACCTCTGTATTTGTAGAAAGTTAAAAAATGTGTGGTAGTAAGCTGCTATTATTATTATTATTATTTCTTATTTCTGCACAATGAAAGTAAGAGAGACTAATTCATGAAGGTCATGGCAATGGCGTCTGCTAGTAAAAATGGAGCAAGAACTGGGGGAGGTTCCTCAGGCACTATCAAACCACGATCCTGACTCACTCTTAGATGCGCAAGCTGATTTGCACTAGCGTTCGCTTCGCAGAGCAAATTAGAAATAGTCACCTGCCAAGGTCGTCGTTTCAATGAAATTATGTATGCTATCACAGCTCCATAATGATGGAATTCGGAGCTCACCCTATCGACACCAGCCGCACCACCTCCATAGAATCAGCTTCATGCCATACCTCCTAGATACCCAAAGCCCAAGCCTAAAGAAGACCATGTTTGATTCCAAGCAACTAAGCCTACAAAATATTCACATGGCCAGTAAGTCCTCCTATTAGAAGATGCAAAATAACATTTGAAAGTCCTCTTACATGTGTGCTTTTCCTGTATAGGTCTTAAAAGTTTAAAACATGAACAACCTACCACTTTACTCACAACAGCCATCCACTCAGAAACCTTGCCCCATGCAATTCATTCTACACCTAATCTTGTCATTCTTCATATATTTCACATCCCTACTATTTGACAAGGCCCATTCTTTTATGGCTTCCGTAAACTGACTAATTGAATTA
Organism: Pterocarpus santalinus; assembly: GCA_031439595.1. Taxonomy (NCBI): domain Eukaryota; kingdom Viridiplantae; phylum Streptophyta; class Magnoliopsida; order Fabales; family Fabaceae; genus Pterocarpus; species Pterocarpus santalinus. The sequence continues at coordinate 9,160,981 of CM062526.1, read as the reverse complement.
AATTCTAGTCCTAGTTTCCATTTGTAGCCCGCACTCATCTCTAGTGGAGTATATTTTGGATGTTTGGTCTTCGTGTAGCCATCATTTGAAATTCCATCGAAATTGTCCACAGAATCAGTTTTATATCTAAATAAAATTTGAGATACCTAATGGTCTAATTGGCTACTACTAGGGTTTGATTTCTACCTACCGAAAAATTTGAAGTTCCTACTTCGTTGCAGACTATGTTTTCTGCTTGATCATGTTGGCCAAAGGGGGCTTCATGGTCACCTTCATTTGCACTATCATCAAATCTAACTTTCTAAGCACTATCATCACTTGATTCGCCCTATACTTCTACTTCCACTAGGGTATCTTCATCACTTGATATCTCACTATTAGGTAAATAATCTTCATCATTTGACTTCAACATGTTTAATCATTAGGGTACAAAAAAATTTTACCCATTGCCATCCAATCTGCGTTAGGTTTCAATTCTGTGATGCCATAGTTCATGCATCTACCCAATTGTCAATACCATATTTTAACATATCTTTTGTATCGTAGTTCTCTCATTGTAATTGCAATCTCTTGCAATGGTCATTGGTCCAAGTCAATCTTTTTTGGTTCTTTCATCTACATATTCTTACACATATCTCCCAATCAAGAACTAACCACCATGATGCAGATCTATTGTAAACTTTGTACACCCCATTATTCCATAAGCATTATAAAATGACTAATAGACACGTACCGCTTAATGATATCCGCTAATCGCATCAACTAACAACCAATATGTATGGTTGGCAAAATGTATACTGACAACAAATTGTAAAGTAAGTGTGGTGTGTATGCATCCTTCAAGCTACCAAAAGAACATTGTTCAACAAAGGTTAACAATGTGCATACCTGAAGCAACCGACACCTACACTTGTTTCCTGTTGCCATTAACGCAAGGAATCTTGCATAGGAACACTCCTCTAGACCTCACCCACTAAGAATCTTAAGAAAGGGACTTCAAATTTGGGGCAAATTGAAAGAGGGAAAATGGATTTTGAAAAGGCAAAAAATTGGTTCAGAAAATCCCTAGATTTGATGTGAAAATGAGATGGAAGGATTGTTATTAGAAGGGCTCCAAGTTGGATGCCCTTATAACATGTCCAACCATAACAATTGGAACAAAGAAATATTTTGTTTTATCTCAAGTTCTTGTAACAGGGGGTTGCTTTAAGAGCTTAATTACAAAATTTCATAGCATTGGTAAGCAGGCCAACTTGCCCTAACCTACTCTAACCTACTGCAAAACAGGCCCAAAATGACATGGAGTCGGCCAACCAGCCTTGTTAACATGGGTTGGCATAGCTAACCCACCCCTTCTTGGCTGGTTGGTGAATTTGTGGGTTGACCTCCCAAAAAAAAAAAATAAAAGTAAGCTTGTTTTGATGTTTTCAATGATAGATTCCCCTAAAAAAGTAAAAAAATTCCACAAATCAATATCATTGTATAAGTGTTCAATAACAATAAAGATATGAAGGTTGCTTATAATAGTACAACTATTCAATTTCAGTCATTATTATCAATATTCAATCATTCATAACTATAACTGATAACTTATATTAAGATGCAAATTACAAAAGCAAAACTCATATTAAAAAAATATCTAAAGGTTGCTATACACCGTCGACCACCATAAGAAAAGGGGGAGGAAGGGAAGCACCATCGTGTTTGCTGTACGATCGACCGTCACTACACCACCGATTGCCATGCAACCGCACCATCGTGCTTGCAGCACATTGTTGTCTATTGCTCTACACTGCCAATTGGAGTTAGAGAGTGGAGAAGAATGAATAGGGAAGAAGAGTCACTGATTATTAATGAGAGAGAGAGAGAGAGAGAGACCTACTAGTCTTATGTTGTTGGAGAAGAGAAGTGTGTTTGTGAGTGAAAAGTGAAAACCTTAGGTTGGTCTCCTCTTAACACATGTTGGTTGACTTGAGATGCAAGGCCATTGCCATATCCTTTGTGTGGTATGCGTACTATTTTTATATTTCTAAGAATCTAACCATGCAGATGTAGGATTCCTATATCTGGTACAAAGTTGGAAAAAAAAAATATTCTCGGGTAAGTTACATTTCCAAGATTGAAAATGGGCAATTTTTATGCCTACTTCCCCCCATCGGAATGTTTGATTCCTATACGAAAAGAATGTTTCTGGAAATGTGAAAAGTTAAAATTTTCCTAAATCCTAAATTTTAAATCGTCACCATCGCCATCAGACCATTGCCGCTACCATCGAACCACCACCATCACTAAACCACTGCCATTGCTGCCACCAGATTGTCGTCGCTGCGAGCAAAAATATACAGTATTCTTAAGAATATAAATATCAACCAAACATAGAAATTGGTTCTTTCCTAGGTATATTTTGGAAGATTCCAAGGACTTCAATCTATATACTAAACATGCCTGAATTGTATGTTTGGGGATGCTATTCCAAGAACAATATTCCAAGGAATGAAAAATCGATCCACTAATCGCATTCCCCCTTATGTTTATGTCTTATCATGTTCTTAATAATAAAAAAATAAATAAAAACTCCAACGTACAAGTCAAACTCATCTCAACTCATCTCAGCTTGTAGGTTAGGCAGGGTTAGCCAAATTGAAAAAATGAAGTGCACAAACCTAAATGGCTTAATCCTAAATGGGTCGAGTTTAAATAAGTCAGGTTGGCCTATTTAATGACCTTAGCAATAGAATAGTGTTTTCAACTTTCAAAATAATTTGGATCAAAAATAAAAACTTTAAGATAATTACAAAATTGCCATTGTTTTCAATTTTTGTCTCCAAAATTTTCACAACCATCCCCCTGACAGAAACCTTATCCTCAAGGTTGCTAGAAGGAAAAAAAAATACAAAAACAACAATTTTAAATACCTAAAAATTATTAATCCTAGGTAACTAATCATTTGTAATTTTTTTTTTTTTTCAAGTATATGTAAAGAATATCCACCAGCATCCCATTATATGAATTGGGCTGGGCCTACTGATGAGGCAATACTCCTTTCATGCATTCGGAAGTGACCCATTACCCGAAACTTAAATTCTAGGGCGGGTTGGGAATGGTACAACAAGAAGTGATCCATCTTTAATGGCCTAGCCTCCTTCTTCCCTTTCTTGCTAGCATTACCGCCCTTCTTCCCCTTCCTACTGGCATTGCTGCCATTGATTCTAGCTGCTGCCTCGCCGGCTGCCACATGCTTTGCTGGGTCCGTCGCTTGCCTTGCCTTCGCGGCCTCGTCAATTGTGGACCCCGCCATGGATGCCACCACAACGCCCTTCTCCTTCTGCCAGTCGCTTCGTGACGTCACTCCAGTTGCTTGTCCGCCATCTACAGTGCCTCAGTGGTCGTTGTGCGATGATCTGATTGCAGATCTTCTTCGTCAATCGATGTCCACTTGTCTTACTGTCATCTCCCATGGACGAAAGCGTTGCCGGATCTGTTGTCTGAACCATCGTATGCGGACCTTTTGCATGTGTCACGAATGCTAAAGACCTAATTTTGCTTGTTGTTCCACCCGAATCTCCATCGCTGCCGCACATGGTGCTTCGCCGTCCCTCGCAACCGCACACCGCCATCGTCATCTCCTTCGTTCGCTGCCTCCTTCACAGTGGGCATCAGGTTGTCGATTGAATCCTCCTCTGCCTCTTCTACACAATCATTTTGTATGATTGTTGGTTTGTTGTTGATCTGCTGGTGTTGATATGAGATTCTTGAATCGAGATTTATTGTAGTCGTTGATGATCGGTCTGCTATTGCATCTTGTTTAGATTCTAGGATGGTGAGCTTTGCATCAATTTTATCGAATTGACAGTGGATATAATCAATAGTAGTTGCAACCTTGTTGTCATGGTCTGGTGGGGGATCGGTTGGTATCCACTACACAACTGATGTGGTGGCAATGTTGTTGACAAAAGAATCATGTACTGACAGTGTGATGGGCGTGGAATATGGCGGTGCTGGAATTGTATGAATGATTCTCTGATTGTGCTATAAGTGAATGAGTAGGTGTCGGTGAATAGGTGACAAGTTGGGTTATTGCAAGAATGGTTGAATAGGGGATATGAATCGAGAGGGAATTGAGATGAAAAGGGTAACGTAGTGAGCTCGAAATGAAAGGACCAATTGTCAAAAAAATTAATGTTAAATTTCTTGCTAGTGGGAAGGAGACCTCCTAGGGTTAAAAAGAAAGGTAAAAGATAGAAAACTAAAGACTAAATTAAAGGCTAAACATTTTTTTTCTCTACTTATTTATTCTAAAAGAATTACATTTATAATTATTAAAATATTCTAGAATCTTTCCATTTTATAATAAACTACTAATACCTCATGTCTAATTTTAAAATATTCCTATAATTATTCCTTCTTACTGGAAATGGTCAAAATAAGGATTTGTTGTTTTTATATCTTCACTTATTTTGTAAAATATTTTCTAAAATTTTTTTAACTAAAACCCAAGCAAGCGCATTTTCATCAATGCTTTCTACAAAACACTTAAACTAAACAAGGCCTAAAGTTCTAGTATCTTTAACTATCAATATTTTCAAAATCGATCTAGTCCTTAAACCAATAAAAGAAGAAGTTCAAGGTTTTACGTGCAATCGAGGTTCAACTGAAATCAAATCTAGACTTTTAGATATTAATATATTTTATAAATATATGGCAATTTTTATTTAAAAAATAACATATATATGTTAACTATCTAAGTAAATTTATTAAAATAACATTAAAATATATCTTGAAAGTAATTCATATATAAGTCAAAACATTAAAAAAATACAATAAATAAGTCTCTTCTTATATAAATATTAACATGTTTGAACATGTACGCTACTTATATTTTCAAAAGTTAAATTAATTTAAATAATTGTATATAGAAAGAAATTTTGTATAATATTAAATTAAAATTATCATGCATGCGATATGGGCTTAGCTGTAGATTTTTTTTCATATTTTCATTTACCTAAGACACTTATATTGGATATGCATTCTTGTTTAAATAAATTTGAGTTGGACATTTTCGTAGCAAGCAATTTTTACTGCCGATTTGACCGCTTACAATCAGTTCAATGGGGTAAATGCTAGTCTTTGAAATGAGTTTTGGAGGCCTAATCGGACTGGTCTGGTTTGAGAACGATGCTAAGGGTCATTAGAATAAGTTCGTCAATGTCCATCCAACACAATGGTTTTATTGCTACTTCTACTGATTCTGTATAAAACTAGTGCAGAATCCGTGATTGAATGGGTCATTTATTCATATGTAAATATATATGATATATGATATTGTATGATGATAATTAAAATTTGAAATAGTAGGAATCAATATATATTAAAAACTTGTTGATTTGTTTTTACTAATTCTGATATACTGTATGAAAAGATATATAAAAAATACGTTAGATCAAAAATAAATTATCTAAGCTCAAAATGTACAGTCGACAACAAAATAGAAAGTATTTTGTTTATAGCAACTTGAACGAAAATGTTGCTTTGGTCATGCTCTCTTTCAAATATGCAAAAAGTATATTTCTGTAAATTTTGTTAATGAGAAAGTCATACCTGAAAGTCATACTTGAAAGTTAACTGATATCAAAATGAAATATCCAGTCAATGGTTGAATGCCAACTATTGTGAAAATGAGTCAATGAATTGCAATTTTGAAATAAGAATGCCTACAAAAAGGTATAAAAAATTAAAATATAAAACGTATAATGACAGTGTAAAATAGTTTTATACTGTCAGCCAATAGAAATAGTAGAAAATATCAACTCATACAAATAATCACTTATTATAATGAGAGGTCCACTATGATTTCTTACTTTCCAATATTTTTATTAGTTGACAGTGTAAAACTGTTTTACACTGTCAGTATATACTAATTAATCTCATTAGATAATGGAGAGTAGAAAGTATAAAATGAGATAAATATAAATTGCATACCCGTTGCCATGTATAGTTAGATAGCTAGAATGTTAGATGTTATCAAATACTTTCTTAAATATCACATTTGAAGTCTTATTGCAAGTCTTCCCTTCTTCATTTAGGATTAAAATTTTCAACCCATGTCTAAATCTAACTCTAGATATTGCCACATATAGTTGTCTATGAGTGAACACTGGTTTAGGCAAATAAAGTCCAACATGAAAAAATGATTGGCCTTGACTTTTGTTGATTGTCATTGCAAAACAAAGAACTAATGGAAACTGTCTTTTCTTAAATTTGAAAGGCAATCCAGAATCTAAAGGTAATAAATCCACCTCGGAATATAAACTTTATCGCCAATACTTTTTCCAGTAACAACAGTTCCAACAATCACATTTTGGCCTAATTCATTGACTATTAACCTTGTACCATTGCATAGTCCACTTTGTTGATCTATATTCCTCAAATACATGTACTCCTACTTTCAAAATACAACTTGTGATTAGGAATACCTAAACAGTTGGCATCATTAAGAAATTCTGCTTTGAACCATTCTACTTGAACATCGTCATTTTGATCATCCTTGCAGGTTGAATCAGATCTAAGATATTTCTTTTCATCTCCTGATATCAAAGATAAGATACACTCATTTACTTTCTTAGCGCTTTCTAAAATAGGAGTGAGAATTGGTCTACTCTAAAAAAATTTGTAATCTGTCATGTTGATGAGCAAGTTTGGATAAGTGAATTTCACAAACATAAGTCTTTTGTATAGGATAAATAGACCTATTGCATTTACAGGATGGATACCACCAATTTTCACCATCTTCACCATCTAATATGAGTTTTATTGTTGCCAAGATAATACAAAAGCAATCCTGTAATGTAGAATTAAAAAATTAAGCAAACTGATAATGAAAAAATTACTATTAAACATAGAATTTGAGGTAAAAAATATACAACCTCTTTGCAGTCCTTTAGTTCTTCAATTGTTTTTCTTTGAATATTTTGAATAAAATCATCTTCCAGGCAACAACTTCCACTGCCTTGTATCTGACTCAGCCCCTGAGGATAACTTGAAACACTATACACAAAAAGAAAATAAGATCATACATACAGGATCAACAAAAAAAAGATTAACAATAATACAAACAGAAGCAAAAAAGATGATGATAAGCCTATTTACTTGATTTTGAAATCTGTAGCAATAGGATCATCAAGATTGTAAAAGACTTTAGTTGAATACATGGAATTTTGGAGAACAACCTTGCCTAAAAACATGTTAAAACGTATAAGTAATTTGTAGCCAAGAATATTCATTCGAGTTATTACATAAAGCACTAACATATAAAAGAATGGGGAATACCTTGGAATGTTTTTACCCTTGCAAATTGTATGATGACCGTTGGATTGGAGACATCATTAGATAAGAGGAAAGTATTCAATTCATCAACATAGGGCCCGAATAAAGTACAATCAATTTTACATCTGCTTAAAATAAAAACAACAAACTATAAATCACAAGAATTAAAGGTGTATTTAGCTCAGCTTATTTTGATAAAAAAGTTATTTTCTATAATAAAAAAATCACTTTTATAAAACTTGTTCATTTCAGCCTCTACTCAAAAGTTAAAAAAAATGTTTTTTTTAGCTTTTGAGTAACAATTGAAATGAAAAACTTCTATGAAAATTGACTTTTTTAGTGGTTAAAAAAAATCACTTTTTCGTAAAAAAAAAAAAAAAAAACTAAAACAAACGCACTCTAAGTTATTGATAAACAGTAAGCATATAAAGATTTGATTGTGCAAACAAAGAAAATACCCTTCAACTTTCGATTCAATGACAATATATTTTATTAGTTTTCCTTCTTTCTCAACTTCCTTTTCAGTACTAACACCATAGAGCATTCCGATAGCATCTAGAATAGGAAAAAGTCAAATTCACATTCACATGTCTATACAATATGCATGAATTAATTAAGTTGACATGATAAAATATATAAGATTACCAACTAAATAGGAATTGTCAAATTGTTTCTACATGATATCGCCCATCTTAGCAAGAGCAAACACATAGATAGGGATATTGGATGAAGGCAGCATCCTAACGTTAGGTACATGCTCAAAATTCAAGTTGTATTCATGCTTGATTGTCTTAAAATTACCAACATTGCGACCAACACCAAAGTGGGACATTTCATATGCCTCACCTTCACGCAAAACATTTACAAATCTAAAAACCAACGTCTCCCTTACAGTCACGTGAATCTTACCTCCCTTCAAAACATTCATTATAAAAAGAAAGTTAGTAAAAGAATAGTTTTAGGAATGGAAATTTTATAGGGTATAAAACTTAACAACAGATATATCTATTACAGTTAAACACTTACAAATTCGTCAAAGAGGACCATTTCTAGCAAGAATGGAAGTTTTGAGTTTCCATAGCTTGGCATGCTCCATAATCGAAGAATGGAGATACAAGACTCTTTTGAAGGATCTGTCCTCGCTATGATGTTTGCTATAGCAGCCATTACAGCTCCAATAGTAATTGCAATAAGAGAAGAAACAAATAAGCAAATAGAAAGGAAAATGGAAGGGTAAGAGTGACATAACACACAAACAAAATGCCCTAAATCATAGCATTATATAGATGAGCAAGGTAGTTAATAGTAAAAAAGGAATAATTGCAAACCTATATTATGAAGCATGCGGATTCGAATTCCAAAAATGAGATAAACAAAATCTCCACATTTGATATGTATTAAAGAGGATAGAAGGAACAACTTGCACAGCCATAGGGCAAATAAAGAGGAAATCCTAGAGGCAGCAACATAGTGTGATTGGGTAGCTTTATTGTATGCGTTATGAGTAAGGATAAATATGTAGGGAGAGGAAATGGAGATTAAGCACCAAGTTCTCAAGATACTCACAGCCCTTTCCATCTCATAAGATAGATGGTGTGTAGTAGCGATGTAGACTCATCCTCTATAAGAGCCCATAAATTTAAAATTTGATTTTCAAAAGACATTTGAAAAGATATTAAATTTGAAAAGTTATTAAAAAATGGGATCAGGTATGTGATTGGTTATGTGTGGTGGCATTTACAAAATTTTAAGTTAAATAATGATAGTTTAATTTTTAATTTAAGAAATTGTTAAATTACGAAACTTTTAAATTAAATAATTTTTAAATTAAGAAATTTTTACATTAGATAATGATGATTTAGTTTTTAAATTAAAAAATTTTAAATAATTGCTTTTATAATAAAATGAGTAGAAAGGTGTTTGAGAAGTGTGTTTGAAAAACTTTGAAGTAGCACCTGCCACTTGGCAATTGCTTTCTATAGTTTGAGTTATGTTTAGTGTATTCCAAAAATAATAACCCATGTAGAAGTGTGTTTGAGAAGTTTTGAATTAGGAGTTGCCACTTGGTAATAGTTTTCCACATTTCGGTTGATGTTTGTATAAATAATAATAGATTAAATTTATCCATTAAATGTTTATTGCAAATTCTTCACATAATAAGTTATTGCTTCATGTGTTTTTAGCATGGGTAGATATAACTCTAACACATATATCTTGACATAAAAAGTGAAATGGGTATACGTATGATAAATTTCTTTAGTTTTGACTTTAGATACTGACCATTTTTAAAGTTACTATTCTATTTTAAGTTGTTATTTTTTTAATTCTGATTGTTATCATACTCTATAGAGGATGAGTGGTGGAGAAAACAATTTCTTGTCCTTTAAAAGACTATAACAAATTAGGTCATAACCAAGCATTAACACTTATGCCTATTAAGGTAAAATTATTTCGAGACCAACATATGATGTTATGGGGCCACCTCTATCTTAACTTACGTCTCTTGAGTGGACTAGCACAATGTTGATCATGAACCAACGTAATTAACACACTCCTATAATAGTACTAATAAGATCACACTAATAACCACTAAATAAAGTGCAAAGATGGAACAGATGATAAAACAAAAACATCCATAACAATTTAACCACACTTGTAAACACTTCTTCCTAGCTGCTTCAATTGCCAAAAATACGGGGTTTGGAACATGTCAATTGAGATCAAAGAAAGACTCAAAAATGACTGAATCATAAACTCAAACACTAGCAAAAGTCAAGTACCAATAGAACCAGTCCATTGTTTGAACCAAAAACTTACCATCCCTAATGCCTTTTCCTATTTAATTGCCTTTTTGTCAAAAATGCATTTATTTCCACATCTCCACATTGTCCAAAAAATAACCAAAAAAAAAAGCTATACACCATGACTTTTTTTCTCTCACACCTTAAGCTCATATCCATCCATGATCCAGAAAAGGTCTTTTGACCTTTTGGATATACCTAACTTACATTCCATTTCCTCAACCAATGACATCATAAAGACCAAGCATACTCTTACATAAAGAATAAGTGATTATGGCTTTCTTCGAACTTGTTACAAAAAATACAAGAAATCTGTTCCCGTTGAATAATGTTAGGTTTGTGAAATTTGACTTTTGTGTTGACTTTATCAATTAGAACAAACCAAGCTAGTACTTGAACTCTTGGGGGCACTAGCCCCTTCCAAATCTCCTTTGTGAAGATATAACTATTGAACCCATATATTTTCTCCCTATTAACTATGAGTGTTTAGGTTAATGAATTGACTAAAAAATTCCCATGTTATCAAATTTCCAGATCAACTGTCTTGAGAATCTATGTTAATATTAAAACTTGCTAGATGATGATGCAAATCATTCAAGAACTCCAACTCCTACTAAAATAAATTTCTTCACCACTGAAAGTTCCATATCCATTTCAAACTATTCTAAAAGCCATAATCTCCAACATAGCTCTCTTTCTGGTTCGAAAAAGAATATAACATTGGGAAATCTCCTTTAGCCTGCCATAATCAAACCACATATCATCACAAAATCAAACTTGTTTGCCCTCTCCCAATCCCATTCTAATTCCATTTGTCATCAATTGCAGCAATCTTCTATCATCAAAGTTGATATTGCAGATGCCTGTCTATATACCCCATTTTGTTTAATTTGCTGCATACATAGCGGCTTTTCGACTTGAATCCCATTGTAAGAGCACACAACAATAATGTTGAGTATTTTATGATTAAAGCCTAGGCCACGAGTAGCTCTTGGTTTTTGTATTTGACCCCAAATCGCCAATAGTATTTCATTGCCCTTTCTAGTTTTCCCAAGAAGATTTTCTCTGAAGAGATATGATCTTCTTAGCAACCTCTTTAGGCATTTTGAGCATACCAAGGTAATATAGAGAAATACTATTCAAAATAGATTTTATTAAAACAAACCTTCATTGGTAGTTTTCCAATGTTGCAACTAAGAATGCCACTCATCCTCCTTGTCCATTCAGCTTTACAATTTAAAGGAATAATTACTAATCTCTCAATATTCATACTTAAGCTAGACATTATCTCAAAACATTGTAATAATTTTCTATGATTTCTGATTATTTCTTTACTTTGAGGGCAGAAGCAAATTGCAAGTGAGAAAGCTCTACTTTCTTCTTACCCATTTGAAGAGTATTGATAAAGCCTTTTCTACTACTTTTGCCACCAAAATATTAAGTACATCTGCCACTAACATGAACAAGAACGATGATAAAGGGTCACCTTGTCTTAATCCCCTCTCTATCATGAATGGTTTAGTTGGAGGACTGTCGATCATAATTAACATTAATGTTGTGGTGATATAAGATTTCAACCAAGACCTCCATTTTCCACCAAAACCCATTTGTTGAAGCACAAATCCACAAAACTCCATCAAACTCTGTCATAAGATTTATGAAAATCTAACTTTATGAGACAACTAGTCTTTTTCTTTTGCGTCTAGTGAACAACTTCACTAGCTATTAATACACTATCAAGAATTTGTCTTATGCTAACAAATGCACTCTAAATTTCCCCAACAAGTTTAGGCATGACATTCCTTAATCTATTGGCTAGTATTTTTTAAATTACTTAAAAACACTTCCAACCATATTGATGGACCTAAATTCCTTTATCTCCTTTGCACCTTCTATGGTAGGAATCAACGTGACCCAGGTTGTGTTAGATCCTCTTGGTAATGACCCTATTCAAAAAAACATTCAACTATTGTGCAAAAATAGTCCCCAATTTCATACCATATTTTCCTGATGAAATCTAGATTGAATCCGTCCACTCCTAGAGCCTTTGATGGATCATAAGACCAAGCTACCTCTTTAATCTCCCCTTTTGATGGGAAAGCCTCCAACCAATTTGCCTTTTTCCCGTGAGATAGTATTTACTAAACCATCTTGGAAGCTTATCTTTGGAACAATTTCCTTTTTATATAATTTCTTAAAGAAACCCCTTACTTCATTCTTGCCTTTTCTTGGACATTGTACATCATCCCTATTAATCCATAGACTTAGTATTCACTTCCTCCTGCCTTTAGCACATGCAAAGGCATGGAACAACTTTGTATTTCTATCCATATCCTTGGCCAATCTTAACCTCGATAACTGTTTATAGAAGATATCCCTTCTATTATACCACTTTTCCATGCAACTCAATAAAGCTCTCTTTCTTGCCTCCTTGGTTTTTATCTATGACCTTATTTTTAGTATTTCTATCAATAATTATCAGCCTCTAGTACATTAATTCTCTCATCAATACTACCAAATCCTTTTTTGTTCCATCTCCTAAAGGTCGTTTAAAGCTTTGAGCTTATTAGGTAAAGGCAAATCACCTAAGCTTCTCTATTCTCTTCAACTATTTTGATAAAACCATAGTAAGAGAGTCACGCTTCTAAATTCCTAAAGAGTTGTGGGTCCCAATCAATTACCTAGTCCTCCACCATTAAAGGATAGTGGTTTGATAAAACTTTATGTATGCCCCATATCTTAAGGTTCTTAGAGACTTCCAACCATTCAATTTCCACTATAACTTTATCTAATATGTTGCAAGGTCTTCCCCTAAACCAAGTAAATTGTCTTTTTATTGGAGGCAAACCAATTAATGCCATATATATCACCCATTCTCCAAACTCTCTACTGTCATTAGTCATACACTTGCCTTTATTTCTCTCTTTTAGCTGAAATACCTCATTACAATCCCCCATAAACATAGTAGAAACATCAATTCTTTCCTATAATTTCTTAAGTTTTTGCTGTACTTGTGCCTTTTCTTCCCTAACATAAGGACCATAGACAAGACAGACTGCATAATGAAAGGAGTTTCTTTAATAAATCCTTAAATGTCCAACCATCTGAACTCGTTAATTATCTCAATCTGATCCAAAAATTCCTCTTCCCATATACATAGTAATCCACCCACAGAATTAGAAGCATCAACATACGATCAATCAAAATTATTACCATCTTATAATTTTGCTACTCAACATCTATCCAAACTTGCTTTTTTAGTCTCAATACTATTAAAAAAAAAAAGAAATACGTTTCTCCTTCATCAATTTTATAATCAGACCCACTTTACCCCTACCCCCTAATCCTTTGATGTTCCAACAAGTAATCTTCATTTAGGATTTGAGGACACACTTGATTTTCTTGCTTATGTGCCATTCTTCCCTCTATTTTTCTTCTTATTCTTTGCTTTCATCTTCTCATCTCTCTCCCTGTTCTGTGCCTCCAAGATCACCATAAATCTTCCTCTTCCTTAGCGTATAGAGACCTAAATCTTTTCCCAAATGCCACATCTTTTCAACTTCACCATGAGAGTCTTCAATTTGGTCTTCTTCACTATCTTCCATCCCTCCTCTTGAAATCCTTGGATTCTATGACCACCTCCATTAAAGACATAGTCACTTAGTTAGGTAGCCTTTTCTCAACTTAAATGAGCCCGGATTTTGGTGGTGTAAAGACTGAGCTAGCCATGCTAATGGACATGGTCGATTGAATTAGGTCATTTGCAGTCTACGAATTTTCAGACTTTTGATTAGGCTTAATCACCTCAGGCCCAAAAGAATTTACTTATTTGACCAGCCCTTTTGCTCTTAATTTTTTGTTCAACATATATTGTATTATTTCTTTTGCAATTCCATCATCAAAAAGTGTAGATGTTTTCACATGTAATTCCTCTACTCCCACCAATAATTAACTATTATTATCCATATTTATTTTGTTTTGGAAACAATTGCAGCTATCATACCTTTCACCAACTTCTAATACGACATTGTTCACTCCATCCACTATATTGACTCTTTTGTCCTTATCCATATATTGAGATTTTGATGGCGCTAGAATGTTTTTTTTTTTATCGGAGAAATGAAGCCTGCCATGGTTAAGATATTCTTTGTTCCATTCTCATTACTGTTAAGATACATATAGCTGAATATTTCTCTACCCACCTTCATCACAAACACATCATACCCTTTTTCTAGCTATGCTTAAGTAAACCTAGCCATGGATATTTTGCCACATACATGTATTAATGAGTAACCTTAGTACATTAAATGATTTCCCATCCTCAGTTGATTTATTTAGAAGGATTATAGCTTCCTCTTCTACATTTTGCTACATTAACAAACGATCTCATGCCCTGTGATGTCCATTTGGTTTAACTCCAAAATTGCCTTATCAGCACCACCTTTTGTATCATATCTCATGAATGCAAGGTGTTTATAAATTTCCTTCCTTTTGCTTCCTAGATATAAATACATAAAAAAATCCTTGTTGTCCATCCAAAAATCTGGTATAACCATGCTTTTGTCATGGAAACAGGTAAGTTATCCACAAACACTATATGATTATTCGTCAAGCCTCCTTTTTTCATCCCTTATAGTAATGTTTCTCGGCCTCACCTTTATCTCACCTCCTACTTACCTCCTCTCCACTTCTCTCATCTTCTCCATATACATGCACAATTCTTTTTATCTATAACTTTATTTATCACAGCTTTTGTTCTTAACATTGAATCTATATTTTTATTCGTATGGTTTCATGTTGTTTTAGGGTTTAGGAATTTGAGTTTAGAGATTTTTATTTTTTTTATAAATTTTTTTTACTGGATGGATGCTGGTTTAATGTTGTGATGAAGATTTTTTTTATTATGGTTTGCTATTCAGTAATGGGCTGTTCTCCAAACTTTTGAGCTCTCTTTATATTATTTTGAGCTCTATAATTCCTTTTTAAAAGGAGGTGATGCATTCAAATTGACAAAGATATAAATTACCAAAAAAATTATATTTGCATTTATTTATTCTTTATCTTCATTTTGTCCTAAAAGAATGTATTTTGCTCCAAAAGAATGCTTTTGTTTATTTTCTCTCAAGTAGCAATAGAATGATATATGTGTTTGTTTATTCTTTCTTTTTACTTTGAAATAAATTTTATACAAATTTTATTTTTATATCAAGCATTTTTTGTATTATGAAAATCAAGTTTTGAAAAATAATATTCTTATAATATATATTCTTCAAATAATTCCTTCATGTTGTTTTTATATAGCCATTTTTCAAAAATTAATCAATGTCAATATAGAGTTTATTCAAATTCCTAATTTCGAAACAAGTGAAAATACTAAACTATAGTAAACATATAATTCAACCTTTTCTATTTGTAATAGAATATATGAAAACTATATAAATTATAAACTTAATAATCAATTTTAAGTATTTTCAATCATCTCTTAAAAATTAGAAGCATATATTTTCCTAAAATAAATGATACTTTTAATAATTAATTGTTTGTTTTATGTGAATAATTAATTGCTATATAGAATACTTTTATATAATTTTATCTTTAAAATTAATTTACAAAAATGTTGAAAAATAAGGATTGTTTGATAAAAATTGAAAGTGGATAATTTTATTTATTATTATATAATTTATAATTTTTATACTTATTTCAATTTAATATTTTACAAGAAATTTGGATTTTTAACTGAATATCAAATATAAAAAATTTATTTTATTATTTTGTTACTTTAAATTGTTATTATTTATTATATTAGACTTTATTTTTTGAATTATTAAAGTTGTAATGAAATTGTATGCTAAATTTTATATTTATCAATCATTTTGTTAGTTTTAAATTAAATTATGTAAATTTTATATATAATCTATTATTATAAACCTTTTATATTTGTCAAAAACTTTACAAAAATCTTTTAATATTTGTCAAAAGGTTTTTTTCCTATGTATTGTACCGCTCCAAAAACTCTAGCATATAATGAGCCCGTTTGTTTATGCTTTTGTTATTAGGAAAGGTATTTTTTTAAAATTTTTTTTTTGAAAAACCCCACATTTGAATTAAATGTAAAAAAAGTATTCGTTTGTGATTCTTAAAAAATGTAGAAGTAAAAAATAATTATTTTTTTATTTTTCTAAAAAGTAAATAAGAATTTACGTGAAAAAATTGTAAAAAAAAGAGATAACTTCTAAAATTTTGGACCCACTTTCTCTTCACTCCTTTCCTCTTTATTTACCATTCTATTCGTAAAATGTTACAAAAATAACGCTACACCTTTCACGTCCATGTTCTCACCGTCTTCTCCATCCCCTCTTCCCACTTACACGCACAGTGACAGCTTCAAGTCCGTGACAGACTGATAGCTTCTTTTCAAGTCATCGATAGTATCAGTTGGTCCTCCTGATGCACCCCTCACTCATTTGATGTTATGCTGTATTGATTGATGGTAGACAAAGCCTCTATTGGCAATTATTTTTCCTAAACTTTGCTGATCGTTCCTATTTTAAAATTTTCATGTTAACGCATATACTGATGTTAATTCCTTTTCAAGACTTCTATACCCACTAAAAATTCAATTCAGAGGGACGTCCTCGAGTAATATGAAACTAGAGGGGTATTTATTATTTTTTTTGGGTAAAGAAACGAGAAGGTAAATTATATATGCAATTAAATCATTTTTAATTAAAAAATAAAGAATATAAAATAATTATATATTTTTTAAAATGTTTATTATATAAAAAAGCATTTTTATTATTTATCTAAACATATTTCTTAAAAAATAATTTTTTATATCTTTAATTATAATTTTATAAAAAATATTTTTATATTTATTATATCTAAATATTTTAATTATTTTTATTCTAATAAAAAATATTTCTATATCTAATTATAAAATATTTTTTTTATTTCTATTTTTATTTCTGTTCCTAAAATTATATTTCTCTCGTAATCTTAAACAAACGGCCCAATATATAACGCATAGCATCGCTCGTTAATCACCAGCCGTCGTGCCAGTAGCCATCCATTGCTTGTTGTCCTCCGCCAACTACCTGCCGTTCATACCCACCGTTGTCGGTTGCTGCTCATCGCCCTCTGTTTGCTATTCGCCATCCGCTGTTCACCGCCCATCACCTCCCATTCACCTTCTGCCGCCGCCATTCATCGCTCCCCACCCATCGCCTGTCATTTACCATTTGCTGCACCTGCTTGTCGTTCGTCGTTCTCCGTCCACCGTGCACCTGCCATTTGCCATCCACTTCTTATTTCATTATTCGGACAATATAATTTTTAATGTAATTATTTTATTCAAAAAAATGTTTAAAATAAAAATTAATTAAAATATTTAAAATGTTTTTGCATTTTAAATTCCTTAAATATAAAAGTACTCTGCCCAAACACGTTAAAAAATAAATAAAAAAGATTTGAATTTGATGGTACTATAAATTAGAATAATTATATGATGATAAATGATCTAAATTTGGGTCTGGTTGGATGTTGGAATGGGACAAGAAAACAATTTGGTCTAAAGCATATGTTCATTAGCTAAAAAGTAATTATAGGCTAAAAAGTGATGCATCGACCAAATAGAATATTGGGTTAAGAAAAATAATTGAGCTCAATAGTTGAGGATAGAAGAGTAATTGGAGACTGAAGCCATTATAAAATAGCAGTTACCACTACTAAGAGTGTGAGTGCATGGAGAACTACTACATGTATGAAATAAGAGAATGATGAAAATCAATAAAGATTATAAAAAGGCTCGTATACAATGAAAAAGTCATTACCCAGATCAATACATATCATTTCATTTTAATTATTAATTTTATTTCTTGTTATTATTTTTCTTTTAACTTTATATTACTTCTTTATTTTTATTATTAATCCTAAAGACTTTGTATGAATTTATTAGTTGATTAATAGAAATCATACTTCTATTCTAATTTTGTTTGAGGCTTGCTCTTGCGAATTGTTTGAGAAGTCATTTGCTAAGAAGCAGAATACTATTTTTAGTGTTAATCATCTAAAATTTGATAATTTTTAAAAATTTACTTACCAGATAAGTTTTTATAAGAGATTTAGCCGATTGTATTTTTCATACCACAACAACATAACTTTATCTACATTTAATGACAAGCCCAATAAGCCCACCTTAACAGCTAGTTTATCAATTTTTTCTTTTTTGGTTTTAAGAGCACCTAATAGAGGTGAGAGAAATAAGAAAGAAAATGAGTAAATGGGAATAGAATCTTTAATTTAACATTAGCCAATCTGTTAATTACTTAGATCAAAAAAGTTGCCACTTTTTGAGTTATAACTGATCGGCACATTTATTCTATTTCTCGTGATGGAGCAGCCGGTGATTCCCATTATTAGGCGTAAACTCTACGGCTACGTCACAAATTAATTCGATCAAGGAAATTGAACACAAAAATGCACAACAGAAGAAAAGTCACGCTATTGTAGTCAGCATCATCATAACAACGAAGACCCTTTTTGTTTTCAAGCCACATCTACCGACGTTGACTAAAAAAAGCTCAAAGCAAACAAAAATTCAAATAATAATAAAAATAAAATAAAATAATAATAATAATAATAATAATCATAATAATAATTTCCCAACTACGCTACTTCTTCTTCCTAGTTTCCGTCGTCGTGATTAGTTAAAAACGGTAAAACCCCACCAACCAGCTTTTCCCTGTTCTCACTTCTTCATTTTTCCACCCAAATTTCTCAGATCTACCTTTCTCCTCCCCCCTTCCCTCTCTCTCTCTCTCTCTCTCTCTCTCTCTCTCTCTCTCTTCTTCTATGGCTTCCACGGCTGTTGCCACCGCCACCCTCGCCGCTGACGGGAGGATCGAACCGCCGCCGCAGCCGGCTGATCCTTCTTCTTCCAGAACCTCCGCCGCGTCCGACTCCCCGCTGTTGTCGTCCGCCGCCACCGACGCCGTTGATCGCAACGATTCTTCCAATTCCTCGCCGAACCTTTCCAGAGACGCTGAAATTCAGGTACCTTTCTCGCTCTTGGAATAGTGTTATCTTTGTTTCGCTTTGTGTCGGTGCTGCGCGCTTGCTGCATGCGTGATTATTCGACTCAGTTCAATCGATGCTGTGTGTAGTGTAGTTCTTCACTTTATAGGAACTTTCATTTATTTATTTATTTTTAAATTTTACTTTTGCTAAATTTAGGTTAATTGTTAGAGATTTTTTTTTTTTTTTTGGTTCAGAAAGTCGAGTTTTGTGGTTTTTGATGTTCAGATATCTGTACTCTGTGCTGTTTTAGTTAGCTCTGAAATATTCTAAATTTTGTTCAATTTAAGTGAAATTCATATTTAGTTAAAGCTTGTTGAAGTTCAACATATTTATGATCAGGCTATGTAATTGTTGTGCCTTTTCCTTTTAGTTACAGTCTCCAGACTTGTTGAAGAGCGAAGAGTATCGGCAGCTGTTTCGCCTTCCACCAGATGAAGTGAGTGATTTTCGACCTTTCAAGTTAGCTATTACAATGTCTTAAGCATTTGTTTATTGGTTTACTGATTATCATTATAGAGCAGCTGCCATAAGTATGTCTATTCACATTTGCAAGTTTTACAGTGTTCTTGATATGATGGGAGAATATTGTGTCCCTTTACATTTGTATTTTCTGGAAGTCTGGAATGCATTCTGGTCCTCATAGTACATTTTGGGAGGTTAAAATGATGTTTAGTTTGGGACGTGAAGCCTTGGGGGTAGAACAGAGATTTTGGATTTAATGTACCAATTTATCCTTTATTATATTATGTATTTTACCCTAGACGAATTTCACCTGCAATTTAGGGGGTTCGAATTTTGGAGTCGTCACTTTGGGAGGGCTTTACCTGACCACCATCCCAGGCCTAATATTGCATGAGTGATTCATAAAATAGAAAAAAATTATATATATGTTCCAAAACTCAGTGCATCATGCTTTATTTTGGTGATTTCACTCCAAGACATAATGTTATCTTAACACTTTCGTAGTAAGTCATTCTTACAATACGTTTAGATGATTGACCCAAACACGAAAATCATTCTTCCTAAAGTAAATTTTTCCAAAGTTAATTCTGTATCATTTATTCAAACAGGAACATATATTGTCTAAGACCAATGAAAAAGCCAAGCCTTTTAGACTTGCTTGTGATGTTGATGTCAGGGGTTTGATCCCCAGCAAGCCCCCTTTCCCCTTTCGTTAACCTGGTGCTTGCACTTCCTATGTAACCAAAATAAAAGAGTACATTCTTATGGATAAACAACTGCTGGAGTTCAATTATGTCTTCCTTGTCATGGGATTTCTTACATCTACCAATGAACTACATTAATATTGCGAGAAGCTGTTATTTGAAATGCGCTTACTTATATTTTTTGAGTCAGGCACTTGAGAACATACGATGATTTTCTGCTTTTCTTTTTTCATAATTGAAGGCAGATCTTATTTTGTCTCCTTTTCTTTAGGTCCTTATTGAAGATTTTAATTGTGCCCTCCAGGAAAACATCCTTATTCAGGTAATATTCTGGTCATGATTTGTTGTTTACTGGTAATAGTTGTAACCGTTAGGTGCTGCACATTTTCTTTCTTTTGTTTGAAAATCACTTTGCTGAATTTTACCTTTGATTAAAAATAAGTTAAACTGTTAAAGTGCTTTTTCATTTGTTTTTCTAGTGATTTAAAAGTAAGTCAAAATAAGCTAGCATCTTGACTTCTAATTTGTTTTCCTAATTGGTTATTAATTGCTTGTTGTAGGGTCATATGTACCTCTTTGTCAACTTTATTTGTTTCTACTCAAACATATTTGGGTTTGAGACAAAGGTAAGCTGCATAATAATGCATTTAAACTTATTCTTTCGTCTGTTGAGCATGTTTATGGGAGAAATTACACTTATATTTACCTATAATATGCTGTGTATTTAGAGAAAATATGTAAATTAATGTACATGCTTAATCTAATATGTGAGGGCAAAATAATTGCTTCTATATTTTTAGTGCAAACCATCGTGCGAAAGCCTGTTGTTGTGAAGTGTGATTAAATTACATACCTAAAACCATATTGGAGGATAAAAAATCTGAATGTCCTAGCCTATGCATTTTTTTCTAAATTATGAGTTCCAGATATGTAATCTCTTCATTATAATCTTCTTTGAATAAAATAATACGTGATAGATAGCATGATGAAATATTATGAGGCCAAGGTTGAGGAAAGGTTGTGGGATTCAATTATTGTCTCTTGTTTCTCTATATCAAATATTATGTGTACTATTGACCATCTGCTGGTCTACTAGTTATATTTTGATATGTGGTGATTTCTTTTTAAAAGGAGTTGATTTTGGATAATACCCTGAAAAATAGAGGTATAGGAGAGGAAGACTATGGGAAACCTTGAGAGAAACCATTTAGAAAGATCACAATACATGTGGCCTGAATGAAAACTTCACTTTTGACTATACACAATGATGTCTTTTGATTCCATGTAGCCAACGCCACCTACTCATTTTTGTGAAGAAACAAAACCATAGTTCTAGTGATATAATTGGTTATCCAAAGGGTTGGAATTTCTCCAAGATGCCAGTATATATGGGATTTTCTGTGAGAGGACTATCATTCCGTGATTGTTACTATTGGGTCTTTTAAATAGTGATTTTGGTTTTTGTTTTTCAATTTCTCTGTATCTTGGAAATGTCAATGATTTATGTTTCAGAGAATAATAGAATTCCCGCACGTCACAAGTGTACGTAGGGCAAAGACAGCAGGGCTCTTTCCCAATGCCATTGAGATTCTTGCTGGAAGCAGGAAGGTATCTTAGACATGGAGGGACATTATAGTCTTATCCCACATTGCATGTTTTAATGTATTTTTGTCCTGAATATTATTTTCCCATTTCCTGTTGTTTCTGCTCGAATGTCTTAAACCACTTATTTATTTGGCAGTACTTCTTTGCATCCTTCCTATCCCGTGATGAAGCTTTCAAGATTATTAATGATGGATGGTTGCGACAGGGCAATTGTGCCAGAGCAGTTATTGAACAGCAGGTGTTTTACTACAGAACTCTGTGTATACTAATTGTTTATCGCTTTTGGTAGTGTTGGTAGCAAATAACGGTATCAATTTGTACACTGGTAATGTAGTAGGTTTTAGGAAAGAATGGTGACCTCCTACATCAATCTGTTGATGGTTATGGATGAAAGCAGGCAAACTAGTTTTAGAATTAGTGGGGTAACCATGGAGAAGTCCAAGCATTGGGTTACATCCAGGCTCTTGTAAGAGTAATTTTTCTCTTTTTGATGGATGCATTTACAAGACTTGTTTAGGCTGACAAGGCTAAATTGGAGTTAATTCTTGCTTGGATACTATGTGAGAAGCTTAAAAATATGAGGATTATAGGGTAAATGCAACTGATATAAATAGTTCCTCTGTAATTCCGTTTTCTCTAATGACTTGTTTATTTATTTATTTAAAATATGTTAAACTGATTTGGAAACAGAAATTGAGACCCAAACTCTCTTGGTGCTTCTCTGTGTGTCATATGTTGTAAATCAGAAGCAATGCATTTTTTTTTTTTTCAAATTTTTTCTTACTGCCTAGCAGCCATTTGACCATTTCCACCTGGAATAGATGTTTCCATGTTTGGTGAATCTTAGTTCTGTTATCAGACTTGAGCTGTTTCTTCTTGTTGATATGATATTAAGGATTTATGGCGGGTCCTCTACTGTATTTGTTTTGAGAGAAATGCTCAACTTTCTAGAGGATTCTGTCCTGAGACTTGCTATGAGATATGGTTGTCTTTATGGCTCCTTTGTGATATTCGACTCATGGTTTCTTTGAGGGAGCATCCTTGACAGGGATGAAAAGGGTTCTTTCATGTTCTTGTGTGGGTGGTGTGTGCTAGAAAATTTAGTTTTGTATGGTATAGATATTGTTGTGGACATGTGGGATTGGAAGAAGGATGTCATGCTGTTTCCCATTGCTAGATGTAGAACTTTAGAGTGAAATTGATAATATTCATAATCAGAGTGATGGGGATTTCCTTGGAAAGATTGTGATATGAGAAGTTTCTTGTGGGATTTTATACATTGAATGTTAATTTTTCTATTCTTTTCACTTTGGCGATCCTTGTTAAGTCTTCAAGATTATCTTGGTTAGTGTTGTGTGTTGTCTTTCTGTCACCATGTATTATACAAAATTGCAGACTCTACTGGCCAGAGTATAGTAGTAATGCATGGATAATTACATTTTGCAGTGATTTTCATTGTTGATTTCCTCTCGAGAGCTTGTGGTTTTCTTTCACAGAGTGCAATCCTATCATGTTTTGTAGAAGCTTGTTCCTATCTTGCTATTGTATTCAGCATTTAGTTTCTTGTGGAAAATTTGATTACTTGTTAGTAATAAGATTTTAAAATGCCAATTTGTTGGTTGAAGTTGCATTAATTGTACCTTTGCCCTCATATCTTGGTTTTACTTCAGGAGTCAATTTCTGAGTTCATCAGCCAGGAGAATGGATTCATAGCTACTGAAAATGTCAAAAGTTTTGATATATTAGACAATGAATTGCTTTCTACTGACCCGTATGTCCATGATCTTAATGACTCTTGGTTTAGAATAAGATTATTTCGTGTGGAACTCTTCTAGGCTTACTTATATGTGTGTGAATCAGGAGCAAAGTTACTAATATGTGCAACGATGTGGGACTTCCATCCAATGCTGGAGATGACCCTGTAGTGATGACAGTTTCAGATAAGCAATCCAGTGTAAAACAGATTGCCGAACCTGTATTGAATGATGATGCCCCATCTGTGAGTTGGAGCTGGAAGGAGGAGGACATTGATGCTCCAACAAGTGAGTTTGGGACATACTCACTACTTGTATACATTTTGGATTCAAGCTCATAGAATGCTTTTAGTCTTCTAGAGATGGTTCCGCGGGAAATAACTCAAGGTTTTTGTTTTGAATTGTTTGATGGATGTCTCTTATAGTAGATGTGGAAAAGGTGTGGTTCTCTTGAAATATAAATGAAAGGAAACTTTTACTTTGCTATTGCTTCAGGATTTTGCGGTAGAGCTGTAATATATTTACACAAAATAACCCCTACTGAAATTTGGAACAATCAGGTCGTTTTGATGTATGGGATGGGATTGGTTTTAGTCTGCTATATTGTCTTGCAGCTCTTTCACACCTCTTAGTTAACTGTAGTGGGTTAGCCTTTGAAGCTCTTTGCTTAACTTCTGTTTCTTAGGAATATAAGTTGGTAAATTGACTAGAGTTACCTCTTCTTTGAAATTCACCAACATTTCTGTTTCTGTGTAATCTCTTAAAGTTTAGACATGCTGAGTCTCAGAATTTGTACAGAGAGAGAGGATAGTATCCTCACAAGAAGAAAGCAAAGGAAAAAATATAGGCCCTGAGAGATTGAGCTGTATAACTAGGCATGCCAATCTCCGTATGTGTAACAGAGAAACACCTCTAAATAGTAAATAGACCATTGGCAAAACACTACAGAAAAGCTAAAAAGATAACCCTATCTCAAATGTTGTTTAAAGACAGAGAAGTTCTCTTGAAAATTCTTGCATTCCTTGCCACCCAAAACACTGAAGAATAGTGAAAACTGAGCACTTCCACAGAACTTTATCTTGTTTATGAAAGTTAAAACCTTTAAATATAATAAGGAGGAACTGATGCAGGTTCTTGGGGAGGACCCAATTTTCTCAAAAAATCCTGAAAAGCCTGTTCTGACGATAATTTGAAGGAGAAGAATGCAGAAAAAGATAGTCAGTTTCTGAACTAGAACAACACATAAGACACATATTAGGGGACAGAGTAGTGAGAGGCCTATGTTATGTAGTGTTAATCCTATTAAGAACAGCTGTCCAAACAAAAGACTTGACCTTAGGAGGAGTTTTGGATTTCCAGTTGGGTTTGTCCTAAAGAAAACTATTTCTATTAGTGGGCTTTGTCAAGAACTGAAAATAAGCTTTATATGAAAAACACACCCGAAGATTCACAAGACCAAATTCTTGTATCATTATTGCAGGAAAGACGAACTGATTCAAGCAGAATCAAAAGAGAACTAATTAACTTTCCTATCATTCAAATTCCGGTAAAAAAGAAAATTCCAAGGGAAGTTAGATGCATATTTGTTACCTTGTTATAGATACCAGTTCTTCTTTTCCTGCTTCTTTTTTATTTCCCTGGAATGTTACTGTTTTGCATAATCTATGGATAAAGATTCTGCTCTGTGCCAGTTGTTTTCAGTTTTTTCCCCTCTATACCCATACATGTGTACATACATGCACACAAAGACACATTTAGATTTATGTACAATGACAGAAATTAAACTTACACCAACATAATTTTCTTTAGGTCAGAATTCTCACAAACCGTTGGAGTGAAGTTTCAAGCATATCATGCTTACAAAATTTGAGATATTTTTTTAACCGCATTGAAAAGTCTTGAAGTTAGCTATAAACATATCAAATAAATTATTTGTCTGCAGTTGTATCTCTTCGTCTCAATATTTATTTATTTATTTTTTCTATCAAAAGCAAAATCTCACATATATGAAATATTGACTATTTGATTATATAACTATTCTTGTTCAATTTTTCTAAAATTTGGTATGCATTATCAACATGATAGTTACTTGTTATTCAATGGTCGGATTGAGCAAAATCACTTATTATAGTTGTTGAGTGTTGTAAGTGTGTTTCAATTCTTAAACCTGCATCATTTGATATACGCTTGTTATTATAGGTTTCACTTTTTGCTGCAGTGCATAGCCATTTCTATTGAAGGTTGATAGTATTGATGATATGAAATTACTCCGTGATAGAAATTCTTGTTTTTTGATAGTTTTTCTCTTATTTGTTCTTGTTCTTGTAAAGAGGATCTCTTGTTTTCCTATCTTTTTTGTATAGTTCTCTTTATCTCAATAAAATTCTTCTTTTATCAAAAGAGAAAAAAATTGCCATCAAGGATCCTCATGATTCCAAAACATACCTTTAAGTTTCGATGGGTTGAAGATTACCTTCACCCTCCATTCCAAAAAATGTCTCTATTGATTAACGTATACTACTACTCTGCTTGTGCAACAGAGAGAACTTATCTGAAAATGATTCTGAATTTTATTAACAAATCAAAATTATGTTTAAAATACGTGATACAACTAATTGTAGATCTTCACAATAATCCTCTGTAATTGATTAGAGAGAGAGAGAAAGAGAGAGAGAGAGAGAGAAGTTCTCCGAAAATGATTAACCTACTCTAGTATCTATGCCTAGGATGCGACCTACAACTGTCATTAGCTGTTGACAGTTATACCTACCAAAATATGACAGCGACAACAAACTGTCACTAACATTAACGGTATTACATGGATGAACACTTAACTGTTACTTGAAGTAACAGTGGGTAGCTTCTGTAGCTTCTATTGAAGCTTCAGTCTCATATTCTTCAGTATATGCAGTGGCAGTAGCAGTAAACTCAACATATCAACATATACTCTAATATTAGGATACACTAATACTACTGTTCATTGTTGTTGTGACATTATCTGTTGGGTTCATAATAAAGTGAAGTGTTTTATCAAAAAAAAAAAAAAAGGGGGGTGAAGTGTAGAACCAAATTGAAAACAAGTGTCACGGTATTTTTGGTAGTCTTACTCATTTTCAATTTTGTCCCTATATGTGACACTTATATTCAATTTGGTCCCTCTAATTCAAAGTAACTTTATGCCAAGCTCGCAGTATTATAACAAAAGGCAACAAGGGCAAAATAGGAAATGGTCATATTTATAATGATCAAATTGAAAACTTCTTACTTATCAGGACCAAATAAAAAATGAATATGATGTATAGGTACTAAAAATATATTTTAACCAATTACAAATGTTGTAAATAGTGAGGAGTGTTTATTTATGATTATTGCATGAATCAATAGAATGTGTGTTGGACAATCATTGGCAATTTAACAATTGTTTGTTATTGTGGTAATTTGTACTTTTTTTATTGACTTCTACTCAGAAGCTTTACGTTTAATTGTTTCAATTTTAATTTCAACCAGTATTATAGAACTCTTAGTTTAAAAGTTTCTGCCTTAGGATTTTCTGCAGTTGGATTGTCTTTTTGGCAATTGCAATGTTTTAATGGATACTCTTAAAGATTTAATGATAGCTTAGGAACATGTAATGCTGCTTTCCCCAACTTTTTTCTACAGGTTAAACTTCCCTCCTGGATAGAAGAAATTAGTTTCTGCTAAAATTAAGAATGAGATAGTATGCAAAGCTTTTCAAACCAGACTTTTTTCAGATGGCTGATGGCATTGATATTTTTGCAAATCTTTACCAAGTCCGAGGATACTGCAGTACTCCCTTATGTATATCACATTTAGCTATGAATGAAGAATAGTCATTCTCATGCCATGATTCTTTATATAGCTTAGTGTGGTACAAATTTAACACCATAGATCTATTGGCATGCATATTCCGATATGCTACCATGTGTAGTGATAGGAACAAGAAATTTGATCATAGAACTTGGGAACAATTCACTGAATTTACAACTGAAACCCTCACTTTCACTAATACTAACAGAAAAATGCAAGAGCAAGAAAAATGATAGAGATAATGCGGAACTTAGAGGGTCTGCTAATCTTTTTCTCAAAGAGCCCCAAAACCTTCACTCAACAATGGGGCTCTCTCTCATCGCCCCTATTCCTTATATCTCACGTAGACCCATTTTTTTTCCCAGCTTCTCTCACCCCCTTGCCTTGTGGGCAAGGTAGATACAGCCCAACTCCCTCTTCTTGGGAAACTTTGCCTAAGTGAATGCAAGCAACACTTCATGTGCAAGTGTCCATTGTGTTTAACTTGTAACATACTCCGCTTTAGTTCATCTAATTCATTCAAATATTCTACTGATTTGAGCTTATTTTCTAATATGCAGTCCCAGAAGCATATACATGTGTTGCAGAATCAGAGTTTCCGGTATTATATTATTAGAAAATTGCCTTTCTTTTTCTTTTTCTTACTTTTTATTTTTTAAGCTTTCCCTTGTTGATTTGCTTTGTATTAGTCTTCAAAATTTATTAGATATTTTCTCAAAGTTTTGAATTTACAAACTGCAGATAAAGGTTGAAGACTTATTTAGGTACTTTTTCTCAGATGATGCTGTAAATTTTCATGAGTCTTACCATAAAAGATGTGGTGATAAAGGTAGCCTGCATGAAACCATTATGAAACCAATGCATTTCAACTGTCATTTTTCATTTCCTAGTTTTGTTTACTTTCCTGATTGTCAATACTGTTTTAAGGGAACGAATAAAGATAACTGATGTCTATCCATACGTTATAGTTTGGGTGGGGATGATTTTTTTTCTTCTTTCTTTCAGACTTTAAGTGTAATTCATGGCATCCTCAAGAGAAATTTGGGTATGCTCGTGATCTGTCATTTCAACATCCAATAAAA
Source organism: Pterocarpus santalinus (assembly GCA_031439595.1). Classification (NCBI taxonomy): domain Eukaryota; kingdom Viridiplantae; phylum Streptophyta; class Magnoliopsida; order Fabales; family Fabaceae; genus Pterocarpus; species Pterocarpus santalinus. The sequence goes on along the minus strand of CM062526.1, from coordinate 9,132,347 downwards.
ATTTATCTTGGTATGCTTCTGTTGCTTTTATTTCTCATGTATAACTTAGTTTTGTTATTCCATGATAATTTTATTGACTATTCAATGGCAAAGCTTGAACTAAAATTTTGAGGGAGCCAAAGTGAATGCCTAATATGAAACTAATTTACAATGAAATAGAACTTCTAACATATTGATGAGTTACGAAACTGTTTATCATAGAGAAAAGATTGAGCATTACATATTTTAAGTTTGGAGTAGGTTATTAATGCAATGTTAACTGAGTATAAATTATAAGATTTAATAAATTGTTAGAATCAAATATCCTCCAAGGACACATTCTAATAAGACAATGCAAAAGTAGGCCCAATGCAATCGAATGGGATGCACATAGATGGGGTTCTAGTTGACTATTTGAAGAACAATGAAGCTTGTTGAGATAGAGAGAAAAAGAGAAAAACTTTGTGAAATCCGTGTGTCTCAACTATACAACGGAGACTGGAATATATAGACAATATGTAATAAATACAAAGATATGGAGAATATACAGTTATTCTAAATATATGATTCTAACTCCTAATAATCATCCTAATTAACATAATTATAATTATTCATAGATTCTAACACTCCCCCTCAAGCTGGAGCATATAGATCATATGCACCAAGCTTGTTACATAGATAACTTATTCTAGAACCTCTTAAAGATTTGGTAAGCACATCTGCCAATTGATCATTTGAATTGACAAAACTTGTGGTAATATCTCTGGGTAGAATCTTTTCTTTGATGAAGTGGCAGTCAGTTTCAATGTGTTTGGTCCTCTCATGAAAAACTGGATTGCAGGCAATATGCAAAGCTGCTTGGTTGTCACAAATAAGTGTTATATGTCTAATCTCCCCAAATTGAAGTTCCTTTAGGAGGTGCTTGAGCCAAATGAGTTCACATGTCGTGGATGCTGTGGCTCGATACTCTGCTTCTTGCTTTTCTAGGAGATAAGATTGCCTCCAATGAGTATGCAATACACGGAAGTAGAACATCTATTAGTGGGAGATCTTGCCCAATCAGCATCTGAATATCCAACTATATTAGCATGCCCTTTATCTTCAAAGATAAGGCCTTTTCCTTGTGCTCCTTTGACATATTTCAGAATGTGAATCATAGCTTCCCAATGACCTTCACATGATGAGTTTAGGAACTGACTAACCACACTCACTACAAAGGAAATGTATGGACAAGTGACTGTGAGGTAGTTCAGTTTCCCAACTAGTCTTCTGTATCTTCTTGGGTCAGATAGTGACTCCCCCTGATTTGGTAGGAGCTCCGTATTAGGATCCATAGGAGTATCAATAGGCTTTGTCTCGAGTAAGCCTGTTTCTTCTAGGATGTCCATAGCATACTTTCTCTGAGAGAACTATGCCATCTTTAGATTGTGCTACTTCAATGCCCAAGAAACAACGGAGTTTGCCAAGGTCCTTGGTATAAAAGTAATGCCATAAATGCTATTTGATCTGAGTTATGCCAGCATTCTCACTACCAGTAATGACAATGTCATCAACATAGACAATCAAATAGATGCAGCCTCGTGGAATATGACAGTAAAATACAGAGTGATCAACTTCACTTTGAATCGTGCTAAGCTGTTGAACCATAGTAGAAAATCTACCAACCCATGCTCGAGGAGACTACTTAAGGCCATAAAGAGATTAACGAAGGCGATAGACAAGGCCTAAAGACTCCCCTTGGGCAACAAAACCAGGAGGTTGCTCCATATAGACTTCTTCTTTGAGGTCACCATGGAGGAAACCATTCTTGATGTCCAATTGATAAAGCAGCCAATGCTGCATAGCAGCCATTGACAGAAAAAGACAAACAAAAGCCATCTTGGCAATAGGGGAGAAGGTGTCGCCATAATCCAGACCAAAGATCTGAGTGTAGCCCTTGGCCACTAGGCGAGCCTTAATGCGATCAATAGCACCATCAAGGCCAACCTTCATAGTATAAATCCACCAACAGCCAACCACCGATTTGCTTGGAGGAAGAGAGACCAGTTCCCATGCACCACTACACTAAAGTGCACTCATTTCATCAACCATAGCTTGTCTCCACCCAAGATGAGATAAAGTGTCACCTGGAGATTTAAGGATAGACATAGAAAACAAAGAAGACAAACAAGCATAATGCAAAGAAGATAAACGGTGGTAGCTCAAAGCCATAGGAAGACAAGTTATGTGTAGAATGTATACCTTTACAAAGAGCAATAGGAAGGTTAGGCTCAGGAGGTGGAGCCGGAGTCGATGTAGGTGTGGGCACCGGAGGAGAGTCCACAGCGACTAGAAAAGGCTCCAAAGGTAGTAATGGGTTCGGGAGAGGCTGGGGGTTAGGTTCGGGTAATGGCGGGGCAACAAGCTTGGATGGTAGGTGAGAAGTGGCTCGATGATGGTAAACTTGAACTGGGCGAGCTGAGGGAATAGGCTCTGGGGTAGGAGAGGGCAGAGGGACAATGTGTGGAGAGGCCATAGGTAAGGGCGACAGGGGCAGGATCTGAGACATTGGTGGAGGTTTTAGGGTTGCCTTTCTCTTTAGGCTCTAGATACCATGTTGAGATAGAGAGAGAGAGAAAGAAAAGCCTTGTGAAATCCATGTGTCTCAACTACACAACGAAGATTGGAATATATAGACAATATGTAATAAATACAAAGATATGGAGAATATATAGTTACTCTAAATGTACGATTTTAACTCCTAATAATCATCCTAATTAACATAATTACAATTATTCAAATGTACAAGGCTTGCAAGTCTGTAACAAAAACATGGGGCTGATCTTCTACATCATATTTGGGGCAATAATAAGTTCTTTGATGCATCTTTATGATTGTGTTTCCTTTTCAGGAGCAAAATGTGGTGGCTGCCATGAGGTCCAGAAATTTCGAGTTTATAGGAACAGGTTATTGCCATGACTTTTGTTTATCAATCTATTTCTATTTTACTTCAATTCTTCTTTTAATATCTCTCAATACATTTTCTTTAGCTAGGTTTCAAGGCCCTTTCAATAGAAAGTAAGCTAAATGTAGGATAATTATTTGAATGGATGTCCCTAGTAGTTAGGGGCATCATGGGGTGGGGTGGACAACATAATCAAGTGAGCGTAGCTTATGCTTTCCCCTCTTTTTCTGGCAACTATTAGAAATCAAGAAAATATCTTCTAATATCCTAATTTTATCTTTAGAATACTAAAGTATATCTTAGGATTGGTTATCTTATTTGCTTTTATTCATGATTTGTTTCCTTATTTAATTAAGACAAGGAGTCTAGTATTATTATAATTAGGGATTAGTGGTGTCTTTTTGTATCACATCACATCACAGCATATCATATCATATCAATAAATTGTCCTATTATACAGAGCTCTATTTCCCTTTTCCTCCTGCCCTGTTTTAAACCCATTATCTCAACAGCTTCATATCTGTGAAATGGGAGAAGCTGTGAAATTGAGATTAATGATGCATGGTGTGGTGAGATAGATTGGCAGAAAATGTCTCTTGAGCTGTGTTTGTAGCCTAAGATGTAGAGACTGTTCTATCAGAATTTATACAATTGAGAGAAATGGAATTGGTTGGGAGCTTGATTTTCCAGAACTTTAATAATTGGGGGAAGAGGACAGAAGGGAAGAAAAGAGAGGGGGGGGGGGAGTACGGGATTCAATTAAATAGTGTAATTGTCTCAAACTAGGCATTTTGTAAATTTGGAGTGGTGTACATCATGAGTATATATAATAGAAGCATGTTGCTGATCTATTTACATTTGCATTTATTTGTCTTCTCTGCTCAATAATAATGGTTAGGATTATTTCTGCTTTTATTAAGTTATGCTGAACATTAAAAAATAATTGCTTTTGCCTCTTTTCTGCATGCTATTGTTTACTTTCTTTCTCTTTCCTTATTCTTATATGCGTATTATTTGTTATTTATCATCATAAGAATGAAGTTACTGCATTGACTACTTGAAATACATGAAGAACTTAAAACTGTTTTGTGTTTCTTGACATGGTGTATTTGTTTACTTCATCCAGTCATCTGGTTATAGAAACATTGCAAGAAGTCAGTGATGTACCTTATTCAGATTATTTCCATGTTGAGGTAAAGTTTTTCTTGAAACATGAGATCTTTTATGCAAAAAATATGAGCTTTTTAGTAATTTTATGCAGTATAATATTTTTATTAAAAGCATTTGACATAAATTATCTCTCCCAAAAACTTAAGCTATTAGGTAAAGTCACGTGAATGGTTTTATCCTGAGACACCCTCACACACAAGCCCATTGGGCTTGAAGTGTGAACAATGCCCAGACCTATCTTGTGCTAAAATTCAAATTTTGTTTAGAAGAATGGGGGTCTTAAGTTGTGGGTTTAACTCCATTTCAAAAGCTAGCTCAAGGGCAGAGGGATGCCTACGTGTATGTAAAGGTTATTTTGGCTATATCCTTAAGCAATGTAGGACTCAACACCCCTCCCCCCCCCCCCCCCAAAAAAAAAAAACACAAAAAAGATTGGACATTTGCGAGTGGTCTAATATTAATCACAGAATAGGCTTTGGTACTATTTTAAAATTATGGGTCTAACTCCATCCCAAAAGCTAGTTCAGGGGGGTGCCTAATTGTTTATTGAGGTTATATTGGCCATATTTTTAAGCAATGTAGAATCTAACAAGGGGCAACAAAGATTGAACTTTAGACCACTTAGTCATGGGGACTTTGATGCCATGTCATAGACTATCTTTCCTAAAAGTTTAAGCTACTAGGGAGAGACATGCGAATGGTTTATATCTGACAGTATTTCTTGAGTTACATTTTGTCTGAAAGAAAAAGGAAAGTGTTGGAGGGAAAAGCTTACAAAGGACAAGGACATCATCCTTAATTTAGGCACAAAACGAAAAGAGTAGAAGCAATGCCATCAACATAACAAGGCTTTCCTATCTATTTGTGTTTGTAGTTCCATACTATTGTCTAAATGAGATTCTTGGTGTTTATTTTTACTCCCCCAGAATTCCCAATATTTTGTTTTTACTATAACTAAAAAAGTTGGAAATATTGCCATTAGAAATTAAACACACATTATTATTATTTCATATATTACAAATCAATTTTAAATCATTTGAAACTCAGTTTAAGATTTAATATGATAGGAAACTGTCATGCTAGATATTCGCTGTACATTTTACGCCTGCTTTGTTGTTGTCTCTAGTAGTGTTTGTAAGAGAGACTCCGGAGAAAATACCATGGGCATAGCACTGAAGGGAAGCCATAGAGAATACAAGATTCCTTGCTAATTAAATGCTCTGAAGAATAGCATAGATAGCCAATTGCCATAAAGTAAGAGGCTTTGGTTCTGCAAATCCCCGACTCCTGATCATGAAACTTCTTCAAATTTAGAGCACAGTGAAGATACATCAAATACAACAACAGTGACAAAAATAACAAAAACTTTTCCACCTGGTGGGGTCTGCTACATGGATCTGACATGACCATTGAGCTGTGACAAAAACCAAATTTTGGAAAGGCAATTTGAATCAATGCATTTCATTTTATGATTTCTCTTAAGTTTCCCATGGTCTCTCTCTATGTTTATTCAGCTATTCTCCATATGATCAACTCTTATAACTAGGGCCTATATTGGTTTTTCCTCACCTGTCCAAACCATTATAGGCGAGAGATTCTGTCATCTTCAAATATACCAAATAATTTACTGAAGAGGCTAATAGATGGTCCCCCTTCTAACATACTGCTGAAGAAATTGCTCATCTTACCTATACGATGGGCAGCTGCAACTGGAATTTCTATAAGAGATAAGTAGGGAACTAGGGATCCTTGATGAGCAAGCCTGCATGAGTTTCATGACCAACCAAAGATCGGATAAGTTGTAGCAATTTCCAAATTAACTATAGAAGACTTCAAGCCATAAGTTAAATTATTACTGTTTAGAAATTTATGGTGGGGAATGGGGACTACGCCAGTACTGCAAATTACGTGGAGCGCAGGGTATGAGCTCTGGCCATTTTGGGGTTTTGGGTGGGTTAGATGTATGCAGTCTTAACCCATGAACAGATGCTGTTTGTGCAACTAAAAGTAGTAAGTTGTAACCACCAACTCACAAGGCAGTGACCAATACTATAGCCTGTTAACATTAATGTTGATATGTTTATTTTGGACATAATCTAGTCACATATGTTGTTATTAGGATTAGAATAGATAGTTACCCAAAACAAGAGATTTCAATTCCAAAATCATTGGGATTCCATATGTGTTTGGTTATATATGCTAGTGTTGAGAGTGTTTTCTCTTAAGCAATTCACTCAAACTTTCAAGTATTAATAAACATTGTTAGCTCTTCTTGTAAAATGGTAAAATAGATTGGACACTGGGATTTGGTTAGATATGATGAGTTTTCTGTTTTTCAGTACGCTTAGGAGAAGAATTTGCCCATTTGACTGATCATGGGGAATCTGGTACTTGAGGAGCTGGATTGGTATTAATATTTAGGGTCATTCTGCTTTTTAGGGTGCATGACGCACCAACTACATAAGTTAGGGTGTATTGTGGTCCTTCATTCCATATTTTCTCTTTCCTTTGCCATTTTCATTTTCCTTCCTCCCAGCCAACCACCATGCCGCCACTTCTGCCTAGCAACCTGCTTCCACCGCCCATTGCTGTGCCGCCTAGCTTTTGTGTCGCCCTCTACTGCGTTCGCTCTAGCCGCCGCATCACACCATCTTGCTGGTTCCTGGTTGCTGCATCGCGTGCTCACCGGCGTTGAAGAGGGAGGCCATCCTCCTCCGGCCGAGCTGCAAGGACACTCGTTCCAACGCCAGATCTGCCTTTCCCAATGGAAGCAGCAGCAAGAATCCTGCCATAGTGACATAAGCAATTGTCAATCGCTAACCAATTGCACATATAAATCTTCTCCTTTGAGATGCGACGGCGTGGTGGTGGTGGGTAAGGGATTGTGGCAGTGAGATGATGTTGTGGTGGTATTTGGCGATTAGGTGGCTGATGGGGGCTGCAGTTCAATAGTTGGACAGATGATGGTGGTGGTTGTGGAGGAGATAAGGAAGAGTTGTTTAACCACATTCATAATTCATTTAACCGCATTCATAGTTTATTTAGCCGCACTCCTATATTCCTTTAACCACATTTTCTGAATGTGGGTAAAAAATAAGTCTAGCTACACCAACAGGTATCAGGTGCATTTAAGATGAAACTTAATATTTAATAGGTAATCATGGGAAATAGGTTGCATATGTTTTGACTATTTTCCATTTCCACATGTCTAACTGAAAGAATGAGCTTGATTAGTGTTTAAAAGCATTGGAACTACTGTATATTCCAGTATCACCTCCTTCTTTTATTTTCTTTTTGACTTGATCCATTAACATGCATTTATGTTCCCATGTCATTTTTGAAAGAAAATGTTTTAATTACCAAAGTTCAGGATGATCATCTTGTGGCTGAGCTTTATTTTATTTATTGAACTTCATTTAACTCTGTCTTTGTTTTAGCAACTTCATTAATAATTTTCTTCTGCGAATGAATTATTAGTTTATTTTGCATATTTCTTGTTTAATTACCAGGGACTGTGGGATGTAGAGAGAGACAAGGATGAATCAAAAGAATGTTGCATTTTGCGGGTATATGTGAATGTGGCATTTTCTAAGAAAACTATCTGGAAAGGTGGGGCTTTTTATGATGTATCCCAAAATAATATACCCTTGGTTTCTATTTTAACTGATATCATGTTTTTATATTAATTTAGTTTTTGTTTGATTCGTAACTTGAAGACTATTATTTATATTATGGTAAATCACTCTTTTTTTTTTTTTTTTGGCTCTCCATAAATATTTTTGTTGTCTATGTTGTGTGGCTGCATATTTTCTTCAATTTATGTCATGAACTTCTTTTTATGTTATTTTATCTGTAAGGAATGTTTTCCTCAAATCAAGAAGTATGAAGCAAATATATAGCTTTCCATGTTATTGATTGTTGACTTCTGATCTTGTATGGTTTAGGAATTTTAAATTTTCAATTTAGACTAACTTTGATTTTGACCTCATCAATTTGTCATTGCATCAATTGAGCGTCTACAATATTCATTCTTAAATTAGCTAATCTGGTATATATGTATAATAGTTTATAAATTAAGCATAAATTTACAGAATTTGATTTTTATATGAATCTGTGTCTGTGCTTAAGTTACATGGAAATTTTGTTGATATCACAAATTTGCACAACTTCATATTTACGTATTTAGATCTAATCATGTTCTATAGTCCTCCGAACATTTGTCTGCTTAAAGTTGTTGCATGAAGACATGTCTGTCTGTAGCCTAAATAAATGCATGAAAATATGAATTTTTCATGCATAAATTCAGAAACAACTATTAGGCATTATGCTTTTCACGGCACAAGGTTTCATGATGTAATGTGTAATAGTGGATTTTCTGTTGGTGATCCTAGTACCGTTTATCTGCACGACTTTTATGTATTACACTTGTCAAAAATTGGGAATGGAATTACCAATTTTAATAACCTTGAGTTAATACTTATGTGTATTACCCACTTATATGCTTTACACACGCAAATACTGAGCACACCCCATTGTCATGAACTTGAACTTGACTTTCTTTGATTCAATGTGGTGAACAATCACAGGAAAAATAGTACAGTCAACAATTGAAGAATGTCGAGAAGCTTATGCGATGTGGATTAACATGGTATTCTTTTTTTTTTTTGTGTGTGTGTGTTACACTATTCACGCTCTTTGTTTTTGCCACCATACCAAGTTTTCTTTTAAATGTCCATTTAAGAATCTATCAATACTTCTTTCAGGCACATGAGTTGTTGAAGCAGAAAAGCCTCGAAAAACAAGGTTTGACATTTGCAATTTCTATATATTTTCTTAAATTTTGATGTTCATTCTGCCTTTCAGATAGCACTAGTGTCTAGCAAAAATGTCTTATGATTTACTTTTATGGGGCAGAAAGAGGTGTCATTGTTGCTGTTACTCAAAATGGAAAGGAGAATTCAGATAGTGAATTGGAGACTGGAGAAGCTTCAGAAGGGTCACAAGAGCAATGTAACACTACAAGGATGCAAGCTACATCCAATGTAGTGGACGGTAGGCACAATGTTGGCACTCAGTTGCAAGGAGGTTTCTTTGACACATCGTCTGTTCCATCTTTGTTCAAAGCTTATATGACAAAGTTCAGATTGTCTTTGAAAAGTCAGAACAATCTTTCGCTGCTCATTGTTGCCATTTTTGCTCTGATTTTCTTTATGCAGGTGCGTACTTTAAACCATAATTTTAATTTTTTTTCCCTTTTCATGCTTTGTGGATTAGTCATGACGTTCTGCCAAGTACTTCTGACTGACAGTACTTCTGTGTTGGATACCAAAATCAAATTGTTCATACAAAATTGTTGCAGTTACTTTTATCAAGTCGCTAAAGCTAGCACTTAGTCACTTCTATGTGACTTCAAATTACAAGGCACATATTCTGGTTTCCTCGTCTTTTTAATCTGATAAATTTATTCTAGCTATCATTTTCACAAAATAAAAGCAAAATTCAATAAGTTAACATTGGTATTTCTGTAATTCAATGACGACGATTGAAAGGATTTTTTTTTTCTTTCTCCTAGTTTTCTCGGTATCAGCTTGGAAACATATTGTTTCCTTAATGCGTGGTTGCCACCTGTGATTTACTCTCGAAGTACAACATTGTAGTGTTTTGGACTTTAGAGAGACACTAGAATGTGACACTACAATGTTACCTAAGGATAGTTGCAAGTCAAATACTTACATTTATGTTACTACTAACCCTTTATTCTGTTGCAGCAGTTTAGCATACTTGTGCTATTGGCCAGGCCTCAACATATACATGTTACCACTCCTATGGAGAATATTAATACGATGGAAAATGGAGTGACTAGAAGTTCTTCAGACATAGCGTGGTTGGAGAAAAGAATTCATCACCTTAAAGATGAGATGTACATGGTTGAGACTAGGCTTGAAAGGATGCGGTATGAGCATTCACTCTTAAAAAAGCAACTAAAAGATCTAGAGCGTAAATAGCTACCACTTGTCGTTGTTGAATCATATCCTTCTCTGCGTATCTTTTGGTGTGTATATGTTGTATTGTATGGGTACTTTGTATATTTAATTTCGTAAATTCATTCTATTTTTTTGTAAATGAAGAGTATCTTCTCCACCCGAGACGTAAAAATAAAACTAAGAGCAATATATGATTTAGGGGGTGTATGGCAGCATTTGAAAACAAGTAAATTGTCGACACCCATTTTAGTTTGCTCAAATGTGTACCATTAAATTGGTCATTTCAAGAAATTTTTCATTTAGTCAGAGTCATGATATTAACATTCTTCGTTTTAGGAATAAAATGAAGATGTAGATTTTGATTTAAAGGTTACTTTAATGCTACTTTTATGATTTAAAAAACTAAATCAATGTCATCGGGGGATTGAAATGGGTATTTAATCAGAACCTCCCCCCCCCCCCCAAAAAAAAAAACAAAAAAAGCACGAAAAGAAAGGTATTTAATCTGTCCTTCCTGTGTTTTTCGGCCCATGTGCTCTCTGACCAAATTATGGCATTAATAAAAGTCGTAGTTTATTTCATGTTCTTTATCATAATAACTAATTATTAATTTTTTTTAAAGGAAATGATGAATATTGCAAAATAATTAGCATTTTAAGATTTAATGAAGTATTTTTGTATTAAAATGTGAAATATTAGATTTTTATATTAGATTTTTAATGATGCATAGGAAACGCACTAAATAAAAGAACAGAAGGAAGAGATTTATGAAGCACCAAAAATAAACGGAGTATCTGGATTCATGAAATTTTCGTGTGGAAGAAAGTTTTATGATCTATATGAGAATGCTTGATACCCCCCTTGGATTGGTGATTTTGCCATCACCGCGAGTTCCTAGAACAGAGGGTGATGGTCGTTTGGATTGTGGATGGTACGTTGATTTTATTGTTGTTGGGATTGGAGGGACCGAAGGAGGAGGGTGGCTGTGTAATGGGTGCGGCAGTGGAGGGAGGGATGTCGAGAGAATGGGTGGTGATACTGGTGACAGTGAGAAGTGGGGGGGGGAGAAGGAGAAGATGGGTGAAGCGGAAGAAGGTAGAGGTGACGTGGAAAAAAAAATGAGGATGTGGCAATTATGATATAGAATTATGCGAGTAATGTCAACAATTAATAGAGCTTTATTGACTGCAAAGACAAAATCCAAACTTTTTAAAAGATTTTGGATCGAAATAACAAAAAAAAAATTTCAGGGAGTAAAATCAAAATTTGCAACTTTTTTAGGAATAAAAAATATATTTAAGCTAAAAAAAAAGATAGATAGGTTGGTTCGTTTAAATGTGCAGGTCAACCTTAACACAAAACTTCTGTAGTGTTGGCCTATTTGGTTAGCTATATGGTTGACTCGATCCATTTGACTCATTGACTTGAATTAGTCGAGCTGACTTGTTTAACCACCTCAAGAAAGGGAAGAAAGAAAAGATAGATAGAGCAATTTAGTAATTTTATAAATTATTAACTTATTTTATAATTTTATATAATTATTATATTTTTAATCTATATCATTTTTTTTGTTTAAATAAAACTTTTTAAATATCATCTAATAATTAAATTTAAATGGACCACAATGTCTAGAAGATGGGATGAACCACCTTATAACTTACTATTAACTATGGTTGAATTTGGATATATCCTAAAACCATAGTTAAGAGAACCGGACCGGCCGGTTGAACCGGTCCAACTAGGAACTGGACCCCAAGCCAGTCTGGTCTTCACCATAAAATCGAATGCGATCAAAATTATTCAAAAATTGGTGAATTGGTGTGAACTAGATCGGTCAAACCAGTTGACCGATTTGGTTTTTTTTTTTTAATTTTGGTAAAAATGCTATTGTTTCTTTTATATATATAAAAAAAAGAAGCTCAATTAGAACAAAAATTCATTTCTTTTAGAATGTTGATTCTTTTAGGATGCTTATTTGCTATATACTCTTAAATTAATTTAAAAATTAAAAATTAAAAATAATTATTATACTGTCTGTAAGTACTTTTCAAAAGAAATATAAGTGAAAATTAAAATAAATAAATTTTATATTTAAGATATTTGATAAAGTATCTCATAATGAATATTATTTTACATTAGTTATATTATTGTTAATAATTTAATATAATTTTTATTTTTAATTAATCATATGTATGTATTTATATACATAAATAATTAAATATATATATTTTATTATGTCCCGGTTGAATCCTCGATTGAACCTCTTAAGCTTTGAACTCCTATTTTGATCGGTTCGATGTTCGATCTAGTTCTTTTAACCTTGCCTAAAACTATCAAGCTTATGGGATGAAGTACAATACTAGATGAAATTAGAATTTAATATCATTTTAACAAATCTTAAGGGTGATTTTTGCATTTTACCCTAAATATTATTTAAATGATGCTTCTTAATAATTTTAACATAATTGATTCATTTTATTAATGGTGCTTGGTACTAATTTTTCCAATACCAAGGAAAAATTATTGGAAAAATTAAGTGACCGGTGTTCGCTGCCTCAATACTTTGACAGCGACGGAAGAGAATAATGAAGAATGGAATAGTGCGACCAACTCCACTATAACCCTTTTTGTGCAACAAAGTTGGAGCACTTCGTTTCAAGGCCATCAATTAATAGTTTAATATACAGTGTCATGTTCCACATACTCTACGCATCAAGAGCAATATTGTCCTTCTATTATGCAACATCAAAAATGCCTGCTCACATTTCTCTTACACACACTGTACTCGATTCAACCCATCGATGTTGAGATTGCTACTACTATTCTTGGGGCTACCCACTACGGGTTTTGAATTATATTCTTTTAGATCACGCTCAGTGCTTCTTCAAGAAGAGCAATTTCAACCAAACCATTATTGATCTGATAGTTTTTCTTTAGCAAGCAATATATACACCAATGCTCCCAGATTTTTCATTTCCACAAAAAAAAAAAAAAATGATATATTTGTGTTTGGAAGTTTTTTAATAATGGGCCGATCCTCTTTCTATGAACTTGTTTTATATAGAACTAGAAAGCAACTTGTTTAGTGTGTTTTCAAAAGCTAAAATTTAAAGTTCCAATAAAAATATCATAAAAAAAAGAAGTTTATCAGGATAGAGATAACATTCAAGGAAAATCATATTCTAATCAATAATTGTAAAATGAAAACTAAACTTCTATTTGACATATTTGCGGTAATATTATATGCATAAGATATATATATTTGTAAATTTAGTTTTTACTATTTTCTATTTTTCTTTGTGTGAAGGAAACAATGATCAAAGAAAGAGGATACTTACAAAAACAAGAGCACTTATTAAACAGAAACACGCACAAAAGGCAATTAAGTTCGCAAACAAAAGTTATTTTTACCCTTTAGATTACGTAAACACTGGCAGTGCAGTTATGTCACCTAAATTTGTAGATGTTAAGCGTGCCAATAAGCACTTTTTTTGTGCTCATCAGTTATTTGGGGTGCGTGTGTATGTTTATATACCAAATCGATTTGGATCATTTAAAATAAATATATTTGTAAAGTGAAAAAGTGAGAAATTAACTACCTTTAAATCAATTAATGGGATCTATACATGATACAAGTTATTGATCTAAAAGTGATTAATCCTTTACTTTCTTACTTTAGAGAATCCAAATCCATACTAAATATATATTACCACTCTTATTGACCTTCGAGAACTCAGCATTATCATCATTGTTGTTCTCTCACTCTCATCCATCACTGTCAGTTCCAAGTTGCTTTCATTATCATGGTGGTAATAGCTTTTATAACGACATAAAACATATATCTCAATCACGAGAAATTATTTTGTGCTCATAGATTATCAAGTTAGATTATACTATGACTACTTAATTATGACATGATACTTCAACTTTAGGTGATCGGAGAATTTACTATTAACTTATAAATGTATGTAAAATGCCACTCCAAAAATAGTAAGAATATAATCTAACTTTACATTCTATGAGCGCCTTATAATTTCTTCTCAATCACCAACTGATTACCTGAATGCCGAATATACCACCGCACTATGAATAAATCCACATGAATGAATTTCATTGTGTAAAGTGCCCTTTCTTTGCACATCAATCCTTATATACACTTGGAAGAAGAGCTTTTACGTCCTGTAGGTGACAATTAAGCATGATACACTTAAAAATAACAAAGAGAAGAAACAATAAAAAAAAATAAAAAGTGGTGAAATGCTCTATAAAAGAATATTCTTTCTTCAAAAAAAGGATAGAAGATCTCTACTAATTTATTAAATTAAGTACATTATATCTTTATTTAATATATTTAATTGTTATTTTTTTATCTAATTTAATTGTTAATTTTGACAGAGTTAAATAAATATCATAGGCACATACCCTTTAATTAAAAAATTATTTTTTTAAAAAGGACAAAAAATATTTTAATATGAAAGTTGTCTTAACTTAACCAGAGATCTTAAGTTTGAATCCTGGATATGTATTTGCATTAAAACTTGGAAGGGAGAGATTTGGCCGCCATAAAGGTCCTACTCGGCTCGAGTAAGATTGCTTCCAATAAAAGATATATGTAATTTCAACCCAAAATAAAAAAGGTTTTAGCTAATAAAGCTTTTCATTCTTTTCCTAATCACTTATTGTCACGTCTACCTCCAAAAGTTGTATTTCTCTCTTCCTTGTTTTTTGACTTCTATGTATCTTTACTAGTGGAAGCTTAGAATTTTGCTACTAATTCAACAATATTGAGTTGGCATTGTGAGAGCTTTACACTCATAGTGGGTCATTCTAACTTGAGCCAAATCAGTTAGAGTTCAATGGACTCTAGATACTGATAGTTTAGCACTAAAAAAAAAAAATAGTAGTTTGAGTCGATTACTAAAGTCAGAATTAGGGATCAAGTAATAGACTAAGTCCCCATGAGTATGATACTTGGCTAAGATGTCCAATAACTTAAAGTAACTTAGCTCTTAACATTAGATACATCCAATCTAACCAAGATTTTTTTTTTACCCATTTATTTGTATGCAGTATTTTCCAAAAAAAATTTATTTAGCTTGAAAAGCAACTCCTACAAAAAAACTCCAATATTCAACATCAAGAGGAACTTTAATTGTTTCACATGTCAAAGCAGGGATAGGACAAATTTGGTGATCATAATATAAGGTTCTTCATTCCCATCCTATCATTCAATGAGAAGAAATAATGTAAATGGGTTGTTATAGAGGGAAATGGTGCATGGATAGGGAAATGCTAAAGCAAGAAGCTACTTCCTGGTTAAGAACTGTTCTTGCTTAGCTAAAAGATGTCAACCATGTACAATGCCACTTGTTACACCAAAACTCAATGAGAAGGCTCCCACTGATTTATCTAGCATGGTTATCAAGCAAGAAGTCTTCCTGGCCTTGTTAGGCATGAACCTTATAAGGCCCCAAGGCCGAATGGCTTTCATGTTGCATTCTTTAAGACCTATTGGAAAATTGTAAAGGAAGATATCTAGGCGAGGGATGATTTAATGATGAGAATAGTGAACTTACAAATGACAAAAACTCTGGTGGTTTTAGTCCCCAAAGTGGAACCATCGAGTAGGATAAAAGATTTCAAACCTATGGTTGTGTAACATTGTTCTCAAGTTAATTAATAAGTCCCTCATAAACTGCCAATGGCCTCATTTGGATAGCATTGTAAGGCCTTTGCAGAGTAGCTTTATTTTCAGCTAAGAGACTAGAAAGAACACTATTATTGCCAAAGAAGTGGTTCATTTTATGTAGTGTAGCTTTTGTAAAAGATGGATATCCCCAAAAAGCCTATGGCTAGGTGGATTGGGCATTCCTAAGATCTGTGTTAATGGATTTTAGCTTTTCTTTAATAATAAAATTGATTATGAGTTGTATTACCTCTACATATTTATCCTTAGTTTGGAATGGAGGTATATTACAGAACTCTTCCCTTGGGAGAGGCCTTCTCCAAGGGGATCCCTTCTCCCAATACCTATTTATTTTGTGTATGGCGAAGTTTGGCCACATGATTAATGAGAAAATGCAATCTGGAGATTGGTTGCCTATCAAACTTTCCAAGAATGGGCTTTCAATCTCTTATATGTTCTTTGTGAATGACTATTTGCTAATAGTCAAGGCAAAAACCTCCCAAGTGAGAGTTGTATCTTGTGTCATTCAAAATTTCTGTAGTATGTCTAGACTGAAAATTAACCTTTAAAAGTCAAGGGTTATGGATTCCAAGAATACAACAATAACAAAATAGGAGAAATGCACTGCCATATGGTTTATGGGTTCCAATGTTCACAAAGAAAGTCTTGAAGCAAGATTTCAACTATATCATTGAAAAGCTTGAGACTCATTTAACATCTTGAAAAAGGAGAATTTTGAGCAAGTTGGGTCAACTAGCCCTTACTTCTTTTGTGTTAATAGTGGTGCCCTCATACCCCATGCAAACCATATGACTTCTAAGGAGAGTGTGTAACGATGTTGATGTCTTCATCTGAAGGCATGCAAAATTGGATAATGATATAGGGTGGGTGGAGTCTTGTAAGGTAGGAGATCGTGGCGCATCCCAAAGTGCTTTGGTGGCCTAGGCATAAGGAGGGCTCAACTATGTAATATGGCGATAGTAGGTGAACTAGTTTAGGATTCGATCACAAAACCAAAGAAGTTATGGGTGGAAGTGTAGATGGGCAAAACCTTAAAAAAAAGATTTTTGTTAAATGTTAAGAGAAAGAGTGGTAACTCTTACACCTGGAGGTTTATAATGAAAACAATTGGTAGTTTGAGTGATGGCTTTTCGTTTATAATGGGAAAAGGGGACCTCTCATTATAGTATGACCAATGGCTAGAGATAGGGTTTCTCTATAACTTAGTCCTTGTATAAATATTCAAAACGCCTAACTCTAGACCATGGATGTGTTTTATGATAGTTAGTGGCACCTTGAGTTATTAGGCACACCTTTACCTAAATACGTTCTTGACCTTGTCACAGTCATTTCAGTTGCAAAAGACTTTAAGATAAGGGATCTTACACAACTTACTTCTTTAGAGATCCTTATCCCTGCTTATGCAAGGAGCTCAGTTTTAGATATAGCAACTTTGGGTAATCGAGAAGTTCAGCTTCATGATTTGGTTAATACATCATAATGCTTTGCCATCGAGTTCCATGCTAGTGGAAAGGTACATGCTGGATGATCGTTGTAGTTTTCATAGATGTCTTATTAAATATGTATCCTATTGCTTGAGGTATTATCCAATCTTAGTCCACTTATGTGATTGGCTTAGACTACCTGAGATTCTTCCACTCTTAGGCTTCAAAAGTGGATTTACCAACTAGCACATGAGAATTGGGAAGTATTATTCTTATTTGCAATTTGGTGGCTTTGGAGATATAGGAATGTAATGGCTTTTGACAGCTAGCATTGGGGATGTCTACCACATGATTCACATCTTTACTTCTAACATAAAACGAGTGTATAGGAGATTGATACAAAGCATGAATTGAGTAGGTGGGAGAGATGGTTACCTCAACCATATGGCTCCTTGAAAAGTGTAATAGAAAATCCAAGTTGTGTAGGTTTTGCTAGTGTTATAAAAAATTATATGGGAGAATAGATAACAATCTTCTTAGGCCATATTGTTATCAGTACCAATGTTCATGCATTGTTCTTGGCTCTTAATGATAGCTTGCAAGTTGCATGGAATCGTGGCATTCGAAACCATGAACATAACTTGGACTCTCTTGTTGTTATTAATCTAGCCTCTCGACCTCTTAATAAATTCCACAAATATGCTTGTTTGATTTCCACCATCTAGTTTATAACATCTCTTGTTTGATTGTCACTATTATTCATACCTTACGTGAAGGCAAGAAATGTTTAAA
Source organism: Pterocarpus santalinus (assembly GCA_031439595.1). Classification (NCBI taxonomy): domain Eukaryota; kingdom Viridiplantae; phylum Streptophyta; class Magnoliopsida; order Fabales; family Fabaceae; genus Pterocarpus; species Pterocarpus santalinus. The sequence goes on along the minus strand of CM062526.1, from coordinate 9,114,347 downwards.
TTAACAAGATACTCATGGAGATGCCAAGTTAGTTGAGTGAAATGCCCTAACAAAGCTTTATATGAGGTGTTGTTATCTTATGCTTTTGGGGGTAGGAAATGTTTACTTGTGGTATTTTTTTGTTGCATAATAAATTTTTGTATAAATAATATTAAAAATATATTTATATTACCCCATAGTGGGGTTGATCAAGTTCAAACTAGATTAGTTAGAGTCTAATTGACATTGGATACTAATAGTTTAGACCAAAAAAATATATTTATATTTATTGAACACATTTAACAATGATTTACATGTTTAAAATAATAAATTTTCTCATAAAACTCTCTCTTAATACATTAGTTACAATATTGACTATTAATTTTTCCCATTCAATAAAATATACACCCATTGCAATCACCCCTATATTAGCCAACCAGTAAAATTCCACCTTCTGTTCAAACAAACAAGAAATAAAATAAATTAGAAAGTTAAAGCCAAGCTTCTGGCCACATGTTGTGTATTGTTTGTTGTGTGCACGGGCATGATGAGCTTACAAAACTTTTCACCAAGTGAAGATACGTCTTGAGATCGTGACATGTGGCAACATCTCCATTCTTCAAATACGGTAACTCCTTGCTACTTAATCTTAGCTCTTGCCCAACATCAGCATAAACCAGTTTCATGGCCTCCACACACCTCTCCAACCACCCTAATAGGCTTTCCATGTGGACATCATCTTTGCTTTTCACAGCATCATTGTTCACCACAAACCCCGGAACCCTCGTGAAAACATCATCAGAATTTACTATTCTTAATATCTTGATCCCTTTTTTCTCCAATTGTCTCCTAAAGCTTTCATTTCCCACACGAGGCCCACCAAATGAAACAACTGTTACCATTGGTATGTTCTCAAAGGTGGTAGTTATATCATACGCACTTAGGATTGCAAGCGCGGATCCAAGGCTATGACCTGTGAGGGTTAGGCTAAGTGGCTCATTACAGTAGGATTGAACTACTCTCCCAATCTCTTCTCTTACCATCTCTTGCAAACTTGCATGTGTGGTGGTTTTGGATGTGTAGAGACTTAAAAACCCTTTCTCCACCATAGGACCAGCACCATCTTTGCCTTCCACACGATCCGGTAAGTAAGTTAAGGTGGCGCGTAGGTTCTCCAACCACTCCAAACATGTGGCAGTTCCTCTAAAAGCAATCACCACGTCGCGTCGGCCAAGACGGGTAATTTCTTTTTTATGTTCACAAATGGCCACATAACCAATCCAGCTGGATCGAGTACATGCGCACATAGACATTTTGTCTATCCATGCTGGCACATGAACCCCGCATGTGGCACGTAAATTCTTAGTTAATTGGTATCCAGAGTTTACCATTCCACATCGACGCAAAAGCGTGCTCTTGGGATAATGACACGTGGCATAAGTTGGAGAAGAAGGGTCAAAGTCAAAGGAACGATAGGCAGCATCGACAAAGTGGCCATATTTTAATATCTCCCAACGTAGGTTATCATCAAGAGGATCCAACAAGCCTTCCCAGTGGTTGATTCCTTGGTATTGCTTCCACTTGTGACCGAGTTTGGGAGACTTGAACTTACTAGCTAAGTTGGGCTTCAATTGACTCCATGAGAGCATAGAATTGTTGAAAGGTGAGCTTGTGTTTGATTCAGATTGTGAGAAAGTACGATTGGATTTGGAAATAGAAGAGGATGCACAAGGTTGGATGGTAGCTGCTTTGATAGTAAGCCTCATTATAGAGACTTAATTTGGCTATGGGATCCGTGTCCTCTTCACTGCTATTTAGGTACTTGCATGGCATTTATATGGGGAATCAAAAGAAAGTGGAGAGTGGGGTATACATAAGGAAGTGCTCAAAATAAGATATATTTCATGGCCTATTATTTATTCATATATTTTTGGTAAAATCCATCTGGCAATCCAATTTATTAAGCTTTTGTGTCTTACCAATTTTGTTTTCTAATAAGGTATCTTACCATTTTTCTAATGATTTACTTTTTATATATGTATACTTATTCTATAATTTTTCACTATTGTTTCGCCATAACCTACCTTCTGAATCATATTATTGGGCTAGTTAGTGTGCCGGAATTTAAGTAATTAATGAGCTTTCATATCATTAAGCATCTTTTTCAGCACAATTTTAGGGGATCTTCTTAATTAGACATCTATTTTTTTATTTTGATTGAAACATTTGCTTTTTTATTACAACATATATACTTCATTCAATAGTCCAACAATATTAAAAATATTATTTAAAGTTTGATATTTTTCAATTAATATGACTAAGATTGGAAGTGAGCCAAGTCAAGTCGTGAGCTATTTTTGACTCGGTTCATTGATAACTCAATAATTTGGGTTCATGAACTCATGAGTTGAATTTGAGCCAAAGATTTGAACCTGTTTATTAAATAAGCCAAACTTAAACTCTATTATATTCGACTCATTAGCTTGTGAGCTAATCCAATATGTATATATGTATATATATAAAATAAAGCATATTTGTTATTACTTTTTGGTATATTTATTATTAATTATTATTGTCATTGTTATTGTCGAGACTATGTTCTTATGACTAAATATCCTAGTTTATTAAGCTGAAAAGATGTATTTATATTTAACTTGAGCTATCTCGTTAAATTTAAGTAACTCCTAAATTATGTCAAACTCGATGAGCTTTTAGGAAGCTAAGCTCGAGTCTACAAATTAGACTCACTTTAAAGTCAAACTCAAGCTCGAATTCGGCCTAATATCAACAAGTTGGGCCCGAGCTTTAATAAACTTAGCTCACTTCCACCCCTAACTATGATTTGTTCACTTAAACATGCATATTTAATACTAAATATGTCCAGTGGCAAAATTTGGAAGAAAATATTGTAGCAATAAAATTATAAACATTAACTTTGACTCACAAGGCCCACTATAGCCATAGGGAAGATTTCGATTCGATTCCTAAAAAGAATACTAGGTAGAAGGGCAGGTCAGACAAAATATGAATGAGATTCATCTATTTTCTTGATAATATAAAGAGGGTAAATACCCTTTAAAAAAACCAAAAAATTTTGACCCACAGAAAAAAAAATAAAATATTACCGTCAACAACAAAGTTGAAATCCAATGTCTTTTTATATAAAGGCATAATAAATGCACAAAAAGAAAAAAACACTACCCTCCCGTAAATAGATAATGCAAGTCCAATTCTGCCCCCAAATACCATGTAAGTGTGATTTATTCATGTGCCACGATGTTGATCGGGAAACAAGTCTGCTACCATTTATATGATACCTTCGTGTTACCGTAATAAAGACCAAGAAGATTAATTGAAAAGATCGTATCTTTCTCATCCACTGCAATCTTGTTGGTGAGCAAGCACAAGTTATTAATTTCTCGACACAAACGCAAATAATATAGGCAGAGTTGATTGGCTATATATGATCCATTTGAAACAACCTTCAAGCCAGGTAAGATCCCACTTTTCGAAGATCATGCGTGCAGAGTACTTTCGCGCGCTTCATAAATGCAAAAGGTGACCTTTAATAATAATAATAACGCTTAATACGCAGAATTTTTATCCAAATATATTTGTTAGAATAATTTGACATATATGATGATCCTTAAATGAAAAATTGGGTCGTAACATTTAATTTTATCCAACAACTGCTTTTGTATTTTGTCAAATATTCTAGTAATTTTTCTTGGTAGAATAGCATTACTCTAATAATAAGAAGAAAAAATTATATTTTAATCCCTACATTATAAGTTATGTATAATTTAGCTCTTATATTTTAGAAAGATATAAATCAACTATCTAAACTTTTTTGAATATGTATTTTAACCAAAAGAATTAAATAAATATATTATATCCCCTAAATTTTTTTAAATGTGCAATCAAACACTTTAACTTTTCTTAAATATATAATAATTTTGTTAATAAATGATAAAAAAATTAACTAAAAGGTCAATTTACATATTTAAAAAAGTTTTAGGAGTCAATTTATATATTTTAAAATATAAAGGCTAAAATATATATGATTTATAATTCAAAAGAGTAAAATATTTCTTTTTCTAATAATTATAATATACAGAAAAATTCTTAAATAAGCACCGGTTTAGGCATTGAAATCAATAAATGACACGTATGAAGCAATGTTTAGAGCTGCGTGTATAGATCCCTAAACATGTTAACTGTGCTAATGTGAACGCCTGGAAGGAGTTGCGTTTGCCTAAGGATTTCTAGCTAACACACAACCCTGCATTCTCCAATATCGAAAGCAATGATTTTTTTAACTCCGTAGGATCACTCAGACTTCCTTATTGTCCTACATAGTATTATTACTCAGTCTGTCTACCAATAATAGTGGCCAAACTCCACTGTCGGCTAATTCTGTATACACAAATCGATGATTCTAATTAATGGCTACCAAATTGAGGGAAAAAAAAATCATATTGCCTTGATCATGTTCGGCCATATTTGCACATCTCACCAATAACTTTGCACGTCTTACTAAGCCTTTACTTGCACCACAGTTTCGAACCTTGTTGTCCAATACAAGAATTAAGTGTGTAAATTAGTTCATGAAGCTAGTTAGGAGTAACAAGTAATATTATTTGTATATAACCTGTGAATATAATGATAGACATTCATATATATATATATATATATAGAGAGAGAGAGAGAGAGAGAGAGAGATATAATATTTTGATCCCACCTATTATCACAAAATATTTTTGTATCTTTCTTTCTTCACAAATGCTTATTATTATGTTTATTTGTTATATATAAATATCATTAGTCTTATAGTAACCAAATTAGTTAGAAGTAGTTACATTTTTTTCTCCTTTTCTGTTTGTTTAAATTGCTTATTTTCCTGTAGATGCATGTGTGCAAGTAACTCATTAGAAAACCAAACATTTCACATTTCCATCAAACTACTCTTCATTTGTATAAACATTTTGGAGAAATTTTTATATGTTCTCTCTCTCTATATATATAGAGAGAGATATTAGTTATTGTATTAAAAATATTGTAAAAATAAAAAATAATAACGACCTAGAAAGATAAGGTGTTGAGTTATAGATACAGCAATAGTTTTTTCATTCTGAAAATACGTAGGAATTACTCAACATTATCCATCTGTGGTTAACCAATAAAAATTTGTTCTTGTGGTGCGCCCATCTGTCATACAAGTAAACCAGTTGAGAGTGCATAAATAAAAGGTCACCGTTATCGTTTCATTCTGTTCGCTCATTATTTCAGTTGACGCTTTTTCTGCTAAAAGGCTGGTGATGGGATTTACTGTGCGAGTATTTGAGGTTCTCTTCCTCTCTGCCTTGTCAGTCTCATGGCCCCTACCTATTCTCCACGTTTTCCAATAGCTAAACATCATAGCCTGTTTGAAAATTTTGGAATTCGATTCACTCAATATTAATTTTGATATCAATTAATAATATAAAATTAAAATTTTAAAAAAATTTAATGTCTTTAAAAAGATTAAAAGTAAATCAGATTAAAATTGATCTGATTTATAATTTACAATCTAATAAAATTGATACTAAAAATAAAATATCTAAAATATCTTTAATCCTATTAATATTTTTCTTCATTTTTCTCTTCTCAATCTCAGTACTTTCTTTTCTATTAACTTATTAATCTTTTTTTTTGTGTTGCTATTTTCTTTCCAGAATTTCATTTTTTTTTTTTGTTGTTGCTGTTTTTTTATATATTATTTTTTTAGCTTTAGCTTCTCCCTTGTTTTCAAGTGGGTTTTAATTTATTGAGACATAAGATTCATGCTTGAAGAAGCTTCAAGAAACTAAATCTTTGATTTGATTTATTTTGTGGAGTGCTTGAGTTTTCTTAATCAATGACATATTTGATTTGGTTTTAATTATATCATATTATCTAATAAATTATTAAGTTTATTATTAAAATATGATATTTTATCAATAAAAGGATAAAATAGTTAAGATAAAGAATTTATTTTATTTTTATATATATTCCAAACAATGTAAATGAATTCAATTCTATAATTTGTTGATTTATTCCAAACACAAGAATTCAATTACCAATAGAATTAAATTGAATTCTATTTCATTTTATCATTCCAAACAAGCTATAAAGGAAAATACTGTCTAGTTATAAGTAATTGGTAATTGCACTCTCAGAATAAGAAAAGTGTTTTATTTAATTTTATTTATTATTTGATATTTTAGTTATTTTATTAAAAATATAAGTAGAGTGTCAAATAATAAATTAGATAGAATAAAAAAATTTTATTTTAAAAACATCTAATAATTTCTCGCATTTCTGTTTGCTCAGTGTATAGTGTTGTCTTTGTGTGCCTCCACTGCATTTGTATACAACACTGTTCAACAAAGAAAATTCCAACAAGGTTCGCACAGGGAATTTAATCATAATCGTGAAGAAAATTTTCAATTCTCGATATAAGTTTTACAAATTGAGACGTATGACCATGATAATTTGAGAATATTAATTGAGAAACAAGAGTATTATAATTATGTAAATATATAAGTTTCAGTTTGAATATTACCCAGTTATTGAAACATATATAAATATTTTTTACGTGGATATGAAATTGATAAGCCCAATTTTTTAAAAAAAAAATAAAACAAAATCTGATTGTGTGATTAATTGTAAGATTAAAAATTGTTTGGGTTTTGTTCTTTAGAGTTCAGATCTTTCTGAACTTATTAGACTGATTTTAACCTTGGAACTTACTGCAAAGTTGTTGGAAAATAGACTCATGGTCTCATAGCTTTGGCAGCCATGAAAGAATATGACTTTGGCAATCACATTTGAGCATTATTTTGCTCTTTTTTTATGGTCTTCTAAATTTATCAGTTTTTCTAAACTTTGTCCAATTTTGTGGGATTGTTTTAATTAAGTGGTACGGTTTCGCTGGTTGATTGATGATGGTTATGCACCGTGTGTTCACGGTGTAGTTGAGGCTATAGTAGGAAGTAATGTCTGAGAAGGGAGTGCAGGTTCCATGGAGATAAGCCCCTATATTGTAGTAGCTAGCGGAGGAATTAGAATAGAACAATCAAGAGGAAAAACTACGAAGATTTTGAAAAGAAAATAATGAGAAAGGAAGGTTACTTGTGCTGATTGAAGTATCAATAGAGATACATAGGTAGAAGGAGATGAGATTTTTGACTTTGCGTAAGTGGAAGAAATCTAGAGAAGGAGGAGAAAACCTATTTCACCTAAGTTAGGTACAGTAGGCAATAAAGTATTAAAACATTATTAATTATAAAAAATAATTATTAATTTAATACTAATATAATAATGTGTCAATACTTTACTATCGACTTGTACACTCAATTTGAGTGTAGACTTCTCCAATAATTTCTTGAAAAGAAGGGAGGAGAGAAATCAATGTATAGAGAGAAATAATTATATAATAAATTCTTAGATGCTCTCCAATAAAAGACTTTTCTACTCTAAGATTGTCACATAGTTTTGTGAAGAAGACAATAGGTAATTAAGAAAATATAGGTGACTTATAAAACTGATGTGGCAACCAATAAATAAATCAAACTAAACAAATTATATTATTCTACCTAAAAATTTCTCTAACTAAATGGAGAATTGCCTAACATATCATCCACCATAAGGTCATGATCCCTTATTATTAAGATATTATGATGTAATAGTTGCTCCATTCCTGATAAATGTTGAGTTCTTATTTAATTATCAAAAAAAAAGAAAAAAAAAAGATAGTGTCATGACCCATCACATCCATCAAATTCTTATAAAAGGGCTAGCCTCGCACTAAACGCTACAAAAGAATATCTGAATAGGTCTCTATATGGAGATAGCTCTGTATAATTTTTAAGATTTAATTTTAATATTTTGTTAATATAAAAAGTTTTATATTATTTATTAATAATTATATATTACTATATTATTATAAATATTTAATTTTGCAACATTTTTAAATATATATATATAATAGTATATGATCAATTAATAATATAGACATCTTTATAGTAATAATATCTCAACACTAAAATTTTTTAATGTAAATATTATTGTAGCATGTCATATGATTAAATTTCTTTTTTTTTTTTGGTCGAGGAGGGGGGATATTTTTGGGGCGGTTAGGGCAACGAAGCTCTGCCTCTACAACTCGAAGTCGCATCCCTTGGGTGTGGTTATATAATTAATTTTCCATATTGCTCAAAACAACATTTTTGGTGTATTAATTGAGTCTATAATCTATGCTTCCATGGTTGGGTCTTGGGTTCGGCCACAATTTTTAAACAAGAAAGAAAAATGCTAAGCTTTTTGTTGATTGTTTTTTTTTTTTTACTTGACAAAGAGAGGAGAAAATTGTCTTAATCTAAATGTCACATCATACAAGTAACCTTACATTGTTATATATTGATAATATAAAATAATTTTACATTATCATATAATAAAAATCAATTAGAAATTGCCAATACTATCCATTTCAATGTAATTACCCAATATCACATGACAGTTTCTATAATTTTTATTGAATGATAATGTAAAACACTATTAATACATAAAAGTTAATCTCTTGCTATTTGCTTTATGGTTTGTCTTCCTTACATCTATTTTTTCATTACTCCTTTATGATATTTATGTGTATATTTATTTATTTTACACCTCAGCTAATTTTGTTTTCCACTACAAAATTATTTTAGCTCACAATTTTGATTTTACAGTTTTTTCACAAAATTTCGAAACTAAAAAAAAAAAAGCAAAACAATGTGACAATTGTATAATTAATATTAAAAATAAGGAATGAAAACAAAAATGTTTTTTAAAATCAAACAGACCCTCCTATTGTTTTGAAGTTATGAGTTTTAGTTTCCATCATTTGACCCTAATTTTAAGGAGAACAAAAATGAATCTTTAAATAATAAAGAGAAGAAATAAATCTCATAAGTTCGTTTCCTTTCATATATATTTAAACTCTCAAGAAAAATGAAATTAATTTGCTTTCTCATTATATCCTTTCAAGTTTCAATTCTCCTCAAGTCCTCACTATCTAAGAGGATAAACATACTCTAAGAGAAGAGGGGGGGGGGGGTAATCTATTAGTGGATGTGCATGCAATGCATAGGCTTATCACGAATCCAAATTTTTTTCCCGTTTACGTTGGGCTATATGTTGCGGACCTATTGTTATTTGGCGAGAGTTTCTATTATTGTTAAGGCCTCTTAACAGTTGCCATCCGTCAAGTGATTGAGCTATGTTACATCACCCTTTCTGTTATATGAACCTCAGTTGCCGTGCATCAATTGATTAATCTATGTTATATGAACCTATCAATCTCACATCTTACTCGACACCCCATACAATTCAAGTGAAAAATTACCACCTTTTTTCAATTTTTTTTTATTGAAAAACTTACCAAGCAACTATAGAGTGGTTGATTTTTATGTCAGTACAATATGCACAATTACCATTTCTGTTAGGTAATTAGAACATTCTACAACCGAGATCACCGGCCCAGAGAGGTAATGGTTTCTTCTAGGCAAGTCAGAGGTGCTTGGGCAAGAATTCTGACGGGTGCAGCCTAATCATCAATACTAATTTAAAGTAAAAACTCCTTTAAAATAGACTTATTTTTAAAAGTTGAAAAGGTAAAAATATTTATCTTAGAGTCATTTAGTGAAACCTACATATAATCCTCTTTATAGTTAGAAAAATAGTGTATATATTTTGTGTGAAATACTATGTCAACTTATGTCTAATTTATTATTGAATGGGGTGTGGACTCCACTTAAATTTTGGCTACATCCCATCTAGTAGTGAATGGAGTGTAAATCAACACATTATTCCACACAAAATAAATAAAAATAACATAACTCTTATAGTTAACCACATACTTTTGTGGCGTACAAAATTTGATATAACAAGCAATAAATGAACAACAGTAAGATAATATCTAAGATAATGTCTTACTCCAAATATACCTAAGAATTTCTCCATATTTTAATACCATTGTGTTGCCTTTTGAAGACCATGTCTTCTATACATATTCATCACATGTCACTTCGTAGAGGATAAAATTGCAGCTGCAATACTAAATTAAAGATACTTCAATCATTCCTGGGTTAAAAACTATTATTAATACCTGCGATACAATATGGAAGAGTTAAGCCATATACAACCACCAAATACAAGGGGAGAGAATAGTGCTGTAGTTGCATGCAAATTAACTCTGCAAGAACTGGAACAAGAGACTTGAATATGAATTATACTCAACGCTTATTCCACACATTGGATATGCTTTGCACTTCATGAAGACTTAGGCTGGTGTGGCATGCCGATCGCATAGCCACTTGAGAGTAACGATTCATAAGTTGCCGTTAAACTTTTCACGCTTAGGAGTCAGGAGAAAATGTTGAATGTCACAACTTCATTGCTGAACCGAAAGTAAATTACACGTTATACCTTTTGCAAATGAAAATTTTATGACAATCAAAAAAAAAAACAACAACAACAACATCGGATGGTGCAGAGAAACTAAGCACCATATGCACGTACCCCAACAGCTCAAAGGGGGACGGGAGAAATAACTGTCTCTTTTCCTATATTTTTGTATCTTGCTTTGCACCTTTAAAACATTGATGCAATATATAATATTTTATTTTTGGGTAAAATGATATATAAATATAGCAGTGAGAAACATCGCTTCTATTGCTTACGGTTAGGATTATCTCTTCTAACCCACTGTTGGACTGGCTTTCTTGAATTTCTCACAGTTGAACTAGAGTGATGATTACTTGCTCTCTGCGTCCTAGCACCAAAATTCCTGTGTCCACTTGAACTAGGCCCATTTAAGGTCCCATTGGCATGTTTTCGTGACACAACTGCAGCTGGATCCCTTTCTTGTTGCTCATCAGATTCCTCTGCCGGCACGGAGCTGGGCATTGCTGCTGGTTGTGGAAGATACATACCAGGCACTATTACTAAATCTCTCTTGGGTTCAATCAAACCACTATTCTCTTTCTGTAAATTTAAGATGACTTCAAATTTCTCTCTCCTAATGATCTCATTCTCGGACTGAAGGAGCTTTTCCTCACCATTGGCTTCGTCATTATCCAATCTCTGAATTCCAACAGAAAAGAGGAATGACTTAAAGAGCAACATAAAAGGAACTATTTATATAAATATGATTTTTAACTTTTATGATTCGGCCAATTTACAAGAAATCAGGCTTGCCTTAATACTAACTTTGCAGTGGTCACAAAATTCATCAGATGTCGACTCTACAAGACTACAACTGAAATACACTCTTGGTTTCAAGAACTATATAATCCATAAATGGTGGATGAAACTTTGTATTAAAACTAACGCGGAACAATCTTTGCATATATTTGACGATCAACCATAAACACTGGCTAATTTAGAATATATATTTCTGAAATTTTTTCAATTATTCAATTCCACAACCTAAATATCAGATTCAACACATTAAAGGGCAACCCGGTGCTACAAAGCTCCCACTATGTGCAGGATGCAGGGTAGGGTCAGAGCCATGATGTAAGAAAGAATATAACAGGTCAAAATAAACATGGAATAATCTTGGACCTCATTATTTGAATAGCATATGAATTTGTACAATGCATCTTTCAACTAATTTTAAACATAATTCAAAAAGGCAAAGGCGCCAGCATCCTGCCATCAATATGCCAATGACTGCATATTTAGCAATTTTGAAGTACAATTTTGAATTTGACAAAATCAAACATATGGAGAAAGCTAGGTATCATTGCATCTCTACTTCATTTTAACTCTTCAAAACCTAGTATTAATCAGAACATGGCCAAAGAGAAAGCATAGGAACAAGGAAAGAAAAACTGGACATAGTATTTAAAATCCCTTTTCATATAGTAAATTACAATGAAAAATATATCAAAAACTCCTACTGGTAAAAGACGCAGACAGCACATAAAAGAAGGTTGTCAGCTGATGCCTTAGAGTACCTCACACAATCTACATAAAATATTTAATACAAACATTTGAAGTACCTAAGCACCACTTTCTGAAGACAAGATGATAAATTACACAATCAGAGGAAATTGTAGAACCCGAGACTGAATGGTGACTTTGTACATTTGATTGCTTGAAATGCTTATAGATTACTGAAAATTATCCGGGATTGAGAATGGGATGGTAGTGAAAATCTTATCCAAATAACAATAAGATTGGCTGCCTGTTTGCCCCATGATGCTAAGGGAATAGCAAGGGCATAGAGGACGTTCCAGTGCAAAGATGTCCATCTGGATGTGGACAGAAACACTAACAATATGGCAGATGCCTAAAAAGCAGGCCAAAATATAATTCGTGTGGGAGAATGGCTTCCATCTACGAAAAGAATAAACAGGTTCTTGCTAATTCAAGTATTTTTTTATTCAACATTGCACCAAACAATATACAATGGACTTGAGGTTGTCAATGAAATGACAGGAGCCTAAAAAGATAATGTACATATCCTTTTCATATATCTTCCATCTCAGAAATTACGATTGAGAATATCAAAAGAATAAAGTTGAGCCCATCATGTGCTAAACCAAATAATTTTTCTGAGCCATTAATAATCAGTAGGGTCTCTTTAAATGCAAGAAATTGTTAACTACAGCATGCAGCAAGCCCAATCAGATCGCAAGTTTGGTTCCTAAGTCAATTCATCCAAGCTCCATCCATGTTTATCATCCATTGATATTCCTAGTAAATAGATCCAATACTTTTTGCAGTTAGAATAGGAAATAGAATATTTGCTAGCTGTAATTAGTTTATCAATCTCAAAATCTATGGGATTTGATTATGCACATGATTCTCTATATTGTGGAAATGTGCTCATGGACTGAGAGGATTTCTCTCAAGTCATCCACATAAGAAATCAGTGATTTCAAGTTGGTATACCAGAGCTTGGAAGTTCTGGATCTTTGAACCCTAGGGTCATGTTCTTCTTTGGCCATTGTCAACGCTAGAACTTTGGTCCAAACACCCTCCCTCATGCAACTGAGAGTATGATGTGACTTAGAAGGTCCCAATCAGCCATCCCTCCGAACTATAAAGTACTTCTACTAGTGTCCGATAAACTAAATGATAAGACATGACCAAATAGTGCTTCTCAGCCAGCTAATTCCTCTTTTCTCCCATTTTTACTTATCAGTATCAACCATGCCCTAAAATTCCAAAGGCTGTTATCACTGCAGATATTGGTGATTCATATCTTGCTCTAGCATCTCCACCTACTTTCGGCCAACCAAACCCTTCAGTAGACTAGACCTACGCTCTTTGTAAAGGAACACATATGCCCAAAATCCTCACCCTAATTATAATTTCTTGAGCTATCATCTCTTGTTCTGGTCTGATTACACCTTTGTGTCCACTTTTTCATCCATTTATATCCCTAAGATAGTTCAGAAAGCACGTTCCATCCAGAAAGGTGATATGCTATGATTTATGAAATGGAAACATTGGATTCCAGTCACACATGGACTCCTGTTCCAAACCCTCTTGAGAAATCTAATTTAGTTGTCAATGACTATCAAGGTGGGCCCCAATTGACAAGTTGACCAATTGAAAGCTCAACATGTGGCTAAAGGATATACTCATATTTTTGGCCTTGATTATGGAAATATCTTCTCTCTTGATGCTAAAATGGCCTCTGTTTGCCTTTTCTTATCCATGGGTACCAGTTGGACCATAAAATTTCCTTTCTCCATGGTGACTTAAGCAAGACGTCTACATGAAAACACCTCCCAGGGTTTATTGCTAAAGGAGAGTTGTGTCTAACTTGCAAATAGCAAAGTCTATATATAGTCTGAAAAAATCCCCCCAAGCAAGGTTTGGAAGACTTAGCAAAGTCATACAGCAAGTTGGCATAGTTCATAGTAAGGCAAACAACTCTGTTCTATAAGCATTCATTTTCTAATCAGTGTATCTATCTTATTGTCTATGTGGATAATACTATTATTATAGGAGATGTTCATGATGATGTTAAAGGCCTAAAACAACACTTGTTCCAACATTTCTAAACCAAGGACTTGGGTTGGCTACAACATTTGCTTGAGATTGAAGTAGCCCAATCAAAATCAAGCACTGCCATCTCCCAAAAGAAGTATGCCCTTGACATTATTGAAGAGACTGGGATGCTAGATTCTAAACCAATCAATACACCTATGGACCTAAATACTACTATCAAATCAAAGAAAGCCTTATGTAGACCCAAGATATAGGAGATCATCAGGAAAGTTAAATTACCTCACTATGACCAGGCCATTCTTTGTTGTCAACGTGGTAAGTCAGTTTCTTAATTCTCCTTATGAATATCATTCGGATGCAGTTGGTCGAATCTTGAGGTACACTAAGATTCTCTTGTAAAGGGTTGACCTATGAAAATAGGGGTTCTTTGGATATTGTTGCTTATACAAATATAGATGGAGCATGACCTCCTAATGATAGAACATCTACCGCACAAAATTGTGCCTTTATTTGTGGTAATCCCGTCACATGGAAAAGCAAAAAATATAATGTTGTTGCAAGATCAAATGCAGAAGCAAAATATCAAGCTATGGCTGATACTACATGGGCACTAGCTTGATTGAAGCAACTACTCCAATAATTAAAATTGTGCAAGGTCAGCCTCATGAAACTCATTTAATCATCAAGCAGAGTTTCACATTGCCTCCAATCCAGTCTTTCATGTGCAGACCAAACATATAGAGATTAACTGCCATTTCATTCGTAAAAATATTCCCCCTAGTGAAATCACTACCTAGTACCTCCTTTGTGAACTCTAATAATCAAGTAATCAACTGGCAAATATCTTTACCACAATCTCTCCAAGAACCGAGGGTAACATATATGTGTAACAAGCTAGATGCATATGACATGTACACACTAGATTGAGGAGGAGTGTTAATAATCCTTGTAAATAGACCCTATACAACAAAAACAAAGCCTTGTCCCACGAGGTGAGATTGAGTAAATAGATCAGATGACGCTATAGTGATCTATCATAAATCATATTTATGTCCAAACAATTAACTTCAAATCTCTTTTGATATTTTCACCTATAGTTTTTTTAGGCCTCTCTCTACCTCTAGCTATTGCACTACCCTCTGTCTGATCCACTCTCCTCATCAGGCCCTCTATAGGCCTTCTTCACATATGTTCAAACCACCTAAGGTAAGATTCTACCATTTTTTCTACAGTAGGCACTACCCAACTTTTTCTCTAATACATTCATTCCTAATTCTATCTTGTCTCGTGTGTCCATTCATCTATCACAGCATCTCTGCAACATTTAGCTTATTTTCTTGCTGACTTTTAACCACTTAACATTCAGCCCTATACAACATTGCCAATCTTAGAGTTGTGCGGTAGAATTTTCCCTGAAGATTCTGTGGTACTTCTTATCATCAAAAACACCCGAAGCACTACTCCAATTTAACCACCCAGCTTGAATCTTTTGGTTTACGTCTCACTTTAATTCCCCATCACTTTGGATAATGGATCCAAGATACTTAAATCTTATGACTTGTGGCATGGTATCGTCCCCAATTTTCACTTCTAAGTTAGAATTCGTATGTCTCTTGCCAAACTTACATTCCATATACCCTGTCTTAATTCTACTTAGACAAAAACCACGTGCTTCCAAAGCTAGTTTCCGCAACGCTTGCTTCCCGTTTAATTCTTCTCTTGATTCTCCTACTAAGACTATATCATCTGCAAAAAGCATGCATTGTGGCACCGGATCTTGAATATGTTCAGTAAGCACATCCAATACCAGGGTAAATAGACCCTATACTGTCTATAATTAGAATAGGAAAGGGGATATCTGCCTACTATCATTAGTTGATTATTCCCTAAATCTAAGGGATTAGATTATTAATATGATTCTGTCTATTGTGATTATAAACTCATGGACTGAGAGGATTTCTCTCAAGCCATACACATTAGGAATTAGTTATTTCAAGTTCATCTAATTCTGGCCATTGTAGACAAACAATTACAAACCAACAATGAATTCTTATTTACATTCATGTTGCATAGGAGAACCAAATAACTTACGAATTGGGAAGAATGAGAGCCAACTAGGTCAAGCACATGCTCCAAATCCTTTTCATCAAAAGGCTTTCGACAGACTGGGCAATTTCCAACACCCTCTTCCATTTTTCCAAAATTATCTAATAACATAAAAACAGAAATTCCTCAGGAAAATATTACACTCCTTATTTTCATGGTGTTTATAGGAATGCATTAAAGCATGATGAAAGAAGCAAAAGTTCTCCATGCAAGGAGAATAAAAATAGGTGCCAAAATGTTAGTTAAATGCAAACAGTAAACTACAATCTCAAATTGTAAACATTCAAAAGGATTCTATTAAGAATTCCTAAGTAATGAGGATGATTAGTTTGAATGTAAATGGAAGATTTGAAAGAAAAAGAAATGTGACTTTAAAAATTAACTTGAAAAAAAAAAGAAAAAGAAAAAGAAAAAGAAAAAACTCACCAATCAAAGTAGATTTACTAACTTGATGCCAAATGAACAACACACCAAAATATGGAGGAGGAGAACATCAAGCCAATTTGTCATCAGCAGTTATAACATTACAAAAGATGGATTAGGCTCATGAGCCACACCATGAAACTGTGGGAAGGAGCAATTGAATGAAAACTAAGACAAGAGACCCGCATTTCATAAATGCAGTTTGATTTTATATCAAAGAGGTCAATTGTGGAGGTAACACACCTTCAGAAAAGTTTGATGGAGAGGTAATGAAGTCAACAAAAAGAGGTAATACATGGTTTTCATTGACCTAGAAAAGGCCTACTATGGGGTGCCAAGAGAAGTCTTGAAGGCCATGGAGAAGAAAAAGGAAGTTTGCGTTGCTTATAATTGAGCTATCAAGAATATTTATGTTGGGATTAAAGCTAGTTTGCAAATGTATAGTGGGGTCGAAGAAGATCCATAGCTATAGGATTACAACGCCATTTGATCTATGCAGTCAACCCCACCTAGTGGGAAAAGACTTTGGTGTTGTATAGGGTGACACTAGGATCAACTTTGGTTCCTTATCTTTTTACCCGGTAATGGATGCACTGCTTGGGCATATCCAACATCTACTGCCAGTGCCATAATGCATGATTGTTGAGCCTTGGCAGAAGAAAGAATAAATGATAAAGTCTATTTGTGGAGAGGCTTTGATATCACATGGTTTCTAGATAATCAGAAGTAAAACTGAATATATGAAATACAAGTTTAGCAAGACACAAGTTAGCACTAGCTTGGAGGTGAAAAGTGGGGATCATACCATACCACAAGTAACATGGTTTGGTTATCTTGGATCTTATACAAAGTGACAAAGATTGATGGAGATTTAAATCATAGTACTCAACCTAGTTAGTCAAAATGGATAAATACTCCCTGTGATTAGAAGGTGCCTCTTTGGCTAAAAGGAAAATTTAATTTGAGAGGAAAAAGGCCAATGATGCTTTATGAAACTATATATTTGGTACTAAAGTGCCAAAAGGACCATAAGCTAAGAGTTGCAGAGATAAGAATGTTGTTGCAGTGGATAAATGGACAAATAAGATAATTTTAGGGGATAAATATATTAGAGAGGAAGTGAGAGTAGAACCTATAAAGGAAAAGATAATTGAACATGATGACATCATTTGATATGTTGATCGATGTAGCTAACCTCACCTAGTGGGAAAAGGCTTGTAGTTGCCATTTTTATTGTGTGTAAACTTTGAATTTGTTATGTCTCCATTTACTCCACATTATGATTATTGAGATTATGCATTCTAGGTAGGAAAGGAGGAAAAGAGAGAATAAAGACTGAATGAATAATATGCTAACGTAGTGTGATGTGATGTAAGAGAGAAAAATACTAATCCCTATTTATAATAGTACTACACTCCTAATCCTAATTAATTAAGGAAATAATCATGAAATAAAAGTAAATATGAAAACCAATCCTAACAGATCATCTATGATACTCTTTGATATTCTAAGATATAATAGAGATATTGTATGATAGTCTCATTATTTCTAACAATGATTATGATGAAATCTTAATATGCCCTCAACTGTATGCACACAATAATATTATTGCAGGCAAACTGCACAGATGCTGGACATCCTAGCACTTGCAAGTGGCAGCAATGTAAAAAATGTTACAAGTTCCACTAGAAATGTACTAAATATAAATACATCCATTGATACACCGCCAATTCAGATGCCAATAAACCTCAGCATGGCCTGCAGTGCACTATCTTTTTCATGTTGATTCAAATTTCAAAACTACACTTCTAAACATAGTTAGCAAATTCGCCGTCCCCTCCCTACAAACCATGAACTGGATCACGCGTCCCAGATCGCATTCATTTGCATACTGGGTCGTTGTTAGTTCACTACACGATTCACCAGAGATAGAGCATCAACAACATGTGCGGAGATGAATAGAAGGTGTGCGCACCAGCAACTCAGATGTGATGCTGCCATGGCCACTTTGCTGAAGGTAAAAGATTAGGGAAGAAGATAGAGAGTGCAGAGGAACGGAGCCTCAAGGAAAGTGAAATGCACGAGTTCAAGTTTATGAGGCATAGGGAAAATGAAAAGTTTTCAGTCATGAGAGCATGTGAAGATAGAGAAAGAGATAAAAAGCAATAAATTTTATTTAAAATTTTAAATTACTTATATTAGCTTCTTATAGGTTTTTGACATGAACTTCTCATTATTATTAACATCAATAAATGTATTATTACTTCAAAATTGAAAAGACATTAATGTAAACATAGTTTAAAAATAATTTTTTAATAAATATGTATATTTGACATGAAAAGAATATGAAGTATAATTATATTAGGAGCATACCAAAGCGTACCGACTACGTATACCCCCAATGTACCACATATTTCATGAGGCAACATACCGCCTACCCAAACGTTCCTCGTACTAGGTAACTATGCTTCTAAAACAACAGTTTCTCGTTATTTATATTAAATTTTCAGGCTGTAAGCGAAGCTTCTCTTCTGAAGCTGCTATTGAGAAACTACTCCTCAAGCAATTATATGGGTTCCTATCATTTACCAAGATCCTAAACAACAATATTTCAGACTGGTATTTACTCAAATTGAAGTAATGTTCATCGAAACCAAATTGGATCTTTATAAGCCAACTATTCCTTCTAAGGATTCTCTGACACAAAATATTATCCCTCCAAGCTTCTATTCTTTGTTCATACAAAAGAATAATTTCATATTGTGAACTATGTAGAGATGTGTGGTCAAAAGTACATTTGTGATTATCCATACCTCGGTTAGGACGTGCAGTTGCCGTAGCTGAACCAGCAGAGTCTGTTTCTTTAGAACTTTGAAGCCAGTTCCACCATCTAATAATACATTCACTGCCAAAAATAGATTAAAATTAGGAGGAAAAATTAGACCTTAAAATCTAATGTTAAACCAAGATAAAATTAACTTCATAAAAGTTCTAAGGTTCTCTCTCTCTTTTTTTTTTTTTCCCTTTTACAGAGATAGAAGTTCTAAAATTCTAATATAATGAATAATGAATATAAGAACATAAAGATCAGAATTCAGAAAGATAAAATTAATAAGAGCCACCTGTGAAAACAATGAAAGCAAGACATCAACTTCATAAAAGGCAAATTTTCACTGTGCTGATCCTCAGGGACCAAAGGGAACAAACACAATGGACAATCACCATCAGGATGATTCATATCTGACAGTTTCTCTACTGCTTCCTACAAGTACAGTTCAATAATCAATTATCAAGCAATATGACACCAAAAATCTATTTCTGATGTGCTACGTCTATTTTCAGGTTCCACAATTTTCATGTTATCCAAAGCTATATTAGAATTTATACAGCAAAAAATTAATATGTCACACCAAAAACATGAGGGAAAAAATTGATTGAAGTGATTTTCAATGACTGAATCTACATTCCCAAAAGATTACGTAGCATTTCAATGGCTTACAATATGTGTGATTCAAACAACTTTATCGCTTAATGCTCTATTCACATGAAGTTAGAGATTGATAACACTCCTATAACTAAAGTATATTCCCAAAGGAGCAAAGTGTGAAGCTTTAAATCATTGGTGGAGTCATAAGGAAATCATGGTAGATATTCACTATGAAGATCTGAAGTAAAACAGACTGGACATGTGACAGAGAGTGAATGACCCTGAGGAGGTTTCGGGTTGGGGAGAAGAATATAAGTTAGTGGAGGCAAGAGGGAGGATATGCTTGAAGTCTTGAACTGAGTGAGTCATTTGGGCAGAGGAAGCAGGCCCCTCGAAGAACCTGCGGCATCTCTTTCATTCTTCTCTCCCTTGTATTTCTTCTCTCTGAATTTGCACCCATTTTCGAACTGATATTTACAACTACCTATCCTGATCTTGGGTAACCAGGAGATTTGAGGAACACATTTTAAATACAAAGAGATGACCAGGACGAACGAGAAGCCCAAGAATGCAGCCCAATTTGGTTTAGGAATGTTAGAGTACATTGGGTTATTTGTAGTGGGCTTGCACTTGTACTAGTACTTGAGTGGATTAGTAATATGAATCGGTGCATTAGGTTATTGTATTTGAGTAACATCTTATTATCAATATCATAATATAGTGTTAACAGTTATTCTCTGTTGTCCCTTCTCTAAGACCCTAAACCCAAAAACTAGGGCATATAGATATCATGTAAAATCATCAATGTTAATGTGCCCAAAAAAAAAAAATCAATGTTATTGGTGCAAAAGGTGCAGCTATATCAACAATGAAACCGTTACCTCACAGAGAGCTACAAGCATTAAACAAGGGGAGAGCTCATGAGCTCTACTTTGTATGTAATTTAATAGATGCTTTTGTCTCTGTTCATCCAGACCCTTGCTATCCACAAGATTGACAGAAGGAGGCTCTTTTGGATACTATCACAAGAAAGAGGCAAAAGAACATAAGTTTGGATCCATTGATTTAATTAGAGGATTCAACAATAACATATTGCATAACAGTTCTAAATTGAGTTAAGAATGAGATGAAAGTGGAAGATGACTAGTTAAATCCAACAAAGTTAAATTTCTCAAAACTTATTCATGCAGTCTCTCAGCAACAAGGGGACTAAGAAAGTCCAGCTAATATCCTAAGGTATTTTATTTTAAGGCACCAACGTAACTTTATTCAAATTTCCTTTTTTTATAAGAAAGAAATCCATTAAGACAAACAGAAGATGACTACAGAGAATTAAAAGGATAAGAGATCCTCCTTAAAAAAACAAAAAACACACAAAAGAGAATAAAGAATACAAGTTAAAAAAGCTTCACAACGCCTCAACATATCTTTAAGGAAAACCCCTACCCCTTTAAAATGACCATGTGCTTTACACCAAGTGAAAGTCAAAAACAAGACCGAGCTTCAGATTCTATGCATAGTACAAAGTGCGAATAATATCCTAAGCTACTATATTTGAAATCACCCAGCTAACTACATTCAGATCATATGCTATGTACAACGAAACATACCTGCGGGCCTGCTCGTATCTCTACAGTAGCTTCTACAAACTGTAACAAAAAATAATATTAAGAAAAAAAAGAAACTATTCAGAATCAAACATTTGCCCCATGGGCAGAATCACATGTCCAAAATCAATACCAACAGACCAAGGGAAACAAAAATGGATTCATAACTCTGTAATCTCGGACCATAATAACAGACCACCAAGAATGAATAATCCAAGGTACCTAGGCTTTTGCATAATCATAACCCCATTCAAATATAATACTGAAGCAAGAAACTAAAACAATATTTACAATAAAATACAAACAAAATAGTAGATATAATCCTATCAAATAATCACATCTTTTGCGTACCACTGTCAAACTTCCTAGCTCATTAAATTCATACAGCTTGAGACTTTAGTGCATATACTAATACCACTACCGAAGCAAACTCTTCGTTTGCAAATTGTCTCCTACGATTTCATAATCGTGCTTATGGCACCTAACCGCATGTAAATTCAGTAAAACCTACCATGTTTTTTCCCCCAAATTTTCACAGAAACAGGACACAGCTCATTTTTGAGGTTGCTCAATTAAAACTATACAATTAGTCATCATCAATTGAAGAATAAATAATTAAGAATATTTAAAAAAAAAATGACGAAGAAGAAAGAGAAGGAGAAATTGACCTGTTCGGAGGAAACATCAGCGGTTCTGGGCTTGAGGGAGATGTGGAAATGGGGAGGGAAGGATTCGAGAAGGAGGCAATCGCTTCCATATACGGCTTGCAACGCTTCAACTTCGGCCAGCACTTCTTCTTCTTCTGTCGCCATTCTCTGGCACCTGATTGGGAGAAAAATTGGAACTCTTTCAAGGTTTGATTACCTATTTTTCCGATTTTGCTGTGGTTTATTGGTTTTTCTCTTTTTTATGTATATTTCTATTTTTCAAATAACTACCAAAATGCTTTGTTTTGGAATCTAATCAGTTGCTAAGCATATGCCTTTTTTTTTTTTAAATAAATTTTCATAACATTATTTCGACTTATATCTCGGAAGAAGGTTGCTTTATATAAATATGGTAATAGCACATAATAATAACTAAAATATTGCATTTTAAATATTTTTACAAGAATATGGGAATGATTAATCAATTTTCGCCTGGGAGAGGGGAGAATTGTGTTTGCAAAGAATTTGCCCTATAGGGAGGCAAAATGTGAGAGAAAAATCTATCTCATATTTCGCCTTACAATACGTAGGAATTTGACCAAATGGCGTTTAAAATTTTTAATGGTAAAATTTTAATGGCTCTCAATTCACTTGTATATATACATAAACATTTTACAGTTCCTTTGAATTGCTTCGAGTTGTTTTTCATTTCTCTTGTCTTCTCTCACTCCATTCTTGCTATTCTCCGATTCAACTATTCTTATTTTGTTCCATTTTCAGTTATAAAAGTGAAAAGTAATACAAAATGTGAGAGAATTGTGTTTGCAAAGAATTCGCCCTATAGGGAGGCAAAATGTGAGAGAAAAATCTGTCTCATATTTCACCTTATAATACGTAGGAATTTGACCAAATGGCGTTTAAAATTTTTAATGGTAAAATTTTAATGGCTCTCAGTTCACTTGTATATATACATAAACATTTTACAGTTCCTTTGAATTGCTTCGAGTTGTTTTTCATTTCTCTTGTCTTCTCTCACTCCATTCTTGCTATTCTCCGATTCAACTATTCTTATTTTATTCCATTTTCAGTTATAAAAGTGAAAAATAATACAAAAAAGGTGAGAAAAATTATAGATAATAGTTTAAATATTACTATTATTATACATTTTAATGGCTCTGTTATTAAAAATACAGAGGAAGGTGTGATATTTATGTCTGACGAACCACTCATTATTTTTGTTCCTCAAACCATGTCGTTTGATGAACTAATTATTATACTTTGTCGAAACATAAATATTAACACTTCAAAAAGAGTGGTGAGAATTAGATATAGATGTCTAGTTTCAAATGTTAATAACAAAATATAATTTCGACCAGTCAAAATAAGCAACGATAGAGAGATGCAAATAATGTTTAGGACGTATAAGCAGTACATACAGTACATTACTGCCATTGAACTATACGTCGACTTTGAAGAAGTTATTGCTGAAGCTGGTGGAGCAAGTTTACATCACAATAAAAATGCTCAAAGTGCATATTCAGCTATGCAACGTGAAGACACTGTCCCCAATTTATATCAAGTGAGTCATGTAATAGTTTATTAAATTTTTTTATTTCAAAGTAAGTTATGTAATTTCTTGATTATAGTACAATTTATTTACAAATTATGAATTAATCTCTTTAATAGTATTGTGGAATAAAATTTGTATATTAATTAATATAATACTTGTATTAATTCAATTGATTTAATAATTCAGCATGAATATCATGTTGCTTTTTATTTTATTTAGCTTTTTAATAATTAATATGATATGTTATTTAACTTTTTAATTTAAAACTATTTATGTAGGCAGGCTTCTTTGTAATTTATTTATTATTGAATTTTATTCTATAAGTTTGTATTGTTGTAATTAATAGTTTTTCTTGAGTTAAATTAAATTTTTATCTTGATAAATATAATAGCTGTATTATTTTAGTTAATAAATTTTAGTAATTCTTGTTTCAGTATCATATTGCTCAAATTGGTACTAATTCTTATCCGGATAGACGGCATGACTACAACACTGCTCCTAGTTCAAGTCAAATAAGTCATTTGATATACATTATTAACACATCTTACTTAATATTTTCATTGTTTAAGTCTAATTAGCATATTTAACATAATTATTAGAATATATATAAATGTTAAAAAAAATTTCATAAATTTGCTCAATTCCATGATTATATAATTATTTAAAAAATAATTAATATTTAAAATTATATTTTTAATATATTCTTGTAAAAAATTACTAGAAGTAATTTTTTAATGAATTTAAAATACTTCCATAATTATATTAATTTTTTTATTGCTATTCAATTTTATTCATTATTTCATTAGAATACTCACCATTATAATAATTTGAGGATGTTGTTATAGTAAGAAAAAAATTAAAGAAACCAAACTTATCGGTTAGATGCAAGTAATTGAGTTAAATATGTTAATTGTATGTTTATCTTTAATTCAATTAAATTGTTATATTGATTAATATAATGTATATGTTAATTTACTTAATTATTTTTAATCCAGTATCAGTGAGAAAATGAACCTAGCCCATTTCCAGTAAGAGGCACTGAGTGCATGGTTGATAGCAGTGAAAGTGAAAGTGATGGCAAAAACTCGGAAGGAGAGCATGAAAGTGGTAGTGGTGATGATATAGATAACGAGCGTGGACCAAACACAGTGGTAGCAGATCAGCATATAGAGGATACTCCACCTTTTATGCGAACTTTACATCTGGAGACTATGCATGTTCCTGAGTTTTCAGAGTATGTGAATATGATTAGTAGTAATGTTCCTGATGGTGAATTTTATAGTGGAATGATATTCAATGATCGGGAGGCTGTAGTATGAGCAGTTAATAACTACAGCATATCTAGATCAGTGGATTACAAAGTGCATGAATCAGAACCACTGACCTTTTACTGTAAGTGCAAACACTTTGGCCTCGGATGTCAATGGCTTATTAGAGTCAGTTTCAGGAAGAACCAAGACATTTGGGAGGTTAGGAAATACAACGGCCCGCACACTTGCACTTCGGCAATGCTTTCTCAGGATCACATCAAACTGGATTCTGATATGATTGCACAATATATAGAACCAATGGTAAGAGCGGACCCATCTTTAAAAGTAAAGAATGTAATTGCCGAGATCCGAAATCGGTATGGATATTTGACAACATACTGGAAAGCATGGGTGGTGAAGTAAAAGGCAATTGAAAGAGTTTATGGTAGTTGAGAAGGTTCGTATGAAGAATTATCGATCTGGCTAGGGGCAGTGTGCTATTTTGATCGACATGCACGTGTTTGAGTATGAAGCTATGTCGGCCTACCATGGAAATGAGTTGGTGCCCAATATTCGAATATTCAAGCGGGTGTTCTGGACTTTTGGTCCCTGTAGGAGAGCTTTTAGACACTGCAAACCATTAGTACAAGTTGACGGGACACATTTATACAGGCAATACAAAGGGACTTTATTGATTGATGTTGCACAAAATGGCAATCAGAATATATTGCCCATTGCTTTTGCAATTGTTGAAAGTGAGACTGCAGAAGCGTGATCATTTTTCTTAAACCATTTACGCAGACATGTAGTGATCGAGGATGGAGTTGGTATTATTTCTGATCGGCACGAGTCAATCAAAGCAGCAATAAGACAGAGCCAAGGTTAGTGGGAACCCCCGAGAGCATTCCACATGTACTGTATTAGACATATTGCAGCCAACTTCTTAAGGAGATTCAAGAAACCATATTTGCATCGACATGTTGTGAGCATAGGTAATATATTTC
Organism: Pterocarpus santalinus; assembly: GCA_031439595.1. NCBI lineage: Eukaryota > Viridiplantae > Streptophyta > Magnoliopsida > Fabales > Fabaceae > Pterocarpus > Pterocarpus santalinus. Next base: position 9,088,306 of record CM062526.1, on the reverse strand, counting down.
GTTTGTATTTCTGAATATTTTTTTTTAGATAATGTATTGATCACATTTTGTTTTGTAGGGTATTCAAGAATGGAGCGTGAATTTAATCATCACTATAGACGAATGCACCAACATGGTGAGGTGTATACTAGTTGGCTTGACGAAATTCCACGAGAGAAGTGGGTTCAAGCTTTTGACGGTGGGCATAGATACGAACATATGACCACAAATCTAGTAGAGTGCATCAATTCTGTGTTAAAGGGCGCTCGCAATCTACCCATTACGGCCTTAGTTCGAGCAACATATTTTCGGTTGGCTGAGTTGTTTGCAACTAAAGGTCAGGAAGCACATGCTCGAAGAGATGCAGGCTTCATTTTCTCTGAAGCCCTCACAACACTGTTGCGAGAAATCCAACAAGTCTCTGGTAATGTGCGTATCACGCAGTTTTCAAGGTAAAATCAAGTTTTCCATGTTCAAGACCTCACAAATGGGATGAATTCAGTGTTGATTTGATTTGAAGGTATTGTGACTGTGGCGATTTTCAGACTGATCGATATCCATGTCATCACGTAATTGCATGCTGTGCCCATCAGAATATTGATTGGCAAGTGTATATCGATAGCATTTACACCATGGAAAAGGTTTGCAAAGTGTACGATAGGGAGTTTCAGGTGGTGGGGAATCGAAGTACGTGGCCACCATATACAGGTCCGGTGATTCGACCTAACCTTCAGTTAAAGCGCAACTTGAAAGGTCGGCGAAGATCAACCCGTTTTCTAAACGAAATAGATATGCATGAAATGCGAGGACCAAAACGGTGTGCCCTATGCTGTGGCGAAGGACATAATCGCAGATAATGTCCACTTAGACTTGGGGCTAATTAGTACTGAGCAGCAAATTATTTTTGTTTGAATATTTGTTTGTTAATGTAATCTAGAATACTAGTAAATTGAATAAGTTTATTTTAAGTAGATGACTTTTTATTCCAATATAATGTGCTTTTTTTCTTTTTTATTAGATTATGAACAAATTAATACCTTATTTTTTTATTTAACATACTTTGATCTAATCCAAGTCAGAATCCAGTTTTACACCCATACACTCAACGTAATAAATTTATCCAAATTACATATTACACTAAAGTTTATACTCAACGTAATAAAATATAGACACTAGATAATCTTAATTTCTTTAACAATTACATACATTGAAAGTTCAATACAAATTACATATTCTACTAAAGTTGACACAATAATAAAAATTATACATTAGAAAGAAAAAAATACAGAAATTAAATTACTTACGCCCTTTGTCCTTTTTCTTTTTTATTAATGAAGGGGACAATCTTTGTGAGGATCTAAGAATCGGACGTAAGATACCTGAAAAGTTAAATCCCCTTCTCCTTCTTCCCTCACCCCTCTCACCACCCTCACCTACCTCGCGTCCCTCACCTCCCTCACCACCCTCACCAACGTTAACCCCCTCACTTGCTGTTGCCACTGCCTCACCTTGAGTGGATGGATTGCCATGGCGATGGAACCAAGGTTCATAATGTGCCGTCTGATTTCAATTAAAATTCCAATTTGTAGGTGCAATCGCAGTTGCAGCTTCAGAATCCGGAGGCGGCATTTATAGTAACTCATCCATGGTTGGGATATACACATCTTCGACAGGAGCATTTAGATCAACATGTATCGGACGAGGAGGAGTATGAGTACGATTCGGTTCATCAGCATCATATACAGGGCAAAAATTATTTAAATTTGGCATGCTACTACTGCTCAATGATGAATCTACCGACATACGCCTTGGCTGAAATAACAGTGCTTGACTATGACCAGCATCGGCACGGAATGCCCCAGGATCAATGGACATTCTAGGGGGATCCATATGGATATGCTGTCAAGGGCCTGACCTATTGGACTCACGCCGGGGTGGTGGCAAGGGCGTGCGGAAATGCTCTTGGGGGCCCGGCATATGGCCATAATGCCGTGGATCTTGCAGGTGAAATTTTGGAGACAGCCACAATTGGGCACAAGTAATCACTGCATGCTCTTGATACCAGTGCCAATATTCAGGGGATGGCGTGTAATCAATAATGGGATGACCATGTAGCACACACTCAAATCAATTATGCTGCATATTAATCCAGTGTTGATGTGTCTGCATCCAGTTCCAGTCTATTTTTCCCCTCAAATCTTGGTTATGAAATTCTCCTAAGTTCATAGGATCGGGCGGAATAAGCTGATATAAGCCAAACTGACGCGTCACACGGTTGCTTGGGTGCCACTTAACCACCTCAAAGCACACAAGTGCGGTGACAGCTGAGCAAACTGCACGTTCATCCCCCACATGCAATGGAATACTTGAAATAATAGCAGGAATCTCATATGGACGCCATAAAAACTGCAGCTGCATTATAAAATAAAAAAGACATAACATGAGATATATATATATATATATATATATATATTTGATAATCAAATTATAGGAATTGTTATAGTATTCTATTCGCTACCTGATTCTATAAGCCAACGCGATCTAAAGCCACCCTTATATTGGCGACAGTCGCATAGTTAAATCTCTGTGGATATTCAGCACCAGCCCATCTGTGTAATATTGAAATTACTATTTTCAATGCAATGCTATAATTTATTTTTTATTAGGTTATCGTTTTAATTAATAAGTAATTGAGTTAAATTAGTTTATCTCGCACATAAGGGAAATGTAATTGGTCTATCAACTGGACATAAAAATGGAAGCCGATGCCATACCCATGATTGCAACAGTATGAGGCAGCCGCTAACCTTCTTTGTACCTTTTTGCGAGGCACGACATAAACCTCGATATAGCATAGTAAGGCATGCCGAATCCCAGCTATATTGCCCAATCTGGTCCAATTGTAAGAGTAACGGAAGATACTTTCCATGGATGCTAGATGACGTCTTGTCCGGCATTATTTTATAGCCTAATAAGCGCAGTATATAAACACGCGTAAAGCGCTCTATTGTCTGCTGGTCGGCATTCTCTGCAAGTGTCGAATTAAGACACTCCAACCAAGACAATCTGATTGCACAACCAATAAAGTCATTGGCTTCAGGTCGTTCACCAAGGCATGCCTCACACATATCCTGAATTAATTGTACATTTAGATCTGTTGTTCCAGTGCCAACCAGCACATTGATGGGCAGGCCAAGGTGCAGTGCAACATCTTCCAGTGTCACGGTACACTCCCCACAAGGAAAATGAAATGTGTGACACTCCGGCCTCCATCGTTCTACCAATGCACTAATTAGATCTGGAAGTAGATGAAATTTGTTAATACTAGTAACTTCATTCAGTCTTGCCTTTTGTAAGTACCCTTCTATCATATGATCTGGTGGCTCGACTTTCCTAACTCGCATGCACATCTGTCTACCATCCTATAACATTATCATAAATTAATAAATTAGATAAATTTATAATAAAAATTGTTGCATTATTATTGTAAATAACAACAAGAAATAATAAATCGCTCTAAAGTCAAAAATAAAAATAAGTATCATTACTTCTATTCTACTTTTTTATTTAAATTAAATGTCATTTTAATTTAATTTAACTAGTTAAATCGTATGTTACTTTTATGTTATCTATTCTTTGTTGCAACAAAGAATAATAATAATTATAATAATAATACCACCAAAAAATAAATTAAACTTCTATCACCGATTTATTAATTTAAATTTATATTCTATTAGCTACTGCCGTCTTTTAAATATTTATTGAATATTTCTATTGTTAATGTAATTAACAAATAAATTAATATATTATAATATATATATATATATATATATATATATATATATATATATAACCTTATTATTATAATTGTCTAATGCTTTTATTCTCACATAAACAATCAAAACAAACACTTGTTGAGGTGCATCTTCAGTAACTCTGTCATTCACCTAAATTAAACCCAACAATTATCAAAACTAAATATGCAATCTTAAAAAATAGAATAAAACTAAAATTATATACAAAAGTTTGAAAAACAAACATCGCACACATCTTAAAAAAATTGAATAAAAAATATATATAACCATTTTTTAATAATTGTCTAATATTTTAAAACTAATAATGCACTAAAATTAATTTCAAACATAATATTACCACAAATTAATAATGTCTCTTATAATATTCATCTTATGGTCAATCTAATTTGATATACACAGAATCCTAATAAACTAAAATTAATTTTAAACATAATATCAGTGTAAATTTTTAAACATAATTTTTGAAAATAAATATATTACCTCAGAAATTTGCACTGCAATATGACTGCTTGAATCTATTGTTGAATCACGGCGTCGATTGCGTCGGCTCATTCTTGCCGTCTCGTTTTGTCTTTTTTGATCACACACCAAATTAGATCACACATTCAAAATAATTTTTCTCACTCTGGCACTCTCACACACTCAAACACTTCTTACTCTCGTTAACAAAACCCTTCACTCCGAGCTTCGCATCAAGTGAACTTCATTTATTGAACTTCAATCCAACTATTAATAGTATTGTTTCATTTCACCTTACACATGTCAGCTCCCCATCCAACATATTTTTACCCCCTCCAACCTATTTGCAGAAAGCATCACGGACAATGCTGCTTTTTTCTAACTACAAGAGCACTTCGGTTTCTATTTCAACACATGTGTATACTGTTTATATACATGCTTCACTATTGATTGGTTTTTTGTGTCTCACATTTCGCCATACTCCAAGGCGAAATGTGCTTTAATTTTTTACTATTCACCCTTTTTATTTGTCTCACATTTCGCCTTGCTGCAGGGCGAAATGCATGCAATTTGTTTGTCTCAAATTTCGCCCTGCAGCATATAGAATTCGGGTAAAAAAAAATAAAATATAGATACTACTTATAGTATGGCGAAATATGTCTTAATTTCCCACACTCCTATAATTTTGTTATTAATCCCATATTATTGTATTTTGATTCTACTGTTCCCATAATAAAATTAAAAAACCTCGGAAGAACATTTTGGAGAATCAGTCTAGAGAATGCAATAGGAGAGAGGTGTGTATGGAGGGCTCAGCAAGTGCTACAAAACTCGGCCCGAACCGGGCGACTTAATCAATGGACCAGCCAAGTGACTGATCTACTACACAATGGATCAGCGTCGTTGAAGAATGGGTGGGACCCGGTCTAACTCATTGGGTTGGGGAAAAATTGGTGACTTGGCCTGGTTTAGCAAAATCGATCAAGTGATGCATATGGGGAGTTCTCTTATGCATATGGTTAAAAAATCTGCATATGAAGATCTTAGCTAGGTCAAATGAACCCATGACATATGGAACTATCTAGTGACATGATTGTTGTATTTTGTCGGTTAGTGAAATGAGATGCAAAACTAGAAAATTTTACAATAGATCTTATTAAATAGTGACTATAGTGATCTATCTCCCCGTTCACAATTTTTTCAATCTTCTCTTTTCCCCAAACCTCCAGCACTCTGTCATTCCTGTAGAGAACATAATGCAGCAACATTTCCACACAACCTCTACTTCCATATCCTACTTTCCTCAAATACCACAATCTCATTTGCCATTTACCAAACTTTAAATCAAACAGGAAAATTTTAAACCAAAGAAAAAAAAAACTCTAATAATAAGGATACTTAGAAATTTATACAAAGCAAAACAAATATTGTTCATGACTAAAACAATACCACAAAATTTCAAACCATAATAACCAACTAACATATGTTTCTATAGTTAACTCTAGTTTTTTTTTAAAATAAAAAATAAACACTTGAGAAATCAAGAAAAATAAGTAGATCTAGTCTTGCTCCTTTTTGTTTATGCTCTTGTTTCAGATACATCACTGCCGCACTGAGTCAAGCTTGCGTTCAAATTGGTTTTCGGTGGCTTGTTCACCTTCTCGCGCGACATCCCTTTATTTGTTTGGTGGTAATGGGGGTGATGTGTTCGAGCTTGAGGAGCTTGTTAGTGAAGGGTATAAGTTGTTGGAGATGTTCAACTGGAGTGACCATTTTCCTCTGCTTGGATAGTTGGACTTGTAGGGTGTGAGAAAAAGTTGTAGGAGCTTGGTGGCAAAGGTGAATACTTTCGATGGGAAGATCATAGAGAAGCACTGCATGAAGATGGTTTTGGGTGAGTATGTGACAGGAGAAAATAAAGGGGTCGCAGATGAAAAAGATTGTAGGAGAGAGCGAGACCGATCTGCAGCAGAGAAGCAACTGAGAGAGAAGGGAGGGAAACAAGTATCAAACCATTATGGTCTATTACTAATAGTGACCACCTAAATATTCTCTATTCATTATACAATTAATAACTTCATATGCAGATTTTTTAACCATCTACATCAGAGAACTCCCCAATGCATATATTTTAATTTTTAAGAAATTAACTTTTTAGAAGCAAAATTGATGATTTTTTTGAGTCATGATAGAAGTAATTGGACTTTTGCTTCCAGTAAAAGGGAAAGACCTAAAGCCTTTTCATTTTATAGCATTGTTATAGTGGGATTAAAAGTAAGTCTTAACTTTCACTTCCATTTTTGATGTGTGACTAAAATAAAATGGTAAGCATCTTATAGGAAAAGTCTTGACTTCCATTTATCTCCATTTTTGATGTGGGATTGAAAAATAGTGAGAAGCAATGCATTTATGCTATAAAGTATAAACTTAAGTAGCGTTGGGCATATTGCCTACTGTTCAAAGGTGGGTTGCCGGAATATGGAAACTAGAAGGCTCCAATGAAATTGGGACTCCAAGGCTGCTCTGACTCAGTTGTTTAAAGGTTGAGATAAGGTTTCCACGGTTGTGTGGGGTGTACTAGCAAAGACTCCAGCACTCAAAAGTCAAGGAGTGTAAAAGATATGAGAGTTTTGAGGCATATTATGTGTACCTGATTTTAGAGGTTCTACCTCCTATTTAAAGATGAGAGTGGATAAGGCTTCGTAAATCTGAATTTCACGATATCGGGAGACCACTTCAGGACTCTCAATAGCTCCATACAAGTTAAAGAGTCTGAGAAATATGGCAAAGTGGACTACGTGCAAAGTTGCACACTGCTAGTAAGTGGAGTCCAAGATCTCTGCCTACATGCCATAAGTACGCTCTTCTCCTTTGCTTTTTCCAAGTTGGGCCTTGTGTGAGTTCCAACTTGGGCCATTTGCCCCAAGAGTAGAAAGGGCTTTGGCAAGTGGGCCACAACAAAGGCCATAAGATTCTAATTCGGAATAATGCCCTTAACTTGATTCCGAGTGATAACTTTGGTTACCAAGTTTAAATAATTTTGCTCACTCGCTCAAGTGGGAACAACTCCAACTTTGGATGATCACTGTCTTGGATTTCGTATTTTTTGCTAATGGCCATCCAAAGAAGCTTCATGTAGACATGACCTTTCCTTTTCTTGTGAAGCACTCTGATCACAGGTCACGTCGTTCACTTCTGAAGAGATGCGTGGCATTTGGTGCCTCAATTCCTATGTAATCATTATTCGAATCGACCCAATTTGACTTTTTCGCCCGTAAGTAGTGGGGGTGAAAAGACATCCCATGCCTTTCGCTACCTTTGACTGGCGCAATAAGGGATGGGTGCTTATCTTTAAATACTACTTCAACTTCTTTCCTCCCATTTTCATAGTGTCTGAAACAAATAGTAAGTATGAGGGAGATTTTATAGAGAAATTGAAGAAACTATCCTCTGTCCGCAAAGCTTCACTCGTATCCTTTTTCTTACTAAAAGATACAACCCCTTTTCTTACTTATTATTTTCTTTCTTTTCATTGTGTCTATAAGCACAATTGCTTTTTTTTCTCTTTCTTTTTGATGCATGTTTGAAATTAGGGCTATCAAATGGGTTGGCTCGTGCCCACTTAGGCTGCAGACCACAATATAGCAACTCGACCCATTTTAAGGGAGGTTTGTAGTCTTAAACTTGCTAGACCCCCTTTTTTTAACCTATTTAGCTTCTAAAACAAAATCTGATCGACTATACACATTGATTTTGCAAAAAATTCATGTTTTGATGAAATAAAAATTAACGTTCTTAAATTAAATATTCTCAAATCATAATCTTAAATCTATCTTGAAGTCTTTAACCATGTCCATGAACCAAAATAAACAAACATAAACTAGAATTAGCATCCAATAGACATTTACATAACCACATCCACACATAACTATTACAATAATTCATAATACCAAACTAATTCAAAACAATCAATAACTCATGAATTTTTCCTCCCCAAATCAAGACAACCACATCAACTAATTCAAGATATCACAATCACAAATTCAAATTCAAGTTCAAATCAATAACACCAAACTAGTTAACTAAGTCCATGATTAGTCCAAATCAAACACAAACTAACCAAAAATCCAAGTCCAAATGAAATACAAACTAACTCCAAACTAAATCCAATGTAAGTTTAAATTCCAAGTCTAAATCAAACACAAGCCAACACTAAACTAAGCATCTAAATATCCAAATTATAAGTTCAAATGGTCAAGTCCCAAAACCAATAGAAAGTACAAATAATCCATTTTAAAAAGTCTGCACTCTTTAAACTCCAAATTATTTCAGGTGCTTCATTAAAGAACTTCATCCTTTCTTTCCAATTTTGGAGATCATCCATCATTTTCACCTACACATGTAAATATCAAAGAAATTGGTAGAGAAAATATAGTCATATATAGCAAGTATCAATAGAAAAATATCAAAAAATCAAAATAACTTCTAAATATGTAATAATACCATCAAATCACATTTGAATCCTCTTTTTCCTTATGTTAAGCATTTTTCTTTTCCTTATTTTCAGTTTTCTCGTTCTCCTTTGGTTCTTCTTCATCAACTACAATACATAATAAGTTAGAAACAAATAAAATTAATAAAAATGATAGCAAACACTAACTTTAATGCTATAAGATGTTAATAATAAATGTTACCATCAAAATCAAAGCATGAATCCAACTACGAGTAAATAAAAGCTTGGACATTTCTATGGAGAAAAGAATTGTGATACTTACTTAAAATATAAGCACCAATGTTGAAAGCTAACTCTGATGCAACCATAGTAATTGGGATACAAAGGACATCACAAGCCATGATAACTAAATTAGGAAATCTATGACTTTGAGACTTCCAATATTGCAATATATCCATATCTTCATGTGCATTCATATTAAGCACTAGCTCATCCAAATAAATATCCAATGAAAACTTGATGTTCTCAGATTCAAGTTGATAATCAATGTTTTTCATTTCCTGAACCATTTAAAATAAACATAATGATTAAAGGAATTAAAAACAATAAAAAAGTAACAAGTTCAAGATAAAGGAAAGAGTAAAATCTTACATCAGAAATAACTATCATTCTAAGAGCATTCATTCTAGGGCTAGAAGAGTTCCAAGGTAGAAATCCAAATCTCCTATTAGAATTTGAAGCATTATTTGGTGATCTATATCTTGAGTATTCACCAAACAAAAAGTACAATTTCCTCTTGATCTTGGCCACCTTTTCTCCACAAGTATATGGAACAACTTGATTAGGACAAAATTACAAGACGTGGAATTTAATGCAAGGATCAAGAATAGCCTAAGAGAAAGTATCATGCTATAATCTCTCTAACATTTATCAAACTTTTCTTTCATTGGTTGAGCCGTTCTTTTTATCACTTCATCATCACTTTTTGCATTTTCTTTCAACAAGTACTCAAACCTCCAAACTTGCATGAAATATAAGTTGAATATAGGATAAGATTGACCCAACATCAAAGTAGCGATTGTATAAAAAGGATTCAAGAATTTACAAATTCATTTTCCTCTTCTCCACTCTTTAGGTGTTGGGCAAAACTTATAATTTATATCTGTTAAAAGAGGTTTATGGAAAGCCACCTTATATTTTAAAGCACTTTCCAACATCAAATAGGTGGGATTCCACCTAGTGGATACATCCAAGCACAAACCAGAATCACTAAGTTTAAGTTGGCTAGTAATTTGCTTAAATTGGGTCATTCTTACCTCTGATATTCTCACATATTTGATACTTTCCCTGATGTTAGACAAAGTTGAACTAGCCACTTTTAACCCATTTTGAACTATCAAGTTCAATATATGAGTACAACATCTCACATGAAAGAACTCACCCTCGCACAACAAGCCATCACTGATATTAAGATTTTGCTTCAGCAAATCTTTCATACAATCATTAACTGATGCATTATCCAATGTGAAAGAGAATATTTTTTCCTCTATTCCCCATTCAGTCAACAATTCAAGCAACTTATTGGATAATTGATGTCTCGTATTTGGAGGAGGCATGTGGCAAAAGGAAAGTATTTTACTATTTAACGTTCACTTATCATCAACAAAATATGTAGTCAAGTTTATATAATCTTTATTTGTGCAAGATGTCCATAAATTAGAAGTTAAGCAAATTCTACTCAGAAGTTTACCAAAAAGATTATTTAACTGTTCCTTTTCAGAAATATAGAGTTTTCAAACATCTTATGTAGCTATGTTCCTAGAAATTATTTGTGTATCAGGGTATAAATATTTGGGTAGTTCCCTAACCCTTCTATACTCAACAAATAAAAAAGGGAGATCATGTTCAACTATAGCCATGGATATCATTTCACGCATAACATGTTGATTAACTTGTCTTGCCCTTAACTTTCTTGTGTGATCAAGCATCATGTTACCCAAATCATGATATTTAGGAAGCTCACGACAATCGGGGATATGATGCATCAAAGTAGAAGTTTCATTTTTACAACCACCACCTATATACTATTTCCTACAACCTTTACATTTGGACCTTATTTTTCCATCTAGACCAACTCCTTAATTAGTAAAATTGTCCCCAAACATCAGATGTGGTGCTTTTTTCTTTTCTTTTTTTGTTTCCAGAAGTGCTAGTGTTTACTTGCAAATGGTTGGTTTTTAGTTTCAGTAGGAGAATTGTCCTCAAATGCTTCATCATCATCCTCATCCAACAAGATGTGTTCAATCACAAGACTAAGATTAACAAGCTCATTTATATAAACATCTATAACTATTGCAAATAAATTCAAATCACAATATTCAATATTCAATATATTTAAACTCAATTAACAAGCTTACACTCAATAATATATTTACATTCTTAACAAAACTACAAATTTACATTATCAGTCAATAATAGATTTATTACGCATAACATATTAACAGGTTTAAACTTAATAACAGGTTTAGACATAATAGATTATTTACATTCACTAAAAGCTTAAATCATATTTATTATAACAACACAATACCCATAGCATTATAGCACAACAGCCAACGATCAAGAGAGACATTAAGATAAAGATAAAGAGACAGAGAGATAGACACAGAGAGAGAGAGAGAGAGAGAGAGATAAACCTGTTACGATTGCTAGGTTGCTGCGGATGCAACAAATGGTCGGTGGTGGACTTGCAAGCCGCGTCCTATGAGTGTGGATGACTAATGAGTTGCGTGATTGCATTTACTGAGCTACGTTTGATGAGCTTCCTTTTGTTTGGTGTGTGGTAGGTAGCAAGTTCCTCTAGTCTGGATTCGCCTAGCTATGTGCACAAGAGAGGGAGATAAGGATAAGGTGAAGGTAGGAGGAAGAAGGTTGTTGAAGGTTTAATCATCCTAGTGCCTCTTGACACTTCATCATTTCTCATAGTAATTTTGATAGTTCATTTTCTTCGATTGAAATTGACTTCAACAACTCGCTTAGAATCTCTAGGCACTGGGTGGTCCAAGACTTGTGGAATTTATCTTTGGTCATAGCTTCTTCCCCTAGGTTGATTACGAGAAAAACATAGCCTTTGAAATATGCTCTGTCGAATTGTCTCGGATTGCCCCCCATGCCCCACTCTTTCTTTAAGCTGAGGTCTCTACTCCTATCTAATGTTCCTCTTGGAATTATCATAGCTCAAAGATCTAGTATTCTCCATTACTTTTATCAATTCTAGTCTCCACATTAGCTTAGAGTAGTGCATAGGTTAGGAGATTGAAGCCTCCTTCTTAGCACGCTTACTTTTGGCTGAGATGGAAACTATATTGATAGTAGCTGAAAGAAAAAAAGATTGGTGTCTACAGTTTATCTAGGAGTTTAAACCGTCCTGCTTTCAAGACCTTTTGTATAATGTTACGAAACACAATATAATTATCGGTATAGTGTGAGTAAAAATTATGCCATTTGCAATACTTCATATTTTTAATTTAATATGTTGGAGGAAGCTTACGACCTTTTGAAAGCTTCATCTATTTGTCTTTGACTAAGAAGTCAAAGACTTGATCTATTTTTAAAATGTCAAATAGATATGCCTCCTTTTCCTCAATTTTGATTTTTTCTTTTCCTTTAATAAGAGTGAGGATAGGAGAAGTATATGGCTTGTATCCCAATAGTTCAGCAACCATGATTTCTCCTTGCATGGTTCCCTCTTCATCCCTACTTCTTCCTCGACCGAGTCACAATCAACTCATGGAATAAGCATTCCATACCTGCCCAGCTTTGCATAGAATTTGAAGGCAAGGATTAATACCATGTCAATGCTACTCCTGTTAAAAATAAAGGGAAGAGTTATAACTTTAAAAAGTGATTCTGGCTAGCCTCGACACATTGAGCTATGAGTCGACTAATGTGAACCATTGGAGATTTATCATCCTCCTCAGAAAAGGTGTTAAATTTTGGAGTTCTATAACCTTTTGAAAACTGAACCCTATCCACTTACTTAGGATATGGTTTTCTACATACTGGCCTTTCTAGGGGCCTTAGTGGAACACCAAAATGCTTCTTCATAACCTCAACTATCATATTTGGATCAATCAATTGGGGCATAGTCTTTCTTGGCTCAGCACACGATTGAGGTTAAATGGGTACAGCCTACCGATTTGCCCGTTATTCAATTCCTTGATGCATTCTATTCTAGGGTTGAGCACATGGTGGAGGGTAAGTCGACTGTTGATGTATGTGCACATATTAAGAAACATAAGCTGGTGGTGCAGTATAGGTAGACTGAAATGATCCTATGGGCTAAGTCACATACCCTCCAATCGGTTGAGTGTTGGTTCCTAAATTATGAATAGCCCATTGGGCATCCCTTTGAGTCCAATTCATTAGAACTAATGGATCAGCTATTAGGGTAGGATTAACATATCCAAGTTGGTTCAAATTATTAGTGGAACTACCCTAAGAGTTTGCACCTCTAAGAGGCAATTGTAAATTTCCTAGTACATTGAGGGGCCTTTTAATCATTTGCACTTGGCTGTATTAAGACCTTTGAAGCTCTCTAGTGCAAGCCATAGTTTCATTAACAATCTCAAGCATGATTCCTTGCATAGCCTCAATCAAATGACCCTAGACATGTGACATTTCCTTTTGTTATTGTTAAACTAGCTGCATCTCATTTTGCACCATTAGCTTTACGATTTCAGTTAGTTGCTTAGACATTTTATGCATCAAATCCTTTACACCTGCATCAATTTATTTTCTGATGAAAGAGGTTCACATAATGATCAGCTACTTTTCCTCATGTCCAGTCTGTGTTGAGCTAGACACATTAGAAGATGCTATCATGGCTTTAAGTGGTAGAGAGGCAGAATCTGTACTCGGCTGCTCTGAGTCACCACTTGAAGTTAGTCAAGGTAGCCACTACATAGTTGGTTGCCCCCTTCTTTCTGCTTTGAGACCAGACTTTCATTTGTTGAATTCATGTTGATGGTCTTTCTGGATCTTAGATTCATATGCCAAGCATGATCTAGAACAAGAACCACAATCTTTCGCTGATCTAACCCTGGATGTCTTACCGGGCGTGCCAAAAATATGTTGGATAAAAATGTAATGGGCTAAACTGCTCTAAGAAATCTATTCGAGAACAAAATCCTAAAGATTACCTTAATTCAAGCGATTTGTACCAAAGAGGGTATTTAGCCCCTTAGCAAATGGATTTCTCAATCAACTCACTCAAGTAAGTATTGAGCAAGATCGATCAACGAAAGATTGAGTAGAAACTAAAGTTAAATTAAAGTATTAAGAATTCATATAAGCTGAAGTCTTAATACGAAAACAAAGAAAATGGCAAAAGCCTAAACATAATGCTAATGAAAGTAAAAAATATTTTAAAAGCTAATAGTCAAATTGGCATGATGTATGTTCATGTGTATTGGATCTTGCATGTATGAGCTCTTATATTCTTCTTAAATTTTTGCCACTTCTCAATTATATGTACATAATGGCTTTCAACTAAGTTCCCATGCACCTACATTCTCACTTAGTGGCAACCATCACCTAAACTTGGCATTAGTTTCCAACCAACTTCTTCTTCTTCAATAACTGGACCTCAGTTCAATCCTCGGCCCAAAATTATTTTTTTAGCCGATGAATGCTTTCTTGAACCCACATACTCATCCTCACCCATTTTTATTAACCAAGCCCATCTTGGAATTTATGCTAGCCTATAAGTAATTACCTTCAGCTTCTTCAATTAAACACTCACCTAATAATTAATTATGGTTCTAGCAGAATTGAAAATTATGATAATTAGATTAATTAGCTAATTGATGGCTTTGGAAAAAAGATAAGTAGTTACCTATATTAGTGATAATTGTTAGCTTAAAAAATTATAGTGACATAATTAAATTTTTTTTTACTATAATTGATTTTTTATTTTTAAAAATATTTAGTTGCTTGCATTAAAAATTGAAGTTCTAGTTTATTGTTAGGTTAATGGTTATTTCAATTTATTTTTGTAAATAAGTATTCTAAAATTAACAATTTCACAAAATGAAGAAGAATTTCCATTGGGAATATTGGAAGGTGCACCAAGTGATGATATTGGATGGCATTTCGAAACACCGGTACTTGGGAATCAAAATTACATCACATGCAAACTTTGTGGAAAAGTAATAAAGGGTGGTATTATAGACTAAAGCAACACATAGCACACAATAAAGGACATGTAGTAGGTTGTGCTGGAGTAACTACTATGGATAGGAAGAATATATGATGAAACTTCTTTTGGATGGTGAAAAAAAATGACTTTAGAAAAAGAAAAGAAGATTTTGAAGTAATCTTAAGAGGAAATGATGGAGAAGAAGACATGCAAGAAAGAAATGGATGAGTTTAGCTACACAAGAAAGCCTTAGATCATACTGTGAATAGTAAGATAGACAATGATCCAGGCAACAAATGAGAGAATTTTGAAATACACATGAACCAGGTGGGAGCTCTACTACAAATGTTAGTGAAGTATCAAAACCACATGACATTTCTTTTGCTTTGAGGTCCTTAGATATTAATCTTGTGAGAAGCAAAAGTGTGAAGCAATCAAAAGTTAGTAGAGAGATGATGAGAACACTAAGGGTGTGTTTGTGAGTTTTATTTTGGAGGGGAGCGGACGAAATGGAAAGGGGATTAAAGAGTAGTTAGAAGCCTATTTTACTTTTCAAACCATTTCTCTTCCCTCCTTTATGATAAGAATGATGGGGTAAGGTGCACTGCAAGGGTTTCCAAACCAAACTCGTGTTACTTGGAACTACATGGCTACTTAGTTACTTGGTATTATCTTCTAGTTATCTTTATCTTTATTTTAGGAAGTAATGATTCTTGTTAGTTATCTTTATCTTTTGGCCAAATATTTAGAAGTAGTAGTTAGGTTTAGTAGTATTTAACACCCATTGTTATCAACTTGAAGGTAGGGAGTAAAGTTTATTAATGCTGGCTTCTTTACGTTGATAATGTAAGAAACCTTTGTTACCTTGAGATGCATCACCTTTCCCTTTAAAATCAAAACTCACAAACATATCCTAAGGAGGAAGCTTCAAGAAGCAGTAAACAAGTTTATAATTTATGAGCATTTACCTATAAGTTTATTTGATTCTTTTTGGTTGCATAACTTAATTAGTGCATCTATTGAAGTAGGCAAAGGAGTAAAATTTCCAACTCCTTATGGAATTTCAAACGCATATTTGGAATTTGCATAGAAAATATGTTTGAATGAATAAATAAATTAAAAGGTATATGGAAAAAAAAAGAGGATTGACAATAATGTGTGATGGCTAGACTAATAGCATAAATCACATACACATTATCAATTTTCTTGTTTACTGCAGCAAGGGGACAATTTTCTAAAATCTATTGATGTCTCTAGTGTTGATACTAGAAATACATATTATTACTTTCATTTGCTTGATAAAGTTGTAGATGAAGTTTGGGAGGAATATGCATTCTAGGTGATTACTAATAATAAAAAAGCACTAAAAGCAGTTGGTAAAAAATCGATATAAAAAAGGACACATTTGTATTGTTTTGCACGTGTAACTCATTATTTGGACCCTTTTTTGGAGGATATAGGAAAGAAGAAAAATGTTAAAACATTTTTAGATGATGCAAAGGAAGTGACAACTTTCATTTAACTATATATGGACCATAAATATGGTGAAGAAATACACTAGATAAAGGGAAATTGTTCGTCCTACAGTTACTCACTTTGCAACACAATTCTTGTAGCTTCAAGCTATTGTGAAGCAAAAGCAAGGATAGAAATATGCTTAGCTTTGTAGAAGTTAGAATATTTAAGTTTATGAAAGAGAAAATGAGACTTGCAATGGAAGCAAAGAAAATTGTTCTGGATAGTGATCTATGGACCAAGGCCAATGATGTACTAATAGTATTTGAGCCAATTATTAAAGTTTTGAGGCTGGTTGATGGTGATGAGAAGCCAACAATGGATTTTACCTATAAAGCTAGAGATCAAGCCAAATAATCCATCCAACAAAACTCTCGTTATCATAAGATATATAATCAAATTATAGACAAGCGGTGAAGATTCATGCATTTTGAGCTTCATTTTGCAAGTGTGCAGAAGATGAATATAAAATTTTATGTTGCTATATAAAATTTTACAATCATGGCTTTATGCACAATGATTAATTAACTTACTTTTCGAGTTATTTGCTTAACCCACAATTTCAATATGGAGTTCAACATGGGTTAGATGATTACAAAGAAACTTTTGATGGAACTAGTAATATTATCATAAAATTGGAAATAAACATGGATAATCGAATTAAATCTTTGAATCATGTGCTTTTGAACTTTAACGTGTAATAGTAAAAGTTCTTAGCCAGATAACTTCAGCCACAAATTATGAGAGAAATTTGAGCATGTTTAGTTATATCCATACAAGAACAAGAAATGGACTGAAATATAAAAGGTTACAAAAACTTACCTTCACATTTTATAACATGAAGTTAAAAATGAGACATGAAAAGGAGAGAAGTCAAGAAGAAACAGAAGTTGGTTTCAATCTAATTAAACTTGATTACGTATTTCAAGAAGATGATTCACTTGGATTGAAGAAAGAGAAGGGCCACTATTAAATGGAGTACAAAATTTAGGGTGGTTGCCAAAAGTTGATACCGATGATGAAGACATGGCAGGTGGTGATGATGATGATAATGACATAAGCTCGAATGAAAATTGTGGCGGTTTAAGTCCTCCAATTAACATAGTGGTAGTGGTGTTCATGATGTAGAAGCTGGAAAAAGTCATAACGATAACGATAATAATGATGAACATAGACAAAATGAGTCATACCAAGAGGTATCATACCATTAGTGTGATGCAAGTCTATTGATTGATATGAGAGTATCTAGGCCAAATATGTTTCCTTTTGGTAGTTCATTGGGTGATAGTAGAAGAGGTGGACCAGAGTTTAGGGGAGGAAAAATATAACAAAATGTTACACTTGAAGATTTTTTCATTTCTAGTATTGTACAAAGTTTTGGTGATTTTGATATTGGTGAATTATCAGAGAGTAGTCAAGGGTTTAATCCACCATTATATCAATATCCTATATTTTGGTACATATCATTAATGTCATTCTACTCAAGTTGCACCATATCATTTATCTTCAATGAATTATCAAGATTCTTATTGGTTATGTCTTTGGACAAGTAGATGGTAGATTTTTTGGTTGTCTTTGGACAAGGAGCAATTTAGAATGACACTCAAAACAAAAGTAGAAGTTAAGATTTGCCACGCCATTTTACCATGTCGTAATAATTGTCATGTAAGTTCAGTTTATTATCTTTAGTTACTTAAATTATGTATTATTGTTTTAACTTTAATAATTTGTTTTATTAGTTCAAAAAAATAAGTGAGATTTGATTAATTATTTGTGCACTACTAATAAAAAATTATCCTATGATGCTCTTACATTTTTTAAATATTAATTATCGATTTCTATAGTGTTTTCTTTTGTAATAAAATCATATATTTAAATGGTAATTTTGTTCTTTGAACAATTGATAGCTTCATCCAAATTGTAACTCAATGTGTTTCTTTAAGCAAAATCTGTTGTTATCAAATTCCTTTAAATTATGTGTTTTTATCAAATTTACTTGAAATTTGTTGTTTAAATTTAAATACTATTAGATTTCTTATTCCCTTGCTATTGTCATATTTATATATTTATGTATATGCTTAGATAATATTTTAAAAGACTTATTTAGAGTGTGTTTGTTTGGGATTATTTTGGCAAAAAATCATTTTTTCGTTAAAAAATTAGTTTTCGTATGTTTGGTTAATTTTTTAAAAATAATCATATTCTCAAAAAAATTATTTTTCAGCTTTTTCTGCTACATATAAAATTTAAGTTTCAAAATTATTTTTTTAAAAATTGAAATAAATGTACCCTTATAATCATTGTACTAGTAATTATATTATGTTTTATTATAAAACCAATTCAAATACTTTATTGAGTTGATATAAAATCTTAAAATGTTAATAAAAATCTAAATAATATGTGAAATAAAGTTATATAAAAAATCACAATAATTATGATTTTTTTTTCCTTTTTAGATTTTGTGCAAATTTTGAAAAAATTCACATTGCAGAAGCGGCAACCTGCATCACAGCAACGACGGTAACCACAATTAACGAACTACTAATCACGACTGCAATTTAAAAAAGCTTACTCGAAAGCACAAAACTTTTTTACGCTAAAGAAATCAAGCGTGTGTTTGGAAAATTCGTTTGCAGGGGTTAGATCTAATTTTGGTTCTTCAAAATCGATTTCGAGTAATTTATGTGTTGTTTGGTTGTGTATATTCAAAATTAATTTTTATTTTTAGAATTAATTTTAGAAAAAAATAAAATTTTTTATTTTATATTAAAATTATTTATAAATATACTATTAAATATAAAATATGTTTGTTTGAGATTATTTTGTTAAAAAATACTTTTTTTATCAAAAAATTAATTCTCTTCTATTTAAATAAATTTTTAAAGATAATCATATTTTTAAAATAATTTATTTTCAATTTTTTTTATATAAGTTAAAAAAATAATATCTAAAAAATTAATTTTCAATCATATATAAAATTTAAAATTATTTTTTTAAAAATTAAAATAAATACCCATAAATACTACCCCAAAATTAATTTTAATCAAATCAATTCTTATAAAATTAATAATCAATAATACCTAAAAATCAAAATCAAACACGCTGCAAACGGTTAAACCCTATCTTATCCCCGATTTCTGGTATTCCTGGAAGAACCAGCTGAGAGGCACCTCCAGTTCGCTCCATCGATACGCCAGCAGCCATGGCTATCCTGGCGTTGCCCCTCGTCATCTCATTTCTCAGGCCCCATTCCTCCCCACTCTCCCTCCTCCGCCGCGCCTCACCCGCCGCCACAAGGCTGCCTCCCCTCCTCCTCCGCCGCCGCCAATTGGCCTCCCTCCCCGTCTCCGCCGCATCCGCCACCCCTCCCTCTTCCGTCTCTCACCATTCTTCTTCTTCTTCTTCTTCTTCTTCTTCTGCCCGTCCCATCACACTCCCACACCAATCCTCTACCCTCACATTTCAACAAGCCATTCAGCGCCTTCAGGTCTTAACATCCCCTACTAAGTTCAATTTTTTGGCTGTTTTATTCGGCTTGTGGTTTATGATAAAACGCGAATTGAAGATGTCGTTTGATGCATGTAGCAACCACATTTAGTAGATAAAGGCTTAGTTGTTGTTATTATCGTTGTTTTTATTCAGTTTGTGAGAAGTGAATTGCGAAACGGTCTTTTTTTTTTTGGTTTAATTCTTTTGTTGTTTTGGTGTTGATGTTGCAGGAATACTGGGCTTCTGTTGGATGCTCCATTATGCAATGCAGCAACACAGAGGTAATTTACTTGCTGCGTTGCCAATGATCCACTCTATTTTCTACTAAAGTTGTTTGTTTCCTTCTTCTTCATAATTTCTTTTTAATTAAGATATGAGTTCAGGAAATGAAGTCAAGTTTTGAACTTTGGAACATATATTCAATTATAGTAAAGAAAACATTTTATGGGATTATAATTATTTCCCCCTTGTTTTTGCTACTGATTGCAATTTACACCCTCTATCCACTTTTTTTTCCTCGTCTTTTTAAGGTTGTTGGGTAAGAATTATGGTTCTTGCCACTGATTGTAATCCAATACACTAGATATTGGTGTCTATATGCTGGGGTTATGGCCATTAGTTACGAGTGGTGACATTTTTTTTGTTTTTTTTGTTCTTTATGTGTGCTTAAATGTGTTTTTGAACTTTGGCATTGTCTTTGATACAATACTTCTTTTTGGGCTATTTTGTGCAGGTTGGAGCTGGGACTATGAATCCTCTTACATATTTAAGGGTTCTTGGTCCAGAACCATGGAATGTTGCGTAAGTATGCTTTAGATGTAAATTCATTGGTTTATGGATCAATTTTCCCAAATATCCATTTGGTTCAATAGAAGAAGTTTCCGGATAATTAGTTTTGGAAATGAATGAATTTGTCCTCTTTTGCTATAAGCAAAGGGGTTCAACTAAAGCTTGGGGGGGTGTTGGGCAACTTAAAAAATCAAGTTAACATGGTATAAAATAAAACCAGTTTAACCTGTTTGAAAATGAACAGGTATTTTATTATACGGTGTTTGGTTTGACAACTTAAAATATTAGTTATATATATCTTGGATAGAGAATGCTACATTCGTCAAACAATAATAGAATCATGTACGCAGTTCATAATATTGGTTTCTCATGGAGTCGCAGAAAGCATGAATTCATTCCGGAATTTGTATATAAACCAAAACAAAAGAGCCACAGTAATTCATGCCAACAGAGATAAAAGTGCATTGAGTTTCAATTTTCATACAAACTTGAAAAGATTCATGTCTTTATTCATCTTGTTAGGTGATGGATATGAATTGTGAAAGGATTTGTAGACAATGTCAATGGAGAAAATAAGGATTGGCAGGAAGTAATAAGAAAGAGAAATTTGGGATAAGATAAAGCCAATTTAAAATTGGTTTTTCTAGAACTGGTTTTGGACTAAAATTGGTTTAGATAAAAACCAATTTTAAAATATTTACTGGTTTGGTAGTTTTAAAATATTTACTGGTTTGCCAAACACCATTTATTTAAAACCTAGCTCCATTGTACCTAGTTAGCCGATTTTTCTAGTTTGTTAAATACTCCCTAACAGAAAATTTTACCGCACAACTATAAAACCAACAATGTTATATGAGACTGAATGTTGGGTGGTAAAAAAACCAACAAAAAAAAAAGAAGCTAAATGTTGCAGAGAGGGGGATGTTACAATGTATCAGTTGACACACTAGACAAGATAGGATTTGCAATGAATGCATTAGAGAGAAAGTTGGTACAGCACCTATTGTGGGAAAGATAATAGAATCTCGCCTTAGGTGTTTGGACATGTGTGGAGAAGGCTTGTAGAGGCCTTACGAAGGAGAGTAGATTAGATGGAGGGTAGTGCAATAGTTAGAGGTAGACAAAGGCCTTGAAAAATCATAGGTAAAACTATTATAAGAGATTTAGATTTTAATACTTTAAATGTAAACATAATTTATGACAGGATACTATGGTGTCGTCTAATCCATATTAGCCGACCCCACCTGGTGGGGTAAGGCTTAGTTCTTGTTGTTGCTATAAACAAAGGGATTCAAAGTCTATATGTTATGTCCTTTTTCCCATTGTGGGATCAAAAAGTTGTAGCATGTACTGGTTGCCAAATTTCTTTCTTTTTTTGTTTTTTTTTTGTACATCAGCTGCGAGGAGGTTATGAACTGCTAACCTCATGCATATTATCAAAATCCCTTACCATTAAACTACTCCTAGTGGCTTAAATTTCATGGTTGTTAATTGTATTATATTGGAAGGCTGCTTTATTCTCTGAAAAGCTTTTGCTTCCAAGCCTACTTGAGTTGAGTGGATGGATTTTTTTTTTTTTTTTTTTAATTTTTCTTTTGGTTATCTTTTTTTGTTTTTTCTTTTGGTTGATGATGAAAGAACAGTGTGAGGGTTTTGGATCTGAAATTTCTGGTGATTTTGATTTTTATGATGGAAGATACGCAGAACCTAGCATCCGCCCTGATGATAGTAGATATGGTGAAAACCCAAATAGGCTCCAAAGGCACACTCAATTTCAGGTCAGGTTTGATATTGTGATCAAATTCAGAATGTAAAGTTATTAGATTAGATTAATTTTCAACAATGATTTGTGTTATTTTCTGCCATTGAAATTTTGGTTGCTTTCTAATCTCAGGTCATATTGAAGCCTGATCCTGGAAATTCGCAGGACCTTTTTATCCACAGCCTATCAGCTTTAGGTAGTAAATGGGCTTAATATTATCCTAATCAACTAAAATAGACTATATATTCTTCTGTTCAGTAGCCATTTTTATTTTAATTTACTAGCATTTTAGTGCACAAATAAAACAAGCTGGTATGAAAGTGGAAGGGAACTATTACGAAAGAAGTTATGAAGCTTCCTGTTAATGAAACTAAGAAGTTATGAATGTGTTCTTCAGTAATTATAATTTCTGGTTGATAATTTACAAGTTATTTCGGCTGCTTAGGCTTGTAGAGTGCCCCAAAGTCTAATTGCTAATATTTTTGATATGTCTTTGGCCTCTTTAATGCATATGCTAAAGCTGACCTCCTATTTGGTTTCCCAAGCATTTGAGTTTTAAGAATTTAGATCGGAAGTGCTGTGGTTTTGTTGTTAGGGTTTCTTGATGGTTATTGACTGTTAGTATACTAGCTGCATTATCAATAGCCGATGGTGGCTCATGGCATTGTGGCAAAAATCTGCCATCGAAATATGGTGGACGGTGTTGCAGCCAATGTTGGAAGCATGGTAGCAATATACACACACAGTCACACTCACAAAAATATACTTAAAAAAAAAAAATTTACTAGATTACTAAGTATAATAAATGATAAAAGCTACTAACATATATCAAGAACAATAAGACTAGAAACATTCTAGGAAATAAAATTCATCAGATGTATGAAAAAAAAGAAAGGAACACAATAAAATAATCAAAGTCAAATAAAAACATAGCATAATCAAAGGCATATGTCATATGTCTCATAACATGGGGGTACTGGAAAGTATAATCTAGCAAATAACAACAAATTAACACAAAATAAGATAAGGATAAATGAAAAGAGAGTGAGAATCAGAGAAGAGAGAGCAGAAATGAGGGAACTGAACTGGAAAAAAATGGAGATAAACAGAAAATGAAACAAAGAAGAGATAGAGAAAGAGATGGATTGAAATGAAAAGAGAGAGCGCAACCAAAGCCACTTGTTGGAGAATAGAGAATGAGAGAAAAGAGAGAAACAAAGAACAAAGAACAGAGAATGAGAGAAAAAAGAGAAACAGAGATAGAGAGAAAATTGAGAAACAGAGAATAGAGAATGAGAGAAAGGAGAGAAACAGAGAACTAACACTTCTTGGAGTTGTTGTTGGCCAGAGAGCTTGTTGGTTGTTGCTGGTGATGTCATTTAGGAGAGGATGTTGTTGCTGGAGAGTGGAGACTTGGATGGCTGGTTTGATGGAAGAGTAGCCATAAGGATTTTGAAAATTTCAGAAAATTAGAAAAAAGTCCCTACTCCCTAGCTTTTAAAATAATAAGGGGCTCAGGCTGCATTTTCCAACTTGGACTGCTATAACTGCCATGGCGCCTTGGCTGAGGTATCCACCATAGCCTGGCACATCCAGACTGCAATGCCACGTGTTCTCTGTTAAATGAGTCTAACAAGTACTAATAGATTTTAGGAAAGAAAGCATGAATGACTAGATTTTTGGATGCATGCATCGTCAATAGTGAATGGTATAAGATCTCAATAGCAGGGTTTAAAAGGATTGGAAGTATGTACAGATATGCATTTGGTTATCTATTGTCCTATAAACTCTACCATTTGTCAAAGATAAAATTATGTCCTTTATAAACATCTGATGCATGAAGCAATTTGGTTATTTTATGTATGTGTCATGGAGCAATCTGATCATTCTAGACATATATTTCAACGTTTTCATCATGATTTTACTTATATATGGAACGTATGTATGTTATAATTTCTGATATATTGTGTATAGTTGTGGAATGCAAATGTGTTTATGAAATTCAGTTGACCTCAAACACTTAAAACATTGCCTTAATTGCGTGAACTAATGAGGTTAAAAATCTTTCATCAGCATTGGTACTTGTGAGATTGCTTATGGCCATCTTATAGCATGTTTGGTTTTTTGTTTGCACAAAAGTTCTTCTCTTGTAGCTCTTGTCTAAACCATGGTTTTGGAGTTCCAAATACAAATCCGAACATGCACTTATACAAAGACCATAATCAGCCTCAAAAACATTTAACAAAAAGACATTTCTAAATTATCCATGTCTTCCAGAAGAAAAGTATCATCTGCAAACTGCAGATGAGACGCCACCCTCTCTGATCCCAGCTAATGACTGACATCTACTCCAACTTTGCTTGCTTTCTCAATAACAAGTGACTCAAAATATCAATTGCTAAAATGAGGAAGAAAGGTGATAAAGGATATCCTTGCGTAACAATTTGCTGCCCTTGAAACCAAGTTACTGTTATACCAATGACCATATCAGAAAAGGTGAAACAAGTATAGTTTGATTAGTTACTCAAAATGGGAAAAACATCAAGAAGTTTGTGCAGTTCTTACTATACCTTATTTTATCTATTTCTTGATTTTAGAGATCTGGGTCTAAACTTGTGGGGTGCATATTTGTTGTAGGTATTGATGTTACTGCACATGATATACGATTTGTGGAGGACAACTGGGAGAGTCCGGTAATATATATTGTTTTGGTCTATCGTTATTTTAATGTTTCATATGAAATGCCTTTTTAACTCCTTTTGTCTTTTAAATCTCATACTGGCAAAATTGTCATATACATATTGAGTATTGACATGTGCAAAAAAATGCTAAT
This sequence comes from Pterocarpus santalinus, assembly GCA_031439595.1. Lineage (NCBI taxonomy): Eukaryota > Viridiplantae > Streptophyta > Magnoliopsida > Fabales > Fabaceae > Pterocarpus > Pterocarpus santalinus. The sequence goes on along the minus strand of CM062526.1, from coordinate 9,063,013 downwards.
TGAAAATGTGTATAGGTTCTTGGCGCTTGGGGTTTGGGCTGGGAAATCTGGATGGATGGGATGGAAATTACTCAATTCACCTACTTCCAGCAGGTATCTTTTTATTGCCTAGAGAGAATTATTATTATTTATTAATGTAGAACTAAACTTGTCAGATAGAAGAAAAGATTACAAAAGAGGTAGAGAAGGATATATCCTGCTTCACTGATATGGGGACTTTTTTGTACCAAAAAGGGAAGAAGGAAAAAACAGTAGAAAGAAGACAGATTTTTTTTCAGTACTGTCACTTTTTCGTTGATTGTGACCGACCTTTCGGTTGCTGTTCTCTTGTTGGAAAAAATAAAACCCTTTTGAGTGGTTATCAATTTTACCATTTACTCTGATGTTCTCATTTCTCTTTTTCACTCCAGGCTGGAAGTCTCCATTTATCACCTGTTTCTGTAGAAATCACTTATGGCCTTGAGCGTATCCTCATGTTACTACAGGTCTGTTGGCTAATTTGCTTTTTGCTTTGCTCAGTCTCTATCATCTTTCAAATAACTTCAGGAAAGATTCATAAATTTTTTGACAGGGAGTTGATCACTTCAAGAAGATCAAATATTCTGATGGAATTACATATGGAGAGCTGTTCTTGGAGAATGAGTACTGGATTACTCTGACTACTGGCTTTTGAATTGCATTCAATTTTATTCCTTTCTTTAGTGAAATATTATTCTGAGTTATCATCAAGAATGTTTATTTTTTCCTTTTATTTATTTTCTTCTATTTTGCATTTACTTTTTTTTAGCACTTGAGAGAAAACTGTTCTGGTCTAGTGCCCATTCTCGTGGCTCAAAATGAAAATAGTGTGCATAGGACCTGGATGCTAAAAGGACAAACTGAAATACTGTAAAGCAAGAAATTAGTTTTCTTCTCTTTTGCACTGCTTACACGCTTCATTGCAGTTGATGGTTTGGTTCATTTTATTATAGTTTAATTTGTGAAAACTAGAAATTTGAAGTAATTCACAATTATATCATATTTCAACATGAATTTTGTTTGTGCACATAATGATGTTTAAAAAAGTTGCTATTATCCAGAAATCTCAACATTTTCTTGGCATGCTATCTTATGTGCGTGTTGTTAATTGAGACTGCTTTGTCTCTTAATGGTGATAATATCTTGTTTTTCTATTGTAGGAAGGAAATGAGTGCATATTACTTGGAGCATGCTAGTGTTGATCATGTTCAAAAACATTTTGATTTCTTTGAGGAGGAAGCTCGTCGTTTACTTTCTTCAGGCCTAGCAATCCCTGCGTACGTTTATGTCATTTTATTGATCTGTTTATTGTATTTATTACCCTTATTGGCTATTCTCTGTTCTTTCTATTTTTTTTTCACTGTCTTTACCTCTGATGTCTATTTGACCGCTACATGCTAGGTATGATCAGCTTCTGAAGACATCTCATGCTTTTAATATCTTAGATTCCAGAGGCTTTGTTGGGGTAACAGAGCGTGCTCGATATTTTGGTCGCATGCGTAGGTAATGCTTGTTGCCTGACATATAATTTGAATGCATTAAGGGGATGTTTGTCTAATTGCATCACTTTGAAAAAAATCTTAATCTTGTTTGAGAATTATTCCTTGAGATTTTTCACAATATTGTCCACTGTGAGTCTTACATCAAAATTTGGGTACATGGTAGTATTTTGTTCTCAATTCCTATCTTTAGTACGACGGTGTGATATTCTTGTGCAATTGATGGTGCTCTTTCTTCTATAAGAGACAAAATAATCATACTCTTTCAGTCTTAAGAGGTCTTTTGATTGGTTGTTTTGGACATCAAATTGTTATGCAGTTACTGTTCTTGACATTTTTAGTCTAGTTGCCTCGTGCAAAATTTTCCTCTCATGTCAATGAGATTTGGGAATGTAGACTTCCTTATACAATTAGGGCTTTTGTCTAGTCTTTAAAACAATGATTAGAAGATTAATATTATGTTAATGTGCTTTATGATTTATTGTTCCAGCCCTGTACAAGTTACTACTCTTGTACTACACTCAATATACTAGTATAAATACACTCACTTACACTGCCTAAATGATTATAGAGTTAGGACATCCCATTATGCTTCAACTCTTTTGAGCTTAATATTTCTTTGAGGATTTCTGGATTTTTTTAGGATTTTATAGTGTTGATTACATAATGTTTTAGGGCTTTTTTTCTGTTTTTTGTTTTTTGTTTTTGTTTTGGGTCTTGATTTCAGTGTTTCATGTTGTTTTCCTTCATTGTGGTTTTCTTCAGTTTAGCTCGCCAGTGTGCACAGCTTTGGTTGAAGACGAGGGAGATGCTTGGCTTCCCTCTTGGTTTCATCTCTGAACCTGATAATTTTGTTTTGCCAAAAGAAGTTCTGGAGGCTGCATGTGAGGAGGTTAGTTGAGTGGGTCAGTTGAGTCCCTTGTGAATGTTTAGTTTTGATTAATTTTTGGGGAAGGAAGAATTACTTTCTTTTTAAAAGCTCTATCAACAAGATATTGAACATAAAATAACCTAATCCAAACAGACCTTTACTTGCTCAAAATTTTGACATTGCTAGTATTTGAGCCAGTTATTTTTCATCAGAAATGCTGTTGATGCTTTTATTTATTAGTTTTATCTACAATTTTATCTTCATTTATTCAATGATCTTCCAATTCTTTTTGTTAATTATTAGAGATTTAGACTTTTGGGCCTTTACTTAACAGCTTAAGCTTGTAGGAGAGTTGGTCTTTGACATGATATTAGAGCTTCTATGACTAAGTGGATCAGAAAAGCTTAACAATGGTGAGGGCTACGACTTACAACTAGATGATTTATCTTTTGATGGTTTTTTGAAAGGGCAATAGGCAACATAGTTGTTTCAATTAGAATGCAGAATAATGAAAGCCATGGTGTTATCACCTAGAGTATTCAAGCAATATAAAGCCATCTTAAACATTAGCCCAAACTGGATCCACAAACATAAAGTTTAAAGAATGAAAATCAAAAGGTGCACTGTACTCACTTGTTTTGGATTCATATTGTGAATTTGGGATGTATACTGATTCCTAATACATATTGTATAGCAATACTTTAAAAATTTGTAGGTATCATTGTTTTAGAGAGCATTGCCATCTTTACTTGGATTTGGTTTGATGTTGCAATTGCTGGATATAGTTTGTTTGATTATCTATTTAACATAACTTTTTTCTTTGATAGAAAAAGAAATTTTATTAGAAGAGAAGAAAAAATTACAACGGAGGTTAAGAAATTCTCACAAAGAGAGCGAAAATTAACAACTAAATCTTATGTGGAAAGAAGCCATGCAGCAAAGCATGCCAATCCCTTTGTAGTTGGATAAAGGAACAGCATTTAAACACAAACTTAATAGACAAGATTTATGAGCTATTCATCCCTAGAGTAAAATATTGGCATTAAGAATTACATGATATATCGAGACTAAATGATGTTAATACTTAGCAGCTTGAATACGAGTTTCTTTATTTATTATTGCATATGCATTTCTTTATTATTCAGTATGAACTTCTAGCCTTTCTTTGGTTGCAGGTGCATGATCAGTCAAGAGCATTTGTTCTTGAAATTGGAGCTGAAGAGATGCCCCCTCAAGATGTTGTAGATGCAAGCAAGCAAGTATAACTTTTTTTCATGTGATTAAAATCATGAAATTTTCTTATCTCCAATTTATTGTCTGTGGAACTATCTTCTATTGACAATTATATTTTTCCTCTTTTTCAATTTTTTTTTTAAATTTCAAGTACTTTCATTCTTTTTTTTTTTTTTGGGGAACTATTTCAACCATTCCCAAGATATTTGTTAGTATCCTCCATTACGTTTTTTATTAAGTTATTATTGTTCTCCATCATTGTCAAATATTGATTCCACTCTGCTGGTTATTGTAGCTGAAAGATTTGATGTTGCAATTATTTGAAAGACAGAGGTTAAAGCATGGCAAAGTGCAAGTTTTTGGCACCCCACGTAGATTAGTGGTGAGGAAACAAACTTAATTTTGTGCACAACTTTTTTTTTTCTAGATGCTTTGCATTATTGTAATCATTGTATTCTGGGATATAGCTGTTGTTTTCTGCATTCTGTCTATAATTTTTTTCAATAGTCTCGTGTGTTTCCTTACTTATCACAGGAAAAACAAATAAAAGGAATGAAAGAACAGAAGAAATAACAGAAATAACAGTGATGGATTACCATTTGATACAATGATACTCCTCTTGTAAGTTTGGTATTGCCTGTAGACAAGGAAAAACCATTTGAGCTCTTGCAAACTTGTTAGGAAATCTTTTTCTTGTAGTGACTCTCTATATTAAGTATATCTGCCCTGATAGGATAATTTAAAATTTTAGACATTGGATTATTGGGGGATTTTTTTTCTTGCAAACCCCGATTCCAAGTGCTTTCTTATCTCCCAACTCTCAAAGGTTCATTATTTCACAAATCCATCTGGAAATCCAAATGTCCTTCACTTCTTCTGAGGTCTAAGTCATTTGTTTGGACTGTGGACTGCAGCACATAATAGAACCAACACAATTGACTTGTTACAGATTTGTAGGCCGTAAATCTCAATAAGCATCATACAGTAGTCTGAGAGTTCAATTGTAAAAATCCTGATGTTCATTGATCAATTTCCTCTTAGTCATATTCATACAACATTGTATTAAATTCTTTGTCATATTCAGCTAATAACAGATGCTTTGGAGGCTTTCTCATTGGATATTGAGAGAGAATGGCGATGCAGTTCTTTTAGTGATTCTTTGTTCAACATAGAGAGATTGTTGATATTGGCTTACTTGATGATGTATTTTCTTTTTTAAACATTATCTTGGTTTTGAGATTTTATGGTTTCTTTAAGGAGGATATTTCAATCTCTGCTTTTGTATGCTGTTCCCCTCTTTTCTCTAAACTTCTATAATCTTCAAAAGGGATAAATTCAAATATTAGAGTCCCTTCTTCCTTTGTTTAATCTTACTCACCTATCCAATACCTCAGGCACTAGGATTTGGACTCTTGACTCTTCTGGTATTTTCTCATATAAATCTCATATAAATCTTATTTTCAATTCCTGACTTCCTCTTCTAATATAGACAAGTTTCTCTTGGACAAACTCATTTGGATATTTAAATCTCTCTCCAAGGTCAAAGTTTTTGTTTGGACTGCAGTTCTTAATTGGATTAATACTAATGACATGCCCTAGAAGCGTAGGCCCCTCATGGCTTTGTCCCTTAATATGTGTATAATATGTGGTTTAGATTTTGAATCCAAGACTCATCTTTTTTTGCATTGCCCTATGACGAGATCTTTTTGTATTAGGCTTTTTGGGATCTTTGGAGAATCGTGGGTTTGTCTTAAGGATATTCATGAGTTTCTTCTCACTAAGTTCAGAGGTTTTGGCTCTTGTAAAGAAACTAAGATTCTATGGCAAAGCTCAATTTTTGCACTGCTCTGGTGAATTTGGTTGGAAAGAAATTCTAGGATTTTTAATGATTCCTTTTCATCAATTGATTTTATTTGGGATAGGATTACTTTTTTGGCTTCCTTTTGGTGCTCAGCTCATGGTTTGTTTAATGGTGTTTCTTTAGCTGATATTCAAAGGGATTGGTATGTTTTATTACATGGTTCATCCCTTTAGGTCTTAGCAATATCTTTTTGTATCTATGTGAGGATGTCTCATCCTCTTTGTACATTCCATTCTCTTCTAATAAAATTTCTTTTTCTATCAAAAAAAAAAAAAAACAAAAAAAGGGTGTCTCTTTGCCCCTAAACTTGCCATGGGGAGAGGACTTTGTTTATGGCTTATCTTTATGTTTTCTTTGATAGAAAAAGAAAATTTTATTAGAAGAGAAGTGAAAGAGAAATTTTTGTCTGTGGCTTATCTTTGGTGTTCTGCTCATATCCATTTTAAGGGAGTTATCATTTCTCATATGCAGAGATTGGAAGCTTTCTTGCATTCTTGATATTTTAAAGTTCCTTGCTGTTTCTTGTCTTTTATAGAGTGCTTGTTATTCGTCATTCCTTCCCGTCATTGTACCTTCCCTCTTTAAGTTCTCTCATTAGTAAATCTATGTTTTCTGTAAAATAGAATATTGTATGTAAAGAAATTTGCAGTAGTCCCTACTTAGGATTTAATAGACAGAATGGTAAATTCTAGAATTGAAAGTCGTGCAGTTATTGCAATGCATACATTATAAAATTTTCAATATCTGGAAATGTTCTTGCAAAAAATAATAGTAATTGTATCTGTTTCCTGTTTTGAAATCCACAGGTTGCCTTTGAAGATCTTTCCACAAAACAAGCTGAAATGGAGGTTGAGGTTCGAGGCCCTCCTGTTTCAAAAGCATTTGATCATGAAGGAAACCCTACAAAGGTTTTAATATGCTTGAATAGTTTTGTAATCCTGAATTGAGGGTCAAGGACTTCTGCCTTAATTTATTTATTTCATGTCAGGCCATTGAGGGATTTTCCCGTAGATACTCTGTTCCACTGGACTTGGTATACCGAAAGGTTGATGGTGAGTATCTAGAGACAAAGCAGTTGTTGAGTGGGTTGGTTGTGTTTCTTTTGGTTCTACTCTTTACACCATTATTATTTTGTTTTATATTGTTGGTTTTCATTGTACACAAAGTAAATTATTACAAATGGTAAATAGTTAAGGTACTACCACGTATTGTCGCTTCCAAATGTAACTGATTATAAGTTTAGATTGATGTTTTATGTTGTTTGTAGCTCATGGAGGATTCCTGTTCCTTCTGTTTTGTACTTTTTTCACTCATTACATTCTTTTTTTCTTTTAACCCAAAAAAAGAAGCCTATAGAGTTATATAGCCACTCATCAATACTGCAGAAAAATGATTGACTTGATGCATTTTTATCTGCTGCTTTTTTGGAAAAGAAAGTTCATGCTATTAGATTATGCTTCAACACTCAATTTGATTTTCAGTGAATTGTCCTGTTAATATGTCACTGTTGCTTAATCCCATACCTTAAAGTGGTACTTCAGTTTAGTTTCTGGATATTGCAGGGAAAACAGAATATGTTTATGCTCGTGTAAAGGAGCCTTCAAGACATGCTTTGGAGGTTTTCTATTCTTCTTTATTTTTAAAATCTTGCCTTTCTATGTTTGTTTATATTTTCTGTATAGTGAGTTCCTTAAATTAATTAATATAATATTGCAAATATTGGTGTGGGTTTCTTGATGGTACATGATCCTAGAACAAATAAATAAGGGCTCGTTTGGATAACACTACTTATGATTTTTTTTTTTTGAAAGTCAAAATTCACTTTTTTAATTTTGTCTTGTTTAGCTATATAGCTTACTACTTTCCAAAAAGTCATTTTTAGTGCTTTTTGGGAAGTTAAAATATCAATCTTTGCAAAAAGCACTTTTTAAAACACTCAAAACAAGGACTTCTAGTAGTGCGCATCCAAATGCAGAATAATTTTTCATAAATTACTTTTTAGAAGTTCCTTTCACATAAGAGTTTAAATAAACTATTTATGCAAGCAAGCCCTCACATGAGGGTTTAAATAGACTATTTACGCATGCAGGCCCTAAGTCCATGTACTAACACATATTTAACAAAATGATTTTAAAATGCTTTAGAGTCAACTGAACTCTTCATCAGATAAAATGAGGCATAAGATAAGCTTGTGATATTTTACTCTTGATTTCACTGAAAAGTGCTTTATGAACTTAATAAATCTACTGTTTAAAAATGACTTTTGAGAGAAGTATAAATAAACACAATGGAATGTTGAGATTGTGCTGCTTTGATGAATGAGTCATATGTATCTCCAGTTAGTTCTATAAGTTAAACATAGAAGAGAGATGTTAATTAGGGTCCGATTAATTGAACTACCACTAACTATGAATTTATGATGTCTAATTGTTAGCAAAAAAATCCATTTCTGTGTACATTTGTAGATTATATCTTTTATTAATATGCTTAATTGTTCAGATTGTTATTATGTTTTGATAGAACAAGAGTTACAAAAAGTGAGGAGGATAAGGAATCCTCCTAAACCAAAGGGGAGAACAAAAAGTAGGAGAAGGGGAGGGGGTCAATGTAACAAAACTTTCCAATCCCTCAACATATCATTTAAAGAAACCTTGAGAAAAGTCTGTGAGCTTTGCACCAAATAGATGCAAGCTGCTGAATCTTATCCCAGATCAAGTCATGTGTCGCCAAAATCTTCTTAAAGATACCAGAGTTTTGATCAAGCCAAGTACACCAAATTGTTGAACATAGATTGCACATTGCCATAAAATTTTAGTTTAGCCTCTTTCCTTTTCCCAAAACCATGGATGCTAACTCTCAAGAATTGGTTCAAGGAGCTAGGACACACCCAACATTCATTGGAAATACCAAATAAGGAGTGCCATTAGGAAACAGCAGCAGAACAATGTAAGAACAAATGTGATACAAATTCTGAGCTAGCACTGCACATTACACGCATATCAAGGGAAATAGCTTTATGTGGCCTACAAACATGCAACTTGTCAGTAGTGTTAATTATTATTATTATATTGATTATCGCAGTCCAAATAAAAGACTTGATGTTAAAGGGAGCCTTAGATTTGCACAAAGGTTTATCAAGAAGAGAAGTATCCCTATTCATAGAATGAGTGAGGAACTCAAAGAAATGATGTATGTGAAAATTTCCCAGAAGGAATTATGGACCAAATTCTTTGATTAAGGTGAGAAGACAAGTAAATCAAGTCCGGATTATTTACCATTGAAAATAAAATTATCAAAATTCCAGGCTAATTCACTTGAGATAGACACAAGGATATATATGTTCAGATCAATCATGATACTATAGAAGAATTTTGATATGTGAATCGTACATGCATCATGTCATCTATGATTTGTTTTTGTGTTTCTTACACCCTTAGTAAGAAATTGGTCTTGCTGATGATTTATTCTACTCTTGTTAGGTTTTGTCTGAAGATTTGCCTTCTACTATTTCTAAAATTTCATTTCCAAAGACGATGCGTTGGAATTCTCAGGTACGCAGGATTTGTAAGTGTTTCTATACAACATGTGACTCTTTATCAGTGGAGATGTCATAAATTAACAAAGGATAGATAGCTTTTATCTACTTTCTTCATCTAGCAATCTAGTACCAAGAGTGACACCTTCTTTCTCATTAGACTCCTAAGAAAACTCTCTAATCGAGCATGCTAATAACATCTCTTCAAATAGATTTTTCACTTCAGGTCTTCATTGTTACATATGTTTAAAAAATAGAATTTTTATTATAACTTTCTTTTTTCTTGTTAGATTTTTTTATTGTAATTAGAATTATTTATGATAATAAAAGGATAACATTATCTTATATAATATAGTATCTTATACAATGTCACACTAAACATTGAATAGTATTAGAATTTTAACAGGTCTTATATTATTAGGCCTTATAGATTATTATCAGGTTTTATCCTATCAAGCGTGCAAAACAGGCCATTAAAGTACAGTTGTAGTACAGCTAATAGTACAATCTTCATACAATTCAACATTCATGATAGTATCCTACTAGAGGCAGGAAAAGAGAGTGAATAATTAACCTGTTTGGATGAAAAGCAACTAAATACAGTTATTGTTTCTCAAAAGTTTTATTTGTAAGAATCTTTCAGAAATTTGGCTTTTTGACCACTAGAGGAAACACTAGATAAAGCAACTATCCTTTGTTCCGTGGATTTATATATACTTGAAAATCACATCTGCTATCTTATTTTGAAGTAAAGGAAGTAACTGGATGTCTAACATGTTTCCTTTTCGTATATAGGTGATGTTTAGTAGGCCTATCCGTTGGATTTTGGCCCTGCATGGAGATGTAGTGGTCCCGTTCACGTTTGCTGGGGTGTTGAGGTAAGTTATTCTCTTTTGATATACTTTCTATTAACCATCCCCTAAACGTATGTGTTTATACTGAACTGTTTGCTTTTTGCTTCATAGGCACCATTTCAATAGATTGTTATGTGTACTGGTGTGCTTATGTAAAACTCTTTCCTTGTCTTGGGATGATTTTCAAACCTGAAACCTTCTGGCAAATGGCCAAATTCTATGAAATACTTTTCATAAGATATTAACTTCAATAATAGTTTGATCGTCCTTTTCATCAAAATAAAGAAATCAAATACTTTTTCATACTGGGAAGTCAGCTATCAGAGTTTTTATTTTTATTTTTTTTTATCTATTTTTTTATGGTTTGACATTAGAATATCAAAAGACAGTGCGGTCACTATTAACTACCTTCTTAGCTTCTATGTAGTATTTTGCAAATGGTCTTTTTAGAGGTGCTTATCTGTTAGATTGGTATGCTTTGTTACATGGTCCGCTTTCTTAAGGATCTACATGCTTTATTCTGTGTTTTTCTTGTGAGAATACCTTATCCTCTCTCTTTGGAATATTTTCTTTCTCATCAATAAACTTCTTTTTCTTGCCAAATAAAAAAAAAAAAAAGAACTGTAATATTGTGAGTTGATGGAGCATAAGATTTCATACTAAAGCAGCCAAAAGCAGAAAACGGATCAAATAGTAAAATAAGGGAAATAATATCTTGTCTGCTAAATCCAAGGGCTAGATGATACCAATTACAACTGTTCTTTTTGGCTAATTTATTTCCTTTTTATTATCTGATGGTTGAATAATACTCACCATGTTTCTTTATATAATGTAGTGGAAACTTATCTTGTGGTCTTCGCAATACTTCTTCAGCTATTGTCCAGGTGCATGCTTGAAGCTAAACTATTTATTTCGTCAACTGCAAAATGAGTTTGTTTCAGTCAATAAGAGACACAAGTACATAATGATATGATTAACCTTGAAATTACCAAAGCATGAAACGAAAATCATTTGTCCACCCATGTTCTTAATTCATTCTAGTGTCTTGCTTTTCTTTGCCTATCACTAGCATGGACATTGGAGCTTCCCATATTAACCATAGAAGCCCTCTATTTTTTTGCTTTCTTCTCTGCTTCAACCGACTTGTGCAATTGAATGGTTTATATCTCTGAGATTGATAAAAGATAAAGTGATTAAGACGAAATAAAAAATTTCAATGACTTTGGAGGATAATGTATCCTCCTTAATGTAAGAGTTACCAAAAAAAAAAAAAAAAAAAAAAAAACAATGAAGCTAGGCTGCCTAATCACTCAACAAATCTTTTTGGGAAACCCCCTTAAAACACCATGTGCTTTACACCCATTAGAAGACAAACACCTAATCTTGTCCCAACTTAGTAAATATAATCATTTTCCATTAGAAATAGCGTATGTAACTAGATTCCTTAGGGTTTCCACATGAGCAAAGGCATGCAACATAGAAAGTCAAATCACAATAACTATCACAGTCTCTGGTACAAATATAAAGCTTCTGGCTATTTCTCTCTTTCCATATCAATTGTCCTTGGTTTCGTTTTACCTCTCCATATCTCAGCATGCACTTTCATTGATGTTTTATTGTTTTTGTATGTTTTTTAATTTTGTCATTCCTGTGTAGGCTTTATGCAGAGTTCCTTTCTTCTTTCTTCTGTTACCACGGGAACAAGAGGGAAACAATCACTGTCTTAATAGTTTTGTTTTAATAGAAAGATTTCATTGTGAGCAGAAAACAGAGGTAAACAAATACTCTAAGATAATCCAATATTACAAAAGAGGAGGAAAAAAGAAAAAATGGATAGTAATTCCTTATCTTTGGTAAGGATTTCTTATCCTCCTCACTTTTTGTAATTCTTTCTCTTTGTTTCAATAAAATTCTTTTTCTATCTAAAAAATAAAAAGGGTGAAGTAAAAGGTGAAAATATAGCTCATGCTCAGATCTTCAATCAATCCCTTTGTATATTCAACCATGAAATCTCCCAAAGAAGTGACTAAAAGAAACTCAAAGAAGTGAAAACCTCAATTTCTATCTGATAGAAGTTGCAACTGGAATGATTTGTATTAAAGAAAATGCTTGCATTATGCTTCAGCATATGAAACTTACACTTCAAATCCTTTTGCTTCGTATCATTATTGTTATAATTACTTTGGTCCCTGCATAATAATGCTATCAATAATATCCCTTTATAAATTTACTTTAAAATTTTCAGTCCTCTTATTGTCTCAATTTCCCTACCCTAATTATATACAACAGTTGAGGTCAAAAAGAGATTATATACCAAAGTGATCGTGTCAGAATATTGTAAACATCTGTATGCTAGGCTGTTTATTTTATTCCATCTTCAATTATCATACACAGCATTCACCGTTAGAAAAATGTAACAAAGTGAGACCCATGAAGATTTTCTGTTGATATATGATCCTACCTGCTAGATGCATGAAACATGTTGGCTCAAGTTATTAATTCTTGTCATGAACTAATTTTCCTAAAAACTTAAGCTGCTAGGCGAAGGCATATGAATTTGGTTTATATCATGAACCAACTTTGGGCTTGAAGCGTGAAAAGGCTCTTCTGTGGACAACGCACATGCCCTCTTGAAAGAATCCGAGAGAAGATGAGAGAAAGGGAAGAAGAGAGAGAGAGAGAGAGAGAAGATAAAATCTGAAAGTGATGAATGTTATTCTGTTTTGATGAGAGTATACAACAGAATTTATATAGGCCTAGGAGCTAGACATTTGGCGGGAAAGGTGGTTACAAATTAGTTATGCTGAGCTGTTAGTGACAGCTATACCAGCTGGCACTTGAGGAGTGAATCCTCTACAACAGAAACTACTCTATTCTACTGTTTACACTATCATGCCCCCTCAATTCCAGCTGGGGTGTGCCTTCCTTTCTGATCTTGATACAGATTGCAAACATTCAGTTTTCCCTTGAGCAGTAGAAATTTTCTTTTGCTGACAGCCTTTGTCAACAAGTCTGCTGGTTGCTCATCAGTGGGAATATGGGCTATGAGTAGTTTTCCTTGCATGACCTTTTCCCTTACAAAAAATAAGCTCAGCTCCATATGCTTGGTTCTAGAGTGAAGTACTGGGTTGTGAGATAGCATCACAGTACTTAGATTATCACAGTATACCACTGGTCGGACTGCTGGAACCTTTAATTCTTCAAGTAGTGATTGAAGCCACATTATCTCTGCTGTTGTATCAGCTAAACTTCTGTATTCTGCCTCTGTGCTGGACCTTGCCACTAGAGGTTGTTTCTTAGACCACCAAGAAACTAGGTTAGGTCCAAGGAATACACATGCTCCTGATGTGGACCTTCTGTCATCTACATCTGCTGCCCAGTCAGCATCACAAAAACCCCTTAATCCCAACGGTTTATCTGAAAGTGAAGGAGATAGGAGCAGACCATGGTGCAGGGAGCCAGCCAAGTACCGGAGAATTCTTTTAACTGCTTTCCAATGACTTTCAAGGGGGGTAGACATAAATTGATAGGCTTTGTTCACTGAGAAGGAAATTTCTGGTCTCGTCACGGTGGCATATTGAAGTGTCCCAACAACTAACCTGTACAGTGTGGGATCAGTCATGGAATCGCTGCCAAGCCTAGAGTGTTTGAGGCCAGAAACCATAGGTGTGGCAATACCTTTGGCCTTATCCATTTTACTCTTTGTGAGCAAGTCTTTAATGTATTTCTGTTGCGAGAGGAGGAGAGAACCATCAGTTTGTTTATGCACCTCAATGCCCAGAAAGTAGTGCAGAGAACCAAGGTCCTTGAGAGCAAATTCTTCATTAAGTTTAGAGATGAGGGAGTCAATGAACTTAGTAGCATTCCCGGTTATGATGATGTCATCAACGTAGACTAGAATATATATAGTGGTAGCACCTTGAGAGTAAATGAACAATGAGGGATCACATTTGCTACCAACAAATCCAAACTTGTGTAGAGCTGCAGCTAGTCTTTCAAACCACGCCCGAGGAGCCTGTTTAAGCCCGTAAAGAGCCTTATGAAGCTTGCAAACTAGTGCTGTCCCAGTGGAAAATCCCTCAGGCTGAGTCATATAAACCTCCTCATTGAGAACACCATTTAGAAAAGCGTTGTTGACATCTAGTTGGCGAATAATCCAGCCTCGAGTCAGAGCTAAGGTTAGGATAACCCGAATGGTAGCAGGTTTTACAACAGGAGAAAAGGTTTTTGAATAGTCAAACCCAATCTGTTGATGAAAACCCTTAGCAACTAACCTTGCTTTAAGTTTGTTAACTGAGCCATCCGGGTTTTGCTTTACCCGAAAGACCCATTTGCAGCCAATAGGCTGCCGCCCTGGGGGAAGGGTAACCAAAGACCAAGTACCGTTCCTCTTGAGTGCATCAAACTCTTCTGCCATGGCCTTAAACTAGTCGGGGGAAGCCAGAGCTTCACCTACTGAACACGGTTCTGACGTAATAAGAAGGGCTTGGTGAGGCTGAGGGTTGACACGGTGTTTAGCACGAGTGTTTATAGGGTGAGATGTAAGGTATGGGAAAGGAGAAAGGGAGGAGGACGGGGAGGGAGTAAATAAACTCGGAGAGGGGGTGCGAGAACCAGAGGACGGGGAGGGAGTGGTGGACAACGGATCAGGAGTAGGTAATAAGGGTGAAGGGGAAGGTGGGGGAGGAGAGGCAATAGGAGGTGATGGGAATACAGGTGTAGGTGGTGGGGGTATTGGGTGCAACACCGTAAGAGGGTAATTGTGAGAAGATGAGGTAAGGGAAGGTGATGAGGTTGAGGCCTGCTCCTTAAAAGGAAACTTTGTCTCATGAAAAACAACATCCTTTGAGATATAGATTCTACCATCAGTAGCTAGACATCTAAAACCTTTATGATGCGAATTGTAGCCTAAAAATGTACATTCGGAGGAGTGAAAATTGAATTTGTGTTTATTGTATGGCCTAAGGAAGGGATAACATGCACAACCAAAAACATGAAAGGTCGAGTAAAGGGGAGATTTGTGAAACAACACCTCAAAGGGGGAAGGACTCTCTAAGGAAGATGGGGGAATATGGTTGATGATATGTGTAGCTGTAGCCACAGCTTCATCCCAGTAGGAAAGAGGCATGGCGGCTTGTGCTAAAAGAGTTAAAGCAGTTTCAGTAATATGGCAATGTTTCCGTTCAACAGTGCCATTTTGATGATGTGTGTGCGGACATATAAGACGATGCATTATCCCTTGGGACTGAAAATACTTGGACAGGGGGCGAAACTCACCCCCCCAATCAGATTGGACAGACTTAATAGAGACTCCAAGTTGGAGTTCCACCATTGATTTGAATTGTAAAAAAGCAGAAAAAGCTTCAGAGTTAGATTTTAAAAAATAAACCCATGTGAATCTGGAAAAGGCATCAATGAAGGCTATATAAAAACGATAGCCTTGAGATGAGAGAACAGGGGAGGGACCCCACAGATCAGTATAGATCAGTTCTAATGGAGAATTGTAAGAATTAGGGGAGGGGACAGAGGGTAAGCGGTGTGCTTTTCCCAAGCAACAAGTTGTACAAACATCAACTTTCATTTTATTTGCAAATGGTATATTACAATGTTGTAAACTTTTAGAAACAACAAGCTTGGAAGCATGACCTAGCCTATTGTGCCATAATTGGAATACATTGGGCACAGTATTATTGGGAACTACGGTAGATTGTGTTACAACGGAACCTAGAGAAGAATTAGGAGAGCTAGAAACAGATATATGACAGTTAGGTGAACTTGCAGCAGTGGAGAGTTCATGACTATAGGTATGAGAGGAGGGTTGCAGATGCTGTAGCGTGAAGCTATTGAACCTGTATAACCCATCCCGGCCTAGAACGCCTTGTAACAAGACTTCCTTAGTGGCCTGTGATTTGACAAAGCAGAAATAAGGATGAAATTTGAAGAAGACTGAATTATCACGAGCAAATTTACTGACACTGACCTGATTTTTGGTAATTGATGGTACAAAGAGTAAATTATTGAGATGCAAAACATTAGATGGAGGAGAAATAATATTAGAATGTCCGATGTGAGAGATGTAGAGACCTTGACCATTACCTATGTGGAGCTGGTCAGCTCCATGGTAGGGTGATGCATGCATGAGATTGTTGTATTCAGGAGTGACATGACTTGAAGCACCTGAGTCTGGATACCAGGCTGTATCAGTAACAGATTCAGGTGTAGCTACTGAGGTAGAATGGGAGAACAAGGATGGTGCAGGACTAGGATGCCTGAAAGGAGCAGGGATGAAGTTGGAGGGATAAAGTGGTGGATGAGAGCCCATGGGAGGTGGATATGAAGCAGTGAAATGTGCATAGGGAGGTGGTGGTGGAGGAGAGGGTTGGAAGTTTTGGTCGAACCGATGCCAGCAGTTAAAGCTTGTATGACCTAATTTGTGGCACAACTGACAGGAGAGAGAGCTGCGCCCTGAGGATCTACCTTGGCCTCGAGGACCACGACCACCAGAACGACCACCACGGCCGCCACGTCCTCCATGACCACCACGGAAGCCATGAAACAGCTGTTGAGGCTGCGCAGATGCAGAAGCAGATCCAGACAAATCAGTCACTGATGAAACATTTTCGCGACTGGCAACATGTGCTTGCATCTGCTGAGGACCAGTTTGCATGGAAGGTTTCTCGATGCGAGCCTCCTGCGCCATTAAATGAGCTTCTACCTCAACAACAGAGTACGGATCTGAACGCGTGGTGATGGAGGTGACAAAGGCATCATACTCGGTTGAGAGTCCTCCAAGAATAACTTCAATATGTTCTTGTTCAGAGACTGAGCAACCAACAGAGACCAACGCATTCACCAAAGCTTTGATGCGAAGAAGATATTCGGTCACAGGATGAGTACCTTTTGTGGTATTTCGCAGTTCAGTTTTCAACTGTTGAATCCGAGCTTTGGTGTAAGAGGCAAAGTAGACTTGGATCTTCTCCCACACTTGCCACGTGAAGTCGCATTCTACTACTAGAGTCAGGATAGAATCGGACATTGACGCCATTAACCAGGACAAGATTAGTTGATCCTGTTGCTCCCATAGCTGAAATTCTTCTGAGACTTTGTTGTTCAAGGCGTCTTCAGAAGAGTCAAAACGCATAGGAACTTTCGCGGTGCGATCCGGAAAGTGACCAAGGTTATGGCCTTTTAGTGTCACAAGAACTTGACGACGCCATAGCAGATAGTTTTTTTCCTCAAGTTTAATCGCAAGAGGATGATGGAAGGTAATTCGAGGAACTGATGGCAAAGCAGATTGCGAGTTCGCTGGTGAATCTTCATGACTCGGTTGCAAGTCAGAAGAAGGAGAGTGAATCGGTGGAGAGTTCACAGGATCCATGCCTTTGAGCTTTCTAGGCTCTGGATACCATGAAAGAATCCGAGAGAAGATGAGAGAAAGGGAAGAAGAGAGAGAGAGAGAGAGAGAGAGAAAGAAGATAAAATCTGAAAGTGATGAATGTTATTCTGTTTTGATGAGAGTGTACAGCAGAATTTATATAGGCCTAGGAGCTAGACATTTGGTGGGAAAGGTAGTTACAAATTAGTTATGCTGAGCTGTTAGTGACAGCTATACCAGCTGGCACTTGAGGAGTGAATCCTCTACAACAGAAACTACTCTATTCTACTGTTTACACTATCACCTCTTCACGTTGTGTTGAAATTCAACTTCAATTTGAAGAATGGGAGTAATAGTAATCGAACTTTAGACTACTTGACCATAAAGGCTCAGATATCATGTTATAAACCAACTCTTCCAAAAGCTTAGACCATTAGATGAAGCCATGTGAATAGTTTTATATCTAATAATTCAATTTAGAATTTTTTTTTTCTTTTTTGGCTAATTGGCTCTTAATAGACCAGAGGGTGAGCCTTGGCATAAAAGTAAGATTGCTGCCTTATGACCTAAAAGTCATGGTTTTAAATCCTAGAAACAGTCTTTTCAGGTGTGGGGGTAGACCCATCAGGTGGCAGTCTTGTGCAGTGGGTTGCCCCTTTTTTTGGCTCTTAACAGACTATCTCTACTTATTTGCAATTCATTTTCTGGAAATCCAAGTCAGGTTTGATTCATATCAATGCTCGTTTTGTACCTTGAGTAGGGAATCATCTGCATATTCCTGAGAAACACATTCACATAAATATCCCAGCTTGATGTGATTTTCTGGTGATGTGTGTGTGTGTGTCTGTTTTTCTTTTTTTTTTTTTCTCCATTTTTTCTTTCTTTCTTTTTCTTATTTTTCCTGTTTGACCAGGATCTCTATCTTTGTAACCATCTTCTTTGGCTTAATAAATTTCTGTTATGAAAAAGAAAATGCTATACTTGATTTGCAGGTAGAAAGTGCAGAATCTTATTCAGTTGCAATGAAAAATGCAGGAATCAATGTTGCAGTTGAGGTGAGTAGATAAGTTGTCAATGATCAATATTACACATGCACATCCTCATATCTACATATATATATATATATATATATATAATACAATTGGTACATTTGGCAGGACCGCAAGAAAATTATTTTTGAGCAATCTAACGAATTAGCAGAAAGTGTAAATGGCCAAATTGTTATTCCAAAAGGCTTGCTTGATGAGGTAAGATTTGCATGTTCCCTTTGCTCAATATTGTTGTGTATGTGCATTTATGAGAATTTCCATTTCCATTTACTTTTAGGTTGTCAATCTTGTTGAGGCACCTATTCCCGTGCTTGGAAAGTTTAAAGAAACCTTCTTGGACCTTCCAAAAGATCTTTTGACTATGGTGAGCAGTTCATTTTATCCTTGTCCATTTCCCTGTTGATCAGTGAACTAGTTAAAATGATAATTCAGCCTCAAAGTATATGTGCAGGGGCATGTCTTGTTGACTTAGTTCAAAGGGTTATTTCTGCATTCTTATCTCTATTAAATTTTAGAGCTGATGCTGCAGTATCCAAAATTTTCTCTTTGGACGTTGTTCTTTGTAATACTTAAATTGTGTAACTGCTTCTCATTATTTAAGGTTTTTTTCCATAGTCACACTTAGCGTGCATAAATTTATATATACATCAATCATTTACATTAAATAAGAATGTATGCTGCCTATATGCAGCTATTTCCTGCTACATGGATCTACATGACTATTAATTTATAATGTTATTTCCAACACTCCCCCTCAAGTTGGAGTATATATGTCATATGCTTCTAGCTTGTTACATATATATGAGACTGTTGCACCCCAAAGAGATTTGGTGAAGATATCCACTAATTGATCATTAGAGTTCATGAAAGAAGTAATGATGTTTTTAGAGAGAATCTTTTCACAGATGGAATGACAATCATTCTCTAAATGTTTGGTCCTCTTGTGAAAGATTGGATATGCAATGCAACTTGATTATCAAGAATGAGTTTCATAGGGTTGATCTTACAAAATTTCAATACTCAAAGTAGTTGTTTCAACCAAACAAGTTCACATGTAATAAAGTCTCCTTTGCACTTAATCTTGCAACCACATTCTACTCTTTGCTTTTCCTACAAGACTAAATTACCACCAATGGCGACACAATACCTAGAAGTTGATCTCCTATCATTTGAAGATCCAGCCTAATCTACATGATGTTTGAGTGACCCCTATTCTCACAGATCGACTCCTTTCTAGGAGAACCTTTAATATACCTCAAGATTCGAAACACTGCATCCTAATGAATGTAACAAAGAGAATTAAGGAATTGACTTACAACACTAACAGCAAAAGCTAAATGTGAACTGGTTATAGTCAAGTAATTCTACTTTTCTGCTAATCTCCAATATCGATTGGGATCTGAGTAAAGCTCCCCCTCATTTGGTAGAAGTTTAACATTTGAATCCATAGGCATGTTGACTGGCTTACAATCTAGCATCCCTCTCTTTTCCAAAATGTTAAGGGCATATTTCCTTTGAGAGGTCGCAATACCTGCTCTAGAATGAGCTGCTTCAATCCCAAGGAAACATTGCAGTTTGCGAAAATCATTAGTTTGGAAGTGTTGTAACAGGTGCTGTTTTAGGCCCTTAATATCCTCATGATCGTATCATGTAATGACAATGTTATCAACATAAACAACAAGATATATGCACTGTTTAGAGGATGAATTCTTATAGAACACAGAGTGGTTTGCTTCACTCCGGACCATACCGAATTGTTGAATGACTTAGTTAAATCTTCCAAACCATGCCTAGGGTGATTGTTTAAGACCATATGGGGACTTATGTAGTTTGCAAACTAAGTTAGACTCCCCCTGAGCAACAAACCCAAGTGATTGCTCCATGTAGATCTCCTCCTATAAGTCACCATGAGGAAATGCATTTTTTATGTTCAACTAATACAATGGTCAGTAGTTCATGGTAGTCATGGATAAAAAGAGACAAATTAATGCCATTTTAGCCCCAAGATAGGTGTCACCATAATCAAGCCCGAAAATCAAGTGAATGTTCATTTTGGTACTTGAAGTTGTATGCATGCTCCACTTTAGTTCCTAAAATTAAGAAATTAATAATTTAGTCCTTAAAGTTGCAAAATATGATTCAAGTTAGTGGTGATTCAGGTTAATCCCTATGAACATTACTCTAGGGACTAACTTGAATCACTTTTTGCAATTTTGGGAACTAAACCGTTAATTTTTTAATTTCAAGGACTAATGTGAAGAATGTAAACAACTTCAGGGATGAAAATGAACATTCACTCCCCGAAAATCTGAGCAGACCCTTAGCCAAAAGGCAAGCTTTCAATTGGTCTACTTGTCCTTCAGGGCCCACTTTTATGGTGAAGACCCGTCAACAACTAATTGTAGATTTCTCAGGAGGTCATGGGGCAAGGGTCCATGCAAGGTTGGCTTCCGAGGCTGTCATCTCATCAATCATAGTCTGTCACCCTCTTGGATAGGAAAGAGCTTCCTGAACCGTCTTAGGAATTAAAACAGTGGACATAGCAAACACAAAGGCATAATGAGAAGAGTACAGATAATGATAACTCAAGAAATTGAACATAGGATGAGGATTTTGGGTAGAGTGGGTACCTTTATGAGTAGGTGGAGATGCTGGTGCAGGACATGAATCACCTTAGGCGGGAGTGACGATAGTCTTCGAAATTTTTGGTCGAGGTTGGCATTTAATAGAGTTTGAGAGAACAGGAAATGAGAGAGGAACAGAATTAGAATCTGAATAGAATCTAAATAGTTTCATTATGAATGATTGCTAGGTACATTAGTGTTTATACAGTGAGAGAGGAGAGGGCAGTTTGTTACAGACAGTTACATCCAGCTGGCACTAGAAGCCAGCACCTAACTACCTAACTAACTGACAGTGGAGTGTAATCCACTATTTTAAGGACTATCCTACACTATCATGTCCCCGCAATTCCAACACGGGTTTTCCCTTGGAGATCTGCTGAAGATCCTTCATTTTGACTTTGTCTCTGAGAACTGAGAACTTACCTTTGGAGACAGCCTTAGTTAACAAGTCAGTTGGTTGATCAGATGAAGGGATGTGAGCAATTAGAAGTTTCCCTTGCATAACCTTTTCTCGCACAAAGAATAGACTCAATTCCATGTGCTTCGTTCGCTAGTGCAGAACCGGATTGAGATAGCATGACTGTGCTCAAGTTGTCACAGTATATAGCAGGCCTTGGTGAGGGAACTTTAACTTCTTCAAGAAGGGATTGAAGCCACATGATCTCAGCTATTATGTCTCCCAAACTTCTGTATTCGGCCTCAGTGCTGGATCGAGCAACCAGGGGCTGTTTCTTGGACCACCAAGGGACTAGATTTGGACCTAAGAAAACACAAGCACCTAAGGTGGACCTTCTGTCATCAACATCAGAGGCCCAATCAGCATCACAAAACCCTCTGAGGCCCAAGGGATGTTGAAAGGACCTTTGTAGATGCAAATCGTGGTAAAGGGTGCCCACTAGATACCGGAGAATGCGTTTTACTACCTTCCAATGACTGTCAAGGGGCTCTGCCATGAATTGACAGGCTTTATTTACACAGTAAGAAATTTCAAGTCTTGTTACCGTTGCATATTGAAGAGCTCCAACCACAGAACGATAAAGGGAAGGATCAGAGAACTTGTCATTACCATGCTTAGATAGTTTAAGCCCAGAAATCATAGGTGTAGAGATGGGTTTGGCTTTGTCCATCTTGCTGCGGATCAAGACGTCTTTGATGTACTTCTGCTTTGAAAGTAGTAGTGACCCATCAGAAAGGTGATGTATTTCTAGTCCCAAAAAATGGTGAAGAGATCCAAGGTCTTTCAAGGCAAATTCAGAGTTAAGTTTTCAGATGAGGTCTTGAATGAAAGTAGTAGAAGCTCCAGTGATGATGATATCATACATAGATTAGAACATAGGTAGCACTGGACTCGTGGGTGTGAACAAAGAGAGAGGGATCACATCTGCTGCTTGCGAAGCCAAACTTCACCAAAGCTGCTGCCAACCTTTCAAACCAAGCTCGTGGTGCCTGTT
The DNA here is from genome assembly GCA_031439595.1 of Pterocarpus santalinus. Taxonomy (NCBI): domain Eukaryota; kingdom Viridiplantae; phylum Streptophyta; class Magnoliopsida; order Fabales; family Fabaceae; genus Pterocarpus; species Pterocarpus santalinus. The sequence continues at coordinate 9,040,643 of CM062526.1, read as the reverse complement.
TTAAACCATACAAGGCCTTGTGCAGTTTGCACACAAGATTAGAGTCAGTAGAAAACCCTTCAGGTTGTGTCATGTAAACTTCTTCATGGAGAATGCCATTGAGAAAGGCATTTTTAACATCCAGTTGTTGAATAACCCACTGCTGAGATAGTGCTAGTGTGAGAATAACTCTGATAGTAGAAGGTTTGACCATAGGGGAAAAAGTCTTTGAGTAGTCAAAACCCACCCTTTGATGAAATCCTTTTGCCACCAATCTGGCCTTGTGTTTATGGACTGAACCATCAGGATTTTGTTTAATGCGGAACACCCGCTTGCAGCCGATAGCGTGCCTACCAAGGTAGCTAAAATCGAGATTTTACGTAGAATCGGAAGAGGGATACAAAATCGTAAAACGTAAAATCGTAACACGGATCGTGAGATTCTACCAGCATACATAATGACATTTATGCATATGTATATGTCACATAACAAAACATAAATAAGCATGTAAATCACAATCAACATAATTAAACTTCAACCTAATATGCATAAAGTCACAACTCATAACTTAGAATTGAAAGATAACATAGCTACAAGCCTACATGTCCATAATTCATAACTCATAATGCAAAAGACGCAGCAACTCACAAAGTTCTTATCATCATATAAACTAAAACATAAAAGAAAACAACTAAACTACTAGAATGACATCTAAAGCAAATCATTAAGGCCATGATCATCATATTCCTCATCTTCTATATGGTCTCCACCATCTTCATTGTCATCTCTTTGAAGAAGCTCATCAAAATCATCATCATCAAGAGAAGGAATACCCAAATAATCTGAAGGGCCCCCAATTCTACCACCACCTTTTCTAGGGACCAAGTTAAGATCATCAGGAATATCTAACTCCTCTAAATTTTCCAACACATCTTCATTTCCACAATCCATTCTTCATCAGAGTCCCAGTGCTCAAGGTTATACTCAGTAGGGTTTTTTGATTTCTTCTTTTTTCCCAATCTTGAATTGGTCATCACAAAGACAACATCATTCATTGTTTTTTGTTTCAAACGATTTCTCCTCTCTGTGTGGACCTAAACAAATGCAATTATGCAAAAGCAATCAACATATGCCAATTGGCAACTAATTCTATTATTCTAAAAGTGAAATTCAAATCGGTTGCAAGTTGAAAATTTACCTTCTCAAATGCACTCCAATTGCGTTCACATCCTGATGAACTACACATAAAACTCAACACGCGAATGACAACCTTTGAAGCTCTGGATGCTCATCCTCATAAGAATCCTACCATTGTGTCGAAGTTTTGGTATCAAGTGCAGCTTGGGCTACATGCCTACCAAAAAACTTAGATTGACTCTTGAAATCTTCAAGTTGAGCATCAATTTTAGTTATTTCATTCTTATCTCCCACAATTCTTTCCATGCAATCATATAATCCTTTTTTAGCTTCATAGTCAATCTTAAATCCAGGCCTATAATGTAATTGAGGATTCAGGTAGTAGCCTGCAGCATGCAAAGACCTATGGAGTTGGTTGTCCCATCTCTCATCAATGATCTCCCACAAAGGCATGTAACTATAGAATAGAAAAATTAGGCAATTAACCACTAAACAAACACCAAAATATTCTAATTTAAATTAAAGTTGATTATGTATGAATGACAAATATTGAAGTTGAACAATTTACCTCTTTTGGACAACTTGAAAGGCATTTTGTATTTTCTCCTTAGCCCGATCCATTTCTTCATAAATATATCCCATGGCTGGTTTCTCATATGAATCCACAAAACGAAGCACATGGAGAAGAGGATAAGCACCCCTTAAGCAAAGGACAATGTCTCTCCAAGACAATCTATCCAAAACTACATTCTCAATAAACTTCCCATCTCTTGTTTTTGCAAATTTGCTTGATTTCCACTCATCAGAAGTGAATATTCTTATCAATGCTCCCTTCTTCTCGTTGAGGCAACCCAAAGTGAGGTAGGATGTGGCAAAGCGAGTCATTCCTAGTCTCACCAAATCTTTTCCTTTGGTGTGATGTTGCAATAGAGAAATGAGAGAAGTTCTTGAATAAATGTAAGTAGTGATCCTTCTTCCCTTGGAAATTGTCTCTTTATGAAGCTCCAATTTCTTCTCAAAATCCTCTAGTATTAGATCAATCCAATGAGCTGCACAAGGTGTTCAATAAAGCTTCTTCCTCTTTGCCATCAGCATCTCTCCCGCAACTCTGTAATTTGCTGCATTATCTGTTATAACTTGCACAACATTCTCTTCACCAACCTCCTCAACAACATCATCTATCATCTTAAATATCTTATCAGCTGTTTTGCAGATATGAGAGGCATCAATAGACTTCAAGAAAACAGTCCCCTTAGGGCTATTCACTAGGAAATTCAATATAGTTCTCCTTCTTTTATCCGTTCATCCATCTGTCATAATGGTGCATCTTGTCTTCTTCCAATAAGCTCTATGTTCCTCTAGCAATTGCATGGTTGAATCTACCTTTTTTTTCAAATATTTGACTCTTAATTCAGTGTAAGATGGTGGCTTGAATCCTAATGCATGCCGAGCAACCTTCTCAAACATACTACTATATTTTTCACTCCTTGTCACATTGAAAGGAATTGCATTGTTGTAGAAAAATGAAACAATCTCTTCACATGCTTCCTCCCTCAAATTCTTCTTAAATATAGTGTTGATTGTGGCTTGAGTGCTAATACACCTCTTCTTGAAGAGGTTACTTGCTGTTGGTGGCTCCACTTGTTTTCCTCTTTTCTCACCAACCAAAGAATTATCACTTCCTTTTCCTACTTCCCTACCATATTTTGTTTTCTTGATCAAATTTTGCTGCAAACCAACTACAATATCCCACATCTCTTTTTTTACTTCATCACTAATAGCCTCACAAGCTCCTACATCCTTTTGTGTTCCAGCCAAGTGATGTTTCAGTCTATAAACCCCCTGTTATCACCTTCTCACAATATTTACACTTTATCTTTTTCGTATCTCCATCAACAGAAATTCCATGTTTCCATCCTATATCACTTCTATTTCCAGAAGCATTTTTAGGAAGCTTCTTACTTGAACCACTTCCACCACCAGCAACACTTCCACTTCCACTTTCAGATTGAAGAGTAGCACTAGCAGCAGGCTGAGCATCCCCCTCACCACCACCAGCACTTGAAGACATTTTTTTAACCCTCAAATGATGATCTAATTAAAAGCAGTAGCAACCAGCAACCACAAAAGAGAAATAAGGAGAAGAAAAAAAAGGACAACAAAGTGCTGCCCGAAAAAATAACAGGAACAAAACTCTAATAAAGAAAGAGGAACACCACCTCTTCAGTCTTCACTACTCTCCATCGACGTAAATAGTGGTGGTTGGTCAGGTCTTGAGTGTAGAGAGGGAACAGACTAGGGGCCAAGAAAGGGAAGGAATAGAGAGAGGGGAACAGTCGGACAGAGCTTCAATAATGGAGAATCGAGAGTCGAGAGGGAGAGAGATCGATTCAATGGTAGAAACAAGGGGACAAGGAAGCGGTTTGCATCGCGAAAATGGGAGAGGGAGAGGGTGAGAATCGCGAAAATGGGAGAGGGATTTGACCTAGGTTGCGTCGCGAGGCGAGTTAAGGTGATTGGTGGGCCGGGTCGTGTGTTGAAACCGGTTGGAGATCCACCATTGGGGGAGACGAACAACGCGGCCAAACTCGCTGATTCGAGCTCTTCCATGATTTTCCTCAGCGATTCCATGGCGAGTCCACGACGGTGACGCAAGCACTGGGATCAGACTCGCTTGGTGGTACCAAGATTGTGAAATCGTGTGTTTTCACGAGTTAACTCTCGATTCTAGCTACCATGGTGCCTACTTGGGGGAAGTGGGACCAGAGACCAAGTGCCATTCTTCTGTAGAGCATGAAACTCTTCGGTCATTACCTCAAGCCACTAAGGTGAGGCCAATGCTTCAGAAACCATGGCCGGTTCAAGGTAGGTGAGAAGAGCTTGGAGAGCAGGTGAGTGAGCTTTAGAGCGAGTGAGCATAGGGTGAGGAGTGGGAGTGGATGGGAGGGATATGGATGAGGATTCTGATGGGGGATGATATAAACTGGGTGAAGTATAGGTGGTAGAAGGAGATAGTGACAAGGATGAGGGAGTGGAGTTTTGAGGAGAGGCATGAGCGGGTTGGTTAGAAAGGGATGAGGCAAACAGAGGAGAACCAGGAGGAATGGAATTCAGAGAGGGTGCAGAAATTGGGAAATGGGGAAAAGGATGTGGCGATAGAGGTGGTGAGTGAGTGGGAAATGCTGTTGGATTCTGTAAAACAGTGAGAGGGTAAGACATGTTAGGGATAGAGGAAGGTGGTGAAGGTGGGTGGTGCTCCTGAAAGGGAAACCTTGTTTCATGGAAAACAACATCCTTGGAAATATAGACATGGCCACTAGGGTCCAAGCACCTGTAACCTTTATGGTGAGGGCTGTAGCCCAGAGAGGTGCACTCTGAGGAATGAAATTGAAACTTGTGTTTGTTATATGGGCGTATAAAGGGATAGCAAGCACGGCCAAAGACCTTGAAGGCTGTGTAGTCAGGTTGTTTGTGAAATAAGACCTCAAAGGGAGAGGTAGAAAGAAGAGATGAAGGGGGAATTCGGTTGATGATGTGAGTGGCAGCGGCCATTGCATCATCCCAAAACCTAAGTGGCATGGAAGCTTGGGCTAAAAGAGGGAGCCCAACGTCAGTGAGGTGTCTGTGTTTGCGTTCAACAGTTCCATTTTGGTGGTGTGTGTGTGGACAAATGAGGTGATGTGTGATGCCATGAGTTTGAAAATATGTGAAAACATGAACCCCCCCCTCTGGTGCATCAGACTGAACTTGTTTGATACTATGACCCAATTGCAACTCAATAGAGGCCTTAAATTGTTGAAATGCTTGAAACGCTTCGGACTTGTTCTTAGAAAATAAACCCAAGTGTATGGAGAAAATGCATCAACAAAGGCAATATAGTATTTGTAGCCTTGTGAGGATGTGATGGGGGCAAGCCGAGGAAGAGTATAAGATGAAGAGGAAAGAGAAGATGGGAGGCGGTGTGCCTTTCCCAAGCAGCAAGCCTTACAAACATCCGTCACATTTTTATTAGAAAATGGAATGTTACATTGGTGCAGAATATGAGAAATTATATTTTTAGAGGCATGACCTAACCTATTATGCCAAAGATCAGAGATAGAGTGTACATTATTTATATTACAAGATGCATTAGCATTATTGACAGAAAATTTTACGGTAGGAGTACAAGTATTAGGAAAAATCTGTTTGGGGTGAAAGCTTGCTGTACCAACGGTTGGTGAGGATGCTAGGTGTTGAAGGTTGAAGGAATGAAACCGATACAGGCCATCCTTGCCCAAAACACCGTGCAACAGCACTTCATTAGTGCCCCGTGATTTAACAAAACAGTGAAAGGGATGAAATTCAAAATAGACATTGTTGTCTCTAGCTAATTTACTAACACTAACAAGATTTTTGGTAATTGATGGAACATAAAATAGATCATGAAGTTTAAGAGTCATAGAGGAAGTGTTAGGAAGAATAATATTAGACTTGCCTCCATGAGAAATTTTAAGTCCTTGTCCATTACCTATGGGGAGCTGGTCAGCTCCTTGGTAGGGAGAAGAGTGCATTAAATTCTAGAACTCGGGAGTCACATGACTTGAAGCTCCTAAGTCTGGATACCACGCCACATTAGGCACTGATTCAGGTGTAGCCATGGAGGCAGAGTGACTATAAATTGAGGATGAGCAACTTGGAACCCTTGCAGGAGCATGAGGATGAGAAGGTGGATAGGGTGAAGGAGGTGGATAAGGTGAAGGTGATTGAGGTATGAATGATGGATGATAGGTAGTAAGATAAGCAAACGGTGGAGGAGGAGGTGGTGAGGGTTGAAAGTTTTGGTCAAACCTGTGCCTATAGATGAAGCTAGTGTGGCTCGGCTTGTGACAGAGTTGACACTGAGGAGAGTTGCGTCCCGAAGAGCGGCCTCGGCCTCGGCCACCACGACCACCGGATCGCCCACCATGGCTGCCGTGAAAACTAGCAAAGGATTGTGGTGCGACGGAACCGGATTGATCAGCGAAAACAGGATTCTGATCTCGATTGGCTACATGAGCCTGAAATGCCAGCGCAGTCAATTTCTGCTGAGCTTGTTCAATGCGTGATTCATGCGCAAGAAGCAGTGCTTCAATCTCAGTGACAGAGTATGGATCTATATGCATATTCACTGGGGTTACGAAGGCATCATACTCAATAGATAAGCCACCAAGGATTACCGCAATGTGTTCGGAGTCTGAAGCTGTACAACCAATGGGGACTAGAGTGTTGACAAGAGCCTTGATCCGCATCAAATATTTAGAAACTGGAGTGGATCCTTTGGTGGAATTGCGGAGTTCAATTTTCAGTTGCTGTTCGCGAGCACGAGTGTGGGAGGCAAAGTAGATCTGGAGTTTTTCCCAAACCTGCCATGTGAAATCACATTCCACAACTTGTGTGAGAATGGATTCACTCATAGAGGCCATAAGCCATGAGAGAAGAAGCTGGTCCTACTGCTCCCATAGCCTGAACTCCTCATAAACTCGATTTGGGAGAGCATCATCAGAAGAAGCATATCGTGGCAGAACTTTGGCCTCACGATCAATGTAGTGGCCTTTAATGGTGGCAATTACTTGACGCCGCCATAGGAGGAAATTCTTGTCATCGAGTTTGATAGTGAGAGGATGAGAAAATGTAACGCGATGTGGTGATGGAAGAGGATTTGAAGGAATTGGTGAATTTTGTGTGGCTGAGGGAGAAGAATTTTGGATCGGAACGGTTGTTGCACCGATCGGAATGGATTCTGGAGGATCCATAGCTGCAAGCTTTGTTTAGGCTCTGAATACCATTATAGAGTTTGAGAGAAGAGGAAATGAGAGAGAGAGAGAGAGAGAGAGAGAGAGAGAGAGAATTAGAATCTGAATAGTTTCATTATGAATGATTGCTAGGTACATCAGTGTTTATCTAGTGAGGGAGGAGAGGAGAGTTTGTTACAGACGGTTACATCCAACTGGCACTAGAAGCCAGCGTCTAACTACCCAACTAACTGACAATGGAGTGTAATCCACTATTCTAAGGACTATCCTACCCTATCAGCATTGATAAGTGATAAGAGGATGAGGCCTTGCGGACCACCAGAGCTCCATTTTGATGGTTCACATTGCCTCTAGTCAACATAAATGAAAGTGGAAAATCTAGTTGTTCACAAGGTCCCTAGCGAACATAAATGGAAGCCTAAACAATAATAGTAACATAAGGTATGCCGACCAAGCTGAAGGCCATACACACAACTAAATTCTGGATTATATGACCCTATTAAAATTATCAAACTACTCAACCCCAATATCAAAACTAAAAGATTCATGGATCTTTCAACTTATTTCTTCTGGACTGTTCTGCTTGGTCATTACCAATGAAAATTTATAAGAGCCTGCAAGTTTTGAAGAATATTGAACAGCAGCTAACCATTGTGCACCATGCCTGCAGGTTATGCAAAAGCATCAGAAGTATTTTGCTGTATGTGATGATGAGGGACGATTATTGCCTTATTTTATTGCTGTAAGTTCTTTCCAATTGATTGTTCTCCTAGTATAACTGCATACTTTTTATTGGTTTAAATGATGTGGAATTTTCTTTTAGGTTGCGAATGGGGCAATTGATGAGACTACTGTGAGGAAAGGAAACGAAGCAGTGCTCAGGTATTCCCTTGTCATTTATATATTGCCTGTCTTAACTTATTTTACATATAGTTCATTGAAAGGGAGAGTGAGTCATGATACCCAGCCTTTCTTCTTGGGTATGAGTGCCTTTGATGAGTTATCAAGCATTTATTGGTTGTTGGTTATACTTTTGGTCTTTGTCAAGGACCAACTGTCTATTAGCTGAGCTGAAGACCTTTAAATGGTTTTATCTTTCTCACATGCTGCAATAGCCTTTTGGGCCTGTAGTGTGGACAATTTGAAGGTCCACTATATCTTGTGCTTAAATTCAACTTTATTTGAAAAAATGGGGGTGACAAGGATTGAACTTCTAACCACCTCGTCTTTATTTTGAAGAATGGAGCTGACAAGGATTAAGGCTCTAGTGCCATGTCAATGACCAACTATCCCAATGGCTTAAACTATTAGGTGACCTATGACTGGGGTTTTTTATCTCTAACAAACTCCAAACATTTGTTGAGAACAATCAACCAAAAAAATATTTAACAACTCATCAAGGTACTGATGCCTGGGAAGAAAAAATATGGGTATCCAATGCTATTGTACAATCAAGAGAGGATAGAGAGTGATATCTTTTGCTTCCATTGTTTTCTCTCGAGTAAAAATAGCACATTTGCACAAAATAGGATGTGCACATCTCGTGTTTGTTCTTCCATAAGACCTCCACTGTAAATGTGAATATTGGTTATAATTTCAGGGCTCGCTATGAAGATGCCAAGTTCTTTTACGAGATGGACACCCGTAAAAGATTCTCTGAATTCCGAAAGCAACTTAAAAATATTCTCTTTCATGTAAGTTGTATATAAAACTTTTATCCAAACCCTTGCTGATAAAGCTCCTATTCACCAGAATATCTAAATATTTCTTCCATTTTATATTGGGAAGTTGAATAAATGGCCATTATCCTTTACTAGCCGCCCCTTCTTTTTCTCTTAATAACGTGCAAATAATTTCATACGAGGTCATTGTGGACACTGTTAAGACAATAAGGTTAAAAGTTTACGTCAGAGATTAATACTAATATGTGAAAGTTGTTGGAGATACAGTGCTTAGCCTCTGATAGCTTGTTTGTTTTGTCAATATGTAATGAAACAGGAGAAGCTTGGAACCATGTTGGATAAGATGACTCGTGTTGAAAACATGGTTATTAAGCTATGTTGCATCCTGGATATCAGTGAAGATAAGCAACAAATTATCCGGGATGCTGCCTCATTTGCTATGTCTGATCTTGCCACTGCAGTTGTCACTGAATTTACCTCTCTTTCAGGAATAATGGGGCGTCACTATGCCCTTAGAGATGGTTACTCAGAGCAGGTTGTTTAATTTTCAGTTGGCTATTATTTGGTAATCTTAGATATCATGTTTCACCATCTCTTTGCATCCTATTTGGTTATACTTTGTAATTTCGTACATAACTATGCTTCTTTTCCTTGTCACTCCTTGTCTTGCAGATTGCAGACGCCTTGCTTGAGATCACACTTCCTAGGTTTTCTGGGGACATGCTACCCAAAAGCGATGCTGGCATAGTCTTGGCAATTGCTGATAGGTGAAACTGATGCCCGATATGAATCTTTTCCTGTTTGTTCTACAGATTGTATCTGACATACTAACAATAGCTCATTGCTACTACAAGAAACAAATGCCATATAGGCTGTGTTTTACTCAATAATGTTCAAAGTTCAAACGTTGAACTTCAGGTTGTTAAAGAGTAGTAAATCTTTTGTCTATATCATCTATTAATTTTCATAGGCTATTGTCGAAGTTAAAATCTTTTGTTTAAGATACTCTCCTACTATGGCTTGTAGTGCACTTAAAGTTTCCAAAATTGAGAGTTTTGAGGTTCAGTTTGGAAAATACTATGGGTTTTGTAATTTCAAGGATTGACATGCTGATTTAAGTAACTGCAAGTTGAGCTTCTTGTGATCAAATGATCAAATTTGATTTTCAAGTGTTAATAGTACTTTTCTTCCTCATGACATTGGCAAAAGCAATCAGCAACGTTATTGTGCAATTTTTCTTCCCCTAGTTCCTTAACATTCTCTTTTCTTTTAACTGGAACTTTCTTTTAAAGCAATCTGGAATGAGCCTATGATCTGTTTTGTTATACTAGAATATATCATGATTGATTTCAACAATGTAGCTCTGCATCTTGACATGATATGATAGTTGTCTGCAGATTAGATAGCCTGGTAGGTTTATTTACTGCTGGTTGTCAACCTAGTTCTACAAATGACCCATTTGGGCTGCGAAGAATCTCATATGGTCTTGTAAGTATAAAATAGCATTCTTTCACTCAATTTCCTGTTTTATCAATTTCTTTTTTCTTTTTTCTTGAAAAACTATACAACATTTTGAAAGTCAAATGTTTGCACTCATAGAGTTACTCTATATATTGCAGGTGCAATTGTTGGTGGAAAAGGATAAAAACCTTAATTTTAAAGAGGCTCTGAAACTTGCTGCAGATGTACAGCCCATTAAAGTGGATCCTCATGTAATAGATGATGTATGATGGAAGTCCTTCCCCCTTCTTAATAAATCCCAATATCCACTATTCCACTTGCTTGTTATTGTCATTTACATCCTTTTGTGGGATTAAAATATGATGTTTATGATTTTCCATTTAGGTACATCAATTTGTTACTCGAAGATTAGAGCAATTTCTGGTACGTATTTTGTTCATAATGCCTAATTCTTTGCTTGAGTACAATTATATGATTTTTCATATTATCATCTTTAAATTGAAACATTTTTCTTTTGTTTCTTTATGGTCACTTTATATCCAAAATTAACTTTTAAAATATAAGGTGAATGGCGTGAATATATATCTAAATTTTTTTTTTTTTTTTTTGGGTTACATTTCTAATATCTTTAGTTGGTGAAATGTGCTATGGCTCAAGGGGAGGGCAAGGATAAATAGTTTGGAAGAGCAGCAATGAGCCAAGCTTGAGCTTTCATGGGTTTGAGTCATTAGGTTGGTTGTGAGTTAACTCGATATATTATAATAATGAGCCTTAGATTTCCATAATAGTTTATCAAGAAGAAAAACATCCCTATTCAAAGAAGAAGTAAGAAACTGAACACAAATTCCCTAAAAGGATCAAGGGACCAAATCCTTTGTTCAGGGTGAGAAATCATGGACCGAGTCAAGGAGGCCCACCAAGGACCCGGGTTCAGAATATTTGATATCATTTAAATGTGAAAAAAGTGAAAGTTCTGTAAATAAGCGATGATGGATACTACAAAAATTATGAACTGGAGAATTATTTAAAGGAGAAAGACAATGCAGACATGCAAAGGCACTACTAAAAGGAGCAGGATTGAAATGAATCTTAGTTGCAGTTCAGAATTTAGTGAGTTGTTGCAAAACCTAATCCTTTTATATTTTTTCGGTGCCCAGTTTATATATGATATATTTTCCTATTGAACGTGTGCTGTAAACATGCCTTGTGTATCTGCTTATAAGGCATTGAAATGTTTTGTATGAAATAGATTCTGAGAATGCCTAGGTGAGTCTTATGGCGTTACTTTATTTTGTTAACAGGTTGACAAGGGAGTGAGTGCAGAATTTGTTCGTTCCATCCTTGCCGAGAGGGCAAATTTTCCATGTTTAGCAGCAAAGTCAGCATATAAAGTGAGCAACTTTGTTTCATTTGACCCCATGTTTTCCTTTGATACAGCACTGATGCATTACTTGTTAGTATAAAATAAGGGTATTAGTCTAGTATCTGTCAATAATGTATTGACCTGTTATTTGTTTATGGTCTCTCTTTTCCTTGTTCTTTAACCCTAAACACAATTTTTCGACAGCAATAAACAAGGTGGAGTGGAAATATTCCTAGTTCATTTGTTTATTCAAGTTAATTTCTCTGCAAATGGAAGCAACCTCTTTAATTGGTATAAACAAGATTTTGGTCCCTACAGTTTTCTTTGATTTTGGTTCTGGTCCTTATAATTTTATTTTAAAGGTTTAGTCTTTGTAGTATCACAAATTTAGTTTTTCATTCCTACAATAAAGTATCAGTACTTATTTTTTTTACTATTTTAGGTTTTGGTCCCTATAGTTGTTATTTTCTGTAGAATATTGGTCTCTATTTTTCATAAGGATTGGTCCCTAGAGTTTAATTTAGTTTGGTTTTGATCCTGAAAACCAAAACATAAATAGTTGGAAACCATCGGAACCTATATTAAACCAAAATCAAAATGTAATGCAACTATAGGGAGCAAAATGGTATTTAAGCCTCTTTATTTTTTAGTAGTTTTGAAGAGTATATGTAATCCTGATGGTTTACATTGATTGCTTTAGATGGAAGAATTATCAAGAGACAACCTTTTCCCTAAAGTGGTTGAAGCATACTCTCGACCAACAAGAATTGTCCGCGGGAAGGAAAGCGAATTGAATGTGATGGTATCTTTTTATTATTGTAGTTAATTATATTTGTAAATGTATAGAGACAACCAGATTATAGTCAAATCTTATACAAAAAGAAAATAGTTGTAAGAGTTATACATAGCACTACTAAAGCCACATGATTTGGGAATGCATTTAGGAAGTAATTGCCTTTACTCATTCGAAAGCATAATATACATCACAGCAATAATTTGCATGGTAATGATAACCGTAAACCATGGAGTCCTAGTTGGTTATTTTGTGGGTTTTTTTTTTTTTTGGTGGTGAAAAAAAAAAATCTAAACATTTCTAAAATCGGTAATAAATTTGTGTATTAATTTTCTTCATTTCTCCCTGTTTTATTTGGCAATTTTTCTCCCGTGGAAGGTTTGATCTGGACATGTTGGTACTTGGTATTTACTCAGTTGAAAGATAAGTGGTGAAGGAAGATAATCTAAACATAATCCTGGAAAAAGCATAGGAATCATGCTCATCATTTTCAATGTGAAAACAACAAGGATCAGAGTCATTTGACCTCCTTCGGTCAATCTGGTTAGGAGGCAAAAATGGGGATAAAAATTTCATGAATCAAATTTATTAGTAAACTTGTATAGAAACCTGTTTATGAATTTTTCACCACAATTTTTACCCCGAAAACCAAACCGACCCTCAGTGGAAAAAGGTTTCATTGATGTTATAGTAGTAGTAGTATTAAAAATGATGAGAACAAATTTCTTAGTTTGTATTCTGTAGTAGATTTGTGATTATTGAGCACGTGTATGAATGGCTTTTCTTAAAATCTTTTCTATTACAATTTTGGCATATCTCTCAATGCGCAAACATATCTGATTAGGTGGATGAAGCTGCTTTTCAGACAAATGAAGAGAGAGTTTTATGGAGCACATATTTGTCTGTTAAAAGGAGTATTAATCCTGGTATCTTCTGATATCTCTCGCTCTTTTGTATATTGTTAATATTTAGTTAATGTTGTTGCCTTTTAAGTTTATGGAATCTAATGTTTCTCTAAATTTACTTAGTACTTTTTTTTTCACCCTTCATATGATTACTTTCTTTTTACATGAAACTTTGTTTTCTTTTTCGTTTTGCTTATTTATCATGATATTTGAAATTGTTTTCACTGTACAGGTCTTGACATCGATGATTTTGTTGATATTTCATCTCAGCTAATACAGCCGCTTGAGGATTTCTTCAATAATGTCTTTGTAATGGTGGTATGTTAGTTGCTCAGTTAAAAGATTAGGTTTTGTGTGTTCATATATTTGTGCTGACTCTGGATATTAGCACTTTTGAAATAATCTTCCATGGGAATTGATGGAAGTGTACTGATTCAAAGCCTGGTCTAGAAAATTTAAATTCTGGGAATACAACTGGCTGCCAGATAGTGGTGCTTTAAAGCACTTGATATAATAGTTATTTTCCTCTAAAACATAGTTTTATATCAATTAAAAAATTAATTTGATTTTAATGTACTGTAATATGTAATCATGTATTATCATATTTGCAAAAATGTTTAACTCTTACATCTAATATCTCAAAAGTCTCAAATGTGGTAGCATATAATTAGATGTCAATTTAAAACTCTTTTGTACTATCAGTGTAGCAAAATTAATCTCTTATAAATCAAAGTTTTATTCATATTGTTTAATTGTATTTTTGACTTCAAAGTCTTCCTTCTATGTTTCTTGCAGCCTGAGTTGGATAACCGTTGAAGAAATATTTAATGTGGAAAGGGAAATGTATCTAATTTTCATTTGTCTTTTTGGTGTTATATAGGAGGATGATAAGATCAGAAAAAACAGGCTAGCTCTGCTCAGAGAAATTGCTGAACTCCCTAGAGGAATAGCAGACCTTACAGTTCTACCAGGATTTTAAGGATCGGTAAGCGCAATATTTATTTCCCGTAGGATAGACCATCTAGTTTTAGGCTCCAAAGGCTTTAAGCAAGTGTGGCACTATTTTTTGTTTTTTTGGCTGTTTTGGGTCCCTCTTCGTTTAATAAGAGTTTGTATTTACTGCCCTTTATTTTTGGGGGTGAGGGCGAGTCTGTAAAGTTTTTGTAGCATATGTATGATCCATTTGTGACATTATTCTTCATTCATGTAATAGGATGTAAATTTTTTCATCGTCAAAATATATAATCTTCAATTAGTTCCTTTCTTGCATCTCCATACCAATTAAAACATTTAAAATAAGTTTAAATATATTCAGTTTATTTAAATATAAATCGTTTTGATTTTAATTTTTTAAAGTTTTCTTTTTGGCCTTTGGTCCTTCATTTTTTTAATATTATATTTTTGATTATTATTATTAGCTAATACTGTTATATAATGATATTTATAAGGATCAAAATAAGATTTATAAAATACTTTTAAAAATAAAATTTTCAATATTTATATAAACTAAATCCATATTATAAATACTTATAAGAATCAATGTTCAGAACAATAAGGATTATAATTATAATTATAACATTATAAAAAAATATATAGGCCAAATTTTTTTAAAGGAATTAAAATCAAAATACTTTATATTTATACACTAAATATATATTTAACCCTTAAAAAGGCGGTCTAGTAAATACAACTCTTCATATTTATCTGTCTCTTACTGTCGGTATCAACACCGATCAAATATTCAAATGTGTCGCCCTTATGATAATGAGACCAATACTCCTTGTACGGTCCACCGCCCTCTACGTTTGGGTACATCAATGGACCCCTAGAAATACCTTTCAAAGTGGGTTCCATAACATTTATTTTTGAACAGGTAATCATGAAAGAGTGCCTATAGCCTCGAGGTTCTAGGCATCTTTCGGCCCATTTCCCACTATTGTTGTCGGCGATGAAGACCGATAAGCAACAAAAACTAAGCTGTAGTTCACTTTGGTTAAAATTATATTTAATTTTCCGATGTGCTGCTTTCAATTGTAAAGTTCCAGATGCACAAATAACAAAATTTTAAAAACAAAAAAATTGAAAAAGTAGTTTTGTCTGGGGTGTTTTTTTTAGGATAGGGCATTTAGTTAACAATTGTACCAACATATGCTATTTGGGGCAAATTTACACTTATATGACATTGGAAGGAGATCAGAAATTTCAATTTTAAAGTGGCATATTTTTATATTAAAATTGGAATTTTTGATTTTAATATAAATAAAATCAGAAATTCTGATTTTAATATTAAAAAATAAAATTAGAATTTTTGATTTCCTTTTGGACCAAAAATTCTTGGCCTGTGAAATTTAAAGGATGTGAAATCAAACAGATAGAATTTGAATAAATTAGTAAAAAGTAAAAAATGGAATTTTTGATTCTCAGTCTGTGAACTCTAATGGATAGAATTTGGATAAATTAATAAAAAATAAAAAATGGAATTTCCAATTTCAGCACAAACACAAAAAGATTCTCAATGCATAAATTCTACAAGACATAATTTGAATAAATTTATAAAAAATAAAAAATAAAATTTTATTTTAGTACAAGCAAAAAAAAGATTCCTAATCCATGATTTTTAACGGACAAAATTTGAATAAATTAATAAAAATAAAAAATGAAATTTTCGATTTTAGTACAGACAAAAAAAGATTCTCAATCCGTGAACTCTAATGAATATAATTTGAATAAATTAATAAAGAATAAAAAATGTAATTTTTGAATTCAGTAAAATATGTTAAAATAAAAAATAGAATTTCACCTATGCACTACTATATAAGCACCTTCCCTCCTCATTTCAATCCGTTTGAGAGTGGAGAGTGGATACGTGAAAAAAGAATAGGTGTGTCAAAAAAAAAAAAAAAGAGGGAGTAAAAAGGAAGGATGGTGAAAATGGAAAGTAGTGCAAAAATTATTGTATATTTTAATGGTGATATTTTAAATACAGATGAGGGTATGCCATTTATATGTGAGAAGCCAGCATATTTTTGTATATGACATTTGTATGTGAGAGACCAGCATATTTTTGTATTCTGTATACAATGCCATTTGTGGAATTAGAAGGTCGACTTTGTTAATGTGTAGATGCAAACACTCCGAAGAGAGTGGAAAAAATAAGATACAGGAATCCAGTCTGTATTTTTAGCGAGTTTATTCAATATTAAGCTATTCAAATAAGTGATGATAATGGCATGCAACTAATGTTTAGAACACATCTGCGGCATCAGGTAAACAATGCTTGTATAAAGTTGTATGTTGATTTCAGAGAAGTTGATATTGCTATAGAATCTGAGCTGAGCACATTTCTTGAGAGAGACATACAATAAGATGAGCACAATAGTGAAAGTGATGAAGAGGAGTCTGAAGATGAATGTGGAAGTGATGGCGAAGGTGCACTTGATGATGTGGATGATGATGCAAATGATAAGCAAGTGGCTAGTCAACATCCATTCGGAGAGCCATCTTTCATGCGCACTTTAGATCTTCAAGTTATGTGTAACACCCTACTAATTTGATATTATGCTTCAGTCATAGCATTAAATCAGGTAGTTTGTGTTACCGTGTTAACATTCTACTTAAGTCTCATGATTAGTATCACTAAACAGTTGAAATGGCGTGCTGTTACATAATAGACGCGAATAGTGTTATAAAACGTAATAAAGTTTAATATAACATAACAGAAAAGATACGAATAGGTGATATATTATCAACCGTATATGTACATATGTGGGTCAGAAGCTAACGCTTCAGTTTATATATATATATATATGGAACAAAGGAACGTCAAAATTCCTATTGCTAAAAACAGAGGCAGAAAATAGCAGGAGCAGGCTGTGTCCAATGAGTCCAACTCCGAGTCATAGTGAAGCTGCAGGTTTGGGGTCTCAATAAAAGGAGTGGCCGTTAAGCCATTCGCCAGCGTCTGAGAATGATGCGGAAATACAACACGGGGTGAGAATTTGAAGAAATTCTCAGTAGAGTTCATGTATGGCGTTCTTTTGATGTCACATTCATTCTCAGTTGCCTCGGTTTTTATTTAATTATAAAAACATGTGTACAAATTAGGCTATCCGTTTTAATGAGTTTAAGGAAAAGTCTGGTCCGAGGCAAGGTTCAATTTTACTTTAGTTGACATAAGAAACAGAACTGATTATAATGAACAGTATAAATGAATAAATGGCAGTAAATAAACATGATTAATAACTGTAAACATCTTAACATAATCATTCCATGTAATCATGTATTCATGTAATCATGCATGCTCATTCTTGATTCTTCTTTCATAAGCTTTTCCATTACTTTTCATCATTTTCCATCTCTTGATCCCCTGGGAGTTCTTGGACTAGACTCCTGGGTAATAGTCTGCTTTTCAGGATCGAGCTCGTTCCTATACAGGAATGCCACGTTTACTTTCCCTGACCTTCCCACCGATCTATTCCCCTTAACTTCTTATCCGGGGCTGGCCCAAGTAGCATGGAACTTTCATAGTGACATAATCCTTTTCATAACTTTCATAACTTTCTTAAAATGCACATGCATTGACATGTAACTCATAACTTGTACATAGGTTCTACCGAAATTTCGGCAGCATAACAGAACGTGTCCGCTTCTCCATGAATAGTGCCAGCATACCAAAATATTTATACCATTTGCAATTTCAGTATAGAGCAGCAATCATGCATATACATTCTTAGATTCATTCATTAGTTTCAACAAAGTATCAATAGGGTTTTTAGCTCATTCTAACTTATTATGCCCGGTTATGGTATATCCCACCTTTATTTCAATTTAACTCATTTAAACCTAATTTTTGGATATGTTGTAGCCTCATGTGTCTAGTTTCTAACCTCTTTGGTCCCATCTAATTTTGATATCTATAACTCAAGATATTTAGATTTTATCCCGGCTTGCCCAATGGCTAGCCAGAATCAGGCAAATAAAAGTAAAAATCCACTAAAAATCGGAAACTGACTCAAATTACACGAAATTGGACTCATATTAAAGCTGACAGGTTAAGCTTTCATTTGCAAAAAGTTCCATTCCATTTGACTTAGTAGGGCTCGAGTTACAAGCCCCGAATTCTAACCTTCCTAGACTGCCCTGTTCTGGCCCGATTTGGACATAGGGCAGTTTTCTTGAATCACTGGGAGCAACTGGGATCTTATCTAATTCTGAAATTTTTATGGGACATTCTTCTATGTGTAAGCTTTCTAACAAAGTTGGTTCCACTCATTTTCAAGTAGTATAGGGCGAGTTCTACCCTAAACAACCCAGTCTGCCTAGAACCAGAGTCAAAACCCTAGGTTGAAACTCAAAAATTCATATCTCCCTCAATTATAATCCAAAAGCCTTATATGATATATATATATATATATATATATATATATATATATATATATATATATATATATATATATATATATATATATATATATATATATATATATATATATAAAGCCCTAGATGTCTAGATTCATATAAAAATGGTTCCACTCAATTTAATCAATTTGTAGGTGGAGTGTACACTACTGCATTTGATCGCGAGAGTTTTTGGTTCTCTAACTCATCAGCTCTTCCTATTTTCATTCTTTCTTACTTCCACTTCAGTTTTAATCAAACAAACAGCTCAAAACCAATCACATATCATCATAAACATTCATTTAACACATCAAAGAAGGTGAAAATAATCCAAGCCCAGCCAGCCAAGTTCACAGATTTGATGCAAGTATTAAACTCCTACCTTTGTTCCAAGTGATTTTGCTGGATTTTGAAGGCTTGGATGAGCAAAGCTTGAATTGGCTTGATATTGGCTGGAGTTTTGTGTGTGAAGAAGAGAGAAAGAAAGCTGAATGAGAGGAGAGAAAGGCGCAAGGAAAGTGGTCAGAATTGGGTGATAAGAGGGTGGAAAAATCTGATTGAAGGGTATATATATAGGTGGCTTCTTGGCTTGTGATTGGTTGGATTTTGCAAGGTCCAAATTCAGCCAGCCCTCCTTGCATTTGTGTGGCCAAAGTGGCGCCACTTTTGGTGCTAAGTGGCTGAGTTATCAGCCACTCAAGGTAGGGCAAAGGATTGGAATTCTATTAGTTCGGTTCCGACAGTTTAAAATACCGTAATTTTACCGATTTCCTTTAAATTGGTAAATCGGTTTTCAATAAAATTTTATGAAATTTCCTATACTCTAACTTAATTCTCTCTTATCTAAACTCAAATAATTGCCAATCAATTGAGTCTAAATAATTGTTTAACTGAATTTTAATTATTCTCAATTACTCGATAAAACCGAATAATTAGGCGAAAAACGGTGGATATTATATTATGCATGTACCTAAGTTTCCAAAGTATGCAAACATGGATATGTAGCACATGACTAAAGTCTTAAAAATGGGTTAATTAGTTTTTAAATATTGGCTTAATAGATATCAATTACTAGGATTTTAGATATTTTATATAGTAATTAGTTAAATTATTTTATTATTAAATAGTTAGTAGGGTTTTAGATATTTTATATACTAATTAGTAATTAGTTAGTATGAAATTAGCTATTATATCGTAATTAGTTACATTATTTTATTATGAAATAGTTAGTAGCTATATTTTATTTAGTGTTTAGATATAAGTTCATAAAATATATGGATTAGTTATAAAATTTTTTAAAATTAATTTTATTATCGGTAAATTAAAAACTCATTAAATAAAGTAAGGGTATTTTGAAATTTTCTAAAATTTTTACATTAATAGCATTTGTTGTTGAGATTAAGATGTTAGAGTATGGAAGGAGTTCTATTACATGTTTATTATGATAGTTGGTTGTACACTTTATTGTGATTTTATTTTTTAAATTCGAGCTATCATCTAAATTGAGTAAAATTTATTTAAGGTTTATAAATTAGATTAAAAAGAATACACTAATCAGTAAAAAATATTAGTTTTTAAAATAAATATTTATTATCATTAAATTAAATTTACTTTATAAATTTAATTAATTTTTTGCTTGTACTTTCGTAGGTACTGCTGCTGCAGATGGTGAATTATATGTTGGAATGCAATTTAGTGATAGAGAGAATGTTATACGATCAATTACGAGCTACAGTATATCCAAAGTAGTTGATTACAGGGTGTATGAGTCAGAACCAATGACGTTTTATTGTAAATGTGTCTAGTATAGTATAGATTGTGGATGGTTTGTTAGGGCTAATTTTAGGAGGAATAAGTACCATTGGGAAATTAGGGAGTATAATGGCCCACATACTTGCACTAGGGCGAGGGTTTCGCAAGATCATATGAAGTTGGGTTCAGACATAATTGCTGAATGTACAGAGCCACTAGTAGGATTTGACCCGTCATTTAAGGTAAAAGCTGTTATTGCAGAGGTTCAGTCTTGGTTCAGATACATGATTTCATATCGAAAAGTATGGATGGCAAAGGAAAAGGCAATAGAAAAAGTTTATGGTAGTTGGGAAGCATCCTATGAAGCTTTACCGCGATGATGTGCAACAATGTGTGATGCTATCCGAGGGTTAGTTGTTCAGCTAGATGCTGCAGAGGCTTACTATGGTGATGTCCTAGTTCCGGATGCTCGTATATTACGTTGAGTATTTTAGACCTTTGGTCCCTGCATCAGAGCATTTAGACACTGCAAACCAGTTGTGCAGATTGATGGGACACATTTGTATGGGAAATACAAAGGAGCTCTATTGGTTGCAGTTGCATAGTAATCAAAATATATTACCAATTGGTTTTGCTATTGTTGAGGTTGAGACTGTAGATGGATGACATTTTTTTCTGGATAATTTACGCATATATGTCGTGACCCGGGATGGAGTTGAGATTATTTCTGACCGGCACAAGTCAATTAATGCAGCAATAAGGTGAAGCAATGGTCAATGGGAACCACCAAAGTCATTCCACATGTATTGCATTAGACATATTGTTGTTAATTTCTTGTGAAGATTCAAGGTGCCTTACTTGCATAAACTTGTTATGAGCATGGGTACTTTATTTATTTATTTAATTTTTATACTTGTGAATGCAATTTTCTGAAAATAATATGTAAACCATATTCTATCTATTTTGTAAGGTATTCCAGAACTGAGCGTGAATTTAATTGCCATTATGAACAAATGCACGAACATGGCTAAGTATATACAGATTGGCTTGATGAAATCCCATAAGAAAAGTGGGTTTAAGCATTTGATGGTGGGCATTGGTAGGGTCACATGACCACAAACCTAGTTGAGTGCGTGAATTTTGTGTTAAAGGGGGCTCGCAATCTTCCCATCATTGCATTAGTTAGGATAGCTTACTTTCAGTTGGGTGAGTTATTCGCTTAGAAAGGTAGGGAGGCACATGCACAGAAAAATGCAAGACACCTTTTCTCAGAGGTTGTGACAACATGGCTTCGAGTAAACGAGCAAGCATATGGAAATGTGTGCGTTAGTCAATTTGATCGATGAAATGACGCTTTCCATGTTCAAGAGCTATCCAATAGGAATGAATATAGAGTTGATCTGAAGTAGACATATTGTGATTGTGGCGATTTTCAGATAGATTGGTATCTATGTCGTCACGTGATTGCTTGTTGCTCTAGCCAGAATATGTACTGGCGAATCTATGTAGAGGCTATCTATAGGATTGATGAAGTCTGCAAAGTGTACAAGGAGTTTGGAGTCATTGGAAATGAGAGTACATGGCGCCAGTATATAGGTCCAAAGCTTTATCCTGACCCAAGCATACAGTGAAAGGTAGGCCCAAATCAACCCATTTTTTTGAACGAAATAGATATACGTGAGATGCGGGGATCACAACTGTAACGTCCTCCTTTGGTACAGTACTATGCTTAAGTCATAGTATCATACTTAAGAGTTGTTACTGTTACCTAAGTGGACCTTATTTGACAGCAACTTCAACTGTCTTCGAAACTTCTCGAGCTATCTAGAGATAATATGAAAATAGGAGTGGGAATTTTAAATTTTCAGTAGGATTCTCTTAATTCTCACATGTAGTGTCATTGTTATTATCTCCAACTACTTTGATTTATTATGAAGAAGGTGAACATGCTAGATAAATTGTTTAGTTTTATAGTTTGAAAATATATTATCCAAAGCAGAGTTTATTTTATTCATACACTTAAGATATAAGAGCTATTATAAAATAAATTCACAACTCACAACTTGCATAATAGTTGTAGTATATTCAAATATAATAATTCCAATATAATAAGATAATAGAACAGAACATACATATGCAGATATGTTCACTTGAATTTATGCAAATGCACTTGTATTTCTTTAACTTTCTTTGACCTCTTTTTCTTGGCACACTTAGGTGTTACGGATCGCCGTCCCTAGAGTGCTTGCATATGTTTTAATTTTTAGTCTTTACTGTCCATGAGTAGTCTAATTTAGGAGTGAGTTCACTCGTGGTCGTTGCCACACAATACTGGTCCGCAAGGGGACCCATGTACCTTTATATTAGAGGAACTCAGCTGGCCAACTGCCTCCAATGTACAGGGACCCAATAGTTTTAATTGTCTTCATCGGGATGGACCCAAATAACTGCCTCCAGGTGAAAGGATCCGCATCTTATCTATTTAACTGTCTTCACAAGGAGGGACCCATTAACTGCCTCCAAGTAAAAGAATCTCATCTTGTCTTTCATGTGCTTTCATGGTTCATATGCTGATATTTTCATGTATGGGAGATTCATGCACATTTTCCATATCTTGATTTTAAACATTTATGCTTGCATGATATGCATCCATGGACATAACATATAGACATGTTTATCATTTACATGCTGAAATTTTGGTAACATAACGGATTGAGTCCACTTCTTTGTAAATAGTGCCAGCCAACCAAACAATTATTCATATAGAAAAACCAATGCAAGGTGTATATATTTCAATAACCAAAGCAACATTTCATACCTTTGGCCTTGGATTTGGTTTCTTCCACTAATTTCCATTCTACCCGATTTTTGTAAATTAAGCAATAAATTCATTTTAAATCATTTAGACCTGAATTTTAGATATGTTTAAGTATTCTGTATCTAGTTTCTAACCCCATTGGTACCATTAAGTTTTGATATATATAGCTCAAGTTATTGAATATTTACCTAGGCCCATCCTGTACTAGATAGATTTAAGCTATGAAAAGTAAAAATTCACTAAAAATAAAAAATGAATTGAAACCATATGAACACTGTATAGTTTTAAAGCTAAATTTTCATTTCCATTAAGTTCCACTTCATTTGAGTAAGTAGCACTCGAGTTATTAGCCCTTGATTTTGGGTAATCTGCACTGCCTTGTTCTAGCCTAGTTG
Organism: Pterocarpus santalinus; assembly: GCA_031439595.1. Taxonomy (NCBI): domain Eukaryota; kingdom Viridiplantae; phylum Streptophyta; class Magnoliopsida; order Fabales; family Fabaceae; genus Pterocarpus; species Pterocarpus santalinus. Next base: position 9,017,190 of record CM062526.1, on the reverse strand, counting down.
GGACTTAGGGTAGTTTTCATGAATTAATGGGAACAATAGTGATTGAATTAAATTCTAAAATTTTTATGCCATTTTACCCTATGTCTTAAATTTCTAACAATTGGTTGCACTCAATTTTGAGTTGTATAGGATGAGTTATACCCTTCAAAACTCATACTGCTTAGCACAGAACACAGTATTCCTAGGTAAATTTTAAAAAATCATATCTCCCTCAATATTAATCCAATGACCTTGCAAGTTTAGTCCAAGCTATAAGTATATAGTTTCATCTAAAATTATTTTTATCATAGTTTGGTGTCTACAGGCGAGTCGGTATAATGTGAAAGTACGGACGTCATAGGGATTTTAAAGAAATCCTAATACTGTTTTATTGATTTTTGTGTTTATCATTAATATCCAATCTAACACAAGCAAACATATGCTAAGCTAATCATAAATCATCATATGACCATCATAGAACACCATAATAGTGACGGGAGTAGAAGAAATAAATCAGCCACATAACATCTAAATCAAACCAAGTTTAGGAATCCTATCTCAATTAGAGAAGATGAGTAGCTAGAGTTGGATTTTCTTGAGGGAAAGAGTAATTAAGGCTTGAAGATAGGATGAAGTAGAATGAGATGGGAGAACAGAATGTGGGAGAAGACAACAGAAGCAAGTCGTCCAAATGGTGAGGATTTGAGAGGAAATAATGAAATTTTCATAAAGGTGGGTAGTTAGAATGATGGCTTGTGATTGGTTGCTCCTTTGATTGGTTAATATGCAACCACTTCTCCCTTTTTTCCTAGCTGCAGATGGTGCTAAGTTGGGGGGGGGGCTTGGTGGCTGAATTCTTGGCCAAAGAATTGAGGGTTTTTCATTGAAGAATTCTACTAGTTTGGTTCATACAATATAAAACACTAAAATTCAACTAGTTTCTTTCAAATTGGCAAAATATTGCTAACCATTTTCTAAAACTTCCTGCATGTCTATCTTAATTTTCTCTGGTCCTAATCTCTTTAATTGAATTCTAATTAAATGCTAATTAACTTTACCTTTCCACTAAAATTGAATAATTCGGCTAATAGCATAAATTAAACATATTGCAATTTAGAATGTTATAGAAATCGTTACTATTTTTCTTAAAATTTCAAAATGTTACCAATGGTTTCTGTTAAAGTTTCAACTTAATAACCTCAACTCTTGCTAACCCTAATGTTTTCATTTAATTTCTAGTTGATCTTATTTTTCTCACACAACTGACAACAAAATAAATTAATTAGCGACCTAAATTCTACGTATTTCAAATTTTGAGATGTTACAACAACACTGTGGTATTTGTCAAGATGAGCGACATAGTCGTAGCCAATGTCCAAACTTTCCTAGGTCAAGTTCGTAGTGCTTGTAATAGTTAATTATCTTTCCTTCGTGTTATTTTCTTAATGAATTGTTCTAATCATGTTATTTTTTCATCAATGAGTTTAATTTTAATTTGCATCATAGTCTAGTTCGAAACACTTTATCATGAGTTTGTTCTTTTTGTTTCATTCAATTTATTATTATCTTGGTTTTTTGCTATCAATCTTCTATTTCTATTATTTAATTTAACGAGCATAAGTGTCATACTAATTATTATGGATTTCTTAATTGACATTTAAAAATTAGTGGACATTTGCATATTAAAACTAAATTCTTATTATCGTACTCTTATTAAAATAAGTTAGACTCTGCATGCTTTGATATTATGTATCTAAATATTAATAATTAATAATTTAAAAATTATATTCTTAACTAATAATAATTAATTACTCATGATATATATATAGAGTAAAGAAGTGACTTTTAAGCTCCTAACAACATTTAAATTTATTAAATTTAACAAATAACTTACATTTGACGAATGCTATTTGCACTAAATTGATTTTTTCTTTTAGAAAATACTTTAAATTTTTAAAACTGCAAATTAAATATATTACACTGTTGTTTTTGTTTGAAAATTATATAGTTAGTGATTATTATATCTTATAGAGTTTAGTAAAGAATTAGTTATTTTTTATATGAATGTAATAAAGAGTATAGATTTATTTTATTATTTAATTAATTATACTTTAATTGTAGAACAACTTAAAACATAATTCATAAAAAATAAAAGGCATTTGGAAGAACTAAAATTAAAAGATTTGTCGTAAACTATGCTTATAGTAAAGAATTCAAATCCGTCCAATAAATAATGAAATAAATAAATAAAGAATAATAGAGCAAAATTTTTATATTTAGATTAAGGTAAATACAATCGGGATTCTAACGAAGCTTGAATATAAAAAAAAATAAAAAAACTCCAGAGATAAATTAAAAGAAAATAAATGAAATTAAGGAACAATACATACAATGTTTGCACAAAAGTCAAAAGAGATTAAAATATTTGGCTATACGCTGCTTAAGTCTTGCTCTTCTGCCAACCCTACCCACCATACCCAGATCTCTGACACCCCGATCGTGATCCCTTGTACCCTCATCTGTAGCACCCTGATCTCTAAGACCCTCATTTCCCTCGCCTTCTCGCTGTGGGACTTGGCTAAATGCAGGTGCATCTTCTATCATCGCCTACTACAGAAACGACGTTGTCCACTGATCACTTGGGGAGAATACTGACTGAGACATATTTAGAACGTCTGGTGTCATCATCTCCGGTTATTATTCTAGCATGATCGTCTGCGGTCGATACACGTTGTCTTATCTAGGAAGTGACAAAGACAGGTCCAAATCACGTCTTCGGGAAGATTCAGCAACATCTCCCTGATCGATGTCAGCAAATGCAACTCCAAAGTTTTTCTCGGCTCCACTCTGTATTTGGATGCCGCTACTACTATCAACAGACCTTTTGCCTTGACTTAGACTACTCCTTCGACCAGGACGAATGTCCCTTACATCTAAGGATATTCGCGATGGATGTACGCGATTCGAATGTTACAGTTGTGGGGGTTGCTGTGTCTATGGATCCCAATACAATTGCTATTAGGGGAGCTGCTCTTGGGTAGGGCACTAAGTCCAACAAAATTGCCGCTCCTCGGGATCCCAATAGAAATCCTCATTTGCCCGTGGCTGGTGAGGTGGCAACGACATAGAAACTTGGACCTGGGGGGCTGGTTCATGTAACATCCTCCTCTGTACAGTATTATGCTTAAGTTATAGTACTACATTCTGGAGTTGTTACCAGTACCTGAGCGAACCTTGTCTGGCAGCAACCTTCGGTTACCTTTATTCTTACTAGTCAACTTCGCCTCGGAAGGCCTTCTTCGGGACTTCTGAAATATCTGGAGACAACACGGAAATAAGAGTGAAAATTTTAAATTCTCAATAAGACTCACTAAGAACTTTCATGTCGTGTCATCGTTATTATCTCCAGCTGCTTCGGTTTATAAAAAAAAAATGAACATATTGTATAGACGGCTCTGTTTTATAATTTGAAAACATACTGTCTGAAGTAGAGTTAATTTTTATTCATACACTTGTCATTTAGGAGAGCCAATACACAATGAAGTCATGAATCATACTATGAATAATATCTGCAATGTATTAAAATATAATAACACCAGTATGCTGGAAACTTGAAATTTGTATCTGCCTTTATTGGTACTTGCATTTATTCAGAGATACATAATTTTCTTTTTTTCCTTTATCCTCCTTTACTCGTCACACATATTTCAGAGTATGATCGCCATGTCATACTCCATTAGGGTGTGATCACCATGTCACACTCCTCAGGAATATGTCCTTTCTATCACATCCCAGAGTATGATCATCATGTCATACTTTATCGGGTTGTGATTGCTATGTCATATTCCTTAGAGCATGGGATCATTATGCCACATTCTAAAGTATGATCGCCATGTCATACCCCATTAGAGCATGATCGTTATGTCACATTCCTTAGGAATATAGGTTCATCATCATATCTTTCATCATAGAATCTTTATATACCACACTCTAGAGTATGATCGCCATGTCATATCCCATCAAAGCGTGATCACCATGTCACGTTCCTTAGGAGGTACTCATCATGCCATATTCCAGAGTACGATCGTCATGTCATATCCCATCGGGGCGTGATCGCCATGTCACGTCCTTTAGGAATATGGGACCTTCATTATATCTTTTAACTGCCTTCACGGGGAGGGACTCAATGTGCAACTGCCTCTGAGTGAAGGGACCCATATCTTTATCCTTTAACTGCCTTCACAATGAAGGATCTCATAACTACCACCAGGTGAAGGAATCCACATTTAATATATTCATGTCCTTTCATTTTTATACGTAATCCAGCATAGACATGCTGAATGCACTCATACATATACTTCATCATTTCTTTTCATATATCTTTGCATATATGATTTCCACATATATATTCATAACACATAAAGGCTCATAACTTCCTTACAATTCTACCGAAAATTCAGCAGCATAATGGATCAGATCCATTTTTCCATGAATAGTGCCAATCTCAGTAGACAGTCAGTTACAGTAAGAGCTCAAATATAATGCATCAGTCTTTCAAGCACCAACATGAAATTTACAACACTTAGACTTTAATTGAACTCATATATGCATTAAGGTACCAAATCCTTCAATTTTGGAAGTCCTGCTCATAGTCTTCAACCTGCCTGTTTTTAGAAATTAAGCCTTAGATTCATTTTAAGTCATCTAGACCTAAATTTTGGATATGTTAAAGTGTTATGTGTCTATTTTCTAACCTCTTTGGTCCCATCTAATTTTAATAAGCATAGCTCAAGATATCTAAGTTTTATCCCGGCCTACCCTGAAGTTGGCCAAAATTCTACACTTACAAGTAAAAATCTACTAAAAATTGAATACAAGTTCAAATCATACGAAATTAGTATCATAGTAAAGCTAATAGGACAACCTTTTGCAACAAGTTTTATTTCAATTGCTTTAGTATAGCTCGAGTTATGAGCCGCAGAATTTGACCTTCCTGAACTGCCCTGATCTAGCCCAATTTGGACATAGGGCAACTTCTTCGAACCACTGGGAGCAATTGAGATCGTATCAAGCTCGGAATATTTTTGTAAGATGTTCTATGTGTAAGCTTTCTAAAAAAGTTAGTTTCACTCAATTTGGAGTTGTGAAGGGTGAGTTACACCCTTCTCAAGTCACACTATCTGGATGAAAATCCTGATTTCTAGGTTAAACTTCAAAAATTCATATCTCTCTCAATACTAATCCAATGGCCTTATATGATATATGTATGGAAAGCCTTGAATTTTTACTTTCATATAAAAATAGTTTCATCAGATTTAACTGGTCGTAGGCAGAGCTGTACACTCCACTGTACGGACTGCCATAGGTTTCCTTGACCTAATCTATTCTATTTGCTTCCCTTCTCTAGATAATCATTCAAAACTCAATTTAAAACACAATAATCCAGCCATAAAGCTTCATATAGGCTCATAATAATATCAAATACATGCATCCAAATGAGTTCACAGCAGTCCCAATTCACAAGAAAATTCAGAGAAGAGGTTGAATCCTATCTCTTTGAGTGGGATGTTGTTAAGTCTTGGAGCTTGAATTGATAGAACTTTGTAAAGCTTCAAGGTTTGATAGAATTGGTTGAGAGAAAGAGAGAAAAGAAGAGTAAAATCAGAGAAGAGAGTGGCGTAAATAAGAAAGAAAAAAATCTTATTTAAGCATTAAAGAGGTAGTTGGCTTTGTGAGTTTTGATTGGTTGAAATTTTGTGAGTGAAGTTTAGCCATGTCTCCCTCTTTTGTGGCTAAATCATTTTCCACATCACCTAAAAGTGGAACTCGCCTCCACTCTATCTGAAATCGGAACTCAGCTCCATTCTGCTTAAGGTCGGAACTCGCGTCCATTTTATTTGGACTTAGAGCTGAAGTCGGATGTCGGAATTCGTACCCATCCTATTTGAAACTTGGAAATAAATCCGGAAATCGGAAATCGTATTCGTTTTATTTGAAGCTTGGGAGTAAAGTAGGAGATCGGAACTCAGAACTTGTGTAAATTTTTGTTCTAACTTGGGGAGTAACTCAGAGATCTGAACTCGTGTCCATTCTAGTTGAGATCAACTGTGAGGTTGGAACTGATTACATTCGACCCGGAGGTCGGTACTTGTGACCATTCTAGTTAAACTATAAACTCGGAGGTTGAAAACCATGTACGCTTGTTTCAAAGATGAAGTTGGAAGTTAGAAATTATGTACACTACATTTGAAACTCGAAGTCAGATGTTGGAACTCGTAGTGGATGTTACATTACCACCCTCCTTAAAAAAAAATTTTGTTCACAAAATTTGATTAATAAACTAACTTGTTATAATTATAACAGTTTAAATAAGGTTCACATATAAACACACAGCAGATGTAAAACCACTTAGAATGATAGGGTCAACCAAAACTAAATTAGCCAATTCCTTATTCTGGTTTATCCCTACTTCTTGCCATAGCTCCTCCAGGGTGTCGCCTCCTCCATATTTATAGTGAAAATCCTTCCCGAACATTGCGGTTTAGGAATTGGTGGTTGGATTTTCTGGGCATTCTCTAATCATATATCCTGACTTGCCACATCTGAAACATATATACTGTTTAACCAGGCAAGGCTTATTTCCATGATTCTTCCCATACTTCGGACATCGTTGTTTGACCACCAATTCTTGCAGCTGCTTGCCCTCATATTTACTAAAGTGAAATTGCTTCTTTGGTAGTGAGGCATATTCGAGTTCTTGGTTTTCAGGTGTAGGCCTCTTTCCATAAGTATCAGACTAGGAAATCTCCAGTTTCTTGTTATAGTCTTTCACAAGTCTGCACTTGTTTACCAAGGTAGGAAAATCCCTGATCTGTGTAGGACCTATTGCTGCAAGGATATCTTCCCTCAATCCGCCTTCAAATTTGAGGTATTCCTGGTCTAGTCCTGAGTTATTTGGGTTTCCACCGTGACCGGCCTCAGGTTTTCTTCCTAGTTGGTCCATCATTTGGTGTGCTGCAATAGCTTGTTCACGCATGGCATATGCCATTTCTCGTAGAGTGTCCATGAAATTAGTAGGGTCTTCTAAAGTGGGTGCAGTTTGTGGCCTGCCATGCCCCCTGGAAGCCATTAGTTCCTAATCACATACAACAAAACATTGAGTTGATTAGGCTCAATAATAAGTGAAGTATGACAGCAACTAATAACTTTCACAGTTAGGCGGTCATGCATATCTAATTTCCTATATCGTATCTAAGCATATAAGATTTGTCGCATGACATTTTCTAAAGATTCCAAGGTGCACTGGAAATGTAGTTGGTCCAAATCCTCAGGTCCGGGGAGGATGGAACTGCTCTGATACCATTTGTAACATCCCCCTCTGTATAGTACTATGCTTAAGTCATAGTACTACATTCTGGAGTTGTTACCAGTACCTAAGCAAACCTTGTTTGGTAGCAACCTTCGGCTACCTTTATTCTTACTAGTTAACTTCGCCTTAGATGGCCTTCTTCGGGGCTTCTGAACTATCTGGAGACAACACAGAAATAAGAATGAGAATTTAAATTCTCAGTAGAATTCACTAAGTACTTTCATGCCGTGTCATTGTTATTATCTCCAACTGCTTCAGTTTATAAAAAAAAAAATGAACATATTGTATGAACGGTTCTGTTTTATAATTTGAAAACCTACGATCTGAAGCAGAGTTAATTTTTATTCATACACTTGTCATTTAGGAGAGCCAATACACAATGAAGTCACGAATCATACTATGAATAATAACTGCAACGTATTAAAATATAATAACACCAGTATGCTGAAAACTTGAAATCTGTATCTTTCTTTACTAGTACTTGCATTTATTCAGATATACATAATTTTCTTTTGTTCCTTTATCTTCCTTTACTTGTCACACATATTCCGAAGTACGATTGCCATGTCATACTCCATTGGGGTGTGATCACTATGTCACACTCCATAGGAATATGTCCTTTCTACCATGTCCTAGAGTATGATCATCATGCCACATTCTAGAGTATGATCGCCATGTCATACCCTATTAGAGCGTGATCACCATGTCACGTTCCTCAGGAATATAGGCTTACCATCATATCTTTCATCATAGATCTTTATATACCACACTCCAGAGTATGATCGCCATGTCATACCCCATTAGAGCGTGATCGCCATGTCACGTTCCTTAGGAGGTACTCATCATGCCATATCCCAGAGTATGATCGCCATGTCATACCCCATCAGGGCGTGATCGCCATGTCACGTCCCTTAGGAATATAGGACCTTCATTATATCTTTTAAGTGCCTTCACGGGGAGGGGCCCAACGTGCAACTGCCTCTGAGTGAAGGGACCCACATCTTTATCCTTTAACTGCCTTCACAAGGAGGGATCTCATAATTGCTTCCAGGTGAAGGGATCCATATTTAATATGTTTATATCCTTTCATTTTCATATGTAATCCAGCATAGACATGCTAAATACATTCATACATATACTTCATCATTTCTTTTCATATATCCTTGCATACATGATTTCCACATACATATTCATAACATATAAAGGCTCATAACTTCCTTACAATTCTACCGAAAATTCAGCAGCATAACAGATCAGATTCGTTTCCCCATTAATAGTGCCAGTCTCAGTAGACAATCAGTCACAGTAAGAGCTCAAATATAATGCATCCATCTTTCAAGCACCAACATGGAATTTGCAACACTTAGACTTTAATTGAACTCATATATGCATTAAGGTATCAAATCCTTCAATTTTGGAAGTCCTGCTCATATTCCTCAACCCTGCCCATTTTTAGAAATTAAGCCTTAGATTCAATTTAACTTATCTAGACCTGAATTTTGGATATGTTGAAGTGTTATTTATCTATTTTCTAATCTCTTTGGTCCCATCTAATTTTAATAATCATAGCTCAAGATATCTAAGTTTTATCCCGGTCTGCCCTGAAGTTGGCCAGAATTACAGACTTACAAGTATAAATCCACTAAAAATCGAATATAAGCTCAAATCATACTAAATTAGTATCATATTAAAGCTAGCAGAACACCTTTCATTTGTAATAAGTTTCATTTCATTTGCTTTAGTAGAGTTCGAGTTATTAGCCCCGGAATTTGACCTTCCGAAACTGCCTTATTTTGGCCTAGTTTGGACATAAGGCAACCTTTTCGAACTACTGGGAGCATTTGGGACCATATCAAACTCGGAATCTTTTTGTAAATGTTCTCCTATGTGTAAGCTTTCTAACAAAGTTGGTTTCACTCAATTTGGAGTTGTGTAGGGTGAGTTACACCCTTCTTAAGTTACACTACCCAGATGAAAGTCTTGATTTCTAGGTCAAACTTCAAAAATTCATATCTCTCTCAATATTAATCCGATGGCCTTATATGATATGTATGGAAAGCCTGAATGTCTACTTTCATATAAAAATATTTTCATCGGATTTAACTGGTTGTAGGCAGAGCCGTACACTCCGCCGTACGGACCGCCATAGGTTTCCTTGACCTAATCCATTCTGTTTGCTTCCCTTTTCTAGATAATCATGCAAAACTCAATTTAAAACACAATAATCCAGCCATAAAGCTTCATATAGGCTCATAATAATATCAAATACATGCATCCAAATGAGTTTACAGTAGTCCCAATTCACTAGAAAATTCAGAGAAGAGGTTGAATCCTACCTCTTTGAGTGGGATTGCTAAGTCTTGGAGCTTGAATTTATAGAACTTTGTAAAGCTTCAAGGTTTGATAGAATTGGTTGAGAGAAAGAGAGAAAAGGAGAGTGAAATTAGAGGAGAAAGTGGCGTAAATAAGAGAGAAAAAATCTGATTTAAGCATTGAAGAGGTAGTTGGCTTTATGAGTTTTGATTGGTTGAAATTTTGTGAGTGAAGTTTAGTCATGTCTCCCTCTTTTGTGGCTAAATCACTCTCCACATCGCCTAAAAGTGGAACTCACCTCCACTCTATCTGAAATCAGAACTTGTCTCCATTCGGCTTAAGGTCGGAACTCGCATCCATTTTATTTGAACTTGGAGCTGAAGTCGGATGTCAGAATTCGTACCCATCCTATTTGAAACTTGGAAATAAATCCGAAAATCGGAAATCATGTTCATTGTATTTGAAGCTTGGTAGTAAAGTAGGAGATTGGAACTCGGAACTCATGTAAATTTTTCATCTAACTTGGGGAGCAACTCAGAGATCTGAACTTGTGTCCATTCTATTTGAGATTAACTATGAGGTCGGAACTCGTTGTATTCGACCCGAGGTCGGTAGTTGTGATCATTCTGGTTAAATTATAAACTCGTTGGTCGGAAACCATGTACGCTTGTTTCAAAGATGAAGTCAGAAGTCAGAAATTATGTACACTACATTTGAAACTCGAAGTCAGAGGTTGGAACTCATAGTGGATGTTACACTTCCTCTATAGGGAACTCTTGCTGTGTGGGGTGGCTGCCTTATGTGGCCTTCCTACTGCTATGGGAATGGCTGCTCTGTATGAGCGGACAACCGTAAAGGGGCGGCATGGTGTAAATATCATGACCAATACTCATTAGAGGGTTGGTAGTTTGTAGCTGGTTGTCCTTATAGGATGCACTCATGTCGACGATCCCACATTGTTATCCAATCAATATGCCTCAATCTCCAATCAATTTGTCATTATCCCCGTAAGTCTATATTATACGAACCTACTAGAGTATGGGGCTCGGTAGGAACATGCTGAAAAAATCCAAATTGATGCATTACGCGGTCAGCTGGGTGCCACTCAATCACTTTGAAGAAAATCAACGGTGCTACCGTTGATCAAATTTGCCACTCGTCCCGAATATAATTCAGAATAAGGCCATTAATTGCATGCTCACCTTATGGTTGCCATACAAACTGTATCAATAACAATACATAAGAGTATTATTAACACACTTGTAAATTTTCAATTTTTCAAATAGTATTATAATCTTGTAAATAATGATCACATTTATAAACACTCATTATTCTACAATTCTTACTAGTTTCAAATGCTATTCAACTTTTCAATATAGATGTATAATTGACCTCAACAGATTGATCATTATTATTAAATATTGATTTTTAATCTTAATAGAAAGAAACAAATTAATGGACCAATACATTTGTTATATTATACTTATAATTATAACAATTTATATATTTTAATAATTACCTCATTATGGCCTATCTGATCTATAAGCTCCCTTAGATTGGCAAGATTTCTCAGGTTAGCCTACCGCTGATACCCTGAATGACTCCATCTGTGAGATATTATATGAATTAGACATAATTTTCATTATAACAAACTAAAAATTTGTTATGAAAACAAATTTTACCTAGACGCAATGGGACAAGCAAAATGTTGGGTCGGTATAGGTGACAAAAATAGGAGCTTGAGATATGCCCACGCTTGTAGAAGTACCAGGCTACCATAGATGTCTGTGTTCTTAAATGCGACGCACGATTTAATGCTCGATAAAGCACAGTAAGGCAAGCTGAATCCCAGCTATATAACCCAAACTGTTCTATATGCTCAAGTAGATGCAAGTACATTCTATGGACCTCCGAATTACTCTTGTTCGGCACTATGACATAGCCCGAAAAGGACACTATATAAGCACAGGCTATCCGTTGTACAACGATGTTGCCATTGCCACAAAGCAATCTGTAGTGCTTGGTCAGCCATTGTAACTTGATAAAAACCCCCCATCAAAATTACCTTCTCTAGGCTGAGCACCAAGTAAATACTCACATTGCTGCAAGAGTGTTGCAGTACTTGGAGTAGTAATTATAGTAATGGCCATACCATTCACACGAAGACCGAGCTACATGGCGACATATTCTAGTGTCACTATGCATTCTCCACAAGGAAAATGAAATGTGTGGGTCTTTACTGTTCGACCAGTGTACTTATCAAATGATTATTTATAGTCATGTGGCTAATCTATGCAGCATGATATAAATCAGTCTGTTGCAAGATCCCATGAATCTCGAACCTTGGTGGATCCAGATTCAAATAACGGACCTGTAATAGTCTCATCGCCTGTTACAAGTTAAAAACTTGGTTAGTTTTAAAAACTAATATTCTTAACTATAATATGTAATATCTTCTTTAAAATAAAATATCTGACTAAAATAAAATATTGATAACTAGAAATTTTAAAATTTCACATTAAGTTTTATGGTAATAGAGGACTTAAAAATTAATTAGAGGGAGGATTAAACATTAAATAAAGAAAGGTGCATGCAGGGAAAAAAAAAAAAGAAAAAAGAAGAGCTCGGACCACCTACACCTTAAGTGGTATGAACCATCTTAAGCCCACCTTTTCCTTTCTTCTTCCTTCTACGTTCTTCTTCCCTTCACTGCCATCTCATTTCTAACACTCTCATTCTCTTGGTTTCACTCTCCCTCTCTGATTTCGTTTTCTTTTCTTTGCTACCACCACCAAACACGCCTCTCTCCGTCACCACCACTATTCGCGAGCCCCTTCTTCTGCTCTCGCTCTCTCTCTATTTTGTCTCTCTCTCCACCGTGCCTCACTCTCTGCACACTGATAATTGATTTTTTATCACACTTTATTTCTGCAATTGAATAATGATCATGGGGCAATTTAGTGTGTAAATATTGGTTTTTGGTCTAAATTGGATTTTGGGCTCTTAAGTGGAATTAATTATAAATTTTGTTTCAGGTTCCCAATTAAAGGCCAAATTCGGACAACAAGGCAGTCATGAAATGCTGGAGCAAAGTTTAGTTAATTAAGCATCCAAATTGCAAGGGACCAAAGCCATTAGTTTTCAGTTTTTTTGTTTGGTCCGGTTCTTGTCTTTTGAACCGGTTTATTTTTTTGTTTTTAAGAGTTGGAAAACAAAGGGACAAAAGACAGATATACTTAGGAGGGAGGAACGATTCATTTTTTAGGGATCCCAAGTTCTGTATTTCGGATGTTCAGTACATTCAACTTTTCTTTCTTTATTTTCGGTTTTTGTTCTATCATGGCTGGCTAAGGCACTAATCGATCAACCCATGAATTGAGTTTCTGCCTTCAATCCAGAGGACGTTTTTGCTTCATACTGAGTTTGTTCTTTTCTTTTCGCTTGTGTATTTCGATTCTGTATAACTTAAGGGAAGGGGTGTTGAATGTTAGATTTAACATTTAGGTTGATTAATCGAAAGCGCTTAAAATCGGAACGGGTTTAAGTGAGCATCAGACGTTGAATGAGTGAACACGCCGAGTTTCAGATAAAATGCTAGGTGATCGCCTAGTAGATTCGTTTTTCTAAATGAATGCAGGGATTCCGATTTGTTTAGGATCAACCACGAATTTAGTGATTCATTGTCCAATGACGGATTTTAGGAACTCAAGTCTGGGTTGGTTGCTTTTGAATTGTTAATTTCGTATTTTTCATCCACTATCTCATATTATCATAATTGAACAAACCCCCGAGTTTTCCTTTCTATTGTTAATTCTGTATTGTGCTATTTCCGATTGAGCAAATTGGTTCATTGCTAATTCCTTGGGAAACGATTCAGGTTGCTCTATATTGCAAGTTTTTCTTTATAGCCTGATTAATTTGAGTGAGTTCGGCATTCACGTCAAATTTTGGCGCCGCTGCCGGGGAATTTGCATTGTCCTTTTTACCTTGATTGCTGCATAATATAGTAGAATAATTTCGTCATATTACATGTTGCATAGCATAGCATAGCACAGCATAGCATATTTTGCATTTTTCTGGTTTCTGTCAACTATCTCCAATTGCTCTGAAAATTGTTCAGGGGGCAAGAAAAAAATCAATAAACATTTTTCAGTCCCCTACAGAGTAGGTAGGCTGATGTAGGGTCTAATTTTGTCAAATTCCATCGTTTAGACCACTTTTTCATTTTTTTTCCAATTTCATGATTTTTAAAAATCGTCAAAAAATTCCAAAAAATCAAAAATACATTTTATAATTTTGCTGTGGTGTTTGTATAATTTTTAAAATTCATTTGATAGTGTTTTTGATTTTATTTTGGTTAATTTCATTTTTCTACCTTATGTTGTATGACTAGGAGTAGTAGCAATGCACATGACCTGTTATCTTTTGATCCTGAGATAGAGAGAACATTGCATGCTGCTCAAAGGGTTTCTAGGCTAAGTCATATTGAGCATACTGAGCATTCTGATTCCAATTCTGTTGCATCTTTTAGTTTTCATTTTTCTGATAACATGGATAATCGGACATTAAAGGAATTGGCTGCACCTGATGTTAACTACCAGCCTTTATGCATCCAATATCCTAATCTTGAAGCTGACTTTGAGCTTAAATCTGGTCTTATCCATTTGCTTCCCAAGTTTCATGGTCTTGCAGGTGAGGATCCACATAAGCATTTGAAGGAGTTCCATGTGGTCTGCAGCACAATGAAGCCGCAAGGAATTGATGAGGAACAGATTAAATTGAGAGCTTTTCCTTTCTCTCTAGATGGTGGAGCTAAAGATTGGTTGTATTACCTCCAACCCTCATCTATTGGAAGCTGGAATGACATGAAGAGATTGTTTCTGGAGAAATTTTTCCCAGCCTCAAGAGCCACTGCAATCAGAAAAGAGATATGTGGGATAAGGCAAGTGAATGGAGAGAATTTGCATGAATATTGGGAGAGGTTCAAGAGGCTATGTGCGAGCTGTCCACACCACGGATAGTCGACTGCCATCGATAGTGTATTTCTATGAGGGCTTGCTGCCCATGGACAGAAATATGGTGGATGCAGCTAGTGGTGGAGCTTTGGTTGATAAGACACCTGCTGCTGCCAGACAATTGATAGCAAATATGGCAGCTAATTCTCAGCAATTTGGCACTAGAGCAAACAGCAGTGGGGCGGTGTTCTCAATTCAAGCACCCCCAACCCAACATCATAGTGTCCATAAACCAGCAGTAGTGTCCAATACAGACCACCAGAGACTGGAAAACAGACTTGATGAATTGACCTCATTGGTAAGGCAGTTGGCAGTGACACAAACAGTGCAGGCTCCCACTCCCCCTGAACCACTTCAGTCCGCAGATGCTTGCTTGACTTTGCAAGAAGGCACCTCTCTAGAAACGATCAAGAGCTGCTGCAGAGTCTTTCTGAAAACCACAGTATCATCAGCAGCAGCATAATCCGTATTCTAATACTTTCAATCGCGGCCGGAGAGATCAACCAAACTTCAGGTGGATCCAGAACCAGCAGCACCCAGAGGCGAAATTTTACACAAAGAAAGGGAATGTCCAGCAGTCTCCACCACCAGCACAACAGCAGACTAGCAGTGGTGGTGGTCCCTCATTGGAAGATTTGGTGAAGCAGCTTGCAACAAACAGTTTGCAATTCCAGCAAAGAAAGAACAGAATCTTCAATTCAGAATTTGCAAACTCAGATTGGGCAGTTAGCAACTTCACTGAACCAACTGCAACCCCAGGCATCCAGTAGCTCTCTTCCTTCCCAGACAATTCCTAATCCGAGGGGAATGTCAGTGTTATATCCCTAAGGTCCGGCAAGCAACTAGAAGAGCCCAAGCAAGTCAGCCGCTGTGAACCAACCTCGAAAAGGGAGCAATGAAACACCAAGCGAGGGGTAGTGATCAGTCCAAAACTCCCATCCCTCTACCTTTCCCTCAGAGAGCCCTTCAATCCAAAAGGTTGGCAGAGAAAGCACAAGAGAAGGAGATCCTTGAGACATTCAGAAAAGTTGAAGTGAACATTCCTCTCTTAGATGCGATCAAGCAGATTCCCAAATATGCCAAATTTCTGAAGGAGTTGTGTACCAAAAAGAGGCGACTACAAGGGAATGAGCGAGTGAGCTTGAGTCGAAATGTGTCAGCACTCATCCAGCCCATGCCTAAGAAGTGCAAAGATCCAGGGACATTTACTATTCCTTGCATTATTGGAAATTGTAAATTTTCTGATTGCATGTTAGACTTAGGTGCTTCCATAAATGTCATGCCTGAATCTGTTTATAATACTCTTGGTCTTGGCCCTTTGCGTGCTACTGGTGTTGTCATCCAATTAGCTAATAGGAGTAATGCTCACCCTACTGGTTTGATTGAAGATGTTCTGGTTAGAGTTAATGAGTTGATATTTCCTGCTGATTTTTACATTTTAGAGATGGAGGGTGAGTCTCCTAGCAGTGGACCCCCAATTATTCTTGGGAGGCCTTTCTTGAAAACAGCTAGGACCAAGATAGATGTGCATTCTGGTACTCTTTCCATGGAATTTGGTGAAAGTATTGTGCATTTTAATATCTTTGATGCCATGAAACACCCTAGAGAGGAGCATTCAGTTTTGTGCATTGATGTGATTGATGATGTGGTTGATGATGCTTATGCTGAGTTTTGTGCTGATTATCCAGATTTTGCATCTGCTAATGACACTGTTGTTTGTGGTTGTAATGATAACGAATGGTGTCTTATTTGCACTAATTTTTCATGTTTTTCTAATTTCTGTGATGCACTTCATAGTGATGATGATGTTGATACATCTGGGCAGAATCTAGATGTTTTCAATTCATTTTCAGGCACTACAGGTTCAATTGAAGCATATGCTGCAGAGTTGGTGCAATCTGCTAACCTTCTTCCCTCTACTGAACCACCTAAGTTGGAGCTGAAATCTCTGCCTGATCACTTGAAATATGCCTTCTTGGAGGAGAATGAGCAGTTGCCAGTCATTGTGGCAAGGAACCTTCTACCTGATCAAGAGGAGCAGCTGCTGAGATTATTGAAAGCAAATAAGAAGGCGATTGGGTGGACCTTAGCTGATATTGCTGGCATTAGCCCTTCCAAGTGCATGCATCGAATTTCATTGGAAGAAGATGCTAAGCCAGTGAGACAACCTCAGAGGCGCCTGAATCCTCTTATTCTGGATGTGGTGAAGAAGGAAGTAACTAAGCTCCTGCAAGCTGGCATTATCTATCCCATCTCAGATAGCCAGTGGGTTAGCCCAGTTCAGGTAGTTCCTAAAAAATCTGGAGGATTTGTAGGCCAACCGTAAGAATGAGCTAATTCCCACAAGAGCTCAAAATAGTGGAGAGTCCTGCATAGGCTACAGGAAGCTCAACCAGGCCACCCGCAAGGATCACTATCCTTTACCATTTATTGATCAAATCTTTGGAACGGTTGGCTGGTAAATCTCACTATTGCTTCTTGGATGGCTACTCAGGCTACTTCCAAATCCACATTGCACCTGAAGATCAAGAGAAGACTACCTTCACATGCCCCTTTGGAACATTTGCATACAGAAGGATGCCCTTTGGACTCTGCAATGCACCTGGAACCTTCCAGCGGTGCATGGTAAGCATCTTTTCTGAATTTTTAGAGGATTGCATGGAAGTATTTATGGATGATTTTACTGTTTATGGGTCTTCTTTTGATGCATGTTTGGGTAATTTGGCTAGAGTTTTGAATAAATGCATTGAGACTAATCTTGTGTTGAATTTTGAGAAATGTCATTTCATGGTTGAGTCAGGGATAGTTTTGGGACACATTGTATCTAGGAAAGGCATTGAGGTAGATCCTGCTAAGATAGATGTTATTTCTACTTTACCTTACCCCGCTTCTGTGCGGGAAGTGCGTTCTTTTCTTGGTCATGCAGGATTCTACCGGCGCTTCATCCAAAACTTCAGCAAGATTGCCCGACCCTTGACCAACCTTTTGCAGCACGACACAGATTTTGTGTTTGATGATGAGTGTAAGTCAGCCTTCAACCATTTGAAGCGCTGCCTGACCATGACTCCGGTGATCCAGTCACCGATTGGTCTCTTCCATTTGAGCTGATGTGTGATGCCTCCAACTATGCTGTTGGTGCTGTTCTTGCTCAACGAGTCAAAAAGGCTTCTCATGTCATTGCCTATGCATCTAAGACTTTGGATTCTGCCCAGTCTAATTACACAACCACTGAGAAAGAACTTTTGGCTGTTGTTTTTGCACTTGATAAATTTAGGTCATATCTGCTAGATACTAAGGTTACTGTCTTTTCTGACCATGCAGCCTTAAAGTATCTCTTGAAGAAGCCAGATGCTAAGCCCCGACTCATTCGGTGGATGTTGTTGCTCCAAGAATTCGACCTTGAGATTAAGGACAGAAATGGAGCAGAGAACTGGGTAGCAGATCATTTGAGTCGAGTCACTCACCATTATGACTTCTCTCCCGTTCGGGATGATTTTCCTGATGAGCAGCTTTTACAGCTACAAGGTACACTTCCCTGGTATGCTGATTTGGTAAATTATTTGGTTGCTGGTGTTTTGCCTGCTGATATCACTAGGGCCCAGACTTTGAAATTGAAAAGTGAATCTAAATACTATGTTTGGGATGACCCTTATTTGTGGAGATTTTGTAATGACCAAGTGATTAGGAGATGTGTGCCTGATAATGAGTTTAATTCCATTTTGCATTTTTGCCATGCTTCTGCCTGTGGTGGTCACTTTGGACCCCAAAGAACTGCTAGGAAGGTGCTGGATTCTGGTTTATTTTGGCCTTCCTTGTTTCATGATGCATATCTGTTTTGTAAGTCATGTGAGAACTGTCGTAACAGGGAGTATTTCCCGTAGGCATGAGATGCCCCAACAACCCATACTGTTTTGTGAAGTTTTTGATGTCTGGGGTATTGATTTTATGGGTCCATTCCCTGTTTCTCATGGTTTTACTTATATATTGCTGGCTGTTGATTATGTTTCAAAATGGGTTGAGGCAAAAGCCACCCGGACTGATGATTCTGCTGCTGTTGTAGATTTTGTTCGGTCTCACATTTTCTGCAGGTTTGGTGTTCCTAGAGCTATTATCAGTGACCAGGGCTCTCACTTCTGTAATCGAAGCATGGGTGCTTTATTACGAAAGTATGGAGTGATACACAAGGTTGCCACTGCATACCATCCACAGACCAATGGCCAAGCTGAAATCTCAAACAGAGAGATTAAGCAAATTCTTCAGAAAACTGTTAACTCTAACCGGAAAGACTGGAGTAAGAGGCTAGATGATGCATTGTGGGCATATCGAACTGCATACAAGACTCCGATTGGGATGTCTCCTTTTCGACTTGTTTTTGGTAAGGCATGTCACCTTCCGGTGGAGTTAGAGCATCAGGCATATTGGGCCATTAAGCAGTGCAACATGGATTTGGCCAAGTCAGGGGTGGAGAGGAAGCTGCAGTTGCAAGAGCTGGAAGAGCTTAGATTGGATGCCTATGAGAGTTCACGTTTATACAAAGAAAAAACAAAGGCATTTCATGATAAGCACATTCTGAGAAAAGAGTTTGTTGTGGGCCAGAAAGTTCTTTTGTTTAACTCCCGTCTTAAATTTATGCCTGGTAAACTTCGATCAAGATGGGATGGCCCTTTTGTGATTACTAATGTTTTTCCTTATGGTGCAGTAGAGTTATGTGATGAACAAACCAGGAGGATTTTCACTGTGAATGGACATCGCCTAAAGCATTTTTATGAGGGACCTCAAAGACAGAACTGGGAGACAGAGATTAGGCTCACTGATGCTACATACCCTCCTTAAGGGAGTTTTCTTTCCCTTTTCTCTATTTCTCTATTTTTCTTTGTCGCTTTCAATTTCAGCTTTGAGTGTTAATAAAAGACCCTCCTTCTGATAATTGTTGAGTTGGACATACTATTATTGGACTTGACTTGGATATTTTGTTTTTGATAGATCATTCTGTTGGACTGAATTTCTTGACTTTTGGATTATCTGACTTGGTAGTTGATCTTGTGATGCTAAACGTGTGTTGGTATTGACCTTTGTGAGATTTTGGACCTATATATGTGAATGGAATAAATTTTCTGCATTCTTTCTTTCTTGTGTGCTTCTGCTCATGATTCTGTTCTCTAGAACTTGCTCTTAATCTTTTTGAAACTGCATTTTTCACTTGTATGCATGAATATGATAGAGGCCTTCTTTCTTTTAGTTACCACTTTGGCCAGATAGCCTTCCCTTGCATTATATTCCCGTTGGTTAGCCCCTTTGTGCTTTTATTGAGTACCATCCTTGTCTTAGCCACATTACAAGCCTAAGTGTAAAACCATTTCATTCCGCACCTTGGACATTTATTGAGCATTGGTTGCACCTAGTGTTGTGTTTAAGTGTGGGGGTTGCCCAGGTGTGCAACAAATTAAGTGTGGGGGGAAAGAGAGCTATTACGGTGCTATTTGATGCCAATTGTTATCTAGTTTGGTTTCTCGTTATTTTGTTATGGAATATAAATCTTTTCTTTTAAAAAAAAAAAAAAGCAAAAAAAAAAGCAAAAAAAAAAAGAAAAAAAAAAGAGTTATTTGTTTGTAAATTTGCATTTCATTACTTAGTTGGTTTTGAGCACACCTTGGTGTACTTGACTAATGCTCTTCTAAATTTCTTGGGTGCTTAGCCTTTCATTCTTTTCATTCCTTGTCCATACCTATACCTTGACCATACCCCCATTACAACCTTGAATAATAAGTCCTCTTGATTCGTGTATGCATGTGTTTTGAGTAGTAGAGAAGTAGAATTTGAGCAAGCTTATGGTAAGGCAGTTTTGTTGAGTGGAATTTGAGTGATACACTTGCTACCCTACACACCTGAGAGATTGATTGAGAGCATACCCTGAGAGACCATCTTGCGTGATTAGCATCATCAATTGAGATTGCCATGTTTTGTAATTTGAGATGAAGAAATTTCTGTCATGATTAATGAGTTGATCTTTTGACGTTTTTGTGTTCCCTGTCCTGTCCAAATTTTGCATTCTTGACAATTGTTAGAAGGAGAGGTCTATCCTTTGGTCTTTATCTTTGAGTCTTTGAGTCTTTATGTTTTGTTGAGTTTTTAATTTTGCCCCGGAGTGCAAAAGGGATAAGTGTGGGGGGATTTGATAATTGATTTTTTATCACACTTTATTTCTGCAATTGAATAATGATCATGGGGCAATTTAGTGTGTAAATATTGGTTTTTGGTCTAAATTGGATTTTGGGCTCTTAAGTGGAATTAATTATAAATTTTGTTTCAGGTTCCCAATTAAAGGCCAAATTCGGACAACAAGGCAGTCATGAAATGCTGGAGCAAAGTTTAGTTAATTAAGCATCCAAATTGCAAGGGACCAAAGCCATTAGTTTTCAGTTTTTTTGTTTGGTCCGGTTCTTGTCTTTTGAACCGGTTTATTTTTTTGTTTTTAAGAGTTGGAAAACAAAGGGACAAAAGACAGATATACTTAGGAGGGAGGAACGATTCATTTTTTAGGGATCCCAAGTTCTGTATTTCGGATGTTCAGTACATTCAACTTTTCTTTCTTTATTTTCGGTTTTTGTTCTATCATGGCTGGCTAAGGCACTAATCGATCAACCCATGAATTGAGTTTCTGCCTTCAATCCAGAGGACGTTTTTGCTTCATACTGAGTTTGTTCTTTTCTTTTCCCTTCTGTATTTCGATTCTGTATAACTTAAGGGAAGGGGTGTTGAATGTTAGATTTAACATTTAGGTTGATTAATCGAAAGCGCTTAAAATCGGAACGGGTTTAAGTGAGCACTGTACGTTGAATGAGTGAACACGCCGAGTTTCAGATAAAATGCTAGGTGATCGCCTAGTAGATTCGTTTTTCTAAATGAATGCAGGGATTCCGATTTGTTTAGGATCAACCACGAATTTAGTGATTCATTGTCCAATGACGGATTTTAGGAACTCAAGTCTGGGTTGGTTGCTTTTGAATTGTTAATTTCGTATTTTTCATCTACTATCTGTTATCTGTTAATTGAACAAACCCCCCCCCCCCGAGTTTTCCTTTCTGTTGTTAATTCTGTATTGTGCTATTTCCGATTGAGCAAATTGGTTCATTGCTAATTCCTTGGGAAACGATTCAGGTTGCTCTATATTGCAAGTTTTTCTTTATAGCCTGATTAATTTGAGTGAGTTCGGCATTCACGTCACACACCTCTCTCAGTTTCGCTCTCTCTTCGACGGTGAAGCTCCGATTCAGCCTGCTCCAACCAACCCAGCCATTAGTAAGCTATTCTCGTTTAATTCCTATTTGGATCTTGGTTGTTGAATAAATTTGAATTCCTTGTTGCATTCTTTTGCTCATTTGGATGCTTATCTATGTGCAAGTATTTGTTCATTTATGCAAGGTTATAATTTGTGATGCACTTCTCTGTTTTTGGTCTTTATAATTTGAGGGATTAACTTGTATCTAGTTAAGGTTTGGTTATATCTTCTGGTTTGGTGAAAGGTTGGATATTTGTGTTTGTGATGCGGCCAAAGAATGAGCAGAGGGTGATTTTTGTTAGAAAAATAAGGGTGCAAAGGCGTTCTTTTGGAGCAGTCTTGGTGTAAGCATGTGGATGTATGGCCAGAAATAAAGATGCAAGTAGGTGAATTTTTGAAAACTTAAAACGCTGCAAGTGTAAGGTGTGCGGTCGGGAAGGAATAAAAGGTGAAAGGGTGTTGTTATGATGCTATAGTATGTTTGAGGTGCATGTGGATCTTAGCTAAGAGGTGGCTTATTAGCCCTTGATTTTGTATCCCATTTATTTTGAATTATGCTTCATCATGTCATCAGTGATTACATTTTTGGGACACATATTAACCCAGGTTCATTGGATTTTTCACGTATGCATGTGTGTGCACGCTATCCATATTTTTTTATCATGAACTAACAAGTCATCTTATTGTTACACACATAATGCTATGCATTAGATGCTATTATGTTGAGACTTGGAGCATGTGCATATGTATGCATGCATGTGTGTGTGCGTATAGTCGTATACATGTAATGATTATGGTTGTATAATGCGTTTACCAAACTCAACTGCATGCAACATTGCTTTCTTTGGTAAAGCAGGCATACACATACCCAACGAATCACTCTTTAGCAAAGCAGGTATGTTGTAAAAATAATTTTGAGCACTAGTATTTTAGCTTTAAATAATAAGAATAAAATGACAGCAACAATAAGAAGTAGTAGAACAAGGTTATAACGAATCGTGCAAAGCACTATCCTTAAGGGTTTAATTCTACCCTACCCAAAGCTATGCTCGGTGGAATGGCATTGATGGTTAACCCTCCAAGATTAGACGTGGATCTCCACAGGAACTCGTCCACATAATGATCCCAGTACTTTGAGCAGCAGATCTTGAAAGTAGCAGAAAATGCAACAGAAGCAGTGGGGGCAGCTTTTATTGCGCAGAATAGTGAGAATGAGGAGATGATTATTGTCATCTGTCTTGTGTTGTGCCATATAGCAGGGTATATATAGGGAAAAGAAATAGTTGTTATAAAAGAGTCGTTGCAAACTAATTGTTGGATAACGGTCAGAAAAAGAGCCGTTGAAGCATTAAAGAGCTGCAACAGCAAAAAAGAAATCTGGCTAAAAATTAAAAATAAAATTTGTACAGGTAGTAAAAGCTTGGCAGGCCCACACGCGCGTAGATGAGACGTGACAGGGTGGGATGGGGCGCACGCGTGTGTATTTAACTCAGGCCCAAGTCCACAATGCTATCTCAATACCATAAGATATTTACTGATTAAGTATCATTATATATAAATGCTTATTAAAACATTTTCATGAGCAATATGAGACTTTTTCCGTAGTTAAATACATATAGACAAACTAAGTTTAAAATACACTAAGACCCATATATATACAACAATTCAACCACTGAACTTAAGATTGGACCTGTAATTGCTAGATCAACCAGTTTATAGGCTCAAAATCTTAAGCACATCCAATCCATGCTCGTCTCGTTAAGCTCAACACATGATTTCAAAAGTATTCGGACATTAAGCATGTTTTGAATATATATCCTGGACCATCGTGTGTTGTTATGCATGCATAAGATAATTTTAAGCATCATATCAACTTTGATTGTGAATTAGATGCAGATCCGCAGAAAGAATTGCCTCACTTTCTGCACACCTCTCTCGATTTCGCTTTCTGTTCGACGGTGGAGCTTCGATTCAGCCTGCTCCAACCAACCTAGCCATTAGTAAGCTATTCTCGTTTAATTCCTATTTGGATCTTGGTTGTTGAATAAATTTGAATTCCTTGTTGCATTCTTTTGCTCATTTGGATGCTTATCTATGTGCAAGTATTTGTTCATTTGTGCAAGGTTATAATTTGTGATGCACTTCTCTGTTTTTGGTCTTTATAATTTGAGGGATTAACTTGTATCTAGTTAAGGTTTGGTTATATCTTCTGGTTTGGTGAAAGGTTGGATATTTGTGTTTGTGATGTGGCCAAAGAATGAGCAGAGGGTGATTTTTGTTAGAAAAATAAGGGTGCAAAGGCGTTCTTTTGGAGCAGTCTTGGTGTAAGCGTGTGGATGTATAGCCAGAAATAAAGATGCAAGTAGGTGAATTTTTGAAAACTTAAAACGCTGCAAGTGTAAGGTGTGCGGCCAGGAAGGAATAAAAGGTGAAAGGGTGTTGTTATGATGCTATAGTATGTTTGCGGTGCATGTGGATCTTAGCTAAGAGGTGGCTTATTAGCCCTTGATTTTGTATCCCACTTATTTTTAAGTATGGCTTCATCATGTCATCGGTGATTACATTTTTGGGGCACATATTAACCCAGGTTCATTGGATTTTTCACGTATGCAGATGTGTGTGCACGCTATCCATATTTTTTATCATGAACTGACAAGTCATCTTATTGTTACATACATAATGCTATGCATTAGATGCTATTATGTAGTATAGGTTCTTTGACTAGTTACTATTTTAGTTTTGGCTGTGTGATTGCTCAAAAAGTTGTACGAGGAAGGTGTATAAAGAATCAAGCAATAGTCCAACAACAATAATTTATTGATGAGATTAACAAAAAAGGATCGGGATTTAGATCCTACATTATAGCATAGCTATTTAAATTGGAAATGATTGCTCACGTGTAATTTCAGGTTCCACAAGAGATCAACTTGCATGCTCAGCGTTCTCCAAAACATAGATTGGATGTTCTCAGTTGTTTTGTGAGTGGACAGTGCTTCTATGGCATATGTGATTTATGCTATCAGTTTTAGTTTGGTTTCATATATATATTCAAAGCTCATTCTCTATATATATTTGTTCAATTTCGAATACTTTACTTATTTAGTATATCTATTATATAGTTTGGTATGCTCAACCTATTATGAATAAATTCGATTTTGAAAATAAATCAGTATGAACCTATTCAATATCTAAAAGAATTCTGAAAAACAAATTATGGATTTTATAATCGAAAGGACAAGCTCGAATCTTTTGTTTGGATTGCTAAAATGATTTGTTGAGTAAATTATATTTTGGGATTTTTGAACTTTGATGAATACTTTTGCTCTCTAGAAATTTGATTTGATGTTGGTTACTTTAACTTTTTATTTGTATCTATTACCATAGTTTCTATATACTTTGTGGGAGAATTCTCAGTTAATCATTAGCTAGCGATCGTTAACGCTAGCCTTGATGCACCTTGGTTTGAACCCAGCTAGTAGGGGTGTTGCTAGCTCGGTGTGTGTGTGTTAGGCCAACGCATACCGCCGACTTAGTCAGATTTAAAGGGTCTAACCCTTAATTGGAAATTTCTCAGAATCGAAAGCCTCCCTGCCTTAATAATTGGGTTTGAGAATTATGTTTTCACATTTCTGAAACAATGTTAAATGTTTTATATATGTATAGTTATAATGTTGATTATTTATTTATACATTAGTAAAAGGATGATTCCTTATTCATACTTAGTTCATAATATTAATTCCTTATTTATACTTAGTTCATAATATTAATTCCTTATTTATGCTAGTTTGTTTTATTGCTGGAGCTTGTCCTCATATGTTATAGTTTCACTACCTTTCACCGAGTCGGTTGGACTCACCCACTTTTTTTTTCCTATTTTAGGCTCTGGCACAGCACTTGACTTGGTTCTTACAGCTTAGAATTGCTCCACTATCCACAAGCAGGATATTGCGACTTGATGATTTATGTTTTTTATAGGACATTTATGTACAGACCTTATGGTTTTTTTGGGAATTTGTTTTATTTAGTGAATATGATGAAAATAAGAGTATAAATGGTAAGCACGTATATATATAAATAAGAATTACAGAAGAGTGCTCCGAGAGCCTCAACTTGTAATTATTGATTAGTGGTCTGGAATAGTTTTAACTGATTCGGGGAAGCTAGAAAAATAGGAGATGTTCTGTCCATTTTTTGTAGGAATGGTCATAGTAGGTTTGCTAGAAGTCTGCTACCTCCAAGTGCCGGTCACAACTCCGGGGTGGGTCGTGACATAATCAATGTGTAGTTTATGAACTAATATGTAAAGACTATTCAATTTGAGAATTAAAAATAATTAGTATATATTTTCAATTTATTTTTTCTATTATATCAAAATTATTTTAAAAAAATCCAATAATGTAATTAACTACTATCCACTAGTTATAGTAAACTAATTAACAAACATAATACACCATTAAAAAAAAAAAGGAATTTCAACTCCATGCAAGCACCACCACCAACAAACTATTTTACACAATAACAATATCACCCTGTTAACTAATATGATATTATGCTTGTTGAACTTATTTATATTTTAAAATCTATAAAATATCCACTTATAAGAGGAAATCCACTTGTAATATTCTTAAGTAAATAGCATAAACTTTATGAACAAATAGGTAAAAACTAAATATAATTAACCAATTTAGTTGATATTTTGAATTTACAAAGTAATATTGCTACAACTACTTATTATTTCACAAAAAGTTATTTAATTAATTGGTATATAAAATATGCACTAATTAATTGATGAAACACGGCTTTCAATCACCCATTTTAGTAAATAATTGATGAACCATGGTTTTTAAAATAAAAGACAATAATTAAAATTAAAGTTTAATTATAAAATATATTTACTAGAATATTTTTATTTAATTTAAATACTTAATTAGTATTTTAATTACTATAAAATAAATTGTCATAGGCACAAATTTATGTAATTATTCAATGTCGTGTTATTTCCCATTTGTATATTAACTCTCTACATAGCTAATAATATTGTTTCAAAATAAACTGCAAGTGCACTCTTTTTTAGGACTGAAAACCATGAGAACAACGTTACTGTCTCTCAAAATATCTCATTCATATCAAAGCGATTCTTTGTTAAAACAATTTCTTAAATTTTTTTTTTTAACAAAATAATTACTATATATTTTCAACTTATTTCTAATATATCAACAATATTTTAAAATTTCAACAACATAATATGATTATAGCAAATTAATTAAGAAACATAATACACCAAAAAAAAGAAAAATTCAAATCCATGCTAGTGCCACCAACAACAGACTATTTTACACAATATTAATAAACTTCTACAAAAAATAAATAAACACATAACAAATTTAATTTGTAAAAAAAAAATTAACTTACATTATGCTCAAGAAATTGATTAGAAATATGTTGGCGTGGATCTACTGTGGTATCCCGAACCATTTTTATAAATAATCAAATTTTTTCTTCAATAACTCAATTTTTTTTATACTAATATCACCATATAGAACACTCTTTCTTTTGACCCAAAACCCACACACAACACTTCACAGCACCTTTCTCAACACCCCTCCCTCTCTTTATATTCATTTGCATAACACTCCACTACCTGTTTATATTCACGCACAACACAAATATCAATGTCAATTACTTCACTTCCCAAATAATGCATGTCACGGGTGTAAGTCTGCAAATTCCCACATGAACAACAACATGCATGGACAGAAATAACGTGGCAAAGCCCTGAGAAAGTCGGAATTTTTGACTTAAGTGCAATGCACTGTTTCTCACCATGTCTGTCATTGTTGCAGAGATTCTCTGAAATCAAAATTTTCCATTTCAGTTGTCTCGTCGAACATTTGCAAAAAATTAAAATAAGTTGTTAAGTGCCGTTAACAAACTAAAAACAAAAAATACGATTTCCCTAAATACCATATTATGATAAATACTGCCCAAATGCCATATTCTTGAACATATTATACTCAAATATCATATTAAAAAAAAAAACCCATTTGTCAAAGCAAACCACTGGTTACTTAAAATATTACAAATAAACATGGATTCACCTATGTAGTCAAAATGAACATTTTTTACCTTCAAGCTGCTGGCCTCATTTCAAGTTGATTTTTAACCATCTTCAATATGATCAGACATTGCTAAAAGAAAAGTAAAAGATGACTAGACATTCTTTTATTGGATATTAGCTTGTAAAGATATCATACATGGACGCGTATACGAGGACGATTACCACCAAAAGCAGGGGAGAACTATACAATATGTATTTCATATGAAAGTATATGGTGAAAACATTTTAAACAAATAATAATAGAAAAATGTAAAAGGGAAAAAATTTTTGGGGGGGGGGGGTTCCAATTCCCATTTCCACGAAACTTCACTTCCTCCCCACCCTAAACTCTCACAGTACCCTTACTCCCCCCCCCCCCCCAGGCGGCAAAACTCTCTGAAAACATCACTCCATCATTGCTCCTTATTGCCGCATGTTATTGTTGCTTGCTTCTTGCTCCTTCATTGAAAACCAACAATAAAAAAACTAGAAGTTGCTCTAGTATTGAAGGAGATTTCCCTTTATAGAAGGAAAAACCCTGGCCCAACCATTGTTCTATAGCTCTTATGCATCCCCCTTGGTAGACCCACCATTGAAGGAGGTTTGTTTCCATTGTTGGAATGACCATAGTTAGTGTTTCTAATAAGCGGTTGATATGATTCGTTGTATAGTATATATAAAAAATATATGTGTATCATAACTTGAGTGCCCAAGCATTGGTTTTTCATAACAAGTCTCTTTTCTCATTGAATGAAGTGTTTGCCATTATTTGAAAGAATGCTAGAATATGCTTTCTGTAACATCCCCCGGAATTTTCTTATCGTTTTTGCCTATTTATTCGGGTTTTTATCAAAATAATTGATGTTAATTAAGATTCAACAAAAATGTACTCGAGTTTCAACCTCAGAATTGATGTTCAAGATCAAGTAGAATGGACACGATGTCCGACCTCTGAGTTTATAGCCAAGTTCAACCAGAATGAATACGATTTCCGACATCAGAATTGATTTCCAAGATATACACGAGTTTCGATCTCCGAAACTATTTCCAAGAGCTTTTCATTTCTATTGATGTTCCCAAGTTTGAGCTTAGGACTGACTTCAGAGATTGAATTGAGCTCCGAGATTATATAAGTTCTGACTTACCGGTTCTTAAGTGAATGTTTTGATTTCCAACTTCCTGGGTTGTGAATCAATCTCCGAGACTGAATACTGGACCGAATTTTGGAATTATATGTATAAGAGTTTTATAGGCTAGTTCTCGACCTCCGAGATGCGGATATGAGGTTTTATGTTCTGGTACTAACTTCCGAGTTTATGATAATATCCTCGACTTCCGAGTTTAAGTATTTTAGGCTTCATCTTCTTGTCCTTGACTTTCGATTTTAAGGTGATTGTGTGTTGTATGATTTCTGACCTCCGACCTTATGATTCAAATAAATTGTGCATGATTTCTGACGGTCGACTTTGTTTCCAAGTTTTGAATAAAACAGACAAGATTTTCGATCTCCGATTTAATCTCCAAGTTTCAAATATATGGGCACGAGTTTCGACTTTAAGCAGAATCGAGACCAGTTCCAATTTCAGATACAATAGAAGCGAGTTCCACTTATTAGGCAACATGGAAAATAATTTAGCCATAAAAGAGGGAAACATGACTGAACTTTACCAAGCCAACTACCTCTTCAATGTTTAACTCAGATTTTTCTCTCTTGCTCCCATACTGATTTGTGCTACTCTCTCCTCTAATTTCAGCCTTCTTTTTCTCTCCTACTCTTAACTAACTCCATCAAACCTTCAAGCTTTACAAGGTTCTATCGATTTAAACTTCAACACCTAGCAAAATCACACTCCAAAGAGGTAGAGGTTCAATTTTCTGTTGTTACTTTGATTGGGGTGGCTGATTTTGGCTTTATGTTTTCACTTTTTGATGTGATTAGTGAATTATTATGATGACCTTTGACTGGTTGTTGGCTATTTTTGTGTTTAAATTTGATTAAGGAGTAGAAGAGGGTAAGGATAGAAAGATGTGAGGGGTTGGAAGACCAAATTCCCTCGACAGTTTGTACGACGAAGTGCACCGCTCCACCTACAGCCGGTTAAAGTGGATAAAACTATTTTTTGATGAAAGTAGATATTTAGGGCTTTCCATACATATATCATATAAAGCCATTGATTAATATTAAGAGAGACATGAATTTTTGAATTTTGACTTAGGAATCAGGTCTTTCATCCGGGTAGTGTGACTTGAGAAGGGTGTAACTCACCCTACACAACTCCAAATTGAGTGAAACCAACTTTGTTGGAAAGTTTACATGTAGAGGAACATTCCATAATAAAATTCTGAGTTTGGTATAGTCCTATTAGCTCCCAGTAGTTCAAAGAAGTTGCCTTATATCCAAATAGGGCCAAAACAGGGCAGTTCAGGAAGGTCAAATTTCGAGGCTTATAATTCGATCTCTACTAAAGCAAATGAAATGGAATTTGTTTCAAACGAAAGCTTGTCCTATTAGCTTTAATATGATACAATTTCGTATGAGAATTGGTTTTCGATTTTTAGTAGATTTTTATTTTTAAGTGTGTAATCCTGGCCAGTCTCAGGGCAGGCCAGGATAAAACTTAAATAACTTGAACTATACTTATCAAATTAGGTGGGATCAAAGAGGTTAGAAAATAGACACATAACACTCTTAATATATCCAAAATTGAGGTTCAGATGAGTTAAAATGAAGTTATGGCCTAATTTACAAAAATCGGGCCGAATGCAAGTGTTGAGACAGCAACCATATTTTTAATCACAATGATTGTGCCATGAATTTGATATGTGAAATATGAATAAAATATTATGAAATTTCTGAGAATTGGGTGTTCTAATTACTAGCACTATTTATGAGGAAGCGGACATGTTTCGTTATGTTGCCGAAACTTTGATAAGTCTTATGCATGAGTTATAATATATATTGAGATCCATGTGCATTTTTTATGAAGTCCACAAAGGCTAAGTTATGATGAACATAAAGGTTATGTTATGATGAGCATAAAGACTATGTTATAATGAAAGTTCCATAATGCTTGGGCCAGCCCTAAATTAAAGTTAAGGGGAATAGATCAGTGGGAAGGTCGGGGAAAGTAAACCCGGCATTCCTATATAGGAACGAGCTCGATCCTGATAAGCAGACTATTATCTAGGAGCCTAAAATGGCCAAGAACTCATAAGGGACCAAGTAATGGAAAAGTTTATGAAGATCAAGTTGCAAGTTAAAGAAAGACACGAATTAAGTCAAGTGCACTTGCATACAGTCAAGTATAAGCATTTTATGTGCATTTTCAATTATCTTGTTAAGTCATAATGTTATTCTTGTTGGAGCATATTTTACTATTCGTATTTTTATGACTGTCATATGACATGGCAAGTGATTGTTAAAATATAACCTGTTTCGAGAAAAATGTTTTAAACTTAAAATTGGACTACTGGTTGAGAATATGTGCTCACATTTTTTTAATAAGAAACCGAAGCGGCTAAAATGTTTATGATGACACTGTACGGTTTGAATTTATCTACTGAGAACCATAGGTTCTCATTGCCTACTTGTATGTTTTCCTTTTTCGTAAATATTCCAGTACATAAGTTGGAAATCAAGTATGAGATGGAATACTGGGACGTTCACAGAGTAAGACACGGAAGCTAACTAAATCAAGAGACTACTAAAGCTAGTTGATGACCAGCGGGAGCAAGTTTGACATGACATGTTAGTCACAAATTTAAATTATAATTATTTTGTTTTCTATATGTTAGAGACAACGATATTTATGAGCTATATTTCAGTAATAAAGTGTACAGTTGAAGGGTCATGTATCATATTTTTCGCATTTTAAAGATTCTTTTAGCACAGTAACACCCTTTTAATATAACTCTATAATTTGAGCATGACTTATATAAGAGAGGGTGTTGCATTTTTGGTATCAGAGTAGTTCGTCCTGTATAGGCCTGTGGAGGGACTGACTATGCTTCTGAGGCATAGTCTGAGAATCTAGATAAACCATGCTTTAGGTCCTCGCGTGAAGAGGACATAGAAATATTATGCATGGTAGGTTTGTTGTGAGTGTTGTGGACTACCTGTTGCACTTGACTGAATGTTGAGCCTGATTATCTCAATATGAGGTTTTGTGTAAACAGAAGGCTAAAACACCCAGCAGGCTTATTAGGCACCTTCTATACATGATTATTAGGGATAAGACTCCTAGAAAGTAGCGATGGCATAAAGGGATAGACAATGGAGCAAGCCAAGGAGTACAGAGAATTGGGGAATTAATCAAAGGAATTATGTCAGACGGTTTGCTAGGGACATAGTAAACCTAGTTATATCAAGGAGGTTGTTTGCAAGGTGTTGCCGGGCGGCTGAAGACTTCCTGTCGCCAAGGGCAGAATTTTAGTTGGAAACGACCGTGATGAAGCTTGTTTCAAGCTTTATTGAAATTATCTGATCTGGCCTATTTTTTCTAGATTGAATCTAGGGAATTCTTCTGCCTAGTTTGGTAACTTTAGTACTTGACAAGAGCAAAATTATTACCCGTTGATGAGGTCATTTCATGCGGCATGGATGGTATCCTTACTTTCTTCATGAGTAAGACTACCCTAAAAGTGCCTTGTCAACAAATTCAGTCCATGGTTTTTACTTTGGATCGTGGTAATACCACATTATAAAGACCTAAATCGTTCATTAAGAAAATTTGTAGAGTGGATGGATGAAGCAGAGAATCAGAAAAAGAAGCTAAGGGTAGAAGCTTCAGTTAGGTATACAGGAGACTTTTGTTAGCCCATGTCTAGAGGATGGAGCAGGTTTTTCCTATAGAATAATCGAAATCAGCACTGTAATGATCACAATCATCTAGACCTCAACATCAAGTTCGGGTTTTTATAATGAATGCAAACGAAGTTGACATGTCCGAAGGACTAATCCAAGGTGCCTACGAAGTGGACGGTGGGACTCTAGCTGTACTTTATGATTTGAGTGCCTCCCACTCATTTATTTCTCTGGACTGTATGGCTGTTTTGCAATTACCCATTTCTGAATTGTCTTATGATCTACTGGTTTCTACTCCTACAAATGAACCTGTTAAAACTAGTCAAATTTGCATCAATGTTCCTCTTCAAATTAAGGGTAGGACTTTTGTAGCCAATTTGATTTGTCTCCCTCTGGCTGGACTTTACATAATTCTAGGCATGGATTGGCTTTCTGCCAATCGAGTCATGCTCGGCTGTTCTGATATGACGGCGGTATTCTCCTCTGTCTTGTCTTCTAAATCCCAAGCCTCAACACTTTTCTATTTGGACTCTTTGTTAGGAACTTGTCTTGGGTCGAAGAGTCAAGGATACATCCTGCTATCAGCCAAAATGACGGAAGTTGAACAGAAACTAGAGAAGATTCCAGTTGTTAAGGAATATCCCGATGTTTTTCCAGAAGATATTCCTGAATTACCTCCTGAGAGGGCAATTAAGTTCGCTATTGAGCTAGTTCCAGGTGTAGGACCAATATCTATCGCTCTGTTTCGAATGTCACCTCTGGAGCTGACAGAAGTAAAGAAACAAATTGAAGAACTCTTGGAAAAAGGATTCATAGGCTAAGTGCATCGCCATAGGGAGCTCTAGTGTTGTTGGTTAGAAAGAAAGATGGGAGCATACGCTTATGCGTGGACTATAGACAACTGAATAAAGTGACAATTAAGAATAAATACCCACTACCGAGGATTGATGACATCATGGACCAACTACAACGTGCAACAATATTTTTTAAGATTGACTTGCATTCTGGATATCATCAAATTCGAGCTCGGGAGCAAGATATCCCTTAGACAGCCTTTCGAACTCATTACGGACAGTACGAGTATACCGTGATGTCATTTGGACTGACAAACGCACCAACAGTATTCATGGATTATATGAATCAGATATTCCCAGCATATCTGGACAAGTTTGTAGTAGTTTTTATCGATGATATACTTGTCTATTCAAAGACGGAGTGGAAGCACATGGAACATTTGCAGTTAGCTCTGCAAATTTTAAGAGAGAAGAAACTTTATGCAAAATTGTCCAAATGTGAATTTTGGATGAAAGAAGTAAACTTTCTCGGCCATGTGGTATCCTAGAGAGGGATCTCCATAGACCCTAGCAAAGTAGAAGCAATACTAAATTGGGAAAGGCCGACCACAGTCATTGAGATTAGAAGTTTTCTAGGCTTAGCTGGATATTACCGATGATTCGTCAAGGATTTTTCTCGAATAGCCTTGCCCCTGACTAAGCTAACCAGGAAGAATGTTTCATTTGAATGGACACTGGACTGCGAGCAGAGTTTTCAAGACTTGAAAAGGAGGTTAACCACGACACTAGTGTTAGCCTTGCGAAACTCTAATGGACCATTTGAGGTCTATTGTGATGCTTCCAAGCAAGGATTAAGATGCATGTTAATGCAAGCCGAAAATGTGGTCGCGTATGGCTCTAGACAATTAAAGCCACATGAAAGGAATTATCCTACACACAATCTCGAAATAGTAGCAGTAGTATTTGCCTTAAAGATAGGGAGACATAACCTTTATGGTGTAAGGTTCGAGGTCTTTTTCGATCATAAAAGTTTGAAGTACCTCTTTGATCAGAAGAAACTAAATATGAGGCAGCGGAGATAGATGGAACTCCTTAAGGGCTACGAATTCGAATTGAAATACCACTCAGGCAAGGCAAATATTGTGGCAAATGTTTTAAGCAGGAAATAGTTAACTGTAGCCTGGATGATGGTAAAGGAGATAGAGCTTTTAGAGAGCTTCCGAAATCTTAATTTGGGAATCCTTATGACTCCTAAGACCATTTAATAACACCAAGTTTAAGTAACCAGTAGCTTTAAGGAGCAGATTCAGTAGGCACAACAGCAGGATGCTAATTTTTAGCGTACCATCAATCTTATGCAATCCGGGAAATTAACGGGTTTTGCTCAGGATAAAGAAGGCATAGGGCGACACCGTGACAGGGTATGTATACCCGAGGGAAATGATCTCCGAAGAAGAATCTTGGGGGAAGCACATAAAGGTGAATTTACTATACATCCCGGTATTATCAAAATGTATCAAGACCTTAAGAAAATGTTTTGGTAGCCAGGCATGAAATCAGATATGGCGAGCTTCATAAGCAAATGCTTGATCTATCAGAAGATGAAAGTGGAACATCAGAAACCCTCTGGGATACTGCAACCTTTAGAAATCCCTGAGTGGAAATGGTAGAGTATCTCCATGGATTTTGTAATGGGATTACCAAGGACCCCAGCAGAATATGATGCCATGTGGGTTATCGTGGATAGATTAACCAAATTTACTCACTTTCTACCCATTCGAGCAAATTATCTATTAGAAAAGTTAGCACAATTGTATATCCAAGAAATTATAAGACTATACAGGACCCCATCAACCATTATCTCTGATCGAGATCCAAGATTTACTTCACAGTTCTGTGGAGCCTTACAGAAAGCATTTGGTGCTAAGTTGTGCCTGAGCACTGCATATCACCTGCAAACGGATGGTCAAATAGAAAGAACAATTTAAACCTTAGGAGATATGCTATGAGCCTATATAATGGAGCAACGTGGGAATTGGGATCGATACTTACTGCTAGCCAAATTTGTATACAACAATAGCTATCACGCTAGCATCGGCATGGCTTCTTACGAAGTGTTGTATGGACGGAAGTGCCAATCCCCACTGTGTTGATATGAAATGGGTGAATGAACTCTATTGGGGTCTGATTTAGCTGAACAAATCACTGAGCAGATCAAGAAAATTTAAAGTAAGATGCTTGCCGCTCAAAACCATCAGAAGAGTTACGCAGATACCAGGAAAAAACCTCGGGAATTTTCAAGAAGAAGACCACGTATTCCTGAAGGTTACGCCTACAATGGTGATAGGTAGAGCCATTAAGGTCAAGAAGCTAAGTTCCTACTTTATCGGTCATTTCCAAATCTTGAAGCGAATCGAATCAGTTGCATACCTCCATATCTGTCAAACTTTCGAGATGTTTTCCATGTTTCTCAACTTAGAAGATATTAGCCTAACCCTACACATTTTCTAGAACCCGAGTCAGTGCAGCTGAAAGAGGACCTGACTTTTCACGTACAGCCAGCATGGATTATAGAAAGAAGTTGCAGGCAACTTCGGAACAAAACAGTGTGGTTAGTAAAGGTAACAA
Source organism: Pterocarpus santalinus (assembly GCA_031439595.1). Lineage (NCBI taxonomy): Eukaryota > Viridiplantae > Streptophyta > Magnoliopsida > Fabales > Fabaceae > Pterocarpus > Pterocarpus santalinus. The sequence continues at coordinate 8,980,912 of CM062526.1, read as the reverse complement.
GGGGAAAAGAAGATGCCAAGAACTACACTTGGGATCTAGAATCAGACATGAAGAAAGAGTATCCTGAACTATTCTCAGGTACTAAATTTTGAGGACAAAATTTTTCTTAGGAGGGTGGTAAATTAACATCCCCCAAAATTTTCTTATCGTTTTTCACCTATTTGTTCGGGTTTTTATCAAATAATTGATGTTAATTAAGATTCAGCAAAAATGTACTTGAGTTCCGACCTCAGAATTGATGTTCAAGATCAAGTAGAATGGACACAACGTCCGACCTCCGAGTTTATAGCCAAGTTCAACGAGAATGAACACGATTTCTGACATCAGTATCGATTTCCAGGATATACACGAGTTCTGATCTCTGAAACCATTTCCAAGAGCTTTTCATTTCTATTGATATTCCCGAGTTTGAGCTTACGTCCAAGTTCCGAGGTTGAATTAAGCTCCAGGATTATATAAGTTCTGACTTCCCGGTTCTTACGTGAATGTTTTGATTTCCGACTTCCTGGGTTGTGAATCGATCTCCAAGACTAATTATTGGACCAAATTTTGGAATTATATGTATAAGAGTTTTATGGGCTAGTTCTCGACTTCCGAAATGCGGGTATGAGGTTTTATGTTCTGGTACTAACTTCCGAGTTTATGATAATATCCTCGACTTCCGAGTTTAAGTATTTTAGGCTTCACCTTCTTGTCCTTGACTTTCGATTTTAAGGTGATTGTGTGATGTATGATTTTCGACCTCCGACCTTATGATTCGAATAAATTGTGCATGATTTCCAACGTCCGACTTTGTTTCCAAGTTTCGATTAAAACAGACAAGATTTTCGATCTCCGATTTAATCTCCAAGTTTCAAATGTATGGGCACGAGTTCCAACTTTAAGCAGAATCGAGACTAGTTCCGATTTTAGATACAATGGAAGCGAGTTCCACTTATTAGGCAATGTGGAGAATAATTTAGCCACAACAGAAGGAGACATGGCTGAACCTTACTCGCAAAATTTTAGCTAGTCAAAATTCACAAAGCCAACTACCTCTTTAATATTTAACTCAGATTCTTCTCTCTTACTCCCATACTGATTTGCCCCACTCTCTCCTCTAATTAAGCCTTCTTTTTTTCTCCTTCTCTCAACCAGCTCCGTCAAACCTTCAAGCTTTACAAGGTTCTATCGATTCAAACATCAACACCTAGCAAAATCATAGTCCAAAGACGTAGAGGTTCAATTTTCTGCTGTTACTCTGATTAGGGTGGCTGATTTTGGCTTTATGTTCTCATTTTTTGATGTGATTAGTGAATTATTATGATGATCTTTGACTGGTTATTGGCTATTTTTTTGATTAAATTTGACTAAGGAGTAGAAAAGGGTGAGGATAGAAAGATGTGAGGGGCTGGAAGACCAAATTTCCACGACAATCCATATGGCGGAGTATACGGCTCCACTACAGCTAGTTAAAGTATTAAAGTAGACATTAAGAGCTTTCCATACGTATACCATATAATGTCATTGGATTAATATTGAGAGAGATATGAATTTTTGAATTTTGACCTAGGAATCAGGACTTTCATCTGGGCAGTGTGACTTGGGAAGGGTGTAACTCACCCTACACAACTCCAAATTGAGTGAAACCAACTTTGTTGGAAAGCTTACATATAGGAGAACATTCTATAATAAAATTCCAAGTTTGGTACGGTCCCATTAGCTCCCAATGGTTCAAAGAAGTTGCTGTATATCCAAACTAGGCCAAAACAGGGCAGTTCAGGAAGGTCAAATTTCGGGGCTTATAACTCGATCTTTACTAAAGCAAATGAAATGGAACTTCTTGCAAACAAAAACTTGTCCTGTTAACTTTAATATGATTCTAATTTTTTTATGATTTGATTTGGTTTTCTATTTTTAGTAGATTTTTATTTTTTAGTGTGTAATCCTGGCCAGTTGACTGGCCAGGATAAAACTTAAATAACTTGAACTATATTTATCAAAATTAGGTGGGACCAAAGAGGTTAGAAAATAGACATATAACACTCTGACATATCCAAAATTGAGGTTTAGATGAGTTGAAATGAAGTTATGGCCTGATTTACAAAAATCGGGTTGAATGCGAGTGTTGAGACAGCAACCATATTTTTAATCACAATGATTGTACCATGAATTTGACATGTGAAATATGAATAAAATGTTGTGAGATTTATGAGAATTGGGTGTTCTAATTACTGGCACTATTCATAAGGAAGCAAACATGTTCTGTTATGTTGCCGAAACTTCGGTAAGTCTTATGCATGAATTATAATATATATTGAGATTCATGTGCATTTTGCATGAAGTTGACAAAGGCTAAGTTATGATGAACATAAAGGTTATGTTATGATGAAAGTTCCATAATGCTTGGGCCTGCCCTAGATTAAAGTTAAGGGAAATAGATCGGTGGAAAGGTCGGGAAAAGCAAATCCGACATTCTTGTATAGGAACGAGCTCAATTCTAATAAGTAGGCTATTACCCAGGAGTCTAAAATGGCCAAGAACTCCCAAGGGACCAAGTAATGGAAAAGTTTATGAAGATCAAGTTGCAAGTTAAAGAAAGATATGAATTAAGTCAAGTGCACTTGCATGCAGTCAAGTATAAGCATTTTATGTGCATTTTCAATTATCTTGTTAAGTCATAATGTTATTATGTTTCTTGTTGGAGCATATTTTACTATTCATATTTTTATGACTATCATATGACATGGCAAGTGATTGTTAAAATATAACCTACTTCGAGAAGGATGTTTTCAACTTAAAACTGGACCACTGGTTGAGAATATGTGCTCACATTTTTTTTTATAAGAAACTGAAGCGGCTGAAATGTTTATAATGACACCGTATAGTTTGAATTTATCTACTGAGAACCATAGTTCTCACTGCCTGCTTGCATGTTTTTCTTTTCTGTAAACATTCCAGTACCTAAGTTGGAAATCAAGCATGAGATGGAATACTGGGATGTTCACAGAGTAAGACACGGAAGCCAACTAAATCAAGAGACTACTGAAGCTAGTTGATGACCAGCGGGAGCAAGTTCTACGTGACATGTCAGTCACAAATTTAAATTGTAATTATTTTATTCTCTATATGTCCGAGACAACGATATTTATGAGCTATATTTCAGTAATAAAGTGTACAGTTGAAGGGCCATGTATCATATTTTTTGCATTTTAAAGATTCTTTTAGCACAGTGACAACCTCTTAATATAACTCCGTGACTTGAACATGGCTTGTATAAGAGAGGGTGTTACATTTTTGGTATTGGAGCAGTTCGTCCTATATAGGCCCATGGATGGGCTGATTACGCTTCTGAAGCATACTCTGAGAATCTAGATAAACCATGCTTTTGGTCCTCGCGTGAAGAGGACATAGAAATATTATGCATGGTAGCCTTGTTGTGAGTATTGTGGACTACCTATTGCACTTGACTGAATGTTGAGCATGATCACCTCAATATGAGGTTTTGTGTAAACAGAAGCCTAAAACACCCAACAGGCTTATTAGGCACCTTCTATACATAATTATTAGGGATAAGACTCCTAGAAAGTAGCGATGGTATAAAGGGATAGATAATGGAGCAAGCCGAGGAGTACAGAGAATTGGGGAATCAATCAAAGGAATTATGTCAGACGGTTTGCTAGGGACATAGTAAACCTAGTTATATCAAGGAGGTTGTTTGCAAGGTGTTACCGGGAGGCTGAAGACTTCCTATTGCTAAGGGTAGAATTTTAGTTGGGAACGACCGTGATGGGACTTGTTTCAAGCTTTATTGCAATTATCTGATCCAGCCCATCTTTTCTAGATTGAATCTAGGGAATTCTTCTGCCTAGTTTGGTAACTTTAGTACTTGACAAGAGCAAGATTATTACCAGCTTATGAGGTCATTTCATGTGGCATGGATGGTACCCTTACTTTCTTCATGAATAGGACTGCCCTAATGGTGCCTTGTCAACAAATTCAATCCATGGTTTTTACTCTGGATTGTGGTAATACCATATTATAAAGACCTAATCCTTCATTAAAAAAATTTGTAGAGTGAACGGATGAAGCAGAGAATCAGTAAAAGAAGCCATGGGTAGAAGCTTTGGTTAGGTATATAGAAAACTTTTATAAGTCCATGTCTAGAGGATAGAGCGACTTTTTCCTCTAGAATAATCAAAATCGGCACCGTAGTGATCACAATCATCTAGACCTCAACGTCAAGGACGGGTCTTTATAATGAATGCAGAAGAAGTTGACAAGTCCGAAGGACTAATCCAAAGTACCTGCAAAGTGGACGGTGAGACTCTAATTGTACTTTATGATTCGGGTGCCTCCCATTCATTTATTTCTCATGACTGTATGACTGTTTGCAATTACCCATTTCTGAATTGTCTTATAATCTACTGGTTTCTACTCCTACAAATGAACCTATTAAAACTAGTCAAATTTGCATCAATGTTCCTCTTCGAATTAAAGGTAGGACCTTTGTAGCCAATTTGATTCGTCTCCCTCTGGCTAGACTTGACATAATTCTAGGCATGGATTGGCTTTCCGCCAATCGAGTCATGCTCGGCTATTCTGATATGATGGTGGTATTCTCCTTTATCTCGTCTTCTGGATCCCAAGCCTCAACACTTTTCTATCTGGACTCTTTATTAGTAACTTGTAATGGGTCGAAGAGTCAAGGATACATCCTCTTATCAGCCAAAGTGACGAAAGTTGAACAGAAACTAGAGAAGATTCCAGTTGTTAAGGAATATCCCGATGTTTTTCCAGAAGATATTCCTAAATTTCCTCCTGAGAGGGAAATTGAGTTCGCTGTTGAGCTAGTTCCAAGTGCGGGACCAATATCTATCACTCCATATCGAATGTCACCTCTGGAGCTGACAGAACTAAAGAAGCAAATTAAAGAACTCTCGGAAAAAGGATGCATACGGCCAAGTGCATCGCCATAGGGAGCTCCAGTGTTGTTGGTTAGAAAGAAAGATGGGAGCATACGCTTATGCGTGGACTATAGACAGCTGAATAAAGTGACAATTAAGAATAAATGCCCACTGCCGAGGAATGATGACCTAATGGACTAACTACAAGGTGCAATGATATTTTCTAAGATTGATTGGCGCTCCGGATATCATCAAATTCGAGTTTGGGAGCAAGATATCCCTAAGACAGCCTTTTGAACCCGTTACAGACACTACAAGTATATCGTGATGTCATTTGGACTGACAAATGCACCAGCAGTATTCATGGATTATATGAATCAGATATTCTGCCCATATCTGGACAAGTTTGTAGTAGTTTTCATCGATGACATACTTGTCTATTCAAAGATAGAGTGGAAGCATGCGGAACATTTGCAGTTAACTCTGCAAATTTTAAGAGAGAAGAAACTTTATGCTAAGTTGTCCAAATGTGAATTTTAGATGAAAGAAGTAAACTTTCTCGGCCATGTGGTATCCCAGAGAGAGATCTCCGTAGACCCCAGCAAAGTAGAAGCAGTACTAAATTGGGAAAAGCCGACCATAGTCATTGAGATTAGAAGTTTTCTAGGCTTAGCTGGATATTACCGATGATTCGTCAAGGATTTTTCTCGAATAGCCTTGCCCTTGACCAAGCTAACTAGGAAGAATGTTTCATTTGAATGGACACCGGACTGCGAGCAGAGTTTTCAAGACTTGAAAAGGAGGTTAACCACGACACCAGTGTTAGCTTTGTGAAACCCTAATAGACCATTTGAGGTCTATTGTGATGCTTCCAAGCAAGGATTAGGATGCATGTTAATGCAAGCCGGAAATGTGGTCGCGTATGGCTCTAGACAATTAAAGCCACATGAAAGGAATTATCCTACACATAATCTCGAAATAGTAGCAGTAGTATTTGCCTTAAAGATAGGCAGACATCACCTTTATGGTGTGAGGTTCGAGGCCTTTTCTGATCATAAAAGTTTGACGTACCTTTTTCATCTGAAGAAACTAAATATGAGGCAACGGAGATGGGTGGAACTCCTTAAGGACTACAAATTAGAATTGAAATACCACCCAGGCAAGGCAAATATTGTGGTAGATGCTTTAAGCAGGAAATAGTTGATTGTAGTCTGGATGATGGTAAAATGATAGCGCTTATTGAGAGCTTCCGAAATCTTAATTTGGGAATCCTTATGACTCCTAAGACCATTTAGTAACGCCAAGTTAAGGAAACCAGTAGCTTTAAGGAGCAAATTCGGCAGGCACAACAGCAGGATGCTAATTTTCAACGTACCATCAATCTTGTGCAATCCCGGAAATTAATGGGTTTTGCTCAAGATAAAGTAGGCATCGGGCGGCATCGTGACAGGGTATGTATACCCAAGGGAAATGGTCTCCGAAGAAGAATCTTGGAGGATGCACATAAAGGTGAATTTACTATACATCCCGGCATTATCAAAATGGATCAAGACCTCAAGAAAATGTTTTGGTGGCCAGGCATGAAGTTAGATGTGGTGAGCTTCGTAAGCAAATGCTGGATCTGTCAAAAGATGAAAGTGGAACATAGAAACCCTCTGGGATGCTGCAACCTTTAGAAATCCCTGAGTGGAAATAGTAGAGTATCTCCATGGATTTTGTAATGAGATTACAAGGACCCCAGCAGGATATGATGCCATGTGGGTTATCATGGATAGATTAACCAAATTTACTCACTTTCTACTTGTTGGAGCAAATTATCCATTGGAAAAGTTAGCGCAATTGTATATCCAAGAAATTATAAGACTACATGGGACTGCCTCAGCTATTATCTCTGATCGAGATCCAAGATTTACTTCATGGTTTTGGGGAGCCTTACAGAAAGCATTTGGTACTAAGTTGTGCCTAAGCACTACATATCACTCGCAAACGGATGGTCAAATAGAAAGAACAATTTAAACCTTAGGAGATATGCTATGAGCCTATATAATGGAGCAACGTGGGAATTGGGATCGATACTTACCGCCAGCCAAATTTGTATACAACAATAGCTATCACGCTAGTATCGGCACGGCTTCTTACGAAGCGTTGTATGGACGGAAATGCCAATCCCCACTGTGCTGGTATGAAATAGTAGAATTAACTCTATTGGGGTCTAATTTAGTTGAACAGATCACTGAGCAGACCAAGAAAATTCAAAGTAAGATGCTTGCCGATCAAAGCCGTCAGAAGAGTTACGCGGATACCAGGAGAAAACCTCCGGAATTTTCAAGAAGGAGACCATGTATTCCTGAAGGTTACGCCTACAATGGGATAACGTAGAGCCATTAAGGTCAAGAAGCTAAGTTCCTACTTTATCGGTCCTTTCCAAATCTTGAAACGAATTGAATCAGTTGCATACCTCCACATCTGTCAAACCTTCAGGATGTTTTCCATGTTTCTCAACTTAGAAGATATTAGCCTGACCCTACACACTTTCTAGAACCCGAGTTAGTACAGCTAAAAGAGGACCTGACTTTCCACGTACAGCCAGCATGGATTATAGAAAGAAGCAGCTGGCAACTTCGGAACAAACTATGCAGTTAGTAAAGGTAACAAGAGGAAAAGAAGATGCCGAGAACTACACTTGGGAACTAGAATCAGACATGAAGAAAGAGTATCCTGAACTATTCTCAGGTACTAAATTTTGAGGACAAAATTTTTCTTAGGAGGGTGGTAATATAACATCCCCCAAAATTTTCTTATCGTTTTTCGCCGATTTGTTCGGATTTTTATCAAATAATTGATGTTAATTAAGATTCAACAAAAATGTAGCCAAGTTCCAACCTTAGAATTGATGTTCAAGATCAAGTAAAATGGACACGATGTCCGACCTCCGAGTTTATAGCCAAGTTCAACGAGAATGAACACATTTCCGATATCAGAATCGATTTCCAGGATATACACGAGTTTCGATCTCCGAAACCATTTCCAAGAGCTTTTCATTTCTATTGATGTTCCCGAGTTTGAGCTTAGGACCGACTTTCGAGATTGAATTGAGCTTCGGGATTATACAAGTTCCGACTTCCCAGTTCTTAAGTGAATGTTTTGATTTCCAACTTCCTGGATTGTGAATCGATCTCTGAGACTAATTATTAGACCAAATTTTGGAATTATATATATAAGAGTTTTATGGGCTAGTTCTCGACTTCCGAGATGCGGGTATGAGGTTTTATGTTCTGGTACTACAAGTCAATATTGTATGGCCTTGTATGATATATTACCATACCAGAACAATGGCGTTGTATGATATATTACCATTGGATTAATATTGAGAGAGATATGAATTTTTGAATTTTGACTTAGTAATCAGGACTTTCATTTGGGCAGTGTGACTTGGGAAGCGTGTAACTCACCCTACACAACTCCAAATTGAGTGAAACCAACTTTGTTCGAAAGCTTACACGTAGGGGAACATCCATAATAAAATTCCAAGTTTGGTACAGTCCCATTAGCTCCCAGCGGTTCAAAGACATTGCCCTATGTCCAAACTGGGCCAAAATAAGGTAGCTCAGGAAGGTCAAATTTCGGGGTTTATAACTCGATCTCTATTAAAGCAAATGAAATGGAACTTGTTGCAAATAAAAGCTTTCCTGGTACCTTTAATATGATATCAATTTCATATGATTTGAGTTAGTTTTCGATTTTTAGTAGATTTTTATTTTTAAATGTGTAATCCTGGCCAGTCTCAAGACAGGCCGGGATAAAACTTAAATAACTTGAACTATACTTATCAAAATTAGGTGGGATCAAAAAGGTTAGAAAATAGACACATACATTCTAACATATTGAAAATTGATGTTCAGATGAGTTGAAATGAAGTTATGGCCTAATTTACAAAAATCGGGTTGAAGGCAAGTGTTGAGACAGCAACCATATTTTTAATCACAATGATTGTGCCATGAATTTGACATGTGAAATATCAATAAAATGTTATGAGATTTCTAAGAATTGGGTGTTCTAATTATTGGCACTATTCATGAGGAAACGGACACGTTCTGTTATGTTGCCGAAACTTCGGTACGTCTTATGCATAAGTTATAAAATATATTGGGATCCAAGTGCATTTTGCATAAAGTTCACAAAGGCTAAATTATGATGAACATAAAGGTTATGTTATAATGAGCATAAAGATTATGTTATGATGAAAGTTTCATAATGCTTGGGCCAGCTCCGGATTAAAGTTAAGGGGAATAGATCGGTGGAAAGGTGGGGAAAAGTAAACTCGGCATTCCTGTATAGGAACGAGCTCGATCCTGATCAGCAGACTATTACCCAGGAGTCTAAAATGGCCAAGAACTCCCAGGAGACCAAGTAATGGAAAAGTTTATGAAGATCAAGTTGCAAGTTAAAGAAAGATATTTATTAAGTCAAGTGCACTTGCATACAGTCAAGTATAAGCATTTTATGTGCATTTTCAATTATCTTGTTAAGTCATAATGTTATTATATTTCTTGTTGGAGCATATTTTACCATTCATATTTTTATGACTGTCATATGACATGGCAAGTGATTATTAAAATATAACCCGCTTCGAGAAAAGATGTTTCAACTTAAAACTAGACCATTGGTTGAGAATATGTGCTCATATTTTTTTTATTAGAAACCGAAGCGGCTAGAATGTTTATAATGACACTGTATGGTTTGAATTTATCTACTGAGAACCATAGGTTCTCACTGCCTGCTTGTATGTTTTTCTTTTCCGTAAACATTTCAGTACCTAAGTTGGAAATCAAGTATGAGATGGAATACTAGGATGTTCACAGAGCAAGACATGGAAGCCAACTAAATCAAGAGACTACTGAAGCTAATTGATGACCAGCGGGAGCAAGTTCTATGTGACATGCTAGTCACAAATTTAAATTGTAATTATTTTATTCTCTATATGTTAGAGACAATGATATTTATGAGCTATATTTCAGTAATAAAGTGTACAGTCGAAGGGCCATGTATCATATTTTTTGCATTTTAAAGATTCTTTTAGCACAGTGACAATCTCTTAACATAACTCTACGACTAGAGCATGACTTATATAAGAGAGGGTGTTACACTTTCATAAGATCTGGATATGTATTTATAGTTATGAGCATATGTGTTGTTTGCATATGCTAAAATGTAGCAAGAAAATTGATCAAGGAAAGTTTGTATTTGTTGTAAATGTTCTACCTTAAAAGTCTAGATTTTCATTTACCCTGTTACCTGAAGTGGTAGATCGCATGTCTTGGTGTGTATGTTATTGACACTGATTTAGATAATTGCTTTGTTTTGCTGCTTAAGAATTCATTTGGGTTCTTCTTTGAAGTATGGCTTGCGAATGTGATGAACTGATAATAATTATTGAATTTCTATAATAAGACATCGATAAAATTGAGCTTGCAATTTTAAGCTGATAAATTATGGAAATAATCTTGTTGATCAACTTATAGCATTCGATAAGTTTGATTTGGTTGGATATCAATTATTGTGCCAAAAAAAAAAAAGCCTGCATTCTTAAAAATGAAAATGTAACTAAAGTTGTATAGTTGAATTAATGACTAAGCTATTGATGGTTGCTGACTATTGGAAGCTATTGTAACATTAATTGAAATTATCATTTTTGTCAAGTATTATTCATGGCATGTACCAATGAGTTGTTGAATTTTATGGATCTTTCATGCTAAATGAAATCTGAGCATTAACTATGGTGCCTTTTTTTTCTTTACATAAAATTCGTAATGATGAGTATCTTTTTTAATTTTGAAGGTGCAAGTGTAATAGTGTTTATCCTTTGTTATTATTAAGTTTGTGTCTAGTTCCTAAAATTAGGGGAGTGTATCAAATGCTTAAGAAACCAAACTAGTTATGATAATAGTATGGTTGAAGTTTCTTGACTTTATCATTTTTCCTTCCTACATTTTTCATTAGTGTATACCCATTAGTAATATTTTAGTGTATAATTTTTTTAGCAATTATGTTCCCTCTTTGTGTGTATAGCGTCCGAAAAATTTTTATTGTTAACAATTGAGTTGTTCGGTTTTATCAAATAAGTGAGTTTAATCAGGAGACACTTACTTAAAGCCAATTAAGGGTGATTGAGAAGATTAGGCCTGATGGAATTAAATTAGGAGCATAGAAAAGCCACAGAAAATTTTCAAGCCAATTTACCGATTTAAGGGAAATCGGTAAGATTTCGGCATTTCAAACTGTCGAAATCGGATCAGTAGAATTTTTCTATGAGTGCCCTAGAATCAACGACTAAGATTTAGCCAAATACCTCCCCCAAGTGGCGCCTAGACAGCCATTGATGATGGGGAGTAAACCAGATTTTATGACCAAGATTAGGTCCACCAATCAAAATCAAGCAACCTTGAAATATCTTCACTTTTTCTCCTTTTCTCCTCATCCATTTTCGGCCCCTCATCCATCAGCTAAAGCTCTTCTCTTTCTCTCCTCTTTACTCTCATTTCCACTCCATTCTCATCCATCTTCAAGTCTCATCCCAAGCCACCACCATCAAAGGCACAAAATCAGCATAAATTGGATAAGACAAGGTAGGAAATCCTACTTCTCCTCTTGTTTTCTCTGATTTGGGGCTGCATGTTGGGCATGAATAACCTGAGATGTTGATGTTTTATAGAGTGATGATGATGTTTTATGACTGGTTTTGTATGTTGTGATTAAAATTGGATTTGAGGGCAAATAGCTTGAAGGAGGAAGACAAATCTAGAAGCTGTTAGGGTTTTCCCTCGGCGGTCCATACGGCGGAGTGTACGGCTCCGCCTACCGCCATTTAAATTGGATGAAACCATTTTTATATGAAACTAGATATCTAGGGCTTTCTACACACATACATATAAGGCCATTGGATTAGTATAGAATTAGTTATGAATTTTTGAAGTTTACCCTAGAAGTCTAGATTCCTATCTAGGCAGTAGGAGTTGAGAAGGATATAACTCACCCTATACAACTTCAAATTGAGTGAACCCAAATTTTTTTGAAAGCTAACATGTAAAGAAATATCCCATAAAAATTTCAGAACCAAACTCATTGCCGTTTGCTCCCAGTGCACCAAGGAAGTTGGCTTAAGTCTAAATCGGGTTGAACCAGGGTAGTTTAGTAAGGCCAAGTTTTGAGACTCATAAGTCAAATTATACCTATGCAAATGACATGAAACTTAATTCATTTGAAAGCTTATTCTGATGGCTTTAATTTGAATAAATTTTGTATGAATTCACCAAATTTTCTATTTTTAGTGAATTTTTACTTATAAGGACCCAATTCTAGTTGAGAACAGGGTAGTCTGAGCTAAATTATTTATATCTAGAGTTATACACATCAAAATGAGATGGGATGAAAAGGGTTAGAATCTAGACATATGAGGCTGTGACATATCCAAAAATTAGATTTAAATGAGTTGAATTGAATGAGAAGTAAGGCACACCAAATTCGGGCAGAACAGAGGGAGTTAAACTGAAACTCTATTGATGTTTAAATTGAAATTGTTGATTGAGGTTATGAATGTACATGTATAATTGCTACTCTATATTGAAATTGCAAGTTGTATAAATGTACTGGTTGTCTGCCACTATTCATGGAGAAGCGGACTCAATCCGTTAGGTTGCCGAAATTTTGGTAAGAAGTTTATATATTAAGAAATTTATGACAACTTGAGTACATCATATGTAAAGAGACAAGCTAGATGTGCATTTATTTCATGACATTATAAAGAATTTCACATCACTTGGGCCAGCCCCAGAATAAATTAAGGGAAATAGATCAGTGGGAAGGTCAGGGAAAATAAACCCGGCCATCCTGTATAGGAACGAACTCGGTCCTGAAAAGCGGACTATTACCCAAGAGTATATGGCCAAAGATTCCCAGGGGACCACGGATGGAAATAAGTTCTGATAGGTGAAAGCCTCCAAGAATAAAATGCATTTTCTAATTGCACATGCATATGTATAGTGTAATGCTTCCTTATTGATTGTTCTAAATCCCTGTTTATTGTTCTTAATATACTATTGTTCCACCATGATTACTATTTGAGTACATTAGTGTATCTGTTAACTAAAATAGAATTTGTTTCGGTGTATGCTTTTTAAACAAGTATTTGAATTGAATGTTATCATATTACCATATTATTTGAAAAATATTGCAGGATCGAAATAACTGGGAATGACAGCGATGACAGATGTATAGGACTAGGAATTCCTATTGAGAAATTTCTATTTCTCACCCTACTGTATATTACCACGTCATTCTCAGACTATAGAGCACGAAGCGACAGAAGTCCTATTCATTGAGTTCCCCGAGCTTCACATCCATATCGACCCATTTCTAGATTCTGTATATATAACTGGCATGTGCTAGTTTCGTTTGTATTTCTTTTTCCAGAAAGACTTCGCCGTACCACTTATGCACCCACTGTTTGACCCCGATGTCCTGTATATTGTCATTCCTCTTCATATGGCCCATCCATTTCCATCTCCTCCAACGGTAGTAACAGCACCAGCGGCTGCAGCGGCCCCCGCTCTTATGGCCCCTCCTGCTTCACCACCACAGCCGATGCTTTTCGCCTCAACACCAGAGGAGGACCCATCTGAGGCAACGAGTTCCTCCTTGTCCTTTGCTCCCAGCGTGGGCCACCCTCTTGCAGATGCACCCATGGCGAATGGGTTTCTTTCTTCAGATTCCGGTTAGATAGTGGGTTTATCGTAGTGGTAGTAGATGTACAGAATGGCCCTCTTTTGGCAGTCTGGGTCATGGATGGATGGGTAGATGTTAGGAGATGTATATGAAATGTTCCATAGGGACCACTTAGGGTGCTGTTCATAGAAATTGGCTGTTTCATTTTGTATTAGCGGCCTCATTTTATTACCTTGTATCATTTTGACAAACTTTAAAATAAGATATATATGTACATATTTATGATGCATTTTGCAGTTGTTCTATCCTTATTGTATTTTTATTTATGTTACGTTATTTACAGTATATCGATTAATTAGTATTTATTCCGCTGTCACGCAGGAAATTTTGTTACGCGATTAAGTATTCTTATGCGAGTAATTAATACTAATTCAGGAAATAGAATTTGACCAATATCATACGTAATCATTTATCAGATAATTTATTATGACTTAAGCATAGTACTTTGTCTGGTAAGGTGTTACAGTGCGTGTTTGCTAGTAAAAGCTGTATTCCATTCCTTTCTTTGTTCATTCATTGTGTTATCAATGCTAGATATACCTTTTGAAGTTCTTCCCTTGATGAATGATTTGTTTACATTTACAATGCAATTTTTAAATGTATAAATTTGGTCATAAATAATTTACAATTTTCATTCATTGCAATATTCATTAAATACTTAGAAATAAGAGAATGATTTCTGTCTAAGATTCATATCATGTAAGAATGTACGAATAGTGTATATTAGACAATTTTGTAATCTTTTGTATTTGCTTCATGTATTTTGTGGGGTACTTGATGCATTAAATACACATTTTTAAAATAATTTGAAAAGGGGATTTGGTGATTCTCTCATTTCTTAGGTTTAAATTTAATTATTTCAAGCAACTCTCACAAAGAATAATGGTAACAAAAATAGAAATATTACTGAAATTTTACAAGTTAAAAGCAGTTGATTTTTTTTTATAGCTTAACATTGTTAGGGATTGGGAAAAATTGTTTTACTTGAGGGTTTAAGAACACTTGGACTATAATGCTTAACCTTTTTAGATGCAGTTGAACGATAAACCTTAATTTCCAAAAAGGTGTTTGGTTGATGAAAATTAGAAAATCTTTGTTGTTGTTGGTGACAGTTTGTTTGGAGTTTCAAGTATAAGGTTTGTAAATGGAAGTAAAGATAAATCAAATACTAAATGTTGGACAATCAAATGAAAAACTAATTGCAAAGTTGATCAATATAATTTAGCTTTTGCAACAAGAACTCTATGATGCTTACTAATATGACTCATATTTATGTTACTTGTTTATAGGCAACGTATCCACTTACTATGTGAACTGTATTACACTAATCTTCTATGCTCTTAATGTATTGACTGCTCGTCCTTTATGAGGTGGATTTTCGAACTGAGTTTAGCTTTTTTTTATATTTTTTTGTAGGTGTGTCAACTTTCTATCATTGAAGTATATGGAGGAAGCGAGCAATTATGATACAGTTATTGATGTTGACCTCAAAGGTCACACTGATGGCTTAAACATCAACTCTGAAACCTTGGAGCCTACAATAAGAATGGAGTTTGATTTAATAGGCAATATTAAATTATTTTAAGGAACATATGCTTCTAGATAGGGTTACAGATAGACCACATTATTTGATTCTAGCATGTACATTAGAGGGAAGTCATGCGTAAAAAATACCATCAACATTGAAGACACTCCCAAACAGTGTTGCAAAATGTGATGCAAAGGTTACGACAAGCAAAAGACAAAATGGAGTATGATACATCAAAAAAGTTTTTGACTATTCTCATGATATTAGTCCTACAAAAGCAAGGAAATTCAATGTGAACAAGAGTATTTAGCTTGCTTGCACATGAAGGGAATAATTCAAGCGAATGATGATGCGGGAGTGACTATCAACAAGACATTTCAATATCTTGCCCAAGGTGGGTTAGGTATGAGAATTTGCCATTTGGTAAGCATGATGTTAGGAATTACATTCAAAAGGAAATATGTGCAATTGGAAAGGACAGAGATGGGAAAATCTTGCTAAGCTACTTTCATAGCATGAAGAAAAAGAGTTGCAATTTTGTGTATGACATAGATCTTGATGACAAATTCCACATGAGAAATGTATTATGAGAAGATGCTAGAAGTAGGGTTACATATGAAACCTTTGGAGAGGTTTTGACTTTCGAACAACTACAAATAAGTACGAAATGACTTTTACTGCATTTGTTGGTGTAAACCACCATGGGCAAACATGTTTGTTAGGATGTGTTCTACTCTCATCAAAAGATACAGAGTTGTTTGTTTGGCTTTCTGAATGTTGGGTGAGATGCATGTGTGAAAAGTAGCCTAGTGGCATTGTGACTGACTAATGCTAGGCTATGCAAAAAACTATTAAGATAGTTATGCCTAATACTTGTCATATATGGTGCTTGTGGCATATAATGAGAGGGTTCCAAGAAAAACTTAAGGCATATAGGGCATATAAGAACATAAAGTGTGCATTGAAAGTAATCATTTATGAAACACTTACAGAGGAAGAATTGATGATAAATGGTGTTTTTTTTTTTTTTTTTGAAAGAATTTGAGCTTGAAGAAAATGAGTGGTTGAGTGGACTATACAAAGATCAATGTAAATAGATTCTAATTTTCTTGAAGAAGGATTTCTGGGCAGGAATGTTGACAACGCAATGAAGTGAGAGGATACATGTATTCTTTGATGGATATATCAACTTAACAAGTCTGTAATAATTTGTCAGGCAATATGACAATGCTCTCAGAAGTGGAGTAGAAAAGGAATTTGAAGCTGATTTTCAATTAATAAACACTATGATTTGTTGCTGGTCTAACTCCACCATTGAAAAGATATTCTAATCGGAATATACTCATGTGAAGTTTAGTGAAATACAAACTGAATTCAAACAACAAAAAAATGAATTGTGGTGCATGTCTTACATGCATGGAAGGGTCAATTGCTACTTACCAAGTATTGGAAGAGATTGTTGTTGGAGACCGAGTAAGGAAAGCTATGCGACAATTATGGCATAAGTTGCCAATGTTTGTTGTTTGAGTATAGAGGTATTATTTTTAGGCATTCCGTAAGCATGCTTAATCTTGAAAGGGTTAAGGAATTGCCATCTAAATATATTTTGGCCAAATGGAGCAAAAAGATTAAATAGAACTACTTGTACATAAAGAGTAGTTATAATATGGCTGAGTTGAAACCAAGAATGGAGAGATTCGACAAGTTATGTAAGCATTTCTATAATTTTACAAAAGAAGTTGCAAATTCTGATAATACAATCAATCTCCTCCATTCTACTCTTAGTAGATTTAAATCCAATTTACATCCATGCCTTCTTTTGTCACATAATTTGAATAAGACTTTTATTGGTGAAAATCTTGTGAGGAAATTGGATGACAATTGTCAATATCAGATGAATGAAATCTATAGTCCTTTGAACATAACATGTAAAGATAGACCACCTACAAAAAGGAAATTGTCTCAACTTGAGAAAGTTGTGTGAATATGTAAAAAATAAGGAACGAAAAGAGTTCAGAAGTTTGTTTGTTGAGATTTGTGCATGCTTTAATGTACTTATTTTTTTGTTTCTCAAATTGGCACAATTGGAGATCTCATTATTCATCATCCAACACGCATGGATCTATCAATGTCCATCAAGGATAGACGTAGAAGAGTCGAATAATGAAAGTTTGATAGTATGTTGCATAAGCCTACATTTTTTTATACTTTTCTAATAACTTATATGATGTGATGTTTAGGGCTTAATAAATATGAATTTTGATTATTGATTTTTTGTCTTTTTTTTGTCAAGAAATAGTCCACAACTATTTACTTGGAACGAAATATTGTAGTTCCCAATTTAAAAGATAATTATTTTGACACACAGTTAGACAATGTGGAATTAGATAGATTTGTGTCACTACTTGTAGCCTTTAATCAGGATGCAAGGCCATGTGTACAGGCATGTAAATACAATGTCATTTTTAAATTTTCAGTAGATACTTTTATTGATAATATTGTTTCATTCAAGTTGCATAGGATTTGTCATACACAAAATTTACTTATTAATAGGAACAGAGCTCTAGTCCTAACAGACTTTGGAGCACCCAATGCTACAAATTGAATATTTATGACAACAATATATGTGTCAAACATGATAATAGCTTAATAGTTTGAGTTTATGATATTTCCAATGACTTTTGTATTAAAATATTAGAGTTTTGCTTTTAGTCATGGTGGTATATAAATGGTTATGGTCTTTTTTAGAGTATATGTTTCTTTTATTTGAATAACATGGTAGATATAGTTGTTGATGGATTAAGACAATGAAATCTTTATTTGTGTGCAAGTATGATGATTAATACATACATATTCATATGATGGAGTAGGCAGTAGATCATCAACTTTAGCAGCTTTGAACACCCGTTCTTTGTAATCATTTCTATCGTCCAACAACCACCCAAGTAAGAGGACATGATGAAATCTTGCAATATTGGACTGTGGGCATTATTGATTTCTTTATTAGACATCACTACAAGTTAACAATCATAAGATACAATGAAAAATTCAACACTCACCTAAGCCCACACAGACATTGTATGGCTCTATTGTACATTGTGACACCATCCTACATCTCCATGTATTTTGTGGTATCCACAATGATGACTTTATGATTAGCATACATTCAACCTCAAATACATAAGATCGCATTAATTTCGAGTATTAACAAGCTAAAGGTCATGAAGAAAATTTTAAATGTTAAACCAAATAGCTTTCACCTTCCCTCTTTCTCTAAGAAGTCAACATGAATAACTTGTAACTTTACCAAGTCTCGAGTCAACATCCGATCCGATAAAACAAACAGCTACTTAAATCAAATAGCCTACAGATTCAAAGTACATGTTAGATTCATAAGTATTTCACAATTCAAGTAAAAATTTTACAGAGGTTCGTTAACTTGACTTCTTTCTAAAAATCACATTAGCAAATCATCAAGCACAACTCTGTCATGATTATGGGTGTTGGCCATGGAATTTAACAAAAACAAGATATTCTTCTATTAATCTATAACATAACACCACTAATGACCCTCCATAACCACTAGAGCCAATATCTGCAAGAACAATTGCACGAATTATATTGCATAAGTCCATATCCAACAAGCAAAACAACATTAAACAATCTTAGGAATTTAATACCAAATTACGTCTACCTGTGTCAGCCTCTTTTAAAGGCAAATCCAACTTTTTTGGTACACTTACTTGTGGCTTATATTGACAGTTCTTAAACTCCTTGAGACCATGTTTCATCATATCCTACATCCATAGAAACAAAACATTATTCCTAGTACAATTTTAATTCAGATATCTGAATTGGACAGAACTTATATTAGTAGTTATCAGCACCATAAACCAGGTAGGCAAACAATAACGAGACTTCCTACTATGTATCTTATCCACTTTGTCTAAGATCATACTTGCAAATGTAACAACCCAATCAACAAAAAATAAATAAATAAATTGAGATAAGCATGACTCAAGGGCAACCTTACAATTAATAAAACAAGCTTGCTATATCCAATGTTGTGTACCGTATTCATTAACCAAGTTGTTGGCTTCATTGTTGAAGTATCTGCACAATCTAGATAATCAATGTTGATGCTAGCTAACCATTTATACCATAAACCAACAATAGTTAGTCTTATACCAATCCATATGTTACATTGGTTGCAGTTAAGTAGTCAAAATTATAAAATATTAATAGATGAGAATCATACTCATTAGCATCATGGGCCTTTCCCCTTGGATCATTGGTGGAATAATAGTATAACTTCTAGATCCTATTTTCTCTTTTCTTACAAGTTTTCTTTACTTTAGCACCTGCAAATTCACTCACAGTCTAGACACACTATTGATATGCAATTTCTTCGTCGTCACTAGCCATGCCTCCATCAACCTTGTCTTCATTGTTCTCATTGCTACCCGTTAAGCATTCGTCCTTTTTGAAGCTTGGTAGATTTGGCACAAAAGAATGCATGTTATATTTACCAGCCAGAATAACATCATCCATTTTCTTTAAACACTTGCAAATGCTACACCACCCACTCCTGAATGATCTACTTATAGATGTTTACTTGAGGTTCGTTAGCATTTTATAGAGGTTCATTGACTTGACTTCTTTCTAAAATCATACTAGCAAATCATCAAGCACAACTCTATCACGAGTATGGGTGTTGGCCATGGAATCTAACAAGAACAATGTATTCTTCTGTCGATCTACAACATAACACCACCAATGACCCTCTAACACCATTGGAGCAAATATCTACAAGAATAATTACACGAATGACATTACACAAGCCCATATCTATCATGCAAAACAATATTACACAATCTTAGGAATCAATACCGAATTGAATCTACCTATGTTGGCATTGCTTGAAGGCACATCGAACTCTTTTGGTATACTTTCCCATGGCTTACATTGATGTTTCTTAAACTCTTTGAGACCATGTTTCATTATATCCTACATCTATAAAAACAAAATATTATTCTTGGTATAATTTTAATTTAGATATCTAAATTGAATAGAACTTATATTAGTGGTTATTAGCATCATGAGCCAGGTAGGCAAACAATGATGAGACCTCCTACTACGCATCTTATTCACTTCGTTTAGGATCATACTTGCAAATATAACAACTTGATCAACAAAAAGGCAAGATAAATCGAGATAAGCTTTGTAACACCCTCCTAAGCACAGTACTATGCTTAAGTCATAGTACTATACCTGAGTCATTATCGTTACTGAGTGGACCTCGTCTGACAGCAACTTCAGCCGTCTTTGGAAACTTCTAAAATCATCTGGAGACAACATGGAAATAGGAGTGAGAATTATAAAATTCTCAGTAGGATTCTCTAATCTTCATACATAATGTCATCATGGTCGTCTCCAGTTTGCTTCGGTTTATTTTGAAAAAGATGAACATGCAGCACAAACTGTTTAATTTTACATTTCAAAAAATGTCTTATTCGAAGCAAAGTTCATTTTAATCTTACACTTAGCATTTGGGAGAACCCATAAAATTCATTCAATTATAACACCATGAATAATAACTATCGCATATTAAAACACAGATAACATCAATATGCTGGGAATATAACATCTGCACATAAAATTACTCGTACTTAAATTCATGCCTATACATGAAACTTGCTTTTCTTTCTTCATCTTCCTTTTCGTCATAAAATCTTTAGTCTTTAGTCTTTTACTTGGCACACCTAGCCGTATCGCCGTCCCTAGGGTGCATTTACTGCCCTTGGGTAACCTGGCCTTGGAGTGAGCTCGTCAGCATCACCCGTGACCGTCGTCACACCGACTCACCCGCAAGGGGATTCACGTGCCTCTAGTCTTGGAGGGATCTCATTCTGGTCACGTGCCTCTAGTTGAAGGGATCGATTCTGGTCACGTGCCTCAAAATTGAGGGATCTCATCTGACCACGTGCCTTCAACATAGAGGGATCTCATCTGACCATGTGCTTTCAACATAGAGGGATCTCATCTGACCACGTGCCTCCAAGGTAGAGGGATCCTCATACTATATTCCAGAGGATGATCGCCATGTCATACCCCATCAGAGCGTGATCGCCATGTCACGTTCCTTAGGAATATAGACTCATCATTATATCTTTACATGCCACATTCCAGAGTATGATCGCCATGTCATACCCCGTCGGAGCGTGATCGCCATGTCACGTCCCTTAGGAATATGGGATCTTCATGCTATATTCCAGAGTATGATCGCCATATCATACCCCATCAGAGCGTGATCGCCATGTCACATTCCTTAGGAATATAGGATCTTCATTCGGTACTTACACTAGCTGGGTCATGTCATGCCTCATGTAAGTCCTACCCCCCATATTCTCACACTAGCTGGGTCAATGCCATGCCTGATGTGAGTGGGGCATATTCTTAAATCGTTAGACTTTAAGTCTTTACACTTTAGCCTTTATTGCCCTTGGGTAGCCTGGCCTTGGAGTGAGCTTGTCAGCTCAACTCGTGACCATTGTCACACCGACTCACCTACAAGGGAACTCACATCTTTATGTTCACACTTAATATACTTATATCTTTTCATTCTCATGCGTTGTCAAGCATAGTCATACTAAATGTACTCGTACATATGCTACATCAATATTTCTCATATATCTCATATCATACTGCTTTTTGATTTATTCTTATATATTTCATATCATAAATTTCTTGTAATTTCGACACTCATGGTCCCCTAGACTCCTGCCGTAAATTCGGCAGCATAACGGATCAGGTCCGTTTCCCCATGAATAGTGCCAGCTCTCACGGGCAACTCAGCCATAACAACATAATCAACTTAACACATATATATCAATATCAAACTGGCCATCCTCAACTCAAACTTTATATGTTTCCCTAACATTTGTAAAATCATCATCTTGGCCATTCTGCCAATTCTATTCAGTTCTGCCCGAATCTTGTATAATCCACCTTTATTTCTATTCAACTCATTTAGATTTGAAATTTGGATATGTCATAGCTCTATATGTCTACTTTCTAACCTCTTTAGTCCCATGTCATTCTGATTTATATAAATCGAGATATTCACCTTTTTCTTCAGTCTGTTCAGTCAATAGCCCGAATTACACTCCTGGGAATATAAATTCACTAAAAATCGAAACTAAGCTCAAATCTTACAAAATTGGTCTCATATTGAAGCTAATAGGACAACCTTTCATTTGCCACAAGTTTAACTCCATTGCTTAAGTATACCTCGAGTTATAAGTCCTGAAAGTCTACCTTTCTGAACTACCCTGTGTTGGTCTGAATTAGACATAGGACAAATTCCTCGAATCACTGGGAACAATTGGGACCATAACAAACTCGGAATCTTATATTGGGGTATTCCTCTGTGTGTAAGCTTTCTAACAAAACTGGTTTCACTCAATTTGGAGTTGTATAGGGTGAGTTATACCCTCCTCATGTCACCCTGCCCGGATGAACATTCTAAACCCTAGGTCAAACTTCAAAAATTCGTATCTCCCTCAATACTAATCCAATAAGCTTATATGATATATCTATGGAAAGCCCTGGATGTCTACTTTCATCTAAAAATGTTTCATTGGATTTGACCGATTGTAGGCGGCGCCGTACACTCCGTCGTACGGACTGCCGTGGAGTTCTTACTCAGGCAGCATCCCAACCCATCCATTTCTTCTAATTTTCTCCTTCTAATCATAATTCTAATTCAATATTTCATGTTAATTCAATCATGATCCATCATAATACATCTATTAACTCATCAAATACATGAAGAAGAATACAAGTTCATACAGCCATAGGCAAATAGTCCAAGAATAAAAGTAGAATCCTACCTCTTTGGAGTATGATTTGAGCTAAGTGCTTAAACTTGGAGTGTTAGAGCCTTACTAAGCTTGAAGGAGTAATGGAGTTTGGAGAAGAGAGAAGAGAGCTGAACAAGGGAGAGAAAGTGGCGTAGGAATGGGGCTGAAGGAGAGGAAGAGATGAGTTTATAAGCTTGAGGTGGTAGTTAACTTGGAGGGCTTTGATTGGCTGAATTTTCTTGTGGACAGAATTTAGTTACGTCTCCCTTCCAGTGGAACTTGCCGCCATACTGTTTAAAATCGGAACTCGCATTTATCCTATTTCAAGTCGGAACTCATCCTTATTATACTTGAGGTCGGATCTCATGTTGTTTTTACTTGAGCTGGGAAGCCTAATGTCGGAACTCGTACCAGCTTGTTTGTGACTTGAGGAAATCTTGAATCAAAGTCGTAGGTCGGAAGCCATGCAGCTGATAATCATATAATCTCGGAACTCCCCATTTGAACTTGGGAATGCCAATGCTGGATATAAAATTGGAGGTCGGATCTAGTGTATGACTGAAATCAACCCAAAGATTTGAACTCATATCCATGGAGTTCAACTCTAAGGACGGAACTCGTAACATTCAACTCGGAGTCCGGTATTGTACCATTGTGTTAAGTTATACTTGTGAAGTCGGAAATCGCGCACACTATTTTGAAGCATGAAGTATGAGGTCGGAACTCTGGAATTCGAGTCACATTTCCAAACCCAGGTACTTAAACCCGGAAACCGTGTATAAATACCTTTAAGACATGAAGTCGGAAGTCGTGAAGTAGTAAATTATGCCACTTGAAGTCGTAGGTCGGAAATTATGCCCAATATACCTCGAAGTCGGAAATCGGTCATAATCAAAATTGAAGCTTAAATCGGAAGTCGTGTACATTTCCCTTGAGACATGAAGTCGGATCTCATGGAATTACGTTCATGTGTTCGGACTTGAGGGTTAAACTCGGAAGTCGTGGAAAATGATACAGACAAATTCGGAAGTCGTACCGGACATGAAGTTGGGAATTCAGCAAGACCAACTCGGAACTCGGGAATAATATCTTATCTGTGTTTCACGGAGGAAGTCGGAAATCGGGATGTTACATTACTACCCTCCTTAAAAAATTTTGTCCTCAAAATTTGATTGCAAAATTGGCTATCTATTGCCGTAAGAGTTTGAAAGAAAGTTCACACACAAACATACTGAAGTTGAACAAACATAGTCAAGGAAAATACAGTCGGCCTAGTTATATAATTTAACATAACGTAATCTTACAAAAGAGGATCCTTGTCCTAGGTTATCCCTAATCTTTGCGATGACTCCTCTAGGATGTTGCTTCCTCCGCGTTTATAGTGAACACTCTCCCTTAACATTGTGGTTTAGGAGTCGATGGTTGGTGTTCAGGGCATTCTCTGATCATATGCCCTGGCTTGCCACACCTGAAACATACATTCTGTCCGGCCAGACAAGGCCTTCCTCCATGATACTTTCCACACTTAAAGCAAGTTTGCCCTGCGCTTGGCCCCTGAAACTGTTTATCCCCACGTCCATTAAATTGATGCAGTTTCTTCGGTGGTGAGGCATAATCAAGTTCCTGGTTTTCAGGTGCAAGCCTCTTTCCATAAGTATCAGACTGGGAATTCTCCAATTTCTTGTTACAATTCTCCACAAGTCTGCACTTGTTTACTAATGTAGGAAAATCTCTGATTTCCATAGGGCCTATTGTGGCGAGGATATCTTCCCTCAATCCGTCTTCAAATTTGACACACTTCCACGTCTCGTCTGGATTTCGCTGATAGATCGTGGAAAACTTACATAACTCCTCAAACTTGGCGATGTACTTTGACATGCTATTGCTTCCCTGGCGGAGTTGCATAAATTCCAGTTCCTTAGCATTTCGGACTGATGGAGGAAAGTATTTTTGGTAAAAAGCATCCTTGAACACAATCCAGGTGATCTCCATCTGGGATCCTTCTAATAGTCGCTTCACACCATTCCACCAGAATTCTGCATCTGCTTCGAGCCTATAAGTGGCAAATGCTACTTTCTGGCGATCTGTACAATCCAAAACAGAGAAAACCTTTTCCATCGCCTTAATCCATTCGTCAGCCTTGTCAGGGTCGAAAGCTCCTCTAAAGCTGGGTGGGTTCGCCTTTCTGAATTCCGCAAACTTGAGATATTCCAGGTCTACTCCTAGCCCAGGTGGATTTCCTACATGGCTGGCCTCGGGTCGCCTACCCAACTGGTCCATCATTTGATGAGCTGCAGCGGCTTGCTCCCGCATGGCGTGAGCCATTTCACGCATTGTATCCATAAAATTAGCGGGATTTTCTGGAGTGGGTACAGTTCGTGGCCTACCATGCCCTCTGGAAGCCATTAGTTCCTAGTCACACACAACAAAGCATTGAGTTGATCAGGCTCAACAATAAGTTAAGTGTGACAGCAACCAATAACAATCACAGTTAGGCGGTCATGCATATCTAATTTAATTTCCTATCCTATATCTTATCTAAACAGATAAGATCGTTCACATGACATTCTCTCATTTTCTAAAAATTCCAGAGTACACTGGAAACGTAGTCAGTCCAAATCCTCAGGTCCGGAGAGGATAGAACTGCTCTGATACCGTTAATGTAACACCCTCCTAAGCACAGTACTATGCTTAAGTCATAGTACTATACCCTGGAGTCATTATCGTTACCGAGTGGACCTCGCCTGACAAAGAACTTCAGCCGTCTTTGGAAACTTCTAAAATCATCTGGAGACAACATGGAAATAGGAGTGAGAATTATAAAATTCTCAGTAGGATTCTCTAATCTTCATACATAATGTCATCATGGTCGTCTCTAGTTTGCTTCGGTTTATTTTGAAAAAGATGAACATGCAAAGACAAATCGCTTAATTTTACATTTCGAAAAATGTCTTATCCGAAGCAAAGTTCATTTTAATCTTACACTTAGCATTTGGGAGAACCCATAAAATTCATTCAATTGTAACACCATGAATAATAACTATCGCATATTAAAACACAGATAACATCAATATGCTGGGAATATAACATCTGCACATAAAATTACTCGTACTTAAATTCATGCCTATACATGAAACTTGCTTTTCTTTCTTCATCTTCCTTTTCGTCATAAAATCTTTAGTCTTTAGTCTTTTACTTGGCACACCTAGCCGTATCGCCGTCCCTAGGGTGCATTTACTGCCCTTGGGTAGCCTGGCCTTGGAGTGAGCTCGTCAGCATCACCCGTGACCGTCGTCACACCGACTCACCCGCAAGGGGATTCACGTGCTTCTAGTCTTGGAGGGATCTCATTCTGGTCACGTGCCTTTAGTTGAAGGGATCGATTCTGGTCACGTGCCTCTAGTTGAAGGGATCGATTCTGGTCACGTGCCTCAAAATTGAGGGATCTCATCTGACCACGTGCCTTCAACATAGAGGGATCTCATCTGACCACGTGCCTCCAAGGTAGAGGGATCCTCATGCTATATTCCAGAGTATGATCACCATGTCATACCCCATCAAAGCGTGATCACCATGTTACGTTCCTTAGGAATATAGACTCATCATTATATCTTTACATGCCACATTCCAGAGTATGATCGCCATGTCATACCCCGTCGGAGCGTGATCGCCATGTCACGTCCCTTAGGAATATGGGATCTTCATGCTATATTCCAGAGTATGATCGCCATGTCATACCCCATCAGAGCGTGATCGCCATGTCACGTTCCTTAGGAATATAGGATCTTCATTCGGTACTTACACTAGCTGGGTCATGCCATGCCTCATGTAAGTCCTACCCCCCATATTCTCAAACAGCTGGGTCAATGCCATGCCTGATGTGAGTGGGGCATATTCTTAAATCGTTAGACTTTAAGTCTTTACTCGTTAGCCTTTATTGCCCTTGGGTAGCCTGGCCTTGGAGTGAGCTTGTCAGCTCAACTCGTGACCATTGTCACACCAACTCACCCACAAGGGAACTCACATCTTTATGTTCACACTTAATATACTTATATCTTTTCATTCTCATGCGTTGTCAAGCATAGTCATACTAAATGTACTCGTACATATGCTACATCAATATTTCTCATATATCTCATATCATACTGCTTTTTGATTTATTCTCATATATTTCATATCATAAATTTCTTGTAATTTAGACACTCATGGTCCCCTAGACTCCTGCCGTAAATTCGGCAGCATAACGGATCAGGTCCGTTCCCCCATGAATAGTGCCAGCTCTCACGGAAAACTCAGTCATAACAACATAATCGACTTAACACATATATATCAATATCAAACTGGCCATCCTCAACTCAAACTTTATATGTTTCCCTAACATTTGTAAAATCATCATCTTGGCCATTCTGCCAATTCTATTCGGTTCTGCCCCAATCTTGTATAATCCACCTTTATTTCTATTCAACTCATTTAGATCTGAAATTTGGATATGTCATAGCTCTGTATGTCTACTTTCTAACCTCTTTAGTCCCATGTCATTCTGATTTATATAAATCGAGATATTCACCTTTTTCTTCAGCCTGTTCAGTCACTAGCCCGAATTACACTCCTGGGAATATAAATTCACTAAAAATCGAAACTAAGCTCAAATCTTACGAAATTGGTCTCATATTGAAGCTAACAGGACAACCTTTCATTTGCCACAAGTTTTACTCCATTTGCTTAAGTATACCTCGAGTTATAAGTCCTGAAAGTCTACCTTTCTGAACTACCCTGTGTTGGTCTGAATTAGACATAGGACAAATTCCTCGAATCACTGGGAACAATTGGGACCATAACAAACTCGGAATCTTATATTGGGGTATTCCTCTGTGTGTAAGCTTTCTAACAAAACTGGTTTCATTCAATTTGGAGTTGTATAGGGTGAGTTATACCCTCCTCATGTCACCCTGCCCGGATGAACATTCTAAACCCTAGGTCAAACTTCAAAAATTCGTATCTCCCTCAATACTAATCCAATAAGCTTATATGATATATCTATGGAAAGCCCTGGATGTCTACTTTCATCTAAAAATGTTTCATTGGATTTGACCGATTGTAGGCGGCGCCGTACACTCCGTCGTACGGACTGCCGTGGAGTTCTTACTCAGGCAGCATCCCAACCCATCCATTTCTTCTAATTTTCTCCTTCTAATCATAATTCTAATTCAATATTTCATGTTAATTCAGTCATGATCCATCATAATACATCTATTAACTCATCAAATACATGAAGAAGAATACAAGTTCATACAGCCATAGGCAAATAGTCCAAGAATAAAAGTAGAATCCTACCTCTTTGGAGTATGATTTGAGCTAGGTGCTGAAACTTGGAGTGTTAGAGCCTTACTAAGCTTGAAGGAGTAATGGAGTTTGGAGAAGAGAGAAGAGAGCTGAACAAGGGAGAGAAAGTGGCGTAGGAATGGGGCTGAAGGAGAGGAAGAGATGAGTTTATAAGCTTGAGGTGGTAGTTAACTTGTAGGGATTTGATTGACTGAATTTTCTTGTGGACAGAATTTAGTTATGTCTCCCTTCCAGTGGAACTTGCCGCCATACTGTTTAAAATCGGAACTCGCATTTATCCTATTTCAAGTCGGAACTCATCCTTATTATACTTGAGGTCGGATCTCGTGTCGTTTTTACTTGAGCTGGGAAGCCTAATGTCGGAACTCGTACCAGCTTGTTTGTGACTTGAGGAAATCTTGAATCAAAGTCGTAGGTCGGAGGCCATGCAGCTGATAATCATATAATCTCGGAACTCCCCATTTGAACTTGGGAATGCCAATGCTAGATATAAAATCGGAGGTCGGATCTAGTGTATGACTGAAATCAACCCAAAGATTTGAACTCATATCCATGGAGTTCAACTCTAAGGACGGAACTCGTAACATTCAACTCGGAGTCCGGTATTGTACCATTGTGTTAAGTTATACTTGTGAAGTCGGAAACCGCGCACACTATTTTGAAGCATGAAGTATGAGGTCGGAACTCTGGAATTCGAGTCACATTTCCAAACCCAGGTACTTAAACCCGGAAATCGTGTATAAATACCTTTAAGACATGAAGTCAGAAGTCGTGAAGTAGTAAATTATGCCACTTGAAGTCGTAGGTCGGAAATTATGCCCAATATACCTCGAAGTCGGAAATCGGTCATAATCAAAATTGAAGCTTAAATCGGAAGTCATGTACATTTCCCTTGAGACATGAAGTCAGATCTCATGGAATTACGTTCATGTGTTCGGACTTGAGGGTTAAACTCGGAAGTCGTGGAAAATGAATCTGAGGCAATTCGGAAGTAAATGCAGGACATGAAGTTGAGAATTCAGCAAGACCAACTCGAAACTCGGGAATAATATCTTATCTGTGTTTCACGGAGGAAGTCGGAAATCGAGATGTTACAAGCTTAACTCAAGGGTAACCTTACAATTAATAAAAGAAGCTTGCTATTTCCAGTGTTATGTACCATATTCACCAACCAAGCTATTGGCTTCATTGTTGAAGTATCTGCACAATCCAAATAATGGATGTTGATGCTAACCCTCTATATTGTAAAGCAACAACAGTTAGTCTTGTACTAAACCATATGTTATGTTGGTCATAGTTAAGTAGTTGAAATTACAAAATGTTAATAGATGATAATCATACTCTTTAGCATCATAAGCTTTTCCTCTTTGATCTCTGGTGGAATAATAGTATAATATCTAGATCCTATTTTCTCTTTTCCTATGGAAAGTTTTCTTTACTTTAGCATTTGCATATTTGCTTACAAGCTGTTGATGTACAATTTCTTTGTCACGAATGTCTATGCCTTCATTAGTTTTGTCTTCTTTGTTCTTATTGCTACACGTAAAACATTCATCCTTTTCAAAACTTTGTAGATTCGGTACGAAAGAATGCACAACCAGAACAACATCATCCATTTTTTTAAACAGTTGCAAATGTTGCACTACCTACTCCCAAAAGATCTACATATAGATGTTTACTTTTGGTAAGTACATAGGGCCAAAGCCCACATATAGATGTATACTTAAATATTAATCAACTATTGCAAATGTTAGCATCAACAAACAGAAGAGTATTAAAAATAAATGAATTATTAAATAAATAAATAACAACTAACATGTTCTATGCCTCATTCTTCTAAGTATTCTTCAACCACACTTGATTAAGTAGTTGATTTCAATCCTAAACGCGATATAGTAGACCCTATCCAAAAATAGTGAAAATTATGAACAATAACAAGAAGTATTCAGTACCAACCACTTCAAAATGAAGTTACTTACACAATAATTTCATAATATTTTATTTGCCAAATAAACAAAGATCACATACTTAGTTTAAATAATCGTAACCTTGGGTACCTGCTTATCTT
Organism: Pterocarpus santalinus; assembly: GCA_031439595.1. Lineage (NCBI taxonomy): Eukaryota > Viridiplantae > Streptophyta > Magnoliopsida > Fabales > Fabaceae > Pterocarpus > Pterocarpus santalinus. Next base: position 8,950,444 of record CM062526.1, on the reverse strand, counting down.
TTCTCTGCTTACAAATTCGCATTCGCATAGTCTCATAATTCTAGTATGCAACCAAGGGATGATTTGATGGTGATGCCATATTGCCAAGTGGTCAACAATGAAAATATAAAATCTATGCAATGACAAATTAACTTACCAATTTAGGCACCCAATATCTATGGATGTATAAGCATTAACTAAAACAGACAAACATGATGAAGAAGCTTTTGTTCAACTGAGCAAAAATATTCCATTACATACCATGAGAAAGAAAAAACTACCACCTATGCTCTTCATCTTATATGCACTCATCTTGTATATTGTGATTTGAGTTACAAGTCAATCAAAAATGAGTCGGCTCTAGTTGTACTTATGCATATTCTCAACATCAACAATGGCTCCAAATAATTTTGGGCTTGGCACTATCTTTGATGTCAGGCAAAAGAAACCAGATAATGCATAAAGGATGAATGCTCGCTTGAATAGGTTATCAGTTTTTCCCTACCTATTCATCTTTTCTAATTGAGTATCGTTATCCGTCTCAAAATCCTTCAAGATAGACTTTTGCTCTTCACCAAGAGATGCTGGAATCTCAAGCCCTATTATTACATCCAAAATATATAAATTGTCACTTTTAGTAAGCCATACTAATGACAAATAATATATAAGAATATATTCTATTATAAAGACCCAAGAAAAGAGGACGCCTAAAAGAGAGTGAAACTAACTTGTAACTTCACAAATACACTAAGGGGTCCTTTACTAACTAACTTGCGCTAAGTTGGCAAAGAGTGAGCGATATGGGAAGGTGGCGATTACTTGGGATTCTTTGAGGGGATCCCACTATATGTAAGGGAATGGAAGAAATATGAGATGCAAACTTGGATAAATAAGACTTAGGGGTTACGGTCTTTTGAATTGCATTTATTTTCTTTATTTCTATCATGTTTATGTATTTCATAGGATATGAATCACAAGTTCAGCTATGTATTAATAAATACATAACATTTTCTGTTCCATTTTTTATGTTTTACTACTACCACCTTTAATATTACAATCTCCTAACTAGAAACTAAGATTAACATAACTTATGTGAAATACTTTGCCAAACCCAATACCTTTGACAACATTGGCTTAATCTTTTGTTAAGCTTGTACACAACTCCTGCAACTAATTTGGCAAACACCCTGTAGCAAATGCATCCTATATTTCACATACATTACAATCAATATATTCAGTCGTACAACTTGACTATGGTTGAAAGATAGGAAAAATCATATCAATAAATGAATAATGAATTAAAACACATCTAATTGCATGATTTACTAATCTAGACTTAGAAGCACAATCAATTTTTGCAACTACAGACCTAATCTTGTCATGTCGGCTGGCCTTCTTATCCTAACCAAAATTAAAGCACATAAATAACCCAACAACTCATTTTAAATGTATTTGTTTTACCAAGCATGTACGTCTGATCAATTCTTGTTAATGACTTTTTTTCGGCGTTTAGCTAAATCTTTAGTTTCCAAGTGACCACGATCACTAAACCCTTTAGTACTATGGCTTTTTTCAACTATACAAAATATTCTTGGATAAGTAGCCAATTCTATGTACCAATACAAAAAAATTAACTTCAACTATTCTATCATACATTATACAAATTAGCCACTTTTACTATCCTGAACTTGGAGAGGAACGAACTCAGGGTCTAAGTCTGAGTTTGGTGAAACTTCCTTTATACATCGCTCTAACAAATGAAAAGATCTCCAAGGTTAGAATACATGATGAACAATACACAATTATAAAAACATGTTGGTTTATTCTTCAAGTTTGCCAACATTAAAAATGTAACATCCTGAAGAAATGGTGCTTCTAATTAGTACTGTTGATTGAATCATTTCATTTCATTAGAGAAATACACTTAATTAGGGTTGGAATGTAAATATTTAAATTAGAAAACTTAACTTTGCTAAATAAAAAAATTTAAGAAGACCATTGGTAATGTTTTGAGGATTTAAAAGAATTTATAACGTCCGAAAATTTTTAATGTTCTTAGTTGATTAATTTGGTTTTATTGCCTAAGTGAGATTAATTAGAAATTGATTAAGTATCTATTTAGAGCCAATTAGGTATTATTAGAGAGATTAGGATTAGAGACCATTAGAATAGAAACATAGAACCGAATTGGTAAAGATTTGGTACTTCAAACTACTAGAACTGAATCGATAGAATTTTATATTGCAAGCCTAAATTAGGTGGCTAAGAATTCAGCAACCTCTAACCCCATAAAAGGTGCCACCTTCAGCCACACAATGGGGGAGACTTGGTTGATTTTCAACCACTTGAGACATCCATCAATCAATTACCATGAGTCACTTTTATTCATTATGATCCAAGCCACAAATATCTCCATTCTCTCCCCCATAATTTGATCATCATCTTGGACCTCCCTCCCTCATTTTTGTCTTCCATTTCATTCTTTCCTCCTTGCTTCTTCACCCTACATAGGTTTCTACATCCAAAGCTTCCATCTTTCTAACTCAAACTCCAAATTTGAGGTAGGATTCAGCTTCTTTGCTTGAGTTTATTAAGTTGATGGCTGTTGGGAAGTTTTTCTTTATTCTTGTAATTGATGATATATGATGGTTATGTGATGAATTATGGCTGGTTTATCAAGCATTTGATGGGATTGAGATTGAATCTTGCATGAAAAACAAGATAGACAGCAAACTAGAATCTAAAACTTAGAAAATCTTACGGCATCCATACTAGCGGAGTGTACAGCTCTGCCTACGACCACCAAAAATTTGTGGAACTAATTTTATGTGAAAATAGACATTTAGGGCTTTCCAACCATATAAAATATAAGGTCATAGGGCTAGTATTGAGGGAGATATGAATTTTGGAAGTTTGACCTAGGTTTTTGAGTTTAATTCAAGGTAGATGAGATTTTTTAGCGCAAAATTTGCCCTATACAACTTGGAATTGAGTGAAAGTTAACTTTTTCAGAAATTTTACACATAAGGAAACACTCCATAAAAATTTCATAGTTAGATTTGATCCTAATTACTCCCAGTAATTCAAGGAAATTGCCCTAAGTCCAAATCGGGCTAGAATAGGGTAGCCCATAATGGTCAGATTACGAGCCTTATAACTTAAGATCCACACGTTCAAATGAGATGAAACTTATTCCAAATAAAAGATGGTTCTGTTACATTTAATATGATATAAATTTTGTATGATTCTGACCAGTTTTTGATTTTTAGTTAATTTTTACTTTTGAGTGTGTTATTCTGGCTAACTACAGGGTAGGCCGAAATAAAACCCTAATAACTTTAGTTACACTTACCAAAATTAGATGGAACTAAAAAGGTTAGAAAATAGACACATAACACTCCAACATATTCAAAATTTAAGTCCAAATGAATTAAATAGAAATTATGGCTCATTTTACAAAAATCAGGTAAAGTGAAGGTACATAGGTAGCAACAAATATCCAAGTGCAACTATTATTTCTATGAGATTGTTATTGCTATGTGAATGAAATATTGTGATTTTTCTGAATAATTGATTATTTGAGTACTAGCACTATTCATGGGGAAGAGGACCTAATTCGTTATGCTACCGAATTTTCAGCAGAAGTCTATGAAATCATGAGTATTTATTTTACGAGAAATTTATGATATGAACAGCTATACAACTATGAATGTGTTATGGGGATATTATGATCATTAATTATTCTTATGGGGGCATGCATATTTGCATATGAATGAAGGAAGAATATATGAGATCCCTTCACTTGGAGGCAGTTATTTGGGTCCCTCCAAGTGAAGGCAGTTAAAAGATAAAGATGTGGATTTCTTCACTTGGAAGCAGTTGCACATTGGGTCCCTTCTTGTGAAGGCAAATAAAACTTTTGGGTCCCTTTATGTTGGAGGCAGTTGGTCAACTGAGTCCCTCCGACCTAGAGGCATATGGGTCCCCTTGTGAGTCAATACTGTATGATGACGGTCATGCGTTGAGTTTACTCCTAAATCAGGCTACCCAAAGGCAGCAAAGATTAAAGGCAAGGACATATGTATGTAGACATTCTAGGGATGGTGATACGCAATGCCTAGGTGTGTCAAGTAAAGAAAGCAAAGAAAACACAAAAGCATATGTATGATTTTATGATGAACAGTGCATACACACAAATAATGTTTGTTATTATCATCATTATGACATTGCAAGTAGGCTCTTGTTATTAATATTATTATTATTATTATTATTATTATTATTATGAAATATTGTACTCATGCTTGAATCCTTACTCTATTTAACAAGTGCATGAATAAAATTAACTCTACTTCAGACCATATATTTTGGAACTACAAAATTAAATAGCTGACATAACATGCTCACCTTTTCTTAATAAACTGAAGCAACAGGAGATAATAACAATGACATGGCATGAAATTTCTCAGTGAATCCTACTGAGAATTTAAAATTCTCACTCCTATTTCCGTGTTATCTCCAGATAGCTCGAGAAGTTTCAAAGACGACTAAAGTTGCTGTCAGAAAAAGTCCGCTCAGGTAATAGTAACAACTCCTGAGTATGGTACTATGGCTTAAGCATAGTACCGTACAGGGGAGGATATTACAGAAAACACAAAAAAAAAGGTGATCATAGCATGATGCAACTCAACAACGAGTTCTAATGTTTTCTTTCCCTTGCCCCCTCTTTACTCGAATATGACTTGAGATTTTTCCAACTAATGAACTTTTGTTACCTACAAAATATGCCACAAATTAGTCCATATAATATATCATTTGTCTTAGTTATTAGCAATAAATGAAATTCCATAATCGTATTTGATTATAATGGCAAAGGAGAAATCTTGTTTTTCTAAAACATATTGCTTTAAATGTAATACATAGTATGAATTGCAGTGATCTATCGATATTGAATCTTGAAAATTCTGAATCCGAACCCTATACCTCCTTGGAGAGCTATAGGACTGAGGCATTTTCTTAAGATCAAAAGTCCCGGTAATGGTTTCCTGGGCATTAATAAGTTAAAGAGGGATTTTCAATGAATTTTTGGAAATGGGTAAACCCTTTGATTTCAACCTACTAGTTTATAGAAATGCAAGTTTTCGAAGAATTGAACTAAAATCCAAAAGTTGGATTCTGAATCCTAAGGATTTTGAATTTTTGGATATTTTTATTGAATGTAAATAGGTGGTATTTCCTTATTTATATGTATGTTTTAAAGTTAGGATACCTATAAGTGTATGATACCACGTCTCCAAGCTATGAGTCTATTCTAAGGTGTTCTAATGCCGCATTTTTCCCTGTGATAATCGATTACAAGAGACTTGTAATTGATTACCAGTGGCTGATGATATTCGAAGATAAAGTTTTCTTCACTTGTAATCGATTACATATGGCTGAATGGGTTCTTAGGTTCCTGATGTTCTATGGTAATCGATTACAGTTTTTGTTTAACATCCTCCCAAGTACAGTACTATGCTTAAGTCATAATACCTCACCTAGGAGTTGTTACTATCACTTAATCGGACCTTGTCTGGTAGCAACCTCCGGCCATCTTTAGTCTTGCTAGTCAACTTCACCTCGGAGGACCTTCTGTGGAACTTCTGAACTATCTAGAGATAACATGGAAACAGGAGTGAGAATTTTTTAATTCTTAGTAGGATTCATTAAATTACCATATGCTGTGTCATCGTTATTATCTCCAGCTGCTCTGGTTTATTGTGAAAATGTGAGCATGTGAATAGACTATTCAGTGTTATAGATTGAAAATATATTGTCCGAAGCAGAGTTTATTTTATTCACGCACCTGGGTCACATTGACAATATTTCATATTTAGAATAAAAGTCACCGCACAGATAGAACAGGTTCAACATCAATAAAACATGGGATATAATTATGCAAATACTCATGTTTGAATTCATGCAATTGCACTAGCGTCTTTCTTTAACTTTCTTTACTTTCTTTTCTTGGCACACCTAGGCACTACGTATTACTATCCCTAGGGTGTTTGCATATGGTTTAATCTTTAATTTTTAGTCTTTATTGCCCTTGGATAGTCTGATCTAAGAGTGAGCTCGTCAGCTCAACCCATGACTATCGTCAGACAATACTGACCCGCAAGGGGACCCACGTGCCTTTAGTCTTGGAGGGATCTCATTTTGGCCACGTGCCTCTAAATTGAAGGGATCTCTTCTGGTCATGTGTCTCAAGTATAGAGGGATCTCAGCTGACCACTTGCCTTCAATATAAAGGGATCTCATCTAACCATGTGCCTCCAAGGTAGAGGGATCTCATAGTTTTATACTACCTTCATAGGGAGGGATTCAATGTGCAACTGCCTCCAAGTGAAGAGACCCAATCTTATCTTATTTAACTGCCTTCACAAGGAGGGATCCCATAACTGCCTCCAGGCGAAGGGATTCACATTTAATATATTCATATCCTTTCATTCTCATACATAATCATGCATAGACATGCTGAATGCATTCTTACATGCTTTGTCATTTGCTTTCATAGATCCTTGCATATGGAATTTCTACATACATATTCATAATATATAAATGCTCATAACTTCCTTACTATTCTACGAAAAATTCGGCAGCATAGCGGATCATGTCTGCTTCCCCCATGAATAGTGCCAGTAATCAAGAAACATTAATCAAATAGCAACCTCATTGTAGAACATTATAATCATACCAAGAACATAGCAATATCAATAGGTACAAGTTTAAACTCTCTTAAGTCTTAATCTATTTTGCAAGCTTTTAACTTCTAATGAGGTTCCCAAGTTTGAGCTTAGATCCAACTTCCGAGTTCCAAGATCATGTAGGTTATGTACATAAGGTCCATGTCTCGATTCCCGATTTTCGAGATTATGAATGTCTTGATTCCTAACTTCTGGGATCATGAATGTCTTGGTTCCCGACTTACGGGATCATGTTTAGAATCGACCTCTGAGATTATTCATGAACCGAGCTTTGGAACTACGTGTATAATAGTTTAAATCGTCTAGTTTCTAACATCCGATATGCGGGTACAAGGTTTCATGTCCTGATACCAACTTTTGACTTCCGACATTATGCCACAATTGGTCTTCCAAGACCTTCATGAAGATATTTTCTATGTTCTGAGTTTCGATATTAACCTTACCCGATCTAGTTCTCTTATTTCACCATGTCTGAGTTCAACATTAAGTACACCCCTCCGAGTTCAACCTTAAGTATACTCTTCCAAGTTCAACCTTAATTATACCCTTTCGTGTTCAAGCCTTAAGTATAACCTTCCAAGTTCAACCTTAAGTATACTTGATTTAGCTCTCTGTTTGCTAAGTCCCGAGTTCCAACATTAACTAAACTTGATCTAGTTTTCATGCATGTCTCTAGCCAGAATTGTACTCTTCTAAGAGAAAATTCACGAAAAATAGAAATTTGAACAAAATCATGTGAAATTTATATCAATTTAAAGCTAACAGAACCAGCTTTCTAGTGGAAAAGTTGCATATCATTTGAATGAATATAACTCGAGATATAAGGCCCGAAATGTGCCCTTCTTGAACTAACCTGTTCCAGCCTGGGTTAAACTTAAGTCAACTTCATTGATGTGCTGGGAATGATCGACAATGGATCTAACTTGGAAATTTTTATGGAATATTCTCCTATGTGCAAGTTTTCTAACACTTGGTTACATTCAATTCCATATTATAGAGGGCGAGTTTTGCTCTAAACAACCTAGTCTGTCCAGAATCAAAGTCAAAAACCTAGGTCAAACTTCCAAAATTCATATCTCTCTCAATACTAATCCAATGGTCTTATATGATATATGTATTGAAAGCCTTGAATGTCTAGTTTCACATAAAAATAATTTCATCAAGTTTTGGTGGCCATAGGCGGTGCTGTATACTCCGCCAATACAAGCGCCGTAAGGTTTTCAAGATTCTAACTTCTATTTTGCATCCGTTTTTGAATTCTTACCCAAGTTCTCATCCAAACTCAACGATTGTACATTTATCCAACCATAAGAATCCATATAAACACCATTTATCATCAAACTAATGGAAAGAATAGGAATACTACTCAGCCACAATAGCATCAATAATAGAAGAAGTTGAAGAATCCTACCTTTAGTTTTGATGCAAATATGAGCTAGTTTAGAGTTTTAGTGAAAGATATAGGGGTGAGATGCTTGGTGAAGGTTGAAAGCGGAAGAAGGAAATGAAGAAGATGGAGAGAAGAAAGGAAGCTCTTTGCTAAATAAGGGAGGCCGAATGTGTGTTTGGAAGTTGGCAGGAAATATGATGTTGGTATAATAATGTGGTTATTAGAAAAGTGGCTCTTCATTGGTGCCAATTCTTGTGGTTGAAACTCAACCAAATTGCCCCCTCTATGTGGCTACCAAGGGCGCCACTTATAGTAAGGTTGGTGGCTAAATTTCCAGCCATTGGATTGAGGGTTTTCATCATGTAATTCTAAGGATATGGTTCGCAGTTTAATTTACCGAATCTTTACCAATTTCCTTTAAATCGGTAAATTGGTTTTAAGAAAATTTCTATGAGGTCCCCTATGCTTCTAACCTAATTTATATTTAAACTCAATTAATTACTAATTAATTGATTCTAAATAAGTGTTTAGTCGAATTTTAATTAACTTCAATTATTCGATAAAAACCGAATAAATGGGGCAAAAACAATAAGAAAAATTTCGGTGGATGTTACATTTTGGATTCTTGGTAATCAATTACAAGGAGTTGTAATCGATTACCAGACGCCTATATAACATTTGGGGATGCTCTCTCTTTCTCTCTCTCTCATTTATTACGATTTTCCTCTTTGTTCTCCCCCGAAAACTTCTCTCTCTCTCTCTAAACTCACCCCATCTTCATCTTAATCCTTCCCTATCAACTTCTTTTACTAAATCCACTACAAAATACCGATTAAACACTTCAATCTATGGAAAATAACCATCAATCCGTCTCACTCTCTCTCTATTTCGTGCTCTCTCTCTCTCTACTCCACCATGGACGAGTTGGGAGCTAGGAGGAACAACTCGAAAATCCACCACCATTCTTGCTCTCATTGGCTTTCCAAAGGTAAATCCTATCATCCTTCCTCCTTCCTTTCCCAAGAAATTCGAATCTATGCTTGGATTGAAGTTGTTCTTGAACCCTAAGCTAGGAATTGGGGGATTTTATGTTTTGGGGGTGATTAATGTTAATTTCTTGTGCTAACAACTGATGATTGGTTAATTTATCATATTCGTAGTGCTAGATGACTCCAATGACTGCTCTATGAGCCCCGAAGCTCCGTAAAATCGAATTTCACCTTTGGTCTGGTACACTGTGAGTAGATAGTTTATCCCTATCTAGTTTCCAATGTATTTAGTATATATCTATATATGTGCAATTGATTTGGTAGCCTATTCATTGAAAATTTACCACATGAGATAATGACTGGATTTTCAAAAAGTATAGTAATTGTTGCTATATTGGGTTTCCTATTAAACTTTGGAAAATGAATCTTGTTTTGAAAGGATTTGGTATACTTAATAGTCTATAGCTTGGTATGGATTTGCTCTGCATCTGAATTATGAATGACTGAGTAAGAGATAAAATGAAAGGTTTTCTGAATAAAGCTTTATTTTCTCTAAGGATACGATTTTATGTTTTATTTTGATATATTGCTATGTTTTATGCGAATCATTAGTATATGTTATGTATAATGAAAAAGAAAGACTTGGGAAGTCTAGACTAGGATCTGCCTACTAATGACAATAGACGTTAGTCTTGGTGCACCTTGGATTATAGATTTCACAACCATTCAAGGGAATGGTGCGTGCCTGATATTCACAGCCACTCTAATAGTGGTGTGTGCCTATTTACGGGACGCACACGAAGGAAGGGCTATCTAAGTGTAATTTTTGCCTGATTATCCTGGAATAGATGGACTTTGTGTTTTTGGAAAGGAAAATTTGGATAATGTTGGATTAAGGTTTCTATTTTGGTTTTATTATACATATTATTGTATTACCTTAATATCTATAAGTTTGCACATTGTCTCATGTGGGTTAGGGACACACTGTCTCTCACTGAGTTTCATAAACACATTATGTTGGTTCCTTTTCTTTTCAGTTGCAGGTGTTTCATTGTTCTGAGCATTTGACCCTCAATAGGGTATCTTTGTAATTCTGGTGAGCCCTTTTTTATTCAATGGCCATTTTGTAAATTTTTTGCGTTTGAGAAATTCTTAGAGTATTGTAGCTCCATGGTACTACAGGTAGGGTCCGACCTTGCCTTGATTGTTATTGTTGTTATTGTTGTTGTTGTTGTATTTTATTTATATTTATCAAAATTGTTGGATTTTCTAAAGGATTCAGTTTTCTAAAGAATTAAAGTTATGTATTTCAGATGAATAAATGTAATTATATATTTTACTTTTATACTGTGTGTTGTGGGGTGTATTCTAAGAACGCCTGGATCCCCAATGAATTGTGTGTTTGTGTTTCTTAGTGTAGGGAGAGCCTCTGTATTTAGGGAATAATCCTGAATATAGAGGAGATTCTGCCCAAAATTTTTTAAGAAAATTCTTTGGTGGAAGGCTTGCGTAGGGACTTGTCTCTATGCATCGGTCACACCCCTGGTTGGGACGTGACATTAAAGTTACTTTTCCTAAATCTAGTGCAGTTCAATAAGTCATTCATACAAGATACTTGAACCAACATTAAAACAACAACTATCTAAATTCTAAATAAAGAATTTCTATTCATTGAGAATATTCTGCTAAAAGAAACATAAATGTGATCTAATTACATTTTAGGAACAATGTTTAGTTTTTTTTAAGGTAAGTCATTCAACACTTTTCATTAAAAGGCATATGTAATCAAATTTAATGTTTTTCCTTCATTTCAATATAGCCTTGACAAGATACAAGATAGAACATCATGTGGCAAATCACTAATCTTCCTCATTATACAATAGAACAGGTTCCAAAATATAGAATAATTTTAAAGTTAAAATGGCTTTGAATGTTAAAATGGCTTCAAATTGCATGAAATAACTAAGTCACGCAAATCATTAAAGGGGAGAATGTGTTGTTCACATACAAATAGATAGATAAGTGACATTCTTAGCACTCAACAAAGATTTGATGTACCATGATAATTTTCTTTTCTGGCCTTGTGAAATCTAAAATCAAGCTAAGCTTTCTAGTAATATATATCTACTATAGCCATATTAAATTGGGTAAGCATGTTGTACTAAAACCAAATTTTGGTAATTAGCATATATATTGAAGAATGCAACAAATCTTTACGCTTTTTTTTATCTATAACAAGAAAAAGAAAAAAAAAACAAATGTCCTTACATTTGCTTCTATTCACAATGGAAATAATATTTTTCACATAATTTAGCAGCAGAATAAAGTTAAAGCCTCTAGTTGTAAGTTCCTAAAATGTTCATAATATGAGGATCAAATAACTGCATATGCATACTTTAAATCATAGCCACAACAATCAAAGAAAAACTAGTCAAGCCAACACTAAAATAGGATATATAACTATGCTACTCCTGTAAAAATTGAAAAAACAATATCTAATTGCACACATTAGTATCATTTAGACAGAAGCCATTTAGAACTTTGCTTAGCTTAAAGCATCTTTGTAAATCATGTAAAAGTAGTCTGTCCAGATTGTCAATAATAAAAGTAATGACCTACTTTATAGACATGACTATGTTAATAAGAAACTCTGTCAACTATGTAAATGCATTACATTATATGCAATCCACTGACAGGCTTAACTAGATCAAATATAAAGAACTCATCCTTGTGGTATGCTAAACCAAAAATACTTGTTATCCCAACACATATAGATACTACAAAATAAAAGAGAATCCTCCTATCTAGATCAAAAGTAAATTGCTCTTCCAACATCAAAGGAGCCAAAGCTTGTCTTTGGGTACTGCTTAAAATAAAATGAAAGTCAAGTTACTATTATAAAATTAAAATTTGAAAATCAATGCTTAAAATATTTGAAATAAGAGTTTTTCTTTTTGATAATATATTTTTACATCTTATAATCACTTTCCCTTCTAACCAAGTTAACCTAGAGTTAGAAGAAACTGCATCAGATTATAATCCTAACCAATGACAAACACAATAAAGAGACCAAGTTCTTTGTTGTTTCCAATAGAGTGAAAATTAAGTTTCCCTATTCAAAGTAAAAGAACTCAGCTAAAATATTACACAAAATAATGGGTGGCAACTATGTAATGAAAGGTTGTATTATCTTGAAATGACTTCACTAGAAACAAGTTAAGAATTATAGATGGCATTGGGATGTTAACTGAAAAGAAGAAAGAGCACCTTTTCTCCAATCAGTCAAGAGGATCTTTAGTGGAGCTCTATAAGCCTTCTCCAATCTCTCATTATTCTTAGAATTTCTTCCCAAAATTACATTTTTAATTATTGTTATTGTGCCTTGAATATCGATTCCTTACTTCCAATATACAAAGCTTTAACCATATGCATTATGCACATAGATTATAGCAATAGTGACCAAACACCAAGACAAAGTGAAAGCAATGTAAGAACAAAGCAACATGTTCTAGTTCACAAGAGGCAAATTAATTCAAGGGCATAGTTATACCATAAAGAAGGTATGCCCCTAGGCACCAAAAAATGTATATGCAAATAGATTTATCTTACTATAAAAAAGAGAATAATCAAAACTTCTGTGACCTTGATTCCTGGCTTACTCTTTCAAAGGCTTCATAAAAAATTATTGCCCCAGTTACAAGAACTTGAACTTTGTATGAAGTGAAATCCTTAAATATATCATCTATATAGGCCACATAAGGTTTCAAAACATCATAACTGTTGAATAATGCTAGATATTAAGGAGAACAACATCTAAATTACTATAAATAAACTTGAATTATCATAAGGAAAAAGAGTGTGAAACCTATATTGTAATATCCTCCCAAGCACAGTACTATGCTTAAGTCATAGTACCACACCCTGGAGATGTTACTGTTACCTGAGCGGACCTCCTCTGATAGCAACTTCAGCCATCTTCGGAAACTTCTAAAATCATCTGGAGACAACATGGAAATAGGAGTAAGAATTATAAAATTCTCAGTAGGATTCTCTAATTTTCATACATAGTGTCATCATGGTCGTCTCCAGTTTGCTTCGGTTTATTTTGAAAAAGATGAACATGCAGCACAAACTGTTTAATTTTACATTTCGAAAAATGTCTTATCCGAAGCAAAGTTCATTTTTACTCATATACTGGTCCTTTGGGGGAATGTACACAAGATTAATTCATGAATAATACCATGGATAATAACTTCAACATATAAAACGCACATAGCATTAATCTACTGGAAACATAACATCTGTACCTAACTTAACTTGCACTTGAATTCATACATATACATAAAATTTACTTCTCTTTCATTCGGTACTTACACTAGCTGGGTCATGTCATGCCTCATGTAAGTTCTATCCCCTGTACTCACACTAGCTGGGTCGATGCCATGCCTCATGTGATTGGGGTGCTTGCATATACTTTAATCTTTAGTCTTTAGTCTTTTACTTGGCACACCTAGGCGTTACATATCGCCGTCCCTAGGGTGCATTTACTGCCCTTGGGTAGTCTGGCCTTGGAGTGAGCTCATCAGCTTCACCCGTGACCGTCGTCACACCGACTCGCCCGCAAGGGGATTCACGTGCCTCTAGTCTTGGAGGGATCTCATTCTGGTCACGTGCCTCTAGTTGAAGGGATCTCTTCTGGTCACATGCCTCTAGTTGAAGGGATCTCTTCTGGTCACGTGCCTCAAAATTGAGGGATCTCATCTGACCACGTGCCTTCAACATAGAGGGATCTCATCTGACCACGTGCCTCCAAGGTAGAGGGTAGCTGCCTTCACAGGGAGGGATTCAATTAACTGCCTCCAAATGAAGGAACTCACATTCAATATATTCACATTCCTTCATTCTCATACATATTCAAGCATAGTCATACTGAGTGTACTCATACATATACTTTAATTCATCTCTACATCTAAACATTCATAGCTTCTTAGACTTTTGTCGTAAATCCGGCAGCGTAACGGATCAGGTTCGTTTCCCTATGAATAGTGCCAGCTCTCACGGACAATTCAACCATAGCAACATAAATCAACTTAACACATATATATCAGTATCAAACTGGCCATCCTCAACTCAAATTTTATATGTCCACTGACTCTTGTGAAATTATCATTTTGGCCATCCTGCCAATTCTATTCGGTTCTGCCCGAATCTTGTATAATCCACCTTCATCTCTATTCAACTCATTTAAATCTGAAATTTGGATATGTCATAGCTCTATATGTCTACTTTCTAACCTCTTTGGTCCCATGTCATTCTGATTTATATAAATCAAGATATTCAACTTTTACTTCAGCCTGTTCAGTCACTAGCCCGAATTACACTCCTGGAAATATAAATTCACTAAAAATCGAAACTAAGCTCAATTATTACGAAATTAGTCTCATATCAAAGCTAACAGGACAAACTTTCATTTGCCACAAGTTTCACTTCATTTGCTTAAGCACACCTCGAGTTATAAGTCCTGAAAGTCGACCTTCCTGAACTACCCTGTTTTGGTCTGGATTAGACATAGGACAACTTCCTCGAATCACTGGGAACAATTGGGACCATAAAAAACTCGGAATTTCATACTGGGATGTTCCCCTATGTGTAGGCTTTCTAACAAAATTAGTTTCACTCAATTTGGAGTTGTATAGGGTGAGTTATACCCTCCTCAAGTCACCCTGCCCGGATGAAAGTCCTAAACCCTAGGTCAAACTTCAAAAATTCGTATCTCTCTCAATACTAATCCAATAACCTTATATGATATATCCACGGAAAGCCCTGAAGGTCTAATTTCATCTAAAAATGGTTTCATCGGATTTGGCCAATTGTAGGCGGCGCCGTACACTCTGCCGTACGGACTGCCGTGGACCCCCTCGCCAAGACAGCATCCCACTTCTCCACTCCTTCTAATTTTCTCCTTCTAATCATAATTTTAACTCAAAGTCTTCTATTAATTCAATCATAATTCATCATAATAGTTCATCAAATACATAAAGAAGAGTACAATCTCATGCAATCATAGTGCAAGGAATTCAAGAATAGAAGTAGAATCCTACCTCTTTGGAGTGTGATCTTGCTGAATTTGAATTTAAGCTGAAGGAAGCCTTGACAAAGCTTGGAGGTTTGAGAGAGTAGATTGAGAGAGGAAAGGAAGCTGAAGTGGGGAAGGGAAAGCAACGTAAGAAATGATCTGAAGAGGCAGGAGGAGGACACATATATATAGACAAAGCTTCGAAATGGTAGTTAGAATGAGTGGCTTTAATTAGATGAAATTTTGTTGGCAAGGTTCAGCCATGTCTCCCTCTTTTGTGTTATAATTGCTCTCCACGTCGCCCAAAAAAACTAGGATACGCTTTTGTTCTACCGGAAATCAGAACTCGTCTCTATTACACCTTAAGTCGGAACTCGTGTTATCCCAGTTGAGACTGGAGCTGAAGTCGTATGTCGTAACTCGTCCCATCTCGTTGTGACTTGAGGAAATCTTGTATCAAGGTCGGAGGTCGGAAGTCATGCAGCTGGCAATCCTATAATCTCGGAACTCCCTATTTGAACTTGGGATGTCAATGCTGGATGTAAAATCGGATATCGGAACTCCTAATTCAAAGTCGGGACTCCTTGTAATAAACTCATATATCGGAACTCGGGTGATCCGAATCACATTTCCAAACCCAAGTACTTAAACTCGGAAGTCAGGATTTATATACAGTATGGTTGGTGACATCGGAAGCCGTGTATATTTTCCTTGAGACATGAAGTTGGATCTCATGGAATTATGTTCATGTGTTCGGACTTCAAGGTTAAACTCGGAAGTCGTGGAAAATAATCCAGACGAAGTCGGAAGTCGTACAGGACATGAAGTCGAGAATTCAGCAAGACTAACTCGGAACTCGGGAATAATCCTCTTATCTGTGTTTCAAAGATGAAGTCGGAAATCAGAATGGATCAATCTTGAGGGCGAAGCTGAAACTCGGAAATCAGGATGCTACATATATTATGTTATTATAAACAAAAAGGACTAAAAACAAAGTAGATGTAGTTAGGATACTTAAAGAAGTGAACTCCTTTAGATTTAATGACTTTAGAGATGGATTATTTTCTTGAAAATTATCTTCATAAAACCAATGTGCATAGTCCATAGGAAACAAAATCCTTTCAAATAATTGCAGGTCTTGCTTGGGCACATTTAACACAAAGCAGCTGTAATATATGAAATGTAAAATAGAAGTTTAAGTCTATGAGAAAATAACATAGGAATACAATTATGCCACGCACATACAAAGGGAATAAAGACAATGCAAATGACTTCATATGTTACAAACTTGAATGAGACACAATATATGAGAACAACACATTATAATACTAGATGCCTAGATCACATCTTATAAATCATTTCAATAGATCTCTTAATTGTTATTTCAAAGCCACAAAAAACAAAGGAACACAAGGAGAAAATTTAAATCATTATATTATTTTTAGAAAAATACTTTTGCTTATAGCAAGCAATATATAATTAGGCAACACCAAAACCAAAAGTGGAACTTTCACAGTTCCACTGCTAAATAGCTAGCTGAACTTTCTTTTTCAACAATAGCATAACAATATAGAAACTAATTCTAACTTTCAACATTTTGTGGCATAAAATAATAATAATAATAATAATAATAAGACTTCAATCTACTTGTTCAACGCAGTAATCATATTTATAAACCAAAACAAGATTAGCAAATGTAACCAACCCTCTCACAGCTTCGTAGCCAATACTATTAATCTTTTACAATTTTTTTTTAAACCACATCAATATGAGATCAGTATTTCTTTTTCACACCGTAGGCACTTTTGTTGGCTTCTCACTTGTGACTGTATACGTTAGGTAAGTGTCCCCAAAGTTGCATCCATATAACATTTTTCATTATGAAATTCCCCAAATAACTAAAACAAAGGATAACAAAACTATATCAGAAAAAAGCCAACCACGCCCTAAGCACATCAAAATTCGCAACTTCGAAAACACTAACTACTGAGTCTCCATCAAACTTTTGATATCACCATTAGAGATAATTATATATGATCACACCCCAACAAATCCTCTACAAATCAAACTAAACCTGGAAAAAAGATAAAACACTTCTGTAAATAAAATCAAAATCGAGACAGAAGAATATGACATACAACAAGAAACATCCACATCATGATTTCAACAGCTAGGCACCCTTCAAGATTGAGAGATAAGATATAAAGCGATATTCAAAATCAACCAGAGAAGGAGAAACTGCCAAACACCCAAATAGAAAGGTCCCAAAGATAGTGGTAGACATGGATATCCCATAAAACCCAAGAAAACACCTAATGACCATGAACCAATTTGTTGTAAAAAAATAATAGCCAACAAACAAATCAAGAGATATAGTCAAGAACCAAAAAAAGCTCGAACAGAACAAGTGATATGTAACACCGCAGCCTGAGTTGCAGTTACCTGTCGAAATCGGAACCTGAAAAATTCTGAGTCTGAATCCTATACCTCCTTGGAGAGCTATAAGATTGAGGAATTTTCTTAAAATTAAAAGTCCCGGTAATGGTTCCCTAGGTATTAATGAGTTAAAGAGGGATTTTTAACGAATTTTAGGGAATGGATAACTCCTTCATTTTCAACCCTCAAGTTTATAAAAACGCAAGTTTTCAGAGGATTGTACTAAAACCCAAAAGTTGGATTCTGATTCCTAAGGATTTTGAATTTTTAGATATTTTTATTCAATCCAAATGGGGGGTATTCCCTTATTCATTTATGTTTTAAAGTTAATGAATGGTAAAGTTAAAAGGGACATTAACTTTTAAGAAATATAAAATTAATTAAGAAATGTAAATAAGTCTGTGCAATATCTTGGACCTGGGAAATGACTACAGAAGAACAGAACCAAGTTTTTGGAGTTGGTAATCGATTACAGAGGACCTGTAATCGATTACAACCCTCTCTGTATGCCCATAGGTTAAAATTTTCCGCATGGTAATCGATTACAGATGGTAATCGATTACCAGCTCTTTGGCTATGGTAATTGATTATCAGAATTGGTAATCGATTACCAAAGGTTAATATATAAGTCGAGACGCATCCCTTCCCCCTCATTTTGTGATTTTCTTTCTCTCTCTACCTCTCAAACTCTCTCCTTTTTCTCTAAAACACATCTCCCTTCATTCCTAAACACAATCTTTTTAATCCTTTCATCAAATTACACCATTTCCACTCATTTAATCTCAATTTCTTTCTCCAATCCCAAATCATATCTTCATCCAAAAATCAACACATTTGGTCTTGGAGCTTGGAGGAGGAGACTCCAAGGCTCCTAAAGATTTCTTCTTCCTTTTTTCCTTCAAAAATGTAATCTTCAAACTCCTTTCCTCTTCCTTTCCTATGATTATGGATTACCTCTCCGATAGTGAGTTCTTGGAGAACCATAGGTTAGAAGAATTAGGGATGTTCATGTCTGAGAGTAAATTAGATTGATCCTTTGTCTAAGTGATTGACTCGGAATCTAATTGCCATATTATTGGTAGTAGATACCACTAGAGGACTGGCTTTAGCTATCTGAGTTCATGGGATTAGGATTTCGCTATTGGCATTAAGTCTGTGAGTAGATAGTTTATCCCTATCTTAGTTTTAATGTATTTTGTCTATCTACATACATATGCAAATGATTTGGTATGTCTTAGCAATATAATTTAAATTTTGGTAGCTTATCTATTTCTACTAGATCACATGAGACAATGACTTGATTTTCAAAAAGAAAAATGTGGCAAATGTTTATTACCTTGGTTTCCTATTAAACTTTGGAAAATTATCCTTGTTTTGAAAGGATTTGATGTACTTAATGGTGTATGGCTTGGTATGAATTGCCCCACATCTGATTCATGAATAATTATATAAAAAGTGAAGCGAAAGGTTTTTGGATAAAAGCTTTGGGCTTTTGTTCATTTTTTATTTATTAAAGTGTTAAAGCTTTATTTTTCTTTGTTAGAGTTACGATTTTATTGTTTTATATAAGGTATATTGGTATGTTTTATAAGAATCTTTATTAAATGCTCTGTATAATAGAAAAGAAAGACTTGGGAAAGTCTAGACCAGGATCTGTAGGCTAACGGCAGTAGGCATTAGCCCTGGGTGCACCTAGGATGTTGTATTTCACAGCCACTCAAGGGAGTAGTGCGTGCCTGATATTCATGGCCATACATACAGTGTGGTGCGTGCCTGACATTCACAGCCACTGAAAGAGTGGTGCTTGCCTAATTATGGGATTCACACGAAGGAAAGGCCACCTAAGTGTGATTCCTGCCTGATTATCCTGGAATAGATGGACTCTATTTTTGGAAAAGAAAATTTGGATAATATTTGATTAAGATTTCTATTTTGGTTTTGTTATACATATTATTGTATCACCTTAATATTTATACGTTTGTACATTGTCTCATGTGGGTTAGGAACACTCTATCTCTCCCTGAGTTTCATAAACTTACCCTATTGTTTCTTTCTCTTTTTCAGATATAGGTATTCTGGTAGGATCTAATCCTCCAGCCCTCGTGATTAAATTCCGAGTTTTGTGGATAAGCCCTTTTTTATTCAAGGGTATACTGTAAACATTTGAATTTTGAGAAACTCTTAGATAGTGGTAACTCCACAGTACTACAGGTAGGATCTAGTCTTGACCTGATTATATTGATTCTGTTGTATTTCAGTTGTTTACACTATGTTGTTGGATTCATTAAAAGGATTTGTTTTTCTAAATAATTTAAGTTATGTATTTTGGATGAATACTTGTAATTATATATAAATTTCATTGTTATACTGTGTGCTGAGGGGTGTATTCTGAGAATACCTAGATCCCCGATGGAAGATTGTGTTTGTTTACCTTGCAGGGTAACCTTTTGTTATTGGGAAATATCCTGATTACAAAGGGGATTCCGTCGGAATTTTTATAAAAATTCTATGGTGGAAGACTTGTATGGGGACTTGTCCCTATGCGCTGGTCACGCCCCGGGTTGGGTCGTGACATGATGGTTTAACCTTTGCTTCTAACTTGCAAAGATATGAGCAAGTGACAAATTCAACAACAATAACCCATAATAGTGTATACCCAAAGCTAGATGTTAAGAAAGAAAGGAGTTCAAATACCTAATTTGTAGCAATTGTCAGTGTCGAAGGGGCTAAGGTGGGCG
The DNA here is from genome assembly GCA_031439595.1 of Pterocarpus santalinus. Taxonomy (NCBI): domain Eukaryota; kingdom Viridiplantae; phylum Streptophyta; class Magnoliopsida; order Fabales; family Fabaceae; genus Pterocarpus; species Pterocarpus santalinus. Next base: position 8,930,093 of record CM062526.1, on the reverse strand, counting down.
ATGAGATAGAAGAGTATGAAAGAGAGCTTTACAAGAGGGAGATGCACAAGAGCTACAGCAACATGGATGGATACCAATTGAAAATGGAAGAGCTTTTGCAAGCTGAAGCTGTGTGGGAGGAGGAGAGCGTATGGAAAAACTGTATTGGGAGAGCTTTTCTTTTGGTTTTGGTTTCCGGTGAGGAAATAAAGAAGTAATTACACACAAAAGCAAGAAGCAATTAATGAGTGAAATTTCAGAGAGCATAGGGTGGGAAGGAGTGATGTTTTAGAAAAAGGTATTGGGGTGGGGATAGGTCATAGATTTTTTTTCCTTTTTACTTTTGGTTGTTGGAAAATTTAACTCACCACTCTACATATGCGGTCTCATATGGTTCATCATACTACAATTTCAAATTATTAACCTGTACGTCATTGTTTTATGAGTTGTCATAATGGTCACACAAAATGCATCCAAATATCATTCCCCTAACTTCTAGAGGAGTTGCTTCTCCTTATAGTGTTGTAATTTCTATACTGTATTTATTGGTTGCAAGAACTTGCGTACTAAGTTTGCAGGAACTTTTGATGAAACATACACACATTGATGTCAAAAAAAAGAAGAAAATAAGTAGTGAGCTACAATATGAACATTAAAAAAAAAGTTATAGCTCACTAACTAGCTTGATAAGGTTTGGTAGAAAAAACCTATTATGTGTGCTTGGATTTACAAACTTAAATTTGTTTAGAAGTGAATTAGTATTAATATAATTTGTATTTGAAAACTTTTACCCCATAAGTGATTATGATAGAATGAGTAATAGGCCCTAACTACCACAGTTTGGGACCCTACCTGTAGTTCAATGGAGTACTACACCAAATCCCGTAGTCCTTATAACGATAGGAGAAGGCCCAACCAAGTGTTGGGCATATTGGAAGGTAACTAGTAGCTAAACTCTAACATAACTCAATATTTGAAACATGGGTAGGCAATTGGGTGAGTTAAAGAACTCAGTGAGAGATAATTTGCCTATAGCTAGCATGGGATAAGGTTAAACGATATCTATTCAGCTTAGTAAATATAAGAAAAATATCCCTGTAACAAAAGAGTCATTAAAAATATGTTTTTCATATAAAATACTTAGGGAAAATAGTCCCCTCTTTAATCTTGAAAACCACTAGAGAAAATAATCCTTATAAACATTTGTCTTCAATAACTAAAAATATGCTTGCCTTACAAAATGTCTGGTAACGTCATTTTAAATGCTGCAAAATCATTAGAGGTATAGCCCTCCTATACATTTAGTACATGAGAAAATTATTTGAGATACTAGAAAGAATCAGAAATCATATTTTCTTTTGGAAATCTCATTGAACCATGTTTGCATAAAACTTAGGAATGTAAAATATGTACTTGTAGCTGGTGGGTGGTCGCAATTATAGAATTTATGCTGTAATATCCTGAGCAGCAACATCAGCACAGCCCTCAGTGATCTGTAAACCGACAGTGTTAGCCTAACATATTGAGCTAGCAACTCCCCTGCTAGCTAAGGTTTCATGTAAGGTGCACCAAGTCTAACGTACCTATTGTTAACTACGGTTCTATGAGGTGCTAAGCCCACAAAACACATTTCCTTTCTTTACAACATATCTAATTTCAAAGCTAAGTTGAAACATAAAATAAACAAGCTCTTTTCTTTAATGAATATAGCTTAAACTTTTCTAACATAGTACAGCTAAAAAAATTATTTCTTTCCTTATGTAAATAGCTAATAACTTTGGAAATTATAATGATTGCCAATCCAATTTGAAACTATACATAGATCAACTAGTTCCATGCTCTTTACATAAAAATCTATATCATACAACTTCATTAGCTTTTCAATCATAGAAAACTAATTTCTTAAAACCTTTGTTTTACTGTATAAATTCCTTGGTAAATTCATATAACATATAAAAGGTACATACATAACATATATAACTTTTATTTCTATACCTATTGCAAAATCTACTATAGGTAAACTATCCATTCACAGTACTCCAGCCAAAAAGGTGGAAGCCCCTTGGTGAAACCAACAAGCCAAGTAGCCGCTTCTAGAGCATATATGACACCATGATATGACAATATAACTAGATCTCACCCATAGGAACAAAAGATTAACTTAGACTACCCTTAAACATGAAAAGCCCTAGGATTTAGGACTCTAAGACTCTGGATCCTAGCCTAAGAGCAAATCATTCAGGAAAAATTTTCTAAATCTCGACATGGAAGAGGTTTTAAGCTTAAGACATACCTTTGAGTACCAAAGAACGGAAAAGAATGTGGTGGAGTGCTTGGATCTCCTCCCAGGACATCCCATGTAACACCCTAATAGTTCCATTCTATGCTTAAGTCATATTGTGGAATTACTAGTTGTTACTTTTGCTCGCGGAACTAACATTACATTTTAGAAATTACTTTTTAACGAAAATAGGGGTAAATTTTTTTTTTGAACAAGACGAGTAAACTATTTTTGAAATCGAGAGCCATGAGCGCATCGTGAGTATATGATACAAAAGTTGCTATCTCATACATACATCACATTCAACATAAGTAAAAGCAACAAGTATAACCACAATCTTGGATAAAGATAACATTCATTCCATAGCCATTCCATAGTTAATATAATAGTAGTAATAGCAGAAGTCATACATAAAGATAATAACGGATCCAATACCTACTATCGGCCCTACAAAGTACCCTAACAAAATACATGATAGGAGGAAATAGATACGAAATCCCAATCCGTCCGTACATGCCAAATGAAAATGATAACCCTCATTACAACCACAAAGGGGGCTATCCTCATGCTCAGCTCCGCATGCAAATCAACACCTCACTCATCTGGCGGGAGGTAGCCATTCCCGAAACCTCCGGGAGAAACATCACCACGTCCCCCTCCTCGAGCACGGCCATGCCCGCGAGACACGGCACGAGTATGAATAAACCCACGACTGCGAACCGGGGGTGGAGTGTGACGAGGGGCTGCTGAAGAAGAAGACGAATCGGATGACAGGCGAATCACGGACGGGAAGGAAAGCTCAGACAGGTCCGTCTCCACGTGATAGCTCGGATAGGACGGTTTCGAAGGATTAGAATCCAACGAAACTGTTGGCGTCAAGCGGGTGTCGGAGTTGGAATCTCCATCAGTGGGGTACCTTGGAGGATGGAAAGGCGGGCGAACATCATCCATAGTGATGTCCTCAAACGGCTCATGAGGACGGAAAAACGGACTCATCACGGGTGCACAAAACTGGCGGCTATGGAACATGTAGACCCGCATCGCTGCCTAAGCAGTCATCACGGATGCATTTAGCACCGAGTCAAAATGCCAATGCATCACTGGGAATTCAATGAAAATCACCACTGTGCCCGACGCCGGCATCCTCTGCAGACGATACGGAAATGTAGGAGTGAGAAATACTAAATTTCTCAGTAGGATCGCGACTAGACACATCATCGTCATCGTCCTAGCCACTTCGGGTTTAATTATAAAAATAGTGGACAGGTATAACTTCAATTTCAATGATTTCAAAAAATGTAAATCCCGAAGCGGGTTACTTTTAACTTTATCATCATATCCATAGTGTCATACATAGGCATACATGCTAATATACATACTATACATTCATAATGCACATAAGGAAAATAATAACATACATGACTATGTAACTCATCAACTTGACCATGGTCCTACTTTGACTTTTGTTTTTAGCATGTGCTTAACATCTTTTACTTTTCCTTTGAAATAGACTGCTTTTGGACATGAGCTCATTCCATGACCATCGTCACGCAGTATTAACCAAATCAGACTAAGCAGATATTGGTTACCTCTAAGTTGGAGGGTCCTCCATGTCACCCTTGCCTCCTTCATAGAGGTTCCTTGTGGATCGCCATCTCTCACTTCCTGGAAGTGATCGAGGGGTCATGTCCCCTTCTTTCATTTCTTATTATTATACTTTATATGCATAGTTGTTCTTTGACTAGACACATGCAATGATATGACTAAGTCCATAATTTTAACGGAAATTCGGTAGCATAACGGCTAAACCGAAGCTTCCCCAAAATGCCAATCATCAACTTTCAACCAACAGTCCATCATATCTATATCATATCATCATACTCATCATTCAATCATGAGACAAAGCTCAATCAAACTCATCATTCATCATGCCGCATGGCATCACACATTCATACCCTAAAGGGGTTTATAGTTGCGTTATTTTTTGTGAAGAACATTATGAATCATCATATGATTTCTCATGGTTACCCATGAGAGAATCATATAGTTAAGATATGTGTATGTGGTCTTTTAGTTACTTAGCTCTCGTATGAAATTATTCTTTACTTGAGTTCATGTCTTATGGAACACTTGTTCAAATTAATTAAGTTAAGTAACTATTTCCTATCCTTGAGATAGTGCACTTAGTGATTCCTAGGTTCATGGTATGCTCAGATGCCCTCATTATACCAAAATGTAACACCCTAATAGTTCCATTCTATGCTTAAGTCATATTGTGGAATTACTAGTTGTTAATTTAGCTCGTGGAACTAACATTACCTTTTAGAAATTACTTTTTAACGAAAATAGGGGTAAATTTTTTTTTTTGAATAAGACAAGTAAACCATTTTTGAAATTGAGAGCCATGAGCACATCGTGAACATATGATAAAAAAGTCGCTATCTCATACATACATCGCATTCGACATAATTAGAAGCAATAAGCATAACCACAATCTTGGATAAAGATAACATTCATTCCATAGTCATTCCATAGTTAATATAATAGTAGTAATAGCAGAAGTCATACATAAAGATAATAATAGGTTCGATACCTACTATCGGCCCTACAAAGTACCCTAACAAAATACATGATAGTAGGAAATACATACGAAATCCCAATCCGTCCGTACATGCCAAATGAAAATGATAACCCTCACTACAACCAAAAAGGGGGCTATCCTCATACTCAGCTCTGCATGCAAATCAACATCTCACTCATTTGGTGGGAGGTAGCTGTTCCCGAATCCTCCGGGAGAAACATCACCATGTCCCCCTCCTCGAGCACGGCCACACCCATGAAGGACGATACGAGTACGAATGAACCCGCAACTACGAACCGAGGGTGGAGTGTGACGAGAGGCTGCTGAAAAAGAAGATGAATTGGATGACAGGTGAATGACGGACGGGAAGGAAGGCTCAGATGGGTCCATCTCCACGTGATAGCTCGGATAGGACGGTTCCGAAGGATCGAAATCCAACGAAATTGTCGGTGTCAGGCGGGTGCCAGAGTCGGAATCTCCGTCAGTGGGGTACCTTGGAGGATGGAAAGGCGGGCGAACGTCATCTATAGTGTTGTCCTTGAACGGCTCATGAGGGCAGAAAAACGGACTCATCATGGGTGCACAGAACTGGTAGCTATGGAACATGTAGACCCGTATCGCTGCTTGAGCAGTCATCACGGGCACATTTAGCACCGGGTCAAAGTACCAATGCATCATTGGGAACTCAATGAAAATTACCGCTGTGCCCGACGCCGGCATCCTCTAAAGATGACACGAAAACGTAGGAGTGAGAAATACTAAATTTCTCAGTAGGATCGCGACTAGACAAACACAATGTCATCGTCATCGTCATCGTCCCAGTCACTTCGGGTTTAATTATAAAAATAGTAGACAATTATAAGTTCAATTTTAATGGTTTCAGAAAACGTAAATCCCGAAGCGGGTTACTTTTAACTTTATCATCATATCCATAGTGTCATATATAGGCATACATGCTAATATACATACTATACATTCATAATGCACATAAGGAATATAATAACATGCATGACTATGTAACTCATCAACCTGACCATGGTCCTACTTTGACTTTCATTTTTAGCACGTGCTTAACATTCTTTTACTTTTCCTTTGAAATAGATTGCTTTTGGACATGAGCTCATTTCGTGACCATCGTCACGCAGTATTAACCAAATCAGACTAAGCCGATATTAGTTACCTCTAAGTTGGAGGGTCCTCCATGTCACCCTTGCCTCCTTCATAGAGGTTCCTTGTGGATCGCCATCTCTTACTTCCAGGAAGTGATCGAGGGGTCATGTCTCATTCTTTCATTTCTTATTATTATACTTTATATGCATAATTCTTTTTTGACTAGACATATGCAATGATATGACTAAGTCTATAATTTTCACGGAAATCCGGCAGCATAATAGCTAAACCGGAGCTTCCCCAAAATGCCAATCATTAACTTTCAACTAACAGTTCATCATTTCTATATCATATCATCATATCCATCATTCAATCATGAGACAAAACTCAATCAAACTCATCATTCCTCATGCCGCATGGCATCACACACTCATACCCTAAAGGGGTTTATAGTTGCGTTATTCTTTGTGAAGAATATTATGAATCATCATATGATTTCTCATGGTTACCCATGAGAGAATCACATAGTTAACATATGTGTATATGGTCTTTTAGTTACTTAGCTCTCATATGAAATTATTCTTTACTTGAGTTCATGTCTTATGAAACACTTGTTCAAATTAATTAAGTTAAGTAACTATTTCCTATTCTTGAGACAGTGCACTTAGTGATTCTTAGGTTCATGGTATGCTCAAATGCCCTCATCATACTTCTATTTCCAAGGGGTTCGAGATCCCTCTAATCCTTGGGTCATGGCAACACATAACCACATCATGAACCCAACAGCACCATGTTCACTAAACACCAAAGGTGATTTTTAACTCAATCAAGTTACAAAGCTTCAAGCTTTTATCTTAAAGATTAGATCTTTATGAAATAATGATACAAGTTACTAGCTTTTTAACTAAAAAGTCTTGTTCTTTATGAAAGTTGACTCATTTAATTATTCTAAGACCATCAAGGTCTCAATTTTATGACTTAAAGTTGTCTCTACATTAAAAAGGTTCCTACTTTATCAAATAGTGATACGAAACATTACTTTAAGGTTAAAAAGTCTTAATCTTTATAAAAGCTAACACTTTCTAGCATTGTTTTGGCTCAAAATCTAAACTTTATAAATGAAATGTTATAAAACAACACTTTTATGACTTAAAGGTCTCATTCTTGATTAAAGTTTGAAACTTTATGAGAGGTCTTTTCTTTAAGGTTTGATTTCTAAGACATAAAGTGACAAGATATCATTTTCTAACTCAAAAAGGCTTATTATGCCAAAAAGCTTAGACTTTTACATGTATTCTTGTCTTCAAAACAAAACAAAAGAAGACTTTATGATGGCACTAAAACTTGTGCCACTTTTTGTGTATCAAGAAGTAAACTTTTTAAAGTTTAAGGCTTTTAGAATGTTCATAGTCTTATCAAATCATGAAAAATATAAAAAGGATAAGGCTTTTCCAATCGTCAACTCATCACAAGAAAAGAAAGAACTTCAAACAAGATACCATCAAGAACATTCAACAATAAGAACATACTTTTCAAAAGTAGAAACTTAAGAACACTTGAAGAACATCAAGAACATATTTTTCTAAAAGTAGAAACTTAAGAACACTTGAAGAACATCAAGAACATATTTAGCCAAAAATAGAAACTTTTGCTCATGAAGAGCATGAAAGATTTCCTCAAGTTTTCACCTAAAGATCTTGGTCATGAAGGGAACCAAGCTTCAAGCTTTCTTGAGTAAACAAAACAAAAAGATGAAGATCACTACCTAAGCTTGGAAAATGGCATCTTTGAGGATGGAGAAGAAGATGAAGAAGACTCCTCCTTGGTTGATGATGGTGGCAGTTTTGAATGAGCAAGGAGAGAACTCTTGAGTTCTCTTGAAAATGAGTCTTGTAGTGTTTAAATCTTGTCTCCAAAGACCAAAAGATGTGATCTTTGAAGGGCTTAGTGAGGAAGGTTTGGTTATGGAGGTGGATGATGATGAAGAAGAAGAAGAGGAAATGTAGAGAGAGGTTGGAGAGTTTGAGAACTTTAGACAGAGAATGAGAAGTTGAGAATGAGGTGAATGTGTGTGTGTTGTGTTGTTGTGGCCGTAACTTGTAATGACATGGGGAGAGATATTTTTGCTTCACTTTGTGTTATCTTATGTTAATTTGTGATTAAGGGGACAAATAGGATGATGGGAGAACAAAGTATGGTCAAACTCTTACATAAAGTAGTCTTGTCTCATGCTTTATGCTTTTATGACATCACTCTTTACTTTATTGTCTAGTTGACTAAATTTGAATTTAATCATGTGATTAAGTGCTCATACAACTTAATTAAGGTGATTAGGCAAGGATTAATGATTAACACATAAGAACATAATTAACAAAAATTAATCTTGCAATTAAGCTTAATTAACTTTAATTAAACTCAATTAAGCTAATTAAGGGCAACTAATACTTAATTAAGCTGTCCAGGGTCTGACTCACTTAATTAGAGATTATCTAATCTCGATTAAGCATTCTCTTGACTTTTCTCATTCGATTTAACTCATAAACTCTTCGTTAACCCCTTAATTAAGCCATAATCTCATAATTTCTCATTAAGTGCCTAATTACCCAAGGTTACTGAGATAATTTAGCACGATAGAAAATTGAGGATATTACATCCCATAGCTTCCTTTCCTTGCTCAAATAAAAAGAACAATTGGTACAAAAGTCTAAGATCATGACTGATTAAGGTGGGTAGGGACAAACAGTAGTATAAGATGGTAAAAATATCATATATGAAAAAAAATTTTGTGGAAGAGGAGACAAAACTCGACGAAGAAAGAGAGAGAAAAGAACAACAAAGGAGAGAAATATGAGGCAGCCCCTAGGAGCACGGTGGAGTATAAGGGGACGTGCTCGAGTGTGCCTCCATGCTTGAGTGCAAGGAGCTGAGCTCAAGCGTGGCTCCCAAACTCCAGAATTTGGTTTTTCTTCCTCTTCTGATCTCCAATGCTCCTTAAGCTATAGTTTTACACACTTATTTACATTTACATTTACTAATTTAAAGGTAATGTTTCATTTACTTTACTCTTCATAGAAACTTTGAAATATAAATGTAAATAAGGGAATATTCCCCATTTAATCCAATAAAAATCTTAGAAAAACCAAACTCCTTAAGAATCAAAATCCAACTATTGGATTCTAGTACAAATTTTCAAAAACTTGCATTGTCTTAAACTTTTGGGCTAAAAATGAAAAGGTCAATGACTTCCTAAAATTCGTTAAAAATCACTCTTCGATTATTTGATGTTTAAGGAATAATTATGGGGACTTTTTGATCCCATGAAAACATTTCAATCATATAACCCTCCAGGGAGACATAAGATTCAGACTTAGAACTTTCACGGGATCCAATAAAACAAAGTATCACGATTCCTGTAACTCTTAACTTGGGTGTTACAAAATCACCTTTGAATATATAATTACTGAAAATGATATGATTTTCATATTATACTTTTAATATTATCCTTTTATTTCCTTTTTATTTTTAAGATATTATATAAATATTATACATAAAATTATATTAATACTATTATAAATAAATTTATTTTAAAGATACTTGAATAACTCTTGGTGCTACTATTAAATTATAAACAAAAGATTTACAACAAAATGTATATAGCCAAGCATAAAAAAAAAAATTAAATTAAAACTTTAGTTAATAGGATTGTAAAAATATATGTCAAGAAGGGAAATAGATTCATCCCATATATGAAGGTATTGTGAAAAAACACGAGTATCACAAGTGATATCTTCCTATCAAAGTAATTAAAAAAAAAAAGCACATATTCTAATAGCATGCGGCCATTACATTCTGTGCTGGATATCATTTTCTTCCAATGAATTTAAATTTTTCAGTAAGGCTTACTATATTTGGGATATGAGTACCATTAGTTGCTCCTATAGCATTCTTAAAAAATGGCCAATATCATTAGTCATTTCATATGTCAATATGAATATGCTGAAACCCAAGATTTGATGGTTTAATGTATTTGATGGATAGTCTCAAGAAAGCAACTAATACTTTATGAAAATGCTTAAATGGCTAAACCTTTCTTGTATCATCATGTTATCGACCCCATGACCAACCAAGTTTAAGAATATCGCAATCAGCTCTTGAACTCCCATTTGTTTAATTCCTTTCAAATCATGTTGGACGAATTTGATGCAAAACTAAAAGAAAACATGTTTTTCCATTTGAAACATTTCATAACAACACATGGGACAACCTTGCAAAATTTCTTGCACCAATGGATGACTTGTTTGCTTACTAGTTCTACATTGCACTTTACATAAATATTTCATTGCACATTCACCAATTAATGCACTCACTTCTTCAACTTGCTTCATATCATCTTTTATAATACAAAGTAATTTAAATTTTTTGTTCCATTCTTTCTTGTGTTCTTCATTCTAGGGGTGTTTGCAATTCAATTTGGTTCGATTCTGGGGTTAAAAAACCACCTAACCGAATCAATTGGTTAATATAAAATGTCATCTAATCGGTTCTATCTTTTCAAGCCAGCCAAACTAAAATGAATCTAATTAGTTTGGTTTGGTTTGATTTTTAGTCTTCTATATATATTTGAAAAAAATAAACAAACACTCGTACAAGATGTAATACATAATAAACAATGTGATCAAGTAAGATTGAGGTTGCTTTTGGTTCATAACCAACACTCGTACAAGATGGAGTTAATAGATGAACCAAATCCATAAAACAGAAATCCAAAAGCAAGTGTATTAAGGGTTAAGTCAGTATGAAAATATTCAGCCGAGTAAATAACAAAACTAAGATAAAAATAAAAAATTTGCAGCCTTCATGTCAATCAAATTCATCAAACATGAGAACTATTGAGAAAAGCATCTGGGCATATTGTGGTTGATCCAATTCGACCATTACCGGTTCTAGTATACACACTACACCAACTAAAGCAAAAAACCATTTAAGTAAAAAAGAAAAAAAGGAAAAAAAAAAAAGGCATCACATAAAAGAGAAATATCTTAAATCAAACATGTCGATTGTAACACCCTCCTGAGCACAGTACTATGCTTAAGTCATAGTACTATACCTGAGTCATTATCGTTACTGAGTGGACCTCGTCTGACAAAGAACTTCATAGTCCTTGGAAACTTCTAAAATCATCTGGAGACAACATGGAAATAGGAGTGAGAATTATAAAATTCTCAGTAGGATTCTCTAATCTTCATACATAATGTCATCATGGTCGTCTCCAGTTTGCTTCGGTTTATTTAAAAAAAAAAGGTGAACATGCTGCACAGACTGTTTAATTTTACATTTCGAAAAATGTCTTATCCGAAGCAACGTTCATTTTTACTCATATACCGGTCCTTTGGGGAAATGTACACAGAATTAATTCATGAATAATACCAGGGATAATAACTTCAACATATAAAATGCACATAACATTAATCTACTGGGAACATAACATCTGTACCTAACTTAACTTGCACTTGAATTCATACATATACATAAAATTTTACTTTTCTTTCATTCAGCACACCTAGGCGTTACGTATCGTCGTCCCTAGGGTGCTTGGATCTGTCTACACTTGAGCGTTACGTATCGCCGTCCTCAAGTGCAGCATCATACCATATTCCAGAGTATGATCGCCATGCCTCATACAAGTTCTGTCCCCCGTACTCACACTAGCTGGGTCGATGCCATGCCTCATGTGAATGGGGTGCTTGCATATACTTTAATCTTTAGTCTTTAGTCTTTTACTTGGCACACCTAGGCGTTACGTATCGCCGTCCCTAGGGTGCATTTACTGCCCTTGGGTAGTCTGGCCTTGGGGTGAGCTCGTCAGCCTCACCCGTGACCGTCGTCACACCGACTCACCCACAAGGGGACCCACTGCCTCTAGGTTGGAGGGACCCAAAGTGCAACTGCCTCCAACATAGAGGGACCCAAAGTCTTTAGCTGCCTTCACAAGGAGGGACCCATGTGCAACTGCCTCCAGGTGAAGGGACCCATGTCTTTATCATTTAACTGCCTTCACAGGGAGGGACCTCAATTAACTGCCTCCGAGTGAAGGGACCCACATTCAATATATTTACATTCTTTCATTCTCATGCATATTCAAGCATAGTCATACATATACTTCATTTATTTTCATGTATCATTGCACACATGATTTTCACGTACATGTTCATTACATATAAAGGCCCGTAACCTCCTTACCAATTTACTGGTACTCATGTATATGCTACATCACTTATCCTCACATACCTCATAACATAATTATGTTATTCTTAAATATAGGGTTTCTGTATACCCATTTAAACTTTAATTCATCCTTACATCTAAACATTCATAGCTCCTTAGACTTCTGCCGTAAATCCGGCAGCATGCCGGATCAGCTCCGCCTCCCCATGAATAGTGCCAGTTCACATAGACAGTTCAGTCATAGTAGTATAATCAATCTATTCATATATATGGATTAATATAAAACTGGCAATTCTCAACTCACACCTTATATGTTTCACTAACACTTGTAAAATTATCATTTTGGCCGTCCTGTCAATTCTATTCGGTTCTGCCTGAATCTTGTATAATCCACCTTTATCTCTATTCAACTCATTTAAATCTGAAATTTGGATATGTCATAGCCCTATATGTCTACTTTCTAACCTCTTTGGTCCCATGTCATTTTGATTTATATAAATCAAGATACTCACCTTTTACTTCAGCCTGTTTAGTCACTAGCCCGAATTATACTCCTGGGAATATCAATTCACTAAAAAATCGAAACTAAGCTCAAATCTTACGAAATTGGTCTCATATCAAAGCTAACAGGACAACCTTTCGTTTGCCACAAGTTTCACTCCATTTGCTTAAGTACATCTCTAGATATAAGTTCTGAAAGTTGACCTTCCTGAACTACCTTGTGTGGGTCTGAATTAGACATAGGACAACTTCCTCGAATCACTGGGAGCAATTGGGACCATAACAAACTCGAAATCTTATGTTGGGGTGTTCCTCTGTGTGTAAGCTTTCTAACAAAATTGGTTTCACTCAATTCGGAGTTGTATAGGGTGAGTTGTACCCTCATCATGTCACCCTGTCCGGATGAACATTCTAAACCCTAGGTCAAACTTCAAAAATTCGTATCTCCCTCAATACTAATCCAATAACCTTATATGATATATCTATGGAAAGCCCTGGATGTCTACTTTCATCTAAAAATAGTTTCATCGGATTTTATCGAATTTAGGCGGAGCCGTACACTCCGTCGTACGGACTGCCGTGGACTTCCTCACCAAGACAGCATCTCACTTCTCCATTCCTTCTAATCTTCTCCTTCTAATCATAATTCTGACTCAAAGTCTTATATTAATTCAATCATAAATTCATCCAATACATCCAATAGTTCATCAAATACATAAAGAATAGCACAATCTCATGCAATCATAATGTAAGAAATTCAAGAATAGAGCAGAATCCTACCTCTTTGGAGTATGATTTGAGCTAGGTGCTAAAACTTGGAGTGTTAGAGTCTTACTAAGCTTGAAGGAATAATGGAGTTGGAGAAGAGAGAAGAGAGCTGAACAAGGAGGGAAAGTGGCGTGGAAAAATGGGGCTGAAGGAGAGGAAGAGATGGGTTTATAAGCTTGAGGTGGTAGTTAACTTGGAGGGCTTTGATTGGCTGAATTCTCTTGTGGACAGAATTTAGCTACGTCTCCCTTTTAGTGTAACTTGCCGCCATACTGTTTGAAATCGGAACTCGCATTTACTCTATTTCAAGTCGGAACTCGTGTCGTTTTTACTTGAGCTTGGAGCTGAAGACTAATGTTGGAAATCGTACCAGCTTGTTTGTGACTTGGGGAAATCTTTGTAGCATGGTCGGAGGTCGGAAGTCATACAGTTCCCATTCATATAATATCGGAACTCCCTATTCGAACTCGGGGAATGCCAATGCTGGATGTAAAATCGGAGCTCGTGTGACTGAAGATTTGCTCAAGGGTCCGAACTCGTGTCCATTCCAATTGAGTTCAACACTAAGATCGGAACTCGGAATTCAAGTCACATTTCCAAACACAAGTTCTTAAACTCGGAAGTCGTATCTTACATTTTGATTATATCGGAAACCATGTATAAATACCTTTGAAACATGAAGTCGTAAGTCGTGAAGTAGTATATTATGCCACTTTAAGTCGGAGGTCGGAAATTATGCCCAATACCTTTAAGTCGGAAATCGGTCAGAATCAAGATTGAAGATTAAATCGGAAGTCGTAAAGAATGTGAAGTCGGGAATTGTGTGTAATCCGAAGGCGAACTCGGAACTCGGAATCAATCCCTTATCTGAGTGTTCAAGGATGAAAGTCGGAAATCGGGGATGGTCAATCCTGCTGTCAAAGTCGTAACTCGGAAATCGGGATGTTACATCGATTGTAGAGATAAGGGACTTAGCAACTCAACGAGTAGCAGACTGTCAATTTAGCCATTAAAAGAAGAGGGATTATGGTCATCAACTATCAGCATTGTCAAAGCTGTTAAAGCCCCCAAGGGGCGAAGGCTTTCAATCATTGATGTCGTCAAACTCAAAAAGACAAAGAGAAGAGGAAAGTCATCAACCATTAGCATCATTGAACTAACGATATATGAGATGTGAGTCTATGAGAGATGGTGAGAGTGTGAGATGGTGAGACAGTGAAGGTTGAGGGGAGGATATTGTGTGCAATGTTGAGAGAGGGTGGAAGTGAAATGTTATAGTATATTAACACTTTTGAGGGAATGAAAGCATGAAGGTTGGAAAAGAGTTCTTTTTTGCAAATATAATATATTGGTAAGGGTACCATAATAATACATAGTATATTAAGTTGGCTAAATTTGGTTTAGTTCGGTACAGTTTTCAATTTTGGAATTGAAAATCGAACCAAATTGATTAGTTTTTGTAGGAAAAAAAACCAAAAAACAAGATATTTTTTCAGTTTATAATCAGCTTTTGGCTTTTTGGTTTGATTTTCTTGGTATTTTAATTTAATTGAAAATTTTAAAATACAATATTAACATAATTTTGAAAGAGTAGAGGAAGAAACAAAATTGAAATCGAGTGAAATAAATTTTGCATATTAAAAGTATAAGAATGAAGAAAGCATTTCATAAAGGAGCTATAGTTTTTAAAGTTGCTTATTGTATCTAGTATAGATCCAATTAACACATTCAAGTAAAGATCCAAACTCACCAAGTTTGTCAAATTTCCAAGCTCATCTAGGATTTTTCCAACTATATTACTACTATAAAGTTCCATGTCATTAAAAAAAAAAAAACATATTTATGCAAACAAAAATATCCAACAAATAATTAAAGGGAAGCAGTACATATTTACGTAATTTACATGAAGTTGATACGGTGAAAATGGAACCTAACAAACAAATATTTATTGCTTTTATGGTATAAAATTTATAACCTTGCTTCAGCAATTTATACAAACATCTCTGAAACCTTACTGATGTTGAGTTAAGCTTAGGAAGACACCAAAAGTTCCAATATTCAACAACAAAAATGTGGGAGTAGGACTTAAGTAATGTTGATTAGTTTTTTTTTTTTTTTACTTATTAACTATTGTGATGAGATATTCATTTTTTGTTTCAATGAACGGAACCTTAGTGCAAATTATTAATGAGGGTAATGCTATTCTTCCCTTACTATCCTTCCAAACATAATCTTAGTATCTCAAAAGTTACATATATAGAAGTAAAGGATATATCTAGTGAGAATGACCTTCTTTTGTGAACAATGAGAGAAAATATTGATGAATCATTGGATCAAATTTTATGACTATAATTAGATGTATATTAAAAAGAAATTCACACAATTCACCAAAAATCCACTCTAGCCCTTCTCTCTGCCTTAAATTAAACCCACCTCTTTCACTCATCCCCAACCAAGACACCCATTGTGCCTTCTCTATCACCATTTGGCCAACCTCACAGTTCGCCACTTCCTTACAATGCCACAATGATACTTTATAGGTTTGCTATATACATAGAAACTCCAAATATGCTTCATTATGCTACAATAGAACTATAGCTATGTGAATATCATTTGCAATTTTTGACATATATTATTATGAATAAAATATTTATTACTCTTTAATTTTAATATTCATATCTTGAAGTTTTTTATCCTATATATTTATTTTCATCGATTTAGTGGTTCCTGCGAAGATGCAACTTGAATTGGTTCTACTAGAGTTGTAAAGAGATAAGCCTCTTATTTTTGTTAAAATTTATCATTGTTAAAGAGGTGGTCCCAAACCTGTTTCTATTGTGATTTTTGCCTTTTTTTTTCTTTCCATGCACCACTTTCTTTTTATTCTTGATTTATTATCTTTATTTTAAAATTTGAGTAATTTTGCACCACTCAACTATCATATTTACACAAATTTAAGACCCTTTTTTTTAAAGTAGAAATATTTTTTGTTTATTTAGGGGGTAACTTAATTTATTTTCACCCTTGTTGGGTTATTAAGGCTATTATTCCTTTTATAGTAATGGGACCAAAGTTTTCTTTACTTATTTTTAATTAATTTGAGTTGTCTTTTTTGTTTTATACTTTTTTACTAATGATTTACTCATTAATTTAATTTTTTTTATTTATTAGGTATATATTCACGAAGATGGGTAATAATGAAATTGATCTAGCTATGTTATCAAGTGGCTTAAACAATTCAGTGACCATTTTGGAGGAATGGGCTCCTAAATGTGATGATGGATTGAAACCTATAGTTTACAAGGTATTTGATACTTTGAAAAAAAGAGGAAAGTTTTATAAAATGTTATGCACATGCTGCTGATTTAAATGTATGCAATGCATCTGAAACAAAATGTAAAAATGGTGTTAAGTGGAAATATTTTCTTTGCTTAAACGAAGGTTTTAAAGGAGAGAAAAAATAGTTTAGGCTGAATTGTTACTTGATGAAAATAGCTTGCCTAAAACTAGAAGAAGAAAATTAACAGGGGAAGGATGTGAATGGTTTCATGAAAGTCATATATATGTAATAACCACACCTAGTAAAAGACAATTCCTAATATCAATGATGAATATAAACAACATTCACAAGAATTTAGTGCTTTCCAATAACAAAATATTTGGGGCATTCAAAAGTTTATTAATGATTGAAAAAGCAAGTTAAGAGTTATGATAATGTGGGACACACATAAAGTGATATGCAAAATTATTCGAGGTATTTGACAACCTTGATCAAAGACTTTGACACACATATGTTTGTTGAAAATTTCAAGAGAAAGCATGAGATGAACTATTGATTTTACAATGACTTTGAGGTTGATGATGAAGGAAAGCTGAAATATATTTTTTAGGCGAATGGCCTTTGTAGAAAAATTACTTTTTGTTTGGAGATGTGGTTTCCTTTGACACAACATATAATACAAACAAATAGAAAAGGTTTTTGTCTATTCTTCTAATAGATTTTGTACATGGCATATTCTTAAAAAAAAGTTTTGGAAAAGTGTTAACTTAAATGGCAATATATACTAAGTTCAATAGTCAGTTTAAATCATGTGTTTAGAATTTAGAGTCTATAGAAGAAGTTGAACTAAAATGGAAGGAAATCATAAGTGATTTTAGTTAGGTTAGGAAAAAAAATGATTGGCTCTCTCAAATGTACGGCATTCGAAGCATGTGAATACATGCTTATTTTAAAGATATGTTTTTGGCTAGAATTTTAAGAACAACTTCAATATCGAAGAGTGAAAATTCATCATTTGGTAACTACTTGAACAAGAATTTTACTTTAGTAGAATATTGGATAAGATTTGATTCTACAATAGAATCTCAAAGACATAAGGAATTACTGGCAAATAATTATACACTTCATTCTATGCTTAAAAGGAAATTGCATATCGATATAAAGAATCATGGTAGAGAAAGTTATACTCATGAAAAATTTTATAAATTTCAAAGTGAGTTATGGAGTCCATTTGTGGATTGTGGAGCTAAAGAAACAAAAGAGGAAGGTGGGAAATTATTATTATGTATACTTGATAATACTATGGTCAATGTCAGCAAAGTGAGCAAATTGAGAGAAGTTTCTTATCATCCATCTAATCAAATTACACAATGTCCAAGTAAATTGTTTGAATTTGAAGGCACTCTATATCAGCAATCCTTTTTGTCACGACCCATTCGGGGCCGTGATCAGCACATGGGGGAGAAGTCTCCTACCAAGCCTTTATCACACAATTTTTCATGAAAATAGGTAGAGTCCCCTTTGTATTTAGGATAATTTCCAAATATAGGTCCTCTACCTACACAAGTAAACAATCACACTCATCCATCGAGGATCCAGACATTCTCAAAATACACCCTTCAGCACACAACATAAATAAGGATCAAAACATGATTAATCAGATAGATACACAGATATAAATATCTTTTCAAACAACTAAAATTCAAATACATAGTTCGGTCTCTATAAAAACCCAACAAATATAGTACACAAACTACAACACAGACATCATCATAATCTAGTAAAGGTCGGACCTTGCCTGTAGTGTCATGGAGCTACATCATACAAAAAGTACACTAATAACCTAAAACTTGCTAAAATTCTCATCCATGAGGGTTTATCAGAAAAATCAAGGATCAAAGCCGAGAAGTGGGAAGGTCAACTCCCAAGTCCACGCCTGTATCTAAAAAGAAAGGAAAGTAACGGAGTAAGTTTATACAACTCAATGAAAAACAGGACACTCCTGACCCACATGAGTCAATGTGCATAAGTGTCAAATAAATCTCAATATAAAATGAAATTAATCTTCTTAAAACCCATAGAAAGCTATCTATCACAAGATAATCCATCAGGATTCACACTTAGGTGGCCGCTCCTTCGTGTGAATCCCGTAATCTGTCATGCACCACTCTTAGAGTGGTTATGTAAATCTGTCATGCACCACACTATGTGTGTGGCTGTGTAAAATAATAATCCAAGGTGCACCAAGACTAATGTCTACTATCATTAGCAAACAGATCCTGTTTAGACTTTCCTAAATCTTTTTCTTATCTACTATGCATAATCTTTACATAATTTTCCAAAATCCAATTCATCGACTCGTGTGTAAAGTTCTCGAAAACAATACCATTATTAAAAGGGATGCTCAAACTTCACAAATTATCAGAATTCAATAAAACAGAATAATTTGAAATATAAATTAAGCTAAGGATGCCTTATCTACTCACAATACACCTGCTAAGCAGAATGTTCTAATCCTCCAAAGTCATGGAGCTAAGAATGCAATCCTCAAAACAATCTACCATCACAATACGATAATTCAAACAATTATTAGCTACTAATTCAAGGGGTTAATGCTAATTACCCTTAAACTACAAAACCCCCCAATTTTTCCTAACCTAGGGTTTATAATAATTTCTTAGGAAAGGAAAGAAAAACATTAAAGATTACTGTTATAAAGGAATGAGGAGGAAGATGATAGAGATGTCTTCTTGATTCTTCTCCTCCTCCCAGCTCAAACTCAAGAAAGATGGAGTTTGAAAAAAAGAGAATGATTTGATAAAGATTTAGTGTTAAAGGGAGTGTATGTTTGTTGATAGAGTGATTTTAACATGAAAAAAAAAAGGGTGAAATGGAAGGAATGGTTGATGAAGGAGAATGTTCAGAGAGAGAGGGGAAAGAGTTTAAAAGGGTGGAGAGAGAAGGAAAATGGCAAAATGAGAGAGAAGCGCGTCCTGGGCTATATATAGTGCCGTAGTAATCAACTACCACTCCTGGAAATCGATTACCATGAGCCCAGATCCTGTAATCGATTATCATAATGAAAAATTTTAGTTAGCAGCATACAAAGAGGACCGTAATCGATTACCAGCCCACGGGTAATCAATTACACTGTCCAAAATTTAATTCCCTGATTCAAGTGTCATTTAGACTTAGTATATCACACACACTTATTTATTTTAACTGCAAAACATAAATATAAATAATGGAATATCTCCCATTTGGATTAAATAAAAATGTCAAATAAATCAAAATCCTTAAGAATCAAAATTCAACTTTTGGATTTTAGTACAATTTTCTAAAATCTTGCATTTTACAAACTCTTGGGTTAAAAACGAAGGGGTTATCCGTCCTCTAAAATTCATTAAAAATCATTTTTCAACTCATTGATGTCCAAAGAACTATTACCAGAACTTTTGATCTTATAAAAATGTCTTGATCCTATAACCCTCCAAGGAGGCATAGGATTCAAACTTACAATTTTCAGGATTCAATAATGACAAACAGCTACAACTCACACAAGGATATTACACCTTTGGTATTGAAAGGGAGTGTTTAAATAAAATCCTAAACTATTACATTCTTAATAGATCGACCAAATTGGCAACCACTAAACCTATTTTTTATTATGATGGCAATGTATTGGAGGCATGTTCTAAATTGGAAAATAGAGCAAGCTAATTTCAAATACATGGGCACAAATATTTAAATGCTTGCATATGGTTTGTAAATCTAAGGAGAAACAACTCCTTGTCATAAATAGAGCTTCTAGTATTCAATTGCAATCAACTAAAGTGAAAGATAACGTTTCTCCAAGCAAGAAAGATCAATTGGAGTCCTTTATAAGCTCCAGTGTTTCTCAAGAAGTTGAAATTCTTCCACTTAAACCTTCAAATACCAAAGGAAGTGTAAAACATATTAAAGGGGGAAAGCGAAGGCAAATTGAACAACAAAACAAGAACAATACTTTATATGGCACGTAAGCAATATGTAGATCATGATAATTGCAATTGCCCCACAAAAGCCTCTTTGTAATTTTTGATAAAGAACCTTATTAGTGTTTTTATATGTTTTTCTTGCAAATTTCAATTTATAAATTCATTCTTGTTATGTTTTGCAGCTATTTGGAATTTAAGTGTTTGTTTCTATATCAATCTCCCTTCTTTATGTGCTTTCAAACATCAATTTGAGTAGATAATTTTTACTCGTGTAACTGTCTCTTTTCTTCACTATGTAGTTTGTATAATTTAAATATTCCCAAGGTATGATCATGACTAGTTTTGTGAAAGGAATGCTGTGAACCAAATAGAATCAAAAGGTTAGCATAATTAGGATATTAAAGCTTAGCGTTTAATTTTTGCTTATTTATTGTCTTTCAATTTCTACTTGTAAATAATGTTATTTAATTTAGTCTCTTTTTTCCCCCTTTATAGTTCTCATTTTTTCAGAATTACAGTAGCCAAAATGGATATTGAATAGCTGGAACATCGCTACCAGCAGTCCAGTTTATTCGAGTAACTATGGAAGATTAAGTAACCCAAAGTAAATATTATAAAAGAGAGCATGTAATTTTGACCATTGAATTTGGAAATCATTAGAAAATGATGTTATTTAATTTTTATCTTGTCAATATTTAGAAGAACTTATTTGATTTGGTTGAGTTTGAGTCATCTATTATACTAAAGAAGAAATATATTGACAAATCTAACATATGCATGGTTTTAAAATATGGTCATGTGATTGAAAGTTAAAGCAAAACATAGTCTTGGTTAGTGGCATTATATCTAACAAAACTATATACATTTTGTCCACCAAATTGGCCACTTAATTGATGCACGATGTTGACACAGCTAGGATGCTTTGCAAATAAGCTACTAGTCATATATTCTAAGTGGCAAATTGTGTGACAAATATATGTTTTGAAAAACAAATGTCTATTAGCATATTGAGTAAAATTCAAACAAGGATTCTTTTTTGTAATAGTAATATAACTCACCTATGAAAAACTGCAGATTCCTTTAAGCAAAGATAACTAATAAGTTAGAAAACTTGTCTTTCACCTTATAGTCCTAAGCAAGTTTAGGAATCATGGACAACACCAATTTAAATGTAGATAATATTATCTTGTAGTAACTAATCCAGCCTTACAAATGGCATTTCAAATTTATTAACAACTTCATGGTTTAAAATTAAGTAATAATAATGAAAGTAGAAAATATGAAATTTTTCAGAGACTACAATAATAGCAATATTTCAAGGAATTCAATGAAATGCTTATTTTACTCTTGAGCAAAAATACATACATACATAAATGGTCAAGATTAAAAGATATTTAAAGGTTGTATAATCACTTAAAAATGTCATATAACTTTTCTAATCTTAACCATTTGTGTAAAATCTAATGGTTAAGACTTGCTCCTCTCACATTCATAATTAACCATTTCTTTCACTTGATACTTTTCACCCTAAGCTTTCTACTCAAATTTTAAATGCAACTAGTTGATATAAATTGAATTTGAGGAGACCTCATGACAATTACATGAATATATCATGATAGATGTCATTGAAATGATAGGAACATATACATTAAGATGACCATCTTTATGATCTTTTCATTTGTCCAAAAAGGGATTTTGGGAGTGGAAAATAGTAGAGCTATGTTTATTCTTAATGCAACTATTATCCATGTAACATCCCCAATTTACCTTGTGCTAAACTATTCCATTTTTTTACCTCCACCTCGATTTCCGAGTTCCGATTTCACTAGTTTTCATGATTTCCGACTTCATCTTCAAATTTCACATGAAATGGGATAATTACCGAGTTCCAAGTTCGTCTTACTTCATGTCATGCCCGACTTCCGATTTCCTCTTCAATTTTGATTATTCCTGATTTTCGACTTCATGTTCTAGTTTCGAGTTAAATGGAGTGGCTTCCGAGTTCCAATATCTGACTCCAAATTAAAGTATATTGGGTATAATTTCCGACCTCCGATCTCAACTGGCAAAATTTCCTCATTTCCCGACTTCCGACTTAAACTTCAAGTCCGAACAACATGAACGTGAGTCCCCCGATATCCGACTTCATGTCTGAAAGACAATATACCATGTTTTCGATCTCATCATACTGACTTCGGGGTTTAAGTATTTGGGTTTGATATTGTGATTTCGAATTCCCGAGTTCCAACCTTAAGCATGCCCAGCATCCTCATTCCGACTTCTGACTTGACCCAAGTTGATACTTTAACACAATGGTGCAAGTGCCGACCTCCAATTTTAATATAATGAGTTCTGGCCTTAGAGTTGAACTCAATGGACATGAGTTCGAATCCTTGAGTTAACTTCCAGTCATACACGAGTTCCGATGTCCGAGATTATATGATGTTCAGCTGCATTACTTACGACCTCCGACCTTGATTCGAGATTTCCTCAAGTCACAAACAACATGGTACGAGTTCCGAACATCAGGCTTCAGCTTCAAGCAGTATAAAAGGTCCCAAGTTATGATTTCAAGTAGTATGGGGGCGAGTTCCGATTTAAGGTAGAACAAAAGCGTATTCTAGTTTTTAGGCGACGTGGAGAGCAATTTTGACACAAAAGAGGGAGACATGGCTGAACCTTGCCCACAAAATTTCATCCAATCAAAGCCACTCATTCTAACTACCACTTTGAAGCTTTGTCTATACATCTTCAGCTCATCCTCCTCCTACATCTTCAGCTCATTCCTTACGTTGCTTTCCCTTCCTCACTTCAGCTCCCTTCCTCACTCGACCCACTCCATCAAATCTCCAAGCTTGGTCAAGGTTCCATTAATCCAAAACATCCGTTCAGCAAGATCATACTCCAAATAGGTAGGATTCTGCTCTATTCTTGAATTCCTTACACTATGGTTGCATGAGATTGTATTCCTTCTTTGTGTATTTGATGAATTATTAGAAGTATTATGATGGATTATGATTGAATTAATAGAAGACTTTGAGTTAGAAGTAGAATTAGAAGAAGAAAACTAAGAAATGGATGGATTAGGATGCTGTCTGGATAAAGAATTCCACGGCAATCCGTACGACGGAGTGTACGGCTCCACCTACAACTGGTTAAATCCGATAAAACCATTTTTAGATGAAAGTAGACATTCAGGACTTTCCATAGATATATCATATAAGGTTATTGGATTAGTATTGAGAGAGATATGAATTTTTGAAGTTTGACCTAGGGTTCAGGATTTTCATCCGAACAGGGTGACATGAGGCGAGTATAACTCACCCTATACAACTCCAAATCGAGTGAAACCAGTTTTGTTAGAAAGCCTACACATAGGGAACATCCCAGTATGAAATTTCGAGTTTGTTATGTCCCCAGTTGATCCCAGTGGTTCGAGGAAGTTGCTCTATGTCCAAATCGAGCCAAAACAGGGTAGTTCAGGAAGGTCGATTTTCAAGACTTATAACTCGAGGTATACTTAAGCAAATGGAATGAAACTTGTGGCAAATGAAAGGTCGTCCTGCTAGCTTCAATATGAGACCAACTTCGCATGATTTGAGCTTAGTTTCGATTTTTAATGAATTTATACTTCCAAGAGGGTAATTCGGGCTAGTGACTGAACAAGCTAAGGCAAAGGTTGAATATCTTGAGTTATATAAATCAAAATGATATGGGACCAAAGAGGTTAGAAAGTAGACATATAGAATTATGACATACCCAAAATTCAGATTTAAATGAGTTGAATAGAAATAAAGGTGGATTATACAAAATTCGGGCAGAACCAAATAGAATTGGCAGAAATGACCAAGTTGATGGTTTCACAAGTGTTAGTGAACATATAAGGCTTGAGTTGACGGTTTTAAGTCTTACCTTGATAGAAATTTTAGATTGATTATACTGCTATGACTGATTTGCCTGTGAGAGCTAGCACTATTCATGGGGAAACGGATACGATCCGTTATGCTGCCAAATTTATGGCAGAAGTCTATGAATGTTATACTCATAAGGTTTAGATATGCAAGTATGAATTTAAGTATGATATGAGTTATAAGAGATTATACTTTGAATATATTACATTCACATGTTATATTCATGTATGCACAAAGCATTTGCACGCATGACAAGATATGGAAAGGAAAGATGATAAGAACTTTCAAGAAGGACGTACTAGCTACCACGCCAGGCATGGCATAGACCCAGCTAGCGTGGGCCAGGCAGATCTTGTCTAAGACTTGGGCCAGCCCTCGACCAGATTAGTGGGAATAGACCGGTGTGAGGGTCGGGGAAAGTAAACCCGTCACTCATGTATAGGTACGAGCTCGGACCTGAAAAGCAGGCTATTGCCCAGGGGTGAGAAAGGCCATTCACCTCCGAGGGACCAAGCACAGAAAAATAAGATCAAGTTGCAAGTTAAAGAAAGACATGAATTAAGACAAGTGCACTTGCATACAGTCAAGTATAAGCATCTATAAGTGCATCTTCAGTTATCTCATTAAATCATACTATTATTATGATTCTGGCTGAAGCATGTCATACTAATCATATTTCGATATCTGTCACATAATATGGCAAGTGATTGTTAAAATATAACCCGGTTCGAGAAAGGTATTTGCAAAGTAAAATTGAACCACTATTTGTTTATACGTACTGATATTTTCATAACAAATCGAAGCGGCTGGAATGTTTATGATGACACTATACGATTGGTTTAAGTTTACCTACTGAGGACCCTAGGTTCTCACTGCCTACTTGTATGTTTTTCTTTTCCGTAAACATTCCAGTACCCAAGTGGAAGTCAAGCACGAGGCGGCATGCAAGGACACTCATTGAGCAAGAGTTAGGCGCTAGCCAAATCAAAAGACTATCGAAACTAGTTATCTTAATCACAATTTCTTTTAAGGTGTAATTATTTTATTATCTATGTATCAAAGACTCTTAGTCAGTCATGAAGTGAGAAATTAAAGGGCCATGTATTGTATTTTCCATATTTTGAAGTTTCTTAACATCGTGACAACCTCTTAATGTAACTCCATGACTCGAGCATGGCTTATATGATAGAGGATGTTACAATCTATATCTTTGTTAATCAAATTTTTATAAAACTCTAGAACCTTGAATCTCTAAGGATGTAAAACCAAATAAATAAAGACCATCTAAGCTTGTAACTCAAGAAAATGATGTATAAACCATTCCACAACCAAATGTTCCTGCCAAATTAATGGAACAACTTCTTTTTTTAAAGTTTATTTTTGTTTTTTCTTTCTTTTACTCAAACAACTCAAAGGAACAAAATTTAGCAATGCCCACCTTGCCAAATTTGATTTCCAATATTCACAAACAAAAATATTTCTTTGAATACAATGATACCTTCTTGAAGTGAGTGGCTTTGACAGTGCCTTCTAGGACGACCTCCATCTCATATTTCTTCTAGTCTTCTCGTTAACCACTGTGAGGTGCCTTGAGGTTTGCTAACATTGGCTATAAAGGGTGGAGGAGCTCAACGAAATTAGTGTCAAAGGGAAGCATGTGAGCTATGAAGGTGGCCAAATGGTGACAAAGAAGGCACAATAGGTGTCGAGATTAGGGAAAGAGTTAAGGTGGACAGAAGGGTAAGCCACTTGAGCTTTTTCACTTGACATCTAATCACAGCCACACAATTTGATCTAGTGGCTGAAATTGTTTCTTCTCATCTCTTACATTAAAAAGCCATTCTCATTAAATATATCCCTTATAGAAGTAAATCCAATATCTTGGAAAGGCCATAGAAGTATATAATTGAATAATAATGTAAAATCATTTTATACTGAAAGTGTATTGACGTTTATATTGTATAAAAATAAGAATATATAAATAAATAATATTTATAATACGTAACAATAATTATTCATAATAATTGTATGAAAATAATTAAATTATCATCAAATAAAAAACAATCTACACCAAAAAATAAAAACACATTAAAAAATACAATAAAATAATATTATAATAATATTAAATTGTCACATTATTGAAGCTCTTTTAAACAAACCCTCGACCTAGTCTCGATACTGCAAATAAATATAGCATATTTGAAGTTTAAGTTGGTTGTAGTGTGAGTTTCACTCTCTTACTCCATACCTAAACTCCTTCCCCCGCTTGCAGCTAGGGTTATTTTAGTATCCTCTTCTAATCGTCGTGAGCAGGTTACAATGATTTTTCACCCAAAGAATAATGACGCAAGGGTGCTTATTTAAATGTCTAGGAAGGACAACATCGATTCCTTGAAAGAGGAGCTGTGGCAATTGATCCATGCACTTGAAGTGCACTAGGCTAAGCACTACTTCTTCATCCATGTCCCTGGGACAAGTGACAATATGTTCATAACAAGAGAATTTCCATTTGTGCAATATTTGAACAAGCAGGTAGATAAGACCTACATGAATATCCTTGGTCACAATGGATGATTATAGGGAACTTGATCACATTTTGCATTTGCATTTGCAGTTGAACATTCTTTCATTATGTTTTTCATATTTGATACTTTGTTAGATATGTAGAATCCTAATGGTTTGCTTTAGTCTATAGTTCCTGTGGAGTTGGATTTCTTTATGGAAAAGCAATAACGAAAAATTGAAATAAGGATTCTATGTTGTAATAGTATTATAATTCACCTAAGAAAAACCACATATTCCTTTATATAAAGACAATAACTAATTAGCTAGAAAACCTAACCTTCTACCATAGTTAATATATATATATGTATAGTGGAGTTGAAGTCAACCTTCTACCATAGTTAATATTTCAAAGTAGTTGTTAGTTAAATAACCTGATTGGATTTAATATGTTTTCATTATACAGGTTCCAATTAAAAGGGTAAAAAAATCCTATATTCACAATCATCAGTAAATGTATGTCTTCATCTAAATATTACATTTTTTTAAACTAGTTGTTAGCTACTTGTTGGCTTGTTGCAATGATATCTTCAACTGTAACTTTCTAGAAAATATTGGAAAACATTTTATTTATTTACATAAGAAGGCAACAATCATACTTGATATACTAAAATACCTAATATTCTTCATTTGACTAGAGGGAAAGGTTTAGCTTGCTAAGCTTTCCATTGAGACTCTAAATGCAACTAGTTGATATAAATAGAATTTGAGGAGAGCTTATGACAATTTCATGAATGTATCATGATAGACACCATTGAAATGATCAAGAACATAGACATTAAGATGAGCATCTTCATGATCTTTTCATGTGTCTAGAAAGGAATTTAGGGAGTGAAAAATAGTAGAGTCATCTTTACTCTTACTGCAACTATTGTCTACACTTTGTTAGCCAAATTTCTATAGAACTCTAAAACCTTGAATTTTTGAGTGTAAAACCAAATAAATAAAGACTATCCAAGCTTTTAATACAAGAAAGTGATATATAAACCATTCCAAAACCAAATGCTCCTACCAAATTAATGCTATAACTTTCTGTAAAGTTTATTTTTGTTTCTTTCTTTCTTTCACTTGAACAATTCAAAGGAGCAAAATTTACTTCGCCAAATTTGATCTCCAATATTCACCAAAAAAAAAAAAAATTGAATATAATGATACCTTCTTAAAGTCAATGGTTTTGACGGTGGCTTCCGGAGAGATCTCTACTTCATATTTCTTCCAATCCTTTCGTCATCCAGTATGAGGATGCTTTCAGGTTTGCCAACACCAAAGTGGAGGGTTATAAGGGTGGAGGAGCTTAGTGAAGTTGGTTTCAAAGCGGAGTTGGCGAGCTTCAAGGGTGGCCGAATGATAACAGAGGAGGCACAGTGAATATCAGGTTAGGAAAGGAGTAAGTGTAAAGAATTGCAAATTACATGTGCTTTTTTCTTTTAATTGACATATATCATGACCATATAAGAGAGTGTATTAACAATTATATTATATTATATCATATAAAAATAAGAACATAAAAATAAATAATATTTATAATACATAATAACAATTACTCATAAAGAGGCCCCATCTTTTATTAAAAACCTGTTAGTCTTGAGGCTTTAGATTAATGAATTCATACTTTACATCAAAAAATAAATACTCATAATAATTATATGAAAATAATTAAATAATCATCAAATAAAAAAATCTACATCCAAAAATAAAAAACACATTAAAAAATATGAGAAAACAATATTATAATAATATTATATTGTCACATTGCTCAAGCTCTTGCAAGCAAATCCGACCCTGTCCCTATAACGCATATAAATAAATAAATTCAGTATATTTGGAGATTAGGTTGGCTGCCGTGTGTTTTGCTGTCTCGCTCTTTGTAAACCTAAACTCTCTCCCTTGCGGCTAGGGTTTTTCAGTGTTCTCTTCTTTCTGTCTGTTTTACCTTCTTCGATCTCTATTCTCTTAGCGATGGAGTTGCTGTTGCTGAGTTAAAAAAGTCTCTTCTTCGAACAGAAGAAGAACAACAAGGGTGTGTGGTTTGTGTGTGTGGGGTTTTTCTGTGTCGGTGAGAGTTTTCTGAAATGGCGACGATGAACCCTTTTGATTTGTTGGGTGACGACGCCGAGGACCCGTCGCAGCTGATCGCGGCGGAGCAGCTCAAAGCTGTGGCGGCGGCGGCGGCGGCTCCTCCGAAGAAGGGTCCGGCGGCGGCTCAGTCGATCAAGCCAGCTCAGTTGCCTTCCAAGCCTCTTCCTCCGTCTCAGGCTGGTGAGCTTCTGATTCATTCATTCATTCATTTATGTCCCTTTTGTGTTGTTTGATGTTGGAAAGATTTTGTATTTTGTGTTTTATTTTTTTGGGTCTTGAAAAGTTGTGCCTTTTGTTGATGGGCTTGAATCGAGTAATGGCATTTATATGTTTAATGTTTTATAAAAATGTGGGTTTTGGGGTTTTCTTTCTTTTCTCGTTTTGTTTTGTTACTGTACTATTATGTCATGCTTGACATGTGTTCCTTCGAGGTTTTTCGTTGATCCTGTAATATTGGACACATGAGTAGTCTGGTGAGTTGTTTTTTGTTTGGATTTTTTCCTTTTTAACTCCGTAAATGTCTACGTCATCCTTCTTGTTTAAAGTTACATTTATCTTTTAGGGAATCTAAGGATGTTCCGCATTTGCATATGCAGATGCGGGTTAACATACTTTCATTATGTCATTATGTTTGGTTCTTTGATACATACGTAGAATGCTCATGGTTTGCTTTGGTCTATAGTTTCTATGGAATTGGGTTTCTTTATAGGGATAATATTGATGTGCATGTCAGCCTGGAAGCTTTTGGATACTTTGTTGTGTAATGCGGTGGATGTTCCTATTGAGGCTGTGAAGGACTGTAATTTGATAGAAGTTGCAGTCCAAACACGTGCTTCAGTAAGAAATTAGTGCAGATGTATCCATTCAAATATTTATCTTCCTAGTGATCTCTTGTTCTTGTTTCCAATGTGGTGAGCAGGGTGTCATCAGAATTGAAAGATGAATCTGTGCCTCTTAGTATATATAATTGTGTCTGTGAAGATAATATTGACAAATTTGTTCTCTGCTGTACTAATTCCTGAATGGTTATTGCATTGATAGTGTTTCTTGCATGGCTTTTCTCATATGTTCATATTTTTTGTCTTTCTGATAGTGAGGGAGGCAAAAAATGAAGCATCCCGTGGTGGTCGTGGAGGTGGACGAGGAGGTGGAAGAGGATATGGTCGTGGTCGTGGTGGTGCTGGCTTTAGCCGTGACTCTCCCAATGATGATAACTCATTTGCCGCCACTGGAGCCCCTGCAAATCAAGTTGCTTTTGAAGAAGGAGATGCTGGTAGGCCTTCAGACAGGCGTGGTTATGGTGGACCTCGTGGGCCTTATCGTGGAGGTCGTCGTGGAGGTTTCAGCAATGGCGAAGTCGGCGAAGAAGGGCGCCCACGAAGGGCATTTGAACGCCGCAGTGGGACAGGCCGCGGGTGAGTTATCACTAACTAATGATTTCTTTTTCTTCAACTTCTGTTTCTATCAATATTGATATCAGTTCTTCTATTTGCAGAAATGAACTCAAACGTGAAGGCTCTGGACGTGGGAACTGGGGAACATCTACTGATGAAATTGCTCAGTAAGCAATTCTATGTTGTCATAATTTTAAAAATAACAATGCTCAGTGCATGTTTTAGCAGGAAATTTTTTGCTTTTAATTGGTAGTTATTGGTTATATGTTTTTCCTTTTTGGTATGAAATTTGCTCAGGGTGACTGAGGAAGTGGTGAATGAAACCGCAAAGAATGTGGGTGATGAGAACCCTGCAGGAGAGGAAGGTGCAGCAGATGGAAACAAGGAGAGCCTTGCTAATGAAACTGAAGAAAAGGAGCCTGAGGATAAGGTGAATGTCCAGCTTAATTAAAGCTTTCTCAATATATCATGATTCTGCTGATGCGTCTTTTAAATTTTCTGCATTTCTTGATCAGGAGACAGACACGTGATTGGTATACATTATGAAATTTGTTTTAAAGTGTTGGGAGTTGGGGGGGCTTGGGTGCATTTATTATTCTTGCTGTTGTCAGCATATGGTTGTTGATTTAGTGAATTTTATTTTAAACTGATTATTCTATATGCTGTTGTTTGTTCATTACTAAGTAGAGTTCATACTGTGATAGGAGATGACATTGGAGGAATATCAGAAAGTGCTGGAAGAGAAACGGAAGGCCTTGCAGGCACTCAAGACTGAAGAGAGAAAGGTGGATATTAAGGACTTTGAATCCATGCAGCAACTCTCAAGCAAGAAAGACAATGATGATATCTTCGTTAAATTGGTGAGAATATTTGCTGCTGTTTTGTTCTTCTAATTTGTATGGGACTGAGTGTTGGGGGGTGTTAAAAAGCCAACAACAGAATAAGCTCAATCGGCAGAGATGATGATGTTGCAATGGGTGAGTGGACACGCTAGACATGATATAATTAGGAAGGAATGCAATAGAGAGAAAGTTGGGATAGTATCTATTGTGGAAAAGATGGTAGAATCCTACCTTATGTGATTTGGTTATGTGATGAGTAGCCCTGTAGAGGACCTAGTAAGATGAATAGATCATATGGAGGTTAGGGGAAGACTAAGACAAAACCATTAAAAATAACCTGAATTATACTGGCTTGTCTATAGACATAGTTTATGATAGGATGACATTGCTTGATCTATGTGGCTGATCTCACCTAGTGGGAGATGTCTTTGTTGTTGTATGATGTTATTGATGCCTAAAAATAACTCTTGGTGCTTTATTTTTCTTTCCAGGGATCTGACAAGGATAAGCGCAAAGATGCTTTGGAGAAGGAGGAAAAATCCAAGAAGGTCTGACTTTGTAGCATTTGTTCTTGTTTGATTACTTTGTGTTTGAAGCTCCATGAATGGCCATTTTCTTCTGCTCAGTTATCAAAATTATCTGCCTTCAGTGCTTTTGTTTGAAAAATTATTAGTTGCTTCGATTGTAACTTATTTTCATTTTGTTGTAGCCTTTTTTGAGGCTTGAACTGCAAATTAAAAACTTACATTCCAAACTACCAAATTTTTTGTGTAAAATCTTGTATTAATTATTTTGGAGGCTTACAGTATTTGGTAGATGCCATAGTAGTTGATGTTAGCCTGCTAGATGTGAGAAAGTGAGGGAAAACATGATGCAGTTGTTAAGGAACATGAAAATTGGAGTTTTAACTTTTATATCCATTTAGCAAACCATAGTGTTTCTTTCTACTTTAAGTGTCTTAACATGAACATGCTGTTCAGTCTTAACGTTTCTTGTTGATCTACATAATCTTAATTGCTTTTCTTGTGATTTTTGTGGTCAGTCGTTATATTAAACTTGGATGTTGACATGTACTAAATATCCAACTTTGCAACTGCATTGTTTTTTTGTTTCTAAATCCAAGGGTGAAGACAGAGTAAGTCATCTTTTGTTTGTTGATGTGATGCTTTTTTTTTTTTTAATTACCATTACTTTAATTTTACTGTGTTTGTGGTTGTGTGCTGAAATTATAGGGTTTAGGCGGGAAAGAAGGTTAAGAGGGAAAATAGAATTTTAATAATATTCTACTGTATGTTGGTGTGATAAATTGTGATACAAATTATGAAGCACTGACTGTTATTTATAATAGTATTAAATATTAAATAATAATATTAAATATTAAATTCCGCCCCTAGTTAAATAAGGAAACAAATCATGAAATATAAGGAGTATGGGAACCGCTCCTAAGAAATGATCTAATATGCTCAATATTCTAAAATACAGTATCTGCTCAATATCTGTTCGCTGTATTCCTTCATAATCACCTCCCTCTAGAGTTGGTTTATGTTATCTGCAGAAATTCTCGTCATTGTCTCTAGTTTTGTACATTTGCCAATAGTGTTGATATTGACTCCCTTAAGATGGTTATGCATCTAGAGTATGATTAATTCTTTATTTGTTTTTGTAATTTAGGAATGGCAAATGTACTTAATGATGAATGTGGTCTTGCTTTTTACATTTATTTTTTCATTTACTGAATTACTAAATTGGTAATGTTCTGTGCAATGCCTATGTCACTTTGTAATTAAAACTGCTTTTAATCTATCCTGGACATTTATTCTCTGGACAATGGGAATCTAGGTCAGGACTCAAGTCATTGTGCTATGCAAACTTCATCTGATAGCTCTTTCTTTCCATGTACCCTGGGTCTATTGTTTTTATCGTTTCCTTTTGTATCAGTTTGCTTGGTTGGAATTTTTTGACAGGCAAATCCTTTCAGTTTGTTTCCTTTATGAAGGATCGTAGACATTGAATTGTGATGATTTGTGTCTTGGTTTAATTTGTAATCTCAATATTCTTTGCACATTTGGTGCTTTTTCTAGCTAATTTTGTTTCATTTATTGAATTTCATATTCTTAGTCTGTCAGCATCAATGAGTTTCTGAAGCCTGCTGAAGGAGAAAGGTACTATAACCCAGGTGGGCGTGGCCGAGGACGTGGCCGTGGTTCTAGGGGAGGTTACAGTGGAAATGCTAGCAGCAACGCCTCAGCTCCGTCAATTGAAGATCCTGGGCAGTTCCCAACGTTGGGTGGCAAGTGAGGTGTTCAAGAACCCTTTTGGCATTTCCCTGTCCTTTTTTCGTACAATTTTGGGTTCTCTGATTTGAACTTAAGCAAGGGAAAAATGTGGTAATTGGATTTCCTGAATTAGAAGGGTTATTCAACTTTATGACTTAAAATGTAAATTTAGGTTGTTCTTCTTACGGTCCTTAATCCCTTGTAGCCTTTTCCTCTATTATGTTTTGCTTTTACTGTGGTTGACATTTTGGGGGGTTATATGGTGGCGGATAAGACATAAATGGTGTTGAGTTTCCTTTTTTATTTATAGATTGAGTTCTCAGTTTTGCTTCAAAATTTGGGTTGATATCCTAGTCTATAACATGTTAAATCCAAGTGGAAGATGCCCCTTGAAGTGTGCTTCTATTTGTTTCGATAGTCAACCGATTTTTCGTTGATATTTTTACGAGTGCAAGGAAATTTGAATTTGACTTAGTAAAGTGTCAAAAGTATTTCGTTATTTCGGAACCGTGTTTTTGTTTAAAAGGGGGAAAAAAACATTCTGCAGCTGCCAATATAATATACGTGTACGCGAAACGAGTTATTCGTGAGGGGAAAACTTTGTGATATAACCTTGGAACTTTTAGGATATGTTTGGTTTGTGGGTTAAAATGAGGGATAAATTTTCATGGATGGCAGCCCCATTTTTATTCCCAAACTAAACTTACCCTTAGTAATATGTTTCTTTAGGAGAAAATCTCTCTTTCGCTAAAGTTAGTTGTAGCATGAAGGTCAATTTTGTACATACGCTTTTATTATTTGAATTATTAAAGCTGACGCCATAACCCAATCCCGTGATGTTTGAACTAATCAAAATCCACCACAAATTGTAGTAATGCTTACGCTTTTTAAAATTTTTTTACGTTTTACGGTCTTGATGTTAAATTTATAAATGTAACAGATTATATACATCCCAGATGATGATGCAATGCAGCACAAATCCTCGTCAATATTTTTCATCTTGCGCGTTGGTATATCGACTTCTTGCTTTTATCCTTCAAAGCTTGCTTTGGAAACACAGCAAAAAATTGAACCGAATAAATATATCAAAAAAGTTGGATCTTTTTTAAGGCAAAAATTATATATTATCTCCTAATATATTTTTATTTTTAAATCTATGCTCTAACTTTTAAATACCAAACACAGTTATTCTCTTTACAAATATCATTTGTTATATTGATGGAAAGAGCTTTCTGGCAAGTTCCCAGAAGTGATATAACCATATATATGACATCTCGTGGTAAGTTCTATTTCAAATTTATTCTTTAAGTAATACATATTTTAAATGTGTTCTCTAACTTAAATCGAACACGGTCATCCTGCTTGAAACGTCGTTTGTTGCGTTGACGAAAAATATGCTAAAATAGACTTTTTTGCCATGCTATCTCATGCATGAATTACATCAACCAAAACCGAAAAGATTACATTCCTATATGTATTATAGAAAAGAAACATTGAAGCATGCCACCACTTAATAATTTTTCTTACAAATGGCTCAAACTCGTCGCCATAAACTATGACGTCTTGCATCCCCATTTAAATGGCAACAAAAAAAACCAAAGAATAGAAGCAAAGAAGCTGGCGAGTTCACCAAAAATGCAACGCAGATGAACTAGAGATGGTTCTCTAAATGTGAAAGGTGTGAGAATACTATCATCTCTAATACTTTTGTTAACTAAAGCACCAACCAGGCTTTTTTCATTAACGTTAACAAAGCATTTACAAAGAGATTAAACGTATTTGGTTGGTTTATAGAAGTTAGAGGACAAATTTAAAATATTTACTTAGATGACAAATTTGAAAACAAGATTTGCCATCCAAGATGATATTCATATTACTTTTGCTAACTTAAATGCCATGTTAGATCCTTTAATCAATGTAACAACTGGTATTTGAGAATAGGAAAGTTTGTTGAGTCTTAAAAGTGAAGTCGGCAATTCCGGAATGCTTTTTACATGGAAGTCAAATTTTAAGAAGTTAGGAGAAGAATACATGCTTTTTCCCCCTAATTTTAAATTCACAATTGAACTCTCAGCCACCCCATTTTAAGTATACATATTTGTAGTGTCTAAAACTCTCTTTGTGGTAGTAGAAACTAAGTCCGATATTTATTTTTGTCCTACAATTTAAAAATTTGATTTAGCAGAAACAACCCTAGAGAACAAACATTTCGGTAACATTTAATAAGGCTTATACAGACCAAAAAAAACAGATAAGGCTCATTAAATTGACATGCCCTATTTTTAGTGGAGGAAAAGAAATCAAAGTGAGACACGATTGTTTATTTTTAATTGATTTAATTATTCTGAAAGTTCCTATAATTTCACTCAATTTTTAATTAGATCTCTATAGTTTAAAAATTTGTAATTAAATCCTTAGAGTGAATAAAAAATTTTAATCAGGCCCTAGAGTTAATCACAGTTACAAAAATGTTAAATTGTTTAGGGTGTATTTTATGATGCATCATCCCAAATAAGGTGTACCACGCACTATCTCATCTAAAGGTTTAGATTGCAATGATGCACCCATACACTAATCATCCATATTTCATCCTAAAATTACCCAACCTTTCCTCTCCACTCACCCTAGAACAAAAAAAAAGAAGAAGGTTTAGGAACGTGACTCGACAATAGCGAGGGATGCACGACTGAAGACAAGAGTAGGCATGGCAGCCATGATGGGTGCACGGTTAAAGATGAGACCGCAGTGGTGGGTGGAGGACAGGGCAGCAATGTTGAAAGCAGAGGCAGCAACTCAACAACACGTTGGTGGCAACATCGCAGAAGACAAGCATAGGCAGCAGTGGTCAAAAGCATTGCGAAAGACAGAGGTAAAGGCAGCAGTGGCTGGACCAAGCTTGAGTGGGAGGTAGCAAGGCAGTAGAGGCACGGAGGTGAGGGAGGGGGTAAATGGGAAAGCTTAAGTAGAAGGGAAACAGATCTAGGTGAGAGGGATGGATTATTGAGGAATATTTCGCTGAATATTCTATTTAATGTAACATTTTTGGAATAGAGAGAATGCTCAGGAACTAATTAAAAATTTTTATTCACTCTAAAAGCCTAATTATAAATTTTTAAACTATAAGGACCTAATTAAAAATTAAATAAAACTATAAGATCTCCGAAATAATTAAACCTTCTTAATTTTTAGGCGAAGTTAAATCAATATTTATGCCCATGCCCATCGGCAATCTGTAAGCGCATTTATTACATGACGGCGTCCTGTCCCAACTGCGATCTTTATCCTACATTTTTTGGCTGTCCTGAACATAGAAACGCCCAGCAAAATCCAGTGAAAAGGCACAGAAAGCAAAGTGAAACAGGCAGTGACACTCATGATGCAAGTAACGTCATTGGTCTCGATGATTGTTTGGCATTAGTCGGTGCTCAGAACTTTTTGTTCTGTTGTTTTTATGTCAGTCATGGAGTAACACAGGAATTAGATCACCATTTATTATAGGGAACAGACTGTGCATAAATATACAGTTCTAAGAAAGCACAGGTTTCGAAGCAATCAAGTGAAAGAAAACTAGTAGTGTCACCTTCTTAGAGAAACAGATGGACATGAGCAGGAATATAGATTTATCATTAACGAGTACAAAGCACAAGCATACCATTTAAAGTATATGTAAAGAATGGGATCATCTAGGCCAGTTCCCAAACCAACAGACGAATTATGTGACATTGATCCACTATTTAGTGAAAACAGATCTTACATGAAAAGGGCAAGCTGTAGACCAAGTGAAAAGGATCTGAATACCACCTGATTAGGAAGAGCAACACCCACTTTTCTGCCCAACTGGCTGTCCTCTGATTTGCACTGTGGGAGGCCTTGCATTGTTTGCGGCTGGTTGGCTTGCCATTCTACATTGACGTTAAATATACCGTAAGATAAGATAACATGAAAATCAATGCCAGAAAAGGAAAAAACCAATGCTCAATACAGAACTAATCATGCTAAACAAAAGTAATGAAACAATATCAAAACCATCCACAGGGAACAACTAGAGGAAGGATACAGCAGAAATTTTAGAATTAAAACTCAAGCAATCTGCAGTTTATATACCAATTTTTTGTCCATCTATATATATTCTATCCACTATTTTATTTTATCACTTCATTTCACTAATGCCAACAAAAAAAATCATCGAATTTCCATGTGATGGGATTTTTGACCATTTAATTGCAGGTTGACCAACATTGCCATCATATGTGTAAAAAGATGGGCAGTATTTGGCAGTTCCATGTACACCTTAGCATTTCATCTATGAGATCAATTTGATTATGTATTATGAAGAATTTTGTTTTACCTTTCACGCATCCAATTTCTCAAATCAACAATCATTAAAACAAAATCTAGTATCATATTCTACGCTGAATTTTAAGTATTACAAGAAAAGGAAAATAAGAAGAGAATATAATATGACATTAATGCTTCATTTGTAATTGATTTTCCCAGCAATGGAAATGGACATCAAACAAACTTGAATTAAAGAATATTGGTACACCAAAGTCTAATTATTTTTTCTAGAAGGCGTAAACCAAATTTTGCCTGGGCTTAATTCGAAGGCCGTTACATTAAACTTAGTAATTTTCTTTAATATATGCCATTCAATAACAAACAGAAATGGGTACCTATTCTTGATGGCAGCAGCCATGGCCATGAATGCTTGTTCCACATTTGTAGAATCTTTTGCACTAGTTTCCATAAAAGGTATGCCAATTTCATCTGCGAATTCCTGCAATAGGAGAAAACAATAAGGCTAGGTGAGGGATGCTAAAGCAGAAACATGGGCATTATCATCCCACTGGTAGTAAAAATGAACACACTTGAAGCTATTTCCTTAATAAGAAAAGAACAGAAAATTAGGCAACATGTCAAAGCTATACCTTAGCTCTATCATATGAGACAACTCTATTTGCTGTCAGATCACTTTTGTTTCCAACCAAAAGTTTGTTAACGTTGTCACTGGCATAGCGGTCAATTTCACTGAGCCACTGCTTCACATTATTGAAGCTCTCTTCATCTGTCACATCATAAACAATCTGCCAGAGAAACTAGTCAGTAGAGCATGCAAATACATCCCCACAAAGGCAGGGAATCTTCTATATTTAAAATCTTATTCCAAGAAATTCATCACCCACAATGATTCCATGTGCCCCGCGATAGTAGCTACTGGTTATTGTCCTAAATCGTTCTTGCCCGGCAGTATCCCACTACAAGAACATATTGCAAA
Organism: Pterocarpus santalinus; assembly: GCA_031439595.1. Taxonomy (NCBI): domain Eukaryota; kingdom Viridiplantae; phylum Streptophyta; class Magnoliopsida; order Fabales; family Fabaceae; genus Pterocarpus; species Pterocarpus santalinus. The sequence continues at coordinate 8,891,052 of CM062526.1, read as the reverse complement.
CCAACGTAAGAAAGAATCCATCAATATATAACCATGAATTTCAGTAACCCACGTGGTCTAGGAACATGACAGCTTCAAAAAAAATTAGCAATGGACAATAAACATCTTAAAGGAAAATAGTCCTACAAAATGTTAAAACATACGTAAGCTTACTGAAAATAAAATGTTAGCAAATAAAGAAGCAAAATAAGCCAATTAGATACATACAATCTGTAGTTTAATTGTCTTCCCATCCTGCTCAACAGTGCGTATTTTCTACACAAAATAACATGAGATGATCAATTGACACACGTTTTCCATATGAGTTCAAGCTAAAGATTCGTAACTTTGTACTCACAAAATCAACTCCAATAGTGCTTATGTAGCTCTCAATGTATGAATCATCCTGGAGCAAAAGAAAGAAATTATCATAAAGTTGATATTTTAAATTACTGTATTGAGCAGCATTGTACCATCTTCATTATGAACCAATGTGGAGAGTGAAATCATTTAACTTAGAACCTTACAAATTTACATAACTGCACAACATACTTTAGAAAGACATTTAACAACAGTAGACGAGCTATTATTTGATGAAGATTGCTTCCAAGATGATTTTGCTACATGTCACATTTTCACTCAGAAAGGCCAACAATGACCACAACAAAGCAACTGAAGTATATCTGGGCACTAGCACTAGCACAAGCACTCATTTAAGAATGTGATGTTAATCGTTTAGGAAAAGAAGAAACACAAAATAAATGAGTATATTGGCTTCTAACCCAATTGTTCTTTTGCAGAGTGCAACTGTCAGTTTAACTTGACAACTACAACAAGACAGAAACTACTAGGCCAATTCGAACGTACTCATGGTCCAAGGTTTCCTCTCTATTGAAGCATCCTGCTTTAATGCCTAAATCCGTGTTAACATGCAGCTGCTCAATCTTTAATGACCATTGCAACATTAGTCTATATGTTCACGTCAGAAATAAATCGGACTCAACTTGCTCAAACTACAAAAAGATAGAAATCAAATCCAAGCAACCAATTCACTTCTCACTATCTACAATCTTTAGCATGCAGAATTAATATAGGGAGAAAGGGCATACGATCCACATACAAAAGCCAGCCCACCAATTCATTATTTGAATTGTTCATTTAGTAGAACACTTAACACCCCCACCCCTTTCTGCCACCCCCACAAAAAAAAAAAGGGAAAAAAGAATAAAGCAAGTAACTATTTTTAACAAAGATGTTTTCGTTATCATTTTGAACCAGTTCACTCAAAGTTAACTTTTTCTTGTCCATCATTTGGCGAGAAGAAAAACATCGCAAACTGGTGGAAGGAAAAAATACAATACTACAATAAAGGATGTAAGCCTAGCAGTAGTAACACATGATATCTTGTCTGCAATTAAAAGCAGTAGATAGCTTACAGCAAATCTCAGAAGAAGACATGATTTGCCAACACCAGAGTCTCCAATAAGAAGGAGCTTGAACAGATAATCACTGCAAAGGACAACCACAGCACATTAAGTTTCTCACTTAAAATCAACTTAGAATCAAAGTTAGAAACTTAGCCTAAAAACCAACCAAAACCATCTCTTACATGCAGACACATATATAGATGTACTAATACAAAGATGAAAACTGTTAAGTCACAAGTCTTAAAATCTATAAACAAATGTAACTTAATCAATCACTATCTTTCTTCTTATTCATTGGCATAGGAAGATTGGAAAAAGTCCTGTGCATTTCTGATATATCCTCAAGGAAGCTTACCCATTTTAAGTTTACCTTGACTATGTCATTTGTACATTGTTGTGTATATCAGCAAAGAGATCATGATCGTAGGAACCAATAATTACAAACTTGTGCCATAAGCCCTCATCACACTTACCCCATAAGCTAAGTCAGTTAAGAGACATTCGAATTCTAAAATTTGGCATGCAGCTACCCATTCTTTCAAAAAAAAAAAAAAAGGGTAGATTTATCATAATTTGATGATCTCCATAATGAAATTCCAGTTTAAATCATTCAAACCATGATCTAGTTTATGATTTTTTTTACTGGGCACTAGAGAATATGGCTACATAATTTTTCAATTCATTGTAATATCGGGGATCAAGTCCTTCTGAGATACAACGAACAAGTAAAACACACATACATACTCAAGTTACTCAATGAAACCAATGAGGGACAAGATCGAGGTAAAAACCAATCAAAAAAAAATTCCAAATAAAAAAAAATCCATTTCCATGAAATCTTCGTTTTGCAAAAACAATAAACTCCAATTAAAAAATCAACCGATTCACATCATAGTTCGGGAAGCTGATCCAATCTAGGGCTATTAAATGCGAAAAATCACCGTAAATTAACCACAACCGCAATTACCGCTCCGAGAAACAACAACGAAAATCACGAAAAGGAATCGAATTTCTCAAAAAACCTAACGCGATTCAACAAGAAGCACGAGTGATTCAAAGCGCATCATGCTCGAAAACAATACGAAGAACAATTAGATGAGAGCGAGAGAGGAACGCACTACTCTGGATTCATGTCGCAGAATCGGAGAGGACCGTGAAGTCGCCGGAAAACGGAGGGTTATCGCCGAAGAAGGGTGGGGATCCGGTGCTCCACGTGGGATTGGGAGAAAACGGAATGGGGGCACCAACGGAGTTGAGATCTTTGAGGAGAATGAAAGGGGAAAATCCTCCGTTGGTTGGGTGCTTTTTCTTTATAAATTAAAATTTGTGTGGACCTGATCCTTGGTCCTCCCCTATACGGTGACGTTTTTGGCACTAAATTTTGTTGGGCGGATCGATGGATGTGCTTGAGTTTGACCAATCACCGATTGCAACTGTGCGTGCTGGCTCAACATTCAATTAACCCAAAGTTTGATGTTTAAGGCATGCGCAATTCTCAGTAATCAATCAACTCAGCATATAAATATAGGGCCTGTTTAAAGAATGTTTTCATAAATAGCTTTTAGTTTAAAAAAATTTTTAATTCAAATACATTGACTTTGTAAAATACTTTTATATTATCAATTAATAAAAATAATAAAAATTATCAACTTATATAAATAATCATCCATTATAATGAGGGACCCACTATAATTTCTTACTTTCCACTATTTCTATTGATTGATAGTATAAAACTATTTTATACTGTTAGTACATACCAATTAAACTCTTAAAAAAAAAACATAAACACTTGTTTGAATAACCTTTTTTCTGGTTGCTTTTAAAATTGAAAAAACAAATTTTGGGTATTGAAAACAAAATAAAGAAAACATATTAGAGCTGTTCTTTTTTTTTTTGGAGATGGGTTAAAAACAATGATGGCATAATTGTAAATAAGTGGTTTGAATGTTTTGGAGCTCTCTTCGACTCCGACCATTCAAAAATCAAACTTATATTTCCAGCCATCTTAAACCTGCAGCACAGTTGTGGTCGCAACTTGAGTATAGACTTCATGGAAGAGGAAGGTGGTTCCTGGCTATACCAGTCCGGGTTAAACATGGTGCTGTAGGGGCTATAATGGTTGTTCAGTGTGGATGTGATGATAGTTGAGGTGAAGTGGCGATGTTCAATCGTGCTATGGTGGTGGTTTGCTGTGACAAGGCTAACAAGGATGGTCTTCAATGGTATAGCTTCAGCCAGAAAGTGGGGGAAGTAGCTTGGTGGTTGTGCTTAATGGATGTGGTGAATAGCAGTGCGAGATCATATGGAAGTTGATGTGCTGGTGAAGATGGCGGTGCATTATGGGATGGTGAAGTTTTGTGGTTGTGACTTGCAGTGATGGTGGTGGTGGTGTTGCTTAGTGATGGTGGTTGATAGTGTAAGTGTAGTGATTATTGTTAAAAGGGTTTTCCATTTATGGTTTTCACTATTCCATTTTTTTTTTTGAGAAATGATAGGGGGATTCATTTTTTATGAAAGGTGGGGCTTACACCCCATCCAATGGTGAATGAATAGTGGTCGGTACGGTATCCCACAAAAAGTAAGTCTTGTCAACATTTCTCTTTTTTTTTTTATGAAGTAGTAGGAATAAAATCTCCTTCAAGATTGTTGAAAAGTGCAAAGCTCCTTAACTCTTGAACTTACCAAAGCGTTCAATTACCAGTGTGATAAATCTGTTGTTCTATGAGTGTAAAAAAAAAAAACTATTGTTGTATGACACTATTTAAGCAATCTAAATCAAGTGCAAATTTCATGTGGCTATGCATCAAAGAAGACACTAAGTGGATGTGGCTATGCATAAAAAAAGATGAGTGAATGCATAAAAAAAAGAAAAAAGAAAAAGGATAATGCTAAAGAGAGGGATGTTGTTTGCAAATATGGAAGCTTTTAGGGAGGTACTCAAAGATTATGTTCATTCAGAAGGGTTTTGAAATTGTTAGGGCTAGGAATGAGAGAAATAGGATAACTACTATGTGTACTAGTCATGGATGTGAATGGTATTTGCATGGAAGTGCTAATGTGGATAAGATGACCTTTAAGATTAAGATGTATGATGGGAAACAAACTTGTGTAAAAGTTATATTTACTCTAACATGACTTCCACATGGATATCAAACAAGATGGCTGCTCAATTTAGGGTAAACCCTAATTTGAGTTATGAAACAAATTCATGAATATTTGCTATCTACCTATGGGGTTGAAGTTTCTAGAACCCAAATGTATCATCCAAAGAAGAAAGCAAAATAACATATAGAGGGTAACCATGCAAAAACATATAGTAAGCTAAGACATTATTTTGAAATAGTTGGGGCAACTAATCTTGGGTCTATAGCCAAGTTGCAAGTTAAGAGGATTAACATAGAAGGCGATCCTACTTTTAAAAGTTTTTTATTTTTTTTGGGTGTGTTTTGATGCAATGAAAAATGGTTTTGTGAGATGATGTAGGCCTTTTATAAGGATGGATAGTTGCCATTTAAAGGGGTCATATGGTGGAAATCTTGTTGTCTGCTATTTCTTTCAATAGAAACAATGAAATTTTTCTAGTAGCATTTGCAATTATTGAAATGGAAAACATGGACAATTAAACCTTTTTCTACAATTCTTGAATTCAATGATTAGTCGTGCAATGCATGTCAAGCCTTTTGTCCTCATGTCTGATAGGTAGGAGGTAAATCTTTTTCTTTCTTTACTTTTGGATGAATTTGTAAATTTTTGGAATTTGTTTTTCTCATAGCTGAATTATTGTTATTGTATGTATGGACTTGACCAAGCAATAAATGAGGTGTTTCTCATAACTCAACATAGGTAGTGTTGTAGGTATCTTTATGCAAATTTCAAAGAAAAATTTGCAGTGATTGTGGTTTGAGTTTTATTTCAAAAGGCCACAAGGAGTTACTTTAATTGAGAATTTAATGAGATACTAAGTCAGGTAAGTCAAGAAGATGTTAGTGCCTTTGAATGGCTTGACAAACTCTTCTACATATGTGGTCAAGGCAAGCATTTGATCGAAGAGTTAAGTCTGATCATATAACCAACAATATGACTAAGAATTTTAATCAGTGGGTGGGACCACTAAAAGTTATAACTATTCCAACCTTGTTAGAATCACTAGTTGCGAAGTTGGTGGGTAAGATTCACATTAAATACAAGGATGTATAGATTTGGGAGAATAACCTTACACTTAGAGCCCTTGAAAAAGGTTGTAAGTATGAAAAATAGGACTAATAGTTCTAGTGTGGTCCTTGCAAGTCAAATGGAATTTGTTGTTAATGGTAATGGGAAAAGTTATCCTATGGATTTGAAAGAGCATGTGTCATTACAAATATTAGAAATTTTTTTGTAATCGATCAATTTTAACCCTTTTTTGCTACTTTGTTTACATATTTGAATACTTTTGTACATGCTAAAATGATTTGACTAACTTAAATTACTTCACAACCGTAAGTCTCCTATGTAAGCATGCATTTCTTACCTTAGACTAGATGTGGAGTAGTTTTGTGACTATCATTATTAGAACAGTCACTATCAGTTGATTAATACTGATATAATTCATTCTACCCCTGATTTGAGTATGCTAACCATTAATGAGAGTCCAGAAGATGTTTTACCACCATACTTGAAAAGGTTGCTAGGAAGACCAAGAAAGAACAAAAGAATTGAAAAAGGGAAGTTGATGAAGAATCTTGAAGTCTTGGGACTGTAAAGAGGTTTGCAATTGTGAAATGTGCCACTTGCAAAACAATTTAGTTACAACAAATAGGACATGTTAAAGGGCACCTATTGTTGCAAGATGGTCTGCCAACATATCCATATCGTTATCCAAGAAGGTAATTGTACTTTGAAATTGTATTAATTTTACTTTTACTATTTTGTACCTAATTGATAGAGCTTTATATTTGCATAGTAGAAAAATGGAGCCACTAGATGTATAAAGATTAATGAACTCTTGGAAAGTAACCTAAGTGGACCACCTCTACAAAGCTAGGTTTCAATTGCTTGAATTACTGCCAAAATCAAGGACAAAGAGAAGATGAAAATGGTCAACAAGTCTTCTTCTAAGGGTAAAAAAAGTTAGATTCAAATTGTCAAATGTGGTCCCATTTTAATTAGTGAATCAAGCCAAGGAAACACTAATGGCGTATGGGCTTCTTTTGCTGCCATTCCTATGGGAGACTCTGAAGCAAATGTCATTAGACTTTTAATATTATAACTACTAATCACGTGAAGGCTTCTACTATTATAGCTACTAATCCTATGGGGGCTTCTACTGTGATAACTACTAATCTTGTGGTAGCTTCTACGAATGCATCTCATAAAGCATAGGCTACTGCAGTTGCTTTGGATTTTTTGTTTTGGGGACAACTTATCTTGTTTCTAATTTTATGATTTTTTGCATAGGGTAAACCAGGTTTTATTATTTATAGATAAGAAGCCTAGTGTAGACTTTCCTTTTGTAAATTCCTAATTGGCTTAAATTTATTTTTTTATGATTGTCATTACTATGTAAAGTAGGAATGTTATTTGCTTATTAACCTAGTGTAAAGTGCATATTTATGTGATTAGAAACTAGTGTTATCAATGAAATGGAATTGTCAATACCACCATTATTTAGTGTCTTATTTTTGTCATTTGGATTGCTTTGTGGTTGAGAGTGTAGTATCATCTAATTATTCATGCTATTTGTGTTGATCAAGTATGGTATTTGGTTTACATGTAAGTCGTCAAGGATTTATGATGTTGTTATTGGTAGGTGGGGATTATAGGGATTGTGATGAGATTTGAAGAGTGTTTACATTTGATTTGGTGGCATCTATTGCATGTATCATTTTCTTGGTGTGATGATCAATTCACTAGCAATGTTTATATCTACTATAAGGTGTTGTGTATCAAAATTTTGAATGATCTTATTAGTGCAGCTACTATAGGGATTTATTTTATTGAAACTAGTTTAGTGCAACTAGTTTATATGCAACTAGATTTCAAATCGACACTTACCTCCCCTCTTTTAAAATATTTTTTAAAATTTCAAAGTTTATTCTTAATAAAAAACAACTGTAACTTCATCTTCTTCTACCTCCACCCACATCCAAAAACCCTAACACTCACCCACTATCGAATTAGCTTACAATAGTGCATAACATAGCATCTTTTTTCAAGTATTCAAAGACTAAGGAAGAAAAAGAAGAAGGAACAAGGGGATGTAATTATCCACTAATTCTTGAACCACCATAGCATCACCCTAGCAGTGAATAGAATCAACACCCTAGAACCATCGCCATCCTCCTTAGCCTCATGACCAAATCCACTTTCGCGACCAGAACCCTGACCTCATGCCTTAACCACCCATAGTCGTTGATCTTCGTTGACCATTGAGAGTCATCATCACACAACAGGCAAACCCACATACATCGCAAACAAGGCCCCTAGCACAAACAACCACAATTCATATTCGACGACGTCACCGAGTAGTCCACGAGAATAGTAGCGAGGTGGAGAGTGGCTAGTACTCACTTATGGGCTACTATTCACATGGTACAAGGCACTTTGTTTTGTTAGCACTAATGGGGTATTACTTAAGCAGAAGAAGGGAAGGTGGTGAGAAATTTTAAATAGGGTTTGTTGTTTGGGGAAGAAGTGAAAGGAATTGTGAGGTAGAGGGGGATAAGGGTGGTGTTGGTAATGTTATGATGATATGATGGATATTTTTGAAAATTTGGGGATTTAGGGTTTTTTTTTTTTTATGTAGGTGGGTGAAGAGAGAGGAATGGTATGGAATATAAATGAAACAAATTATTAAGGGTAAAATAATTATTTTATATATATTTTTTAAATTTTTAAAATTTGAAATTTATGGTCAACAAAGGTCATTGTAATGGAATTAAATAAATTAAGGGAGGTGAATGTCCATTTGAAATCTAGGAGGGTTTAAGTATAATATTGATAGAATGTCCATTTGAAATGTGTATTTAGGAACTCCCAACAAACAACTTTTTTTTCTTAAAAAAGCTGTTTTTCAAAAATAATCTCGTTTGAGTAAATTTTGTGAAACAGATTATAATCAAAAGCTGATAATTTTAAGTTGAAAATAGCTTACAAATATACGCAAATTTTTGGAGTTTATAATTATAAGCAGAAGTTGATTATTTCAGAATTATTATGTTTTTACTAAATTGACTCTAAGTATTATATATTATATAATATAAATAATCATTTTATACTCTTTTTGGTAATTTTACCATATAAAAGCAACTTTTTTCATACAATCTAAACAAAAAAGATTATCTTAAAACCACTTTTTAGCTAAGGTATCCAAATATAAATTGATTCTCATATAAGTGATTATATAAAAAAAATAATTATACAAATAAGTAATTATTAAAATAATTTTAATTTTTTAGCTTTCCCAAACACTCACGAAATCTAGGAGGGTGTAAGCGTAATATTGATAGATCTTAAGGGGTTCATGTAATTTGCCCTATAGCTTATGGACATCTGGTTTAGTGCAGGTTATTGGTTTAGCTTTGTGTATATATGGTTAGTGCAATTATAGGATGACTCATCTAAATCCGAGAGAACAAATAAACTGTCACAATCTTTTTCATATTGCTACCAATTCAATTACAATTAATTCCTAAATAATTACTACAATTCAATTATAATCATTAACAATTGCAATATTTGTCAATAGGGGTTCTTTAGCATAACTCTAACCAAGTAAATTACAATCAAACTCAAATTCTATAATAGTTAATTACAATCTTTGTCACTTAATAACAACTAAAATTAAACAAATACAAAGAAGCAAGCAAACACATAAACAAATGGTAACATTAGCCATTCCTAATAGATAAATGGTCTTATTAACAAGGTGCAAATTTTCCACCTTTTCCTTAATCACACTAATCTCTCTTTTAATTATTCCAAGTTCCAACTAGTTCCCCTTATTCACATATGCAGTCTCCAGGGATGCCATTGTGCGGCTTTAATCCTCATGGTCACCTATTAGTTTCACCCACTCAAAAATTTTGCAAAACTTTTCTTAGTAGTTGTATTAAAGCCAATGCTTGTGAGATTCTACCAGCCTCTGGCTTTATCCTCAATGCTTGTGGATTTTCTTGGAACATTTTAGGTACTGTCAATTCCTATGGCAAGCGGGTGGTTAGGAATTTGATTAAACAATTAAACTTGACATCTTTGTGCTACTTGAAACACATTATTGCTGGACTAAGGTGAGTATTTTCGGATATCGTTACAATACTTTCCTTTGGCCTTATTAGATGCTTAAGGTCATTCTAGTAGTATTTGGGTTATGGGGTTACAAGGGGGACCTACTATAGAAATGGTAGAGAATTTCTCATAGGTGATAACCGTAAAGCTATTCTTCAATTTGTTAGATGGTGTATGGGAGTCTAGTTTCTTTCGTATGCAGAGAGTTTTGGCAGTATTTGATTTTACTCACGAGGGTTGTTCTTTGACCCTAGCCTCTTATTGGAGGTTTTAATGATATTATTTTGCTAAATAGAGTTAAGAAAGGGGAATCGTTCTATACTAGAGCTAATTGCTTTGCAGAGGTGTGGGATAAGTGTAATTTGGTGGATATTAGATTAGTTGGAAATAAATACACTTGATATCATAATGTTCATAACTTGGCAAGGTATAAGTGGATTTGTCTTGGAAGAGTCCTTTTCTAGATGCTTTGGACTAGATCTTATGTTGGTTCCATTCTAACCATTATTCTCTTCTTCTAAGTTGTGAGGTTTGCCTTCCTCACCTAGGCCTTGACCTTTTTACTTTCATGCTTCTTGGGCTTTATATGAGGATTCTGAGTCTTTGATGGCTAATGCTTGGAATAATATTAAAAGGGGGAGCTATTTATAAAATGTCCATAGTTTGAGAGAAGGCATTAGCTTTTAACAAAAATGATTTTAGAATATATTTTGTAGAACAAGAAATGTGGAGAACCATTTTCAGGGGGTCTAGGAAAAGTTGGAGAATATTCATTTTAGGTCTTTAGCTTTGTTGGAAAGGGACTTAAGAAGGGAATATTCAGCTATTTTGTGCCTACTTCTAGTTTTTGTCAAGGAGACCCCATGTCTCCGTATCTTTCTATTTTATGTATGAAAAAACTAAGTTCCTTGTAAACAGGAATTGAAGATGAATTTTGGTGATTAGCATTCGATAAAGGTAAAGGGATGTTCCTCTTATTTCTTACCTAGTTTTCACAGAAGATATTCTTTTGTTCATTTGGAAAAGTGTTCGATCAGTTTTGTAAAATTCTAAGATTAAATGTGAACCTTTCGAAATATAAGGCTATGTGTTCAACTAAAGTGTCTGTACAAATGAGGAAATTATTTATTTGAATGAACTTCTGGCTTTGTGGAAAGGGGAAAAATGACTCATCATAAGGGTTTTACTTAGTGAGTGGGAATATCATAATGCTTCCTAGAACCTTTGGAGGCTTGGGAGTTCATCAAGCAAGGCAAGTTAACACTTCTTTGCTATAAAAATTGGTTTGGAATTTGATCCATGATTAGGAGAAATTATGGCTGTCTATTATTTCCCATAGGTATCTAAAAAATCAAAATGTCTTGGGTTTCCCTTGCATATTTTCTTACTCTCCTACTTGGAAAGCTACCTACAAGGAAGGGTTTCAAATCAGGTTGGGAGATGGATCTTGCTCATTTTGGTATGAACACCAGGCTTCGATAGGGCGCTTATGTCATGAAGTGGTATTATCTTCACATTTCTAATACTTCTTTGAAGGTGAAGGATTGCTAGCTTTATGCACTCCTCTCAGCTAGCAAATTATTTCCTTAATTTAAGATGATCCCATCGCAAACCATTTTTTTTCCTAACTGTGGATCTTTTAGTTTTTTTAGGACTAATGAGAGGTAAGTGTACGATGGTTTGCACTTATTCTTGGTTTTTGAAGCATCAATTCTCTCATGAAGCTCTTTATTCTTGTTCTTTAGTTGAGGAGCTCAAGACCCTTGCCAAAGTCCAGCAATTATGGCTTACACTTTATGACAACTTTCCAACCAATGATGTTAGGTCTTGCTGAGACCTCTCCCTTAATGATGTATATCCTTGCTGTAGGGAGTCTCCCAAGACTATTCTCCATGGTCTTTGACAATATCTCCATGCAAAGTCAATATGGATCATGATAGGCTTCATGCCTGGTGTGGTGTTTGAATGGGATGCTCTTTTTGGTAGACTCCATGATTTTGCCACAACATCTTCAACAATGATGTTTCTGGCAAAGCTTTAGACCATGTGGTGTTCAAGGACCGTTATGGTACTCGAAGGCTTTGGACTAGTCAAGAAGTGCAGGTTCGACTTATTATCTAATTGTATAATGCATGAATTATTGTTATCCCTTTTTCAAGTTTGGTGTAGAAATAGCCCATTATAGTTTGGTGGTTGCTGCTTCCACTCCATGCTATCAAGGTGAACATTAATGTTCGATCCCTCAATAATCTCGACCCAACAAGATTCAAGGGCATTCTCAAAAATTAGTGGATTCAAAGGCACTTTGGCCTGATTATAAAATTAAACATTTATTTCTATTTATCTTCAAAAAATTAAATTGAAGTGAATAATTTTTTTTTGGGTGTCCAAATTTCACTATTCCTAAAATACTCATGAACTTAGAGAAATTTAGAGAAGTTAAGATAAATGAAAGATAAAAGATATAAAAAGGAAGAAAAATAGTAGAAAGTGAAATGTGACCAAGAGAGAAGTAAAAATGGCCAAACCCCTTTATATAATAGTATGGATGATGTCAATGATTATGTGATTGGATTCTCTAGTCGTGTGAGCTTTGTGGACAATCTCCTTGTTAAGCTCCTAGCTATCGTGGCAGCTTGAAGCTAGCTTTGTCCATGGCGTATAGGAAGGTGCTTTGTAAGTCTAACTATATGGAGGCTCTTTTGTTGATTCACGAATCATCCAATTGTCATCACTTATATTGGGCTAGCGATTATGATGTATTTTATATCATGTCTACAATAAAGGTACTGCAATCACAAACTTTTTGGTCAAGACAAGTGCCTCAATTTCTAGAGCTAATTTATTTTATTCACAAATATTGAATGTGAGACCTTCTTTAAGGAAACAAGTGAAACTGTTTGAAGCAACCAAACATTGATATATATTAACACAATCTAAATAACATAAATCACTATCTTATAGTGGCAAAGCTCTATAAGGATAATAGGGGCCATGGCCCCCCTTCTGGTAATTTTTTTTGAAAAAAATTAACTTGTATACATATCTATAGAAGCTTTGTCTAATAAGTAGACTTAAGTCTGAACATGTTACTCCTACACAAATGGTTTTCTTCAACTTAAAAGCTAGTTAACTTTTATTTTTGGTTAAAAATAACTAAAAATAAAAAAGATCACATCATAATTGAGCATTATTTTAGAATAAAAATATTTTTTGTTATAATATATAAGTAATTACAAAAATTCAATGATAAATTAATAGATTTGCTAACTCTATGCTTTGCTTTGATGGCTAAGGATGCTTAAAATTTTTGACATTATTATATTAGGGGTGTCAGTTTGGGAATGAACAAAACAACTTTTTTATTTTTTTAGTAAAAGTTATTTTGAAATAATTTCACATGTTTAGATAAAAAGTTTGAATGGATTATAAACACAAAAATTCTAATTTTAAATGTAAAATCCACTTATAAGTGAAAACAATTTTTTGAAGCTTTTGATTATAAGTAAAATTTGATTATTTTATAATTATAACAGTTTTATCAAAATAACCCAATGTATCAAATATTAAAAAATATAAAAAAAATCATTGCATACCCTTTTTAATAATTTGTCATAAAAAAATTATTTTTATATAATTCAAATAAAACACACTATTTTAAAATTATTTTTAAGTTATTACATCCAACACTATAAGCTATTTTTTAGTCCTTCTCTTTAAAATTATTTTACCATATTAGTTATTTACTTTAAAGTTTATATATGCGATGTGGAGTTAGTTTTAAATTTTGTTGGTATTATCTAATTTGTATTTTAAACTCTTTGGCTCCTGGGAATTTTCTTCAACCATGTAAATTCATCTTTTTGCAATTTACCAAAGAAAATGACATCTTAGCAAATATAATCCAAACACACTCAATTAATACATCTAACTTGTCAATGAATGAATTTTCCATTGAAGGAGATGCCTTGGCATTAAAGTAGAATTGAGCTACAAGGATCACAAGACTACAACCAGAATAAAAAGATAACTAATTGAGAAACATAGGGGGAAAAAAAGAAATTTAGGCACTCTTTTGGCCCCTTATTTTCACAACTTTTAATGGTTTGTTTGGATAAAAAAAGAAAATAAAAGGAAAGAAAATGAAAAAAATGTATGATTGTTTGGTTGAAGAAAAAATAAAAGCAAAGAAAATGAGAGTTGTATTAAGAAGAAACAAAATAAAATGACATATATATCCCTATTATAAAAATAATAAACAGATTAATTTAATTTCTAAGAACTTCTTAGAAACAAAATAAATAAATAAATTTAAAATAATATTAATAAAAATTATTTATTAACATTAAAAATAAATTATTTATTAAAATAGAAATAAATGTAATGTAATATATATAAATTTTTAAACTTCAAACATTGTCAAATGTATTCAATCAATGGCATTATTATAATTTGATGCACTCCCTCCCCTCATGCTAGTTTTCTTCCCAGGTTTGGAGAGAAAAATGTTATGGTGGGGCCCACAAGTCTTATGATGGAGTCCACAATTTTTTTCCTTTTTTCTCTCTATTTTACTTGAACTAAACAAGAGAAAAAATGTTAATCCTCGTTTGCTTTCTCTCCTACTTCCTCTCTCACATTTTCTCTAAAAACAAACAAAGTGTAAGAGTTTGATTGATTTGATTATAAAAAATGACAAAAAAGAATTTATTTTAAATATTTTATTTTTATAAATTATAATTATTCGTGAATCACTTGGATTCGAATTGCCTTTTACAATAATATAACAAAATTCTCATGATCTTAGTAAAATAATTTCAATCAAAGTTAATTTTAAATTAATATAATTAATTTGATTAGGATGAAAAATTTAAAGAGAAGAAAAAGTGAAATACATTACATCTGAGTGAAAAAAAGGAAGCAAAATGCTAAGACATTTTTAAAGAGAAAATTAAAATATAGGGTAGGTTTATTGTGGGCATAAAATCCTCCCAATGCTAAGTTTTCATATTTATAAGACTCAAATCTAATATCTTACTTAAGGAGAACAAATGTTGAATCACTTGAATAAATTAAGTGTTAGTTAAACTATACTTAAATTGAAAAAATAATTTGCAAATTTAACTAGTTCAATTAGGTGGTTTAAGGAAAATCAATTTTAATATTATATTAATGTGATACAATTACCATTTTATTATAACTTTGGTCAAAGTACCAAATTATTGTGTTTTGAAAACAAAAAGGAATGAACTCACAATAGACAACAATGAATTTCATGGAGTGCACATTTTCCATATCCATTGTCCCTTTAAATGCACGAGTCTGTGCACAACATATAAAGTCTGTGGTTTCAAACTGCAAATTCTCTCTCGAGACTTCTAGACTCTCTCCTGCAAAGGCTACTCCCTTGAAACTGATAGATGCTTTTGGAATTCATGAAAGAGAACTGCGAATTGCCCTTTAACCTCGACTAATCATGGGTTTGCTACCTAGCGCCCTCACACACCGCACCCTTTCCCTCCTTCTATATAAAGCCCTAGCTCTTAGTTTGAAGAGTGAATTGAGCTTTGGAGAAAGTGTGAGGTTTCAATATTTAAAAAAGAGAGAAAAAGAAAAGAATAAAAAAATAAAAATAAAAAAATATGGTAGCAGATAAAATAATGATTCCAAGGGAGCATATTTTGGAGAAAATTAGTCGCAATCTTGATAATGTAATATTTTTCTTTTTGTAAATTAAATTTATTAGTTGTAATATTATTAAATGTTATTATTATTGTAATAAAAAATACAAAATATGCTTTACACTTATTTTTTTATGAGAATTGTATATATTAGAAATGTATTTAATTGTATATATATAGAGCTATAGCCAGAGAAAATATTATTATTTAATATTATTACTATTACAATATTATTTAAATTATTTAAATTTGCATTTTTCTTATATCTATTCGTGTGTTCTATTTTTTATCTTTTCTAACTCTAATTCTAACTAATTCTAACTCTAACTACCTATGACTCTAACTTTAACTCTAACATTTATTTATTTATTTATACTATCCATATTTTATATTTTTTTATGTTTCTACATTTATTTATTTGTATTCATGCATTTTTAATTTTTTTTATGTAAAATTCTTCAATTAAGAGTGGAATAATGTAATAACATTATTATTATTATTATTTAATACTATTTAGTGTGATTATTTATTAATATTGTAATTTTATTTATTAATATTTCACTTTTTCTATATTTTTTCTATTTTTTATCTCTCTTAACTCTAACACTAACTCTAGCTCTAACATTTTTTTTCCATTTATACTTCACATTTTTTTTTATATTTTTATGTTTTCGCATTTAGTTAGAGCTCCTTGTTAATGGTCAACCTATTTTTGGATCTTCATCTTTTTTCAGGGAAATTATTGAAGATTATTGTGAGGTATTACTTGGTGTTCGACCTTGAGAAGAGAACATTATAAAATCTGGAATTAGTTTGAGGTAGCTCAGCAAACATTTCAAAGCTGAACATATCAACCAGCCTGGATAGCATGTAGATGAAGATATAATATAGTGGCATGCTCACGGATGTATGCTCCAGTTGCTAGGCTTGTAACTAGTGTCAGACAAGATCACAAAAATGGTCCATTACCTACTATTATTTGCAGAACTGGATAGGGTTGGTGAATACAGTTGGGGTTTTACATGCCTTGCTATGCTTTGTCGAAATTTATGCTAATGGTACATGCAAATCTGCAAAGGAAATCAACGGTTGCCTGATGCTACTATAGTCATGGGCATGGTATTGACTCTTGTTTTCGGCTCCCAATCTAGTTGAACAACTGGATTTTCCCGTGGCATCTAGGTAAAATTGCCTTTATAAAATAGATTTTATAGTTTGCTATTGCCAGATTTGCATCTAATTGATATAATGTGGCTGAATGCATCATTCTGTTGAACATTCCAATATAGGAGTTTGGGCAACATAAGATAGTGTATAAATCATATGCAAGATGAAGAGGTAGCGATCAATTAATGTAGTAGTTTATATTTTTTTTAAAAGTTTGTAAATTAATGTATCTCATTTAATCTTTTTTTAATACAGTTTCGTTGGTAACCATATAACCATCTTGCCATTGCCAATTGCATTCCACATGACTTCATGAACGAGTGCTGTTGTGGTCAACCGTCGGTCCACTCATCTGTTTTGAGATTATCGAGTGACACCCAGTTGACCACGTAATTCATCAATTTGGACTATATCAGCCTATCTCATGATCCCTTGAGTCTAGGGAAATCTCATAATAATGACATGAGGGGAAGGCAAGACATTGAATGGATGGTGGAACATAGCCAGTGTGTCAAACATTAGGATCTTTGATTCTAATACATAGTATAGGGAGTTCCCAGCCATGATTCCTTACCTTTTAATGAGTATCAGAATTGGTATGCACAGTTCACCATGGGTCTATATTTGTCACCAAATACCCTTTTACAAGACCTACATGAATGGGGATTACCTCCTAGGCAAGAGTATGCCTAGATGCCTTAGCAGCCACTCCCACAACAACATTATGCTAAGGTGCCCCTACCACCCCCTAGTATGATTACGACCACATGCCTCCCTAGTATGATTATGTCCACATGGCCCCCTTAATATGATTACAGCCACATGCCCCCTCAGTTTCCACAATATCAACATCCACATCAAATGGAACTGCATCAGATGTCATTTTTGGCCTCCTCATCCGCATCAATTCATCGTGATGAAGGAAATAGTTAGGCGCGGGGGAGAATGTCAGTTGACAGTGGGATACATTTTACATATGATGCCAGCCTAAGTCAATGCAATCAAACACATGTTGCTAAGTCAAGTCGACGATGTGACTTTGATCCGAACCTAGCTTGACACTGCCCTAGAAGAAATCGACCATTAACGACAACACATGAGGGATTGTTGTGATTTGGGCCAACCTTTGCTGAAAATCCTCAATTTTGGGATGATATGATACAAGAATTGCAAGACAAACCATCCGGTTAGGACGAGGAGGTTGGTGGTAAGGGAAATGAAGTTGGGGATGGTGGAGGTGAGCTTGGTGGTGGGGGAGATGAGGTTGGCGATAACAAAAGGCACGTGAAGGGATTTTGGTGGAAGCATTTGCAAGATGAAGTTAATGCACCTAGTAGATATAGCCCTTGGTCAATGAGGAGGAGAAGGAGGAATTAGATGTAAATATTGTACTAGTTATATAAATATTGTACTCTTGTATTAATTACTGGATTACTCAATCGTATAATTTAAAAGTTTAATACTTTATTATTAATTATTGTATTCTTTTATTGTTGTTGCATTCTAACAATATATCAATCATATAATTTAAAATGTAATAATTGAATAATCTCATATATTAATTTAAAAGTCAAAATTACATAAATAAAAGTTCAAATAGCATAAATAATAGTCCAAATTACATAAATAAAATTCCAAATCACATTAACCAATATAGAACAAAATCTAATCATCTTTATGAACTTGACCCATCTCTATATGGACATTGTCTGCAGCCATGCTATTCACCTCGACAAAGACCATAATGCATTCATCCCTATATCTCTCTCATGTCCATTTCATTCAAGAAACGGGTTGATTTAGGTCGAACTTTCATCATGCACTTCAATAAGGGGTTAGGATGAAATCTTGGATAATTATATTGTGGCTATATACTTTCGTGTCCTAAGAACTCGAATTCCCACATGTGCACTTTGCAAATAATGTCTATCCTATAAACATCATCGACATAAACTTGCCAATCGATGTTCTGAGTAAAACAACAAGCAATTACTTGAAAATATGGATATCAATCCGTTTTAATATTGCGATAGTCACAGTACCTCTATCTCAGATCAACTTTGAATTCTGAGCCATTTGATAGCTCCTAGACATCGAAACTCTCATGTAATCTTGTAAATGTAGTGATGCATATGCCTCCAGCTGCTTGCTAATTTTCTCACAGTCGTCTTATGATGGCTTTGGAGAAGACATATTCTGTAGCTTTATGTGCATATGTCTCCCTGCTTTTGGTAGCAAATAACTCGGCCAATCGAAACTACATTACTCTAACCAAGGTCGTATTAGGTAGGTTGCAAGCCCCCTTTAATGCAAAATTCACACACTCAACTAGGTTCGTGGTCGTATGCCCATACCGATGTTCACCATCAAAGGCCTGAGCCCATTTTTCATTTGGAATTTTGTCGAGTTGGTCTGTATATATATCTCATCATGTCATCACATCTGCTCATAGCAATGATTAAATTCACCATCCATCCTTGAATAACCTACAAAAAAAAATATTGTCGATACATTATAAACAAAAAATTCTCAATTCACAAATACAAATAAATAAATTATGATTTACCTAGACTCATGATAAGTCGATGCAAGTAGGACTTCTTCAATCTTTGTAAGAAATTGGCCGTGATGTGTTTGATACAGTACATATGAAATGTTCCAAGAGGTTCCCACTCACGATGGCAATGAGCTACTGCTAATTTAATCGACTTATGCCTATCAGAAATAAGACCAATTCTATCCTGGGTTACTATGTATCTGTGTAGATTATCTAAAAAAAATACCATGTATCTGTAGTCTCATCTTCGACGATTGCAAATGCAATTGATAATATATTCTTATTGTCATCTTGTGCAATTGCTATCGATAGAGTTTCTTTATATTTTCTGTACAAATGTATCCCATCAATTTGGACTAATGGTTTGCAGTGTCTGAATGCTCCAATGTAGGGACCATAAGTCCAAAACATCTTGTGAAATATTTGATCATTCAACATCTCCTCAATGTCATTATCGGCTGGCACAGTATTGAATTCAACATATGAACCTCTAGTATTAGCACACATTAGTGCTAACTAGTTGGGTAAAATTGCATACGAGTATTCCCAACTATCATAAACTCTTTCAATTGCCTTTTACTTAATCTTCCATGCTTTCCGATATATCTGTACTGGGATTGAATTTCTACAATCACAAATTTTACTTTAATAGTCATGTCAACTTATACCATGGGCTCTATAGCTTGTGTAATCATGTCAGCATCCAACTTCGTGTGATCTAAAGAAATCATCACCGCTGTAGAAGTGTGTGGGCCATTATACTTCTTAATTTCCCAAATGTCCTTCTTCTTTCTAAGATTGACCCTAACAAGCCAATTGTACACCAAGTTATAGTGTTTGCACTTACAGTAAAAAGTCATTGATTTTGACTCATATACATTATAGTCCGCTAATTTAGATATACTGTGGTTTTTGATTGCTCATATTACAAATTCTTTATCATTGAATTCCATTCCAACACATAATTCACCATTTGTAGCATAATCACTGACCATGTTTGCATATTCTGGAAACTTAGGTGCATGCATAGCTTGAAGATCCAAAACAAGCATGAAAGATGGAGGATCTTTCAGATGTTGAGTAAAAGTCGTTGTGTTTGGTACATCCTTTGCATCTGCATCATCATCATCATCATCATCATCATCATCTACACCATTATCTCTTTCTAAGCAACTAATATCACTTTTCACTGCTACTAATTTCACATTTTGTGCCTCTTACTGGAAATGGGCTCGACAAAGCTTTTTCGTAATGCTGGTACTAACAATTAATAATTATAGGACCAAAAAAAAGAGATAGTTAGTCAAATATATTTATGATACACAAGATCTTCAGGAAGAGGTAAGTGTAGACATACTTTGTATCTCATGTAATAATAATAAAAGAAATAAAAATTAACATAATTAATTTGACCAAAATTAAAAGATTGTTAGTTAGAAACAATTTTTGATATATAGAATCCTCATGAAGAGGCAAATATAGAGTATATTTTGTATTTTATGGTATGATAAAATAAAAAGTAAAAAATTGGTAAGATAATTAACTTTGAAATAAAAAAAAAATATCAAGGCTCACCGGGGTTTGAACATGAAATAGTGTTATCGTAATATTGGTTAGCCCGATATGAACTAGAATCGACTTGAGCAACAACAATTTCTTCAAAGTCAACGTACAACTCAATGAAAGGAATGTTAGCTTAAAATTGCAGATATGTCCTGAATATTATTCGCATCTCTTTATCATTATTTATTGTAACTGTTCGATATTTTATATTCCTGTTAATAATTGAGATTGAACATCTAAATCTTATCCTTTCTACTCTCTTTTGCATGCCAACAATTATGTTTTGACAAAGTTCAACATTTAGTTCCTTAAATAACATGATTTGGGAAACTAGTAGATATACTATGCAATCACACATAAATGTTACACTTTCATCTATTGTTGTTATAATGAAACCATTAAAATATGTAATAACAATAATATTTATACTTCTATTCATATTTTCGCACTCACTTTTTTCTTTGCAAAATATGTCTTATACTTTCAAATACTCAAATTTGCTTTATTTTTATGTGATGAATGGAGAGCAAATGTTCTATTTATAAGTGAAGAAGTGTTCAGTAGGATAAGTCGACCGTTGAACACTATTATTAAAAATAACCAATATTTTATTGAATTCATAATATGTTACTGCAAATTTCATTTTTTTAAAAAACAAACTTGAATTCGCAATTCCTTTATGTGAATTCTTGGTTTTTTTGCTTTTTTATTAAAAAAAAAACTAAATTCGCAATTGCAAATTTATTCTAAATCACACTACCTGGGTAATTACGCCAAAATTGCAATATTTTAACAATACATACATATATTTGCTATACCTAAAAAGAAGAGCCGAGGTTTAATCTATTTTTTTTTTTAAGTATAGTTTATTTGACATTAAAATATTATATTGAAGAAAGTTTTTTTTCTTCTTTGAAAAAAACAGTAATTTACAGTTTAACTAATTTAACCGAGCAATTCAATTTGGATTTTTTTTTTAAAGTATAATCGCTTAGATTTTAAGGTGTTAATTATAAGTGCATTTGTTTTAGATTTTAAAAAAATTAAATTTTAAATTTTATATTTAATTAAAAAGATTAAAAATTAATTTTTTTAAATTAATTTTTTGAATTTTGATAAAAAAATTGAAAATAAAATTTTAAGAATTTAATTAATTTAAAAAAATGATTTAAATATATAAAAATTAATTCTTTTTATAAAAAAATAATTTTTTATCAACAAAAATTCCAAATAAATACACCAACGAGAGAAGTGGAAAAAAAATAAAAAATAAAAAATAAAAAGCAAAAAGCGCAAAACCAAAAACTTGAATAAGTCGGGTCTCTTTGCCTCTTTCCCAGCGACCGCTACTCTTATCACACAGCGGATAGGATAGAGAGCAGGGAAGAGTAGAGCCGAGAGCTCACACTCACTCACTGACTCGCTCTACCCACTGGAACTGAAAACCATGTCAACCCTCACCTCACCAACACCAACCCCAACCTCCCTCTCCTTCTTCTCATCCTCAATCTTCCTCTCCCACCACAAACCCAACACCAAATTCCCCTTCCCAACAACACCACTCACACTCACACTCACACCAAAACCCTTCTCCTCCCTCTCCGTCGCGTGCAAAGCCGCAACCCTCCCACTCCTCTCCTTTACCGGCGACAAAATCGGCGAAACCCAACTCGACCTCAAGTCCGCCCCTCCCGACACCGCCCGCGCCGTCGTCCACCGCGCCCTCATCACCGACCTCCAAAACAAGCGCCGCGGCACCGCCTCCACCCTCACGCGGGCCGAGGTTCGCGGAGGCGGGAGGAAGCCCTATCCCCAAAAGAAAACGGGCCGGGCCCGAAGAGGCTCCAACCGGACCCCTCTCAGGCCCGGCGGTGGGGTCATCTTCGGGCCCAAGCCCAGGGACTGGAGCATCAAGATCAACAGGAAAGAGAAGAGGCTTGCGATCTCCACGGCGATGGCGAGCGCCGCTGTGAACACGGTGGTTGTTGAGGATTTTGCGTCGGAGTTCGAGGGGAAGCCGAGGACGAAGGAGTTCATTGCGGCGATGAGGAGGTGGGGTTTGGACCCGAAGGAGAAGGCGACGTTCTTGATGACGGAGGTGCCGGAGAATGTGGTGCTTTCGAGTAGGAATATTGGGACGGTGAAGGTGTTGACGCCCAGGACGCTGAATTTGTTTGATATATTGAATGCTGATAAGCTTGTGCTTACTCCTGCTACTGTGGATTATTTGAATGAGAGGTATGGGGTTGATTACCAAGGTGATGATGATGATGATGATGAAGAAGAGGATGGTGAAGTGGATGACGGTGAAGAAGGTAATTGATTTTGTGTTATTGGGTGCTTTTGTTCGTGCCTTTTTATAATATTTCTTTAAAATGATAAATAAAAAGATTTAATTTATATATCCTGATAGCGTAAAAGAGTTTTGCATAGATTTTCATTCATATAATGCCATATCAGCAAAAGTCTTTGATTCAACCATCAATTATCTTAAAAGTCTTATAAATACAAGGATTTGATTGGATGACAATGTAAGGTTCTTTTATACGATTAATACATAGCAATTAACCTCCAAGTAAAATAAAGAACTTCTTAGATATGTGTAACTAATTTGTTTAGATAAGCTTCTAAAAGATTTAGGATTAGAAAATGATTAGTTTTCTTCTTTTAGAAGTAAGTTAGAAGCACTTTGACCCCAAGCGAACTTTATTAGGATTTGAATCTTGGAGTCACGATTTTAAAGAGGATTTTGCCTAATCACTATCCCAACCTGAAATTATGTGAACTATTCATAAGATAAAATTTAAAAGTACTTATTTGAAAGATTATTCAAATGCACCGATAAATTAATGATGGGGATAGAGTTGTTTTACCTTGAATTGTTCATTGTTATTGTTGTTTTTGATTGGCTTGATTGCAATTTCTTTGGGATTTTCTAATTGAATTAGCATCATAGTGTTATGAAGCACTGGAAAAATAGGTTATTGTTGTGCAAAACTGTATTATAGATGGCTAGATGCATGGCATTCAGTAGTTATTTTGCTATTGGAAACTGAAAGATTTTAGAGGTTTGCAATTTGAACTTTCTCAGTATTGGGAATATTGTTTGTTTGTGCACTATGGATATCATTCACATTCATTTACAACAACAATAACAATAACCAAGCCTTTTTTCCACTATCTAGTGTTATCAAAAATGCCTTGTGGACTACATAGTTGTTTTCTGCAGTGTATAAATTCATGTGGACTATATAGTTATTTTCTTTCCACAATTCTATTTTGCAAAGCCATAGCTATAGACTGGTATTAATTCATGTTTCATAGTTGTTCTTCAACTTGTTTCCGTGCATTTTACAATCCGATCATTGATTGGCTTCAGCTTATTGTTCGAGATGTTGTCTTTCAAAAATTATTATTTGTGTTATGGAAAAGATATGAAGTTATCACAGTAGCTCTGTAGAATTGCTTATTTGTCAATTCGAGGGTTGTTCTTCAGTTTGTTTGTGCACATTTTGCATTCTAATCAGCAGTTGGCTTCAACCTTAACTGTGCACTCGATCTATAACTTGGGTGTTGGTTATTATTTTTATAGAAGAAGAGCTTATGCGATGGCTCTGAGTGATAGATTTATGATCTTATTGCTTTCCTCTATTTGGGATACAGGAGCTGAAACAGACACAGAGGATAGTTCTGATGTGGTGAATTGAGGGTTTGAAGTCCTCTGTGTGCCATTTTATAGAGGAAAATGCTGATACGGTGGAAGGAAGGCCTGAAGTGTTGTTTGTACCAATTTAATTTATGTTTCTTTTCCTTTCCATCACTTATGATCTTAATCCTGGTAACGTTTAAGGATCTGTGCCTTTAACCCGCTGTGTAATTTCTTGTATCAATTTTTTTGCACGTAGTTATTCCTCAAATGTATGTATATGGACATCTTATCTTTTTTATATGCTTGCTATGTCATATTCATTCATTTTCTTTCTAACTAGGAAATTATTTTGCAACGAATCTGATCTATTGAAGCCTACTCTTTGATTAAGTCATCATATTAACTATTAAACCTGGTACTTCTTTCCCTGGACCATCTCTTCATGCTTTTTAGACATTATTATGTTGGTGCGGGAGTGGAGTCTTATTTTCAATGACTCTCATTTCGTGGTGGGGTGCCTCGCAGGGGTTGAGTCGGGTACTCGGGGTTGGGTATGTGTTCTGCTTTAGTGATCTTGTGTGTATTTCACTATTGTGTTTGGATGATTGTTGGACACATCTAAACTTAAGTTTGGACCACTAGAAGGGATTTTGCCCAAATTTTTTCTTGTTTGCGTTTGGATGAGTGTAGGACACATCTTCAAAGTTGCCATTATGTCAAGACACCATGTAGTGTTTTTTTTTTTTTTTTTTTTTTTTTTTTTTTTTTTTTTAATTATCTGGTGGAATGAGAGATTAGGGTTTTGAAAGTATCAAGAGATTGATCGAACAACCTGGTTCTGAACTGGGGTGCGGAGTGAAGAACCCCAACTCTCCGATGTAGTGTTTGTTTTGTTTTTTTTCGGTCCGACGGTGAAGTGATTGTTACTCACCTGTTTGTTGCATAAGTCTTAGCCCAAGATCAAAAAAATTTAAAATATTCTTAGTTTTAGCTGGGCTGAGTTTCCGTAAGATATCTTTGGACTCAAGTGTGTTGTTTTGATGGGTCGACTGTGATTAATACACCAAGGTTTTGTTCTCCTGGTGGGCATTGCGCTTTTGCTTCGATTAGTAAATCGATTTTTTTAGTTGCTATTTTAGTTTTATTTGAATTCATTACTTGGATTTGATATTTTTTTAGAATTTAATTATGATGCAATATCAATATAAATTCTTTTAATACAAACACCCAATTATAAGTTGTTACATCAATAAAAATATTTGGCTTAATCATCCGTTACTTTAATAGTGTTATAAATAAAATTATATAATTAGATGATAGTGTAAAATTATTTTACATTGATGGTGTATCAAAATTAATCTCAATTCTTTATGGAAAAATAAAAGATAAGAATATAACATTAAACACAGTCATGTTTTGGAAAAGCTATTGAATAGATGGCATTAGCTAAAAAAAATTAATTTTAAAATAATAATGTCCTAAAAGATATTTAAGAAATTAAAATAAATTCCTTTTCAGTTCCCTTATTTGGTTGGATTTTAAATAGTTAATACGTTTTTAATTTTAAAATTAATCTCAATTCTTTATGGAAGAATAAAGGATAAAAATATAACATTATAAATAGTAATGTTTTGGAAAAGCTATTGAATAGACAGCATTAGCTAAGATTAAAAAAAAAAAATGAATTTTTAAATAATAATGTCCTAAAAGATATTTAAGGAATTAAAATAAATTCTTTTTGAGTTCCCTTATTTGGTTGGTTTTAGAATTAGTTTGTCATTTGTTTGAACAAGTGTGTTTTCTTTTTGGTTTTTTTTTTTTGGCTCAATGGCATGATATTATGTTTAATTAATGTAAAAATATTCATTTTTAAATAGTTATTACTTGTTTGATCCATGGAAAAATTTTCGATGTTGATTGTAAGGTTATGTCATGAAGTGTTGTAAGAGTCATAAGAATTTACTATATAACTATGGCTATCTTATATTCTACGCAAGGGTGATTTTTCCTTATTTTTTATTTTATCAACTATCGTTTTTGTTATCTTTCTACCAAAAAAGGTGAAATGATTCTTTTTAAGTTTATTAATTTTTGCATGAATGATTAGGGTAGCTTGTCTTCATATGTGTATTGGGAGTGCTGTGAGATTTAGTTTCTACTGGATTGGATTTGCCCCCTAAGAGCCTTCTACGACATTTGTCATCTAAGCTTGGGTATAAGAGGACTTTGCAGATTGGCCCCAAACATTAGGCTACTCCTCCCAAAACTTTCCTTACCCTGAACCCCCTTATCATCCAGAAGAGAAATATTTTTTGTACATACTATCAATTGACATCCTGTATCCATCTCTCTCCTCTCTTCTCTTGCTTTTTCACTTTTCCTTTTTCTTTTATAATTTTTTTTCTAATCTTATCTTTGGGTGTCTGGGCGTCTACAATAAAAAATGGTTCAAATAATACTCCTCCATCCAAAATTCCTTTCTTCTTCTTGTTAACTCACGCCTCTCAATAACAATACTCCCTCAGTCTTAGCCTAAGATTCTCCCATATCCCTAATCCATGGGATCTAAGGACTTGAAAGGTGCACTTGCCTTAATGGCAAATACCCTGCACTCCCTATAAATGCCATAATATAGTTAGAAGTCAACTTGATCTCAACATTTAGCTGATATGCCAATCCCTTCATGTTCTACCTTGAGCGATAGCAACATTACCATTGCTTGTGCATGATCGACTCCTAAACCTAAGCTAGCCTTTTAAGATTTTTTTTCTTTTTCTTTTAAAATACAACAATTTCTACAATATTGTTTTTAACTTAAATAATTTTTTATGGAAACTCTAATTTAAATTTATCTTTTTTCAATGTTTCGATGCAATCTCAGTCATAATAATATTGCTCTATTACTTTTCTCTTTTGGGTGAACGATGATATTTTTCATTGATTAATAATCAATGGCGATAGCCAAATTTCACCAACGTAATACATCACAACAAGATAACTTATAAGTTAAACCTATGATGATAATCAGTGAAACTACGCAACTTAAAATCAAACTCATCAGAACATAGTTGATTATGCATTACACAACACATAACCATAATAACACAAGTGAGCTCGCCAAAATCTTTGATCTTTGGTCTTAACAGAACTTTTATAACCAAGTGTGTAAAGAAAGTGATTGGCTCAGAGCTTAAAACCCTATCTAAGGGTCTTAATCGAGATTTTACCATTTTTTACCGAACTCTCATGAAAGTGCCAATTCCACTTCATGAAGGTAGCAATATACTAGCAAAGAGATCACGATTAGATTGCAAAAGATAAAGGCCCATCACCTTACCAATACTTTCACAAAAGAGTGCACTAGGAAGAACATGCATAGAAAACAAAAAACAAACAGAAACCCCAATCTATCCACCATTAACAAAGATCTTTGAACTAATCATGACCCAAGTGCAATCTTCTGACACTATTGATGTGTCAGCAATTGCAAGAAGAAAAAACAAAATAAATAGTCGCTAACCATTTCTCACTAATCAAACATTGCCACCATCAAGAATACTTCAAAAAAAGCCTCCACTGAATCATCATGTGAGGAGATAAGAAAACAAGGAAGGCAAAAAAAAAAAAAAAAAAAGGGAAGGAAAGGGATCATCGAGAACCACCATAGAGGAGGTGAGGAGTCTCCATGGGATCGATTCCCTTTTCAAGGATATTAACAGCCCATTTAGAACGAGAGAAAAGAAGAGGAGAGAAGTTGAGGGAGGAGACAATGGTGAGAAAGCTGTTTTTCACCTTGTTTGAAACAATAGAAAAACAATAGGAGAAAGAAAACTGACAATGGACCCTATTAAAAAGGTTTTCATCGCTGTATTGAAGAGAAAACTTGGAAACGTGAGTTTAGATGGCAAAATTACAAATTTGTCCCTAATATTTTATTATTTAATTATAAAAGATAGTTACATAAAAGTCATTCCCATACCGCTGTATTTTCTTTCCTCTCACTTTTCTGCTTAACCAAACAACAAAAGAGAAAATATAGTTTTCTCTTCATTTTCTCCTCTGTTTGTTTTTTTTTTTTTTTTCATTTTCTCTCCTCATCCAACCAAATCATAAAGGTGGAGTTTGCTGCTTAAGGGAGGAGAAAGGCATGGGTAAAGGTTGGAGGTAGAGGTAAAAAGTGAGAGTGAGAGAGAGAGAGAGAGAGAGAGAAAGAGAGCAACAGCAACAGCAGTAGCAGTTAAGGGTGGGGGAGTTAGGGATGGCACTAGGGTTTGAGTGGCTTTACTACTTCAAGTCATGAATAAATAATAATGAACTTGATATTATCATCATACCTTTAAAGTAGAATTATTCTAGAGAAAGGTTGGGTTTATGTTATTAACGACTTTAAATGAAGGGTTTTAATCTTATTCCATTTGACATTCCTCAATCGCTCTTTGGTGAGCCCTTTCTATTTGATAGTGATAAACAAATGAGAAAACTATGTGATAACTTACGATTCATACATGTAAAATATACATTTAATAATACAATATTATATTATATATTATGTTGATAGATTTTAATTGGATTTTGTCATTTTCAAAAATTAGATAAAAAAGGGTCTAATCTAATCAATTTTCTAAAAATAAAAAACAAAAGAGCCAAATTTATTCAATTTTAATTTATTTCTTTTTAGTTTGGTTTATGATTTATAATTTTTTAATTTGATTTGATTTGAACACGTGTAAGTATAACTGCAGCATCACAACTTTATCATATTCATACATCAGCTCATGACATTAAGCATTTAACACATTGCCTATCAAGATTGCTGGTAATCTAGATTATCACTTAGAAAATTACCACTTTTTAAATTACTAGTAATGTTATAATGTAGTATTTGATATGTACAAGTAATCTAACTGACAATTTATATTACCTTATTTGGTATATAAAAAAGATTATTAGGTAATATCTGTCTTTTACTACTACTGCTGCTAGTAATTATAAAATAATAATAATAATAATTACTAGTATTCATTATTATTAATTAATATTAATAATAATATTAATTAATTATTTATTTAATAATAATAATAATAGAAGGTTACTGTGGACATATATCGTAATTCAGATTGACTACGTCCATGAGGGCAATACGGATTATGATCTTAGAGGCAATCTATATTACCTTGGTAATCCATATTATTAGGTAATGTGTTATACCAAACATGACAATATGGTGGATTTGGGTAATTTAATTGAAGATTGCCAGTAATCCAGATGGATTATCTCATACTAAATGCCACCCAAGATTAAAAACAATAATTTAGCAATATCAAAATATGGTCAGTTGGAGTTGGAGTGATAGATACTCCTTCCTCTTAACTAGTGGTCTTGGATTCGAGATTTGGGTATGGAGTAGCAGGTGCTGGGAGAGTCATATCTTCTATGGGATCTCAATTGCTTAAACAAGATTGCTTTTGGTGGGAAGATACCCACGAGAAACCCAAAATAAAATTAATAATTTACCAATGCTTAGTCAGTTCAAGTGATTTGACACCTATTTCCCTTAAACAAGGTCTTGAATTCGAGTCTTGTATATGAAAAAAAATAGTTGAAAGAACTTTATCCCCCCCCCCATAATGGATTGATCTAGTTCAAGGCAGATTATACTAGTTTCTAGATTTAAAAAAATTAGTAGCATTAATTGCTGAAAAGTATAATATAAAAGATTGAATTAATATTTGACTTATTCAAAATCATATTTAGTTAAATTTACTATAAAAGGAAAAATTATAATTGGCTAATAAAGGAGGTAATGACAATGAAAATAAGGATAAAATTCATATAAAATAATTAATATTGTGTTAAAATTTTTAAATGATAAATAATATGAAACTTTTTAATTCCAAATCGATTATTATTATGAAATAGTGGTAGTACTAACTTTTGTCTTCAATAAATTTTTTTTGTACATCAATGATGATGAGGTTCAAATCCCTAACTTAATGTATATTATCCAAACCCCTCATTACTATACTACTTCTAGTGGCTTGTCTTCATTAATTGTTTGACTTCTAATATCTTGCTACATTCATTTATGCAACTTTTCTATCTTTTATCATTTCTTTGTTGACCTATCATAATTTTTTATTAATATAATTATTTAATGTGACTATTTAAAAAGAAAACATAATAATACTCAAAGGGTTATTTAATGTGATGGAGGCCTGGGTTTGAGACAAGCTCGAAAAGTCAACATTGCTATGCTGGGAAAGCTTATTGCTAAACTTCATAGCCATTCATCCAAGCTATGGGTTCATGTTATGCTTGACAAACATGGTTGTGGCAGATCTTCCTTTAGTTTCGAATCGCGAGGAGACAGCTCTAGCACTTGGTAGGCTATGGTCCATGCAAATAAAGTTCTTAGCTCCGGCTTCAAGCTACATATTGGAAATGGAGAATCATCCTTTTGGTTTGATAACTGGCTTAATGATCAACATCTTGGGCAGATGGTTCCATTTGTCCACATTTCATATTCTAATTTATGGGTTTGTGATGTTTGGGAGGAGAGTTCTTGGCGCATGGATGTTATTCGAACTCTTCTGCCTCTAAACATTGTTCAACGTCTTGCAGGGATTCTCTTGTGGATTCATCTTGATGCCATTGATCGTGTGGTGTGGGCTAGTGATGTCTCAGGTATTTACTCAATTGCCTCATGTTATACATGGCTTTGTGACCAGAAGTCTAGGAGATATGTTGGGGCTAGCTCTAGATATGATGGTTACCAGGGACTGAGAAATGCAAGCTTCTCTTTTGGTTTGCTTATCATAATGCTTTGCCAACAAATTCTTTGCAAAAATAGGAGGTGTCTAAGTAATTAGGCTATTTGTCAAAGGTGATCGGAGGATGAGGAGAGTATTCTTCATTGCTTGCATGATTGTATGAATCTGAGACATATTTGGCATTTGGTTAGTAAGGCTAATGATCTTTGCTTACATGGTTCAGATCGTGTGCTTTGGCTTTGTAGCCTTGCTAATAGGGATGATTCAAAGTTATTATGTGATAGGGTGTAGTGGATTTGGCATGATCACAATGAAGAAGTTCTTGGTCATCAGTCCTTGCAACCATTCATGGTAGTTAGAAATATTCATCTTGATGCTCTCATGATGGAGAATGGCTTTCTTCTTGATAACCAACTTTCTATTTCTCCTAGATTAGTTAAGTGGACTTGGCCCTCTAATGGCTTTGTCAAGCTTAGTGTGGATGGGAGCTTGAGGGGAAATCCGAGCCTTGCTGGTTTGACCCAAGGTGATGATGGGCATTGGATTGTTGGTTTCTATGGGTTTATAGGTGTTGTAGGTAATCTCCTTCTTAAGCTCTTGACGATGTGCCATCGACTTCGTCTAGCTTGGGATCGTGGCTTCTGGCAGGTTTTGTGTGAGTCTGACTCCCTGGATGTGATCTGTTTGATTCACTTAGATGCTGTTGACTACCATCACTTTCAAGTGGTGGTAATGGAGATTCAATATTGGCTCACTAGGGACTAGAATGTTTCTAATAGGCATGTGTTAAGGGAGGTGAAATTTTGCATGGAACATTTGGCAAAGATAGGTGCTTCTATGGAGGAAAGGCTTGTTATCTTGGAGGATCCTTCGTCTTCTATTCTTCCTCCTTTGTGGGTTGACTATATGGGTGCCATTTTTTAGCGCCCTTAATGCGTTTTTTTTGCTCCTTGTTGTTTGTTTTTTTAGCAACAATAAAAAAAATAAATACTCAAAGGGTAATTTGATTTTTTTTTTTAAATTAAGAGTATTAGAACATTTTCTTAATTCAAATATCATTACCTTAAGCAACATTTATTGTGGAATAGACAGAGTATTGCGTCTATTGGTGCTTCAATTTTGTACATTTGATCTTGTGAGAGGTTTTTTTTTTTAAAAAATTTTTTTTTGGGTGGGGCCTGGGAATATGACCAACTCATCTACGCCTCCAAGTGCGATCTTGTGCGAGTTTAAAGACTTATTTTATCTTGCATTTGTTGTAAGGTGATAAATCTTTAAGAGAGTTGAAAGTGAACCATGTACGTTCTAAGACAAGTATTTTTTAGATCTAATTGAATTGGCTGGCTTGATTAGTTTAATTGTGAATCAATCTACTAACCGGTTCAACTTTCGAATCAGCATTCTAAAACTTGTGATTGGGTCATCTAGTCCGACTAATTCAATTGCAAACTAATATACGGATTAGATTCGCACGTTTGATTTTTTTTTTTTTTTTTTTTTTTTGGTTTAGGAACCTCTAAATTATAATTTGAGCAAAAGTTAGAGATTATTTTTTTTATGTATTATCAGCGTAAAAGAGTTTTATATTATTATCTAATTATATATTTTTATTTGTAATATTTTTGATAGTTAAATCAAATATTTTTATTAATATAATAATATATTATATTTATATAAAAAAATTTATATTGATAGTATATCAAAATTAAAATGTAAAAGATATTCTCTTACAATCTAAACTATCATTTGGGTTTTGCAAACGGGAGATGAAACATACTTACGTCCTTAGAACTAGATTTTTGAGAACCGGGCAAAGAACTCCTGAACCAGTCAATATCAGGTAAACCATTTGCAATTTGAATGGCGCAGACAGTTCATATTATTGGGCACAAAATGGTCCAAGTTTGTTTTGCTCAAGTTAAAAAGAAATATGCCGAACATGGGTCCTTTTCTCGCTGCATTCATGATCTATCACCAGCCCACTAGTGGCTATTGGCTTCATATAATTAATGTTTTTATAGTTTTTCCAGAGGAATATATATAATTAATATTTTTTCCTTTTAAGAATTGGTCTATTTGAAGTATGATAAAGTAATTATTTATTTATTATTTAATATTTAATTTTCAAAACATTAATGAACTAAGGAACCTACCTACCGCTTATATTGTATTCTTTAGTTTGGAGGGTTGCAATCTATTTCCTCACTCTTTCCATTTTGGATTCATTCATGCATTCATCAATTTATAATATAATTGTGCAGTGCATGCGGTCCTACAAAGTTGGCCTGATCACCATCAGTGTGCTGTCAATTCTTAACCTACTCCTACCTTGTCCTCTACCTTTGATTTCAAAAGTAACAATGCTATTTCGAGGGCTATCTAGCCAATAAAATAACATACGCCAAGCGCACGATTTAACAACCTATACCAAACAACTATGACTTTACAGCAAATAAAGGAATGACAATATACGTAAGTTTTCATACCTCTAAGGAGACAAATATTAGAGGAGAGAAATGTTGTGTCGTCATGACAAGCTAATCGATCCCCATGTATATCATGATGTGATTATCTGAGTATTAGGTGGCAGTAACTACCAAGAATTTTCAAAATGTGTGACAAGATGTATAATGTTGAAGCAAGGGTGCTTTAGGTTAGGTATAAGATTTGCTCGCATAATTATATGCTGCATTATTCTATTGTGTGGATCGGTTTGACCTGTTTGATTATGTACATGCACATGTTCGGTAGCTGTTTCGGGTAGAAAAATGAAATGATGAGATAAGTGGAACCTTATTTATTTATTTGTTTTTTAAAAAAGAATTCCTTGCTCACGAAAGAAATAAAAAGAATTCCTTGATAATTTAGTGTTATATTCATCACTTTTACAGGTAAGCATCACCTTTACTTAGATAATGAATTGGTAAACCAGTTGTGAAAGTGATGATATATATATATATATAATTTACCTGAATCATTCGTAAGGCTAATGCTCATCTATGGAAGCATAAGACATGTCTCCTTACCAAATTTATTTTAAAAAATATTTGGACTCACACCTTTATTTTTTTATTTTTTTTATATATCGGTCATAATGAGATTTAAACTCCTAATCTTATGTATAATATCTAAATCTCTCACATAATACCACTTCTAATGGCTTAAACTCATCATACCTTTATTTCAGAAAGTAAAAGTTTTTTATCAGCTTAACTAACGCTTTATGAATATTGATAAATTTACATAACACACTTAATTTCCTTTTCACAAGTAAAAGATGCCAATACATATATAATAGTATGTACAGCCGAGCAAAAATATACTTGATCTTGAGCCGGCCTTTATGTGCAAGAAAAAGATCATGCATATCCACTCAGGAATTAATCTCCCACATGAAAAATTATAATTTGCAGCACACCTCAGCTGACCACTTTTTGGCCACATTGGTTTGACCGCGTTGTGGCCATGTACACACAAGCATATGTTACAAAAGCATGCCCGATGAGAAGCTTAGAAAACAAGAAATGAGCCAAAAATTGTAAAATAAATTAGAATAAAGAACGTGTTGACAATTCTCGCCTGTTCCATTCTCTAGAAATAATCACTTAAAATAATGAAGATTCATACTTGCTACCCAAAACTTTGAGGAAAGTGACGAATATGAATTGTAAATTTTATGCGCAGTGTATCACGGATACATAATAACTAAAGTCATCTCTCCAAAATATCGATTTTAGTATTTAAATTTTCGACATTACATATAAAACTGGCTTAGAATCATAGTTTTATTATGATCAATCAATTTTAGATCTCTATTTAAAAATTGTAGAATAGTTAAATCAATTAAAAAGATGGGGGCCATACACTACTAGAAATATTCGGAGTAGCAACTGATTTAGCAATCAAAATGAGCATAGTAATATCATGATTAGATTAAAAAGTTAGAGCTATTAATGGTAATGCAATTCTTTTACTTAACCTATTGTTTTGTTCGAGAAAAAACAAGAGAAAAGAAAATAGATGGAGAGAACATGCGGTAATTTTCATTATTTTTCCTCATTTGCTTTAGGATGAAAAATAAATTGAAAGAAACAATAGATACAAGGGCCTATAGAAAAACTTTTCTCTTTCCATTTGCAAAGAAAACGAGAAGGGAATATCACTTAGGACAAATACACCCTGCTAAAGCATGAGAGAGTTAAGGGGTGGGTAAGGTGAGGCATAGAAAAATAGAAATAAGAAGAATATATAAACTATATTTAATAAAAAAAAGAGACAATTTTATTACCAAAAAAAGGTGGGACAGATTTAATTGAAAAATAATCATATTAAAGATAGAAATTTAGGTAGTTTTTATATATAAAAATATTATAAATTAAATATATATCATACTTATTTTTATTTAGACAAATAATTTCAAAACTAAAATTTTATATTTGTTATATACGAAATTATTCATTTAAGTAAATTATAAAAATTATTTAAAATTAAATAAAATAACATATATACTTTGTGATAATAAAAATATTTATGTTATTTTATATAATTATAATTTATCTTTTTATATTTTTTATGTATATACTCTTATTTTCTCATCATCTAAATATATATAAAAAAATTATAACTTTGCTTTTTAATTTTTTTTTCTCCGATTCCTTTCCTTGCATCCACACGAAAGCATGAGTCCAAAAGTAATAGTTATGAATCAAATCAACTCTAATTTATTTGACCTCCTTAAAGTTTGATTGATGCTGACCTGCAACAATCCTCTCCTAGTACTTACCTCTAGAATGTTTGCACCATCTTACGGACAGAGCCTGCAATTTGATTCAACCAACAGTTACTTCCCACCACCTTCCAATTTGTGTCTTTTCATGAGCTAAGTTCCTAACTTTGGTTTTAATATTAGTTGTCGGATTGAGAGCATTTTCATGAACTATATTTTTCAAAAATTTAAATTATTAGTAGAGAGATATGAATATTTTATATCTTTATAAGTTCTCTTGTATAAAATTTTTTTTGATTTTGAAGCATGGATAAGGATCAAATTTTAGATCTCTTGGTCATAGAGCCTTTGATATTATACTATGAATCATCTCTATTAAAATTTTAAATTTTTAGATAGAGACACATAAATAATTTTATATCTTAATAAGTATTTTACTAGGCCATAAGTTATAGTTTTTAACTGATAAAATAAATTATTTGGCATCTTATTTTTTATTTAGTTTTGTTACTTACATTTTGAATCACTTATCAATTTATTTTTTTAGTGATCAATCTAGTTTGCGGTATTGATTTTTTTATCAATGTCAAGGGAAGTGTGAAATAAAATAACACAATGAATTGGTGATATATTATTATTTCTTTTAATAAAACTATTGATGAAAGTGTAAGAGAGAATTAGATTTATAGACGATACAAAATGTAAAAACAAATAAAATTTTTGAGACCAATTTAGAAAGATAAATAAAGGACGTATTAACTCGTTCATTTAGAAATATTTTAAAAAAGTTTATTTTAGAGATATAATTATTTTTTATTAAAAAATTGTCTCAAATAAACCGTTTTAAAGATAAAGAATAAATATCCTTTTTAGTCGTAATATTTTAAAGTTGACATCAATTTGATCATAAAATAATTTTTTATATCAATTTGGTCCTAATATTTTGAATTTTAAAATTGACTTAGTCTTATATTGATGATTTGATGAAAGAGTTGATTTTAGGAAAATCTTGTTAGAGCTAATTGATGTCAAAATTCAAAGTGTTAGTATTAAATTGATATTAATTTTTTTTAGATCAAATTGGTATCAACTTCAAAATATTAGGACTAAATTGGTGTAAGAAAAATTTTAGCACCAAATTATGTTAATTTTAAAATATTAGGACTAAAAAGATTATTCACTCAAAGAGGAAATAGACTAATTTGAACACACGCTATGCACTATTTTAAGTTTTTTTGCAGCCATCAAAATTCGATCTAGCTCTTACTTAGACCTTGCCAAAATATATAAGGCATTCTCTTGGAACTAAAATATTACAACAAAGCTTTTTTTTCATGTTTTTCTTCATGAAATTCAATTCATAATATTTAGTAAAATATTCTTTACCTTTTCTTAAAATAAAACTTTTGAAATCATAATGATTGTGATTCAACGATGAGCAGCCAATGCCATTTGTCAATTTGTGAAATATACGTTTGCTTCCAAGGTCAGAATTCATGGGGAAAGAATCTCAGTGCATTAGGTAAAGGCAGGCTGTATTAGAGGAGAACGACTATGTCAATAACAACTCCATATTTTATCCATGTGGAGAAGTTGGTAACATATGATGCATTATGAATATTATATGAGGGTGTGTAGGTATTATCTATCTGTCTATATATAATTCTCCTCCCATCACCTTTTGTTGTCATTGGCAGAAGGTCTCTTAGCTTATTGCAACCTTCCTTGTAAACTTCTTGATTCTGAGAACAAATTAAGAGGCTTTAGACATGGCTTTAGCATTTGCAGCTCCTTTCTTGATTCTGTTGCTTGCTTCTCCCTCTGTATTTGCAACTGATTATACTGTTGGGGATAGTTCTGGATGGACCCTAGGGGTTAATTACGACAACTGGGCCTCTGGGAAAACATTCAAAGTTGGTGATACTCTCTGTAAGTCTGCTTTCTTCCTTAACTCTCAAAGTGCTTGACTTTGCTTTTAGTAATAATAATAAAGTTCGGATTTTGCTAACTGGGTAAGGAAGTAAAAATGGAAGGTTTTTAAGTTTTTCATGCATTTAATATCATTGAAAATTTAAAAATTTCACTTTTTCATAAAAATTTTTCACTTTTGTTTCCTTGATCAATACCTTTAATTAGCAAAAACTGTTAAGTGTTGGATGATTAAAATTTTTGCCAGAATAACATGCTATAATTTTTAACCTATGGATTAATGAATAATTTTTACTCCTCAGAGTAATTTAACCAACCTCCTTAAATAAATCTAAATAAATTCTGATAATAACTCTGACAAATAATTATAGTTTTGTAACATTACTCTTTTCTAATATAAAAGATAGTGTACATAAATTAGTGAAATGTTTGGGAGAAGAAAATAGCAGAAGAACTTAAGAAGGAAATTAAACTTCCAAATGAAATGCCTTCAATCATGGTAGGGTCGTACAGCCAGATGTTCTCGGATATAGTTTCAGATGCTTTTAATTTTATACTTTTTTCCTCCTTAGTATAATTCTTATACTCTGTTTTCTAAAGGCAAAAGCATTAATTGAAATTACACACTATGGGAGTCTTCTTTTGCCAGTTGAATTATCATATTGTACATGTGAAAGTGACAGTATTTTATGCCTTCTCATCGTCACAGAACACACAGTAATCAATGTTCTCAGTGCGTTTCCTTTTTGTTGTTTGTTGGTCTAAATTTGACTCACATGTCTACTTAAGTATATTGTATCGAAAAATTATCATGTTTTTCTATGAGGAAGTTTTCTTCGTTTAGGTAGATGTTACATCATTAAAATGATTGAGTGATAATAACGGTGAGACCCTTAAAAAAGTAAATGGTGATGATGTTTTGGGTAGAAAAAAAATTTCTTACTAGAGAAGGAATAGGAAAGAATTTCTGACTAGATATTTGCCAACTCCTTGTATGCTTCTTTACAGTCAACTTAAAAAATTTTCTTAATATAAAATTTTATTTACAATGGTCTGTGTTATAAAATATATAATATTTAAGAGCTATTTAATACATGTAAATAATATTTCAAATTACGAAAGTTTTTAGGCATTACCAATTAGGAGGATTTGACATGTATTCATGATTGAGACTTATTTTAGGAAACATATTAGAATATCTCTTAATTATTAATTGAAAAAAAAAGTGATACTCATCCTCAACCAACGTTTAAGAGTTATCTTAACGTGTTCCTTAAAATGAGTTTCATCCTTAACTACAAATAACACAACTCTTCTCTTGCTCTCAAGGAAGTTGACCAATTTGTTCTGTGTTGAAATCCAGTGTTCAACTACGACACCAGTACCCATCAATTGGATGATGTTGATCAAAGCGCCTACAAAAGCTGCAGTTCAAGCAACCCAACAAAGAACTACAAAGATGGAAAAACCAAAATTACATTGTCTAAAACAGGCAGCATGTACTTCATATGCCCCCAGGCAGGTCACTGCTCTGGAGGCATGAAGCTGCAAGTCAATGTTGTTGCTGCCAGTGGCACCCCACCAACCGCTCCAAGTGGTTCACCAACCAGCCCAGGTGGCTCACCTTCCACCCCATCAAGTCCATCTCCTCCTTCCCCAACAGGCAATAGTTCAGCACCTTCACCAAAGGCTAATGGGGCAGTCAGTGTTTCCAGTGGCATCAGCCACTTGTTGGGGTCTTTGTTTGTATCTGCAATCATTTTGGGTTTCATGTTCTAGGGAAGAGGCAGTGCTGTTGACCTTATTTAAGATGTTACTTCGGTTTGTTGGATTTGTGTGATTTTTATTTAATCTGAGATGTATATTTGATCTTGATATATCTCTCTCTTCAATAAAATGGCAGAGTTTAATTTTTATATAGTGATCTGTAAATTTTTTACATTATTAATTAATTATATGCTATTATGAATTAAATATTATATAACGAGTTTTTATATTAAAAATACAGTAAAATTAAATACCAAAAATTGTTCGACATTTTTCTTCCTATACCTGCCATGATGGTGATATAAGATGCATATAATCTGTTGGTTCATTTTGTTCTTCGGTTGGCAATAATTGAACTTGAAACAACTACCCACTCAAACAATAGTTCACTCCACGCCTCACGAATATTTTCATTTGACTTTAATCATCGATTTTATTTAATTTTTTTAAAATATTCTGTTTTTTAATTAAAGTAATAATTTAATATTTATATTTTATTCGTAATTATAATTGTATTTAAATTTATTATTATTAATTTAATAAATAATTAGTTTAATTTTTAAAATTTGATATCGATCATATTTTTAATTTAATAAGCTATTAAATATTACAATTATAATTATTTATAATTAATTTATTTAATATTATTATTTATAGTTAGTAAACTATTTTCTTTAAAATTTTATCAATGCAATAATTATCTAAATATTACAAGAATGAAAGGGTAAATTAAATATTGGTCATAATCAATTCATCCTTGAAGGGGTATGCTAGAGCGCCTTGATCAAAATACTATTAATAAGTTAGACTCATGAAATTGCCGATGAAACTAATCCCTTTTTTTGACGGGGAATGAAACTAATCCCTATTTAACCGTAGAAGTATTAAAATCATACAATCTCTGCATAAGAATTACTTTCTTGACATTTGATTGTATTCTTATCCTAAAATATTGAAATTGCTTATCACGTTAAGCCACTGTTTGTGAACTGTCATATAGGTCTAGTATATGAATAAAGAGAGACCTTCTAAATTTAAAATGGCATTAGACAGCTGGATCAATTATATAGTAGGTAGGTCGTGATTAGTTGTGGACTCCAATCAGGTAATGGCTCTAATTAATTAATATTTGAGTAAGATAATATATTGGGTTTTCGTCAACATGGATGTGAAAGTATAACACGAGACTGGATTTTACGACGCAACAAGTCAATGTTCTCCTCTGTGCCACAAGTCTCACTTTTCTATACATCCTAGTTCATTTAATAAGAAATACAACTCATCCGCCAGCAAGTTGTAACTTAATTAACACCGGCATAAGTTTAGTTAAGCATATTCAAGATTGGCTGATGTTGAAGGTTTCATCGCCTATTAAAATGCCCACCTAAGTTATCTCCTTCACTTCTAAAGACAGGAGAGCATAATATAAGTATAGTGGTGAGAAGAATCCAAAATACAAATGGCGTTCTCTTAAGATATTGCTTTCCAAAACCCTACAACCTTAATCTCTAAATTGTCTATACCAAAATCCTATATAAAAACCCTTTTCTCTAAAATAGAGAATCTTATAGAATATTCCTATGCAATAGAAGATGCCCAGATAGGCAGTTCAATTCCTCATCTTCTTAGTTCCTATAATATTTTTAGAAGAGAAAAAGGCCCATTTAGGTAGTTTCATAGAAAACTTGTCTCAACTCTTCATCCCAGTGTAAAGGAGTATATCCAGACTGCTAAAATAGATGAATGCTCTCTTCAAGCCACTAGTGTTGAACAATATGTTAATCTGGAGATTAATTCTACTCTTATCAAGCTTGGCAAAGAGAAGGATATGTTAGCCTTCACCTTGGAGTTATTAGGCTACTCCTCTCTTTTCATGAAAGAAAAGAACTTCCTATTACTGCTAGAGTTAGCCTATTAGATGCCATCGTTCAGAATTTTGAGCATGCTACTATTGAAACTATTTTAACAAAGCTAAACACAGATAGTGTTGTTTTAACTATATTCCCCAACTTTAATGTTCATCTCAGAGACCTTAGTTTGTCTCCAAGATTCAAGGTATATGTCCAACTCGTAGGAGCTCCGAAAGATGGAATCAGCTCATCTATAGACCTCAAGATTATTGTTTTGATTTGCCTAGCCCAAAAGGCTTTAATGAAAATGCTTTGATGGTTCTTGCTAACTCAAACGATGAGACGCCTTTCATCCCTAAACAAATTCTCAAGAAGGAACTCTTCCATCATATGCTTGAATGGATAAGCAATTATGAGAACTTCAAAAAGAACAACACTCCTATTATAGCTATTGAAGCTACCTTTAGGAGATTTATCGATGGAACCATTAAAATCATTTTCAAGAAATCGGACGAAGAAGAATCCTCTAGTAGAAAACCTTCTGTCTTTCTCATAATGATGATCGCCCCTAGAGTTGCAAAAAAGAAATTACCAATTCATGCTATTGAACCAAATGGACAGATTATCTATTCAAATAAAATTGATGGC
Source organism: Pterocarpus santalinus (assembly GCA_031439595.1). NCBI lineage: Eukaryota > Viridiplantae > Streptophyta > Magnoliopsida > Fabales > Fabaceae > Pterocarpus > Pterocarpus santalinus. The sequence goes on along the minus strand of CM062526.1, from coordinate 8,849,074 downwards.
CATTTTCTATGGGATACTCCCAGATTAGGAATGCGTGAACCAAATTGCAATTGCGATTCATGGTTCTATGCCATCCCAGAAAGTGATTTATGGTGCAGGGTATGCACAGGAGCTTGTAAGAAGCATCTTGCAAACTCCTGCAAGCCTCCTCTTAAACCTCAAAGAAAGTTTGATCCAGATAGCAGTTCTTGGGTTGGGATTCAAAAAAGGAGAGGAGCCTTGCCAATTTATAAAGAAGCTCTTAAGATACTTCGGCGAGAAGGATATCTACCTCCACCTGAAGATCCTAATATCATTACATGGCCACCACCACAAAATGGTTCAAATTCCTTTTCCTGTAAAGGCCTAATACCAGTACCTTCCATTCCACTAGTATTAGAAATTCCATGCATGATGTTTGCTTCCTCTTTAGCCACCTATGGGATTGAATTTCTGGCCCTAGAAAGGAAAACAAATCGTACCATTCAAACATAGACAAAGCCACTTATCCAACCTATTGAAGTCCAACCAAATGGAAAGTTAAAACCTCTGATTCAAACTGAAGAAATCCTCAATTGGCAAATAGAGAACTCCCTAGCTCAAAATGGTCTGCTGATGAAAAACAATTAGAAGGTTGATAGCCTCATACTTGCTGTAGAACAAAGGTTGGGAGTAATATCCAAAAAATTACAAAAATACTATAAGAAGACAAAAACCAAAATAGAAGTCTTGGAAATGGAGATCCAACAACTTCCTATTCGAAATATCCATGGTCAGGCTTTTGACCAATGAGAAAAGGAATTACAAAAACTCAACCAGCACATTAAAGAACTTTATAAATACATTAAGAGTTTTCAAAAGTAATCAGAGTTAGATCCACTTTTCACTCCACCACCTAAAATATTTCCCAGTTTGTCACCATCCTCATAACTACATAAACCTCCACCTTTATTGCCACCTATCCAACCACCAAAAATAACATTTTGTAAAGAAAGATCTAGATCCTTTAGAGAAAAGCAAAAAAGGAAAGAGGTAGTTGAGTTAGCCTATATCTTTCTAGAACCATCTTCAAAAAAGACCTAAACCTCATATGTTAATCTAGACATGGTGCTTTTGTCACAGGCCATGATAGCCTCACAAACTTGTCAGGAATGGTTAGATGATGATAATCAGAGTGTCCAAGCCTCTATGGAAACTCCTAACGAAGAAAAATATATTGATATCACTAGGATTTTGATGGCCACATTCATAGAGACAGAGACAACTAGAGTTCTAGGATCACTGTCCTTGAATTCTTAGAAAATCAACACTCCTCCCCCTTCTGGAAGACCACTATTCACTATAAATGATATTCCTCCGTACCAATGGAGAAAGAGATTCTTGGATTTCAAGGCATGGATGGATGCTAACATACTTGCATCAAACGCTAATCAATACAGAGTTATTGAAGAATTTTGTGCCCATATGACTTGGTGTCCTTAAAGAATGGTATTGTAGTCTTTGCCTAGTAAGATAAGATGAGATGCGCAACTAGATAGCATTGATACTGCTATTGTAGCACTCCACCATGAGTTTCTCGGCGATCAAAGTCTTGTCCAGAAGGAGATTCAGAAGGAATATTTTGGCATGAAGTGTTGTTTTTTGTAGAAGCCTAACTTAGAGCGCCATTTCAAAAGAATGGCGCAAAGATTCTATTAACTAGATGGCTATAATAATCCTGATCTTAAGAACACTTATGTCTATTCTCTTCTTAAAGAACTCTAGGCAAAAATGTATAGGATGACTACTACCATGCAAAGAGATGCTGTAAGTATGACTCTTGAAGAAATCTATTAGACTTGCCTAGTTGCATTGGACAAATTATGTAGTCAGCAAGTCCTCTTCAAAAATATTCTCAAAGACAGAAGACAATATACCAAGGCATATAAAAAGAATTACCTTGAAATAAAATACAAAGGGAAGAATTGCAGTTGCCACTACGAGCCATATGCCAAGAAGAAGAACAAAGTCTTTATAAACAAAAAAGGAAAAAGGAAGAAAATCAAATTCTTCAAAAGGAAACCTTACCAAGGGAAAGATAGCAAGAGGTGTTTTATTTGTAAGAAAAAAGGACATTTCTCGAAAAATTGTCCTAATAAAGAGGAAAAGGCTTCTAAGCTAATCCGTTCTCTTGATCTGGCAAAAGATGAAGACATTTGGTATGATGAACAAGACCAACTTGATGGTGCCATTATGTTTAGGCTTGAATACACAGGTTCCAGCTGTAGCAATGAATCAGATATATCTCATTTTGAGGAATATTTTCCTGTCATGCAAGTAGAAGAAATTTCTAATGCCTCAAATCTAGAAATTGGCTCACTTAATCCAATTCCACCATTACCTAACATAGAAGTTGACAACCTCCCTTCCAAATGTGATGTGCCAATCAAAGTTATTGCATTTATGGACATAAGTGCATAAAAAACTTTGATGAATCCTGCTATTCTCCCATCTGTAGCATGGGAATCTAGTGTACACCTTTTCAAAGGAACAAGTGAAAGACTTTTTGAATAGATCTAATGAGCAAACACAAAATTGGCATCAAATTTTTCCTAGAATATAATATCTAGACCAAAGTCACTAGAACCGACCTGCCCAATAAACACATTGTCATAGGCATGGATGTTTATACTCAAAATGACAGACTTCATATCCTCTTTCAATGCATCAAATTTAAAATGAAGTTTAAGTCTTATTCTATCATTACAAAATTATTTGCTCTCATGGATGCACTACTGAGATATGAAGAAATAAGGGACAAACTTTTCAAGATAAGTGTTGATAGTCATAATCTTTTTGAACATCCTTGAACCCTTTGGAAGAATGAATTTTTTTGTTTTTGTAGAACTGTCAGTCAAGCTAAATAAATATATAAATCCAAGTAAAGCAGTTCACTTAGGGATGTCACCATTTGATAAGGCAGCTACATTTGAACAATGCCAGTAGTTGTTAAAAGAGGGATTGATTAAACCAACCAAATCTGATTGGGCATACCAGACTTTATATGTGAATAAGAAATTCGAGCAATTTTAAGGGAAAAAAAGAGTTGTCATTGATTACCGCCCATCAAATCAATTCATCAAAGATGATAAGTTCATTCTTCCAAAAATCTATTCTCTCTATTTATACATTCGGAATGCTCACATCTTTTTCAAGATTGATTTAAAGTTAGCATTTTGGCAATTGGGCATTGACCTAAAAGATAAGTTAAAAACAACATTCTATATCCCCAATGCCCACTATCAATGGACTGTCCTCCTTTTTGGACTCAAGGTAACTCCATGACTATTCCAAAGGCAATAATTAGAGTTTTTAAATCACTCCTTGACAATGCCCTCATCTACATTGATGACATACTCTTCTTCTCACCAGATGAAGACAGTCACATACAACTCTTAGAAAAGTTCTATCAGATTTGTGATAAATATAGAGTAATGCTCTCATCAAGGAAGTCTTAGATTGGAACCATAAAATAGATTTTCTAGGCATGTATTTCACTTAAGAAAATATGTCCCTTAATCACACATTGCTGAAAAATTTCCCAAATTCCCTAATGAGAATATGTCCGTAAAATAGATCCAACAATTCCTAGTAATCCTAAACTACATAAGGGATTTCATTTCATATATCTCCAAGCACACTACCAAGTTGTCCAAAGTCCTCAAAAAGAATGCCCCTCAATGGGGATCAAAGCAAACTGAAGCTATAAAATTTCTGAGGCAAATAGCCAAGAATCCACCTCCTCTAATGATGCCAGGAGAAGATAAAATCATTCTACAGATAAATGCCAGTGACCAATATTAGGGAGCAATTCTAATTGAAGAAATTGAAGGACAAAAGTTCTATTGTGGGCATGCTATTGGTTAATTCAAACCTGCAAAACTCTATTACCACATCATATATAAAGAAACTCTGGCAATCAAATACAGAGTCCAAAAATTTGATTTTCATCTTAAAGCATATAAGTTTGAAGTGCATCTCGACAATTTCGCTTTGCCAAAGCTTCTTGAGTTTAGGAATAAGGTCCTATCGATTCCTCAAATTCTTAGAATAAAAGAATGGTTCTCAAGATATGATTTCTTTGTAAAATATATAAAATGATCCTAGAATCTCATTTCAAACTTTCTCTCCAGATCAAACCAAGTCTAAACCAAACATATCATCGTTATTTTCGCCAAACATTGCTATTCTTTAATCATGATGAACACTTATCCATCCACCTCTTCTGAAGAAAGTAAAGACCCAAAGAGCTTATCCTCCTAAAATCCTTCCTAGTGTCATTCTCACTCCTAAGTACCCCTATGACTTTGCAAAATCACATATGTTTCATTAATTACCTAGCCACCTCTCTTCAATAACATCACCTTACTCCTTGACCAACTTGGTTTGACCCAACAACTCTTTATCTCACCATATTCACTATTTTTATGGGAACAACCTTCATAAAATCTGATATGTGATACCTGTTGCAGGTTTCCTTATTATACTTTTACGCCATCTTCTATCCTACTTTCAAATTGAGACAATTTCTTGCAAAACCAGATAGCGACAATTCACTTCTTTGGAACATCCTATAGTGGTTTGCTCCCATCAATTAGTGGATTAAAGAAATTGATCAAGAATTGTCCAAATTTAATATTTGGAAATTGTTTGAAACTAGATTAATGATTTCATTTCAATTTTTATTGTCCACTATCCTTATTTCCAACATCCATAAAATAAACTCCTCTGGAGACAAAACCATGCAAGATTGTATAGGTCTTTCTAAGTTTGAAGACTTTTGTTTAAGATAACCAACATCCTTTCTACAAGGAAAATCTGATGATCCACCTTTGTGAAATTAATGGCACAAATATCAAGATATCAATGATAAACTCCATTTGTGCTAAGGTCAAGCCTCTAGAAATTATTTGTCTGCCAAGAACAAAAATAAAGATAGAAGTCACTCATACAAATGTAGCTCTAGCAGAGAAGAATAGGTAGGGCCAGACCAGTAGAAGTTATGGCAAGGACTCGATGCAAGGTCTTATCATGTAAGATTCCTAACACCCAAATGAAGATATAGACAAGATAGACATCGAGGCTAAGCTACTTGAGATAGAGTTAAGATAGTAAAGAAAAAGAGAAAGCAGGGAGGAAAATGCCAACCTATCACCTAGTCATGAGCCTTTTTATATATCCCATAAGTGGTAAAAGGTATTAGAAGCCATGTGAAGTACAAAGACTAGCAAAAAGAAAAGATACAAAAAAAAGACTAGACTTCATGACAAATAATGTAAAAAGACTTAGTCAAGTATTTAGACTTTGTCATCTTGTACTAATATGAGAAATGTTTTTTGTACCATTGGAGTAGATAGACACCTTGGACACCTAGAGATAGAAAGGAGAAAAAAAAATTGTAAAAGAAAGTGAAAAGAGTGAATTGATGGAGAGAAAAAAAGCTGAGAGAGGGTGTTGGGGTGTTGGGATTTTGGGTATGTACAAATAACATAACCCTACTAATATTATGACGTAGCTAAGTCAAAAAGTCTAAGTGGCTATAATCCGTAGCCCTATGACAAATCTATGTAAGATAGATATAAAAGGATAAGCTTCTCAGTTGTAAAGATCATTGAAGCCTAAAATAATATCATCAATGTGTTTCTATAACCATAAGTCTCTAAACTTTCTCCTTTTTCCTGATAGTTCTAACCCTCTTACTTTCAATATGTTCCTGTATATCTAATTAAAAAAAGGAAATAACAAGGCTATGAAAGATACAGAATATGCTCTACTTGCTTCTGTGAGAGAAACTCGTGCATCATAAATGTATCTAACTAATGATTCAATATTTCTAGTCCTTCTTATTTTTTATACATGATCCTTATAAGTAACTGTGGCTAGATAAGTAGACAATCTTGATGATGCTGAAATACTCATCTTGCCAAAATAAGGATTGTATGTTAAAGATAGGGAGGCTCCCATATTTATTGCCACTCTCGTTTTGGTGGCTTTTATTTGTTTTCTCTAAAATATCCTCCTTCTTTTATTTTAGTAAATAATAGTATAATATCAATAATTTATTATCATTCAAAATTTCATCTTAATTTATTATTATTATTATTTTAATTAAAAATTAATTAATTTATTTAAAAATCTTTAATATTGACCTAATTTTTCAATTTATATATGGACAATGGCTATTACAAGATACTTAATTTATTTAAAATAATTATGTACATCAAAATCTTGAATTTTTTTTTTTAATTTCTTGATACAATAATCATTGAAATAATATAGGGACGACTTTTTTTTTTAAAAAAATAAGAACAAAAAATTAGTAATAATAAAGACATTGTCTTGACCCAACAGAGGCCATGACTGGCATTTAGGGAACACTATTGCTCAGCAAGCCTGCCCAAGAATTTTCTACAAAATAGGCAGAGTTTTCCCCAAAATCAAGCATTCCACAAAGCACAAAAAGTTCCTATTAAAGACCAGAAATATACAATCCAACTACCAAATTAGAATATCAACAATACTCCAAAACACAAACTCGAGAATAACAAGCATTTTCAGAATGCTCTCCAAGCTCAAAATATGCAAGACCCACATAAGCGAATATTGATATGCTTTTCAAACCTAAATCTATTACAAATATATATATGGGTGAGGATCCACTTACTCCAAGAATAAGTTTATACACTTACTCCATTGAATAATTTTTTATAGACGTTGAATTTTATAAATCCAACCATTGAATCATGTGAAATTATCTTAATGATCAAGCTTACCAAATTTCAGAAAAGATGGACACCAATAGGTAGATAATCTAGTAATAGGCTTTTCTTGTATTTTCAAAACTATATTATATGTCAAAATAAAGTTGTATGATGAAGTATCAAATCATTTTTAAATTTTGTGAAATTTTGTACATCTGATCTACTTAATGGGAAGTTTCAATTCAATGGTTGGATTGATAAAATTCAATATTTATAAAAAGTTATTCATTGGTGTAAGTATGTAAAAACTTACTCTTGGAGTAAGTGGATCCCCAGTTTATATATATATATATATATATATATATATATATATATATATATATATATCCAAACCCTGCTTATGGAGCATGACTAAAATATTTAGACATAAGTTCTCAACTATACATAGGTCAAAATATAGTGACAACTGGAAGGCCCACATGGATCACTATGTCAAGCTCGTGGAGCTTCTATACCTTTAATTATCACTCATAGACCGTACCTAACTCTGAAATAGAGGAAGAATGAAGAGTGAGTCAAACAAACTCAGTGAGAGATAATATATTTATAACAAGAAATGAGACAAATGCAAGCACAAGCTTTTCTCAAAATAAATATATTTGATAGAATAATAGTTCCAACTTAAGATTTATGTTCTAAATCAATCGAATGCGTTAAACTACAATATGGTAAAGCGGGAAATAAATGGAAATTGTAATAGAAATTCATCTCTATCATATGAAAACAAAAAAATTTGGTAAATAAGTACATAGGCTCCAAAACTCATTTTAAATATGTGATTAAAACTAGTTTTCAAAAAAAAAAAATCTGATGATCAGTAGTCTTGTTTATAGAGTTATAACAGAAAGAATAAATACGTTTCACCAACAGGTGTCCCCAAAGAATCAACGAGAACAAATATCTCACCAATGATCCTAAGCCGAAGGTGTGGCCATCACACTAAAGCCAAAACGTGTGGCCATCACAGCAGATTAACAACACCCCTGCTAGCTGGATTGGCCAAACCAAGGTGCACCAAGGGCTAACGTCTACTATCGTTAGCATATAGTTTTGTTATAGATCCTTCCCATAAGGAAAATCATTTACTCAAAATTTCAAATAGAGTTCATAAATAGCCTTATTCTAGAAATCAAGATCACCAAATCACCAAATTCTCAAACTCCTATAATATTAGAATCCAATATAGTTCTCAAGCACATCCAATTTTACTATCTAAAGTACCAACTCCAAATCTTTTCAATCATGCCAATAATTTTAAACTTGGAAATAGTTGACCAAAATCAATTTCAAAACCTTTAAATAATTAGATTTCAAACATCCATTGATAAGCATACATAAAATCATGACACTAAATAGGAGCATTAGAGAGCAAAATTTTCAAAATACTTGTCCCACCTGCAGAAGTACAGAATTAGATAATATAATAATAATATAAGCATCTTTCAATGTTCGGTTCAAAAACAAATAGCTGTCAAAACATATATTTAGGAAAATAAGCACAGAAAACAAGTTATAAATATACTATCACTCACAGACTAAACCAAGAAATGATGGTAAGAGATTATGGCATCTTGGAGCCTCGGTCACTGCCCAAGGGAATCTAGTACCAAAAATGTCACCATTACCATGTCAATTAGCCTCTAGAGCCAGGAATTAACCTAAGATACCTCATAACACAAAACCCCCCAATTTCCTTATTCTAGGGTTCCACCAACTTACCCCAAAATTAAAATCTACGAAGCACAAGTAACTAACTAAGATATATATAGTGCTAGTAAGTAGTACTAAATTAGTTTAGAAAGATTAATTCACTTGTGAGTTTATTTAAATTTCTACAATTAATGAGAAGAGCAACCCATAACTATCATATTCCAAAGAAAGGAGCAAAACATGAGGGAGGAACCCTTACAACAAAAGGGTTTAGAAGAAGCAAAGCAGCTCCTAGCCACAAAAAGAAAATGAAATTGGATCGATGAAGGGTGCCACGAAGAGAGGAAGATGCGATGGAGGGACGGAGGCAAGTAGAACCATTGCAGAGATCGCATCATGGCGAAGAAAGAGGAAGAACCACGACAGAGAGAGACAAGTTAGATAGGGATGGCGGCATAAGAGAGAGCGCCACGGAGAGGATGAGACAGAGAGGGAAAGACGAGATAGAGAGGGAGAGAGTGAGGCGGTAAAATTGTGAAAGAAAGTGATAAATGATCAGCCAAAAAAAAATGTGGCTGGGATAAGATAAAAGGAGGGGATTGGGGTGTTCCCCTCTCAAGTGGGTGCTGGGTGGTCTTTCTTCCTTTATTTTTTTTTTTCCTTCCTTATTTTAAATCAAACATCCCTAATTAGTTAATTTAAATGCAATTCCTCCTTTACTATAAAAATCAAGGTAACTAGAGAAAATACCCACGAAACTCAAACTTATGAGAATCTTTAAAGTTCCCATTACCAACATTTTAATTTAAAACAAGGTATTATATTCTCCTCCTCCTAAAAAATTCAGTTCCTAAATTTTGAAAGACAACTTATATATAATATCAAACAAGTTCAAATGCAACCATCTATAAGGACAACTATGTTTAACTTTGCAAAAAACTGAATTTGAACTTAATTCACATATCAACAAAACCATATCATAAATTAGAATAGAACAACTCTATGGGGATAGAAAATTCTGCGCGGTTGTACCTTGGCATAATCACAAAAATGCTAACATAGGTTGACATGATAAGCATAACCGCTCACATTATGAAGACAGGAAGTCAAAATCATATTAAGGTTGACAAGACCCAAGAATAGAAAGTATATTCCTAATCCCAAGTAGCAGCAAAAATACAGGTTGACATTCAATTCACCTATATGTGATCACAGGAAAAATAATATATGACTGAACAATCCATAAAAAGAAATTTAGATCGTGAGCTTGCATCAAGAATTGCAAAATGTTCAAGCGAAATCCAACCTCCAATTGGGGCAGAGGCAATACTTAAGAATCTACTCACGCAGAGTACTTGAATGCAAAGTGCTACAAAGGAATGAATGCATCAGATCATTACTTAGATGAAAAAAATCCACCACCCAATAAATAACGACATTCAAACATAACAAAAAGGACTCAAGGAAACTATCAATTCTGACATCTTGGATCTAGCAAAAGAATTGTTTATCCAATGAGGAAATGGGAAATTGATCAAAAATAAGAAATAGAACGATAATATAAGCAACAATATAAATGTGGTAGAATTCTTCAAACCCAAATACAAATTGTCAGAACAGAAACACTGAGCTAAAGCCCAACTACATTCTAGATTCAAGAACATGTAGGTCTTTTACTTATCGATTCAATTCACACAAAATAAAACCTGGTCCTGCTTTTTATGTCTCTAATTTAATTTTACTTCCTTTCAGCCATTATTAAAGGAGCATAACTACTAGACTCTTCCAATAACCCTGCATACCATATTTAACCACAATAAATTTCCCCTAATAGTAATGATAAGTAACATAATTGACAATAGAACCATAAATAATTCATAGAATAATTAGATACCTATGTAATTTACAAAAGATGAATCACGAGGCAAATGTAAAGATGTATTTGCATGCAACACCATAAAAGATTTATGCCAACGTAACACTTGCTAAATGCTAGAATGTACATGTATCCACAAATGCACTTTTTAACTTATTCATCAAAACTAATAGATGCTGTCCATATTCCTAACAATTTTTTTCCAGGTTTAATTAGACCTTCATGCTAAAAAGGGTCTAAATCTTGAAAACTAATGTAAAGCTATTGCTAAACTCTTGGGCACACATTAACCAAAATTAAGATTAGTTCAAAGCATCAAAAGAAACTAGTTTAACCATAAGGAAATAGCAAGTGTTTATGTACTCCGAACACGACCGAGCCATAAATAAAGAAGCGTAGTGACTTAGCTTGCTCAATTTAAGCTTAAGTGCCTGTTTTGAGTATTCTCTGTATAGCTCCTAGCAAGATCGCTGCGTACATCATTCATCTACTCTCTACTGTTTGAGAATCATCAAGAGTCACAAAATAACATGAAGAGTTTCTACTATATAAACTAGATTTATTACTTACAACAGACATGCAAATTTGGCATGCTCAACTTACGTTGAGATTGAAAACATAACTGGGGCCAATGACATACCAATAAGAGTCCCTTACCTGGGCATTACATTGGCCCAATCACCACATTATCATCATGATATAGTTGTCAAAACAGAATACATATAGGCATTGACTGCCCTCGTATTAGATTTTTTTTTTTTGTTACATAATAAACTAAAAGCCATTAAATAGACAGGACTTATTATTCCTAGAAACATAGTGTAAACATTCACATCTTTGCACCTACTAGTCATATTCACTATACTGATAATCAATAGTTCTAATATCTTTAGAAGGTCATAAGCATCTTTATAAGGTTGTGAATTATATTCCCTAACTACTGTCCAACAGTTTCAAATTCGAAACCCTTAACATATGGTGAGAATTGCATGCCTATATCATGTCAGCTTTAAAATTTTAATAAAACCAATGTTAGGCAATTAATATCCTCTAAATATGCATCATATCAATTTAAAATTATCATTGTAAAGTCTCAACCAAGTGTATACCACTACTATTTTCCCAATTTAGAATTTCAGTTTATCTCACAGTTTAGGAGTTCCTACTTGACTTGCCTAAATGTGGAAAGATTAAACCAGGTTATCTCAATGTCTTTATTGTTATGATTATGATTATTATTATTTTTACCTAACAAACATCAGTTATAGCCCAGAATATAAAGGGGGAAAATTTTGCATATACGTAGGAAAACATTCAATTCTATTTCCCACTTAGTAAAACCTAGCACAAATTCAAGACTGAGCAGGTTATCTTCATTTTAGCTATATTAGTCTTATATTCCTTATATGGGTAGACATAGCTTTATTTCTACACTAGCCATTAGTTGTGTTGGCATCATCATGCAAATGAAACAACTACGGTCATCATTTTAGACTTCTACTCCAAGACTCAACATAAAATTTGTACCCATAGATGCTAATTTGAAAGCTTAGGCACAAACTACCATTCAAACTAATAAAACTCTCCAACTAACCATGATACTAGCCACTAGGAGCATTATAGGACCTGTGTATAGCCATAATAAAATCCGTTTCCTCTCCTCTTTAGAATCAAGGCCAAAGCAGAACTCACCAGCTGTGAAGTGATTATCTTACTTGCTCATTCAATAACCAAAACTAAGGTTCAATGACCATTACACAAAATTAGCCAACCTGAACTGGAGTTTCCAATTTTATAATTAACGTGTTTGAGCATCTAAATAATTGATTTGAAGTATCCAAAACTATCACTTATCACATAGTGTTGGAACTACTCACTCCCTAGAAGGATGCAAGGACAGAATAGCAAATCAAGATGAAAAGGACAACCTGAGGCTATGATACGAAACATAAAAAAGGAAGCAGGGATTTCCAAAATGTAACATAGACAAAGCACATAGTAACCAAGGCACAAAGGGCGAGGACAATGTTCCTATAGACCTCCGATAGTGCCTCAATCTGTGAAAATGCACACGCTTCCACTTGCACAATTGAGATCCTACCAAAGAGTACTTTCTTTATTAACCATAGGAAAACCTAGAGCTCTGATACCACTTTTGTTACGACCTAATCGAGGCCATGATTAACACTTAGGGAATACTATTCTCCAGCAAGCCTACCCAAGAATTTTCTACGAAACAGGCATAGTTTCCCCTAAACTTAGGCATTCCCCAAAGCAAAAAAGTTCTTATTACAGGCCAGAAATATACAATCCAACCATCGAACTAGAATATCAACAATACTCCAAAACATAAACTTGAGAACAATAAGCATTTTCATAATACTCTCCAAGCTCAAAACATGCAAAACCCACATAAGCGAATACTGATACATGTTTCAAGACTAAATCTATTACAAATATATAGATTACAGTGGGAGCCAGACCTTGCTTGTGGATCATGGAGCATGACTAAAATATTTGTAGATAAGTACTCAGTTGTACATAGGCCAAAATACAGTGACAACCAGAAGACCCACACGGATCACTGTGTTGAGCTCACGGAGCTTCTATACCTTTAATTATTAAGACAAACCACTCGCAGGTTGTACCTAACTTTGAAATAGAGGAAGTGTGAGGAGTGAGTCAAATAGACTCAATGGGAGATAATATGCTTATAACAGGGAATGGAACAAGTGCAAACAAGAGCTTTTCTCAAAAAAAATATATTTGATAGAACAATACTTCTATATATATATATATATATATATATATATATATATATATATCAGATGTGTTAAACTAAAATATGATAAAGTGGGAAATAAACAGAAATTGTAATAGAAATTCATCGCTAACATATGAATACAAAAAAATTTTGGTAAATAAGTGCATAAGCGCCAAAACTCATTTTAAATACATGATTAAAGCTAGTTTCCAAAAAAAAAAAATTCGAAGTTCATAGTGAAAGGCCATGATTACAAAGTAGAACAGAATAGACATATCTCACCAATGAGCATCTCCGAAGGATCAATGAGAACAAATATTTCACCAATGGTCCTATGCCAAAGGATCGATAAACAAAGCCGAACATGTGGCCATCACGCCGGGCTAGCAACACACGTACTAGCTGGGTTGGCCAAATCAAGGTGCACCTAGGGCTAATATCTACTGTCATTAGCATACAATTATATTATAGATCCTTCTCGTAAGAAAAATCATTTACTCAATTTCAAATAGAGTTCATAAATAACTTTGTGCTAGAAATCAAGATCACTAGATTCTCAAACTTTTACAATATTAGAATTCAATATAGTTCTCAAACATATCTGTAACACCCTACTAATTTGATGTTATATTTAATTCATAGCATGAAATTAGGTAGTCCGTGTTACCGTGTTAACATTCTGTTTATTTTTCGTGATTAGTATCACTAAACAGTTGAAACGGCGTGCTGTTGTATGATGAACGTGAGTAGCCGTATAAAACGTAACATAGTCTAATATAACATAACAGAAAAGATACGAATAAGTGATATAGTATCAACTGTATACGTAGATATGTAGGTTGGAAGCCAAGGCTTCAGTTTATACATATATATATTAACAGCAGATGAAATAAAGGAACAGCAAGATTCCTATTGCTACAAAGCAGAGGCAGAAATAGTAGGAGCAAACTATGTCCAACGAGTACAACTCGGAGTCATAGTGAAGCTGCAGGTCTGGGATCTCAGTGAAAGGAGTGGCCGTTGAGCCCTTCGCTAGCGTTTGAGAATGATGTGGAAATACAACACGGGGTGAGAATTTCAAGAAATTCTCAGTAGGGTTCATGTATGGCATTCTTCTGACATCACATTCATTCCCAGTTGCCTCGGTTTTTGTTTAATTAGAAAAGCACGAGTGTGAACTAGGCTATCCATTTTAATGAGTTTAAGGAAAAGTCTAGTCCGAGGTAAGGTTCAGTTTTACTTTAGTTGGCATAAGAAACAGAACATATTATTGATAATGATTCACAGGATAATAAACAGTATAAATGAACAAATGGCAGTAAATAAACATGATAAATAACTGGAAATATCTTAACATAACCATTTCATATAATCATGCATTCATGTAATCATGCATGTTCATTCTTGATTCTTTCTTCACAAGTTTTTCCATTACTTTTCATCATTTTCCATCTCTTGGTCCCTTGGGAGTTCTTGGCCATTTAGACTCCTGGGTAATAGTCTGCTTATCAGGATCGAGCTCGTTCCTATATAGGAATGCCGGGTTTACTTTCCCCGACCTTCCCACACTTATCCGGGGCTGGCCCAAGTAGCATGAAACTTCCATAGTAACATAATTCTTATCATAACTTTCATAACTTTCCTTGAAATGCATATGCATTAACATGCAATTCATAACTTGTGCATGGGTTCTATCAAAATTTCAGCAGCATAACGAAACGTGTCCGCTTCCCTATGAATAGTGCCAGCATACCAGGACATTTATACAATTTGCAATTTCAGTATAGAGCAGCAATTATGCATATGCATTCATAGACTTATTCATTAGTTTCAACAAGCATCAATAGAGCTTTTAGCTCATTCTACCTCATTCTGCCCGGTTATGGTATATCCCACCTTTATTTCAATGTAACTCATTTGAACCTAATTTTTGGATATGCTGTAGCCTTATGTGTCTAGTTTCTATCCTTTTTGGTCCCATCTAATTTTGATATCTACAACTCAAGATATCCAGATTTTATCCCAGCCTGCCCAATGGCCAGCCAGAATCAGGCAACTAAAAGTAAAAATCCACTAAAAATCAAAAACTGACTCAAATTACACGAAATTGGACTCATATCAAAGCTAACGGGTTAAAGTTTCATTCCATTTGACTTAGTAGGGCTCGAATTACAAGCCCAAATTCTGACCTTGCTAAATTGCCCTGTTCTGGCCCGGTTTGGATATAGGGAAACTTTATTGGATCACCGAGAGCAAACTGGGACCTTATCTAATTTTGAAATTTTTATGGGACATTTTTCTATGTGCAAGCTTTCTAACAAAGTTGGTTCCACTCATTTTCAAGTAGTATAGGGCGAGTTCTACCTTGAACAACCCAGTCTGCCCAGAACTAGAGTCAAAACCCTAGGTCAAAATTCGAAAAACCATATCTCTCTCATTTCTAATCCAAAAGCCTTATATGATATATCTATGGAAAGCCCTAGATATCTAGTTTCATATAAAAATGGTTCCACCCAATTTAATCGGCTATAGGCAGAGCCGTACACTCCGTCGTACGGACTGCCGAGGGTTTTTGGTTCTTCAGCCCCTCAGCTCTTCTTATTTCTATTCTTTCTTGCTTCAAATTCGATTTTAACCAAACAAACAGCCCAAAACCAATCACATACCATCATAATCATTCATTTAACACATCAAAAATCATGAAAATAATCCAAACTCAGCTAGCCAAGACCACAGAACTGAAGCAAGAATCAAAACTCCTACCTTTGTTCCAAGTGATTTTGCTGGAATTTGAAGGCTTGGATGAGCAAGGCTTGAATTGGCTTGATGTTGGGTGGAGTTTTTATGTGTGAAGAAGAGAGAAAGAGAGCTGAATGAGAGGAGAGAAAAGTGGCGCAAGAAGTGGTCTGAATGGGTGTTAAAGGAGCTGAAAAATTTGATTGCTTTGGGTGGTTTTGCTTGAATTTGATTGGCTTAAAATGCTTGGCTGAATTTCAGCCAAGCTTCTTCATGGAGTGTGGCCTTTATTGCACCACTTTAGGTGATAAGTGGCTGAGCTATCAGCTACTCAAAATAGGGTTTTAGAGCTTGTAATTCTATTGGTTCAGTTCCGACAGTTTAAAATATCATAATGTTACTGATTTCTTTTAAATTGGTAAATCAGTTTTCAATAAAAATTTTTATGAAATCTCTTATACTCTAACTTAATTCGCTCTTATCTAAACTCAAGTAATTACTAATCAATTGAGTCTAAATAATTGTTTAACCAAATTTTAATTAATCTCAATTATTCAATAAAACCGAATAACTAGGCAAAAAACGGTGGATGTTACATTACCACCCTCCTTAAAAAAAAATTTTGTCCTCAAAATTTAGTACCTGAGAATAGTTCAGGATACTCTTTCTTCATATCTGATTTTAGCTCCCAAGTGTAGTTCTCCATATCTTCTTTTCCCCATGCTACCTTTACTAGCTGCACGGTCTTGTTCCGGAGTTGTCTGGTACTTCTATCTACGATCCGTGCTGGTTGTATGCAAAAGGTCAGGTTCTCTTTTAACTGTATTGATTCGGGTTCGAGGGAGTGCGTAGGGTCAGGTTGATACTTTCTCAGTTGGGAGACATGAAAAACATCATAGAGGTTTGATAGATGTGGGGGCAAAGCGACTCGGTATGCAACTGATCCGATTGGCTTCAGGATTTGAAAGGGACCAATGAAGTGAGAATTTAGTTTCCTGGCTTTGATTGCTCTACCAATCCCTATTGTAGGAGTAACCTTCAGAAATACGTGGTCTCCTTCTTGAAATTCCAGAGGTTTCCTCCTGGTGTCCGCGTAACTCTTCCGGCGGCTTTGAGCAGCAAGCATTTTGCTCCGTATTTTCTTGATCTGCTCGTTGGTCTGCTCGACTAAATCAGGCCCCAATAGAGTTGATTCTCCTGTCTCATACCAGCACAGGGGAGATTGGCACTTTCATCCGTACAATGCTTCGTAAGGAGCCATGCCGATGCTAGCGTGATAGCTATTGTTGTATGCGAACTCGGCCAACGATAAGTATCGATCCCAATTTTCACGTCGCTCCAGTATATAAGCTTGTAGCATATCCTCCAAGGTTTGAATTGTCCTTTCAGTTTGACCATCTGTTTGTGGGTGATATGCAGTGCTTAGACACAGCTTCGCACCAAACGCCTTCTGTAAAGCTCCCCAAAATTGTGAGGTAAATCTCGGGTCTCGATCAGAGACAATAGTTGAAGGGATCCCATGCAACCTTATAATCTCTTGAATGTACAGTTGAGCTAGTTTTTCCAGCGGATAATTTGCTCGAACGGGCAGGAAATGAGCAGACTTGGTTAATCTGTCCACAATGACCTATATAGCATCATATCCTGTTGATGTCCTTGGTAACCCCATTATAAAATCCATGGAGATACTCTCCCACTTCCACTCAGGGATTTCTAAGAGTTGTAACATCCCAGAAGGGTTCTGATGTTTTGCTTTCACTTTCTGACAGACCAAACACTTACCCACGAAGCTTGCTACATCTGACTTCATGCTCGGCCACCAAAACATTTTCTTGAGGTCTTGATACATCTTGGTTATGCTAGGATGTACGGCGAATTTGCCTCTATGTGCTTCTTCTAAGATTCTCTTTTGGAGATCATTCCTTTCAGGAACACATACTCTGTCGTGGCACCGCCAGATGCCCTCTTTATCTTGGGCAAAACCCGTTAATTTCCCTGATTGCACGAGACTAATTATATGCTAAAAGTTAGCATCCTGCTGCTGTGCTTGCCGAATCTAGTCCTTAAAGCTACTGGTTATCTTAATTTGGTGTAACTGAAGAGTACTAGAAGTTGTAAGAATTCCCAAATTAAGATTTCGGAAACTTTCAATACCTCTTTAATTATCATCCAAGCGACAGTCAATGATTTCCTGCTCAACGCATCTGCCATGATGTTTGCCTTACCCGGGTGGTATTTCAATTCAAATTCGTAGTCTTTAAGGAGCTCCATCCATCTCCGTTGCCTCATGTTTAATTCTTTCTAATCGAAGAGGTACTTCAAACTTTTATGATCAGAAAAGACCTCGAACTTCACTCCATATAGGTGATGTCTCCATATCTTCAGAGCAAATACTACTGCTGCTAATTCGAGGTCGTGAGTCGGGTAGTTCCTTTCGTGTGGCTTCAATTGCCTGGAGGCAGACGCGACCAACTTTCTGGTTTGCATTAACACGCACCCTAACCCTTGTTGAGAAGCATTGCAATAAACCTCAAATGGTCCCTGAGGGTTGGGTAAAGCTAACACTGGTGTCGTGGTCAATTTCCTCTTCAAATCCTGAAAACTTTGTTCGCACTCTGGCGTCCATTCAAATGGGACATTCTTTCTGGTTAACTTGGTCAAGGGCAAGGCTATTCGAGAAAAATCCTTAACGAGTCGCCTGTAATATCCTGCTAAGCCCAGAAAACTTCTGACTCAGAGACTGTGGTTGGCCTTTCCCAGTTTAGAACTGCTTCTACTTTGCTGGGTTCGACAAAAATTCCTCCAGAAGACACTACGTGGCCGAGAAATTTTACCTCCTTCATCCAAAATTCACATTTGGATAATTTAGCATCGAGTTTCTTTTCCCTTAAAATTTGCAGAACTAGCCACAAGTCTTCTGCATGTTCTTGCTATGTCTTCGAGTAAACTAGTATGTCATCGATGAACACCACTACAAATTTATCCAGATATGGGCAAAATATTCGATTCATGTAATCCATGAATACTGCTGGTGCGTTCGTCAGCCCAAACAACATCACGGTATACTCATAGTGCCCGTAACGAGTTCGAAAAGCTGTCTTAGGGACATCTTGTTCCCGAACTCGAATTTGGTGATATCCAGAATGCAGAATGTAAGTCGATCTTGGAGAATACTGTTGCACCCTGTAGTTGGTCCATGAGATCATCAATCCTTGACAGTGGATATTTATTCTTAATTGTCACTTTGTTCAGCTGCCTATAATCTATGCATAAGCACATGCTTCCATCTTTCTTCTTGACCAACAAGATTGGAGCTCCCCATGGTGACATGCTTGGCCGTATGAATCCTTTTTCTAAAAGCTCTTTGATCTGTCTTTTTAGTTCCGTCAGCTCCATAGGTGACATTCGATACGGAGCTATAGATATTGGTCCCGCTCTTGGGACCAACTCGATGGTAAACTCAATCTCTCTCTCCTGAGGGAATTCAGGAATATCCTCAGGAAAAATATCCGGATATTCTCTGACAACCGAAATCTCCTCTAGTTCCTGCTCAGCTTCTGTCACATTAGCTGACAAGAGGATATACCCTTGACTTTTTGGCCCGAAAGAGTTCAGATAGAAGAGTGTTGCGGTTTGGGATTCAGAAAGTGAGAAAGAGGGGAATACCACCGTCTTATCAGAGCAATTGAGTACGACTCGATTGGCAGAAAGCCAACCCATGCCCAAAATTACATCAAAGCCAAATAGAGGAAGACAAATCAAATTGGCGGCAAAGGTCTTACCCTCATCGAAGAGGAACATTGGTGCATATTTGGCTAGTTCTAACAGGCCCATTGGTAGGAGTAGAAACCAATAGATCATAAGGTAACTCAGAAATTGGCAATTGCAAAGTAGTTACACAGTTATGAGAAATAAACGAATGTGAAGCACCCGAATCATAGAGTACAGTTAGCGTCCCACCGTCCACATTACAAGTGCCTTGGATTAGTTCTTCCGACTTATTAACTTCTTCTGCGCTCATAGTAAAGACCCATCCTTGTCGCTAAGGTCGAGGCAGCTGTGATGGATTCTTGGTCGGACAATCATAAATTTTGTGGCCTGGCTTGCCACATCCATAGCAGACATTCTGGCTTGCCAAACACGGCCGATCGCCATGATTCTTGCCGCATTTTGTGCAAGTCGGATTTGGAAGAGGCCTTTGGGGCTGCTTGCCTTTGTTGCCTGCCGGCGGAAATCTCTGCTGTTGTTGTACGTTGGGATTGAATCTTGGGCCTTGTGGGGCCAACCCCCTCTTGAAATTCCCACCAAATGCCCTGGCTGCAGCTAATTTCGAATTGCAATCCTCCACAAGTCGGCATTTATTCACCAATGTAGGGAAATCCTTGATCTCCATTGGCCAGATTGTGGTGAGAATGTCCTCTCGTAACCCTCCTTCAAACTTGATGCACCTCCAAGCTTCATCCAGGTTCCTCTGGTAAATTGTGGAGAATTTGCATAGCTCTTCAAATCGGGCAATATATTCGGATACTGTCCGATTTCCTTGACGCAGCTGCATAAACTCGAGTTCCTTAGCATTTCGAACAGAAGCGGAGAAGTAATTCTGGTAGAACACATCTCTAAACACCATCCATGTGACTATGGTCTGAGATTCTTCAAGCAGCCTTCGTATGCCATTCCACCAGAACTCGGCATCTGACTCGAGCATATAGGTGGCGAAAGTCACCTTCAGATGATCTGAGCAATCTAGGACCGAGAAAATCTTCTCCATGGCTTTGATCCACTCGTCGACTTTATCAGGGTCATACGCCCCCTGGAAGCTGGGCGGATTCGCCTTTCTGAATTCAGCAAATTTGAGATAATCTAGGTTAGCCTTTGGGCTATGTGGGTTCCCTTCACAGCCTGCTGCAGGCCGCCTGCCTAGCTGTTCCATCATCTGGTGAGCTGCCGCGGCTTGCTCCCTCATTGCATGGGCCATTTCTCGCATTGTGGCCATAAAATCAGTCGAGTTCTCTGGAGCAGGCTCTGTACGTAGTCTTCGTCGCCTTCCGAAAGCCATTAAGTTCTGAGCACACAAAACAAAAATTATTGAGTTGATCAGGCTCAATACTAAGTCTAATGTGCCAGTAAATAACAGCTCACACGGTCAGGCACTTCATACACATGCACAACTATATCTTAACCATACAGGCAAGATCTGGTGCACATTATCAGCTAAACATACAGAATATGCGTGAAGCATAGTCAGTCCAATCCTCAGGCCTTGGCTAGGACGAACTGCTCTGATACCAAAATGTAACACCTTACTAATTTGATGTTATGCTTAAGTCATAGCATGAAATTAGGTAGTCCGTGTTACCGTGTTAACATTCTGTTTATTTTTCGTGATTAGTATCACTAAACAGTTGAAACGGCGTGCTGTTGTATGGTGAACGTGAGTAGCCGTATAAAACGTAACATAGTCTAATATAACATAATAGAAAAGATATGAATAAGTGATATAGTATCAACTGTATACGTACATATGTAGGTTGGAAGCCAAGGCTTCAGTTTATACATATATATATTAACAACAAATGAAATAAAGGAACAGCAAGATTCCTATTGCTACAAAGCAGAGACAGAAATAGCAGGAGCAGACTGTATCCAACGAATCCAACTTGGAGTCATAGTAAAGCTGCAGGTCTGGGATCTTAGTGAAAGGAGTGGCCGTTGAGCCCATCGCCAGCGTCTGAGAATGATGTGGAAATACAACACGGGGTGAGAATTTCAAGAAATTCTCAGTAGGGTTCATGTATGGCGTTCTTCTGACATCACATTTATTCCCAATTGCCTCGATTTTTGTTTAATTAGAAAAGCACGAGTGTGAACTAGGCTATCCATTTTAATGAGTTTAAGGAAAAGTCTGGTCCAAGGCAAAGTTCAGTTTTACTTTAGTTGGTATAAGAAACAGAACAAATTATTGATAATGATTCACAGGATAATAAACAGTATAAATGAACAAATGGCAGTAAATAAACATGATAAATAATTGGAAATATCTTAACATAACCATTTCATATAATCATGCATTCATGTAATCATGCATGCTCATTCTTGATTCTTTCTTCATAAGCTTTTCCATTACTTTTCATCATTTTCCATTTCTTGGTCCCCTGGGAGTTCTTGGCCATTTAGACTCCTGGTAATAGTCTGCTTATCAGAATCGAGCTCGTTCTTATACAGGAATGCCGGGTTTACTTTCCCCGACCTTCCCACCGATCTATTCCCCTTAACTTCTTATCCGGGGCTAGCCCAAGTAGCATGGAACTTCCATAGCAACATAATTCTTATCATAACTTTCATAACTTTCCTTGAAATACATATGCATTAACATGCAATTCATAACTTGTGCATGGGTTCTACCGAAATTTCGGCAGCATAACGGAACGCGTCCGCTTCTCCATGAATAGTGCTAGCATACCAGGACATTTATATAATTTGCAATTTCAATATAGAGCAGCAATTATGCATATGCATTCATAGACTTATTCATTAGTTTCAATAAGCATCAATAGGGCTTTTAGCTCATTCTGCCTCATTCTGCCCGGTTATGGTATATCCCACCTTTATTTCAATGTAACTCATTTGAACCTAATTTTTGGATATGTTGTAGCCTTATGTGTCTAGTTTCTATCCTTTTTGGTCCCATCTAATTTTGATATCTACAACTCAAGATATCCAGATTTTATCCCAGCCTGCCCAATGGCCAGCCAGAATCAGGCAACTAAAAGTAAAAATCCACTAAAAATCGAAAACTGACTCAAATTACACAAAATTGGACTCATATCAAAGCTAACTGGTTAAAGTTTCATTTTCAAAAAGTTTCATTCCATTTGACTTAGTAGGGCTCGAATTACAAGCCCCAAATTCTGACCTTGCTAAATTGCCCTATTCTGGCCTGGTTTGGACATAGGGAAACTTTATTGGATCACTGGGAGCAACTGGGACCTTATCTAATTCTAAAATCTTTATGGGACATTCTTCTATGTGTAATATTTCTAACAAAGTTGGTTCCACTCATTTTCAAGTGGCATAGGACAAGTTCTACCCTGAACAACCCAGTCTGCCCAGAACCAGAGTCAAAACCCTAGGTCAAAATTCGAAAAATCATATCTCTCTCATTTCTAATACAAAAGCCTTATATGATATATCTATGGAAAGCCCTAGATGTCTAGTTTCATATAAAAATGGTTCCACCCAATTTAATCGGCTGTAGGCGGAATCGTACACTCCGTCGTATGGACTGCCGAGGGTTTTTGGTTCTTCAGCCCCTCAGCTCTTCTTATTTCTATTCCTTCTTACTTCAAATTCAATTTCAACCAAATAAACAGCCCAAAACCAATCACATACCATCATAATCATTCATTTAACACATCAAAAATCATGAAAATAATCCAAGTTCAGCCAGCCAAGACCACAGAACTGAAGCAAGAATCAAAACTCCTACCTTTGTTCCAAGTGATTTTGCTGGAATTTGAAGGCTTGGATGAGCAAGGCTTGAATTGGCTTGATGTTGGCTGGAGTTTTTGTGTGTAAAGAAGAGAGAAAGAGAGCTGAATGAGAGGAGAGAAAAGTGGCGCAAGAAGTGGTCTGAATGGGTGTTAAAGGAGCTGAAAAATCTGATTGCTTTGGGTGGTTTTGCTTGAATTTGATTGGCTTAAAATGCTTGGCTGAATTCTTCATGGAGTGTGGCCTTTGTTGCGCCACTTTAGGTGATAAGTGGCTGAGCTATCAGCCACTCAAAATAGGGTTTAGAGCTTGTAATTCTATTGATTCAGTTCCGACAGTTTAAAATGCCGTAATGTTACCGATTTCCTTTAAATCGGTAAATCGGTTTTCAATAAAAAAATTTATGAAATCTCCTATACTCTAACTTAATTCTCTCTTATCTAAACTCAAGTAATTGCTAATCAATTGAGTCTAAATAATTGTTTAACCGAATTTTAATTATTCTCAATTATTCGATAAAACCGAATAACTAGGTGAAAAACGGTGGATGTTACAATATCCAATTTTACAACTTAAAGTACCAATTCCAAACCTTTTCAATCACACAAATAATATTAAACTTGGAAATAGTTAAATAGAATCAATTTCAAAACTTACTACATCCAAATCTATAGTTTCTGTTGTCCAAGTTCATAATATCAATTTGAAACATCATATCAATTTCAAATGTAACACCCTACCAAATATAATATTATACTTAAGTCATAATATTCTACCCGGTAGTTTGTTAAGTGCGAATAACTCTTATTTTATTTAAGTTTAGTATATTGACTGGGTCGAGTGAATTTTAAAATTTAATTACGAGTTACTGACTTGGCGTTAATATAGTAACGAGGTACACATACGTCACACGGGTGTTGTGCAATAAAAGAGAATTAAATAAGTCAGCAGAAGGAAAAAAAAACAAAAACATAACATCTCTAACATGTCTACATGCATAAACAGAGGTTCATAAGTACATGTACATATAAAAGTTGGGTACAGAAATTTGGATCGTTGCACAAAATAAATCGGTCCATACTCATGATGTGTACGCCTATACGGTCCTCGAAGGACATTTCATCTACCATCTCTCTCTAAGAAATACAAAAAGAAACTAAGCCTATGGCCTAAGGTCATAAAAGTTTTAAAAAAAATGCCACTCTGTACACTATAATTAACTGGCTGAAGTCCCCCTCTAGATGGATTTCGAAGAAAGGAACCCATTCGCCATACCGAGATCTACTAGTGCATAGCCGTCGCCAGTCCAGAATATGCACCAGAGGATGAGTTTGTTACTTCTGAGGGGTCATCATTATCAGGGGAAAGAGAGAGAATTACTGGAGGTGGTGAGGCAGGTGGTGATGCTAGTGCTAATGGTGGTAGAGCTGGATGTGTCATATGCAATGGAATGGCTATGAAGGGTGCAGCGGGGTCAAATAGAGGGTGAAAAAGAGGAACAGTGAAGTCTCTACGAAAAAAGAAATACAAATGGAAATGGCACGTACCAGTGATATACACGGAGTCTATCATCGAGTCTAGGTGGATCTGTAGCTCAAGAAACTCGATGAAGAGGATGGCCATCGCCACCATGTCCATGATCTGAGAATGACGCGAATACATACAAAAGGGTTAGAATTTGTAAAATTCTTAGTAGGCTTCTTAAAACAACTATACACTAACATCGCATTCATTCCCAGTTGCTTCAATTTTTATTTAATTATAAAAAGATGAATAACAGATCTTATATTTCCATTCATTTGGATTTAGAAAAACATAGCCCGAAGCAAGGTTTTATTTTACTTTAAAGGGGTAAGAGACGTAAACGAACTCATTTAAGAGTAGAATAATTATCAGACAAAATATTACATAGTGTAATAGAAATAATAAACAGTCACAAAGAGATACCATGGTACAAGCAAGTCAAATTGATTATGTAAACTACATACATGCATCAATGATGAGACTTTATTGAAATAGAATGCACTTCACTTTAATCATTGCTTAAATTTATATTTCATGAGTTTCCATACTTGGTCCCTTGGGAGTTTTTGGCCATATAACTCCTAGGTAATAGTCTGCTTCTCAGGACTAAGCTCGTTTCTATCAGGATTGCCGGGTTTACTTTCTCCAAGTTTTCCACCGATCTACTCCCCTTAACTTTCAAGTAATATGGAATTCATATAGTTCTTATGAATTATATAATCATGATTGAATTAACTAGAATGTCATATGCTTCCACATGTATATCATATTATGTACACAATTTCTATCAAAATTTCGGCAGCATAAAAGATCGGATCTACTTCTCTATGAATAGTGCCAATTTAAAACAGACAATCAGTCATAGCAGCAAAACTAATATAGCACCTTAACCTTTCAGCATTATCATCTATTTGCAACACTCAAGTCTTAATTGCAACTTATACATATATTAAGGTAGCTAACCCTTCAATTTGACAATTCTACCTACACTATTCAATTCTACTCAATTTTGTAATTTATGCCAAAATTCCCATGTAACTTATTTAAACCTAAATTTTTAATATGTTGAAGTATTATATGTGTAGTTTTGAATATCTTTAGTCCTATTAAGTTTTGATAAGTATAAAAGGAGTTATTGAAGTTTAACCTAGGTTTGCCCTGGTGTTACATAGAATTGGGTCTAAAATGTGAAAAATTTCCAAAAATAGAAATCTTATTGGATTTGCTTGAATCTTATATCATTTTAAAGTTAACAGAGGCAGCTTTAATTTTCAGCAAGTTTTGTTTCATTTGAGCAGGCAAATCTCAACTTATAAGCTCTTAAATTTGGCTAAATTGGCCTGCCCTATTTCAGCATAGTCAAGACAGAGGAGAAGTTTGGCAAATTACTAAGATCAAAGTACTTAGATTTTGAATTTTAAATGAAATAAGCATCTATATGTTATCTTTATAAAAAAAAGTATTTGTACTTAATTTGAAGTTGTATAGGGCAAGTTATACTCTGCACAACTAGGTCTAGTCAGAACTAGAGTCAGAAATCTAAGGTTAACTTCAAAAATTCATATTTCACTCAATACAGATTCAGTGGTCTTATAATTTATATGATTAAAAAGATCTAAATGTCTAGTTTCATATAAAATTAGTCTCATCAAATTCTAATATCTATGGGCAAAGCCGTCTACTTCACAGTATAGATAGTTGAGGTTTTCAATTTAGGCAGAATCTGTTTTGCTACTCTTTTGGTTTTTCTCTAAATTTCCCAACCCAAACCCAACTTGTACATGTTAATTCAGCCACAAAAACTCATATAAACACAATATAATAGTAATTGAATGAATAAAACAAACATCTCAATCAGTTACTAATTCATAACTAGGAGATGAAAACCATAAATTCTACCTTAGAATTGATGTGTAGAGTGACTAGATTCAAGCTCTTGGTGGATGAAGTGGTCGGAGCTTAGAGTTAGGAGGTGGAGGAAGAGAGAATGGGAAGAAGTCAGCTAAAGAAGGAGGCCAATATTTGTGGGATTGGAAAGGAAATTATGAAGTGTTATAACATTAGGTAATTAAGATTGTTGCTCCTCATTGGTGATTAACTTGAGTTGCTGAAATTTAACCAAATCTCCCCTTATTTATGGCTGCATGTGGTGCCATGTAGGTGGAGATGGTGGCTGAATTTCAGCCACCCAATCTAAGGTTTTTCAGTATAAAATTTCATTGATTTAATTTTGGCAATACAAAATACCGAATTTCAACCGATTTCCTTCAAACCGGCAAGATATTACTAGTAATCTTTTGAAATGTTTTGCATGTTGATTTCAATTTCTCCTAATCCTAATCTCTTTGATTAACTTCTAATTAATCTCTAATTGACTTCTAATTAATTGGATAAATTGATTAACAGTGTAGATTAAAAGTTTCAAAAAACTTCGGACATTACATCAAAACCTTTAGATAATTAGATTTCAAACATCAATTGATAACCATAGATAATAAAATCATTAAACTAAATAGGAGAATTAGAGAGCAAAATTTTCAAAATACTTGTCCCACTCGTGAAAGTATAGAATTAGATAACATAATAATAATATAAGCATCTTTAAATGTTCAATTCGAAAACAAATAGTTGTCAAAACATATATTTAGGAAAAATAAGCATGTAAAATAAGTTATAAATATACTATCACTCATCGACTAAACCAAGAAATAGTGGTCAAAGATTATGGCACCTTGGAGCCTTGGTCGCTGCCCAAGGGAATTTAGCACCAAAAATGTCACCATTCACATGTCAATTAGCCTGTAGAGCTAGGAATTAACCTAAGATACCTCATAATACAAAAACCCCAATTTCCTTATTCTGGAGTTCTACCAACTTACCCCAAAATTATAATCTATGAAGCACAATTAACTAACTAAGATATATATCATGCTAGTAAGTATTACTAAATTAGTTCAAAAAGATTAATTCACTTGTGAGTTTATTTAAATTTCTTCAACTAATGAGAAGAGCAACCCATAACTATTAGATTCCAAAGAAAGGAGCAAACCATGAAGGATAAACCCTTACCATGAAAGGGTTTAGAAGAAGCAGAGCAGCTTCCAGCTACGAATGGAAAACAAAATTGGAGCGATAAGGGGTGCCATGAACAGAGGAAAATGCAATGGAGGGAGGGAGGCAAGCAGAACCGTTGTAGAGACAGCACCATGGTGGAGAAAGAGGTAGAATCATAGCAGAGAGAGACAAGACAGAGAGGGGTGGCAAGGTGAGAGAGAGAGAGCCATAGAGAGGGGTAAGACAAAGAGGGAAAGACAAGATAAAGAGGGAGAGAGTGATGTGAAAGAAAGTGAGAGATGGTCAACCAAAAAAAGAGGGCTAGGACAAGATAAAAGGAGGGGATTGGGGTGTTCCACTCTCAAGTGAGTGTTGGGTGCTCTTTCTTCTTTTTTTCTTTTTCTTCCTTATTTTAAATCAAACATCCCCAGTTAGTTAATTTAAATGTAATTCCTCATTTACTATAAAAATTAAGGTAACTAGAGAAAATACCCACAAAACTCAAACTTATGAGAATTTTTAAAGTTCCCATTACCAACCTTTTAATTTAAATAAGGGTATTATAGGCAAGTTTTTTATTATTAATATGGTAAATGGTTAGATTAAATGCATAAATATGGGATTAAAGGCAAAATTACGGTAATATGGTTTCGTTAAAAATCGCTGTTAGCGATTTTTACTGGTTCAAACTAGCATGCATGCATGCATCTGCAGAAGTAACGAATGGCAGCCTCCCATAAAACCGTCAATGGCAGTTTTTGAAGAATCTCTGCGGTAGCCTGCAAAAGTTGGGAATCTCTGCATTAGACAGTGCAAAAAACTGCCAATGGCAGTTTTTGATATAGGAATCTCTACAACACATCAAATCCTGCTCCCTCTCTCGCAACATACCGAACATGCATATACATACATAAATACATGCAATATATATATATGCATGCATGTATGTATAGAGTTTGTCAATGTTTGAGAAGAGAAGCGTTCCGAAGAGAACTAAGAGAGTGTTTGAGATGTGAATAAGAAAGAAAGAAAGAAAGAGGAAGTGAGGAAGGATAGACTACAGTGCATTTGTTTGAAAAAAAATAGAGAGAAGAATAGAAATATTAAGGGAATAAAAATGGTTCGTGACTCAACAATAAATCCACACAGACATATTTTAGAACAAATTCGTGCTAAAAATGTAAGTATTCTTTGTTCAAACTAAATTCTTGACATGTGAAATTTTATTATTAGTAATGATAGATGAATTAACTTTATTATTAATTATCAAAATTATGAAAAATAATTAATAAAAATTGATTAATAATATTGTAAAAAAATATTTGTTTTGTTCTGGACATCTATAAATTTATTAGTATCAAATTTTTTGCTTTTAATTAAATGTCTATTGTTGACTTTTTTTTTAAAATTTGAAATTAAGCAATTAATAAATATACATATGGTTGCACTCCAAGTGCATAGTTTTTTCAAATAGTACATACGAAAGAAAGACCTACAAATTAACTTACCAAACCTATATGTTAACTAATTTAGTTTATCTTTAAGTATTTTAAGGAAGCTAATCATGGAGAAAAAAAAAATGTTCTATTTTATTTTTTGTATATTTTTAAAGATGTTCTATTTTATTTTTTTTATATTTTTAAACAAATAATAATAAAAAAATATCATATTGCATGCTTTATTAATCTCAGTTTGTTTACTGTTTGTAACAGGGAAGAAGGCCATCGCGACTTCGTCACTTTCGGATGATGCCACCCAGGGCCGAAATATGTGAGCATTTACAGCAGGTTGGTCTTGATCGTGTTGCATAGATTTGCCAAATGCAAATAAAAGGCTCCATTATTAATGCACTTGTTGAACGGTGGAGGCCGGAGACACACACATTTCACCTTCTTTGCGGGGAATGCATAGTCGCTTTGGAAGATGTAGCTATTTTACTCAAACTTTGCATCGATGGTCTACCGATGGATCTGCTAATCCCAGCACCATAGCCCTTCAAAATATGTGTGAAGAGCTACTTGGTAGCCGACCTAGCCAGTATGATATTGATGGATGTGAAATAAAATTAACATGACTCACACAGCATCTTGGTTTGCTTCGTATCGATTCTGACATCATAAGAGGACAACATGTTTGTGGATATATATTATCTCTGTTGGGGCATGTTCTAATGCCGACTAAGAGTAATTCAGTAATCCATGGAAAATTCTTGCAACTATTGGTGAATTTAAATGAAATTGAGCTTTATAGCTAGGGATCCGCAAGCCTGGCTTTTCTATATAGAGGGCTAGATCGTGCTACATGCAATGATGTAAGAGAAATTTGTGGTTGCATAATATTGCTACAAGTGTGGGCATGGAATCGGCTCCCATGGTTGGCTCTAATACTAGCTGAATCAATCGCTTTTCATCTTGCTCTTAGGTAATTTACATTTAAATAAATTATTAGTTAGATATAGTCAAAATTGGCTCTAATTAATATAAATTTTCACAGATGGAGATAATAGTGGTATCCATATAATACTTCATTTAGAGATCTTGGGAATATCAGATTGGCATTTGATCAGATGGGAGTTCATCAGGTTTGCATTAATATACCGTAGTATCTCTTGTAATATCACATATAATACAATTTGTATATCTGATTTATTTTTAATAATGCAGTTTGTATGGCAACCATATGGGGATGACGCTATTAATGCCCATAGTCCAGATGACATCAGAGGTGAGCAGCTATTATGGTCAACTGTTAGCCCATTGACTTGCTTTGAGGTATTAGAGTGGCACGTAGCTAATCGAGTAATGCGTTAGTTTGGATTTGCTCAACATATTCCTCTCCCACCCCAAAGTCTAGAGGGATTCCACAACAAAGACTTACGGGGATTAAGAGAACTAAGGAATCGGAGAGCCTTGCATGATGATTGGGTCACTTTATGGGACCACCGATATCATCGTATATTATAGGGAATTTCCATTGACAATTATAATCCTTCTGCTAAATATTGGGAATGGTATACACAATATGCGATTGACTGGCTTTGGTTGTCCTTACAGATGCAGTAGCCAGCCTTGAAGCAATAATTTCCTATGCAGCCGCCCTCTCCTCAACAGCAACAGCTCCCTATGGAGCCACCACCCCCCAACAGCATCATTATCCCATGCACCGGTATCCTAAGTAGCACTTTCCTGCACCTTCAGCACAATCGAATAAGTTATATTAGTCTCTACAAGGAGAACAATGGTGGCCATTTCAATGGGATCAACAACCCCTACAACAAAGAACCAAAGATAATAAAGTAGATGCAACTAGTATCCGTCATGGCTCAAGAAGCAGGGAATCACGGGGGAAAAGGTCTGTTGACTGCAACAGTAGCAGCAGAATATCTTGTGGGTTACTATGCACCTAGAATTTTGTCATTGATGATACTTAATCTACCCAATGAGCAGTTCCCCCTTGTGAGTTTGACCTAAATGCAGAGGCGTCTAATGAAGAGGTGCCCATACAGGAGGTGCCTATGCATCAGGTGCCCATACAGGAGGATGTATACTGACCAAAGATGGTGACACCTGATTATGGGATTACATCTCAGTCAATATTTTCCTTGGGTGATCAATAGTCGATGCCACTTATGCAATAGGAGATAAGCCCGCAAGACACATTTGCATTTGCCCCTGCAATGGAGCCTGAAGTTGGTGGACATGAGGCTAAAGGAGATGAGGCTAAGGGGAATGAGGGTAGGGGAGATAAGGCTGGGGGAGATGAGGGTGTAAGGGATATTGGTGGCAGAAGAAGACGAAGGGGACCACTTTCTTATGTTCTACGTCCATTTACATATTCCCCTATTAGATATACCCTGTGGATGATACATAGGCTAGTAGTGTTCTTTATTACAATTCACAATAATATTTTAGTGTTTAATTTATTGTAATGTAGATATTCATTTAGTTTCCATGTTTATGTATAATTAATGTTGTGTTGTTATTCTTATGCTTATTTTACCAATTTATTGTAACTGAATTAAAGGTTTACATCTGTTCCTAACTAATGGATTTCTTCTTCATTTTTTTTTACCATCTACTTTTTTGAAAAAGATTAAAAGCTTCTCAATTATAATATATATAATCACTTTGCTTTGTTATAAAAACTAATGATTATCCATTATACAATATTAAATAAAGTGATAATAATTAATTAAGGACTTAATTACATAATTAATAGAACAACTTAATTCAATCATCATAGAATAAAAAATAGAAACAATCTATAAAAACTACTCAACACTATGAACTAGACTAGGAGCATTTGGACATCGGCTGCGACTATTGCCCTCACCTCGACAAAGACCGCACTGTCGTGGTCCTTGCATCTCACGCATGTCCATTTCATTTAGGAAATGGGTTGATTTGGGACGTGCTTTTATTGTGTGCTTCAATGTAGGATTAGGGCAAAGTCTTGGGCCTCTATACTGGCACCATGTACTTTCATTACCTATGACCCCGAACTCCTTCTTGTAAACTTTACATATCCCACTGATTCTATAGATATCATCAACATAAGCTCACCAATCAACGTTCTGGCTAGACAATAGGCAATCGCATGATGACATGGAAGACAATCTATTTGGAATTCACCATAATCACAATACCTCTGCCTTAGGTCAACTCTATAATCTTGGCTGTTAGATAGCTTCTGAACATAGAAAACTTCATTTTATCTGTTGAATTGACTGACACAAAGGTTTCTAGATGCCTGCTCGTTTGATTAAAGTCGAGTCGTCACGACTTCAGAGAAAATATGTCCAGCATTTTTTCGTGCATGTGCCTCACTACCTTTACGTGTAAATAGCTCTGCCAACTGAAAGTAAGTTGCTCGAACCAGTGCAGTGATGGGAAGATTGTGAGTCCCCTTTAGCACAGAGTTCACGCACTCGACTAGATTCGTGGTCATGTGACCCCACCAATGTGCACCATCATATGCTTGCACCCACTTTTCTCATAGAATTTTGTTAAGCCAATCTATATATACCTCTCCACGTTCTTGCATCCACTCGTAATGGATATTAAATTCACATTCCATCCTAGAATACCTTGCAAAACACAATATGGTTGATATAGTATTTCTCAAAATGGCATTCACAAGTTCAAACAAAATATCAATTACCCATGTCGACGACGAGTTTGTGCAAGTAAGGTGCATGAAATCTCTACAAGAAATTGGCAGCGATGTGCCTAATACAATACATGTAGAATGCTCTCGGAGGTTCCCACTGGCTATTACTTCGCCTTATTGTTGCATTAATTGACTCGTGGTGATTAGATATAATGCCAATTCCATCTCAGGTCACAACATGTCTACATAAATTATCCAAGAAAAAATGCCATGCATCTGCAGTCTCACCCTCGACAATAGCAAAAGTAATTGGCAATATATTTTGATTGCCATCTTGTGCAACTACCACCAAAAAAGCCCCTTTATATTTTCCATACAAATGTGTCCCATCAACCTGTATGAGTGGTTTGCAGTGTCTGATTTCTCTAATACGGGGACCAAAACTCCAAAACACCCGACATAATATTTGCACGTCCAGAACTAGTTCATCTCTGTGATAAGCCTTTGTAGCATCCAGCTGAACAACTGATCCTCAAACAGCACAACACATTGCTACACACCATTGCAGCAAAGCTTTAAATGAAGCTTCCCACTAACCAAATACTTTCTCGATGGCCTTTTGCTTTGCCATCCATGCTTTTCAGTATGTCGTCGTGTATCTATACCAAGATTGAATCTCTGCAATCATA
The DNA here is from genome assembly GCA_031439595.1 of Pterocarpus santalinus. Taxonomy (NCBI): domain Eukaryota; kingdom Viridiplantae; phylum Streptophyta; class Magnoliopsida; order Fabales; family Fabaceae; genus Pterocarpus; species Pterocarpus santalinus. The sequence goes on along the minus strand of CM062526.1, from coordinate 8,815,405 downwards.
GATTTTATCTTAAAAGAACGATCAGATTCTACCATGGGTTTGATACATTCTACAATTGTGTCTGAATCTAACTTTGTATGATCTTGCGAAATCCTTGCCCTAGTGCAAGTGTGTGGGTTATTGTACTTCCTGATTTCCCAATAATACTTATTCTTCCTGAAACTGACCGTAACAAGCTATCCGTAATCTACGCCAAAGTGTACACATTTACAATAAAACATCATTGCTTCTGACTCATGCACTCTGTAATCCACTCCTTTCAATATACTGTAATGCTTAATTACTCGTATAACAGCTTCTCTATCACTAAACTGCATTTCAACACCCAATTCTCGATCTATAGCAGCATCCCCTATAAAATATTAAATATAATAAATTAAATGAAATTAAAATGGTAACAAATTAAATACATAACAATTAATATGGTAACATAATAGAACTACATTTATAATCTAACATCATAACTAATAATTTTTAAATCTCATATAATAAATTTTTAACTAAAAATAATGATTAAAATGAAATGTCAGTGACTACATACCTAGATTTGCATATTCTGGAAACTCAGGTGCATGCATAGCTTCAAGATCTAAAGCACGCATGAATAATGGCTCCCCAATTGGATGCTGACTAGTCACCATTGTGTTTGATATGTGCAACTGCTCATCATTTGCATCATCATTCGCTTCATCACCCACAGTATCATCACCGCTTTCATATTGACCTTCAAAGTCTTCGTCATCACTTTCACTGAAGTTTTGTTCCCATTCTATCTCTCTTTCTGGAATTGTGCCTGGCTCGATTCTTCTTCCTCATCGTCAGCTTGATGATAAGAGGTAATAGCAGCTTCTGTAAAATTGAAGTACAACTCAACAATACAAATTTATGCTTGATGTTGTTGATGTATCTGAAACATATGTTTGAAGGTCACCATCATCACATACTGGAATTGCTTGGTATTGCATGAAACTGCCAAAAATCAAAATTGGATATCTATATGTTATTTTCTCCAGTGTTTTCGAGGTCTCAAATTCTATGCATCAACAAAGCCCACTCTCTAGATCCGCAAACAAAATAGTATACGGAATAGAGAAATATGTTGGTTTCTCACATCTAAATGTTACACCTTCACTCATGTTTGTAAGAATATCACCATTAAAATATACCACTATATTTGCACTTATTTTTTTTTTCCTTTTTCTATTCTCTACTACGCTCTATTCTCCACTCCTTCTCTTAGATTCACAACGCAAACATCTGCGGACAAGTAATGTGTAACATCCCCCACTTTCTTAAGTGGAATATAATAAAAACTTTGAATTATTTCTCTTAGGCAGTGTGGGAATTTCTCAGGTAGTGGCATACTCCGACAATCCTCACACTCAAAAATATAGGGTAGCATAACACTGCTGTTAAAAATATGGCACTGCCATATGCTAAAAATTAAGAAATGACAAAAATGCCCCTATCAACTTTTGTTAATTTCAATCTTGCCCAAAAGTTTTAGAAATTGTACTTTAACTTCAAGTGGATATTTCTACAATAACCCTAGAATTTTTCATAAAATGACCTTTATATCTCTACATCGGTAGAATTAGCAGAATGGGGTTTTAAATGAAGTAGAATCACGTGGTGAAACCGTAGAAGTTTAAATCTCTACCGATTGGGCCATGGAGGCAGTCTAATGTGAAATGACGTGGGGGGCCCCTGGACTTACTCAAAATTACAGATATGCCATTATCCACTGAAAATAGAAAATAGAAAAGCTCTAAATTTGCAAGAATGATTATTTCACGTTAACAAGTAATTTATTGGATCTTATTGACTAAGTAGGGTTAATTAGATGTTAATTAGAGGGATTAGACTTAGAAATAATTAGAATAGAGATATAGAAATTCACTCAGAGTCATTTAGTAAAGTTTCGCCAATTTGAAGAAAATCAGCGAAGATTCAGTATTTTAAACTGCTAGAACCAAACCAGTAGAATTTTCTACTAGAAGCCCTCACTTAAGTGGTTGAAATTCAGCCACCCCTACCACATATGAGTGGCACCAAGTGTTGCTCAAGATAATGGAGAAACTTGGTCTCACCTCCACCAAATTTTTATCGTTTTTCATCTAGTTGTTCGATTTTCATCGAATAATTGGGATTAATTAGGATTCGATTAAGCATTCACTTAAAGCCAATTAAATGTGATTTAGAAATTAGACTTGATGGAATTATATTAGAACCATAGGAAATCTCATAGGACTTTTCTAAAACTGTTTTACCGATTTGAAGGAAATCGGTAGAATTTTGGTATTTTAAACTATCGGAACCGGACCAATAGAAATTATACTATGAGAACCCTAAGATGAAGGGCCAAGATTTAGCCAAAACACCCCTACAAGTGGCACCTCCATCAACCATAAAAGAGGGAAGCCAATCCTAGTTTGAATGAGGATTGAAGTCCACCAATCAAAAGCCAACTTCCTTCATAAGTTTTCACTTTTTTTCTTCCTTCTCCTTTTAAATTTTCGGCCTCCCTACAAAAGGTGCAGGCCAGCCCTTATTTTCCCACTTTCCTTCATCTTCTTCCACTTCTTCTCATCCCCAAGCTCAAGCTCCAACCATCAACTTCACTCCAAGATCAAGTTCTACCAAGATTCCATACCACCAAGGTAGGAATTCCAACTTTCTCCTTCTTTTCTTTGATTTGGGCTGCCTAGGGTCCCTTGTTCTTCTATGATTCTGATATTATCTTGAGTGATGATGATGAATTAAGATTGGTTTAAGGTGTATATGTGAGTTTGAATTGAAGATTGAATGGATTGATTTAAGGAAAACATAAATTCAAGAAGCTGTTAGGGTTTTTCTCTCGATGGTCCGTATGGCGGAGTATACGGCTCTACCTACATCCATTTAAATTTGATCAATCCATTTTTATATGAAACTAGACATTCAGGGTTTTTGATACATATAAAATATAAGGCCATTGGATTAGTATGGAATTAGTTATGAATTTTTGAAGTTTGACCTATGAATCTGGATTCTCCTCTAGGTAGTATGAGTTAGGAAAGGTTTAACTCACCCTACACAACTCTAAATTGAGTGAACCTAACTTTAACATATGAGGGAACATCCCATAAAAATTTCAAAGATAGATTCATTGCCAATTATTCTCAGTACATCAATGAATTCACCTTAAGCTCAAACTGGGCTGGAACAAGGTATTCCAGTAGTGTCAAGTTATAGGGCTCATATCTCAAAATATACACATGCAAATGATATGCAACTTATTTCATTTGAAAGCTTGTTCTATTAGCTTTAAATTGATATAAATTTCATATAATTTCACCTAGATTTCTATTTTTAGTGAATTTTCACTTATAAGAATGCAATTCTAGCTAAGAACAGGATAGTCTGAGTTAAAATACTTATAACTTGAGTTATACAAATCAAAATGAGATGGGACTAAAAGGATTGGAAACTAGACACATAAAGCTATGATATGTCCAAAATTTAGACTTAGATGAGTTGAATTGAATAAAGAGTGGATTATACAAAATTCGGGCAAAAGAGGGTAGAGTGAGCAGAAAACTCTGTTGATATCGGAACTCGGAAGGGTATACTTAAGGTTGAACTCGGAAGGGTATACTAAGGTTGAACTCGGAACTTAGTGAATAATAAATTAGATCGGGTATAGTTAATGTCAGAACTTGGGATTTAGGAAACACCCTCATAAAATTCTTGGAAGGCCAAATGTTGATTAAGGTCGGAGATCGGGATCAATCCAAAATCAATCTAAGAGATCGAACATAACACCGAAAGTCGAAAATGTTAAATCATAAACAACCTCAGAAGTCGGAAATAATATGATATCAGAACTCGGACCCCATTTAATCTTGGAAGTCGAACTCGGGAACATCAATAGGAATTAAAAGCTTGCAAAATATATTAAGACTTAAGATTTTAAAATTTGCATCTATTGATATTGTTATGCTCTTGGTATGAATATAATGTTTTATATTAGATTTGCTGTTGGATTAAAATTTCCTAGTTGTCTGGCACTATTCATGGGAAAGTGGACTTAATCCGTTATGCCACCAAAATTTTGGTAGAAATATGTGGATTATACGAGTGTTATAAACATTTATACATTACAGTCATAAGATTCATATATGTAAGAATGATTTAAGTATGATATGAAGTATATGAATGAATGCATGTAGCATATGCATGCATAGTCATGTCCAAAGAAGAATAAGACTTATGAGAACTTGCAAGAAAGACGTACCAAGCTATGACATGAGGCATAGCATAGACCCAGCTAGCGTGGGCCATAGCAGTATTGTCTAAGACTTGGACTAGCCCTCGACCAGATTTAAGGGGAATAGACTAGTGTGAAGGTCGGGGAAAGTAAACCCATCACTCATGTATAGGTACGAGTACGGACCTAAAAAGCAGACTATTACCCAGGGGTAAGAGAGGTCATTCACCTCCGGGGGACCAAGTACAAAAAAGAGCAAGATCAAGTTGCAAGTTAAAAAAAGAGATGAATTAAGTCAAGTGCACCTGCATACAATCAAGTACAAATATTTATATGTGCATTTCTAATTATCTCATTATGTTATGATGTTATTATAATTCTTACTGAAGTATATTACACTATTCGTGTTTCTATGTTTGTCATATGATATGCCTAGTGGTGGTTAAAATATAACCTACTTCAAGAAAGATGTTTTCAACTTAAAATTGAACCAGCGCTTGCGTATATGTGTTCACATTTTCATAAGAAACCAAAGTGGCTAGAATGTTTATGATGGCACTATATGAGCAATAGTTCGAGTTTACCTACTGAGAACCTTATGTTCTCACTGCCTGCTTGTATGTTTTTCTTTTCCATAAACATTCAAGTATCTAAGTTGGAAATCGAGTGCAAGGTAGAGTACTGGGACATTTTCTGAGCAAGACTCGGGTGCAAACTAAACCAAGAGACTATTGAAGCTAGCTAGCGAGCATGTCAAAGCAAGTTCTGTGTATTATGTTAGTCACAATTTTTTTTAAATTGTAATTATTTTATCCTCTATATATCAGATACGACAAAGTTTATGAACTATTAGTTAGAAATAAAGTATGCAGTTAAAGGGACATGTATTATATTTTCCATATTTTAAAGCTTTCTTACCACAGTGACACCCTTTAATATAACTTTATGACTTGAGTATGGCTTATATAACAAAGGGTGTTACATGATGAGGAGGAATTGAGTTTATATAGCAGAGGAATTAAAAATCGCCAGTGGCAGGTTTACCATAGTCAAAAACTGCCAATGGCATTTTTTGACCTCAACAGTAGCATACCTGTAACATCCCCATATAACGTTATAGGAAATAATGAAAATGTCCTTGGGCAAACTTTCATTATTTACAACTTTGCCCCCGAACTTTTAAGAAAATGACCTTTAAGTCCTTATATATATTATTTACAACCTTGCCCCTGAACATTTTAGAAAATGACATTTAGGTCCCTATATCAACAGGATTAGTAAAATAAGGTTTTAAACGAAGCACAATCGCGTAGCAAAAACGTAGAAACCTAAACCTGAGCCGATTGAGCCACAGAGGTATCCATATGTGAAATGACATGGGATGCCCCTAAACTTACCCATAATTACGAAAATGCCATTAGTTTTGAAAAACAGAAACAGAAGTCCCTAAAATTTTGCAAAACATTTAACGTACACCATTAATCGATTTACTCGATTTTATTGGGTTTGTAGAGTTAATTAAAAAGTTAATTAGAGGTTAACTAGAGGTTGATTAGAGGTTAAATTAGAGAAGTTAGAGCTAAGATAGAAACTCATAAAAACCACACACAATTTTTCAAAACCGATTTACCGATTTAAAGGAAATCGGTAAGATTACGGTATTTTAAACTGTCGGAACCGAACCAATAGAATTGCAAGCTTAAAACCCTAGCATCTAAGGCTGACTACTCAGCCACATTATCACATAAAAGTGGCGCAATAGTGGCCACAAAGACAAGGAGGGCTTGCTGAATTTCAGCCTTTTATCTTCAACCAATCAAAATCTAAAGAAGCCAACCTTTAATCAGATTTTTCTCTCCTTTTCTCACCCAAATCAGACCCACTTCTACGCCACTTTTCTCTCCTCCTTCAGCTCTCCTTCTCTCTTCCTCACACACCCAAAAACTCAGCCAACTCCAGCCTTATTCATCCAAGCTTCAAGAATCCAGCACAAACACTTGGATCAAAGGTAGGAGTTCTGATTCTCGCTTCAGTTCTGTGGTCTTGGCTGGCTGAGCTTGGATTATTTTCATGATCCTTGATGTGTTAAATGAATGATTATGATGGTATGTGATTGGTTTTGGGCTGGTTATTTGGTTAAAATCGAATTTGAAGCAAGAAAGAATAGGAATAAGAAGAACTAAGGGGCTGAAGAACCAAAAACCCTCGGCAGTCTGTATTGTGGAGTGTACGGCTCCTCCTACAGCTTATTAAATTGGGTGAAACCATTTTTATATAAAACTAGACATCTAGGGCTTTCCATAGATATATCATATAAGGCTTTTGGATTAGAATTGAGAGAGTTATGAATTTTTGAATTTCGACCTGGGGTTTTGACTCTAGCTCTGGGCAGATTAGGTTGTTTAGGGTAGAACTCGACCTATACTACTTGAAAATGAGTGAAACCAACTTTTTTAGAAAGTTTACACATAGGATAATTTCCCATAAAAATTTCAGAATTTGATAAGGTAACAGTTGCTCCCAGTGCTCCACGCAATTCGCCCTATGTCTACACCGGGCTAGAACAGGGCAGTGTAGGAAGGTCCGAATTCGGGGCTTGTAACTCGAGCCCTAATAAGCCAAATTAAGTGAAACTTTTTTGAAATTAAACTTGGTTCTGTTAGCTTTAATAAGAGACCAATTTCGTATTATTTGAGCCAGTTTTCGATTTTTAGTGGATTTTTACTTTCAGTTGCCTGATTCTGGCTAGCCAATGGGCAGGCCGAGATAAAATCTAAATATCTTGAGTTATAGAAATCAAAATTAGATGGGACTAAAGAGGTTAGAAAATAGACACCTAACACTTTAACATACTCAAATTTGAGGTCCAAAAGAGTTAAATAGAAATTATGGCTTGAATTATAAAAATCGGGTTGGTTGAATATGCTGAGGCAGGAATTCTGCCTTAATGAATTTGATGTTAATATGAGTTTAATGTTGGAATATAAATGTGATGTTATGTTCCTTGTGATCAATTGATGTACTGGTTGGCTGGCACTATTCACGGGAAAGCGGACATGTTCCGTTATGCTGCCGAAATTTCGGCAGAACTATGTGAGTTATATGAATGCGATAAACATCCATGTGTTATGCTCATAAGACTCATGTATGCAAGGATAGTTTAAGCATAATATGAATATATTGAATGTGGGTCCCTTCACCTGGAGGCAGTTATGAAGTCCCTCCTAATGAAGGCAGTTAAATAAGATAAGATATGAATCCCTTCACTTGGAGACAGTTGCACTTTAAATCCCTCCTTGTGAAGGCAGTTACCCTCTACCTTAGAGGCACATGGTCAGAAGAGATCCCTCAATTAGAGGCACGTGACCAAAATGAGATCCCTCCAGAACTAGAGGCACATGAATCCCCTTGCGGGTGAGTCGGTGTGATGGCGGTCACGAGTCAAGCTGACGAGCTCACTCCAAGGCCAGGCTACCCAAGGGCAGTAAAGGCTAAAGACTAAAGACTCAAGACTAAATATTAAAGCATATGCAAGCACCCCGCTTACATGAGGCATGGCATGACCTAGCTAGTGTAAGTACCGAATGAAGGTCCCATATTCCTAAGGAACGTGACATGGCGATCACGCTCTGATGGGGTATGACATGGCGATCATACTCTAGGATGCGGCATGTAAAGATTTTATGATGAAAAAAAAAGCAAAAGAAAGAAAAGTAAACTTTATGTATATGCATGAATTTAAGTACAAGTAAAGTTATGTGCAGAAGTTATGTCCCCAGTATATTGATGCTATTGTATTTTATTATATTTTAGTTACTATTTCTAATATAATTCATGAAATTTGTTTCATATAGGCTCTCCTAAATTGCCAAGTGTATGAGTAAAATAAACTTTGCTTCGAAAAGTATATTTTTGAACTATAAAATTAAACAATTTGTATAGCATGTTCACCTTTTTCATAATAAACCGAAGCAAACTGGAGATGACAAAGATGACACAGCATATGTTAGTTTAATGAATCCTACTGAGAATTTACAATTCTCACCCCTATGTTTATTTCCGTGTTATCTCCAGATGGTTCAGCATTTTCAAAGAAGGTCCTCCGAGGCAGAGTTGACTAGCAAGATTGAAGGTAGCCAAAGGTTGCTGCCAGACAAGATCCGATTAAGTGACAGTAACAGCTCTTAGGTGAGGTACTATGACTTAAACATAGTACCGTACTTGGGAGGGTGTTACAATACCCGTGAAAATTTAAAAACTTAGCCAAAACTCACCAATGGCAGTTTTTATTAAAATATTTTTCATCTTCAAAACCTGCCACTGGCAGTTTTCCAACCAGCAGCAATTTTGAAACAAAAATTGCCAGTGGCGATTTTTTCCTGCTTCCCAATGACCCCGTAAATAACCCCTAAATCCCATATTCATGTATATGTTTTTTTCAAATCCCATATACATCAAAAAGACCCATTATAGGCATACTAATAAAATGTAATATTTATTTCCCAAAAAATATAAACTATAATATATAACATATATACCTATTTTCAACGTATAGTATTTAGATAATTTAAAAATTATTAAATAAACATGTGATAATAGGATTTGTCACTATTGACAAGTGCAATCTTATTGTTGTTTTTTTCTTTGTTTCCATTCTTATAAATTAAGGCCATTTGATACATTAAATTAGTTACTCATCCATATTAGAAGAAAATTGAAAAGTTTAAATTTTGGGTAAACCCCCAAAGTGGTCCCTATTGATATTCACAGTGGATAAATTAGTCTCTAATAAAAATAAACTAACAAATTGTTCCCTAACTTTTTAAAATGTTGGAAAAATTAGCCCCTCCATCAAGTGTCTCTGTTAAATACTATGATGTGGCCTGTTAAGTAGTTAATGTGGCACCGTTATCTCTCACTCTATCATCCCAATCACTCCGTTTATTAAAATTATGTCATCTTGGCAAAACTCTTTTTATTTGCATATCAAATTAAAATATAAAATTTAGCATATTAGCTTAGGAATCTACCAAAAATGATATCATTTTAAAAAATGGGAGTGATTAAGATGATTGGATAGCAGATAACAATGCTATGTTAACTACTTAATAGGCTACATCATAGTGTTTAAGAAAGAGATTTGACAAATGGACTAAATTGTCTGACATTTATAAGATTGGGGATCAATTTGTCAATTTATTTTTTTAAGAAAATTTATCTGACATTTTAAAAGGTTAAGGACAAATTTATTGGTTTATTTCTGTTAAATTCTAATTTGTCCAATGTAAAAATCAATAACAACTACTATGGGTGTTTACTCTTAAATTTTTTTCCTATATCATACATCGTACCAACATTCAAAACATTATAAAGGCTAAATTATTTAGTTTCTATTAGATAAATTAAACTTTACGTACTTCTAAATAAATTACTAAAAATTATGGATTGACAAACACATATGTGCCTTTCAATTCACTAGTAATGGTAATACATACAAGTTAAATAAACTAATTTAGTGCATCAAATTATCCTAATTTTTTTTTTTTAGTCCTAGGAATTAACAGTTCAATTTGGGTCCAAGTTGGAAGCTAGATAAAACACTTCTCAAGGTGGCTACTCTAAGATCTGAATCCTAATATGGTAGGTAACGTTTGACTTGAGTCGCAATTTACTTCCACTTTTAGGCAACAAATTCCTAATATCATATGTTTATTTCATAATTTTTAAAAATTATATAAATAGTGAATGGCAAAACACCAATATGGGTGTTGTACTTTAAGATTAAGATTTAGTAAATATCTTCATTGTTATTCATATTTACTTATTTTTGTTTTTCTAAAACATTCACTCTTATATTGTTTTATGTAACTATTGTATTAAGAAAACTTTAAATAAAGTAATTTAATCAATAAATTTAAATATTAATATTAAATAAGTTAATTATAAGTACTTTTCATATTTAGTGACTATATAAAAATTCAAAAACAAACATTAGTAATAAAGATTTTTTTAAAAATTAAAATAAATATTAATTTAATAAAAAAGTTTAGATAAAGTTATAAGTGACAATATAAATTAATGTTAAATTTATTATTTTGATTAACAAGGAAAAGAAAAAGGGCATTCTAGAGAAAAAAAAAAATAAAAGCCACTAAAATGGGAGTGGCAATGAACATTTAGAAGTGCCAATAGCCACTCCTAATAATGTAAAAGCTTCAAGATTTGGCTTTTGAACTTTTTAAAAGTTACTTTCAAAAAGTTATAGTATTATTATTTGATAAAATAATATAAAAATTGCTTGCAATAGGGAGAAGTCCTAAGAATAGTATTTGGTAAATATTCCCTCCGATTTATAATATTTATCACTTCAGCCATTTGCATAGGTATTAAGGAATCCAAAATTTTGATTGTAAAGATACTTACCAAAACACTTTTATTTAATAATTAATTGTGTATTAATATTTCCTTGTTTATTTTGCTTAAAATTGTATAGAGGATATAATTGAAAATTTGTAATAAATTCTTTATAGAAATACAAGAATGCAAATAAATTAAAGCAAAAAAATTTACCTAAAATGATAGATATTATGAATTGAAAGGAGTATATTATAAAATTCCTCTTAAAATTTAAAATGATTGTAATGGATATAAATATTAAAAAGAATAATTTCTACTTTCACTATCATTGGAAAAAGCAAAATTATATTAGTATTTTAAGTTTTAAAGAGCATAAATCAGCTTTAAAAAAGCACCTCACGAGGTGCTCTCAAGAACACCCCTAACTTTGAAAAGTCAAGAGCAAAATATCCTAACTTTTTTGTTAGCAAACAAAAAAAATTGATTTATATTTTTTATAAGCAGGAGCACCCTTTTAAAGGATACTATTAAATTAAGCCTAAGCTACTTTTCCTCAAATATAACTAAGAGGGAAAAAAATTACAACTCATCTACTCAAATGAGAATTAAGATGTGATAAAGATAGATAACAACTTATTTTAGAATTTAATTTTAGTTTCTATCATTTACTTTTAGTTATTGATCGATATATCTTTTATTGTATTGATGTACAATAACTTATAACCATTGTCTCTATATATTATAAACTCTATAGCTCATACTTAAATTCAACAAAGCCTTATTAAAAATGTCTTCAACATAAAAAACCTTTTAAAACTTCAAATTCAAAGCCATAATTTTTGGTGTCATTACTCTAGCGACACTTAGCCTCAATGACTTCATTGAAGAAACTCCAATGCCCTTCTTGTGATCCCTTCCCCTTGGAAGTGTCTGTTACTTGACAAGAGATTTGATAACCTTTAACATTCATGCATATACAATCATCTTATTCTAGTGTGGCTTACAAGTCATTTCATTGAAGACCCCTCAAGTATGAAATTGGTCTAAAACCTCGTTAACAATTCTAACTTAAGAGTTTTTAGCAATAGCAAAGAGGAGGATATCATCAACAAAGAATAAACAAGGAATTGCCAGCCCCTTCGAAATAAAAATATGCTAGCATCTATCAACCACTAATTCCTAAATTTTCAAGGCTAACTTCTCCATGACAAGAAAAAACAGATAGGGAGACATAGTATCCTCTTGTCTTAATCCCTCAATGGAGAAAAATTTTCCAACTTAGCCCCATTCTAAAGAAAAGAAAAAATTGAGGATTGAACACAAAACATAATTAGATCAATGCCTTTACATAGGAAACCAAAATCCAAGAGAGTTTGCTCTAGAAACTTCCAATCCACCTAATCATATGCCTTATCTAAGTCAATTTTGAAAGCCACTAGTACTTCTTTCTTCATTTTTGTTTTATGCATAAAATAAATTAGCTCCTAGGCCATAATAGCATTGTCACAAGTCCCTCATTTAGGCACAAAGCTACTTCGCAAGGGGTTAATAATCTCATCCACAATGGGCACAATCTATTCACAAGGACCTTCATAATGACTTTATAAATGATATTGCAAAGGCATATTGGATGAAAAAAGTTTTAAATGCACAGGATTGTTTTTCTTTGGAATAAGTAGAACAAGAATTTCCACCACATCAAGATCCACCCAACCCTCCTCAAAGGCATTACTAACAAGTCTCCACAAATCATCACCCACCAAATTCTAATAGTGTTTGAAGAAATAAGTTGAAAACCATCAAGCCCAAGTGCTTTAAAGGAATCCATACTCAACCTTTTTATGCACTTTCTTCTTCGAAATTATACCTATTAAAGTGGTAGTACATTCCAAACTAATTTTCAGAATATCCTAAAAAGAAAGAGCATCAAAATCACAAGGACAAACAATGGAGAACAACTTCTTATAAAAATAAATAGCCTTAATCTATAATAAATTTGGATTAGTACACAAGACCCATTATCCATAGACAAGTTGTGTATTTTGTTCCTTTTTCATCTTACCACCGTCTAGGAAATGGAAAAAGGAGTTATTCTTATCTCCATACTTCTTTGAAACCACCATATTTCCTCTTGCGCCAACATTGAATTGTATTCTTCATGGAGTTATCTCTCTAATCTTAAAAGATCCAGATCCTCTAAAACCTCAAAACAAGGCTACACTTCTCTTATCCTAGCCTCAAAACACTCTTTTAATCCTAACTTTGGCTAAACTTTTCTCAACAAAACCATTACTCCTCGTGATATTCTTTCCTTTATTATTCATAACCTCCCCAGTATCTTTATTTAGCAACGTCCTCTTACCCATTTCATTATGGGATTTATTTTGCAACTATAACTCAATCTAGTCTACCTGATTATGCTCAAAATTAGCATTAGTTAAATTTTGAATTTGAGAAGATTCTTTACCTGATTTATCATCCCTCCCACTCACGTACTACACTACCTATAGTGGTAACTTGGAATCCATTTCTAATGGCTTGTGAATTACCTTCAACAAAGAATTGTAGTCCTTGGCTACATGACCATAACATCCACAAATAGAGCATATCAAATGCAATCTCCCAAACTCTATCTTATGCTAATGATCTATAATCCAGACTTGGTCAATGACCAGAAGATTCAAACCAACCTCAGCATAGACCCTTGCAAACTTATCCCTCTCCACAAACTTGATTGTAATGTCCACTTTAATAGGTCAATCCGTAGTCACAACAATGGTCATGATGCTTTAGGTTTAAACTTGAAAAGCGGATCCAAACCATTGTCTAATTGAAACAAATCTAATTAAAAGGAAGGATGACATCTCTTCACATCTAGATAGTGATCATGTAACAAGCACAAACCTTCCCCTACAACTTTTTCCTTACCTTTAGACAGGTCAAACTTAACCATATAATATTTATTACCCAAGTACATCACCTGAAAGCCTACTTTCAACTTCCACATCTCCTTGAGTCTTTCCCTCATAGCCATAAAGCCTAGATGTTTTCCTAACAGTTTCACTACCAAAGCATCTTAGCAAGGTAATGATAGCATCTGGATAACACTCTCATCAAACCAGACTTTAGGCAGCCTATTGCCATTCTTGAGTTTAATTTTGGCAAGTTCCTTTCCAAGCAAGTTCTTCTCCCAGTCCCACATGAGCCATGGAATTGCCCTCCAACACCTTATCACAAAAAAAAAAAACCTTTCCCCTGTACACCAATCCCATTCCCTCCAACCCATCCTGTCGTAACCTTGCCATTCACGTCTTCTTGTCGACCAGTCACCGTGCACTTCCTCCATGCTCTCAGCTTGCTCTCTCCCATTATTATTTTCCCTCTCTTCTTAGGTGCATTTGTTTATTTTATAGCCTCTTTATTACAAGTAATGCTGCTCGCTAAGAATTTGCCCTTCTAAAATTAAGTCTTCTATAATTCTATTACAAAAGACTAACTAAATTCTTTTTTGTCAGAATGGAAACATTTAATTAGTTTTTGATATTCAGAACTTAATTGTCACCTAGTATTATACTTTTACTTTTGATTCCTTGTCTATGACCTTTTTTATTGCTTCTCCTTTTATTTTCAATAAGAAAAACCTTTAACTGTGAAGATGATGCTTCATAAGCTTGTTGTCAAACTTCTCTGTTTAAATAAGAGTAAACATCCATTTTGATCCCTAAATAATATATGTTATATCAATTTGGTCCCTAACAGTTGCATAACATCACATAGATCCTTGAAAATTTTGTAATATAAAATTGAAGGATTGATGTGATTATTTCATATTTTTAAAAGGTTGAATTTTTAATTCACACATTATCCTATTAATGATGTTTTAAATAAGAGTTTAATTGATATGCACTGACAATGTATAGAAATCTTGGAAAAGTGAGAAATTATGGTGGGTCCTTCATTATCATGGGTGGTTATTTTTATGAGTTAGCACTTTTCACTATTTTTATTGGTTGACAGTGTAAAACTATTTTACACTGTCAGTGTATTTAAATTAAATTCTTTAAATAATCATTTGTTTGAGTTTTTTAATAAAAAATTACTTTCTAATTAATATACATAATATATGATAATTAGATTAAATTTTTTGAAAAATGCTAAAGCTAGAAAAAAAAAACCTATTTTAGTGATTCTTTTTGTAAACTATAACAATATTTTTAAGAAAAAGTGACATCATAAAAACTACACTATTTCCAAAATTTAAACAAGTACATCTTTCGTAGATACATTGCTATGCTTTTATGTCAATGAGGTGTCATGAGAGCAACCATAAAAAGAAATCAAATACATAAGTGAAAATATCCTATTTTAAAATTGTAAAATGTAAATGGACAAAGATTAATATACTTCGAGTAAACTCTAAATTAGTACTTGACGAGAATATTTTTGGAAAAATTTGTCCTTGAGAAGTGGAAACATAATTCTTTAGAATTAAAATTGTCGATCATATTGATCCTTTTTATGGACATATTAATTAGTTTATGAAAATTGTTTTCTATCAGACATATTCATCCCTAAAAAAAGGGGGACAAGTTTGACTAATATTTTTAATTCTTAAGGAGTATGTTAGGGATTCTCATTTCTCATGAATGAATTTGTTTGATGATGTTTTTGTTCGGGACCAATTTTGGCTTACTCATATACCTAATTGAGTGGTGGAGTGGACCATCTTTTGCCATTTCACTCCCTTATTTTGAAACACTTCATTTGGTAGACGAATTATTTTTACATTTCTGAAGATTTGGCAATGGTAATACAAGATTCCTATGTTTGGTATATGTTTTGAAAAAAATTATTTTTGGGCAAATTTTATTTCTTAGAAATGAAAAAAACCTCATTTTCATTTTGATCCCCTTCCATATGAATGTTGGATTACCATGGAAAAGAAATATTGAAACTATTGCGTAAAGACTAAATTACCCCCCATCATTAACTACCACCACCGATTTGTCGCTGCCACCGTTGACTGCCGTCCGTTGCCAAGCATTGCCGGCTACTATTTTATTAGGGATATTTTTGGAAAAATATATTATATTCCCAAGAATATTAGCCTCAACCAAATATAGAAATGTTCATTCCTAAGCATGTTTTTTAAGATTCCTAATATTTTAATATATCTACCAAACACTTCTAAAACATTATATCTGGGAAAGCTATTCATGCGATTAGTCTAGGAATAGTACTCTCAGTAATAAAAAATCAATCCGATTGTCAACACTTTAATTCAATTTGTCCATTGCACTCCTAGTCAGTTGCCACTCTTTCCCTTACCATCCATCTAAATATAGCTTAAAGTTTCGATTTAATGAAACAAAAGTAGTGTTTAGATTGAGATAATTTAGGAAATTAACCATGAGTAGTTTAATAGGAATGTGGATGAGCAATTAAGAGTGCTAATTAATAGCCCGATGTCCCGACCCATTTAAACCTAAAATTGAAAAAAAATGAATAAATAAATAAATCACATGTTAATCTAATTTAACCTAATACCATTTTTTTATCGATACTTATAAAGGAATAAAAGGACTAAAACTTTTAATCTTATTATTAGTATTATTAAAAGGACTCAGTGCATCTACTCCTTCCGTGTAATGCCTTCCACATGCGTATTTCCTTTCTTTTTAGTCTTGAACAAATGCATGCGCTTTTAGAGAAGTAGATATAGGTCGAGCGTTTCAGTTTCCAATCCTATATTTATCTTTCTCGGTTACTGTGGTTCATGATTACCAATTAAACAAAATCCAAAATCCAACATAAGCATACCAGCGTGCGCCTTGTTTTGAAGCGTTACATATTTCAAGGGCGAAGAGCTAGGCTTTGTCACTGTACTTATTGAGCACCAGCAATGGCTTCTATTCCAAATCAAAGTGAAGGATGTCATAGAACAAAGGCTCTCCATTTTTTTAAGATCATTGATTCTGATAGCCCTAGTGATGGAAAGATGGTATGCATCTTTATTTTTTATTTTTTAGTTTTTCCTTCATAAATGCAGAACTTCCATTTTACCAAATATGTTTGGTTATGTTTTTGAAGCCTAAAGGTTTTGTGAATATCCTTTTGGTCTCAGTGTTTGTCACAAAGTTCTCTGCAAAATATGACCTCAATTTTGGCCAGATTTTCTTATTGGCAATACGAACATGACTTAAACCGTTGCTTCAAAATAAAATAAATTGGCTGAGCAAGAGAGACCCTATGTTCCACAAAAGAAAGCAAATGGTCAAGATTCAAGACTCATTATTTCCCTCATCGCATGCATGCATACAGAAAGAGCATTCAAAGCCTAGTTTTGGCCAAATGCAATCTTAACACTTGTTTTTGTTTTTTACTCCAAATAAATGGTGTTATAAATAGTCATTTGCACATAAATGAGAAATACATTTATGACAGACTAATGATTTTGAAATTTGTTTTGGTTTCATTTTGAAGCATGTTTACTTAGTGTGAAAAGGCCTTGTAGTTGTTGTTGTTGTTCATGTAGAAGCATGTAGTGTGCATGCTATGGAAGATATGAAATTGAAGCCATGCAAATATATTATTCATGCATTTAAGCAAATGTGAATGTTTTTCTTTGTAATTTGAGCTTCTTGACAGAGGATTCCAGCACAGTTTGCGAAGATATATGGAGAAGGATTATCTGAAACTGTATATCTTAAGCTTCCAAATGGAGAGCAATGGAAAGTGAATTTGGAAAAACAAGATGGCAAAATTTGGTTCCATAAGGGTTGGAAAGAATTTGTAGATTATTATTCACTATCACATGGCCATTTGTTGCTTTTCAAATACGAAGGAACTTCCTATTTTGAGGTACTCATCTTTGACATGAGTACACTTGAAATAGATTATCCTTTCAAAGGAAAAATTCCCAGAAAAGATAAAGCATTTCAAGTTCCAGAGACTGAAATCTTGGAAGCATGTCCACCATGCAGAAAAAGAAAGGATAACTCACCACCAGCAAGTCATCAACCACAGAAGAAGATAAGAACTAAACAAGATGCTCTTGAGAGAGCTAGTGTTTTTAGATCAGTCAATCCATTCTTCCAAGTTGGCATGCATCAATCATACACCTTAAACAGATTGGTAAGAGTTGTTGGCTCCGCACAACAAAATTTTGTAACGTGCTATGGTTTAATGTATGTGTTCTTACCCTTATGCAGAATATACCTAGCATGTTCTGTGAGAAGTATTTTGATATGAATAAGAAGCAGGGAAAGGTCATTCTTCAAGTGCTGGATGGTAGAGTTTGGGAGGTTAGATACATTTTCTTGAAATTGAGCAGATATAACAAATTTGAATTCTGTGATGGCTTTAAGGAATTTGTGGAGAGCAACAATTTGAAAGTAGGTGATGTTTGCATCTTTGAACTCATTAGAAGGACTAAACTTACCTTCAAGGTTTCAATCTTTAGAAAAACTGACAGTAGCAATTGTTCCTTCTCTCAAGGTAAAATTGATGCTTAACTTAACCCATCAATTCATCATATGCAAGACCTATGAAACAATTAAGCTATTTATTCCCTTGCAGAATTTGCTCAGAGGACTCTGGAAACCAAAAGTAAGAGTGCTCGTAGTGACGGAGAAGAACTTGCAGTGTCTCTGCCACCAAACCAAATTACCAACAAGGAATTTCACTCACCTTCAAATGAGCCTAACGCGGATAGAGTAAGCAATTCAAGATTGATTTCCCAAAATGATTATTGGAGTATAGTCTTCTTGATAAAGTTTATGACATAGTTATGTTGAAGCAGATGAGTCTAGGAAAGAGGATCATTCCTCAATATGATCAAAGACCATCATCTTTAAGCAGATTTGGAGCAATTAATGCTGTTACAAAATTCAACTCTGAGTATCCTTCCTTCGAATCATGTATTGGATCATCCCCAAGAGTGTTGGTATGAGCTATTTACTTAGCTAACCATCGAACATATATTAGCTGAGCAATATTACTTTGTGCAATATGTTATCCGTGCTTTTTACCCTTTTTTCTTATTTATCATGGTGATTTCTATCATTGCATTGATTTTATTGATGCCAACTAACATCACGTAGAATTCGTAACATTAATTTTTTAGTAAATAATATTATTCAATATATAACTACCAAAATTATCTGAGCACTTGAATATCTATGTTTAAGTACTAACTGCATCTACATGTGATCAAAATATTGCTTCTTATGTAGTGGGTGCCAAGGAGCTTCGTGAAGAGATACATAAAAAAGGATGGAAAATTTGCTAACCTACAGGTTGGAGAAAAATCGTGGAGTATTAAGTTGGTTCAATATCCAAAGCAAGCTTGCCTCAGTACTGGATGGTTTTCATTTGCAAGGGAAAATGGTTTAAAACCAGGAGATGTTTGCCTCTTCGAGTTGATTAACAGTGATGACATTGTGATGAAGGTTTCTGTTGCAAAGCACTTATCAATTATGTCCACATAAATGTTGTTTGAGTCCATGCTTCACTTTGTGAGCTTGTCTATTTTGTTGCATTGTTAGCTATTAGTGTCCCTATAACTGAATGAGACACTGTCGTGTTTTTTTTTTTTTTTTCCCCTTTTGGAATTGCCTTCCTCTAATTAGATTGGGGGTGTGTCTCTGAGTATTTAAGTTTTAACTTTGTTTGAGTTGTGAACCATACTATTCACTATATAATTATTGAAATATGTTCACTGATCGAGCCAAAAATGAAAAATGTTAGGAAATGGTCTCTTTCATTCATGATACCTATTTATCTATTTAGAGTGGGGATCTATGTTGACTTTTAAAGTAATTATTATGGCAGTTAAATATTTTTAATAACATAATAATATATACGTGTAAAAATTTTTGTACTAGCATGTAATAAAATTAAATCTATTTTTGTTTCTTTACTTTTATACACTCATTTCGTGTTCATTCACCTCTTACGTGAAAAAAACTCTCAAATGACGGCGCAACAAAAAAAAAAAAAAAGAAAAAGCAAGCATTAATGCAACAAGAAGCAAGAAATGTAAAGGACCAATTTCATAACCAATAGACATTCACACAGCGTCCATGATTTCTTTATTGATGTATATGTTTATTTGCCATCAACCATATAACTCAACGTATAGAGTGCAAGCTCTCATGCGCTTGCCATTTATTCCAGGCTTCCATCATGTTTATTCATGATGCTCGACCTGTTTGGATTCCTCCAAAAGAGATTGTAGCAGAATCAAGGAGGGGTCGTCCCCCTTTTTCCATCGATTTCTTTCTCAGACGCAGCTGCTTCTCTAAATACAGAGCCTCAGCCAGCCGTCATAAGATAAAAAGACAGTCCCCGAGAAAATTTGCTTTCATATTGATTCAATTGACTGATTAATATCTTTCTTAATACAAGTGCTTAATATCTTTTCCATACTTTGTTGGAAACTATGCTCCAACAGGAAATGATGAATATATAATAAGAATTGACAAATAATTATTTGAAGATATGTTTTTCTTCAATCAGACTCTAAATATGAGATATTATTATGAGAAATCAAATTTGCTCATTTTGCAAACTAGTTTGGTTTCACGTTTTGATCTTTTTCAATGGAATTTTAGCTCTAGAATTGATTTTCACCACAAACAACCTTGAGTTGCTTTTGTGGTTAATTCACTAAATTTTGTCAAAATTATTTTTCAAATAAAATTACTAAACATAAATCAATTTAATTTAAAATTATTTTAAATAAAATCAAGAGAAAGCCCTCCAAATTGGGCCTTTCTTATTTTGCACCTAACAAATTGGTTCCCATAAAAAAAAAAAAAAAAAACTCAACCCATAGTCTTTGTCAACGTCAATGTAACAACCAAGTTGAGAGTGCATGAATTGAGGTATTTTGTCGTGTCAGACCTGGCGAAAGCTCTAAACCTGGATCCTATGCCTCCTTTGAGGGCCCTAGGATTGGAGCATTTTCAAGGGATTAAAAGTCTCGATAATTGTTCCTCTGATATCCAAAAATCAAAAAGTGATTTTTAACGAATTTTTGAAAGTTATTAACCCTTTCGTTTTCAACCTTGAAGTTTAAGAAAATCCAAATTTTCGAAAGTTTATACTAAAATCTAAAAGTTGGATTTTGATTTTTAAGGTCTTTGATTTTTCCAATATTTTTATTGGATTCAAATGAAGGGTATTCCCTTATTTACATTTATATTTTAAAGTTAATAGAGAGTAAAATAAATGAGAATTAACTTAAAAGTATATGATGATATGAGAGAAGTGTTTGAAAGAAAAAAAAATGGACCGGGCGCCTAGGCATTCAAAACCAGCACCTAGGTCCTAGCTGCGTTGTAGAACTTATGCATTTCAGGTGGGCGGGCGCCTAAGCGGCCAAGCCGCGGCGCCCACTGGGCAAAATAAATGAAGGTCTTCTACCCTTCTCCCCCATTTTTCCTCCAACTTCCTCTCTCTCTTCTTCCTCTCCCATCCTTCTCTCCCCCACATATATCTTGCTAATCCTTCACCATTTTCTATTCAAATCCACCACCAATCCATCCTCTTCCATCATCATCATCATCATAGCTTGATTCTCTCTTGAAGCTCCCTCTCTCTCTCTCTCTTCTCTTTTAGAGAGAGAAATAAAGGTGGAAGGAGATCCAAGTCCTCCATCAAGTTTCTTCCTTCTTTTGTAACCCAAGATAACTCTCCAAGCTCTAATCTTCTATTATTTCATGGGTATGAAAAGATTTTATTGAAAATTTGAGTTTAAGGTTGAGATTGGGAACTTAGGGTTCCATAGTGGGGCTTTTATGTCTTGGGATGTATTTCAAGTTAATCTTTGGTTCTATAAGCTAATTAGTGTTTGGATAATGATATTTTTTATGCTAGTGGTGACCATAGCTACGTGGCTCAATATGCTAAGGCTATTCCTTCCTTTGGATTTGCACTGTGAGTGATAGTATTTCTATAGCATACTTCTTGTCCTTAATTTCCTAAGTACATGCCGAAATTGTATTTTAGTAAAGTTCCATGAAAGAATAGATTTAATGTGTTTTACTCCGCAATTATAGAACTCTTAAGAAATCATGTTAGTTATGTATGTGTATATATAGATGTTTGAGTATAGAAGTGTAGGACAAGCTCTTATAGAAATTAATCTATGGTATTTGAATAATATGAAGTTTCAAGTTATTAGAAATCATTATGTTTTTTAAGCCAATGTTCTAAGCTATTCGATAGAAAGAAACAATCGCATTCAATAATTTGAGAAAGAACTCTAGATATTTTAAGCTGAATAGCTCGAAAGCACTATGTATTGAACCTATGTTTGATAATATAGTTCTTTTGAATAATCAGAAAATTTGCTAACTATGTTTGCTAAGAATACAATAGTTTTCTTACATCTTATTATGCATTTAATAATATGAGCAAGAAAGTATATGATTTAAGATAAAGAAAAGTTTTAGTGATCAGGAGTTAGAAAGGAAATGCGTTTTCAAAGAATTTAAGCCAAGAACTCGTATGAGGCATGGCAAAGACCCAGCAAGTGTGAGTGTCTTCCTAAGAGGAGGAAACTATAACAGAACCATTTGCTAATGATAACAACATTAACCTTAGTGCACCTCATATAACCCAGCTAGCAGGGTGATTGCTAGCCCGGCTTGTTTGGCCAACATGTCCATAAGATTAGACACGCTGGGCAAGCCCAGACGTGAGATTGGTTATTTACTGGCAAGACCTACATGAGGGGCCAAGGCCCAAGTCCATGGGTGCCAAGCAACTATCTTCTGAAATAGGATCCTCCCTTAAGTTTTATTACGATTTTGAGATGAGTATTTACCTTTTATGATATGAGAAAGTATTTCTATCTTTAAGTCTAGTTTTATATCCTTATTATATATGAATTATTACATCTAGTTTCAAAAATGTTATGCTTATATATGTTTACAAAGAAGATTTTATCCATTTGAATTAACAAGGCGATTTAATGAATGATGTATGTTCTACTGAAAGATCTTCTGGCATTCGATACATAGACAAAGTACTTGCAATAAGAAACTTATAAAGTTATATTTTGCAAAAGTTGTGTTTCAGCTTATCCCACTCCTGTTATAGATACATTATCCCTCACTGAGTCCATATGACTCATACTTTCTTTCTTTCCATGTTTTTAGACAGGTGCAAACTCATGCTCAAGCTTTTATGGTCAGTTAGTGGTATTGGTCTCCTAGTTAATCCACACTATGTTCATGTGGTTTCCAAAGGTTGTTGTATTGAAAAGCACCTTCCTTGAATGTAATTGTATATCTCTATCTATGCTCCATTAGCCTACAGGCAAGGTCCTTCCAGTATGGGTTTTATGTATTGTAATGAAAGTGTAGTTGTTTTTAGTTATGATTAGTTTGATTAGTAATGATTATGGATTAAGTTTCATGTATGGACGTGTATATATATATATATATATATATATATATATATATATAGTAAGAACATATTTAAAACCCTTATAGTGTGTGCTGTGGGAAGCATTCTAAGAATGCTTGGATCCCCAACGTCTATGTGTGTTTGTTTTGTTCCTACAAGTAGAGAATCTGTATTTGGGAATAGTCTTAAATACAAAGGAAACTCTGCTCGATTCTTTTTTTTAGAATTTGGTCTCATGTAAGCTTGCTAGGGACGTGTCCCTATGTGCTGATCACTTCCTAGGTTTGGTTGTGACATTCAGACACCGGATATTTTAGTCCCTCAATATTTTCAAAGGATTTATAGGATAATTAATCCCTAATGATTTATAACATAGTTCAAATTAGTCCCTCATAAAAACACAAATAGGATCGATGAACTGTAATTCAAATGGCACTTCTCTTAGTCCATATAACAAGGGGTTTATTGATTTTAGATTAAGAGTTAGATCCCCGTTTGTCCATTCCCTTCCCCATTTTCCCTAACTCCAATAGGAGCTCTCTAGAACCAAAAAAAAAAAAGGAAGTAAATAGGATAAATAAATCCATTGAAATATTGAGTGGGACTAACTTTCCTATATTTTTAATATTCAAGGATCACACGATGTGTTTCTTTTTTGAGGGACCAATTTGTCTAATGCTATTTTTGACAAAAACCAAATTAGGGATTTCATTTAAAATCAATTTTAACAAAATCAGAGTTGTCAATAATTAAGTTTGCAAGTTCAGAACCAAATACACACTATAAAAATCTTATATTATCAGTGTAAAGGTTTGATAAACTTAAATAGTACAACTGAGATATTTTTCCTCACAATTAACTCATTAAAATGTTATCCCTTCTGTAGTTTATTTATGCTAGAAATTAGGCTTATATGCATTAGATATGTTTTTGCAACATTTTATACTGAAGATTACAGCACAGGATGAGAATAAAATCATTTTTCGCCTAATGTTATTAACACGTGCTATAATCTTCAATTTAAATATAATGTCTGTAGTGATGTTCATGTTTCAATTTAAATCAAGTTTAAAGTAAAAATTTAATCGATCCAAATAGTAAGATTTATTTTGGTTTAAATTGAATCTGTTTTACGAATTTTCATTTGCACCACTTGGCATTTTTCTTTATTTTTATAGAGTCATTGTTACTTTCATTTCCAGATGGGTGGAGATCTATTTACTCTAGAGTAAGTTATGGTATTATTAAATAACTTTTTGTAAAGACTGAATTTCATTGATCCAACAATTTAATTAAAAGTTTTTACTAAGTAGATTAAGTCTATAAAATTTTATATAATTTAAAAATAATTTGGTATTCATCCTTCCACTTTATTTTGATGTGTAATATGTTTTTGAAAATATAAGTAGACATCCGCAATTATATTATATACCTATTGTTGTCTAGTTTTTCCTAAAATTTAGCATGCTTGATGTAATATCCCGAAATTTACAATACGTATAAATTGCGTTGTTAACTGACTTATTCAATTTCATTTGATATGTAAGAGTAATTAAAGATTAATAAAAAAATTAATTAGAGGTTAATTAAAAGGTAATTAGAAGTTAATTAGAGAAATTAGGATTAGAAGCGATTAGAATAGAAGCATAGAAAACCTCACAAAACTCTTCAAAATCATTTTGCTAATTTAAAGGAAATCGGTAGAGATTCAATATTTTAAACAATCAGAGCCGGACCAATAGAATTCTACACTGGAAATCGTAGAAATGGTGGCTAAAATTCAGTCACCATTCCCCTACCTAAGTGGCACCAAGTGGCTGCCTAAAGAGTGGAGAAACTTGGCTCAATGTACACTATCCAAGGCTCCACCAATCACCACTCATTTGTCATGTTTTAAGACTCTAAAATCCCCTCCAACTCCCCTTATTTCCATGCTTCTCTTTCATGCTAACTTCTCTCCCTTCATTCTTCTTCTTTCTCACTTCCTCTTCCTCAAATCTCTAAGCTCCACCCATTTCCTACACCAAGAGCTCAAATCTAGCTAGTCTCTACATCAATTTGAAGTAGGATTCTTCAATTTCTTTTATTATTGGTGCTATTGTGACTAAGTAGAATTTCTGTTCTTTCCATTAGATTGATGATATATGGTATTTACATGAATTCTTATGGCTGGATTAATGTATAAATGTTCAGTTTGGGTAAGAACTTCGATGAAAATTCAAAAATGGATGCAAAACAGAAGCTAAAACCTTGAAAACCTTATAGTCTCCATATTGGCAGAGTATACGGCTCTATCTACAGCCATCAAAACTTATTGAAACTATTTTTAAATGAAACTAGACATTTGGGGCTTTCCAACCATATAAAATATAAGGTCATTAAATTAGTATTGAGTGAGATATTAATTTTTTAATTTAACCCTAAAATTCTATCCTTGATTCCGAGTAGACTGGAATTCGAGGGGCATAACTCATCCTCTATACCTTCAAATCGAGTGCAACCAATTTTATTAGAAAGCTAAGACATAGAGAAATGTTCCTTTAAAATTTTAGAGTCAGATTCTATCCCAGTCACTCCTAGTAATTCAATGAAGTTACTCTAAGACTAAATTAGGCTAGAATAGGGCAGCCTAAAACAACCAACTTTATAGCTTGTAACTTGAGTTCTGTTTAGTCAAATGACATAAAACTCTTTGGAGATGAAATTGCTTCATAAGATTTAAAAAGACATAGGTTTTGTGGGAATCCATCAAAGTTTCGATTTTTAGTGAATTTATACTTTTAGGTGTGCATTTCTACCTAGTTATAGGACAGGTTGAGATAAACTCTCAATAACTTGGGTTCTAGGTATCAAAACGAGATGGGACTAAAAAGATTAGAAAATAAACACATAACACTCCAACATATCCGAAATTTAAGTCCAACGGAGTTCAATAGAATTTATGGAAGATTTTACAATACCAAATAGCATTGAGGAACATAAGCAGAATTTCCAAATCGATAAACTAGGAACCCTAAGGCATATGTGATTTCAATTAAAACATAAATATTGCTATTCCATGCTGATGTTGAAGTTTAATGTGCTATACTAGTGCTAGCATTATTGGCTGATTGTTTGTTCCAGAATGACATTATTCACAAGGAAGTGGACCTGATCTGTTATGCTGCTGAATTTCCGGCATAAAATTAGTGATAGTTATAAATGTTTGTAGGTTAATGTTGTTATGTAACATGTATAAATACCATGCAAGTATTATCATTTGAGAATAAGGTATGAAGCCTATGTAACATGAAAGATATGATGATGAATCTATATTCCGAAGGAACGTGACATGGCGATCATGCTCTGAAGGGGTATAACATAGCGATTATACTCTGGAACGTGGCATAATAATCCCACACCCTAAGGAATATGACATGATGATCACACTCCGATAGAGTATGATATGGCGATTATACTCTAGGATGTGGTAGGATGAACATGTTTTTAAGGAGTGTGACATGGTGATCACATCCTAATGGAGTATGACATGGCAATCATACTCTGGAATATATATAACAAATAAAGAAAGACAAAGGAAGAAATGAAAATTATGTGTATATACATAAATTCAAGTACAAGTAAAGGCATGTGCAGATTTTATATTTCTAGTATATTAGTGTTATTATAGTTTAATACGTTGCAGTTGTTATTCATAATATGATTCATGACTTTATTTTGTATTGGCTCTCTCAAATGACAAGTGTATGAATAAAATAAACTCTGCTTTGAACAATATGTTTTCGATCTATAAAATTAAACAATTTATATAACTTGTTTACCTATTTCACAATAAATCGAAGCAGTTGGAAATAATAACGATGACACGGTATGAAATTTCTTAGTGAATCCTACTGAGAATTTAAAATTCTCACCCCTGTTTCCGTATTATCTCCGTATAGTTCGCGAAGTTTCAAAGATGGTAAAATTGCTGTCAGATAAGGTCTGTTCAGGTAATAGTAATAACTCCTGAGTATGATATTATGATTTAAGTATAGTACTGGACAGGGAAAAACATTACAGTTGATCATCAACATAATATCACATAATTTGATGGTCAGATCAATTAAATTCAATTTTTATAAAAGTTATTAAATAGAGTAAGAGTCTATTTGGATAATGTCATTTATAACTTTTTTCAATTTTTTGCAAATCAAAAGCCGTATTTTTTAACTTTTTGTCTTATTTGACTATATAATTTATTATTTTTTAAAAAATTAATTTTAGTGTTTTTTAAGAAGTTAAAATATCTACTTTCTTTAGAAGTATTTTCTAAAACACTCTAAACTAGCACTTTTATTACAATATATCAAGCACAATAATTTATTTATAAATTACTTTTACATAAATGTTTAATAAATTATCTACCAAATGGACCCTGGTTGTACAAGACTTCCTCCTGAACTAAACGGACCCTGCTAATTAACTGCTTGAATTTAGTCTTCAAAGATTATTAACATAGATTCGTACATTCTTTTTCAAGTTTGACTTAATTTAAAAAGAAATTCAGCTCCTTTTCAACGTACGTTTGATCAATTTAGTCCTTTAAATAATTTAGTTGAGTCATATTTAGTCACTAATTTGATCAATTAATAGAAACAGATTTTGAAAGATTAAATTTATGTACATCCATTCAGATCAAAACATATATTTACTCTTCCGCAAATTTAAGTGTGGGAGAATTAAATCTTATCTAAGCTTTAAAAATGTTTAAACACTTAAACAATGCATGGAATGTTAGCTCTTTTTGCAAGTCCATGTCTATAAGATAGAACTCATTGGAAGTATGAGTTAGTGTACAAACCCGTCAAGAGCACGGGCATTTGTACCCAGATTTGGTTTTTTCTCGGGGACAAAAGAATCCACATTCAACCTCTTAACTGGTTCTTTCAACAGCTTCTTTCCCACCTTTACAAGATTGTCCATGTTTACTTTTGTAGCATTATCAAGGGAATCCATGGATTTGTCTAAGTTATATTCCTGTTCATTAAGATTCATCAATTAGTCAATTGCTATCAAATAAATTAATCATCGAAAAAGATTAAATTAATTATTACGGAAACAAGTCAATAATCAATATTTATTTTAATCTTCATAACTTGAATATACCTCCTAAGGGAAAGTCTACTCCTACCCCCATCATGAATATCTACTTTAAGGTGAATCTGATCAACTTTTAAATTATTTTTTTATTATAAAAAGTGAGTTTAAGTGGGCATAGTATTAATTACAGTAAGGAAGTGTGACCCCACAAGAAACCATTTAAAATTTTGAAAGCAGTATCACAACTTCCTTGGTAAAGATTCATTTATTGAGCTAATTAGTGAAGTGTTGATCACCATTATATGGTTAGCTATAAACTATGAAGCACTTAAGCTACTCACTCTTTGAAGTTATGCATGACCACACATTTTGGCTAATCCAGCAAATCCCACAACCTTCAAGCACTATACCTGAATTCGAAGGTAGTTATCCGCAGATTCCAAGCCTGGGAACAGTGTGGCAAGGTAATACTCAGTCATGTCTTTAGAAGCAGAACCATAACCATCATCTAAAAGGCCTGATGCTGCCCAAAAAGCTTCTGACCAATGAGCTGCAACCTTAGCACTATACCCTTCAGTTTTTGCTGTTCCAGTTCCTATCGAAAGCAATAGGACTTTGGTATAGTCATTTGCCTTCACTGGGAAGAAGTCAGGAGTCTTCTCTTTCTGTTGCCGTATCACTTCACTAACAGCAATCAACGCCTGGAAAAATAAATTGTCGATCCTGTGAAACTTCACAGGATGCGTATCCATGCACCACATGCATAATGTAACACCCTCCCAAGCACAGTACTATGCTTAAGTCATAGTACCACACCCTGGAGTATTCTTTGTTACACAGCGGACCTCGTCTGACAGCAACTTCAGCCGTCTTTGGAAACTTCTAAAATCATCTGGAGACAACATGGAAATAGGAGTGAGAATTTTAAAATTTTCAGTAGGATTCCGAAATTTTCATATATAGTATCATCATGGTCGTCTCCAGTTTGCTTCGGTTTACTTTAAAAAAAGTGAACGTGCTGCTCAAACTGTTTAATTTTACATTTCGAAAAATGTCTTATCCGAAGCAAAGTTCATTTTAATCATACACTTAGCATTTAGGGGAAACCATAAAATCCTTTCAAGTATAATACCATGAATAATATCTGTAGCATAGTAAAACGCACACAACATCACTATGCTAGGGACATAACATTTACACATAACTTTACTCATACTTAAATTTATGCTTATACATAAAACTGGCTTTTCTTTCTGCATCTTTCTTTTCTTTTGTCATCATGAAATCTTTACGTGCCACATTCCAGAGTATGATCGCCATGTCATACCCCATCAGAGCGTGATCGCCATGTCACGTTCCTTAGGAATATGGGATCTTCCTTTGGTACTTACACTAACTGGGTCAAGCCATGCCTCATGTAAGTTCTGTCCCCTATATTCACACTAGCTGGGTCAATGCCATGCCTCATGTGAGTGGGGTACCTGCATAAGCTTTAATCTTTAATCTTTAATTCTTTATTCTTTAGCTTTTACTTGGCACACCTAGGCGTTACATATCGCCGTCCCTAGGGTGCATTTACTGCCCTTGGATAGTCTGGCCTTGGAGTGAGCTCGTCAGCTTCACCCGTGACCGTCGTCACACCGACTCACCCACAAGGGGACCCACGTGCCTCTAGTCTTGGAGGGATCGATTCTGGTCACGTGCCTCTAGCTGAAGGGATCGATTCTGGTCACGTGCCTCTAGTCGAAGGGATCGATTCTGGTCACGTGCCTCAAAATTGAGGGATCTCATCTGACCACGTGCCTTCAACATAGAGGGATCTCATCTGACCACGTGCCCCCAAGGTAGAGGGATCTCATTGTCTTAACTGCCTTCACAGGGAGGGATTCAAGTGCAACTGCCTCCAAGTGAAGGGATTCATATCTTTATCACTTAACTGCCTTCACAAGGAGGGATTTCAAATAACTGCCTCCAAGTGAAGGGATTCACATTCAATACCTTCACATTCTTTCATTCTCAACCATATTCAAGCATAATCATACATGTGCTACATCACTTACCCTCATATACCTCATACCATAATTATGTCATTCTTGAATATAGGGTTTCTATATACCCATTTATATTTCAATTCATCCTTACATTTAAACATTCACAACTTCTTAGACTTGTAGTAAATCAGCGATATAACGGATCAGGTCCGTTTCCCCATGAATAGTGCCAGCTCTCACAGATAAATCAGTCATAGCAACATAGATCAACTTAACACATATATATAAATGTCAAACTGGCAATCCTCAACTCAACCCCTATATGTTTCACTAACATATGCAAGATTATCATTTTGGCCATTCTGCCAATTCTATTCGGTTCTGCCCGAATCTTGTATAATCCACCTTTATCTCTATTCAACTCATTTAAATCTGAAATTTGGATATGTCATAGCTCTATATATCTACTTTCTAACCTCTTTGGTCTCATGTCATTCTGATTTATATATATCAAGATATTCACCTTTTACTTCAGCCTGTTCAGTCACTAGCCCGAATTGTACTCTTGGGAATATAAATTCACTAAAAATCGAATCTAAGCTCAAATCTTACGAAATTGGTCTCATATCAAAGCTAATAGGACAACCTTTCATTTGCCCAGGTTTCACTCCATTTGCTTAAGTACACCTCGAGATATAAGTCCTGAAAGTATACCTTCCTGAACTACCCTGTTTTGGTCTGAATTAGATATAGGACAACTTCCTCGAATCACCGGGAACAATTGGAACCATAACAAACTCGGAATCTTATATTGGGGTATCCCTCTATGTGTAAGCTTTCTAACAAAACTGGTTTCACTCAATTCGGAGTTGTATAGGGTGAGTTATACCCTCCTCATGTCACCCTGCCCGGATGAACATTCTAAACCCTAGGTCAAACTTCAAAAATTCGTATCTCCCTCAATACTAATCCAATAACCTTATATTATATATCTATGGAAAGCCCTAAATGTCTACTTTCATCTAAAAATAGTTCCATCGGATTTGACCGATTGTAGGCGGCGTCGTACGCTTCGCCATACGGACTGCCGTGGACTCTCCACCAAGACAGCACCCTCCTCCATGTACTCCTCTTAGTTTCCTTCTTCTAATCTTAATCCCAACTCAATATTTCATGTTAATTCAATCATGATCCATCATAATACATCTATTAACTCATCAAATACATGAAGGAGAATACAAGTTCATACAGCCATAGGGCAAATAATTCAAGAATAAAAGTAGAATCCTACCTCTTTGGAGCAAGATTTGGCTAAGTGCTGAAACTTGGAGTGTTAGAACCTTGCTAAGCTGGAAGGAGTAATGGAGTTGGAGAAGAGAGCTGAACAAGGGAGAAAGTGGCATAGAAATGGGGCTGAAGGAGAGAAAGAGATGAGTTTATAAGCTTGAGGTGGTAGTTAACTTGGAGAGCTTTGATTGACTGAATTTTCTTGTAGACAGAATTTAGCTACGTCTCACTTTCAGAGTAACTTGCCGCCATACTGTTTGAAATCGGAACTCACATTTACTCTATTTCAAGTCGGAACTCATCCCTATTATACTTAAGGTCGGAACTCGTGTCGTTTTTACTTGAGCTTGGAGCTGAAGACTAATGTCGGAAGTCGTACCAGCTTGTTCGTGACTTGGGGAAATCTTTGTAGCAAGGTCGTAGGTCGGAAGTCATGTAGTTCACATTCATATAATCTCGGAACTCCCTATTTGAACTCGGGAATGCCAATGCTGGAGGTAAAATCGGAACTCGTGTGACTGAAGATTTGCTCAAGGGTCCGAACTCGTGTCCACTCCAATTGAGTTCAACATTAAGGTCGGAATTCGGGATTTCGAGTCACATTTCCAAACACAAGTTCTTAAAACTCGGAAGTCGGAATTTATATACTGTATGGTGTTGGTCACTTCGAAAACCGGATATACTTGCCTTGAGGCACGAAGTCGGATCTCATGGAATTACGTTCATGTGTTTGGACTTGAAGGTTAAACTCGGAAGTCGTTGGAAATAATCCATACGAAGTCGGAAGTCGTGCAAGGTATGAAGTCTAGAATTGGGCAAACATGAACTCGGAACTCGGAAAATACTCTTATATGTGTTTCAAAGACTAGGTCGGAAATCGGAATGAATCAGTCCTAGGGCGAAGCCGAACTTGGAAATCGGGATGTTACACATAATAATTCAATTTTTAATCTTTATTATAGGATGCAGTTATTGCAACCTATGAAGCACGAAAACCACGTGAAATATGGATACAAAAGAGGAGCAAAATTTCAAATTGGTCCTCAAAATAGTTACAAAATATTAATTTAGTCCTAAAAAAATTTATGATATTAATTTGGATTTCAAAAGATTAATTTTTATTTCATATTATTCAAAATTTTGGCTTTAACAAAGAAACCACTAACTGGTATCTGAAATGTCGCATCATGTGATGGTGTAATGTGTTATCTACTGAAATGAACTCCAAATTGATTTTTAAAAGAGTTACAAAATATTAATTTACAAAATATAGGATGCAGTTATTGCAACCTATGAAGCACGAAAGCCATGTGAAATATGGATACAAAAGAGGAGCAAAATTTCAAATTGGTCCTTAAAATAGTTTCAAAATATTAATTTAGTCTTCAAAAAAATTGTGATATTAATTTGAATTTCAAAAAATTAATTTTTATTTCACGTTATTCAAAATTTTGGCTTTCACAAAGAAACCACTAACTGGTATCTGATATGTTGCATCATGTGATGATGTAATATGTTATCTACTGAAATGAACTCCAAATTGATTTTTAAAAGAGTTGCAAAATGTTAATTTAATCTTCATAAAAAATGAAAATTAATCTTTCAAGGAGTTTTCTTCACAGAGGCTAATATTTAAATTAATATGAAATAAAAATTAATCTTCTAAAAATCAAATTGATATTACAAATTTTTTGAAGACCAAATTAATATTACAAATCTTTTAATGGCCAATTTGAGATCTTACTTGAAAGAAATACTTAGTTAGACACGTTCTACCACGTCATCTTTTAAGCATTTAGTTTTTATTGAACATAGGTATAAAAAGTATTAATGATAAGCACACTTTTATTATGGATCAAATTGCTTTAAACATCTCAGACAATGATTTGTATGCCAATGATAAATCAGGTATACTTAAGAATTATTTCTGGATATGATAGGGTATAGACTCGAGGGTACGAAAAATACATATATATAATAAAACAAGAAACTTTTGCCATGTGTGAGTCAATCAGAGAGTTATACAATTTTTTTTTTTTTGAGTTACTAATAATAGAAACTTTTCATCTACAATAATGAAAAAACAAAATTTAAAGTTCAAATTTCAATATGAAAATTTAATTCATGTCTACTACCCCATCGCCATCCAATCAAATTGAGTCCTTATCCCTTACTCCAATACATGCCATTTATTTCTACTTATCTTTCCAATACATTTATTCATTGCTATCATCCCTAAACCATAGGCATGCTTCATGAGGTAAAAGAAAAAAATTAATTTGATTAAATGCCATTTAGTGATAGTTAATAACAAGGAGTTTTATATATATTATTGTGAAAGAAATATTTAATCAGTAATAATTTAAATATTCGTAACTATAAATAAATTAACCTTTTAATTAATCAATTTCTTTTAGTATTTGTTTTGTGATGATATATTTATTTTTATATTTAATATTGAATATATATTTTCTAAGGTTTGGTTTAAATTAATAGTTATTAGGAGGCTGAATAAAAAAGAAGGAAAAGAGAGTGAAACAAAGTTTTAAATAAAGAAAGTGAAGAGCGAATTTGAATGATTTTCTTTAGCTACAAACTTTTATAATTACCATAAGAGAATGATTTTTAACATCAATCTTTTTATTCTGATTTCAACGTTAGGAAAAAAATTATTATAAATAAATTATATGAATTTATGTGAACTTTTAAACTAAATTGTTCTTAGTAATAATGTAAATATTGAACTTTTCATTTCCAAATTTAATTTATTATATATATGATAAGTTCTACTTTTAGAAAATAAATAACCATCCATAAAAAAATAAATAACTCTTTTTTAATGAGTATGGGTTTATAGAATTTTTTTAAAATTATTTTTATAGGATGCCAAAAAATTGTTTGGAAAAATAAATGAGATAATTTTACTACATTTTTAGTTATTCAACCATCACTTAAAAATACTTTTTACTGTTTTTTCAAATAAAAATGCTACAATTATACTTTTAATCTCTACACTAATTTTATTTTGTATATTGTTAACGTTTTAATTATCTTTTATGTTAACCAATGCAACTAGTTCTTGACTATATCTTTGACAATATCTGATGAACTCTTCCCTTATTTAATACACCTCATATAAAATGTTGCAATGTCTACGTAAATATTGCAGGAATTAACTTTAATTTTATTTTTATTTTTATAATAAATAAATAGTCTTTATATTATGGTTTTAATATATTATTATTAGGAAGCTATATAAAGAGGCTATATAAAAATGAATGAGAGAGAAATAAAATGAACGTTTTAATGAGGAAGTGAGATTAAGAAATGGAATGTTTTTTTTTTGGTCCTTATTTAAAAATTAAAAATAGATCTATATGGTTGAATTATGGCTTAGCAATATATATATATATATATATATATATATATATATATATATATATATATATATATATATATATATATATGATTTCAAGAATATATTTACAATATTTTCTATAAAAAAATTATTTTTCTTTAACAATAATTATGCAATTATATTTTTCATTTTTCTATATATTTCTATAAAGATGTATATATTATTATGTAATACTAAGAACTAATTATGTTATATATGAAATTGAAATTTTTCATAGAATACAATTAAATTTAAAAGTATGAGGATAGAGAAATGATTGTTTTAAAATTTTTTATTATTAAATTTTTACTAAAATTTTTGCAAGAACATATATTAGATAAAATTTTAGATTTTAAGATTAAAATATATTCTTGTCAAGTTGGTTTGAATGAATTTTTAATAGGTGAGAGAGAGAATGAATTTAATTTAATAATAAGGGGGAGGGAGTGGTAAATGGAATTGATTTTTTTCTTCTTATATAAAAATTGGATTAAAGAAGTTTCTTCTAGGCCATATTAGAATTTTAATAGTAAGTTATCATATAAAATAAATGTATACAAATATTGTTTAAAATAATTAATTTATTCAATAAAAATTTTGCAATTACTTTTTTATTTTTATAAATATTTTATTTTACATAATTTTAATTAAATAATATTTGAAATTAATTTATGTAACCATATTTTATTAAAATTTTATATTTTATTGTACTTATACAATAAAATAGAATATCAACAATAATTTATTATATAAAATTATATTATATATATTTATCGCAATTTACACCTGTGCATCACAAGAGTTAAATACACTAGTTTTAAAAAAATATAAGACACGGTACCATAGTAATATACAAATAAAATTAATATTAAAAATGAAAATCTTAACTAAACTATAAATGAGAAACAATATCTTAAAAGTTAACATGAATTATTATACATATAACAAAATGACATTATAATTATCTAGTTATTGTTGTATATCCATCTATATTGGCATAGAAGTTTTTTAAAAAAAAAAGAAATTAAAGAATATCTTTAGAAGTATCTAAAAGCTTCTATTAACCATCCAACATGAATACCGTAACTATTTTAAAATGTCCGTCCTTTTAAAATTGCAAGCACCTTTAGTTTCCTACAAATTATATTTTCATATTAGCTGTTGTACCATAATTTATTTAAACGATTATTTGCGGCCGCAGCGCCATCAGCCAAGTTGAATTCAGTACCATCATTCTCAAAGTAATAGGGTGGCAGAAATGTTGGTGCAGCTGAAGTCTCTAGCGTTATATCAGACAGTTTCGCATCTAGGCTGAGATATGCCTTCAGCTGCATGATGATCGAAGTTTCAATGACAATTACACATATATAATCTGCAGGGTTTTTTTTTTTCGCCTCGATGGAGCCATAGGCGTCCGACCTGTCTAATTCAACCATACTCGGCATATATCCTTGAAGAGGGCCGGCCTCTCTCACTAAGGATTTTTTCCATTTTAAAGTTTAAACTTAAAACTTCTGGTTAAAGAACCAATTAATACATCTACCATCTTAAAGAACCCAATCTTGATAATCTGTACTTGTTTAAGTACTCTTTATTCAACAAAATTTATAAGTTTATATATATCCAAACCTTAAAGCTTGAGAATATAACTGGATGGAGTTTCTTGATGTCGAAGGCTGGGATCACAACATTCGTCAATATCTGCTGCAGTCGTGTATTTCTCAACATCTTACGTTCTATATGGTGGAAGAACTTGCCATCATTCTTGGGACCCGGGTGGGTAGAATTCCATCCACTGCATCGTAAGAACTCAAATGCTTCACCAATAATGTAAACAAAATATATCTTGCTAGCATGTGTTAAGGGTTTCAATTAATCCCCCCCCCCCCCCCAAAAAACATTTTCAACAATTCAAATATACCATATGATGTTACGTTTCGGATAAAATTATATATGTGAGCGTAATGATTTAACCTAGGTACGTGCTAATTAAAATTAACATATATATGTGATTATTTATTTTATTCATGTTCACAATTAATATATGTACCTAGTTTCACTAAATATATGGGGACCATTTTTCTTGAAGAAGTGTACGATTTCCCCGGGAGCAGACAGAGGGCGATTGGGGTCATTTGGGTTAGGACTAGCCAGCATAGTTGTTATGAGTCCTCCTATGCTGGTCCCTGCTGTCACATCAAAATAATGTGCCAGCGTTGCATTTTCGTCCTTTGCCTGAAAGTCAATATATAAATTAAAATGTTAAAATCCGGGCGATCTTTCTTCAAGAGATAATGCTGGTAGCAAAAGAAATCATGGTCCTGAGTAATAAAATATGTGCGATGCAACGTTTCCAATGAAGCATGGAAATTTGAATCATTGTATTTACTGAAAAAGTAATATAAGCAGTACCAAATGATATTTTCCAGAAAGAGCATATCTAAGTACCTTTCATGTATATAAGATGTTAGCTAACTAAAATCTACAAAATCTTCGAACTTTAGATTCCATTTACCCCACAAAAGAGGGAAAGCGAATTATATATAGTAAGAAAAATGTTAAAGAACCAAAGTGTTTGCTATAATAATATGACATACTTGTTTATTTTAATTTAAATATTAATTTATTTTTTTGATGGATAATCTGGATCGAGTCAAATCATGAGGGAGTTGCCAAAAGGTACAAAATAGCAGAACAGAAGACAAAGAATGCATCCTACACCTTTTAGCTTAGAACTTAAAAACAAAAAAAACTAAGCTAATCATAAAGACAGCGGCTAAATTAGCTTAGTAAGTAATTTATAATATTAACTTTATTTCATTCAATAACTACTTTTATTTTCTGCTAAAAATTTTGACTATATTCTGCTTGTGTAATATGGCTCATATCATAAACCTCAAGAGTGGATGAAAAACCATCATACCATTAAGGAATATACACATTATATATGTGTGTGTACACGCATAATGTTTGATATCTGAAAGAAAATATTATATAAATATATATGTCATTGACCTTAAGAGCCTTTTCCAAGTGCTCAAGAACTACTGCTGGAATAATCCCCCTAATGCCACCTCCATCAATGCTAAGAATGGTTACAAGGTTTCCATAGACCGGAGGTGGTAGCTGTGTATCGAATCCAGCGATCAGCTGACCAGCTAAGACGAACACAAACAAAAGGAACGCTGCCATTAATATGACCAAATGCTTCAAAAGAGAATAGAAGTTCAAGGGTTGTAAAAGACAGAATGAACACCATGTGTTGTTCCTCACATATACACGTGAAGGGTATTTATAGAGATCGGGTTGATGATGAAAATATCAAGACTAAACAATGGCCATCTGGAAAGCGTTTTTTTCAGTTTAATTGGTTGCACTGATAGTGTAAAATAGTTTTACACTGTCAACCAACAAAAAATAGGGGAAGTGAGAAATCATGATGGGTCTCTCATTATAATAGGAAGTTATTTATATGAGTTAGCACTTTATACTATTTCTATTGGCTAAAAATGTAAAACTATTTTACACTATTAATGCATTTAAATTGAATTCTTTTTTTTTTGAAAAAAATTGTTCCACATTATCTATAATTTAAGCTAGAAAGCATTAATTAATTTTTTCAAACTTAAGCTTTACCCTCATCTTCATTACCTTGGAACATTTGATAACTACAATTAACAGAAAGAGAAGAAAAAAAGATAATTTAGATAAATTAAGTCATATTTCTTTGTACTTTTTTTTTGGTAAGCTTAAAATTTAGGTTAAGGGAGGTTTGTCCTAATCCAAAGTCAGTGCATACCTTTGGACTCATTTAATGATTTCCTTAATCTTTGTATAAAAAATTTTAAAAAATAAATGGAGAGAGTAATTCTATCATTATCTGCATTGATGCTGGTGTAATTTAATTAGGGGAGTAGATTCTAATAAGTTAAAGGATATATAGGGTGTGTTTGTTTGAAATTATTTTGATAATGAATTACTTTTTTCACAAAAAAAAATCAATTTTCATATATTTGGATAATTTCTAAAAAATAATCAGAATATCAAAAAAAATCTATTTTTAATTTTTTTAGAAGCTAAAAACAGTAGCTTTTAAAAAAATCAATTTTCTACCTTTTTAATTATATATAAAATTTAAAATTTAAAATTACTTTTCTTAAAAGTTTAAATAAATACACCCATAATCCTCTTTCATATACTTATTTTTTTAAAAAAATAAAACTATTAAATATTTTGTTAACCCTAGTGTCATTATACCTTATACGACTGTTATTATGGAATAAAATAAATATTTAAGAAAGAGATTTTTAAATGTGTTAAAAATGACATGGAGCAACTAAGGGAGAGATAAATTGATTAACGCTGTACCAGAAAAGATTCATTATTATGGGTCCCATGAAAGAGATTGACCGTAATTATTGTTGATTTCATTAGAATTTTTTTTTTCTTTTTAATTCTCAGAGTATCCCATCGTCCGAGGAGTAAGAGACTCTACTTTACGGAAAATATTTATATAGTCCAGAAATATTACAATATTGTATTTTTAAATCAATTATATAAGTATATTTTATATATATCCATCACTAATATATAATTCTATATAAAATATATTTATATGATTGATTAAAAGTATAATCATATTATACTCTCAGACTATATAAATATTTCTTATACTCTAGAGGTATGATTAGACATTTAAGCAGACCTCGCCTCTCCTAAAATTATTATTTTTCCATATATATAAACCTCTGATCAAATCCATAATTTCATACTTACAAAACCTGAGGCCCTTCTATTCAAACCAATACATTGTTAACTACTATTAGAAAGGAAAAGAAGGTTAAATAACAATGTCACATTGCTCATATTTTTTTCGTGAGAATAGTTTTCGTGTGAAACAACTCTATTATTTGCTATTTCGCTTACATAGTTTAGGAAAATTATTGAGTGAGTTGTGTCTTGTTTTGACGAAAGTGGCTAAAAAACAGTTAATACATATATTAAATTTACCTTTTAATATAACTAATGTTTTACTTATCCATTAGTATTTTTTTAACTAATCAGTAATCACTACAACGTAATTGAAATTTAGTAAAATTTAGAAAATGTTACTAAATTATAAAAATATGTTGTTAAATAAATACCAGTAAAAAAGTTTTTAAAGAATTTTAACAACATTTTTTTTTATTTTTAGCAACTTTTTAAAATGATGTGATTTAAATAAAAGTTGCAAAAAAATTAAATATATAATAGTGAGTACATTCAGTTATAATAAAATGCAATTAGTTTAACGTGTATCTTAAATTAAAAGAAGGGAGGAGTGAAAGATGCACTACTAATTACTCTTTCTAGTTCTTTTTATCTATCATTTTGAAGAATTTTTTTTATTTACTTTATTTGTCATTCTCACATATCAATAAAAATTTATTATTAATTTTTAATTTTATTTTTGACACAATTTTAAGCATAACCTTAATTGAGAAATGTAGTGTGAAATTAATAGAATGAATTAATCATATAATTATATATTAAAAATTAAACAAAAAATTTTAATAAACTTGTTTCATAATTAAGTCTTAATTTTTTTTTTCAAGATACATCACTAATACTAAAATTAGATCTTTCAAATGATAGTTTACAGTCTTCCCACACCAAAACGAATGCACACTTATTGCTCAGCCTCCTTGACAGCTTGTCCTATTTATTGGGCACAAAACGGATAACCAACTTTTCTTCTAAGGCCCTTGGTTTACCTAGAAATATTTATATGGTCCAGAAGTATTATGTGATTGTACTTCCAAATTAATCATATAAATGTATTTTATATGAGCCGTATAATTAACACATAATTCCATACAAATGCATTTATATGATTGGCCAGGAGTAAAGTCACATGGTGCTCTCGGACCATGTAAGTATTTCTTTTGATTTTATCTATTTTATTTATATATAATTAGGGATGACAGAAAAAATTTGCTAAAGTGAATACTCGCAGGAATTACCTGTGATAGGGACAAGTTTGGTTCTTACATAAATAGGGAAAAAGTCTCCATTTAGTAAATGAAACAGGGGTGGGGGATGAGGTTCCCGCCGTACGGGGACTAGCTGAATCCCCGTTAACGTGAATTTATTTATATGGCCGTATATATATACATATATGATTTTAAAAAAAAAAACTAGCCATAATATTAATATATTTGTAATTTGAATATTTTTAATTATCTTTTAATAAATTTACATCATGTATTTTATTTTTAATTTAAATTATATTGTGTTGGATAATATTATAATAAATTATAAATATTTATAAATATTTTATTTAGATTTGAGAGTATTTTATTTAGATTTTTCTCTTTTTTTAGATTTTTTAAAATCTTTTATATGAACCCACGAATATGCACGAGGATTTGAATCCCCATGGGGAATGGGGAAATGGGACCCGGGACGAGGATAGGGACGGTGATAGAGATGGGGGTGAGATTCTAAATAGGCGCGGCAGGTATGTTCCTGTTCCCATGGATACCTATTGCCATTCCTATATACAATCTCTTTTATAAAGTGCAATCCTTTGATAATAAAGATAGTAGATTTTATTTCCTCTTAAACTCTTCTAGAAATTTTAAAAAACATGTGAATATATTTCCTCTTAAACATATATATATATATATATATATATATATATATATATATATATATATATATATATATATATATATATATATATGTTTTTTGTTGGCCGATCTTCCCTTTTTTTTTTTCTTTAAGTGTGTTAGCCGACCTTAATTAGTTACTCCCTCCTGTTCTTTTTATATATCATTTTAACTATATACACAATAATTAACTGATCAAGAATTCAAAATTAATGGATAATTATGAAAAATATTTGCTAAAATGTTTTTATTTAATTTTTGACATCTAACTAATTCATTTTATTAGCCTTACATTACATTTTTTGATTAATGTAGTGGTTAGAATTATATAAAGTATAAAATTAAAAATTTAACAATACACTATTTATTAATATGATGAGAGACTGACAGATAAAATAAATAATTTTTTTCTCGAAAGATCAAATAAAAATGGCCGAAAGAAATACATTGCATACGAAGACTCCAAACTTTGAGAGACATATATAAACGGCTATTTAAAAATTGTTACTAAAGAAAAATAAACACTATTGCTAAAAACAGTTATCACAACTCAATCAAAAGTATTATAAATGAATTTTACCTTTAGGACAAGATTTATAAGAATTTTTGCAAAATACAGGCATATGTTCAAGTGCAAATGAAAAAAGTTTGAAACTCTAAAATATCACAAAATTGATAAGGGTGAAAATAGGTTAGTTTAAGTTAGATTTTGACTTTCTGGCTTGTATTTCAAAGCATGAGTTTGGACTTTTTACTTGACAAGCATTTTTTTATGGCCTAATTTGGCCGGATATGAAATGTTAATTAAAAACTTATTTGGTAATAAAATTTTTAAATAAATTAAAAAGGCTACAGTTAAATAGGTAAAAAAATTTTAAATATGTTAAAAAAATATATTTTTATATAGGATAAAAAGCATCCTAAATAGATCAAAAAATTTATTTATAAATAAATTAAAAGAATTCTATTATAATTAGAATTTTTAAAATAATAATATAATATAATATAAATAAGAGAATTTATTAAGTCTCACAAACTTTCTTTCATGACCTATAGTCTAGCCTTTCCAAAAAGACTAAGCTACTAAATAGATTAGGATAACTAGACTTAGTGTATGCTGGATCGAAAGTCTCGCATGGGTTATCTGACCTTTTTTCACTCCTAGTCTTTGGGCTTACTAATGGATAAACAACGGGGTCTCAGGTGGATATATGGGGTCTTAGGTGGATATATAGTCTATTATTTTGGACAGTACAACTATTGTGCTCGGGACGAACACATTAAGCCTTGAAGAAGAGTTATTATCATCATTTGTCGCTAAAATGATTGTCTTCATCTTGCTTTTCAATATTTTTTGGCCATTCTCAACATTAATTTATTCATTTAGTATGCTAACATTGATGAATTGAAATTTCTTTTCATCACTTATGTAACTTTTTGGTGTCATATTTGTACTTCTTCTGTAAGATATGCTAAAGAGGTAGTCGAGCATTGATTGTAACAGAATGGGCTTGGAAGGAACATAAGTTGGTTCGTAGTTTGTTCGGGAAGCTGGGCAAAATACATATTGATCTCAAAGGCATTCGTCACATGTACTACTAGAAGGATAATTTTGTGACCACGAAGAACGAGGTCAATTTTTTCCAGGATTAGAATCTGTATATTACTCAGGATACGAATTAGTAAAGTCTCCCTCAGTTATTGGATGGACACATAAATGCAACGTGCATAGGACTCCCAGACAATGGAAGCATTATGGCTTTACGCATCGCACAGCCACAATGGTATAATTCTTTCTGAGCATTAAAAGTGACAAAATAAAAAAGTTGTTATTGCATTAAAAGTGACAAAATAAAAAGTTGTTGTTCTTTTTCAGTAAGTTGTTAAAAAGTAACTAATAGAAGAAGAAATCTAAACCAAAAACGTTTCCAACTTAAGTATCCAACAATAGCCCCAAAAACTTGTTGTGGCATTTTTA
This sequence comes from Pterocarpus santalinus, assembly GCA_031439595.1. Classification (NCBI taxonomy): domain Eukaryota; kingdom Viridiplantae; phylum Streptophyta; class Magnoliopsida; order Fabales; family Fabaceae; genus Pterocarpus; species Pterocarpus santalinus. The sequence continues at coordinate 8,771,997 of CM062526.1, read as the reverse complement.
AGTCTTAAAATACTTGCGTACACGAATCATACTGAGAGTTAAGTTTTATGCAGTTATAAATTTTGGTAATCTACTTATAAAATTTATTAAAATGAAAATAAATTAAAATTAAAGCAAATAAAATAGACATTAAGTCAAATTAACCAAATTTGAGTTGATCACTAAAGGGCAAAGATTATAATTCATAAGGATTAATTTTAACATATACCATGTCTAGTTACTATTCCCATTTAATTTATCTCATTAACAATTAGCAAGAAAATATGTGTTCTCGAAAAAATTATTGATTAAGCTGTAATAAAAACAATAAAGTTCCCAAGCAATAGCAACGTCTCTAGTCATCACCTATATTAGATATTATAATTGATATCTAATAATTACTAGACAAACTCACATAACAAAATAAATTATAAATCATGGAAAAACATGACTAAATTCATATAAGATTTATTAATAATAACGGATTGAAAAATAAAATAATATATACATTAAAACGCCAAAATTGAGTAATAATAACAATAGTTCACAGTAAATTAATAAGGATCCCACTTTTTCGTTGTGACAAGGAAACCTAACCTAACTTTAGAGGATACGTCATTATCCCCCCCCCCCCCGCCTCTCTCTCTTCCTCTAGTGCTCCTTGGCGGCTTCTCCGCTGTTTGTGTTAATGATACTTCCACGCGGCTTGTTTGGCCTCCTCGATGGCTTTTCCTATTTATTATAATTATTGGGCCAATAAATAACTAACTTTTTCTTTCAAAAGGTGTCCAACATTTTTTATTTGTGCATAATCTTTTCTTTAATGCCCAAGGTTTTATTTATAAATATTGTTAAAGTTTTTTCACATAGTTTTAAAATTCGACTAGATAATTGACTCAACCAGGGCATCGGGTCATTAATTAGGTCACTGGTTGAACTGATTGAATTAGATATAACTAAATAAATATATAAAATTACATAGATTGTAAAATGAAAGACTTATCACTTGTAAGATAGTAAATATCTTAAAGCGTGTCACTTGATGCAGCTTGCTTCCCGCTAATTTAGTCCCACATCGAATAGTATAGGTATTCAAAATCAAATATTTAGTTATAAAATAAAAGGATTTCAACCTTGTTATTACTCTCACTTTAAGACCCAAGTGGTTGAATGATGACTTGAAAAAGTCATCTTTTATTTTTTTAAAAAGTTAAAACTTTCTAAAGTCATTTGTTTTTTTTTTTTAAAATTCAAATGAATTTTATTTTTATAAAAAATATATTCATGACCTACTGGTTTGATTAAACCTCGATCAAAAAATGGGATGAGTTAGACCGGTTCCCATTAATTTCCGAACAAGTTCAATCTTCGGGTGATTTTTTTTAATATGGAATTTTGAGAGTGAAATTGAGAATATGTGAGATTTTTTATAAAATTAGAGAAATATGAGATTTTAAAACAAATTCGGTAAAAAGAAAATTGAATTCTATTTTTTTATTATTTTTAAAAAGCAAATCCGATGGAGAGAGAACCAGATTTTTTTTTTATTTTTAAAAAGTAAATCCTATAGAGAGAACATAATTCTATTTTTTATTATTTTAAAAAAGCAAATCTGGTGGAAAGAGAATCGGATCTTATTTTTTTATTATTTTTAAAAAGCAAATCCGATGGAGAGAGAACCGAATTCGCTTTTTAAAAATAATAAAAAAATAGAAAGAGCGAGTGTGTGTATCTATGTGTGATTGTGAGCGTGAGAGAGAGGGCGAGGGAGAAGAGAAAGAGAGAGCATAGAGTGTAGGGGGAGAGAAGAAAGGAGAGAGAAAAGAAAAAAGGAAGCGAGAGAAAAGAGAAAAAAATGAGAAAGAGAAAAAATAATTAAAAATAAAAACACCACATTTTTCAAAATTTACTAAAAATATCATATTTTTTAAATTTTTTCACACAAAAACCATATAAAAATAAATAGCCTCAATCTTCTATGTAATTCGAACTAGTTTCACTAGTCGGACCATTCGGTCCATTCTGATAAGTATGACTTAATTTTACTAAATTATCTTTCCATTCTTCCCGTTAATTAGTTGATGAAAAAAAAAAGTTGTAATAAATTAGAAGTTGACAACTAACTGATCTTTTTAAAAGTTTATAAAGAATAAACTAAAAAAAATTTATTGAACAAAATATATATATGTTTCAAAGTTAAAAAATAAAGACAATATTGCACCATCCTCTTGACATCAATCTTCCTTCACCTTGCTCAAAAGACTCCATGTGCCTAATTTATATGGTGCCGCTAGTCTACCAAAGGGGAGGGATTCAATAGTGGTCATACTCATGTAACCTAATTTCTTCCTTTTCTCATTTTCTTTAATTCTATATATATATATATAGAAGGTGGAGATCACGACTACAAAAAAAAAAAAAAAAAAAAAAACAAAAGTGGCCTTACACTTTTTGATGAATTTTCCAATTTTAACCAAAATCTTACTTATTTTCATTTTGCAAACTTTATGTTAATTTATAATTCATTCCAAAATTTCTCATAAATTGTTTTTAAGTTTTTGTACTTTTTACCCTTTATTTCTTTTAAAAAGACCTAATTTTTATTATTTTCTTAATTAACATCTGTGTTTTAGTCCAATCCAAGTTTTTAACCACAAAATTGACTTTTTGTAATTTTTTGTCCTTGTATTGGTGCACCGAGAGAAATTTGATCATAGGTGTTGTGACTGGGTTAGGGTTTATGCCTTAAAGGCCATTTTCGTCTTAATTCTGTTATATTTTACTATTAGCAATTTTTGGAAATGTTGCATTTTCCCTCCCTTTAAAAAATCCTATCCTCAAAATTTTAGTTACCTAAGTATAGTAGTTTGGGGTAGTTTTTATAATTTCGTTTTGCTAGCTCCATGGAACCTCTTTAAGAGTGAAATCTTCCCAAATAATCTTCACTAAAGGAATCTGTTTACCCTTGAGTTGTTTCTAACTCCTCTCCAGAATCTTTATAAGTCTTATAGAATATGTTAAACCATTCATTAATCATACAAATTAACTTTGAAAGACATGTGCAAGATTGGAATAATACTTTATAAGCTAGGACACATGACAAATATCATGAAGGTTTGAAAGGAATTAGCGGTACCATAATGAGTGTCTTAATGTAACAATGAGTTATAATTAAAGAATTAACAGAAATATACAATATGATGTGAGAACAAGGTTGGACAGTTGAGAAGCTTTGATGAACCTGAAATAGTGAGAAGGAGAGAAAAGTATTAGAGAAGCCTAGAAGAGAAAATAAACCAAAGAGAAGAAAATGATTTGAAGAAAGTTGTTACCACAATCAGTCTAGCCTCACATAATCCTTCAATTGGGTGTTTTCTACCTTCTCCTTGCTACTCCTTCTCAATCCTTAGTTTTCAGGACCAGCTACCACCTATCCTTTAAGCCTAACTAACTTGCCTTTTGTCATTTTGTCCAATTTGTCACTCCTTTCTAATCAACTCCCAAGTCACGAGTATTAGTGGCCATATCACTAGTACATGTTACAATACCCTCCCCTTTGGAAGCAAGCTTGTCCTCAAGGTAGAATTGAGGGAAGTCCCTAATGAATTCATGAGCATTTTCCCAAGTTGCAGCTTCTATCATACCATGTCTCTAACTTGTAATTTCCATTGCCTCTTCTACTATCCGCATGGTGCTTCAAAGACTATTGTGCCCTGAGCAAATTCTGTCTCAATTGATCAAGCACTTGGTCCCTTTGTTGCAACATATTTTGCAAATATGGTGTATCAGAAGCATCAATATCATATCTAATAAGCTTAGGAAGTTCTCTACCATAGAGTGCTTTGAAGGGACTCATCTGAATGCTGTGATGGTAGGATGTATTATACCAATATTGTGCCCATAGTAACATCTTGAGCTAGTGCTTTGGTTGATCATAGCAAAAATACCACAGATGCATTTCTAGAGTCTTGTTGTGCACTTCACTTTGGCCATTGGTTCGGTTTGGGGATGGTAAATTTAAAAAGCTGTTGCCAAAAATGATTGATGAAAACTTTATCTCGGTCAAATACAATAGACTTTGGGAATCAATGGACTTTGACAATATGACTGATAAAAGCTTCTACAACTTGCTTGCTGGTATAATCACTCTTGAGTGGGATGAAGTGTGCAAATTTAGTTAAATGATCAACAACCATTATCACTGAGTAAGTATTTGCTAGTGGAAGTGCAATGATGCAATCTATACATATTTTTTCCCAAAATTGTGAGGGAATTGGCAGTGTTTGTAAAAGGCCTGCTGGAAAGCTTGTTTTCAAGCTTAGCTTGCTGACAAATAGCACAATCCAACACATAGTCTCTCATTTACCGTTGCATCTTCGACCAATAGAACTGTGAGCAAATTCTATCAGTTATCTTGGCTAGCCTCAAATATCCTCCAATTGTAGAGTCATGAAAATCATGTAGAATTTCTTATACTAAAGGACTCTACTAAGGAACTACAACTCTTTGTTTCCAATACAAAATTCCATTCTTAACAAAATAATGGGGGTCCTGTTGTTGTTGTGACACACATTGATTAATAATACCCTACAATTCTTCGTCATTCTACATTGCATCTTGGAGCTTTTGTATCCATAACACTCGAGGCTTAGACCAAGTTGCACAAAAGCTTCGAAATAGAGCATTTGCCGGTATATTTTTAGCACCCAGTTTGTAATGGATCTCAAAATTATAACCAATGAATCTATGAAGCCATTATTGTTGTTTTGAAGTGTTAAAGGACTGATTCAAAAGAGATTTGAGGATTCTTTTTATCTATCTTGATGATAAGTTTCTTACCCAACAAATAGTGTCTAAACTTAGCTATGCCTTCAATGATAGCAAATAATTCCCTAGTGTAGGCTGACTGCTTCTACATTCTAGGTGACATTTTTTCAAAAAAATAAGTAATGGAGTGTCCATTTTGGCTCAAGACAGCGCTAATGCCAATTCCAGATGCATCAGTTTCAAGAGCAAAAGGCTATTGAAAATTGGGAAGAACCACAACTAGGAATGTGGTGATTGCATTCTTGAGTAGATTAAAAGCTTCAGTTGCTATAGAATCCCAAACAAAGGAATCCTTCTTTAGTAGGTTAGTTAGGGAGCTGCCAAAGTAGCATATCCCTTAATAAACCTTATATAGTAGCCTGTAAGTCCTAAGAACCCTCTTAGTTACTTGATATTTCCAAGAATGGGCTATTCCAGCACTGCCTTGACTTTCTCCTTGTCTATGTTAACACCAACACCATTGATTGTATGCCCCAAGTAATCAATTTCTATTGCCCCAAATAAAATTTAGATAGCTAGGCAAATAAAGATTCCTTCTTCAAAATTTGCAAAACCAGCTCTAAGTGGTGCAGATGCATGTGCCATGAAGAACAATAGACCAATATATCATCAAAGAACACCAAAACAAACTTCCTTAGGAAGCCTTTAAAGATATTATTCGTGAGATTTTGGAATGTAGTAGGGGCATTAGTTAAGCCCAATGGTATAACTAACCACTCATAATGCCCTTGATGAGTTCTAAAGATAGACTTGAATTTATCTTCTAGTTTAACCAATATTTGATGATAACTAGATCTTAAATCAAGCTTAAAAAAATACGTAGCACCATAAAGCTCATCCAGCAATTCATCTATAGTGGGAATAGGAAAGGAATCCTTGATGGTGATGGTATTTAATATCCTATAGTCTATGCAAAATCTCTACGTTCCATCTTTCTTTTTTGCCAATACAATCATGGAGGAAAACGAACTCCTACTAAACCGAATAATGCCTTCATCCAGCATTTGTTGCACCATGATTTCTATTTGCTTCTTTTGGCTGTGAGGGTATCTATGAGGTTTAACTTTGCAGGCCTTGACCCTTCAATTAAGGGAATGCAATGATCATGAAACTGTGGAGGTGGCAGACCCATAGGTGTCTGGAAAATCTCTTTATAAGTGTGAAGATTAATGCCAACTCTAGTTCCATGTCCTAAGGTAATTCAAGAGCAGGTTCAGGGGCTGAATCCATTGGTGTTATGTGCATGGTATAAGCCTTAGTGATTGCTCCTATGTAGTGGAGTCTTCGAATGTGATTAAATTGAGTTGCAATAGGAATCAACCAAGGTACTCTTTGTAAGGTGACAAGCTTACCATACTGAAAGAAATTGATTTGGAACGCATCATAATTGGCCAAGTGAGTCTTTAAAGTCGCCACCTATGAAGCACCTAGGATTGAGTCAGAACTTGATATTGGTAGCAAATAAACAGGCAGCTGAATTGTATGCCCCTGCTGTTCACCACCAAATTCTTCACAATTCACTCAGCCTTCATGATGTTACCTTTGCCCACTATCACCTAAAACATAGGAGCTTCTTCAATAGGTAGTTTCAAGAAGTTTGATATGTGAGCCAGTAAAAAGTTTTTTGAGCTGCCCGCATCAATAAGGACTTGAATATCCAAGCCTTGGATTTGTGCATGAAGATGAATAATCCCTAGACTGATGACCCCTTTCATGTTGTTCTTCATATGATGCTCAACAAATAAAGACAAATGATGCTCAACAAAATCTTGCACTACATGTTGTTCTTCCTCAATGTTCTCAGTGGAATTGGCATTGTATTCCTATGATGGTTATGATTGTTACAGTCCTCATCAAGTTGCAATAGCATGAATTGCCTATTAGGATATTTATGAATAAAACTAAACTTATCACCATACTCATAACATAGGCCCTTATCTTTCCGTAATTGTAGTTTAGCAGGTGTCATTTTCTTAATTTGTTTGGATTTAGGATTGAAAGCAGGTTTGGTAGGTGGATTAGGCAAAAGTGGTGTAAGGGAAGACTGAAGAAGGCGATTTCTTGAATTTGTGTTTGAAGGATAAAAGGCAGTTCTAGTAGTGTTTGGTGTAACACCTTACCAGACAAAATACTATGCTTAAGTCATAATATATTATTTGATAAGTTATTACGTGTGATGAATTAAGAGTTAACTATTTACTTCAATCAATTTCTGTTTGGCAACGAAATAAATACTAAACAGTCATTGTACCAGAAGTAAAGTAACACCAATAAAAATGTGAAATAAACAGAAATTACCGAAACCGCGTCATATACATATACATACGTATACATTTGTTTTCAAAGTTGTCAAAAGATATGTAAGACAGTACAGGGTAAAAAAAAATGAGGCCACTAGCACAAAATAAATCAGCCTATCTATATGAACAGCCCCCTAACTGGTCTCCACGGGATATTTCATGTATAACAACTAACTCCCACCCATATGTTCATGACCCAAACTGCCAAAAGAGGGTCATTCTGTACACCACTGCTGCTACGGCGGGTACCCCAACTAGATGGATTCCGAGGAAAGGAATCCATTCGCCATGCTGGCATCCATAGAAGTGTAGTCCATGCTCGGAGCAGACAATGAGGAAGATGAACTCTTTGCCTCAGATGGATTCTCCTCGGACGTCGAGACCGAGGGTATCTGCTGCGGTGGTGAGGCTGGCGGAGCCATTGGAGCTGCTGCTGCTGCTACCGCAGCATGTTGAGGTGGAAAAGGATGAGCCATGTGGAGAGGGATGGCAATGCAAGGGATGACAAGGCCAAAAAGCAGGTGCATGAGTGGTACTGCAAAATCTCTTTGAAAGAAAAAATAAAGGCAAAACTGACATCTACCTTATATGTACACGGAGTCTATGAATGGATCAAGATAAATGTGGAGCTCAGGAAACTCAATGAACAAGATGCCGGTGCCGCATTCTCCATGATCTGAGAATGACGTGGGAGTATATAGTAGGGTGAGAAATAGAGATTTTTCAGTAGAAATTCCTAAATCTACGCATATCTATCATCGCTATCATTCTCAGTTGTCTCCGATTTTAGTTAATTAGAAGAAAATGTCACATCAATATGATACTCTACTAAATTAATTATAGAAATCATAGCCCGAAACATAGTTTAATTTTACTTAGGGAATTAAAGGCAATTAAACAGAGGAATAAGCAACCAAACCTGTATTTTTGACATGGTTAAGTGACAGCCATAAATTGAACAGTAATATATATATGACATTCAATGGTGCAATTAACTCAATGCATAATAACTGAGGTGCAATTAACTTAATGCATGATAACTGAAATTGTAGATATGCATAAGAAATAATGCACTTGATCTTAACTCATATTTTTTCATACTTGGTCAACTGGGAGTATATTGGCCATAAAACTTCTGAGTAATAGTCCACTTTTCAGGATTGAGCTCATTCCTATGCAGGGTTGTCGGGTTTACTTTCCCTGACTTCCTAACTGATATATTCCCTTTAACTTTGTTCAGGGGCTGGCCCAAGTCACATGGAAATCCTTCCTCATTCGTATAAGGGTAGCATTGCTTGTCTAACACTTTGACCAATGCATACATGACTTGTAAATTCATATTAATTGCAATTTTTGCCGAAATTTTGGCAGCATAACGGATCATATCCACTTCCCCGTGAATAGTGCCAGACAATCAGGAAATTTTTAATTAAACAACAAACCCAATGCAAAACATCATATTAATACCAAGAATATAACAATATCAATAGGTGCAAATTTTAAAACTGTATATCTTAGTCTATCTTGCAAGCTTTTAATTTCTATTGAAGTTTCCGAGTTCGACTTCCGAGATTAAATGAGATCCGAGGTCCGAGCTTATACAAGTTCTGACCTTCAGGGTTATATTCGATCTTCCGAGATTATAAAATTTTCGACTTCCGAGATTATGCTCGGTCTCTGACCTTATCCCACCATTGGTCTTCTAAGACTTTTATAAGCACATTTTCTAAATTCCAAGTTGCTAATGTTAACTATACTCGATCTAGTTTCCTATCCACTAGGTTCTGAGTTCAACATTGAGTAGATCTGATCTAGCTCTCTGTCTACTAAGTTTTCAAGTTCAACTTTAAGTATACCCTTCCGAGTTCAACCTTAAGTATACCCTTTCGATTTCCGAGATTAACTCACGTTATTTGAGTTTTATCCCAAACTGCCATACTCCTAGCTAGAATTGCACCCATATAAAAGAAAATTTACCAAAAATAGAAATCTGGATGAAATCATGGGAAATTTATGTCAATGTAAAGCTAACAGAGCAAGCTTTCAAATGAAATAAGCTACATATCATTTGAGTGAGTATAACTCGAGATATAAGCTCTGAAACTTGACCCTACTGGACTACCCTGTCCCAACCTGTGTTGCACTAAAGGTAAATTCATTGATGTACTTGGGATAGATGGCAACGAATTTGAATCTGAAATTTTTATGGGATGTTCCCTCATATGTTAGCTTTCAAACAACATTAGATTCAATCAATTTGGAGTTGTGTAGGGTGAGTTACACCCTTCTCAACTCATACTTCCCGGATGAATGTCCTGATTTCTAGGTCAAATTTAAAAAATTTATAACTACTATCTATGCTGATCCAATGGCTTTATATTATAATGTATGGAAAGCCCTGAATGTCTAGTTTCATATAAAAATCATTTCATCAACTTTAAATGGCTGTAGGTGGAGTCGTACACTCCGCCGTATGGACCGCTAAGGAAGAACCTTAACAGCTTCTTGAGTTTTCTCTTTTCTTTAAGTTCTGTTATATCAACTCCAATTCTAATTACAATATACAGGCATAATCAATCATAATTCATCATCATCATTTTAAATCTCATCAATATCACAAGATACCCAAGACCCCCATATAGTCCCAAACCATAGAAAGTAAGAAGAGAAGTAGGATTCCTACCTTCTCTAGTTGAAATTTAGTTGATTTGGTGCCTTAGATGGAAGCTACTCTTGATGAGACCTGAAGAGAGGTTGAAGATGAAGTAGAGAGGAGTATGAATGGAAGAGAAATGAAGGGGAGTTAGCCCCTTATCTTGGCTGAAATTCACAAGGGCAAAGAAGGAATTGTACATAAACTTGTGGAGCAAGGAGTTGTGTGATTAGTGGATATGCACTGGGGTTTCAATTTGGTTTTGTAGCTTCCATTCTTAGCTAAAAAATGGTGCCACCTATGGGAATATTGTAGCTGAATCCTAGCCATTCATTCTAGGGTTCTCACAATGATTCTTTTATTGGTCCGGTTTTGACAGTTTAAAATACCAAAATTTTACAAATTTCTCTTAAATCGATAAACATTTTAGAAAAACTTCTGTGAGGTTTCCTATGTTCCTAATCGTATTCCATCAAGTCTAATCACTGCTAAATCACACTTAATTGACTTTAAGTAAATACTTAATCAAATTTTGATTAAACCCATTTATTCGATAAAAACTGAACAACTTAGTTATTAATGATAAAATTTTCTTTTGGACGTTACATTTGGGGACAGGATTGGTTTAAAAGTGGTGGTGTATTTTTCTTCATAAAGTTTGGTAAAAAAGAAAGCCTTTAATAAGGTGGTAAGGCACTGCGAAACAAAATCATGCCTTATGTTAGGCTTCAACCCACTGATAAAATAGTCTTATAATACCTCAGGGGGTTCCACTTGTGTAAGGTTAGCTAAGGCTATGAATTCCATGTAGTATTCATTAATTAAACTAGTTTGAACCAATTTAAATATTGATCCTCTAGGGCAATCAAACATGGAAGGACCAAATTCCAGTTCAATGGCTCTTTTCAAGTCATGCCATGAGCGAAATGCTTGATTTCGCTGCATCATTTGAAACCAAGGGACAACTCCCTTGTCCATGTGCATAGCAACCACAGCAATTGTTTCCGTGTCAAGAATATGATAGTAATCAAAGAATTGGTCAGCACTAAAAATTCACTCCAATGCATTGATAGCATTAAATCGAGGGAGATCAAAGTTCCATTTTTTGACCTGCGAAGACTAGTGTGGAGATTGATTTGGATTTGAGTTTGAGCTCGAACCATGGTTATGAGAGTGTTGTTGATTCTACATGAAGGACTCTAAAGCAAGTTGAAATGTGCCCATGCGAACTTGTGCCTCCTCAACCATTCTAGCAGTAAGGGTCCTCTGCTCATTAGCATTATGGTCCATGAGCTTCTTGCTCTCATTATTCACATCCTTCAAGCACGTGTTGTTAGCCATGGCTAATGAAAGTACTAATTAAACAATATAGAAATTGAATTACAAAAAGTATGCCTCAATTCAACCAAAAAAAAAAAAACCAATAACCAGATAGTACAATATCTCTATGAGTGTCTCAATGTAATAGTGAGGTACAATTAAGAAATTAACAGCAATAGAAAATATGATGTGAGAATAAGGTTGGACAAGGTTATCTCCACTTGAGAAGCTTTGATAAACTGAACAATGGGAAGGAGATTGAAATATCAGAGAAGGCTAGAAGAGAAAAGAAACCAAAGGTAAAGGAAATGATTAGAGGGAAGTTGTTGCCATAATCAGCCTAGCCTCACACAATCCTTCAATCGGGTGCTTTCTACCCTCTCTTTGCTGCTCTTTCTCAATCTCCATTTTCAAGATCAGCTGCCACCTATCCTTTGAGTCTAACTAACTTGCCTTTTGTCATTTTATCCAACCTGTTGCTCCTTTCCAATTCAGCTCCCAAGTCATGGGTATTAGTGGCTACATCACTAGTACATATTACATAATGCAAGCTGATGTGCCATGGGTCTAATTCTTTTTAGGATTATGAGTTAGATTTCTAGGTTTTAGAGATCTACCAACTTTAGTTAAAAAACATGTTTACCTTCCTAAAATTGAAGAGGTTTTCTTCTCTGATCGGCATAACTTTTCTTTCGACTCTGTGTCGTTAGCAATTTTTCCTGGATAAACTTTTCTTGATTTGTGGTTCTTTGTACACTCTTTGGTCACTATCTTTAAGACCACCTAGGTGTTACGGGATATAACTAGCCACCCTGTGAATGGTTAAAATTCCTTATCAATTTTAAATACAAACTCTTCCTCACAATCAGGTATTAAAATGACCCAATTTTACAATCTACTCATACTCATTGACTTGAGCATCAAATACTCCCTTTATTGGTTCTCACAAGCATCTTGAAGTGCTCGGACAAGATTTACCTCACCTTAAGCAAAAACATGTCAGAAAAGATGGTAAATTGCATCGCAAAAATTGTCACAATGTTACAAGAAAAAAATATTTGTGATGAAATTTTGTGATGTCAAAAAAAATAACCTTGCAACAAAAATTGCAGCAATTTTCCATTATTAACTTTCTTTTTATGTATAGATTTAATTGTTAATGGAAAATAAATTATGTGACATTTACTATAATGTTTGATAGGAATTTGTGGCATTATATTATGGGACAAAATTTGTTATAATTATCTTTTTACAATTATGAAAATAGAATAAATTAATTTATATTGTGTCACTATTCACAATTTAATATAATTACTTTGCATTGTTTTAATTAATATGAGTTGTTTTGTTTAAATCTTTTAAAATTTAAATTAATCATTTGAATATATTAATAACATAAATTATTTAATTTTTAAATATTAAATATTAAATAAAAAACAATATTTTCTCTAATATTTTATCTAGGATGAAGGTTAAAAAGAGAAGACAAAGAAGAATGATTAAATCTTGTGCTTCCACAAATGAGAGTGCTCTTAAGAATTAAGTAGGTCTAACTCAACTCCAAAAACTAGCTCATAGGGAGAGGGTTGCCCATGTTTATAAAAGTTATCTATGTCATATCCTAAAGTGATAGAGACTCTAACACACCCCCCTCACGCTTGGGACTGGATATTTGGAGCGTGAAGTTTGCAGGACCGAACATCTGTGGGTAGCCTAATAATAATCACATGATAGGCCCTGATATCATCTTAAGAATTAAGTAGGCCTAACTCAACCCTAAAAATTAGCTCATAGGAGGAGGGTTGCCTATGTTTATAAAAGCTATCTATGTCATATTCTTAAGCAATGTGGGACTCTAATAAGTGCCAAAGAGAATTAGTCTCAAAGAAAGCAATATGATCATGGTTATCAAACTCTTCAGTTAACTTGCTTAAAAACTCAAGCCTGAGTAAATTCGAGTAAATTTGGATAAACTCGCATAGACCCAAATAAACTTGGGATAAACTTGTGAGTTTCCTATTTTAATCAGATTTTGATTTTTCAAACCAATACATGGATTTTCATAGGAAGCACTTTTAATTAGACCTTCCAAAATTGAATATATGATGTTTTCACTTAAGTTATTTTGATTTTAAACATCTTGACACCTTGATATGTTACACTTTGCTGTGATTTTAATTTGTGCTTCATATTTTATGAATTGTGTTTGCTTGATTATATGATCTTGCAAGTGAAAATTTGATTTTTTTCATGAATTTATTTTATTATAATTAGATGTTATAAATATTTTTTAATATTCTTTTTAAAATAAGTAAACTCTTTTAAGTTTATGAGTCAAATTTACTTAAGCTCTACAAGTTTAGGTAAACTCGTGAGTTTGATAACGTTGAATATGATGAATAATCAATAATTCATAATTTGTATCAAAGTTACTCATAGGAGGAAGGTATTTATAAATTGCTTATGAAGTATAGGGTGTGTTTGGCAAACTAGAAAAATCGAATAATTAAGTATGATGGGGCCTGATTTTTAATAAATATTATTTGGTAACTACCTAAGTAATTTAAATCTAATTTTGATTTGAACCAATTTGGGCTTAAAATTGTTCTTAAAAAAGCCAATTTTAAGTTGGTTTTATTTCATCCTAAATTTTTCTTCTTCTATTTTATCTCTTTTCACTACTTTCTTTTTGCTTTGCACTAATCATTTCTTTCTCTATTGACATTGTCAACCATCCCTTGTCACAATCCACCACCATCCACTATCGCAATCCACCATTGTCCATCATCGTCATCCACCACCATCCATTACTGACTATCGCCATCTGCCCTATTTGCCATCGTCCACTGCCGATTGCCACCATCGACTGCTGTCAATTGCCACCGCTGGCTACCACCAATTGCCACCAGCTGGCGTCATTCACCACCATATGTCCCTATTTGCTATCATCGGCCGACATCGTCCACCACCGTCCTCTGCCATTGTCAGTTGTAAACTTCCGCCACCGTTGTCTGCCCCCGTGCGCCACCATCGATGGTCACCATTTGCCACTGCCATCATTCGCCAACCACCACCATCCGCTAGTTTGGCTTTTTAATGACATTGTTAAGAAAAATGTATAAGAGAAGAAGAACACATGTTAAACTAATTAAATTGTTGAACTAAAAAATGTTTACTAAAAAAGCTAATTCATTTTTATATTGGTTAATATAATTGGTTTTACTATATACCATGTTAACTTGGTTTTTTAGGTTGCTAAACACCACCTAAAAAGATATTGTTATAAAGTATAAAAATATCAATAATAAATAAAAAATAACACTAAATCCAAAAAATAAAGAAACTTAATGTGAACACTTTATTTTATCTATGTATGCTGGTTTTTAAGTATGCTGGTTTTCTTTTCCTGATTCATCGTCCTACTTAATCTTGATTTTGAGTCAAACATTTCAATATACCAAAAAAAAAAAAAAAATGAACAGCAAAAGATGTTTGAATTGTTTAGATGTATGAGCCAAAGTGTCTACATTTTGAATTTGGCTCATTATTCATGTCTTTTAATGTTGAAATATTTCCTCATCATTTTCTTTTAATTTTGTAATCATTTCCTGATCCTTTTTATAAAAAAATAAATAAATAAAATCCTTTTTGCAAAAGTAAAAATCTTTTTTTCTTTAATTTGCATAATGATCATTGAGGATGATTAAGTAGACGATGCTATTTTCATCACTTTTTGAATCATAAGAGTTTATTGAGTAGTCTAATGCTAATTTAGATCCTGTGCAAGAGAGAATTATGTTTCAAATAAAATTGTATTTCACAAATCTAGTAGAATCTTTCATAAGTATAATTCATTAATTCACGATTAGCTTCTTGTGATCTTTGGCAACCATATATATATGAAAGTCTTTTTAAGTCTTTTTATCTATGCAATGATCATTGAGGGTGATTGAGTAGCTGGTGTTACCTTCATCATTCTTTGAATTATAAGGGTTTATCAAGTAACCAAGTGCTACTTTAAATCCTATACAAGGGTGGATTTTGCTTCAAACAAAATCATTTTCATAAATTAAGCAAAATTTTTTTCGTACATAAAAAAATTAACATACAATCATTTTCTACAAAAATAACATGACTTTGAATTCCTCATTGTATCGGAAGACACGTAGGAGCACAAGTCAAGCCAAAATTAATTTTTCTTAAATTTTGTTTTTTATTTTCATTTTTTCTTTGTAAATAATTTTTTTAAGGGCAAAAATAAATAGTATTATAATTATAAATTAATTTGCATAACAAATTCTAGGATAACCATTTTAAAATAGATATATTAAAGATGTAGGGAGATTAAGTTGTATAATTAAATTCTCGAGTCCAATCTCTTTAAGATTAGTTTTTGTAAATTTAAAAGGTTTTTTTGAATTTTTCCTAAATAAAAATTAATGGCGATTCTATTAAAATTATTTTTCAATTTTCGTTGCCTATCGTTGTGGCATCCTTTGTGACACTTAATCAAATCCTACACTAAATATAACTTAAAATCCATATATGATATACATTATTTTTAAATAAATTTTAATTACATATTTTTCAAAGACAAATTAAATTTAGAGTCATCATGGTTGTACTTTTTGAGAGACAAAAATATTTTTTTATAAATAATTACTTTAAAGTTTATTTTACTTATTTAGTTATGTTTCCTTAAAAAAGCAGACTCAAAAAATGATTTTATATATATATATAAACGGGTAGGGAGTTACTTTTAATTTTAAGCAAAAGCAGTACAAATAAGAGAAAATACATATGTATAAAATATAGACGCAATTTCATTTTTGAAAATATTCTTGACAATTTTTTTTCCAAAATAATGTCTTATACCCTCATGTCAAATTATTATTTGTAGCTATATTTTTTTTTCCATTTTGTCTTCAAATTGCTTGTAACATTTGGTTGATAAATATTAAAAAATATATAAATATAAGATAATATATGTATAAATATAGGTGAATTTGTAATACCTTTATTAAAACAAAATTTTTTGTTAACTTTAAATTAATTTTTTATTGACTATATGTTTAACATATTTTTAATTAAAAAATCTATTTTTGATTTTTTATTGATATTTCAAAAATAAATTTAATTAATCATATTAATAAGTGAAAATTAAATTTTAATATTTAATAAAAAATATTTATGAAAATTTTAAAATATTAATACATTTAAATAAACTGAATTAGGTAGTAATATTTAAATTCATAATAGATACAAATATAAAATTAAATTAAATGTCTCAATATTTCAGCAAATTTCTAATTTTTATGGAAGTATTTAAAATAAAATTTTGTTAGATAATTTTTAAAGAAAAATTATGTTTAATATCTTAATATTTTAATACCAGAATATATTTAATTTTAAACTACTTAATTTATATTTAAATAATAGAAATTATTTATTTTCAATTTACTAAATAAAATTATATAATAGTAAATAAAAAATTAATTAATTAAATGTTTATTTTAATGGATATTAAATAAAATATAAATGAAGTAATTTATGCAATTTAAATAGAATCAATAAACTTTGTGAAAATACTAAGAATACAATACTTTGAGTTAATGTTTAGTATTAATTTTTTTATTGAATATTTCAAAAGGAATTTTAATTAAATATATTATAGGTGAAAATTAAATCTAATATTTCAATACAAAAATATTTATCTAATTTTTAAAACAGCAATAAATTTAAATAAATATTTAAATAAAATTAATTAAGTAGTATCATTTAAATTAATAATAGATACAAGTATAAATTTAAATTAAATATCTCAATATTTCAGCAAATCGCTAATTTTTCATTTTAAAAGAATAAACAAACCTTGTTGAAAAATAAAATAATAGATACAATAATTTAAGTTAAGTCTGGTTTTTAATTTTTTGTGGAATAGTTTAAAAGGGATCTTGATTATTTTTAATAAAAGAAAATTAAATTTGATCCTTCAATAATTAATTGTTCAATAACTTCGCCGATCCACTATTTTTGTGGCAATCTAATATATTTATTTTAACTAAATAAATTATTGTAGAATAAAAATTTGAATACAATGAATTACTTTAATCAAAATAAAATATTTTTTGATGAATAAAATTGTGAGAGATATTACTCTCACAATTCCAAGAAATAAAGTATATACGGATACCCCCATTCTCAACAAGTATACTTTTAGAATTTGAACTTACGTTTTTATCCTTATGGAGAACCATACTGTTTATCACTCACGCAAAAGCTTGTTGGTTTCAAAAATAAATTATTTTAGTGATTTCATAATGAATTAAATTTTACAAAATTCAAATAGTTAGAATGAATTATTTCAATTAAATATTTTTGAAATAATTAAAATTAAATATCTCAATATTTTAATAAATTTATAATTTTTTATGGACGGTTGAGATAAATCTTAATTATACTTTTTGAAAGATAAAAATTATGTTTAATTTTGATGATTTGTAAACAAAAATAAATAAACATAAAATATTTTTACATTATAATAGAATAAAGAAATTTTTTAAAAAATAAATAATAAATAAAATAATTTAAGTTAAATTTAGCATTAATTTTTAGTAAGTTGGTTCATGGATAAATTAGGGCTAATCTATTAATAGATATGTTAAATTTAAATTATTTTTAATGTACTAGCCGGTAACGGTAATTATGATAGGAATAGTCCATCTAAAAAATATTTTAGACAAAAACAATTAATTCATCTCCTAATTTATTTTTAATATTTATATTTATCCTTTAAGTAATAAATATTTTAAATTTATATTCTAACTTTTAAAAATTGATCACATTTACCTTCTTTGCACATATCATTTATTGCATTAAAGGGTAAATTTGAAAATATAATTTGTCACATAAGATGTCATATATATTATTTTTTACAACTTTTATATCAAATTGGATTTTTCAATTAATATAACTAATATCATTTATGAAAAGAATAAATATGTTTAATTTTTAAAAGTTAGAAGATAAATTTAAAAATAGAAAATAAATAATGAGATGAATCAATTATTTTGCCAATTTTCTATTGATTAAATTGACCCATGGATCGATAACCCTTTGCCGTTTTTGGTCCATTGGGCTTTTCCAAAATATGGCCTTTTTTTGTTCAACTGGACTTTGGGTTTTTATAGACTTGGTGACCAATTTTTAGACTTGTCAGTATAACGCCTCAATAGTACTTACCTGAACCTCTTTCTCCCTCATTCTAGAGAGAGAGAGAGAGAGAATGGCGAGCGAAGAGGAGAACGGGGAGTTCTATCTGAGATACTACGTTGGGCACAAAGGGAAGTTCGGGCACGAGTTCTTGGAGTTCGAGTTCAGGCCCGACGGGAAGCTACGCTACGCCAACAACTCCAACTACAAAAACGACACCATCATCCGCAAGGAGGTTTACCTCACTCCTGCCGTTCTTCGCGAGTGCCGTCGTATCATCGCCGAAAGCGAGGTCGCTCACCAACTCACTCACTCACCCAACTCCTTTCTTCCCCTTTCTTGTCCCTTTTTTTATGTTAATTTTTGTTTTTTTTTTTTTCCTTTTTAATTTTGTTTTGCTTATGCAATGTTGTATAAATAATGCATAAGAATGGACTCTGTTACATTTCTTTTTTTTTTTTTTTTCTTTCATTTTTCTCCTTTCCCGTTTAGGCATAGTTCTAGCTAGTTCTTCATTGTCTTCCATAGGTTTTCCTGCTACATTTAACGAAGGACTAAACTGCTGCTTCCCATTTTAAACCTTCCTATATAACAATGGAAACCTAACTATGCCACTCTACGTTATGACAGCTATCATGTATATTTTCTTATTTGATTTAATGGTGCCTTGTTAGTTCATAGAGCCAGCAATTGAATGGTTCCGTTTTTGAGCATTTTAACCTATTCCTTCTTGAATGTGTTTTGGGGGGTTTGTTGTTTGCTTTATTATGCTTTCTGATGAGTTGGGTGTCTTTGTTCAGATCATGAAGGAAGATGACAACAACTGGCCAGAACCCGATCGAGTCGGGCGGCAGGAGCTCGAGATTGTGATGGGAAACGAGCACATCTCCTTCACAACCTCAAAGATCGGGTCTCTTGTGGATGTTCAGAGTAGTGCAGATCCAGAAGGTCTTCGTATCTTTTACTATCTCGTTCAGGTGAGCCGATTGATAATTGCTTTCGATGGATTTCTGTTGTGTGCTCTTCTATTCTTTTCATTTTATATGGTGTGCAAAATAAATGCTCATCTTTTCTATGGAGTTTCATAGAATGCTGCTGGTGAAAGATTTCTGATCAACTTTCATCACCACTGTCTAAATGGTTTTTGTATGCTTTTATGTTGGTCATAGATTATCTCTGGAAGTAGATGAATTGAAAACACATCAAGTCATGAATTATATGTTATTTGTACTAGAATTAGATTATCTGGCTTGATGTCTAGTTTTGTCATTACAGTTACTGAAGAAAATATAAACTTTAGTTCTAAAGGCTTTCCTCTTGCATGTTATTCCTACTTCTAACTTCCAAGCAACTTCCTGTTTTTGCACCTTTCCTGTTCTTATTCCCTCCCTTTCATAATTCAATCCTTCTCTTGCCACCAACAGTCCCTGCAACCACATGTACAGCAGGTTGTTAAATTAGGTCACTAACACAACCGGATCAGAAATAATAGGAACAAAGACAGAAATCAAAGAATTTGCTTATTCATACTTGGTTTAAGTATATCAGAATTGCTACTTCAGATTCTTGAATGTTATTCAGTTTTGTAGTTTGGCTTTGTCTGATGGTGAATGATTTGGTTGCTTTTTTGCTCCCTATTAGATATGCCATTAACTTATGTTCCCAAGTACAATTAGGCATCCAGCCTCTGTTTGTTTTGGCTTGCCTGTCATGCCTCTAGTCTGCATCTAGACCAAAGTGAGGGGGGGTGTTTGGTTTTAATAGTTTGTTTTTTATTTTGACTTTCATATTTTATTAATAATTATAAAAATCTCATGTCGTTTTTATTTCTATCTTTAAGATTTGTGAAAGAAATAACGAAAATAAAATTGTTATTGTCATTATTTCTGTCATAAAAATTTCACATGGCTTTTATTTCTATCTTGTTATTTTCATTATATTTTGTATTTTCTGATTTACTTCTACACACCATCATCATATTATAATTTACATACTAAGAAACATGTTTTCAGGTAAAATACATTTTACTGTGGATACTTTTCAATTTATAAAACTTTTCTTTTTAATCACCTTTACGATAATATTTGGTAGAACCCGGCCTTAGTTAGTCTGTCCATGTGTGTAGAACATTCAAAGAACACATTTAGAAGTTGTAGTTAAAAGAGAAGATCAGACTAAAGATAACTTAATAGTTAGAAGTAAAGTAAAGGGAGATTAAAAAAATATCGATGAAATTATTAAAAAAGAAATAGATTTAAATGTCTTCTCAATAAACATGGTTTATGAGAAGATGTAATGATGTAATTTGATTCGTATAGTTTGAGATTTACCTAGTCAAGGGTGGCCTAGTGCTTGAGGCTTCCAGTTGGTGGGGGTTTGGGGAGGATGTGTACACAGTCTCACCCTCGCAAGTGAAGATGCTGTTTCCAGGATTTGAACCTGTGACTTCTAGGTGACAAGGCAGCAACCTTTCCATTGTTTCGAGGCTTACCCTCGCTTTGAGATTACCTAGCCATAAAGGATTTTTTTCTTGTATATGGTGCTTGGTTTTAAGTCAAAACGTTTTTTTTTTTTTTTTTTTTTTTCCTCAGTTGAATTTGGCTGATGTTAACCTTCTTATATTAAATCAAGCTTCAGAAAGGCTAAGCTATAAAAACAATGTTGAGTGATAAAGGAAAACTGTTTTATGGTGATAAGTTAGAATAGAATGTTCTGTCTAGTTTGATTGAACTCTATCAGCATCTTGAAGAGGGATGACTATTTAAGGATTGATTATCTCAAGTGGCAAGGGTTGAAATTGGCAGATGTGTAGAAAAGTTATTTTATTATGATATGGGCTTGTTCAAAATTATGTGTGAAAATTCAAAAAGCCGTGTTTAGTGTGAGAACATAAATCTCCTGCTTAGATGTCTCCTGTTAACGATTATGCTAACTAGCAACTCTGTGTTTGATTTTGAATTAAAAAAAATAATATTAGAAATTTAATTAATGAAGAAAATTATAAGAAGGTTAAATGTTTAGATGTGCTGAACTATCCCAGCTGATCAGGGTAGTAGTGGACAGTGAAGTGTGTAAGCCAGACTTTCTGATCCCCCTCCAACCTTGCCTAATCTCCTATTTATTTCTTCCCTTATTCTGTTATTCTCGTTACAGTTTCTAACAGAATTATTTAATAACAGGTTCCTATCTACTACTCTTCCATGCTTCCTACTGTAGACCTTCTTTATTGACCTTTTACTATACTCTTCTATATTGAGAGTTTCTTACTTTAAAATATGTACAAAATATAATCAGCTCAATTAACTCAATGAAAAGAATGTTTTACAACATTTAGAAAATTTCTTTCCTATTTCTTGTGAAATTGAAATATTCATTCCACACAATACAGACAGAGGCAATAGACCTTAGTTATTGGCAAATGACACCTACAAAGAAAAAATCATAAGATCTTGTGTTTCAGTTGGAGGAAATCGAAGAATATTTTAGAGGTAAGTACGGGGAAAGAAAATATTGAAGTGGCTTTCCACAGTTTAATCCCCTGTTCCAAACTGAGGATTTGGTTCTTCTATTGTCACACATGTAGAGGCCAGGTGGAGCTAAGTGTCGGGTTAAATTCAAAGGTAGTTTTATTTGGAAGCAAGTAAAAATTATGACTTCTGTCACCATGCTTTCTGCCTTCTAACAGTAGTCTGGTGATAGTATCAGAGCATCAGCTGCACTTGGTGGTCCAATTGTTCTATGTTAATTCCAGAAAGCTGTTGAAATTTGCCTGAGTAAGGAGTTGAGTAACAATTGTTATCTGTTTGTTCTTGAGTGTGAATATACATCATGGTGACTCATTATGGAATGTTGTTTCTGGACATAGCTTGAAGCTTGCTTTTGGCCATTGTGTAAGTTTGTATTTATTTGCAAGCCACATAGTCTCTTATCATGGATGTTTTTATAGACTTAATGTACAATAAGTCTACAACAATTTCTTGGTATTTTGGTAGCGTTAGAACTCCAGTCACTAGTCTCAAAGACGATTAGTACTTGTAAGTGTTATCAAGCTAAGACCAAAACGAGAACCAAAACAGCTTGAAAACTGAACAGATACCATAGTAATGGACTATGAAAATTAGTAAAATAGTGTAGAACTCAAAATAAAGAAAACTGAAAATAAATTGAGGTAGCAACTTCCATAAATCAATTGCATACCTAGACCAAGGAATCACCAAAATATTTAATATAAGAATTTCAATTCCTTAATTCTCAGGTTATATTAATTGATATTTGAAAATTCCTTTGTTCTTCTGTTTTCTGTTTCATCATGTTTTAAATATATTTTCAATTCGTGTGTCTTCCTTGTATGTTATTATTCAGTTTTACTTAGATAGTTTGGCCTTAGGTAGCCTGAGTGAACATTACCTGATTTGCTTGGCATTTGGTTTATTCTTATTTTAATTTCATGTGTTTGCAGGATTTGAAGTGCTTTGTCTTCTCTCTTATTTCCCTTCACTTCAAGATCAAGCCTATATAAGATGTTTACAATGTTATATGTTCAACCTCTTGGGGAATGTGTACTTGTGTAACAATTGCCCCCTCTTGCAAATGGAGTTTGGTATCTCACAGGGTGACAGATTTATAATCAGTGAACATATTTGTGGATTGTAATTTTCTGATTTGAGTGGATGTACCAAAAAGTTGAGTGGATTGGTTTTTATGCATGATTTAATTATTCTTTTTCTACGGTTGGCGAATATAATATGTTACATTGGGAGTTGCTTACTCTGTGTGGGGATACATAACTTTGACAACCAGTCATGAGTCATGTACGCAGCATAGTGTTATGATATCTGACAAATTTTCATAGTTTCAGCGTTCTAATTTTACCTCGTTAAGATCAAGTTACACGTAGTTTGTCACTTTAGGAGGCTGGTATTTTCAGAAGGCCTTGACTTAGAGAAATTGTCACGTGCAAATGGAGTAATAACTTGCAGTGGTTGCTACCGTTGAATATGAAATTGCTTGACGATATTTTCTTTTTCTTTTTTTTGGGTCGGTCTTGACGATTTTATTTAAGCACTGTATATGATGGCTCGATTTTGGTGGGTTACGATACAATTGGAGAGAAGAGTCTGTGGGTTGGGCTAGTGTACGTTTTGTTGTTTGCAGGTATATAAAATGCGTTTGTGATATTGGTGCTACATAAGAGTTCGCTTGAAGCATATTAGAGATCTGGCGAGCTCATTAATGCTTTCTGTTTCTTCTTTATATAATGCGAAATTATTGAAAATCTAATGTATTATTTTAAGTTGTGTAGTTTTTTAATTAATTGTAATTGTAGGCTCAGTTTGTTAAAATTAGCTTATTTGATACCAATTATCTATTTAATATAGACTTTGCCTTCAAATTTTAATCAATGCATATGTTATGACAAAAAGAAAAGAGTTGGGTTGAGTACCTGAAATCCAAAGGGAAAAAAAGAGGCAAAAAAAGGCGCAAAATGATACCTGAAGGCAAAACAAAGGGCTGAAGGATACCTTACGAAAGATCACAATCTCAGTGAAGATTGTTGTATTGGATTGAGTTCAACTGGGAATATAAAAGAACTGTAAGAAAATAATAGTTATTTATTAATTTTAGGCTAAATAGAGAAAATTCTCGAAATCAACGGGAAGGCTTTATTATATGCTTGCTAAATGAGAACGAGCAGAACATTCGATTCATTTTGCTGATTGACAAATTGACAATATTGAAGTGAGCCAGACCCAAAAGTGGAGTGTTACGAACCCAAGGCCAGAACTAAACATATTAGCTAGATTCAGCTTTTATATTAGAGCCTTGCTTGAGCTAGGCCCGGCCCGTATATCCAAAACCACATCCTAATTGTCTAACAGTTATCTTGATATTAATTTAAATTTATTTCATTTTTAATGTAAATATATACCATTATAATAAAATATTATTATATTTATATTAATATATTTATATAAATACTAAAAGCGCATATCTCGGCTCATGTGTCTTCTGTTCATTACCAATTACCAATCTCTTTAATAATTATTATTTATTTAAAGATTTCAAGAAATACAAAAATAACAAAACAATAAATGCATTTTATTAATTATTTATAAATTAAAAAACAATAAAATAATAATTTCTTATTAATATTCGTTTAATAATTTAAAAAATGAGAATAAAGATAAAACTGTGAATATATCTTATTATTTTTCTAAGAAAATATATCTTATTATTTTCTTAAAGATTCAAAGCTAAATACAAAAAATAATAAGTTTTTATGGATTTTTTATTTTATAATTAACTTTTGAAATCATTTGTATTATTTTTATGACCTTAATAATCTTAATACCAATAATAATAACAACAACATATTTAACATCCTTTTATTCTATTTTCCTTCAAATTATAATTTTTTTGGCCGAGGTTCAAATTCAAATTTCAAATTTAATATTTTTTACTTTTTTGGTCAACCTTTTTTTTTTTTTTTTTTCAATTTGGACGTAAAACTCCTTCTATCTATGATTGTTTTTCTAACCAACAAAAACCAAGCACGGGCCGAAACCAAACCCAACACAAAAAGCACTACCCCCACCCCCATACCCACACAGACAAACAAAAAAGCTACGGCCCAAGGGAAAAAAAAAGTTAAAAATAAAAAGGGACTGGAAAGAAAATCCCCGAACAGCACGAAAGTGAAAAACAAGCGGGAAAATCCCTCGTTTCACTCAAAACTCAAAACCCCTCCAAAACACTTACCACCCCACTCGCTCACTCCTCCCACTCTCTTCCCCCATTTTCAATTTCCGCGCCTCTCTCTCTTTCTCTCTCTAGAAAACTCACTTCACTTCCAGACGCCACAGATCCGAACAACGATCCCACATGGCCACCGCTTCCACACCCGAACCCGATCCCGATTTCGCAGAGAAATCGTGGCACCTCCTATCCCTCCTTCTCAGAATCGGCCACCCCGTCCACCCCCACCACCTCCCTTCCCAGTGCAAGCTCTTCCTCACGTGCCCCGACTTCGTTCGGCACGTGACCTCCCTTCCCGGCTCTCCAATCTTCCTCAATGATGACGGACTCGTCGCGCCTTCTGCCGCCGCCGTTTATGCCCTCGGAAGGTTCCTCTCGGTCTCCGTGGACCGCAGGCTTCTGTTTCGGGGTCCGGAAGGTTCCGGAGTGAGGAAACGGAAGGTGATGGATTCGGATGTGGTTGAATTGCTGCCTGCTGCTAAGAGGAGGCTGTTTTTCTGTTCTGGTGCAGGTATGGAATTCTTTTGGGTTAGTTTTATTTGAATTGTGTTGTTTTTGTTTTTGTTTTGTGTGTGTGTTGATGGTTGATTTTGATTTTAATGGTGGCAGGTGGAAGAAATCAAAAGAGATTAACAGATGGTGATGGGGTTCCAGAAATTTACTTGGAGGTATTGGAGTTTTTTTTTTTTTTTTTTAATTTTTTTTTAAACATGTTTTAGTATGTTGAGATAATTAATAGGCTTTGAAATTTAATTTTGATATATTATCAATTTAAAAGTGTTTTATGCAGTTGTCCAATTATGTGTTTCACATTTACACAAATATTTGACACATAATTACTAGGTCAAAAATCACATATATAATACCATATAATTTGATGATAATATATCAAAACTAATTTGTAGATTTTGTTAAGGATTGTTTTTTCCGAGAGATATGTGAAGGAATTGAATATTTTTTTTTTAAGAAAAAAAGGAAAATAAAGCGAAGAGGAACCAGATGACGTGCAAACTAAACAATTTCGTTAGGCAGATGGTAGGGTAGAATCTTCATCCGTGTTTCTTTTCACCTTTTTGGTGTCCACGAAGCTCTTGCTTTCCAAGTTGGCTCCCAACGTACCCTTTGACACAAGAAAGTTGAAAGAAAACTAGAATAGCTTCACTATTGGATTATCATTTGGTTTTGAGATTTTTTTGATACTCATTAGTTATTAAAAGGATTTTATTACTAGAATCTCGAGCCTATTAGCCTTTGGATTGTTATTAATCTATTGGAATTTGTGCATTTTTTGAATGAAAGTTAAAAATAAATGAAAAAAATATATGTTATAAGGTCCCACTTGTTTCCATGCTCGGGCGTTTTGCAGCAAAATCCTAATTATAAACATTGCGGTCCATAAATAAAAAGTACAAAAATCAAATTTAGTAGAAATCTAATGAGCATTTAATGCTTTTCTCTTTAAGTAATTCAAATAGGATTTTCTAATATGTTCTTTAAGTACACTGGTTAAGGAGTTATGAGAAATTTTTTTTGAAATTGTCAATGGCTCAATGCATTCATAACTTGAAAAGTCTTACTTCAGTGCAAAATTTTCCTATCTTAGTTCTTTATCCGTGCCCTTAGCAAAACCAATTCAAATGAACAATTAATGCTATTTTTGTTCCTTGTGTCCTTGAAGCATATATCAATAAAACCCTAAAATCTAAATATTATGTGTTTGATGGACTTGTACAGTTAGTTGACTGCCAAAGTTTAGCTCTGAACTCACTTGATTTACACTAATTTTCGCATTTTGATGCATTTAGTCAGCTGAAAAGGAAAAAAAAAAAAAAATAGAAATACAGCCATTTTGATTGAACCAATTATTATTCATTATTTATAAATATCAATATCTGAGGGTATATTTGGTTGCCTTTCATTTCGATACGGGAATCTAATCAGCCTTACATCAGTAAGACCTTTTATTTATCTATCATTGTATTCTATGCTGAATATGGTGTCAAGCTTTGGGATTTCTTTTGCATGCAGAGTTATGCTGATGCTGCAAAGGCTATCATGAGAGCAAACTTCCCTACAATAAAATTTGAATCACAAAATATGCATAGTGGGAATACTATGATCCCCTTGCGTATTGATACAAGTGGAGAGTGTTCAGATTGTCCAGCACCAAATTTTGAACGCAGTAGGGAGGTTGATAATGATGCCATCACAAGCATGTTTCAAGGAGAGATTTCTGGTCCCGTAATTAAGGCTAGTGATGGTTTGTTCATGACTGGAAATGACTTAACTTGTCAGAAGGTAGCAGGTACAGATACGTTCGTGCAATGTAATCTCTTTGTAAACCTTGCTCAGCCAACTGGTTTCCGAGATACCTCGCTATGCAATGAAGCTCTTGTTGGTAGCATTGAATTGGGAAAGAAAATGGATAACTTTGACACATTTAGGAATGAATTTCCTGAGCAAAACGATATTCATCCTGCAGATGATATTTGTAAAAGTAATGCATGCAAAGATCCAATAAGTGAATCTAAGAATGAACATGAAGCCTTACAAGCGGAAAGTGGTTCAAAGAAAGGGGTGGTTGGTTCTGGCACAGAGCAAGAGAAGGAAGATGTTTCTCTGAAGGGCAATCTTGCACTAGGTGGAGAAGAACTTAAAAATGGTGTGGAACCAAATAACCACGTGCCTTTGTTAAATTTGGCCAGAGCAGAGACAGTGAGAAACATGGGGACTTCTTCAACTCCAAAGCAGCTTCTGAAATCTTCTTGCATAATGAAGGAAGGAGAGAAGAATGATTTACGCCCAAAGTTACAAGTCCTTACGGAGTCACTAGCCTGTAACATATCTGATAAAGCTCCAAAAAATGTTGATCAATGTAAAAATGATCAGAAATTTATTGTGAGGCGCAAACAAAAGCAAAGCCGTAAAGAAAACATAGCAGAAACTGCCTCCGTGAATCCTAAGGTGAGCTCCTTCTATTGTTACCACCTTTAGCTTTGAATAACACGTCCTTTTATAGTTATATGCTTAATGCTTTTTGAACATTTTGACTATTTGCTTAATATGTGTTCACATTATCCAATGTGGTTATCTTGTTAAATCAGGTGGAGAAAAGGGCATATCCATCTTTTGAAGCCTTTACAATAGAGGAAGAAGAAGGTTCAGGTATCAGTTCTTAGTTTCTCCACCACTTCTTTACTGACGAATCAAATCGATATCAGAATTGGATTGAAATTCTTATTTTCTCATCCAGGTGGTTATGGCACTGTTTACCGCGCTCGAAGAAAGACTGATGGCAAAAGACTTGCAATAAAATGTAAATAAGACCTATCTTTCATATTAATTGTGTGCTGTGCATCTATAATTGAGTTTTTTCTAAAACAAGAAAGGATAAATTGTCCATTATTTGCATAATACTAATAGAAAGGGAAGCTACTTATCTTTCATCGTGAATCCAATTCTTACTTATTCCATTCAGTTTCCAATTTATGATGGAAAATGGAAACAATACGTCCTATGTGATCATTTTGTTATTACTATACATTTCATAATGGTTTTAAGAAGTTGATGCTATAACATATGCATGTGATTTTACAGGTCCACATGATAATGCTCATAAGAACCATATAAATAATGAGCGGAATATGCTTGAGCGTTTTGGGTAAGTATATGACATGAGACAGTGTTATATTCAAGCTGAAATGCAAGCTGCTATTGTCATTTTCTATTTTCATGATGCAGGGGTAAAAACTTCATAATAAAGTTAGAAGGTTCTTTCAAAAGTGGCAGCAGCGACTGCTTTGTTTTAGAACATGTTGAGCATGACAGACCAGAGGTAAGTTAAAACTGTCTTTCGAGTTATAGTTTTTCCATCAGAGCAAAATAGTTGTTTTCTTACTGTGTCAGAGGGTTACAGTTTAAACCTTCTAATTAAAGGATTCAAGCTCAGGATATGGATTTCCCTTTCAGCCATTCTCAAATTTAAGCTGATTAGCTCATGAGAAGATCCCCAAGCTTCTTTATAGTCATTTTTGACAAAGCTATTTTATTTTACTTTATTTTATTTTTAGTTCTACTTCTAGGGAGCTCCTAGTGGAGCTAGAGGGAAATGGGGCAACGGATGTGGGGGAAGTAAACCTCTAATACAAAGCTAACAAACCTCTTATTACATATTTACATGGACCAAAGGAGGTGCCACTTGAGTTACAGCTCATTAGCAACAAAGCTAATTTTTGCCTTCTCAATATTTAGGTTTTGGAAAATGGAACTGATATATGCTGGAAATGAATATCCCTTTCATCTTTCCTCAATTTCAAACTGATTTGATAATGAGAAGATCCGAAGTAATCTCTAGGATTCATGTTTAATGGATGGATCTAATTTTCCCTTCTCCTTTGTAGGTTTTGAAAAAAGAAATTGATATTATTCAGCTTCAGTGGTACGGGTATTGCTTGTTCAGGGCCCTATCTTGCTTGCACAAAGAGGTAAATTTTCCCCTTAATAGTCTCATGACTTTGACTTAAAGATAATATGTGCAATTATTCTTAAATATCTAATTCTATTTCAATGTAGGGAGTCGTTCACAGAGATGTTAAACCTGGAAACTTCCTCTTTTCTCGAAAGTTAAACAAGGGCTACCTTATTGATTTCAACCTTGCCATGGTTAGGTTGCTTCTCTTGATACTCCTCCCCCCCCCCCCCCATCTTTTTTTTTTTTTCTCTCCTCCTCTTCCTCCTGCCCTCTCTCTCTTCTAATGAATTTTGACTGCGATTATTTTATTCTAAACAGAATCTGATTGTGGTTTTTCTGTCCCTTTCTTTTTCAGGATTTAAAGCAGAAGTACAACGTTGGAAGTAAGCTTCTTGTTCACTTAACTCTCTTATTCTTTAGACAAATGGAAAAACTGGCAGAATCTTTGGCTGTTTTCTCGTCACTTTTAGTTGTATTAAAATTAGACTAGACCTCTGTTTGGTACTTGTTTATGTTTTTGTATCAGGCAATAAGCTAACATACTCCTCTCAGAGCATAAGAAACACATTTCTTGCTTCTACAAGGATCATATTTGTTTCCATCAATTATTTCTTGATTACTTTTGTTAATTTTAATGATCAACATAACAATATAATCAGGTAAATTAAAACCAGGCCTTGATGCATCCAATGATATTCCTCGCGCATCTGGTTCTGGCCCATTGGTACATGATAAGAGACTTGAAGGAAGCAAGTCTCTAGCATCCAATAAAACGGAGTTGGCAGATTATAAGAAAAATTCTGAACTTAATAGGAATGTGAAGCAAAAAGCTTATGCTGGTCCTCTCAAAAATTGTCCTGATAAGGCTGGTGGGAGTTTACTTAGAGCACAAGGAACGGATGGCTCAGGCATAACATCTGCGAAAGATGTTAGCACTAGGACTGCTTCTGCAGAAAGGCTCAGGGAACCCTTCCCTTCTGTAGGAAGAAAGGCGCTTATCAGTTTTGTACAGAATTCTAGGCAATGTGAAGGCAATAGCTCAATAAAAGGTCCATCTTCTCAAAGGAAAAGAGTTACTGCTCCTTCAGGCAAGTTAGATGGCAAGATTGTTTATCTGACGCCGATGCCTCTACGTTCATCTGTTGCTGCTGGATTATTGAAAAGCAAAGGTGTGACTCTAATTTCAATACTTCTGAGGATTGCTATTGCTACTTGCTATTTGCTACCTTTTATTTTATGTACTAACTGCTTATGTTTTCCAGGGGATGGAAAACTCAAAAGAGAAGGTTCATGTGTTGGTACCAAGGGATTCCGTGCCCCTGAGGTAAGCTTACTCTTACTTCTATCTCTATTCACTTACATTTTTCTTAGGCACTTATAGATGCAATTTCATGTAGATCCAAATACTATTCTCGATGCTGACATGGAGTGCGACTAAAGAGGGGAAAATGAAAATATGTAACATGTTTGCACTTTGCACTTGGAATGACGATACTGCTGTGGAAGTTTAAAATAAATCATTATCCGACCGAAAAGGAAATTTCGAAAATTTGGTCTTTGGCTGCTTCCTTTCTTTGAATTGAAACCTTAATTTTAGATTCATCAATGAATTGGATAAAAAATGCGACATTTAAAGTTTTTACTTTTAAATGCAATTCTACTGTCCTATAATTAAATGGATGGTTTTGTCCTTCAATACTTTTAATTCAAGTCTTTACTGTTTCTTCAGGTCTTGTTTAGGTCTCAGTTTCAGGGACCAAAGGTTGACATTTGGTCAGCTGGAGTCACTCTCCTCTACATGGTGATCGGGAAGACTCCTTTCACTGGCGATCCAGAACAGTAAAAACCAGCTGCTAAATTCATTTGTTATTCTGCCTTTCTTTGTCTTCCTTTGCTGACCTATTGTTGTTGCAGGAATATAAAAGACATTGCTAAATTGCGGGGCAGTGAAGAGCTTTGGGAAGTGGCCAAGCTACATGACCGTGAATTATCTTTTCCAATGGTAACTCCTTATTTGGAAAACTCTATACATATAAATCGTAAAAAATTATCTTTTACAAGTGTCAGTTTGTCTGCAAGAGAATGCCAGTTAGACTTCATGAGTTCATCAGTTTACTAGTAAAAATTTCCATTAATTTAATTCTATTTACATTTGGATAATATACTTTGGAGATGGCGGCTGGCTGCACAAATTTTATATTTTGGTTTTTCTCCTAAAATCATGGTTTTATATTTTTGTGGCTGGCTCTGAACTAAAGTTAATGCAAGGTATAGACAAAGGCAGCTCTTAATTTCTAGAAAATGGAAAATGAAGCAAAATGATTAAAACTTGTCTGCAAGTCATCTTTGTTAATATTCATTGGATTGCAGGAGTTACTTGATGAACGATACTTGCAATCATGGGACATAGAAAGCTGGTGCAAGATTCACACTAAGAGGCCAGATTTTCTTGAGCACATCCCAAAGTCATTGTTTGATCTAATAGACAAGTGTCTAACAGTAAACCCACGAAATAGGATCAGTGTTGAAGAAGTTCTGAGGCATGAATTCTTTGCCTCATGCAATGAGTTGCTGAGGAAGCAAAGGATGATTCGACGAGGTCTCAAATCGGACACTGCAGCTTCGAGCTGAATGTGAGATCAGTTTCATATAGTCTACATCTCTTTTTGGTAGCAAACACTGACTTATAATCTAGTTGTTACAATACTACTTTGACCTATAAGGGGATTGACACAGAAGAGTGTTTCCTATACCTTTGATAGATGTATATATGACTATTTCAGAGAAAATGAGTACATTGTAACTTGTAAGATGTGTAAGGTTCAAATCTAGAGTATCCACATTTTTTTGTATTAATTTTTTTTATTTCTGTAAAATTCTTTTTAAAACCATTTTCAGTAGTTCCTTCCTCAACTTGGTCCAAACAATTTTTTAAGGGAAATAATATACGGTATGGAAAGTGTATACATGAATTGTGAATTTGTGATGAATATTTTCAATCTTTTCACATTCATCTTTTACCTATCTGAGTGTTGGATGTATTAGTAAGCAAGCTACACTTTCAAGGAAAGGATATGGGTTCAAATATTGGAAAAGACAATTGTTGAGAGGATTTTCTAGTTGTGATAATGATTGGAGATAAAAATATTTTAAAGATCAAAATAATATTCACTTTTTATCCTTGATTTTTGTCAATTGAATCCTTTTTGTTTGGTAAGTAAAGATGCCAGTAAGGGGAGGCGCCCCAATAGCTGTGGCTAGGGTGCCAGTGCTCAAACGGGGGATCTAGCCAATCAAAGGTGAGGGACACTTAGAGGAGATTGGCCATGTTCAACACATTCACCCTCGCTAAGCTAAGCTAGTCCAAGGCTGCCCAAAGGACTCGTTGACATTGCTCTTGGGCAGTAGGGGATCTTCTATGGAATGTTGCCCACCAATTGAGGATTTCCAACCATTTATGCAAATAAAATATCTAAATTAATAAATATTTGGTTAATTTAAGTGATTTTATACTTTTCTTTAAAAAAAGTTTGGAATTTGACTTGTGAGTAGAAAAATTAGTATTAAAAAGAGCTTTACATTTATAATATTTATGTTTATAATTAAAAAAAAATTGCAAAAGAGGTTTATTAAGGGGTGTTCAAATCCCATCCAACCCAATCAAAACCGCTAAATCAATCCAATCCAAACTGAAAACTAATCAAAACTTCAAAAGTTTGGATTGGGTTGGATCTTATTTTTTACAAACCGCATGGATTGGATTAGATTTCGAATTTAATTTTCAAAACCGATTCAATCCAATCCACGCCGGATAATCTTATATAATACAATCTTTTTATTATTAAGTTTATACTTTTTCTTATAATAATTTAAATTTATTACATAATTTTTTATTTATATATCATTTTTACTTAAATAATATTTTATAAATATTTAATGACTTATTTTTATTTTTTATTTTTATTTATTAATTTTATTGGCTTATGTTACTTTTATTTTGTAATATTATAAATCAAAACTTTTTTTTTCTTCAAAAACCGATCAAGCCGATCCAATCCAAACCGCAAATAATTGGATCGGATCGGATCGAATTTGAAGTCTAAAATAAATTGATTCAATCCAAACCATTATAAATTATATTTTTTGGATCGGGTGAATTTTTTACATAAAACCGATTAAAACTGCACCGCGAACACCCCTAAGTTTCTGTTTATAGGATTTCTACTTCTCCTCACACATAATGGTTTGAGTTGAAATTTGTAGCTAATGTAAGAAAGTAAAAAATTTATCCATTTTAAATTAATAAAGTACATTATTATCATAATCCATTAGTAACATTTTTTTTTATATTGTTCTTAAAAGGAATGTTATTTATACGTATATTTTCTCAGTCTATATGCCTATGCACTCCCATCTACCATTGGATGGGATGTGGATCCCATTCGCACAAAGGCTGAAAAATATACATACAAATAATATAACTCTTATTCTCAATGCAAGCATTGAGCAAAACAAAATCATAAGTTTTTGTAGAAGTGCCTTGAAAATTATATCTTTCTATCAGTAGCCAAAAACAAATACACACTAAATAGTCTAAAGATAGATATACTCTTATTTTCTTACTTTATAAACATTCATTTTGGACAAACTTTTTCTTGGAGTTTAGAGGGAAATAGACGATAGAGCATCAAAAATAAATAAAGGGGAAGGGATGGGGAGATGCCATTTAAGAAATGGTCCTTGAGAGTTAGTGAGTTACATGCTCCTTGGCAAAATTATACTGAAAAAGAATAACGGAAGTATCATTTTTACCCTCATCACTCATCCTAAAATTACTATTTTATCCCACTATCTACCTTTCTGGCTTTCTCTCGCCACCGAATGCACCCCTTGCCTCCATTGTCCTGCTTATTTTCTATTCTACCAGCAAACTGCCGAAGACATCATCTTTAATCATGAGAAGCTCAAACACAATACAACTGGCCTTTGCATCTAGGCACCACAACTCAACCTCTTCTTCTTGTAGATTGTATAGTGCCTGGACATATGAACTAAGGAGGTGAAGGTGCTGCCGTAGCCTCCAATACACTCGGTCATTTTATCCTCACAATCACATCTCTCCCACCTTCGGCCCCACTCTAGCATCACTTCGCCCCCGCGCCGCGCCTCCCCACCCACGACGCCACCGCCGGTCAAGCCCAAAGAGCCCACTGTGGAGGTGACCAACACGGTGCTCAAGGTCACCGATGTCACTTGGACTGCCATGGAATGCGGCCACCACCATCTCCTCCACGTCGTAGCACCTTCACCTTGCTCTTCGTCTTTTCTCCGAGGGCGGCAACTAGCCTGATGTGGTGACATGCGGAGTGGTGCTAGGGGAGGGGGGCGGTAGTGGGACGACTGAGGAAGGGGCGGCGGCGGCTCCGGCAAGGTGAAAGGTGGGGGGTAGGTGATGAAGTGGGAGCTGTGAGAAAAAGCCAATTATAAAAAGGGAGGGTAGAATTGGTAAATTGTACTCTTTTAATTATTAAAATATAAATATAAATTATTATAAAATTATTTTTTTTAGTTTAATTAAAATATATTAACAGTATGAAATAATTTTATATTATCAATTAATAAAAATATTAAAAAATAAAAAATTATGACAAATTTTTATTATAATAGATAATTATTTATATAAATTAATATTTTTTAATATTTCTATTGATTAATAATATAAAATTATTTTATACATATTTAAATTAAATTCATTTTTTTCATGATAAATTTTTTTCAATCTCAACTATTTGTTTTTATTTTAATGGTATATATTCAAGGACCATATAACTCACTAAGTTATACGGGCCATTGAACAACTCGCTTGGGAAGAGAATAAGAAGCTTAATCAAGATGTTTGGAAATCCATGGAATTAAATTTATTCAAGAAATTAAATTTAATTCCTTGATTTAAAATTAACTAATGCCATGAAATTAAAATATAAATATAATTCAATTCTTAAAAAAAACCTAAAAGTAAATCAAACCAAAATAGGTCTGATTTGTAATTTTTATCATAGTGAATTTGATATTAAAAGGTGATATGTCAAAAATACTCTTTAACTCTGTTTAATATTTCTCTCCTCTAATTTCATAACTCTTCCTCTCTTCCATTAATAATGAATAAAATAATCAAGATAAAGAATTCAATTCTATAATTTATTGATTTATTTTAAATATAAGAATTTAAATAATAATAAAATTAAATTCAATTATTAATAGAATTGAATTCAATTTATCATTTCAAACAAGGTGAATAAATTTTCTTTCCCTTGTAGAAAAGTTCAAATCCACCAAATTTGATAATTTTGCCCTGAACCACTGATTATGTGCCATTTATACAATTACTTTAGTAGTTAATTATGGTCCAGCCTAACCTTTTTTATGCCTGCGCTTGAGCTTAGAATTTGGTTAGCGCACTTTAGAGAATACAATGCATAATCATAGCAGTTAATGAAAACTTCGTGGCCTGCAATTTTACTAGATACATGCACTTGTATGATAAATTTTTAAATATGTGTTGATCCTTCTCTTCATTTTCTTATCAACTATAAATATGCACTTTAGCCTCTAAAGTACACGGCGTACTTTAGAGGATCTAAATTGCCTCCATGAAACCATATGTAAATTGCACTGCCAAAAAGAACCCAACCTGAACAAACCAACTCACGTGTGAATTTTTCAACCTCTTAAGTTTGAGTTTGTTTTAAGGGTAGCTTAACCTTCTAAACCTTTGCAATGAGCAAAAATGACAAACGATAAATGGTGAACAAAATGCGTGCATATACACGCCACTTTTGAACATTATTACACGTGAATTCGGTACAACAATTTGAACGTTGTTTGTACTTCTCATACTAAATAATTTACAAAGCCGCTAATCCTCAGAACTTATTCATGGGGTGGTGGATTAGACCATCTTCTCTTTACCTCTGATTTCCATCTCACTTCTTTGAGTTTTCCATCCAAGCCATAGTCTCTCTCCATCACAAGGTTAATTCCTTCATCAGAGTACCAACCAACTCCAATACAAAGGATGCCATCCTTGTTAATGTCAACATAGCAAGTTACACCCCCAGGGAGCCATAGCATGGTCACATCCTGCATGTCGAGCCGCTCCTCCTCGCCGAAGTAGTTACTCTCTGGGAGGATCCTCTTCTTTAGAGTTTCGGTACAAAGGTACACATATGGGATGCCATTGCCTTCTTCCACCTCAGTTTCCTCACCATACACTGGAGTAGCACTGACCTCAAAGACTTTCCATGACCCCATCAGCTCTGATGGCTTGGTTCGCTTTCTTTGAGAAAATGGCTTCAAATCAAACTCCATATCACTGTTTCAAATGCAGCATGCATAAGTTATTTTCTTTAAACTCAAGGGAGAAATGACAGAAACTATAAGAACATACATACAATGGAGATTCATGTCATATTGTATTTATATCTTTTTAACTATTTTAAAAATCCATTATTTTGGGGTTTACTTTACAATTACATATCCGTGATGCAAGGTATTTCGAATTTTACAGAATTGTCTTAGACCTATGTCGTAGCACATTTAGACCATTTAAAGATAAGTGCTTCATAGTTCATAGTCACAGACTTAATCACAAAATGTAGTTAAAGCACAAACATATACCTCTGGTGTTTGACAGAAGCAGGACTGACCCATTCTTCTTCATACACAGCAACTCTCATTATCTGTATGTCTGAACCACCATTAATGAACTCTATAGTATGAACGATACGGATCCTTTTATGGCAGCCTTTAACCAAGCACTGAAAAAGGAGCACACAAAAAGAAATAAAAAATTATATAAATCTTACTGGTGAAATATTAATTGAACATATATCTTCCTGTGTTCATAAAGCCCTGCTTGAACGGATTCAGATTTTAAGAGCTTCTTCACAGTACCAACATGAGCCACATATTATATATCAGAGTCTTATGGCTTTCAGCACAGGTGCTAATTATTAAACTAGAAATTTATCATGCAGTGCTAACACCAAGAAATGTTCTATAAATATGATATTCTGCAAGTTGCATGCCAGACTTACTTGTTCAAACTTGACAGTCGGTGTGAGATAGTACTTTGTCTCATCGTCTTCACCCACTGGGATATCTATAGGACCCCTAGAATAAGATCCATCCTGCAATTTTTTTTTAATCATAATTATTTATGGAATACAAAGGAGATAACAGAAATGAACTATCAGTAGTCTATAATATATAAACCAAATAGGCATATGATGACTTCCATTAAATTTAGGGACATGCTCTCAACACTGCAGTAATTCAGCAAGGTTAGAAGTTAAAACTACTATATACTGTTAGTATCTCAGACTACTTGGTGCACATGTTAGCAAGACCCAACCAATTACTGGTCACTAACTATCTTTGAAATTCATTAGAAAGTCTAATGCAAGAACACAATGAAGTCCATAGAGTTACAAAGACTGCAGGCCTTATAATCTAAATATGGCAAATGAACCGAAGGGCTTGTGAACATGCAAAACATAGGATTTGCAGCTCTGAAGCATGGGTACACTCCTCAGTAGGCATCTGTACCAGGTACAGATATCCCTTGGGTCCATATGAGAAAGATTTTTCTTTTCTCTTTTGTTTTTTAATTTTAATTTTAATTTTAATTTCAATTTTTTTTACATTTGGGTATGTTTCAGGTACGGCTGAAACTCATTGTTCCCAAAACATTGACATTTTGCCCCTTTAAACCCATGTCCCTTGTCCCCCTCATTCAATCAAAAAGTAGCTACAGCCAGCAACCAGATATGAACCTGACCCAGCCTTTAGCGGGCGGCTTCTTTGGCTGACAGCAGCCAGCGATTGATAAGGGTGGATGATGGCTTCCCCCATACTTCTGTCACCCATTGGAATAGCAGTTCAGCTGGCAATAACTGGAGGGAGAGACTAGCGAGCAGCAACCAGTGATGACATGGGTTATTAATATTTGATTTTTTGGCATTTTGCTTGTCTCTCTTGCATCTCTAGCTGTGTTGTCTTCCACCTGAGTAGTCCTCACTTGATCTGATCTAAAATTTGTGTGTTTTACCCATAATCTAGCGTTTAGATAATTTTCATACATTGTTCCAGGTATCAAGACTGTAACCGTGCAATTTAGATTAGCAAGAACATTCCAACAACTTTTACAGTTAGAAAACCAACTCCCACAAAATAGCAGTGTTGCACTAGGTAAAAAATGAGATGGGCCTTCTACACATAAAGGGCCAAAACCTTTCAGATCAGACACACAAATCTGCCTAACACATGATCTGTACTCTTCAAAAAATTCAAGCATTCCTCTGATAGATCACTAATCATGCTCACTGAGAAGTCAACCAGCTAATATGGGCCAGTCAATATGGGCCAGTCATATAACTTTTCCGCACCATATTTGGTATTATACCTCAGGATTTATTAACAAAATCATGTTGCCCAAGTCTGTCAGTATCCCAGCTGTTTTTTTAGCCATACACATTATTTCAGAACTTAAATACTCTTTTTTCTTATAGGAAGGTCCAGCTTTGAGTTTGATCAGAGGTTGAAGTGTGTGGCTCTCCCCCCTTAGTGCGTGTCCCAGAGTTGTCCTTATCTATCAATTGGTTTGTTTCATGATTTCCAATTAAAAGGAGCCATTCGAGTCAAAGTTAGTAGCTACTTCTTCCTTACAATATTAGGGGCAGAACTGTTCTACATTGTGTTTGTCAATTAACAAGTTATCATTTCAGGGTTCAGCTCCAGCTTGGGAGGAGCTATATAGTAAAAATATAAAGATAAGTGCAACCATCTATTAGATAACCACTGATCTCTGGGGCATATGTCAAGAAGAAAGGAAATGATCACAGAAAATTTGGGGGATTCTTGTGGGAAATAGGAAAGGAATCTGATAAATATGTTGTGGTTTCATATTGAAACAACCTGCAGGGTAAGCAAGAATTGAGTGAGGATTGGGAAGGGGGGAAATAAATCTGTTGAATTGTGTTCAGTGTCTCGGTATTTCTGTTTGTTTCCAAGATTGAGAGTTTTCGATTATGTCTGTCTGTAAAGCTTGATCTAATAGTGAAATCATCTCAATATCAGTAGTAGAGAAGGGATAAGTAGTGAATATTCATGACACTACTAGTCTGATCCCAGTTTCCTATTAATTGGCAATTACCGTAATATGTTACGAAGAAGGGCAATGATAGCATAGACTTTGTGTCTGTTTATGTGTTGTTTGTAACAACCTGCCCACATGGCAGGTGGTGCAGGGTTATTAAAGTAAGTGGTATACAATGGAAGGGCTGTAGAGGAGAGGGGATGGCCCTCTGATACTGATTTCGCTTTAGCATCAGTATAAGGGAAGAGATTCCAGTGAGTGTTTACAATAAAACAGTGCTCCGATATCACCGTACCAGAATTTGAGGGTTCTTTGATTTACATTGAGACAAAACAGAAGCAAATTGTTAGACACTCACTTATCTCTGGACTACATGTAAAGAGAAGGGGAATGATACCAGGGAATTTTGGGGCTCGTGTGGAAAATGGCAGAAAAGTATGAATATGATATGCGTTCACATTGTAACAGATGTGACAAGGGGGAAGGCAAGGATAGCATAAGGATTATAAAAGGAGGAAGCAGAGTGCCTGAAGCATCTCTATTTTCCTCTGTTTTTGTAAGTGTTTAACATCAGATCTTGTACAAATCTCTCTCTGATACTGCCATACTGGTAACCTTGTATCAGTAGAAGGGAAGAGATTCCAGTGAGTGTTTACAATAAAATGGTGCTCTGTTTTCTAGGTTCCTATGAGTGTTACAGTAGACAAACCTAACATTGAAGAATTTTCTTCTTCCGCAATTTTCTCTGTAGCTTTTGACTCCCTTCTCGTAATTTTTTTGATAGAAAAAGAAATTTTATTAGAAGAGAAAAGAATATACAAAAGAGGACCAGTCATCCTCATACAAAAGGTATGGCTAAGAATTAATTGGATGAACCATGTGATAAAGCATGCCAATCCCTTTGAATATTAGCTAAAGGAACACCCCTAAGCAAACCATGAGTTGAGCACCAAAGGGAGACCAAAAAAGTAATCCTATCTCAAATAAAATCAATAGATGAAAAGGAATTATTAAAAACCCTAGAATTCCTTTCCAACCAAATACACCATAACACAACAAAGTCTGAGTTCTGCCATAGAATCTTAGCTTCTTTATACAAACCAAAGCCTCTGAACTTAGTGAGAAGAAACTGATAAATGTCTTTAGGATAAGCCCACGATTCTCTAAAGATCCCAAAAAGCCTGATCTGAAGAGATCTTGCCATAGGGCAATGCAAAAAAAGATGAACCCCAGATTCGGAATCTAAATCGCACATTATATACATATTAGGGGACAAAGCCATAAGGGGCCTGCGCTTTTGGAGCATGTTGTTAGTGTTAATCCGATTAAGAATAGATCCATACAAAGGCTTTGACCTTAGAGGGAAATTTAGATTTCCAAATGGGGTTATCCAAGAGAAACCTGTCTATGCTAGCAGAGGAAGTCAGCAATTGAAAATAGGATTTACAAGAGAAAATACCAAAAGAGTCAAGAGTCCAAATCCTAGTGTTAGGGGACTTGGATAGGTGGATAGGATTGAGCAAAGGAAGTACTACAAAGTTCACTTTGGATTCAATGGACTACTTGTGCTTTCATAGCATGATAGTCCACAAATCACAGCAAAGAATGCGTGATTGAAGTGAAAGAGATCAAAATACACTTGTCATCACACAAGTAGCAAGCAAGCCTAGCATATTTTGTAGACCATGAACAACCGACATGATAATATTCAGTTAGCAAAAGAATTACATAGCCTGCACAACACTAGTAGAAAAAGTTAGGTCTTGCACTAGCTTTCCCAAAGTGTGTAAAAATAGGAAAAAGTGAAATGATACAATTTTGCACAGGAAAGGGAGTGCTTAAAACTTCATCCCCTATGTAGTCCAACAAATGATGAGGCACTGCTTCGTCTATCAAAGCCAAAACCACCCTCCTGGGAGGAGATATCACGTATCCCAGCCAAGACAACCCTTAAACTCTGACATAATACTAGTTTAGTCTTAGTCGAGGTATATATGACTTTTTATGCACTACCCCATGTCAGGAGGAAAGTGACCTAGATGGCAAGTGAAACAAATGAGATAATCCTCTTAGACTAGCCTGAGGATACCAAGTTAATACAGAACTTGGTTTTCACAAATAAGGATCTTACTATTTACAATGAGGACACAGTTTGAAAGCCAAGTGTGCATATTTTGATGGAAACTTAACTGCATATGTGACTCAATTGAGACTATCCAAAACTCTATTTGTTAATTGCACTGAGTGAGTCTAGAGCAGCAACTGACAAAAATGAGGAGCATAGTAGTTTAGTGGTACTCTTCCTCAATCCCAATATCAATCAACAAGGACGGTATGGGGGCAAAAATGTGAGAGTGAGACCATACACACAGGAAGGTGGAAAAAGTCTCAGCACAACAAAGTAAGAAGAAACAGCACAAGAGACATAATAAATATGTTTTGACGACAGAAAAAGTATGTTTTGTTTATTACTATGCAAACTTTGGGAGATACCTAACTTCACAGAACCAGGTAAAGGGTCATCCTTTTATTTTAAGTAGTAACAAGAGAATAATGTTCCATTCTGCAAGGAACTGCAAGATAAATACTTATAAAAAATTATTGCATACCTCGTTGTAAATAATAACTCAGCATCTCTAAAGAAATTATTGAATGATAAAGGGAGGAATCTTACTTCAAAGTAAACGAGGCCTGGTTCACAGCCCATGACATCTTCGTCCATCACGTCACTTCTTTCAAAGTCAAAGGACTCAAATGCAGGCAAAACATGATTTGTTAAATTTCTGCTCGTGTTTTGCTTCGTGAGTGTAGGAGGATTACCATCATCGGATCCTTCTTTAGCTATGTTGGCCCCTTCAAGATGCTGTGGTGTTTCACCATAAGGATTCAAAGTCACCCAATTAACTTTTCTCTGGATTTGAGATGTACGTTCACCTGAAGATGATGGTACAGCTTCGATACGGGAAAGAGTATAGCAGTCGTATAGGTTTTCATTCCTGTTACCTATTTCAATTGGCTCCATTTCGGCAGTGATGGGAGAAAACACAGCACCTACACCCTTCCAAATTCCACTTAGACTGCTAGCAAATGTGTTCCAAACTGGTTTTATTACTGGTTCCTGAAAGAATGTCCACTCTGTGAGTATAATATTCATTTGAATTTGAACTATTAAAAATTTCCACAGTTTAAACACAGATATCAATAACATAAAATGAGTAAACAGAAAAGAATGACAAGATGGGAATGAATTGATTTCTATTAAATCGGCTTCACAACAGTTTTTGCATTGTTCTATGGCTAATTTTTTATGCAACTCATTGTTTGGTATCTTTGGCGAGAATTGCATGTGTCCTAAAAGCTTTGGGTCAGTTCTTGTTGACTAGGTTTGCTGGTTTTGGGGGGAGAAAGGAAGCCAAATCTTTGTGGCAGTGTGCTGTCTATGTCATTGTTCGGTGTATTTGGTTGGAAAGTAACTCTCACATCTTTAATGATAGGCAATCAGATAAGCAGGTCTTGTGGGATAGGATTAGGCATCTTGCTTCTACTCAGTGCAAGGCGCATGATCTTTTTAGAGAGATGTGCCTCTCTGATATGCAGAGAGATTGGAGAGCATTGCTCTTTTGATGTATTTTGTTTATCTTACTTTTTGTATTGAGGATCTCTTGTCCTCCAAGCTCTTCGAATTATCCTTCTCTTCTTGTTAATAATATTTCTTCTTTTATTAAAAAAAAAAGATTTCTATAAAATGTTAATCTGAATTTTAAGAATGCCAGTCTAGAATTTCATCCACATAAAAAATAGCTTGAATTTATTCCT
Source organism: Pterocarpus santalinus (assembly GCA_031439595.1). Classification (NCBI taxonomy): domain Eukaryota; kingdom Viridiplantae; phylum Streptophyta; class Magnoliopsida; order Fabales; family Fabaceae; genus Pterocarpus; species Pterocarpus santalinus. The sequence goes on along the minus strand of CM062526.1, from coordinate 8,728,507 downwards.
TTTTGGTTATACATAGTATCTTCCAACAAATTAAAAGGATCAAATGGAAGAAACTGCTTGCATTCCTTACTTTCAAGCTTGAAAAACCCAAATTCTGCAAAACCAAGACCCAACGTATACTGTACATACACTCTCCTTCCACACAAATAAAATTTGAGTTTGCTTGAGTTCAAAAGAGAAGTTTGAAATCTCACTAAGTTATACAAATCTCAGGTCCCAACGTAATAAAACCAATTTATTTTCTCACCCATATTTTATCTACCACCAAAACAAAAATATATAGAGCTGAATTTTAAAACGGAAATAAATAATTGAAAAACTAAAACCTTCTTAGACTATCTAGAGAAAATTTTATCATAATTAGCTACTTATTGACCCCTTAAATCTTAAAAATATGTACGAAGGATTTAAAGCATCAGTTTTCTTCTTCATGGTTTAATTACTTAGTCTACATAAGATGTTATCAGTCACCAATAATAAAAATTTGAATCCACTCCAGAAAACAAAAGAAATCAAGGAGCGTACAAAAGACAACAACACTTCTCACTATGTTGTCCAATCCAAATTGTGTATTCATAGTTCATTTACTTATCCAGAACTAAAATCTAATCAAGCAGGTCATTTTTATGTTATCAAATTTCAAACATCAGTTAGGTTCAACAGCAATTTTATTCTTTTCCTTGCAAAATTTTCTGACAAGTTGTCAACAAAACTAACCACTCAAAACATCACTTTCAAATCAATGATAGTTGAAATGGTATGAAAATACAAGAGTTTAACAATGGTTTTTCTATGCCTGGCTTCTGCTACTATACAACTACATGACTGTCATGTTTGGCAGGTACTTCCAAACATACTTGTGTAAGTTGTCAAACAGACAACAGAATGTATGATTAAGAGAGAGAGAGAGAGAGAGAGAGAGAGAAGTCTTCAAAAGAAAGGGTGCAGTGGCGGGGAAAAAACTGGAAAGCAAAGCAAAACTGGTCTATACAATTGTTATAGTTCATGTGCTCTCTCGCCTGATTACAACAACCACCTTTGATCATCAGTACCACTCATCACAAAAGAAAAGAAAATATACTACAATTGATTCAATCAGAGAGATTTACTTCTGTTTGCACAAATACTATTTAGTTTTAGGCCATCATTTGGCAAAATGACCAGTGAAGGACCTTGGTGTTGTTCACTTTCCTTTGCTTACGCAAGCAGAATTACTTGATTCTCAAGTCCCTGTCAGGAAATATCGACTACATTTGTTTTAATCCTACTTCATCAAGTCCTACGTCCTCAACTAACTGATTCATACCATGTTACCATCTTCAATCAAAGTCAAAGAAAAAACATGAATACAAAGTGAGAGTAAAGAAAGATAATCCCATGAAAACAAATAACCGATGAATATTTGCAAGCACGATATCTGCCACTCCAAACTAGTAGACTCACTTAGCAGGCACAGGCATTTGACACCAAGCATTGTCCAGGTCTCTATATTATTATTGACAATTACACACAATAACTTAACTTCCTTTCATCAATTCTTTGCTTCTTAAACAGAATCTCAGCAATCACATAGATTCACAGTCCATTCACCAATTCAAATAAAGCTTCAGAAAAAAAAAAAGGTTGCATTTTCATCCACAAAATTACTCAACCCCAATTACCCTATGTTAATTCTCTTCCTCAAACAAAGCAAAAGATAACATCTTTTGCATCAACAATAATAACAACCAAACCTTGTCCCACTAAGCAGGACTGGCTACATAAATTAAATGACAACATAGTATCCTATTGCAAACCATGTCTATGGCCAAACCATTTAAGAAAAGATAACATCTTTGCATCAAAATTGCAAACTTAAAAAAGACCCAAGTGAGGAAAAAAACCGAACCTGAGTCTGAAGAACAGTCTCAACCTCCACCAACATAGCACCAGTGACAATGACCCTTCCACCTTTGTGCCTCTTCCTCTTAACCATCCTCCTCCCTCTGTGCCTCCTCCCTCTCCCTTTCTCTCCCTCAGCAGCCACCTTAGCAAGCTGGTTGTCCACACTCCACACATTCTCCTTGTTGCCCCTCACCTTGACACCCTCTTTGGGCCCACCCTTGCTGTTAGCGGGCTTCTGGGATTGGGCCATGATGACCCTTGTGGAACATGATGATGCTTTGAGGAAGGTGGAGAAGAAGGAAAGAGAGGGGAAGGAGGAGGAGTTGTGGGTTGAAGAAAGGGTGTGGTTGAATCCAAGGTGGTTGTGGCGTTGTGTAGTGAAGGTAGTGGTGAGGTAGAGAGATGGGGATTGCATGTTTGTCTGTGTGCTTGAGAACGAGTTCGAAGCCGTGTCGAGTTGAAGAAACCCAGTAATGTGGAGCTCAAATGTCATCAGAGGTAGAATGGAACTCGATGTGTTCAAGTTTTCACCTAGTTTTTTTAAAAATAATTTTTTTATTATTTGATTTTAATGTGCAGCAAACTTAATATATTGTGTTAATTGTTAATTATATATTTTTGTAATTTTAATTTTTATAAATTTTTACTAAGAGTAAACAATATTTAATAATTTATTAATATATAATATACGATTAAATTATAAGCAAAAATCATATTTTCATCTTTTAACTTATTTTTAGTTTTTATTTGTCTTGGTGTGTTCATAAAAGTTATGAGATTAATATTATTTTAATGATCAATTATAAATATAATCATTTTCTTTTTTATATTTAGATTACTTTTTTATATAATTAATTATGTGAAAATCAATTTATATTTAGATGTGTTAAATTAATAGATTAATTTATATGTACTGATGATATAAAAAAATTTATATTATCAATCAATAGAACTGTAAAAAAATACCAAATCATAATAGATAACTATCTATTATAATAATTATCTATCATAAATTGTCATTTTTTTATAATTCTATTGGTTAACAATTTAAAATTTTTTACACTGTTAATATATAGAAATTAATCTCTTAACTTAAAAGTAATTTTAAAGTTATGTACTTTGTTTGGATTGTGTAAAAAAATTACTTTTATATTGTAAATTATTGAAAGGGATATGAAATTATTTATTTATATTATATAATATTTGATACTTATGATTAATTTGATTAAAACATCGTAATTCTAAAATAATTGGCTTTTGCTTATAATTTTAAAGTTTCAAAAAATTGTTTATAATTATAAGCTATTTTTTAGCTTAAAATTATTAGCTTTTAGTTATGACCCATTTTTATCTTTTTATCAAACATAACCAATTATTTTGACACAACTTAATTCCCAAAATAAAGATGTTTTTTTAGCTTTACTGAACATGCTAGGGGTGTGCACGAGTCAGGTTGGGTCAAGTTTAGAGGAAAAAAATACCCAAACCAATCAAACATACTTAGGTTAGGTGGTCGCGCTATTCTATTTTTAAAAAATAAAAATTATATTTTGTATATAACCAAAAATTGAAAAAAAGGACAACACTGCCTTTCATACCTAATCCCTAACCCTTCCTTTTGTTCTCTCTTCTATGATTCTCTCTAATATTTGGCAAAAGATTACATCTTTCACAATCTTCCTCACTTCATAACACAAATTGTTTAATAGGATTAATAATAAAAGAACCAAAAGTGGGAAAAGGCAAAAAAGGTGAGAGCTTGAAAGGGGTGCCTTCTTATTAAGTGAGTCTGCAACAGTGAACCATGACAGCATGCTACTAGCAAGTCATGGTGGCGTGCTTCTTCGTGAAGCCGTGGTGGTAGCACTGGTAGTAGTGCGGCATGGTGTGGTCTTCACAATGGTTGCAATGGCTGAAACTGGAACTCGGAAGCAATAATGGAAGCCTAGAAACGAAGCAACTAACAGAGGTGAGAAGCACCGGTGGTAGTGGCACGGTGGTGTGACGGGGGTAGCACTAAAGAGGGGTGAGAGGAGCGATTTACAAAACTGAAGATGTGAAAGTAGTGTGATATGTGTTATAGTGTTAGTGTTTGGTTTTGTTAATATGTTAAAAAAGAAAAGTGGGGGTTCGGGTCATCGAGTCGGGTAACGAGTATAAAATTCATACTCGTTATTCGACCTAATAAATGGGTGAGTCAATAGGTTCCTATCCAAACAAACTCGATGACCCAACCCAACCGGGATTTTTGTGTTTGGGTTAGGTCGAGTTGGTCGGGTTTACAGGTCAATCCGGACCCGTGAACAGCCCTACTTTTTGGGTCCAAATTTGCCCTTTAACTTTTAAGATGACTACATCCTTAATCTCACATTTGCTACTGTTAGTTTTTGAAGCTTACTTGGCATCTTAGAGGGATTCTTGCTTACTTTTTGAACAAATTATCTTATTTGCTCTAATTTATTTGTCATATGGAAAATCAAATTTGTGGATCCTATATGTTGTCTATAATAAAATATTTATAAAGGACTGACAAGTAACCATGGTTACGTAATCATTTATAATGCAAATAAAATAAAATAAAAATAAAACGTCCATTTTCCACCCTTTCAAATCTCTTCTTTTCTATTTTTCATCGTTCTCACAAAACTTAGTTATTTTTCTTTTCCTTTCTCTAGTTCGAAGCTTGAGAGTGTGTCTATTTCTTATTCAGTTTCTCACTCAAACAAGACAAACAAATTTCTTTCATTATTTTCTCATTTGCCAACTTTACCCCATTGGAGTCCTGATCCATTCTTGGATTATAGAGTCCTAACAACTTCTTCAGCACCGTCAATAATGCCGACTAGACCTTCGCCACGTAGTTGTTTCCCTTGTCCAGCCACTAAATTGAGCCTCCTCACTATTAAAGTTTAGCTATTCGACCAATGAATGAAACTCATAAGCACAAAGGGATGGGCAATGATAATGGAGAAGCTAGCTAAGCAATGAGAAACAAGGTGGTGTAGTGCAAGAGAAAGAACAATAAAAAAAAATTGAACGATTTCGTTTTTATACAAGACACATCTACTATGACTATTTAAGAAACACTGAATGGCTTTTCTATGGTTCAACACAAATACTATATTATAGACCAAATGACAAATTAATGGCTAATCGAAGCAACCTCATGGTTGGGTTGGTGGAGAACATTTGACTTCTATTTTCTTTTTTTTTTTTTTTACCTTTTTCCCACATTTTAGCTGGCATTTGCCATTTCTTTAGTTTTAACTTTGGTTTGATTTTGATTTTTTTTTTTTGTGGATCTCGTAGCTATTTGAGAGATAAATGGGCAATGGTTAAAACTCTTGATGATTCTACTATGGATATGTTATAGAGATAACTATATTGTAAGTCACATCTTGTTCTTTTGAGCAAGGTAGAAGGGAAATGTAAGAGGATTGCTCCTTATTAGTCATCCATATGGGAAACTAGCAGATAAGATCCCTAATTGAACATCACCATATGTAGGCAATAGTGCATTCTTGATAACTAAATTTACTTGAAAAAAAAAATAAGGGTTTCTAACTATTCTTTAAAAACCAAAGTTCCTTTTTCTTCTCTAAAATATGGAGCCAAGTGGCCAACTTGACCACAGTTGAAGCATGTTTTGATGATCCTTTCTCTTTCCAAAAGAGCCAAAACCAGGTTACCAGTTTTGACTAAACATTCTAAATCTATAAGGATAAGCTAATTCATAGATGTTATGGCCAAGAGAGATATGCTCCACTCCTACACAATGTTGAGAAATTCTTATATAGTCATAGAATACTTAGGTGGATTATGCTCTATCCAATAATAAAATAACATTTTAGCATTAATTGTGATAGGGATATGAGAAATTCTTCCATGATCTATGAAATTCTTGCATAGTCACAAAATGACTCATACTTTTATTCGAAATATCACTTTATTAGTGGATGGAACACAATCCACCTAAGTGCTCCATAACTATGTGAAAATTTCTCTACTATACTTGACGTAATACACATGTTTCTTTATGTTTATTATGCTGAACAAATGCACGACTTAATCAATAACAATAAAATATGTGTATTAAAATAGTAATCATGAATGGCTATATATAATGTAGAACTTGATCGGTAGTAGTCAATTCTATTTGATTAATAGCAACAATTAGAAAACCAAGCAAGCATTGGCTTTTTATCTTTTCATTTTAGTCAAAAGCTCTGTTTGCAGTATTTTAATATCAACAGGTATTAAATAGTTTACTTCCACAATGTTTTTGAAAACTAAAAGTAGAAAGAAGAGTAATTTTTTTCACACAAATTTAATCCTGTATATATTTTCAAAATATTGTATAATTGTTTCGCAAGTTATCTAAAGGTGCTTCAACATTAATGTGGATTCTTGTGGTTTTAATGTTTGAACATAGAATTGTTGCGATACTTTTGCTTGGGTAATTTAAGACATCTATAGCGGTCCTTATCGATAATTAACAGCATCCTAAAATATAAATATTTGTTAGAAACAAATATAATAAATAAATAACAATTAAATAAAGAGTAATATAGTAACAAATATAATAAATAAACAATTATCAAATAAAAAATATAAATAAAAATGAACACTTTGTAGCACTAACACCTTGTAAGTAGACATAAATGAAAATTTTAGTCTACTAAAAAAAGGCATATATGCATCGTTTGGATAAACCTATGTAGCGAAAAGTGATGTTAACATCTTATATTACGCGTTACAAAAAGAAATTAATTTTTTCAGCACATATGTTACTTAATAAAAATTCATGCCACTGTGTTGAGTAGGATAGCCAAAATAAGATTGTGAAACCATTGGTTGTAACAATATAGATTGCCTTACTTCATCAACATCAACATGTGGCCTTCTTTAGATGAATTTGGTTGTTTTGTTGCCCCTAGAACAAAAAAAAAAAAAAGAGAGAATACTATTGGAACATAACAGACTAAAAATATATACGTGTATTGCTAAACTATTTACTAATAACAATTTTCTCTTTTTCAAATTTTGGTGCTTGTTTCCTTTTTTTTTTAATTTTTTTTTAAAGAATTAGGAGCTCCTTTTGTCTTCACCATAGGAAGGTATCAAATGGGAGTTTTATAAGTTTTACATATATATTCTTTGATACTATCATTCTTTATGAAGGAACTACTATCTAATGATAATTTTTTTATTAGATTTTCCAGTGCTTAATGACCATTATCTAAAATCTTCTATATAAATTCCCTTATTTCCTTGGCCCCTATGTATAAGATCATAAGCATACGTCACTATGTGATTCTGAAAAACTATGTCAGCCTCACTTGCTTCTTTGAATACTACATTGCAAGTGTATCCTTGAGCATTTTTTCTTCTATCATTGGACCATCTCTTTTGAATATATTTCATAAGAATTACGAGTATATCCTTTTTCAGTGAAATAGCATAAATATGGCAGCAAAGAATACCCATGGTCACAAATTTTGCACGAGTCAGATCTAATGAAGATGTGTCAAGAATGGGCAATATGCACATTTGAATCCTTACCTTGCATCCGACATTCAAATTTGTATAAAGTACCATTAGCTTCAATTTCATTGATATCATAAGCACACGTACTATCAAGATAGTCCTTCTTGACTAAATTGTGGGTGTATATCTCCGAAGCATGCTTCAAAATGTTGTTATGCATATTTTCACATAAAAGTTTACTTTGATGATAATTATAGCTTTCTTTACTTCATTCTTATGTCATTTTTTCACAAAATTTTCAAATCCCATGACAAATTTGGTGAAAGAAGTAGACTTGTTAGCTATTCCATTCAACACATTATTGTGCTATTACTCCTTTGAGAAGATTTATTCCACTATAAAAAGTTTGCTTGTTAAGAGTTATGTACCATTTCCTCGATTTTTATACAAATTTTGCAACCAATTATTATCTTTAATATCATACTTAAATATTATCTTGGACCATGTTTCATCAAAATCTTACTTTAGTTCGCATCCTTGCAAACATTTATTGGACAAGTGATGGAAACGTTGGTCATAGTTTAATCCACATAAATGTAAGGGTGCAATATTTGATATATGTCACAAGCTAACCAATGAGATGTGTTAGGAAATACCTCATCAACAACTTTTTCCATTGCTTGATCTTGATCAGTAAAAATTGTTCTTGATTGCATATTACCCATTAATTTCAAAAATGTGCTAAAAAGATGCTAAAATGATTAAGTTGTCTCATCTAATAAAAATGCATATCTAAACATTATATTTTGCCAATGTTGATTTACTCTCACAAATAGCCCATAGATAAGATTATGTGTGTGTTTGGGAGAATTACTTATTTGCATAATCACTTTTTTATACAATTGATTATATAAGAATCAATTTATATTTGGATACTTCAACTGAAAAGTAATTTTTAGATAATATGTTTTGTTTGAATTATGTAAAAAAAGTTACTTTTATATAGTAAAATTATTGAAAAGGTTATAAAATGATTAAATTTATTGCGTAATATTTGATATTTAGGGTCAATTTGGAATATTTAGAGCATATTAAGTATTGTACATTTTAATTATAATAAAAAAAATCCAAAAAGTAGCTTAAGATTATTTTTACAAAAATAGCTTAAATTATCACATTTAGATTATAATCTTTTCAATTAAAATTATCCAAACATACTTGCTTTTTCCAAAATAGTTTTTTCTTCCAAAAAAAAAAAAGTTGTTTTCTATTGGTACCCAAACATGCACTATATCTATTTGTGTGATAAATGATGTAAAAAAATAACCACATCTCCAAATAGTCATCATCATTCCTTGATTGAGCGTATCTCCAATAGAAATTTGTTATTCATCCCTCTTGATCAGCTTATATATCCAATAAAGCATTTCACTTTCATCATCCATTTATACTTGAAATAATTTACGAAATTTTGAGTCACTTGCCTCAATTAATACCATTTTTTAGGTGTTAATATAGTTATAACAATCTTTCTTTGAAAATTCCATGGCATCAGTTCTACCACTTTTGTCAACCAAATATAAGAATGCATTAATTGTTGGAATTCATGCATTCACCATTGCAATCAAAGTCTTACCTGCTTCACTTCTTTTTTTTTTTTTTTTTTGATATTTGAAGACATATGGCTCCAAAACTCTCATAAGTATAGGAGCTAACATGAGACAAGTCTATAAGCATAAAAAAGAAGAGTCTTAACAAAACAAGAACACCAAGCAAAAGAAACACCAGAACACAACAACCACCAACTTATTAGTTGATCCTTTTATCTAGGTAGCACCAATCACACCATTCAAATCCCAACATCCAATCCCACTCCACATAAAATCATTCCTTATGCACATAAGACATTTCTTAACATAGCCAATCTAAGTTTCTCCTTGCCATTTTAACACATTACAACTATCATAGCCACCTTGGACCAAGAATCAATAATATGGTACGCCACTCCCCTAAGCCACAACCCATACTTTCTAATCCATAGTAAAGGATAAAAACTTGCATTAGCCACCTCCTATCAAACAAGCCAACATCCACTTCTATGATATACAGTCTACTACTAAAAAAAAACTAAGGCACCATATCTATGATACCTTTTCCTCTTGAAACACGACATGCAAATTTTAAAAAGTGTCTTTTCTCAAGTGTTGCAAATTCATGAATATGCTCGCTCTTCTATAAACTTTGTCACCTTTCATGTTTCAACTTTATTAAGCACAAAGGCTTCATTGCTTCACATCCAGTTCTAGTGTTGCAATTCTTGAAAATTTCTTTACATGATTGTTTGTTATTTTTTAATCCCCTCTTCCAACAACAAAATTCTTTTTGTTTCAACTTTGGAGGCTTTCCTAAAAAAATAGTTTGTCTTTTCTTACCCTAAAGCCCAAGGTATGTGCATTGCCACAATGTAAATTATATACTTTCTTTGTACTATGCATAGTCTTGCCTAGAAACAATTTAATTACAAAGTCACGATGAGTTGGATTACTTACACTTCCTCCTCCATTGCAATCTATGTCTACTTCCTTTTATGTTCAATATGAATAACCTCTTTTTTATCACTCGAAGGAGATTATAATGAAGGAATTCTGACTGAGAAAAAGAGAGAAACTCAAACAAGGATTTTGGGAAAAAGAACTTCTCCTATACCATAATAGGTATTATGTGTCATGGTATCAATAAGGCAATCAAACACCCTATATATGGTGAAGAGTAAAGGTATCTTCCTATGTAAAATAACTTGATAGGCTATGCCTTCTCATTATAACAAGTCCATACACAAGGACCCATAAACATATCCGCCAATGAGCAGTGCTAACCAAAATAAGCCCAATAATAATAGAGATTATAGGTTTCGAGCTTATATTTTGACATCCAATTAATCTGGATTCAAAATAAAATGTGGCATTGATTTATGCTAGTCTACACAAAATTTCCAACATATAATATATCATATTCAAGATCAAATAATGATCCCATATCTACATAATAATATGAAAAAGAATAGGAATGAAATCATAAAACATTATGATACCTAAAGCAACAAGAACAATAATAAAAGATCATTAAACAATATAAAATGAAAGTAGACATTATGATATAACTAAAGAAAACTAACCTAAATTATAAATGCTTACAATATCTTTTTCCTTCTAAATTTTATCTTGGACTTCTTCATCCTTTCAATAAATAGGTGATGCATACTTTTGCTATTAAAATGTCAACATGTTGTTCAAACTACAAACACATTTCATATCTCTAATATAATTAAATCTTTTATTATTGAACATTCACTTCTACAAATCATCTTTTGGGTTTAGGCATTTTAATATCCCTAATGTAATTAAATAATTTTTTCTTAACATAACAAAAAAAAAAAATGACATACACATGATGCTAGAAACAAGATGCTAAAATGGGGCCTTATGGTCCTTATTTTTTGTTTGTTTAGTGTCTTTTCTCACTTTAAATCCCTAACAAAATTACCAAAAAAGCTTTAAAAAATTATATGAAAAAAATAGAACCTAGAATAAAATAGACTATTTGAGAAGAAAGTTCTTGATTGCAACACTCCAAACTTTGAAGAAGATGTGAGGAAGAGCTTGAAAATATACACCTGCACGTCTAGGATGATGGGTACATGGAAAACAATGAGAGATAGTTATTCATCTTATTTGAAAGAGAGAAACTAAATAAAAGAAATAGGGTTTAACACTAATTATGAAGAATAAAAGGATAATACAGAAGGAAGACAAGGAATTCTAGGGAGAAAAAAAGGATTTGAAAAGGTAGAAGATGGACTTTTTATTTTTTCTTTATTATATTTGGACTATTGATGATTAAGCAACCATGGCTATTTTTCAATCTTTTAGAATATCTTATACAAAAACAGGATCCACTAATTTGATTTGTCACATTACAAATATTTCAGAGAAAATGAGATGATTTGCTCTAAGAGCAAGCAAGAATCCTTCAACATCTGACATGGCAAAAAACATACAGTTGGCATGTGACATGGCAAGTAATATATGACATGGCTAATGATACTTGTCTTCAATTTCTCCCTAAGATTCCTACTTCAATGTGTAAAATTCTATTTCTTATTTTGACCCTTGCTTCTCATTCTTCTTCCCAGCATTACTTCTCACAAACTATTACTTATTGTAAACCTTATTTAGGTATCATTTGGGTAAATAACTTATTTAAGACCTTCTATAAAAGGAGCTTTTGACAAAAAAAAAAAAAAGTCTTGTATGAAAGATAACTTATGAATATGTTATTCTATATTTGGATGCACAGTAACCAAAGTACTTGTTTTGAGTTTGTACTACTTGTTCCTAAAAAACTATATAAGAGACTTTTTTGAGAAGTTGGATATTTCAACATTCTAAAAAATACTAAAAATAACTATTTAGGAAGTGGTAAGTTTTAGAGCCAATATGATCCAAACTATTACAACATGGCTTTTGATGATCAAAAGTTAAAAAAAGTTGCAAGTAAGACTATCCAAAAGGCACCTTAGTCAAATACCAAGAAGTGAGCATAGATTTTGAAGGAAGTTCCTCCATGAGCGGCAACAAAGATGGTCTATGGGCTCATTTTTGTGAGTGTAGGCAAAAAAGTTTGTTGTTCATGTTGAAAGAACAAGTGTAAAACTTGGACAAAGATATCAGGTTTATAGGAACTATCAAGTAAAATAATGCATTCTTTTTTGTACTTGTTGATGAGTTTTTTCAATTCTTTGACTATGTGTAAATTAACTAATTGCAATTTATTTGTTTGTTTTATTCATTAAGAGATAAGGAAGATGGTAGCTATGAATATTTTGAACAGTGTCAAGAGGATATAGCTGATGAGAGGGATAAGTTTATAATGAGACATAGAATAAGGATTCTCACCTTCCAGAGATCTCACTAAATGCAAGTAGAAAATGGATGAAAATATTGATTATGAGTACTATATCTCACTGGGATTGAATGTGATTTTTGTGTACATTTTATGGTCATATGGAAGCACCAAGGAGTAATATATAATTGTAGGAAAATTATAAATGAAAATGGGATTGAATGTGTATGGGAATTCGAATGGTCATATGGAAGCAACAAGAGATTGAAACACCTTATTTTGTCAATAATTTCCCCAAAATTTTCCTAGGTAGAGATAGGTTGGCAATTTTTCCGCCATTTGGGATCTCCAATTGCATTGTCCTATTCAGTGCCTCGAGTTCAAGGATTTTTCCTAATAAGGATGGGGATGGAATGAAAAACCCCCAAAGTAAATGCCTTGTGTGATCTCATATATAGTTAGATTTATTAAATAACCCTTAATATTATAAATATTATATTATATATAAATATTATAAACTATTATATTAATTTTAAAAAAAATATGAATTTTACTGAATTCATATAACTACTATTTTTTAAATTTTGTGATAATTTTTTTTATTTGGTTAGGATCCTTGCGATGACTTGTGAGGAGTCCGAGAACGAGGGACATGGAAAAAAAAAAATCACCTAAGTTAGGGATCGAGGATAAGGACAAGGAGAAAATGGATTGACAGGAACGAGAGTAAGAAGGCACTCCCAATCACTACCCCCATGCAAGTGCCATCCCTAGGCAGAGATAAGGCCTCTTCCATGTTGGTAAGTGCACGTGCTTCCTTATCTCCCAAGAGACCATAAAGCTTGCCTGAGTGTGCTTATACCAAGGGTACTTTGTTTGTGCTGGGTTTTGTGGGTGATGATAACTTTCTCTCCTTTGATTGGCTCAAAGTGTAGACTTTTTGTTTGTCTTTGACAAGTATTCCCACAAGTATTGTTGTGAAACTAATCCATCAGACATTGTCTCAACTATAAATTCCTTTCAACAATTGTCTTATAACTTGGTTACAACTACAGTTAATCCTTGTTGGCTTGTTAAATTGTTGAATTAAATTGTAAGTAAAGGATTATTACTAAGCAAGAAATAAATAAAACATTCAAAAGTCAAATGTGTAATAATTACTTATTGCTGGTAGAAAGTCTAACTTATGAAAAAGAAAGTTAATGAAGGACACTTTAGATTGAAAGGAGTGAGAATGGTAGTTCATAATGTGATTAGCCCCGCGGCACCCATATTCTGATATGTACATGGATATAACAAGTTTATACCTATAGCCCTCATGACTTTGTAGACCAAGAGATTAGAGGATCCCTCCATAATTCCAAGTGGACAAGAGTCCTAAGTCCTAATCCTCCTCCTTTTGCACTAATAAGAGCTTTCCATTGTCTTTTGATATCAACGAAGATTTCTAGATGGAACTAGTCCAAAGAATACAAATACTATTTTTAAACAAAAATTGTTTAGGGAAAAGGATGAGCAATAATAAATTCTGAGTTTTTCCCGTGGCAAAATCACATAAAATGACATACTCCAACAAAATTTGAAAAGGCACCACCGATCAGGAGTCTTTGTGTCTATTTAACTCATGAACTTGATGTATAAAAAACTTGAATATAATGGTTTGTTTCTTGAAATAGGGAGATAAGCAAGATAGCATAGTATTAATAAGCTGATGTTTCTTTCATGTAAACCATCTAAACTTCTCTATTAGACCACCCTTAGTGGCTTAATATATTAAGACTGTTAAAAGATGTTGTCATATATATATATATATATATATATATATATATATATATATATATATATATATATATATCTGCCTATCTTAAGAGGCAACTAATTAGTTTCTCAGACTCAAGTTTAAGTAAACTTGTGAAATTTTGAAAAGGTCGAATTGTAAACTTGATTCATAAATTTATAAGAATTTACATGTTTTAAAAGTATATTTTAATAACTAAAAATAATATATATAACTAGTATTAAAAATTTCAATGTTATAGCAAAATAAATGAAAAAAATCGTAAAAATATAGCTCAATACATAATTCAATTGTTATACGATGCTTTATTTCACATGTATATTATTTTATAGTTCAACAAAATATAACTAAATAATAATAAATATATAAATTAACTTAACAAACCTAATAACTATTGCATAGCATAAGTAAGTCAACTCAAGTATACAATAAAAGTAACTAAAATTATATGTTTTAAGAATAAAATTAAGTGCAAACTTAGATTCATAAATTCGCTAATAGAATAAAAATTTATTGAACTAATCAGAATTTACTTAATATATATATATAATAGAATAGCTTGTTTTGAGTTTTTGTTTTTAATGCTTCTAAATAGGAAAAAAAAAAAAATCAAAGACCTATTTTATTTTGAGCGTTTTAAAAAAAAATTTTTTGATACATTTGAAAGAATAAAAACAAAAAGAAGCTAATAATGCTCACAAGTTGTTCCCATATAGTCCGCACACAGCAAAGGTTGAAGAACCAAAGGTAATTCTTCCAATGCCAAAAGCTTCTCTATCCTATCTGCACCTTCCCAAGGAAGATGATCCATGCAAAAGAAAAACTTCTAACACACTCCATGGAGTAAGAGTGCTTCTTCCTCCACAATAAATTTTAGCCTCACAAAATTTTATATGGGACCCACTTGTTGTACTTTTTGTAGAGATTTTATAGTGAAAAAGGAAAGGTGGAGAAAGAATTTTATCCTCCATGCAAAAGTTTGCCTCCTGTAGCACGTGTCACGAAATTTTTTAGTCCTTTCAAAACCACTCTTTAATCTCAACAATAATGGCATGAAAGTGGTGTTTCTCAAGTCTCAGCATCAGAATTTGAGTGAATAAGTCGAGTTACCTCCAAAAAATCACTCTCATAAAGAACACTATGATACCAGCTCCAAGCCAATCTCAACCCAATACAAATTGCTAGTAATTCAAGAAGCAACCATAGAACCCAAAAAGCCACTTCCCATCATCACCATGGGCCGAACCACCAAAGCTTGCTCAACTGGCACTCCTTTTAGAACTCTCGTCCACATTGAGCTTAATAAAGCCTACACAGGGCCAAACCTAATGCACCAATCACACTGGCCTCAACTCTTAGTGATTAATCTCATAAACATCAGACATAGTCATAACATCAATATGAATATTTCTCAGTATATAACTATCCGGGAAGGCATCATTCCCAAAAACCTTTTCATTATGACTCCTCCAAATCCACCAATAGCACAAAGAAGAGTAGTCTCCTCATGACCCATAAGCCCATAGAGCTAGTGTCTATGATCACCCCCTATTGTGTAAGCATAATTGTTCTTGCCAAATAAGCTCCAAATTCTTCTCGTCTTAATACAGTCCCGAAGGTTGTGGAAAGTGCTCTTGTTTCGTTGCCTTGTGAGGTATAAGACAAAT
This sequence comes from Pterocarpus santalinus, assembly GCA_031439595.1. NCBI lineage: Eukaryota > Viridiplantae > Streptophyta > Magnoliopsida > Fabales > Fabaceae > Pterocarpus > Pterocarpus santalinus. Next base: position 8,712,769 of record CM062526.1, on the reverse strand, counting down.
TGTGACGAGGCTAAATGCCTCTAATATCTAATGAAATTGGTTGGTAGAGAATGATGACAGGCAAGCCAAAATGAAAATCTACATGTCTTTATAGAAAGGAGCTTCTAAATCCAAAGTCACTCTTTGACGGAGCTCTAAATGTTAATGGAGCATAACCAGCGATATCCAGAAGCCACGAAGTTATCCTTAGAAACATCGCCTGTCCAAACTACACAATTAGAAGCATTGGGATCTAGCCAAAGTGATAAATAAGTCAATTGAGTAACCAAAGCTTGAGAAACAAGTGTGCGACTGTGTTGAAGATCCCAACTATCATTAACCCAAACATCACAAACATGAAGATTTGTGTCTTTTCTTTTTTTTTTTTTTTTTGGGTCTGGGGTTCATTACCCATTACCAGCCTCTAGCTCGCTCCGTAACATCTGAACGAAAATTTTATCGTTAATAACTGAGTTGTTTGATTTTTATCAAATAAGTGGGTTTAATTGGAATGCAATTAAGCATCTTATTAAAGCTAATTAAGTGTGATTTAGGAGTAATCAGGGTTGATGGAATTAGATTTGGAACATAAAAAACCTCACAGAATTTTTCTAAAAACTGGTTTACCGATTTGAGAGAAATTGGCAAGATTTCGGTAATTTAAACTATCGAAACCGGATCAATAGAAATTATATTGTGAGAACCCTAGGATGGATGGCCAAGATTTAGCTAACTTACCCATGCAAGTGGCATCATCTCAGCCCTCCAAATGGGTTGCCAAACCAAATTACATAACCTACTCAAATCCACCAATCACATGTAACTTGCTTTGGAAGTTTTTAAGATTTTCCTTTTCTACCCTTGCGCATTTTCGGTCCTTATACTGAGCGCCCTCTCTATTGTTTTCTCCATCATCTCATCTCATCTCAACTCATATCCTCTTCCTCTTCCACAAACGTTCAAGCTATAACAAAATTTCTTCAACTCTAACCACAAATTCAACAAGAATCATACCTAGAAAAGGTAGGAATCCTACTTCTCTTCTTATTTTCCCTTGGTTTAGAGTTATGTGTGGGTCTTGATACTTTATGCCACTGATGATATGCGGATTGATGATGATGTTTTATAGTTAATTTTACATGTATGTTATGATTAAAATTGGAATTGGTAGAAAAAAACTTGAAGAGAAGAGAAAACTCAAGAAGCTGTTAGAGTTTTTCCTCAACGGTCCGTACGGCAGAGTGTATGGCTCCGCCTATAGCTGTTTAAACTCCATGAATCTATTTTTATATGAAACTAGACATTCAGGGCTTTTCATATATATATATATATATAAGGCCATTGGATCAATATAGAGGTGGATATAAATTTTTGAATTTTAACATAGAAATCAGGACCTTCATCTGGGCAGTATGAGTTGAGAAGGGTGTAACTCATCCTATACAACTCCAAAATGAGTGAAACCAACTTTGTTAGAAAGCTTACACATAGGAGAATATCCCATAAAAATTTTCGAGTTAGACAAAGTCCCATTTGTTCCCAGTGAGTCAAGAAAGTTTCCATTTGTCCAATTTGGGCTAGAACAGGTAGCCCAGTAAGGTCAAGTTTCAGAGCTTATATCTCGAATTATACTTATTCAAATGATATGAAACTTATTTCATTTGAAATTTTGTTTTGTTAGCTTTACATAGATATAAATTTTGCATAATTTTCACCCAGATTTCTATTTTTAGTGAATTTTCTCTTACAAGAGTGCAACTCTGGCTGGAAGTAGAATAAGTCTGGGATAAGACACAAATAACTTGAGTTAATGTCGGAAATCGGGACTTAGTAAATAGAGAGCTAGGTCGGTACAGTTAAAAATTGAACTTTAAACTTAGTAAATAAGGGACTAGGTCGGGGATCTTTGAGGTTGAACTCGGGAGATTGTACTTAAGATTGAACTCAGAAAGCACACTTAAGGTTTAACTCGGGAAGTCATACTTAAGATTGAACTTGAAAGGTATACTTAAGGCTGAGCACAGAACTTTGTGAATAGGAAATTACATCGAATGTAGTCCAAGTCGGGAACTTAGAGTTTAGGAAACACTCGAAAGTCTTGAAAGACCAAATTGTGGGTTCAAGTCGGAGGTCGAGATCATAGACACATAAAACCCTTATACATATAATTCTGGGACTCGACCCAAAATCAATCTCGGGAGATTAAACATAACTTCAAAAGTCGTAAATCATATAATCTGGGAAAGTTGAACATAACCCTGGAGGTCGAAACTTGTATAAGATCGGAACTCGGAATTCATTTAACCTTGAAAGTGAACTTGGGAACCTCATTAGAAATCAAAAGCTTGCAAGATAGATTGATGCTTAAGATTTTAAATCTTGCACTTATTGATATCGTTATATTCTTGGTATGAATATGATGTTCGGTATCGAGTTTGCTGTTAATTACAATTTCCTGGTTGTATGGCACTATTCATGAGGAAGTGGACATGATCAGTTATGCTGAGATTTCAGCAGAAAATGCAATTAATAGGAATTTGCAAGTTATGCATGCATGGGTTAAAGGGTTAGCCAAGCAATGCTACCCTATAAGCATGAGACAAGTAATGCTACCATTATAAGAATGAGGAAGGATTTCCATGTGATTTGGGCCAACCCCTGAACAAATTTAAGAGGAATAGGTTAGTGGGAAAGTCGGGGAAAGCAAACCTGGCGACCATGTATAGGAACGAGCTTGATCCTAAAAAGCGGACCATTACCCAGAAGTCTTATAGCGAATATACTCCAAGGGGACCAAGTATGAAAAAATATGAGTTAAGATCAAGTGCATCATTTTTCATGCATTACCACATTTTCAATTATCATGCTTTGATTTAATTGCACCATTTGGATTTATATATATATATATTGCTCATTTTATGGTTATCATTTATCTATGTTAATGCACAGATTTGATTGTTTATTTTCTGTTTAAATTCCTTTACTTCCTTAAGTAAAACAGAGATGTGTTTCGGGCTATGATTTATACAACTAATTGAGTAGGACTTCCTAGTGATGTAACATTTTCTTTAAGTTAACCAAAATTCGAAACATTTGAGAATGTTGGCGATGACAGATAAGCATAGATTTAAGAATTTCTACTGAGAAATCTTTATTTCTCACTCTATTATATACTTCCGCGTCATTCTCATAGCATGGAGAACGCGGCTACTAGCGTCCTGCTCATTGAGTTCCCAGAACTCCAAATCCATCTCGACCCATTCATAGATTTCGTGTACATATCCGGTAGATGCCAGTTCTGTCTTTACTTCTTTTTTCAGAGAGACTTTGTTGTACCCCTTATGCACCCGCTATTTGATCCTGCCGTCCCTTACATTGCCATTCCTCTCCACATGGCTCATATCTTCCACCTCTACCAGCAGCAGCACCAGCCATGGCCCCACCGGCCTCACCACCATAGCAAATACCCTCAGTCTCGATGTCTGAGGAGGATCCATCTGAGGCTACGAGTTCATCTTCCTCATCTTCTGCTCCGAGTGTAGATTACACCCCTGCAGATGCCGGCATGGCGAATGGATTCCTTTCTTCGGAATCCATCTAGTTGGAGTACACGTCATAGCAGCAGTGGATATACATGATGACCCTCTTTTGGCAATTTGGGTCATAGGTAGTAGTTGTACATGAAATGTCACATGGGAACCCATTTGGGTGTGGTTCATATAGATAGGTCGCTTTATTTTGTATTAGCGGCCTCATTTTTACCATCATGTACTATCTTATATATCTTTTGGCAACTTTAGTAACAGATGTATATGTGTTTATATATATATATAAATGATGCAATTTCAGTAATTCTTTCCATTTCGCATTTTCTTTATTTATGTTACTTTACTTCTGGTATACGATTTATTAATAATGAAATCAAAGATGAAGTTAATCAACTAGTCATACGTATTAACTTATCAGGTAACATATTATGACTTAAGTATAGTATTTTGTCTGGTAAAGTGTTACACGCTCAAACCTGTGGCGCACGTTTGCAAGGCCAACACTACTCAAAGGTCTCTATAGGTCTAGTTATCAAACCAAAACAAGGAGTTACCAATGCCCAACCAAAGTTTGAAACTAGGATGGAGATGCTCATTAGCTTTTAAAATGGCCTTCCACGTGACTGAGTGCTGACTATTAGAGCTCGTATCCAAAAAATGCAGACCCTGCTGGCCATGCCTATCCAAAGGGACCTTTGCCCATAACTTGTTGGATGATCCATGTAACTTGGCAATAAGTTTGCCCAACATGGCAATATTAGTCTCCCTAGTCTAGCAAACCCCCAAACCACCATCCTTCTTGGGCCTAGAGACACAATTCCAATGGACCCCTATTATCACTTTTTTGCCAAGTAAATCTTCTTAAAAAATGTTTGTTTTAGAAGCTTGCTATTTTAACTTTTTTAAAAGTATTCAAAATGGCTTTTTGGAAAGCAAAATATAACTTTTGACTTCTAAAATAAAGATTTTTTTAAAAAAAATTATAAGTAGTATTATTTAATTGGATCCTTAACTCATTTTCATTCTATAACATGTTTAAGAATTAACTCAGGAGTTTAGACTAAAAGATAAAAAATTGAAATGAACCTCATCTAAAGATGCATTTAAGTGATCTAATCTCAACTCATAAAGTGAAATATATTATAGAGATTAATTTTTATAAACTGATGTTATAAAATAATCTTATATTATCAATTAATAGATTTTGAATAAAATAATAAATTATAATAAATAATTATTATGATGAATAGTTATTTATTATAACTTAATATTTTTCTTAAATTCGATTAATTGACAATATAAATTTATTTTATACATCCAAAGCGTAGAAATTAAATCTTATACCGTAATATATTTAAGTGCGGCTGAAACTTTTTTCTTTCTTATATGTGACCTTTCGTGCTGATCATAGTCTTGGGGGACAGAAAATCAAATGAAGACATCAAGTCATCAATGACGCGACAAAAAGGTTCAATCAAACTATAAACAAGAATATCGAAAGACAAAAAGTAATGGCGGAGTATTTCATGCTTCCTGATTTTATTTCCCTCCCTTGATCCGTTTCTGTCGGTAATTAAGCAGGCGAGATCACCCAAGCCCAGTTGATACTCTCCCATAGAGAAAATACTTTTATAAATTTATTTTCAAAATAAAACAAAACATATTCAACCTTAATTAATAAAATACATTGTAATCTCAATTGATCAAATAATTTAAAGGTGAATAAGCCATCAACAAGGGTTGCGTGCAGGCACTTCTAGACAAGAGATCAAAAATTCAAATCTTGGAAAATACAATTATTTAGAGGACTTTTTAATTCTTAATCATTATTTATATAGATATCTTAAAGATCCCGTAAAAGAAAAAAGTGAATAAACCTTACTTTTACCGAAATGGTTACAATAGAAGTAAATTATGATTTCAAACAAACTTTACCTACAATATTAGATATTCAAATTTTGAAGTCATCATTTTGAGAGGATTTAACCCAATTACTACCATTAGCCTGAGACTGTAGGAGCAATTACTAAAACTAGAAAATATACCTTTTTCATTTGGAAAAAAACTATCTTAGAGCGTATGAAGCACCATACTTATTATCAAAAAATAAATAATTATAAAAAAAATGAAGCACCGTATTTAATCACAAACAGAAAAGAAAAGAAAAAAATTATATTAAAAAAAAAAAAAAAACAGGAGAAGATTCCAAAGTAAGCATAAGAAACGAATTTAAACCTCCTTTTCCTCTTCCATTTCTGACCTGACAACAATATACACGGTTCAGTATAAGCATTCCGTTGTCTCACTTATTGCTGTAGAAATACTACGCCTTATGCTTTGTCCATTTTTTTTTTTTTTTTGGGTCGTGAGTACGCTTTATTTAAAATTAGCAATCATATGCATGTGTCTATTATAAACATAACTTACCCCGTAATGCTTTTAGAACTCAATATACAGAATTTCATACGCAATAATCTTTTATCAAATCTCCGTCTCATAAGAAAACTTTAATAACTCTCGATATGGCACTTATCTCTGTTTAAAATTTTTATTTGAGTTAATTACAATTTATCCCTGTATTATAGGCCATATGCACTTTACCTCCTACATTTTAAAAACATGTAACCCGACACTCTGTATTTTCATAATGTGTACTTTGGCCCCAAATAATTGCACTATACTCCCTTAAATTTTTGAGTCATGTGCGAATTGACCTCTTAAATATTTCAAAATGTGCAATCCGACATCCTACATTTTTGTTTATAATTGATAAAAAAAATCAATAAAAGAGATCAAAATACAAATTGTTAAAATATATGGTATCGGGTTATATATTTTTAAAATATAGAGGGTAAAGTACACATAACCTATAATGCAAGGAGGTAAACTTCGATTAACCCTTTTTATTTTTAATATCATGGCTGAATCATGTACTGTTCAATGACAATGCTCAGATTAAAAAAAGAAAAAGATAAAATTCATAAATTTCACATTGTTTAGTGTTTGCAGGTGAGACTTACTTGCTAATCGTCTATTAAAAAGGTTTCTATAATTTAAATATTGACATTAACTTACCAACACTGATTTCAAAAGAAAATTAGACGGAAAGGTTGATATGAAAGCTTATAAAGTTGTTGCAAAAAGAATTTAAATTAGTGTTTGAAATAATTATAAATCTGGTTTGAATTGATTTGGTTCATAAATTAAATTTTATATTTGAAATAATTATATAAAATAAGATTTAAATTAATTTAAAAATAAATTCTTTTTTAAACAATTAGATAATATTTGAAAAATAGAACTAATTTAATTTATACTTAAATAACCAATTCCTATCAAATTTTTTAATTTTGATAAAATTTTAAATACAAAGCAATCAAATCTATAAAATTTAACAAATAAAATTATTACTTTAAAACAACCAAACACAATTTAATTTACAAAGGAAATTATTTTCTATTTTTTTCCATTATACACTAAATGATTTTGTCCGTAGCCATTACAATACGTTTAGCCTTTCCTTCGTTTGTGGAGCCCGCAGGAATGGAACAGAGTTTGCCCAGCCGTCTACTTTGAACCATAGGATTTGACAATAAAATAAAACGCCGTAACTCTCAGGTAGTTGTTCACTCTATATCAAGCGTGTTTTAAGTCGGTAGAATTACTTTTAGAAACAAATTACTATTAGCAAATTTATTTTTCAAAACAATTAATTTATATTAATTTAAATATATCAAAAATATATTTAAATTTATTTATTTAAATAAAATAAAATAAAATTATTTTTTATTATAATATAATAACCATAAAATTTTCTTCCAAAATTTTTTTTAAAATAAAAAATAATTTTAAAAGTACTTCTCTCTAAAATCCTTTCAAAATTTCAAAAATAAAATTAAAAAAAAATTTACACATCCAAATACGTTAATTACAGCATATTTTCATTTTTTTACTCAAAAAAAGATCCCCCCCCCCTCAACTGCAATCCAAACGGGTCCTATAAAATTAAAACCTGACCGATAGTTTTTTTTTATTGACAATATTCAAAATTCGAAATCTCGCATGAAACAAACAATTGTCGACTCACTCCAAGTAATATTTAGAAGTTTTAATAACTACTAATTAAGGTAAAATTGTGTACTTAAGATGAGAAAGAAACAGTATAATTTAACTGCAACCTCATCAACGGCTCATAAGCACTATCATTTAATGAACAACGAGAAAGAGCAAAACTAGTTTGATGTCTGATTTTTCAGACTGTAACATGTGAACAGAAATGACATAACTAGACATGACAAGCAAACCAGTACCAAACTCTAACAAAGATCCAGCAATGGATAAACAGAACAAGTAGCAACTCTGGGATCAACCTAAGGAAACTTCATCAACCTGAGGCTTATCTTTTCACTCATAGATCCAAGAGTGGAGGCTGCTTTGCCAGTTAGCAGGGCCCTCAGGGAACCACAATGCAATTTCCTTGGTGGCACTTTCAACAGAGTCACTTCCATGAATAACATTCCTGCACAAAATGTATGAATTAAATAAATGCCATACAACTTAATTTAAAACAAACTTCATAGAGAAAGAGAAAAGTTCAAAGTTCACTTCCAATAACAACTGATCTACATAATTCAGATATGAATATGGATCAGAATCCTCGCTTTCTAATGTACAGTGCAGTGTTGATTACGATTGACTACAATATAAAAGTTCAGATTTTAAGAAAATACAAGCATATGGATATCAAACTATAGATTTGTTGGAATCCACAACTCCCTCACAAGTAAAAGTGCACATGATTTCATGATTAAAGAGTAAGAGCACAAGGCAAAAAAGTTCTCATTCAATTGAAAATTTCATAAACAAAAATAAAACAACATGAATGTCACTATGTCAACCTAAAATTCACATAACAGACTGGAAAACAAGAACAATGGAAACACATACACATTCATGCAGTTAAAACAAATGATTAGAAAATAACAACGCGCTTGAAGAGTGAGATTGAGATGAGATGAAGTCTGTACCTCCCAATGTCAATAGCATAGTCACCACGAATTGTTCCGGGCTCAGATGCCAATGGGTTTGTGGCTCCAATTAGCTTTCGGCCCGTAGCCACAACACCCTTACCCTCCCAGATCATGGCAACAACAGGGCCAGAGATAATGTATTCCACCAATCCATTAAAGAAAGGCTTTGCAGACAAGTCTGCATAGTGCTTCTCAGCAAAAGGACGGTCCACAGTAATAAGCTTCAAACCTGATATCATGTCAAAACAAACAACCATCAGGAACTATTTCCAAATTAACGGATCACAACCTGGGTCCCCACTACATCGTCAAGACTTGTACAAAATACATACTTATTCAAGCACACACACTGTCAGACCAAAATTTGGGATGGTCAATCACGTAATTTAGGAAAATATTTATAATAATACATCAATTTTCAATGATTTTAAGCATTTGTCCAGTTTCTAAGGTATGAAATTTAGTTTGCTAGTAAGTATTAACTAGGAAAAAAAAAAAAAAAAGGTTCAGCAAAACGAACAAAAATCTAGTATGCTATTAAGTATTAACAAGAGGCTACCTTTCAAGTAGAAACCCTTCTTCTCAAATCTGCTAATAATCTCGCCAACCTGAAACAGAACACCTTTTCTGTCAAATATTACAAAATCCTAGGTATAAAGCATACATGAACCTTCAAACTTCAAAAACATCTAAACAAATAGCCACTCTTAAAACCAATTTTCAACTCCATGACACTGATACCCACAAAACAATCATCGACCCATTTCATTAAAAGCTACCATCAGCAAACTACTCCTTTAAAAAAAAAAAAAATCCCTGAAAACCAAATTAAGACTAAACCCACAAAAAAACACAAAAATCATTCAGACCCAGAAAATAATAATAAAAAAAAGGATACATAAATTGTAATTCTCCACAAACACAATTCAAATTTGAGAAATGATAGAGAATTAAAAAAAGGGGTATGAAGGAAAAAGACTAACCAGGCCTCTTTGAACACCATCAGGCTTGATCATGATAAAGGTTTGCTCTGCCATGTTGCTCTCTCTTTCTTTTTTTTCTCTCTCTTGATGTGCTTTCAGTAACGGTGAGAGAGCGTAAGAAATACGATGAAAACAAGTGTCTGAGGAAAAGTGGTATTTATATACGGCTGTTGATGAACATCGAACCCTAACCCTAAATTTCACATGCGAATATTCGGTCCCTCACATTAGCCATTAGGGAATCATTTTTTACGTTTTGGGTTTTTTTTTTAATTTTTTTTTTTTATTTTTTATCCTCCGCCTCTTAAACAACAACATTATTCTCGCACAACTTGTCCATTGTCAGTGGAGATGTCAATTTTACCCGATATGTGGCCATTCACAAGTAATACTAGCAACGGAATGGATATGGAAGGAGGATTTTCCCTTTTCAAATAATGGAGAGAGGAAATTTAAATATTTATTTATTAAATGAGATAAAGGTAAAGATCACGATTCCCGTATTTCTGAAATATCTGATGTAAAATTACTAAATTATCTTTAGTAGAAATTGTCTAAGTAGAGTTTTGTTTATAGAAATTCTTAGCAATCTTTGCCAAAATTAAGGCAATGAAAAAATATGGGCAACACCAAGAAGTAATAAAATCCACTGCAATTTGTTAATGCAATTTCATATCAGAACATTGTGCTTGTTTAAAAATGAGGGGTGTAAAGATAAAAACAATTTTAGAGAATCATAAACATGTCAACGATGCCAGAATCTATAGTTACAGATTAGATCGCACAAAGTGTTGCTAAAAAATTACAAGAACTAAAGACCATCTGATAATATTTAACAAATAACAGCCACACATGCATATTAATGCTCTAGAGACAGGGCAAGCATCAAAGTGATATGGGACTACTAGTAGCTATTAGGGGATGAAAATATCAAATTGATTCTAGTAATTAAATGGTAAGAGCAGAAGAAAAGCAAGGACGCATTGGACAAAAAATAAAGGAAATGAAGGAAGAAGCAAGTTGAGGGGGAAATAACTAGTTCACTATTTTCGTAACCTCCTCCTCCTCCTTCTTCTTCTTCTTCTTCTTTGAAAAGTGGCTGCATCTTTTTTATTTGTGTCAAAGGATTTTGTGGAAAGAAAATTTTATATTGATAATGCACTTTATTTTATGTGCCTAACTAAAAGTTAGATTACTATTATGTATTTATTTTTATTTTGAGTATTTTAAGAGATAAATTATGATATTAGAATTATTTTTACTTATTTTATTTTTCTAATTCTTTAATTTTTTTTATAATATATGGGTATCCATAAATATCCGTGGAGTCTCCAAATATTGGTACCCGTATGAATATAAGGCAAGGGATAGACCCCAATCCCTTGAGAGTCCTAATTATAACTAGTGGAATAGTGCCTATTAATCCACAATTTTTTATTATATTATAGATTTTAAAATTTATTTTAGTTTATTTTTTAAAAATTAAATTGAAGCGTCACACAAAATAATTAAATTGAAGTGAACAATTATTTTTTTCATTCCTATGTCTAAATTTTATTATTTCTAAAATACGCATGATTAGAGATTTTGAAAAAAGTTAAGAAAAATTAAAAAAAAAATAGAGGTAATCTAGTTTGTGTATGTTTTATCTTTTCACTTGAGGTCATCTGAACAGTTGATGTAAACAATTGATGTTGAGCTTGAGTGGTAATTTAGGTACTTATATGTCCATTAATTATTTGACAGAGATGACATGGTGTATTATAATACTTTTACCTACAATATTCTTGTGATATATGAAATGTTTCTCCTTTTACTCGTAATGCTAAAGTCATTTTAAACCAAAACATCGTGATGATGTGCCCATTTCAGATTTTGTTTCCTATCACCTCAAACATTTATTTGGCACCTCCTAACATTCTCTATATTGTCACAAGTCACAGAGAATCAATCAAACTATATTCATGGTTCCTAACACACTAAGTATCAAATCCATTCTTTTTCAGATTTATCAAGTACCTCACTATTTTCCAGATGGGAGAACAATCTTTTGAACTAGAAATGATATGGTTAAGCTTTTTTCACGATTGGTAATTCTGGGCAACCTATGTTCTATCCTAGGAGCACAGTTATTTTATCACTGAGATATCGAATTCTGTTTTGGCATACACTTGATTTTCTTTTTTTTAAGAAAAAAGTTACCTTGGAATTATTCCCCAAATTATTATTGAAAGGGGTCTCATACTTTCATATTTACATTGAAACTAACAATTTAACTTAACATATAAATAAAAAGGAAAAATGAAACAAGGGAGAGGTTTGGTGACGTCATATGCTAGTCTAGCTTCATTTAAAGATGAACATGTCGATTATGCTATGTTCTTACAAGAATTTTCACCCAATAACTCTTACTTGCTCGGCCATCTGTGTTTAGTGATTGTTTTTATTGTTGCTGCCTCACTTTAATTGCAAAAGGAAAGGTTTGCTACCCATTATGAGTTTGATCAGGAACCTACCTTTCCATAATCACCCATGGAGCACCACATAGTGGTTCTATAACACTTTGAAGCGTCACATTATAGTAAGAAGCATCAACATTCACAATCGGAGCACTACCTCCATGTCAAAGCAATTTGGCTTGTTTTGCAGTGCCCAAAGTCACTAATATTGGCTTGCTACTCTTGACACGAAATTGGCAACGTATAAAGTCCATCTTTTGCCTTCAACTTGCAGCAATTTGGTTGGATGAATGGACGGTGCGATAAATGCACCATGGCTCTTAGCTTCCTATAAATAGTGAAGCTCCATTGAGGAAGATAAAATGGAAGTTGAAGCATTTTCCAACTTCTTGTAGTGAGAGCAATATTAGAGAGTGTGAGATATTTCAAGAGTGTAGTGAATGGGTATACACTAGAAATTTGGATATATCGTCTAAGTCTCTATAATACTATAAATTGTAGTAGAAGAGAGTCTTATTGAAAACACTATATTGTAATTATCTTTAAATATAGTGAAACATTTTTGGAGTTTGTTCTATGATTTTTCCCTCATTATTTCAAAGGGTTTTCGACATTAAAAATTTGGTCTGCAGTTTTCTTGATATACTTTGTTAGTGTGAATAGTGACAAATGGGTTTCACTACGTGCTTTATTTAAATTTGTTACTTTCCACTAAAATTTTGGCCACACGTCTACTTACATCCATAAAATGTTTAATACACTTGGGGTATATTTAACTCTAATATGCCTAACAAGTGATATTAGAGCCACTTGGTTTCAGATCCAAGATGTCGGTGCCAAACTTTGAAGTGGAGAAGTTTGACGGGTCCAATGACTTCAGTTTATGGAAGCTGAAGCTGCAGGCATTACTAGATTAACAAGGTCTAGCCATGGCATTGGAAGGCAAGAACAAGCTGCTAGAATCATTATCTGTTGAAAAGAAAGAGAAGAGGTCAAAGCACAAAGTACAATACAACTTAGCCTAGTAGATAATGTGCTGCAAGAGGTTATGGAAGAAAAGACTGTTGATTCACTATGGAAAGCTTTGAAGAAAAAATATTCCATAAAGACTTTGTCTAACAAACTTTATCAGAGAAAGTGACTGTACACATTCAAATATTCAGGAGAAAAATCAATAGAAGACCGTATAGATGACTTCAACCGGATGATTTCTGATGTAGGAGCGGTTGAAATAAAAGTGGAAGATGCTGATTAAGCTATGATCTTGTTGATTTCACTATCTCCATCCTATGATAATTTTTGTGATACCATATTATACGGTAGGTCTGATATCACAGTTAAAAATGTCAAATAAGCTTTGATGATAAAGGAGCATCAGAAGTTAAAATTCGGACCCATTACTAATAATCCTGCAGATAGGCTATCGGTGATAAGAGGACGTAGCCAAGAAAGAGGATCGAGTAGCAAGAGTAAGAGAAGGTCAAAATCCAAAAAGCACAAATCTATGACATGTTATCATTGTCACCAGATAAGGCATATCAGAAGAAATTGCCCAAAGAGAAAGGAGAAATTAGGAAATTCTGCCAATGTAACAATTGCAAGTTCTGATGATAGTGATGCTGGTTCTTAGGGATGGAAGCAGGCCCTTATACCACTGAGCTAAGCGTAGTTGTTATACTCATTAGTACATATTTAATATATTTATTAGTTACTTTTTGCTATCAATATCACAAATTCAAAATACAACTTAAAACCTTCGATCTATCCAAAGCTATCGTCCTCCCTTGCTGCTTACAAAGAAATAGAAACCCTTCCTTGAAGGCTTGAACCAAAGTTGCTGTCCCCAAGATCCCAACCTTCTTCCTTAGATCGAATCGTTGCCTTCCCCACCAGCAGCCGCGGCTGACCTTTACACTGTGACAACACCACTGTGTTTAGGTCTACGACACCATGGTTGCATCCAGCTCCACAATGCCACCACTGCATCTAGCTTTGCAGCACCACGTCAGCCTCCACCACCGCGTCTAGATCCACCACCACCTCCCCCAAGACCTCGACTTGAAAAATGGAGAGCGACATCGACGAATCTCTCCGAAAGAGACCCCGAAAGCACCCTTTTTTCGTTGATTCCTCTTCTTGCAAGGTCCCTCTTCTTTTTCCATACATTCATTCTTTCTCTTACTATTTCATAGTTTTTTCCCCTTAATTTCTAATTGCGAAAGTGAATTCCGAGGCTTTTCTTTGCATTCCATTTAAATCTGCAATTGCCACTGCAAAAGTAAACCTTAAAGTGATGTTTCTTGTTGTGAATTTCCCTATTAGTTAAGGATGATGATGACTCTACCTCATAGTGTAGGACATTCGAGAACTTTATGCTCGATTGGATTTATTATTTTTGTAGGATGTAGAGTTACCTAATGTAATTGTGAAGTCATGAATTTATGGTGGTTTTGTGATGTGGTGTTTGATTGCTTAACGTTTAAGATTGCAAAGGTGTCTTCAGTAACTAATTAGGTTAGGGTAACAATAATATAGGATTCTAATTGAGCACGCCATTGGTGTTGATGAGTTGATTTGTTCTTCTGCCATGCTTTTTTTTTCTATTCTGTTATTTTTTTTCTTTTTACTCTTTGAGTTGAGATGATTGTGGAACCATGCAGCAATTTGAACAATATGTTGGACGATCATATGCAGTTAAAGGGAAAATGGTAATGGTTCTCATTTATGGAAATAAGTGCCGGTTTGGATGTCTTTTCAAATTTCTTATAACGTGGGTCTCCTTGTTTATAATCTGGTAATGCAATGTTATTGGATTGTTGTTGTTGATTGTTGAACTTTGCTAAATTGTTGAACTTTGTTTGAATTGGTGCACTTATTTCTTATCCTTGTATTATTGTATTGTTGTAGATTTGTGGGTTGTTAGATATTAAATTTTTCTTATTATGAACTTATGAAACATTAACATAATAGACTTATGGTGATAATATATTCGTAAGCTATGGAATTTGTCTTGATAAATAATTTAAAGGATTTTTGGTGGATTGGTGGCATAGTGTAGGTGATGGTATATCATTTTTATCATTTAATCTTTCTGTTTTAGCAAATATTTTTATGGTCATTATGAGGGCCTATTTATGGCCTGTTTATAGTGTGTTTAAACGCATGGGCCTGTTTAGGCCTACATGTTGGCCTAGGCCTGATGGCTTATTAAGAGAGCTTTTTTTGCAACAGGCTTTGTTAACAGGCTTAAGACCAGGCTAGGCTACCTAAATAGGCCAAGTCAGGCCGAAAATAAAGCCTTTAATAGGTAACAGGCCAGACTTAGGCCAAATAATTATGATACAGGCCTGGCCTATTTAGAGCGTGGCCTAGTCTATTTTCATCCTTTCTGGTTCTACCTTAACAATATCCACTAGTGACTTAGGAAATGAGTGGATCTTGGATTCTAGCGCATCTTTTCACATGACACCTAATAGAAGCTTTCTCATTTCCTATAAAAAACAGAGGGAAAAGTCAAATTAGGGGACAACAGAATAATTTCAATTGGAGGTGAATAAGAGGTGCGAGTCAAATTGGATGACAGTACTGAAAGGGTATTTCAAGCATGGCATGTACTAGAACTGGGTAAGAACCTAATCTCATTAAGTGTTGTAGACAATCAGGGGTACAGGTTCTTTGGAGAGGGTGGTTTCTTGAAGGTAACCAAAGGCTTGATGGTAGTGATGAAAGGAAAGCTGCAACGAGGAATCTACCTATTATTGGGAAGCACAGTTAAAGGAATTGTTGTTGTTCTATCCTCTAAAAGAACTGACAATGTTGCTAAACAATTGTGGCACATGCGGCTTGGTCATATGAATGAGAAAGGAATGACCATACTTGAAAGTTGTAAACTTGGCTTTTATGAAAATTGTGTCTTTGGAAAGCAGAAATAGGTGAAGTTAAGTACTGCTAAACACATTAGCAAAGGAATATTGGAGTATATCCACTTGGATGTTTGGGGTCCAACCTCTGTTAACTCCCTAGATAGAGCTTGTTATTTTATTACTTTGATAGATGATTATTCCAAAAAAATCTGGGTTTATTTCCTAAAGCAAAAGGATGAAGTGTTCAACAAATTTAAGCAATGGAAGGCCATGGTCGAGAAGCAAATCGGGCGATCAATCAAAAGACTAAGAATTGACAATGGTGCAGAATTTTGTAGTAAAGAATTTGCGGAGTTCTGCAAAAATGTTGGTATAGTGAGGCACCATACTGTACCTGAAACACCACAGCAAATGGAATTGCAGAACAGATGAACAGAACACTTATAGAGCATGCGAGATGCATGCAAATCAATGCTGTACTTCCCAAATCATTTTGGGATGGGGCAGTCAATACAACTGCATACCTGGTAAACAGATATCCATCAATTGCAATTGATCTGAAGATTCCTCAAGAGGTATGATCTAATCAACCTGTAAACTACTTTGATTTAAAGATATTTGGTTGCCCTACGTATGCTCATATGAGTGATGGAAAACTTGAGGCGAGGGCAAGAAGGTGTATATTTCTAAGGTATGTACAAAGGGTGAAAGGTTATAGACTATGTTGTACAGAAAAGGCAAGTTCACCCAAAATCATTGTCAGTAGAGATGTCGCTTTTGACGAAAAAATTTTATAGCAAAGTGTCGCAGCCTGCTCCAAATTACAATTTTAAAATACTTAATTACACTAAATTTGAAGTATAGTGCAACCAAGGTCGTCTCACAAGGATGTTGTTGCTATCTAGTTAAGTAACAAGGGATTTTGTGTAAACATACAGTAAATAAGCTAAAAAAGAAAATTAGGTGAAATAAAAATAAACACTAGTTCAAAGAGTTCCTTAGGCATAAGGTGAATCAATCACTAATATACAATATATCAAACACATGGAGTGTGACTAATTTGAGCTATTAGAGAGACCTCTACTAATAACCCCACAATTTTACCTAGAGAACTCTAGGCATTCAACCAACATACAATTGATTAGATAATTGAGAACTCAACAATAATTAACCTATGTTGATTTCTAGCCCCAATTATATTAGCCTATGTTTGAACCCAAACCTAATTTCTAATTCTTTAATTAATCAAGTTCATACTAATTAACCAATTAACAATCACTCAACTAATTTCTCATTCATAAACCCACATATCAATACCATTCAATGTAAGTTTACAAATAAAATAGGCAAAGAATCAAGAAAATAAACATGATTGGGATTCAAGCAGAAGGTTTCAAGATTACAACCATAATGCCCTTGGAGTCTCCTTGAACTAGCTTGAAGTCCTATTCCTCCATAGCACTGAAGGTTACAAAATAGAACCCAAAACAAGTATCTTACAAAATGAAAGGAAAAGAAAAGAAAAGAAGACGAGAAGAGAAGAGAAAAAAGAGAAATAAAAAATGTTGGAGAGGAGTCTCCCTCGCTTTTCTATTTTCTCATTACTTATCAGATCTAAAACTTGAAAATCCAAAAATATCCTTGAGCCCAAATTAATCCTCTGCCTCTTAGCTTTAAGTGGACACCCGATTTGCTTAATTTGGACCTGAAATGAGAGAGTTATGGCCTAATCTTTATAACATGTCCAGGTTGTACATTTATTCACATTAGTCAATTTCAACAGCCAATAAGTCTATCAATATGCCATTATTTTGGAGAGTGTTCTTCATATGAATTGAAGCTTTATGTCTTAACTTTTAAATGGCACCAGTTTCACCTCAATCCAATGTCTACAACTCAAGTTATGGCTCAATTAGTGCACATTATTCAGGTTCCAGCACAACAGCTCTATTCTAATTTCATAGCCCAATTCGTCCTAATAGACATCTAAATTATTTTTTGACTTCTTCATCAAAGCTGTAGATCTTTATCTCATCTTTCCTATAATATAAAATTTGTAGTTTTTAGAAGTCTACAACTCAAGATATGCTCAAACTATAGAAATAGTATAAATTTATAATAATGCAAAAAAATACAATTAAACCCAATTAGAGCCGAAACTTATAAAATGTGTTTAATATTGATCAATTAAGCACAAAAAAGGTTCAATAAACTAAATATGAGGGTTAATCCATGCATCAAAATGTTACTTATCAGGTGGTAATGGTAAATCAAAAGCAAGAATCTAAAGTAGATAAAGCAAAAACATATCATGGTGCTAAAAAGCAAGTGGAGCTGGAGATTGACTATGGGAAGATGAAGCAAGAAGAAGATGAGATAAATCAGCCAAGTGCTTCAGGGATTACTCAACCTAAAGTAGAAAAATAAGATGAACTTGATGACAAAGATGCTGGTGAAAAAGTAGAGCCATACAATATTGCTACTAGCAGAAAGAAGAGGAAAATTCAGAAACCACAAAGATAGCTAAATTCTGTTGCTTGTGCAATTGACTCATCAAATGTAGATCCTAGAGCCTTCGCTTTGGCTTTGGCAGATGGTGTAGTTGAAGATGAACCATGTACCTCCCACAATGTAATAGATAGTAAAGAGTCAAAGCAATCGCTGATAGTAATGAATGAAGAGATTGAATCTCTTTAGAGAAATCAGACATGGGAGTTGATACAACTTCCAAAGTGGAAAAGAGTAGTTGGTTGCAAATGGGTCTTCAAAAGGAAACAAGGAATCCCTAGTATTGAACCTCCTAGGTTCAAGACAAGACTGGTAGCAAAGGGTTATACTCAGAAGGAGGGTGTTGATTTCCATGAAGTATTCTCTCCTGTGGTGAAGGATAGTTCTATTCGAATCCTATTAGCTATTGTAAATACGTTTGACTTGAAGCTTGAATAACTTGATGTGAAGACAGCGTTCTTACACGGTAAGCTAAAGGAGAAAATCTACATGAGTTAACTGGAGCGGTTCATAGTTCCTGATAAGAAGAATTATGTTTGCTTATTAAAGCTTATTAAAGAAGTCATTATACAGCTTGAAGTAATCCCGAAGGCAGTGGTACAAAAATTTTGATGCATTTATGATTGGTGTTGGATACAAATCAATATGATAATTGCATTTACTCTAAGGAGCCTCCAAATAGTTCGCAGATTTATCTATTGTTGTATGTAGATGATATGCTAATTGCGGCTTGCAATAAAGCTAAAATTAGAATGTTAAAAACTCAGATAGGAAAAGAATTACTTGGGTGTAGCAAGGAAGATTCTTGGAATGGAGATTGATAGGGAAAGGCATTGTGGTAGATTATACTTGACACAGCAAACCTATATCATGAAAGTGCTATAACGCTTCAATATGGATCAGTCCAAACCAATTGGCACTCCGTTAGTTGCACAATTCAAGCTATCTTCAAAGGAATGTCCAAGAACTGAGAAGGAGGTGGTGCATATATCTTGTATACCTCCCTAATGCAGTTGTTAGTCTAATATATGCCATGGTATGTACTAGAATTGATTTTTCACATGCAGTAAGTGTAGTAAGCAAATTTATGAGCAAACCTAGAAAGGTACACTGGGAAGCTATGAAATGGATCATGCAATACTTAAGAGGTTCCACCGATATCTGTTTGGTATTTGAAGGTCAGAAGAATCATGGAGTTGTAGGCTATGTAGATTCTGAATATGCAAGAGATTTAGATAAAAGAAGGTCATTGACAGGCTATGTCTTTATAGTCTTTGGATGTACTATTAGTTGGAAGGCGACATTGCAAACTACAGTGGCATTGCCAACTACTGAAGCTGAGTATATGGCATTAACTGAGGCTGTGAAAGAAAGCATGTATATGCAAGGTCTTTTGGATAGTTTTGGGTTGAATCAACAGGTATCAGTTGTACATTGTGATAACCGAAGCGCAATTTATTTGGCTAGAAATTTAACCTATCATGAAAGGACGAAGCATATTGATGTTAGACTTCATTTTATTAAAGAAAGCATTAGCAATGGCATAGTTGATAGACACGGCTAAGAATCCAGCAGACATGATGACAAAACCATTGCCAATTGACAAGTTTAAGCATTGCTTGAACTTGATCAATATTTGCAGAGGTTGAAGACTATCGCAAATGTAAGCCAACATGGAGAATTGTCAGAGCAATTTGGCTTGCTCTGCGGTGCCCAAAGCCACTAATATTGGCTTGCTTCTCTAACATGAAATTGGCAGCGTATGAAGTCCATCTTTTGCCTTCAACTTGCAGCAATTTGGTTGGATGGATGGACGGTGCAATAAATGCACCGTGGCTCTTAGCTTCCTATAAATAATGAAGCTTAATTAAGGAGATACAAATCAAAGTTGAAGCATTTTCCAACTTCTTGTAGTGAGAGTAGTATTAGAGAATGTGAGAAATTTCAAGAGTGTAGTGAATGAGTATACACTGGGAATTTGGGTATATTATCTAGGTCTCCATAATACTATAAATTGTAGTAGAAGAGAGTCTCACTGAAAACACTATATTGTAATTATCTTTAAATGTAGTGAAACATTTTTGGAGTTTGTCCCATAATTTTTCCCTCAGAGGGTTTTCCACATTAAAAATTTGGTGCGCAGTTTTCTTAATATACTTTGTTAGTGTGAATAGTGACAAATGGGTTCCACTATGTGCTTTATTTAAATTCGTTACTCTCCACTAAAATTTTGGGTATGCTTCCACTCACATCCATAAAGTGTTTAATACACTTGAAGTATACTTAACTTTGATATCCCTAACACTCCACTTGGTATGCTTGCAAATACTTTGCGATCATACTTGTCATTCCTCGGGACAATATCAACTAGAAAATCAAACATATTAGCCCTTGAGATAGTTGTTGTAATGTCACACATTTGAAGTGTCTTCTTGTTGTTCTTTTTTGTGTGAAGCCATGATCTCATTGTCATCTCCATGATGAGCATTTCACTGGCCTTGGAAAATACAATGCAAGCATCATTTAATACCATCTTTACATCATCAGCAGCTTTCATGATCTTCTTAATCATAGCCAAAGGAAAGCTATGGTTTTTAAAATTAGTAGTCTTTTCAATTTCTTGGTGCTGATTTGCCCCTAAGTTATTGAGTAGTTGTTGTAATTTTTATTGATGTGATTGGCCAATGTACTGGTGAGCATATTGTTGCTCTCTCAAGTAGGATGAAGAGGTAGAAAGACTGGCTGCGTGGGTTGTGAAATAGGCATGGCCTATCATATAGTTCAAATCACATTTGTTTCTACCATATGCATGTTCTAGAGTTCCAGTCTTTCTTGCTAACTGCCCATACTAGTTTGGTCCATGTGGTTGTTGTGGCTTCGAGATATTCTTTGAACATTTTGATGCACAAGACAAGGAAAGAATATGAAAAATAAAATCATATATGATGTTAGAATATTTTAAATGGATCAATGTAAAATTATTAGTAGATCTTAATTACAATGCCAAAGAAAAACTGCAATTGGTCTAAAATACAATTGATATATAAAGTACGTTTCTATAAAACACTCAAGTTGACTTTAAACATGACTTTCAAATGTAACCCAAGATGCCTTTATAATTACATATAGTAACAATTTTCCCTTTGGTAATTAGCATTTAGAGGTCAATCTGCAAAGCTTTGCATTGGTTGATGGTTATATGCAATTATTAACTTTCATCTATTACAACCATATATAAACCTTGTCATTAATTCCGTGTGTTTATACTCCTAGCTCTAACCCAATTATGCTCAACTATGTAAAATAATTTCTAGGTTGAATGATACTCCTTTATTGCCATTTCGCAAATCAAACTCATGATTGATGACAATGGTATTTCTTTGTTGGGTTGAATAAAACATCAAATACATAATAGTAGTGTGGGTAATTCATACATGAAATATACATAGCACCTCAAAGTATAACATTCACAACATAAACCGACCACATGCACAAATAAATATGATTTACGAAATTGGATAGAATTTGATAATCATTGACAACAAGAAAAACACATCCACACATATAGAGAGAGCGAGAAAGGAAGATATACCTTAACTTTACTTTGAATGGATTGAGGTTTCAATTCTTAGTTAGAGAGAGATAAAAAAAATGGGGTGAAGAAGAAGGTGGTAATGGAAATGAAAGAAGATCAAGTGCATATAAAATTTCTCATATGACAAATTTACTCTTGTATTGAGTATTTTATTACTTGATAACTAGAGCATATGTAACCATGTTCATAACTCCTAACCAACTAAGGTAGTAGTGTTCGTTTTTTTTTTTTTTGACCAAATGACAATGGAATTAAATGATAAGAGTCCATCTATTCATAATGAATTAAATGTTTAGCTTTTTATATAATTTTTTTATAAAAGTTATTCAGTACCATTCACATGTGTAATTTATCAGTTCTAATATAATTTATAATCTAATAAAAAGCAAAAGCCCCACGCTGTAACATCCACCGTTTTTCGCTTAATTATTCGGTTTTATCGAATAATTGAGAATAATTAAAGTTCGATTAAGCAATTATTTAGACTCAATTGACTAGCAATTACTTGAGTCCAAATAAGAGAGAATTAAGTTAGAGTATAGGAGATTTCATAAAAATTTTATTGAAAACCGATTTACCGATTTAAAGGAAATCGGTAACATTACGGTATTTTAAACCTTTGAAACTGGGCCAATAGAATTGCAAGCCTCAAACCCTATTTTGAGTGGCTGATGGCTCAGCCACTTACCAGCCAAAAAGTGGCGCCACAAGGCCACTAAATCATGGAGAAGCTTGGCTGAATTTCAGCCAAGCCTTTTGGACCAATCAAAATGCAAGAAGGAAGCCACCTATACACCATCATGTGATCAGATTTTCTGCTGCTTTATCACATTTCTGACCTACAACCCAACGCCACTTTTCCTTTATCCTTCAGCTCTCTTTCTCTCTTGCTCACACACCCAAAAACTCAAGCCAATTCCAGCCTTGCAAACTTCAAGAATCCAGCACAAACACTTGGATCAAAGGTAGGAGTTTTGATTCTTGCATCAAATCCATGCACTTGGCTGGCTGGGCTTGAATTATTTTCACCTTATTTGATGTGTTAAATGAATGTTTATGATGATATGTGATTGGTTTTGGGCTGTTTGATTGATTAAAACCGAAGTGGAAGCAAGAAACCATGAAAATGGAAAGAGCTGATGGGTTAGATAACCAAAACCCCTCGGCTGTCCGTACGGCGGAGTGTACGACTCCGCCTACAACCGATCAAAGTGGATGAAACCATTTTTATATGAAACTAGACATCTAGGGATTTCCATAGACATATCATATAAGGCTTTTGGATTAGAATTGAGGGAGATATGAATTTTTGAATTTTGACTTAGGGTTTTGACTCTGGCTCTGGGCAGATTAGGTTGTTTAGGATAGAACTCGACCTATACTACATTAAAATGAGTGAAACCAACTTTTTTAGAAAGCTTACACATAGGAGAATATCCCATAAAAATTTTAGAATTAGATAATGTCCCAGTTGCTCCCAGTGCTCCACGCAATTCGCCCTATGTCCACATAGGGCTAGAACAGGGTAGTGTAGGAAGGTCCGAATTCGGGGCTTGTAACTCGAGCCCTACTAAGCCAAATTGAGTGTAACTTTTTCTAAATGAAACTTTGTTCTGTTAGCTTTAATATGAGAGTAATTCCGTATGATTTGAGTCAGTTTTCAATTTTTAGTGGATTTTTACTTTTAGTTGCCTGATTCTGGCTAGCCAATGGGCAGGCCGAGATAAAATTTAGATATCTTGAGTTATAGATACCAAAATTAGATGGGACCAAAGAGGTTAGAAAATAGACACATAACACTTTAACATATTCAAATTTGAGGTCCAAATGAGTTAAAATAAAGTTATGGCTTGAATTATAAAAATCGGGTTGGTTGAATATGCTGAGGCAGGAATTCTGCCTTAATGAATTTGATGTTGATATGAGTTTAATGTTAGAATATAAATGTGATGTTGTGATCTTGGTGATAAATTGATGTATTGATTGGCTGGAACTATTCATGGGAAAGCGGACACGTTCTGTTATGCTGTCGAAATTTCGGTAGAACCCATGTCCAAGTTGTGAATTACATCTTAATGCATATGCATTCTTAAGAAAGCTATGAAAGTTATTAAAAGGATTATGTTATTATGCAAGTTCCATACTACTTGGGCCAGCCCCGGATAAGAAGTTAAGGGGAATAGATCAGTGGGAAGGTCGGGGAAAGTAAACTCGGCATTCCTGTATAGGAACGAGCTCGATCCTGATAAGCAGACTATTACCCAGAAGTCTAAATGGCCAAGAATTCCCAGGGGACCAAGAGATGGAAGGAATAATGATGAAAAGAAATGGAAAGACTTATGAGGAAATGGTTCATGATTTAGTTTGCCTGACCACATGAATGCATGAATACATGGCATAGTTATATCAAGATGTTTACTGTTGCCTCTTATATGTATTTGCTGCTGCTCGTTTATTATCCTGTTTATTACTATACGAATCATTATTAGTAGTCTATTTATCTTTTCATATCTTCTAAAGTAAAACTGAGCCTTGCCTCGGATCAAACATTTTTCTTAAACTCATTAAAATGGATATTCAGTTTGAACACATCTTTTTATAATTAAATAAAACCCAAGGCAACTGAGAATGTATGTGACGTCAGTGCCAGTATATCCGAACCTTGCTGAGAATTTTCTTGAAATTCTCACCCCATTTTGTATCTTCTGCATCATTCTCAGACACTAGCGATGGACTCCACAGCTACCCTCTTCATTGAGATTCCAAATACTGACTCCACCATGATCCAGAGTTAGACTCTTTGTACATAGCTGGTTCGTGCAACTTCCGTTTATACCTCTTCAGCAACAGGAACTTTGATGTTTCTTTACACCATCCCACCTTCGACCCTGCTACCCCTTATATTGCCGTCCCTCTGCACATGGCGCACCCACCTCTGCGCACGGCAGCACTCGCGACCCCGCCTCGAGTCACCACTACAGGCAGTCCCCGACATCCCGTTGAGTTCAGAGAGTGACCCCTCCGAGGCCACTGGCTCGTCGCCCTCTTCCTCCTCGGGACCCAGCGCAGACTATACACCAGCCGAGCCTGGCATGGCTAACGGCTACCTAACGGAGTAGCTTAGCGGTAGGAGATATTGTACAATATGACCCTCTTTTGGACAGTATGTAGCTATGGGTCATAGACTTGACAGTAGGGTTAGCAGTAGGTTACGAAATGCCCTTTGAGGATCATAGGGTATTCTGATTGATATGGGCATTATAGTCTTTTTGATATACCAGCCCACTTATGTATTCTACTTTAAAACTTTGTACATAACTGAAGCAGTGGCTTCTGATATATACATATGTTTGCACGTATACAGTAATGCTATTGTACTATTCTTATCTTGGTGATATTTTGTTCAATTCGTTCCGCTTTTAGTATAGCAGTGTGCCGTTTCGTAAAAAAAAAAAGATTTATATGATGATGCCGATTTAAAGAAGAATAAAACAGGAAAGGTAAACAGAATATTAATACGGTAACACAATCTACCTAATTTTATGCTATGATTCAAGCATAACATCAAATTAGTAGAGTGTTACACATGCTACATTATACAAGGAGAATAATGCGCACGGCTTCATTTTTACTACAAACTCTCTAAGATAATAATAATGATATACTCCAAAATAAATGAATGAAAGCTCTTTTAAAATGAGCATGTCTTTAAAGTGATATATATTGACACCCTTAAATAAATTAGTGACTTGAAATTATGATGCAATTTAGATTAAATCAATAGTGGATCAATTCTTATTCGAAAAATATTTGGAGGACGCATCTTTTGCGATGCAGACACTTTTGTCGTTTTGCTCACTTTTTCTGTATGCATTGCATACTGCGTCGTGTAACACCCTAATAAACCCATACTACGCTTAAGTCGTATTACAGTGTTTTATTAGTTGTTACTTATGCTCGCGGAAAACTAAACTTCATTGAAATTAAGTTACGCGGAAAATAGGATAAATTTATATATATATATATATATATATATATATATATATATATATATATATATATATATGTCGTCCCTTTGGAAAGGAAAGCCTTGAGCGAGAAGTTAGATAGAGAAAGAGTGTGTCGTATGAGGTATATATCCAAATATCATAAAACATGAGCAAGGTAAATAAATAGTAATTTACAAATATATTGCATTACATAACTAATCATTACATCCATATGGGTTCATAATATTTATATATATACATATATATAACAGCATTACATCGAAGGAAGCTCATGGCCGTGCCATGATCCAAATACTAGGTACTAAATACAAACTTCAATGACAAAGCTCATCTCAAAAAGGAATATGTAAAGATGCAGAGTGACGGTTGCTATAACTCCCAAAATAGCTTCGTCTGGCATCCCTCGTCGTACGTCCGCTCAAAGTGTGGGGGATCCATGCTCCACTCCACCAGATGCGCCATCGGATTCTGGTGACAATGCGGAAAAGTAACTAGAGTGAGAAATAAGATTCTCAGTAGGAGTCGAACCCGACACGGAGGTGTCATCGTCATCGTCCCAGCCACTTCGGTTTTATAATGAAAATAGTGAGCATGCATAAGGTCCAATTCTTAGATTTTCGAAGACATAGCTATCCGAGGTAGATTCAATTTTAAGTACATACTCTCGTTATAATAACAACATCATGGTATATGTAACATCCTCATATAACGTAATAGGAAATAATTAAAACAAACTTTTATTATTTACAATTTTGCCCCTAAACTTTTAAAAAAATGACCTTTAGATCCTTATTTTTTTATTTACAACTTTGTCCCTGAACTTTTAAAAGAATGACCTTTAGGTCTTTATATATTATTTACAGCCTTGCCCCTGAACATTTTAGAAAATGATATTTAGGTCCTTATATCAACAGGATTAATAAAATAAAGTTTTAAACGAAGCAGAATCACGTAGCGAAAACATAGAAACCTAAATCTCGGCCGATTGAGCCACGTAGGTTTCCATATGTGAAATGACATGGGATGCCCCTAGACTTATCCATAATTATGACATACCATTAGCCATGAAAAATAGAAAACAGAATGGCCATCAATTTGTAAAACGTTTAATTTACACCATTAATCAATTTATTCGATTTTAATGCATAAATAAGTTAAATAGAAGTTAATTAAGGATTAATTAGGTATTGATTAGATGCTAATTAGAGGGTTAGAATTAGAAGTAATTAGAATAGAAACATATAAAACTTCACAAATTTCTTCAAAATCGATTTACCGATTTAAAGGAAATCGGTAAGATTACGGTATTTCAAACTGTCGGAATCGAACCAATAGGATTTTACGCTCTAAACCCTGCATCAAGTGGCTGAAAACTCAACCACTTAACCCACCAAAATGGCACAAGACAGCCACAAAAGGGAGGGAGGCATGGCTGAATATGAGCCATACAAACTCCAACCAATCAAATTACAAGATTTCAACCACCAACACTTTCATAATATATTTCTCTCTTCCTTCAGCAGAATTTTCGAGCTCCCTCTTCCAGCAGCCTTCCTCTCCTCTTTTCTTCATCTTCTTCATCTCCTTCTTCCACGTTCAGCCTCCTTCAAGCTTCTTACATCCCTAGAACTCAAGACTACCTAGTTGTTGCTTCAAAATAAAGGTAGGATTCCAATTTTGTCTTGATTTTCTGATTATGGGTAGCTGTTGGTGACTCTATTTACTCAATTCTTGATGAGATAATTGAATGATTATGATGTTATTTGGCTGGTTTGTTGGCTCTTTTTGGTGTTAAATTCGTTGAGGAGGTAAGCAAAGGGTGAAAGCATGAAGATGCGAGAAGCTGAAAACCTAGAATCCCTCGGCAGTCTGTACGGCAAAGTGTACTGCTCTGCCTACAACTGATTAAATTTGATGAAACTATTTTTATATGAAACTAGACATCTAGGGCTTTCCATACATATATCATATAAAGATTTTGGATTAGTATTGAGAGAGATATGAATTTTTGAATTTTGACCTAGGTTTTTGACTTTGATTCTGGGTAGACTGGGTTTTTCAGGGTAGAACTCGCCCTATACTATTGGAAATGAATGAGACCAACTTTGTTAGAAAGCTTACACATAGGAGAATGTCCCATAAAAATTTCAGCGTTAGATAAGGTCCCAGTTGCTCCCAGTGATCCAAAAAAGTTGCCCTATGTCCAAATCGGGCCAGAACAGGGCAATTTAGGAAGGTCAAAATTCGGGGCTTGTAACTCGAGCTTTACTAAGTCAAATGGGATGAAACTTTACGTAAATGGAACTTTACCCTGTTAGCTTTAATATGAATCCAATTTCATGTAATTTAAGTTAGTTTTTGATTTTTAGTGGATTTTTACTTTTAGGTGCCTGATTCTGGCTAGCCACTGGGTAGGCCGGGATAAAACCTAAATATCTTGAGCTTTAGATATCAAAATTAGATGGGACCAAAGAGGTTAGAAAATAGACACATAATACTTTAACATATCCAAAATTGAGATCCAAATGAGTTAAATAGACATTATGGCTTGATTTATAAAAAATGGGTTGACAGACTTTGCTGAGGCAGAAACTCTGCCTTAATGAGATACATGTTATTATGAGTTCAATGTTGAAACAAATATGCAATGTTGTGATCTCTATGATACATTGGTATTCTGATGTACTGGTACTATTCACGGGGAAGCGGACTTGATCTGTTATGCTGCCAAAATTCCGGCAGAAATATGTGAATTATATGAATATGATAAACATTTATGTGTTATGCTCATAAGATTCATATATGCAAGGCTGATTTAAGTATGATATGAATATATTGAATGTGAATCACTTCACTTGGAGGCAGTTATTTGAGATCCTTCCTTGTGAAGATAGTTAAACAAGATAACATATGAATCCCTTCACTTGGAGGCAGTTGCACTTTGAATCCCTCCTTGTGAAGGCAGCTACCCTTTACCTTGGAGGCACGTGGTTAGATAAGATCCCTCAATTTAAGGCACGGGACCAGAATGAGATCCCTCCAAGACTAGAGGCATATGAATCCCCTTGTGGGTGAGTCGGTGTGACGACGGTCACGAGTCGAGCTGACGAGCTCCCTCCAAGGCTAGGCTACCCAAAAGCAGTAAAGACTAAAAACTAAAGATTAAAGCCTATGCAAGTACCCCACTCACATCAGGCATGGCATCGACCCAGCTAGTGTGAGTATAGGGGATAAGACTTTTATGAGGTATGGTATGACCCAGCTAGTGTAAGTACCTAATGAAGATCACATATTCCTAAGGAACATGACAGGGTGATCACGCTCTGATGGGGTATGACATGACGATCATACTCTGGAATGTGGCATGATACCACACCCTAGGGATGGCGATACGTAACGCCTAGGTGTGTCGGATGAAAGAAATGTAAATTTTATGTATATGCATAAATTCAAGTACAAGTAAAGTTATGTGCAGATGTTATGTTCCCAGTATATTGATGCTATGTGTATTTTAATATGTTACAGTTATTATCCATGGTATTATTCATGAACAAATTTTGTGTAGGCTTTCCTAAATGACAAGTGTATGAGTAAAATGAACTTTGCTTCAGGTAATATGTTTTCAAACTGTAAAATTAAACAATCCACATAATATGTTCACTTTTTCCATAATAAACCGAAGCAAACTGGAGATAACAACGATGACATTATGTATGATAATTAGAGAATCCTACTGAGAATTTATAATTCTCACTCTTATTTTTCCGTGTTGTCTCCAGAAAGTTCAAGAAGTTTCGAAGGCAGCTGAAGTTGCTGTCAGATAAGGTCCACTCAGGTAACAGTAACAACTCCAGGGTATGGTGCTATGACTTAAGCATAGTACTGTACTAGGGAGGATGTTACAGGATACATAAAAGCTTATATAACAATTCATAATATGCATAAACATGTTGAGAGTTTCATTCTTTACTTGGGTCAGACCGAAGTCCCTTTCTTTTCTTAACTTGACTTTCTCTTAAGTCCTTTTCTTTTCCCCCACTAAACATAAGTGGTAATGAGCTCATACCGTGGCTGTCACCACCATAGAATTTCGATACTTACACTAGCTGAGTCATGTCATGCCTCATGTAAGCCCTATCCCTTATACTCACCTAGCTGGGTCATTCCATGCCTCATGTGAGTCGTGGATGAGGGGAGCTTGCTTTAGGTCACCTTCCCTTTTGAAGGATCATACCCTTAGTTCATTATCTTCTTATTAAAACTTATGATGCAAAATTATTCTGATTTTTTTCCATATTTTGGCGTTACATATCGCCGTCCCCAAATGTGATTCCTTTAATGCATATCACTAACATATCATATTCGTATCATCATCATTCATTATCATATCACCATCATATCACTATCATAATTATCATGTCATATCATCATTATCATTATCATGCCATCATCATCATCATCGTCATCATATCATACCATCATCACATCATATCATCATCATATCATATCATCATATTGATACATACACATCACACAAAGTTTTATGAGCTTAGCTTAGTAAATTTGGTACAAGCTTTTAATTGAAGTTGCCTCTTGTGTAAACTCTTTTATTAGGCATAGGGCCAATTTCATCTATTATCCCTTTTGAAACTTTTAATTTGAATTATGAAGGTTTTCTAATACTTAATGTACGAGTCTTAGTGTCTTAAAGCTTATTTCTCATTAACCTTTAAATTTTACCAAAGCCAGTTTTACTTCTACAGTGGGGCAGTAACTTCAAAAATTCACCGTAATTTCATCTTTTACTCTTTTGCTTCGAACTTTGGTATGATTATACTGCCTTGAGTCTATTTTAAAACAAAGCAAACCTCACTCAAAAATTTATTTTGTAACTTGAGATATGCACATTTTATTCTAACTGCTCAGCTTTTGAGTTTATTCTCGGCACAGTGACTTTCAAACATTACTGTGAGCTCCTCACAAGGAATCTGCCAAAATTTATGGGGATATTCCTCTATGTCTTAGCTTTCTAAAAAACTTGGTCCCACTAAAAAATGTTCTGTATAACTCAAGTTATTAAGATTTTATTACATACTGCCCGAACAGAAACACGTCCAGGATCAGCACACTGAAAATTCATATCTCTCTCGTTTTAAGGCTAAATTTCACGTATTTTATATGTATAAAAAGCTCTATGAGTCTATTTTCATATAAAATTAGTTTTGTTCCATTTGGAGTTATATGAAAAGAGATACTAGTCACGTCATACAGATTGCCAGAATTTTCCAGTTTCCACGGTTTTGGTTTCAAGGAGTTTTCTTGTAAGAATATTTAGTCTTTTCTTCAAGTGATCATTTTCTCTTCCAAACCGCTTTTAATCATTGAGATCTTGATATTAAATCAATGTTTTAACTTCTAAAAATTTAGTTCAACAATAATAAATTATTTTATCCGAAAATTTCATGCCAAAGAAAAGGACACAACACATGAAAACTCATTATACCAACAAGCATGACCATGAGGTCTTGGAAACAAGTCATAGAACCACCTAGCTATGGAGAGCTTAGGAGTTAAAGGGCTTGAAGAACACATAAAAGAGGAAGGTTAGAGTCACTACCACAAGGATTCTCTTGAAAGCTTAAAGGATGAAAAAAGTTGGAGATGGCCTCCTTCCTCTTGAGCTTCCAAATGAGGTTAAATGAATGTTTGTTTTTACTTCTTCAAGAACCAAAGAGGGTGGTCCTTGAAGGGCTTGTGTTGGTAGTGAAAGGAAAGAGAGTTAGACAAGGTGAGAAAGAGAGAAAAAGAACAAGAAAAGTTGAAAGAACAAAAGAGCTAGGATGAAGTTTAGAGAGAGGTGGGAGCTTGGGCTTGTAGTGAGAGGACGAAAGTCACAAATGAGAGAGTGGGGGAGGCTATTTGGGGCACAAAATGGGTGAGGGGGGCTGATTGCCTAGCTTCTCCAACAAGTAAGAGAGAGTAGGTGGGTTTAACTTCTTTTTCAAGCAAAAAAGCTAGGGACCTTGGGATAAAAGGGTGGGTTGTGTTTTCTTTGAGTCTTAGCACCTGGGTAAGAACCATTTCGTGTATTTCAAGTGGTTAAAGGCATGATCACTCTTGGGATTGGCTTGATTGAATAAGATCACTCCAAGTGGCATAATCCTAAGGGAGGAAGGTACTTCTCTTGTCTAGACTAAAGAGATACTACTAACATAGACCCTTGATCTAAGAGTGCATGATGAGAAGGCAAATAGATGGTTGGGTTTTGCTCTTACCCTTGGCCGAAATTTGGTGCATCAATTAGGAGAAATTTTTAAATCTTCAAAGCTATTAGAATTACCTAAGTTGTTAATTCAATTTGATTAGTTAAATTGCTCTTTAACCGATTTCGATTAATTACACTTTTAAGACATTTCTCCTCTAAGAGAATTGATCTTATAAATTATGTAATTAGGGTATAAGAATTTATCTATCTCAATTGGTAAGGTAGAACAATTATCTTGTACTTAATTAATAGGATTGAATTAGCTTAATTATATTTCTAAGTTACGAAGTAAGGAGGTTCGAATAACTAGGTTTTAATTAAAACATTTAGTATGTTATGATTCAATTATTGACTTGACTCAATTTACTAAGTTTTTGCTCATCGAGATTAGCCGATTAGTCCTCAATTAATTGTTAACTTCTCTAATTAGCCAGAATCACTGACCTAATTAGCTTAGACAAAAATTGGGGATGTTACATGTCACAAAAAATGCATCCCTCTATCGCTACTCTTCTTACTCACTTTAGAAAAGTATATAGAGCTATCTTTTTTGAAAAAAAAAAAATCGTAATTGTGTTGTAAGAAACAAGTTGACCTACTTTAAAAGTCAAATTAAGTTTCTTTTAAAACTGTTTGTTACCTTTACAATTTTCTTTAAAGTTGTTCACTTCATCTAAAAATATACACACAATGATTATCGTGCCTTTAATTTGATTATCACTCACTTAGCAATAATTGGATATTTCTATTTTTTTATTTGAATTTAAACACTAAATGAATTAAAAGAAGATACATAAGCAGATAAAGTTGTACCATTTTAGAATTTACTTTTAGTAAGCCTTCTAATATCCAAAAATAAAAACAAAAAGATTCTAGTAAGAATAAGTTAATATAATATAATCTAATAACATAAAAGGAAGATACAAAGCTTAAAATTCTGTCAGTTGACTTTCTGCCTAAATATGTAGATTTTATCTTAGTAAATGCTCAATTTCTTGATACATGGTATTTATATGCCTTAATTTCTTGACACGTGGTATCTTATCAAGATCAATGATCATTAATAAACAATTAACTAATCGATTAATATTTATCACTCTAATAATATACAAAGAATTTAATTTTGATATATTGTCAATATAAAAAAAATTATACAAATATCCAATTATATATTATCATATTAGTAAAAATAATTAACTTTCATATTTACTATCTCAAAAGTCTTATAAATAATAGTATCTGATTAAATTACCATATAAATTTTTTTTATAGTGACATAACATTAAAATTAATATCATATACAAAAGTAAAATTCAAATTACATTATTCTACCATGTGCCAATTTATTTTGCCACCTGTATTGGATTTACACATTATTATTGCTAATTGTGCCACATTGTCTGCCTAGTTATGAAAATTTATTAATCATGCATTTATATCATATATTAAAATTTTAAAACTCTTATACTAATCTTTTACTATTAATTTTATTTTAATCTAAAATTTTAAAATAACACTATTTATTAAAGAAAGGAAATAGTAGAATAGAGTTTCATTGAAGAAAGAGAATAATTAAAGTTTAATAATTAATGAAGAAAGAGAATTTGAGTATATTTAAGATAAATAATGAAAAAAAGATACAAAATAAAATAACATAACTTTTTAATGAAATAAAATTACATCCACTATTTCAAAAGTCTTACAAAAAATAACATACAATTAAATGATAATATAAATTTTTTTTATTATATTAACAATGCATCAAAATTAATATCATATACAAAAAGAAAAATTTAGATTACATCATTATGCTATGTGCCAATTTATTTTGCCACCTATTTCTCTTGCATATAATACTACTATCTGTCATTTAACCTCCCTACAATTTTGCCCTATGTATTGTATTACAAAATATTTTGTTAAGTGTTTCACAATGTTTGCCTACTTATGAAAATTTATTAATCATGCATTTACACCAAATTAAAATTTTAAAACTCTTACATACCATTAATTTATTTTAATTTAAAATTTTAAAATGACACGATTTCATAAAGAAATAGAATAGTAGAGTAGAGTTTCAATGAAGAAAAAGAATAATTAAATTTAATAATTAATAAAGAAAGAGAATAGTTAAGTTTAATAATTGATGAAAAAATAACATACTTAAGCTTAAAAATTAATGAAAAAAGAGAATTTGAGTACATTTAAGTTAGATAATGAAAAATAATACAAAATAAAATAATATAATTTTTTAATGAAATAATACTACTAAAAATTCGTTAAAAATCGATGGATTTTACCAATAGTTTAAATATCTATTGGTAAAATCATCGATAAATATTTGTACCTAATAGTGCCAAACCATTATCAACAATATTTTCATTGGTGATTAATTATGTTTTCTTTTTTAATTTAATTTAAAATCTTAATAAATTACCAATGGATTTTCTGTCGATTTTTGAAATTTTGAATTCTCACCAAATGCTATTTGCATATCATGGATGGATTTTTCATCAATAATGTATAGTCAATGAAACGAATTATTTTATTATTATTTTATCGACGGATTATAAATGAAACGATTTGTTTTGTTAAATTATAATCAAGAGAAAATCCGTTAATAATAATGACACCAAATGCTAAAACGCAAATGCCTCCTTCTTCTTTCTCATTGCGCAAAAGTCTTTCTCTCTCTCTCTCTCTCTCTCTCTCTCTCTCTCTTGTCCCCTATTATGGCTCCAGGCCATTTTCTTGCTACTGAAGCTTCCATTTTGCCGCTAGAGATCACCATTATGTTCATGGTATGTCAATGATTATTTTAATTGGTTTAGTTTTTATTTTTAGCCTCTTTTTATTATTCCATTTCTTTACTCAAAATTTTTAGTTTCTAAGTTAATTAACTAATTTGATTTGTTGTATTGATTGCTAAGTATATCATTTAGAGCATTTGGTAATTAGTGCATTGACTGACTGGAGTGAGTTAGGAAGTTTTAGGTATGTACATTTACCCATTTTTAAACTTTATGTTTTTTGAAATATTGTATACTTAAAAATATTTTAAGGTAGAGTTGTACGATAGAAGAAGTAAGATGAGATTACATAACTGGGGGAAGGTTTAAAGTTCCTTCCCATTGTTTGAATTGTGTACTATAGTATTATATCCATACATGATGTGAAGTAAGGAGATACACTGTAGAACAGTTTTTAGGATTAATTGATTAATTTGGATAACTGGATGTGTTTGTTATTTATGTTTGACTAATAAAATAATTTCCATGAAGGCTCCTAAAACAAAGGGAGACTCTGCCCAAATTTTGTTGATCATTTACAATATTATTTGAATTAAATGATTATTATAATAAAATAAGTAATTATTAGGTGTGTTCAAAGGATAAATTAATTTTTGTGAAGAATTCTAATTTAAAGGGAGATTCTGTCTAAATCTTTTTGATTGATGTGTGATTGTATTGCTTTTTAGGTGTGTGATATTATTAAGATACAAAATGTTTGCTTCAAATCAAGCATGGATGTATGGTATATTGCACCCAAGTCGATGAGGGATTAAACCAAAATTTTATGAGGGAGTTGAGAAATTCATTATAGCTTACATTCAAACAGAGTAGTTTACATGTGGAGGGACAGCTATGCATCCTTGTTATAAATATAAATTTAAGAGGTTTTTATATATAGAGTCTATTAGATATCACTTATACCATGATGGGTTTAAGCTTGATTACTGGGTTTAGATTGAACGGTGAGCATGAGGAAGCCCTACCACTGGAGAATCAATTTGGTGTCAGTTATGTTAGAAGTAGTTCAACTGGGGGGTCCATGTAGGTAACAAAGAGGGTGATAATATCTCTTGGGAAGATAGTTTTAGTCATTATCAGGTAATGATTTTTTATGCTGCTAACCATGAATTCAAAATGTATTATGAGCCTTTGGAAGAAATTCCCAATCCGAATTATCAGAGATTTTATAGTTTGTTAGAACCAATGAATAGGCCTTTATGTGAAGGGTGTTTGTATTCATATTATCTCTAGCGGTAAGAATATTGAATAATAAGTCAGAGGTGAACTAAAACCAAAGTTCCTTTGATTAGCAGGCTTCATTGATGACTAAGATTAATTCACAACCAGAAACTATTCCAAAGGATTTTTCCCAAGCCAAAAATGTTAGTTTAAACTTGGGTTGCATGAAGTGAAGATTAATTGTTGTTTGAATGGATGTATGCTCTATTACAAAGATGATACTGCCTTGACTCATTGTAAATTCTGTGCAGAGCCTAGGTTTAAACTGAAAAAAGGGGAAGTGTGATATATAAGGATGTTTCGCATAAAAGATTGCATTATCTACCCCTAATCCCTAGACTTAAAAGGTTATGTATTAATGAGTTTAGCACTTTATATGAGGCGGCACTTTGAGAACCGAAGGAGTGATGGTGTAATGACACATCATTCTCATGGTGAATCTTGGCATCATTTTGATTGAACCTATCTTTATTTTGTATCTGATCCCCGCAATATTAGGTTAGGGCTATGTGCTGATGGTTTTACTCCTAACAATCAATTTAGTAAACTATATTCTTGTTGGCCTGTGGTTGTTACTCCTTACAATCAATTTGGTAAACCATATTCTTGTTGGCCTGTAGTTGTTACTCCTTATAATCTTCTGCCTAAAATGTGTATGAAAGATCCTTACTCATTTTTAACTTGCATAATCCCTAGGCTCGATAATCTAAAGGCTACGATTGATGTCTATCTCTAACTTTTAATTGATGAATTGAATGAGTTATGGTGTAATGGTATTGACTTATGATATCTTAACCAAACAGAGTTTAAGGTTAAGGGCAACATTGATGTAGACCATTAATAATTTTCTAGCTTAGGGGATGTTGTATGGATGGATAACTCAAGGGAATTGGCATGTCTGATATGTATCGAGGATACAAAAGCATTCACTCTGAAGTATGGCAAAAAAAATTCTTGGTTTGATTGTCATAAAAAGTTTTTGGATATAGATACACTTATAGGTGCAGTACATAGTGATTTAGAAAGAACAACATAGAGAGTGAAGAGGCTCTTGGTAGACTTACCAGTCAGCAAATTTGAGATAGGGTTAAGTGACTTCCAAAGATTACAGAAGTTAGGAAATCGATTAGGTTGCCTGGCTTTGGGGTAGAACACAATTGGACCAAATAAAATATATTCTGGAAACTACCCTATTGAACTACCTTATTAGAAGGATCACTTAATCTGTCATTGTTTAGAAGTGATTTATGTTGAGAGAATGTAATTGATAATATTAAACATACTATTATGATTAGTGACCGAACTAAAGACAATGAAAAAGCTAGGATGGATTTAGAGGAATATTGTAGATGCCCCGAGTTAAGTTTACAACCCTTAAGAAATGGATATTGATATAGGTGGATATGCCCATTTGAGCAAGAAATAAGAGGGTTCAAAAGAACAGTAAAGAACAGAGCTAAAGTAGAGGGATTGATATATCAAGCATATATTTTAAAGAAGACATCTAAAGCTCCTACTACTTTGAGCCACATGTCCAATCTAGGAGAACGAGAGTTGGTCAGAATGACAATGGTAGTAAAAGCTCAATCGAACCAACCTAGTTGTGCTACTGTATGATGCAAAGACTGATGGTTGACTAAAAGTCAATAAAAATTTACACATTTACATATATTGCTAAATTGTGATGAAATGGAGTTATTCAGAAGGTAACTGATAAACTATTTTATTGTATTCTTTGTTCTATAATTCCTCAAATCCTATATAATGGTAAATTGTGACAAACTGCCTTTTCTTGTACTTTATCTAATATTTACAAGTATCTTGAACAATGATACAGTCAATAATCCTTTGAATAATATCTCGAATGGTTCAAATAATTTGTATGTGACAAAGTGATTCTATTTTGCTATTCGTATTTTTGTTTTTGTATTATTATCTGTTTGATATTTCAATCTATTTACTTAGGTGCATGATCAAAGGAATAGTAAAACCAATCCTCACTTGTACAATTTAGCTTGGGATTTGAAAACCAAAGCTATGAGTTGGCTAATGTACCATGTCAATGGTTACAAGTTTCATAAAACTGAATGAGGAATAGGGAAGAAAACTAAAAACATTGGGATTGGTATTAAGGGAGACACTGGAGATGGAGAAAGTGATTAGCATGGAGTAGTTAATGAAATACTTGAGTTAGAACACCCTAGTAAACCTCTTAAAAGGGTTGTGCTATTCACTTGTGAATAGTATTTTCGAAACATGTAAACACAATCACTACAAAATAATTAGATTAATCATACAAAAAGATATGAGAAATTTGATCCATTTATTATCGCCCAAAATGCAAGACAAGTTTAGTACCTGCCATATCCTAAAAGATACAAATCTAACTAGAAGGTGGTAATAAAATGCAAATCAAGGGGTAGAGTAGAGCTTGAAGAAATATCTGAACAAGCTTACGAAACTGATGATCCAAGTCCTTATAGGATCTTGTTGATACCGACATCCCCTCTAATCTATGTTCTATCTTAGGGGAAGTTGACATAATTGAACTCCCTAGGCAACATTCAATGCGTAAGACTAATGAGAGGGAGGCTAGTATTGAGGATGAGGAAGAGGAATTCAACAATGATGTTGAAACCGAGAGTGATGAATATAGTCCTCTTTCTAAATAACGAGTTGTCAAGTGTGTTGTGTCTTTATTTAGTTGATATATATCTTATATTTTCAATTTTGTGCATATATATTTCAATGTTATAGCTTCACTTTTTTGCATTTATAGTTATATGCATGTTATATACATTGAATATATTTATTGATTTATACATATGTTATACATATCACTTATAATAGGACAAGGATCTAGTTTTGAATGAGATAGGGTAGGGGTGGATTGAATAAGCATGACTCGTGCTCCATCCAACACCTCCATTGCGCTCATGTCCACCACTCCACTAGTGCTATTACTTTCACCCTTCCTAGTTATTCTCCACATTTAGTATTCACAGTTTTTATGATTTTTTCTATTCGTAGAATTATACTAGGACAATTTTATTCTATTTCTTCTGTTATTGACAATTGTTGTTTTAATTAATAGTATATATTTTTATATTTTATCATATTTTTATTTATATAGATTTGCAAATAGTTAAAATAATAATTTGAAATATTTAAATATTAATTTCAAAATTTAGCAATATAAACCAAACAATTAAAAAAATATTTATTTATCAGTAATTATATACATTAAAATATTTTTTTTATCTAACTGATGGATAATATGTCGGTAATACTATGAATACATAAAAAATGATTTAAAATTACTAATGGAATATTTGTTGGTAATTATAAACAATATTCATCAGTTTAATTCCGTTAGTGACTGTTTCTGACGCTATTATTACCAATACTTTTTTAATTATATTGAAGAATTTTTCCATCAGTTTAATTACGTATATTATCGATAGATATGTTTTTCCATCGGTAATATTCATTTTTTTTATTGCTGATGCATATCTAGTGACAAATTTTTTCGACTATTCCATTGATAATTAATACATTTCTAGTAGTGTAAAATTAGGTAAAAAAAATATTTTTAGTTCGCTTAAATTTATCATGTTAATAATCACTTTAATTTTAAAATTTTCTCATTTAATTTGTAAACCTTAACAATTTTGCAAGAGGTCTTGTCATCTAATGCTTTAATTACAAGAAGAATATGCAACCTTTTTTGAAAAGCATTTTCATTTATTATAAATTCATTTTCTTTGACTGAAGAGTCATTTTCTATTTTCAAAGATAAATATGTTGACAAAATAACTTTTGAACTAAATAATAACCATTCAAAAGATTCAAGTAGTTCCGCATGAGATAAGTAAGAAAGTGCCACTTTTTTCTCTTCCATTAGCATGAAGCAAAAATGTTTACAATTTGGCTGTTCTCTTTATCATTATCAAATGAATCACTCTCAAGATCCTCCTTTGTGGCCATCATTGCTTTCTTTCTTCTTGCCTTTCTAGAATCCTTCCTAAGAGGTGGAGATTCATTTCTAAAGTGGCCAAGCTTCTTGCACTAATAGGAAATCACTTCCTTATTGTTACTTGAGTCTTGTTTGTGGGGCTCTTTTTAGAAGTTCTTTGCTTCTTTGGCTTTCCTCTTTTCTTCCATATTTTGAGGATTTTTCTAGAGATGAAGGTAAGATCATCATTCTTAGGAATTTTGCTATCAAAGTAAGATGTCTCATCTTCTTCTAAATATATCCTAGAAGCAATTCTCTTCTTTTTCTTATCTCCTATCTCATTTCTGAGATGAGTTTCCTTATAGGCAATTAGATTGCTCCTAAGCTTATCACAAGTGAGTATGTTAATGTCTCTTCCTTCTTATATTCTTGAGATTTTAGACAACCATGAGTTGGTAAGACTCCTTAATACTTTTCTCATGAGGTCTTTGTTAGGGTAGGACTTTCCAAGAGCATTCAAGTTATTGACAATTGCAAATAGTTTTTCAAATATCTCATATATCTTCTTATTCTCCTTCATATAAAATAGCTCATACTCATGAGTTAGCATGTCAGCCTTGGTTTTTCTCACTTGCTTGATTCCTTTAGGAGTCACTTCAATTTCTCTCGCATATCCTTAGCAGTCTTGTATTTAGATATTTTGTTGTATTTAATGAAACTTATGGCACAATGCATCATGTTGACAGTCTTTGCATTCTTTATCTTCTTTAGATCATCTGCATTCCACTCAGCTTTGGTCTTAGGCACTTGTCTTCCTTACTCTACTTTCACTAGGATTTCAAGACCATTCACAATAATCTTCCATATAGCATAGTCAATTGATTGAATGAAGTTCCCTAATCTTTCTTTCAAGTATGGATAGTTGGCTCCATTGAAGAAAAGGGATGTTGCAGTTGATTGTGTTCAAAGAGTGTGTAGAACATTATATGAGATATCTTTAGTTCCCTAGAATCTTTTCCTCTATTTGGTTAAGCTTGACCCAAAGGTCAAGCTATAATACCAATTAATGGTAGAAAACAACTTCAGAAAAGGAAGATGAATTGAATCAAGCATCTTACAAAAATTAGCTTCTGCCAAATACAAATACAACAAATAATTCAACAAGGTTAATGTGTTTTAAAAACTAGAATAAGACTTTTATCCAAACCATTATGTAAGACAAGAGAGCTAATAGTCAAATCCAACATGTTTTTGAGTAAATAATGCTTGAAAATAGATTTCAAAAATAAAACACAAAAATATTAAATAAGCAATTTCAACCAAAATTGTAATAATAAAAAACAAATAGCATTTATTATAACCAAAGTAGGATACTATATCAAAAATATGATATCAAACACATTATTCCTATTCAAATATTTTAAATATAGACTCTAAGGCACAAAATCTAGCAAGCAAAATTTTGATAACTAGAAACTATAAGGAGATAAGGAGAAATGAAGGTTACACAATAGACTTTATACTAGTTCAAGTCTAAATGTGGAGTCTACATCTAATCTCCACTATACAGCTAAGTATTCTTTACAAACTTAGCTTCTCTTACCTAACAAACTTCAATTCTCAACCTAGAGTAAATATCTTCAACAACTAATAAGTGAAACCTTCGCTATGGCTTTAACAAATACCTTTAAATAACAAATCTCATTGTGTTTTCATGTAGCACACAACCCAAGGTCAGAAACTCTTAAGAAGAAATGCAATGATGGTTGGAAGAGTCACACAAAGGGGATCCTCAAAGATGAGCTTAGGTATCTCTCAAAGGAAAGCACAAATATTAAAGAAGAAGGTAAATTTAGCATGTAGTAGTATTTTCATTGTTAGGGGAGGCATAGCCAATTCTAAATTTTGAGTTCCTATTCATAATTTTAGTTTTGTCAACACTTTTTGAAAAAATGTATATTTAAGTAATCTTCATACTTGTTGTTTGGCACTCTAGTATAGTTTGGAAATCAATAAGAGACTCATATATGATGAACACTCATCTAGTACTTTAATTCTTGTATGCTCAACCTTTTTTACAAACTATAATATTTATCACTAGAGGAGTAACATATCAGGAAAGGTGTTATGGCCCTTGGGTGGTTTCGATTAATTTCATTGCAAGAGTGCATTTAATAATAAGTTCTAATAAGCACTCATTTAGGAGAATGAATTGCACTTTTTCCTTATTCACACAAGTGTCATTAATAAAATTTGGTATTTAATTTAATACCATAGCCTAAAAGTAAAGTTACAAAAATGCAAAAGAAAAATACTGTTTAGTTAGAAAATTTTTATCAAAATCTTTGATAGAAATCATGTAAGTTGTTGGATGGGATGAAATGAGGTGATAAGGCTCACTCATTCATCCAAAAATCAATGGTATGTCACAATATTTTAGTAAATTAATTCTGTCAAAATTTTTTAGTCATTTATCATTTTCCAATGGGGAAAAAAACCAAGAACATCTTCAACATGCTTTCATTTTTTTGGTTTTGAACACACAATTTCAAGAATTGTTGTTAAAATCTCCAAGCACTAGCCTAATTTTATCATTTTTAAACCTCTGTAAACCAAAAATATTTCTAAGAGCATAGACCAATAGTAGTGATGGTAAATAAGTCAACCCACCCTATCTTGCCACTAGTTAGCTTAAAAATGGAGGTAGACAAGTTGACTTATCTTAGAAAATGGGTTGGTGTTGTCAACCCACCATATTTTATGGCAAGTTGACAGGTTGACTCCGTATAAAAATTAAAAAATAATAATAATAAAAAGAAATGACTTAGTTGTTTGGTGGTTCAACCC
The DNA here is from genome assembly GCA_031439595.1 of Pterocarpus santalinus. Lineage (NCBI taxonomy): Eukaryota > Viridiplantae > Streptophyta > Magnoliopsida > Fabales > Fabaceae > Pterocarpus > Pterocarpus santalinus. Next base: position 8,669,696 of record CM062526.1, on the reverse strand, counting down.
ACCTAAAAGTGAACAAAATTGTGGGTTAAATATATTAGTCTACTAATCCCATCCAACTTAACTTAAAAGTAACCAAAAAAAAAAAAAATCAAGTAAATAACACGACAGATTAATTTCCCTCATCCAACTATACCCTACAGATTATATGGGACATGTTGGGTTTATTTGGATGTGATTATGGAAGGAAAAAAAAGGTACTTATTTTGAAAATTACATGCTTTTGAACATATAGAAGAAAGTAGACGTACAAAATAATCAAATTTCTGCTTATTTGAGAAGTAGGTAGGGAATTGCTTATAATTTTAAGAAAATACAATAAAAAAGAGAGAAAATATGACATAATAAATGAGTCAATTAAATTTCCAAAAATATCCTTAATATTTTTTTGAAAATGACAAAAGATTCATGCCCTCAATTGTAGTTTTATAAGATAACAGTACTTTTATATATGCCATATCCAAAACAACATAACAACTTTGATTTTGGTAAAAGTATTTTTATAATTATGTCTAAACATAAAACAATTTTTTGCTTCTGCTTATGCTTTTGATTCTAATTTTGGTTTTGAAAAAGTACTTCTCCTGTGATGCTAACCAAACGAGATTGTTGAAATAATCCATATGAGAAATGGGATTGCAAAATGCAACTTAACCCATCATTTTTGACAAATTTTATGAAATAATTTGTTGAGTTCAACCCATTTTACCATCTTTATTGACCAATCCCTTTTTGATACTTTTGACTTTGACTAGCTTTTTTCTTCTTTTGTTTTTTATGGAAAAGAAAAATTCATTCATAATGGCACTTAAAAATCAAAAAAAGATATATCAGATCCAAATTTAATAAGAAAATAATATATTCTATATTCTGAACAAACCAATGATCTGTGGCTATGCTCCTTTACTAAAGACTATCGATGTTGAAACATGTTTCATGTCGAAGATTAACATGAACAATTCTGCAACTTGAAATATGTATTACACCTTTCAAAATAAACCTAAACAAATGTTTCATCTGTAAGAGTATCAAAACAAAAATACTCACAAGGGAAAATCAAAACACCCATTAAGGGGAAATCAAAATACCCATAAAAGGGACAATAAAAATACCCACAAGGACAATGAAAATCCCTATAAAGGGGACAACAAAAACAAGACAAAAGACAAAAAATGTAAGTAATGAAAAGAAAAGAAAAAACAAAACAAAAGGACTGCCACCAAAGAAAAAAGATGATAACCCCCTCAACAATATTCATAGAAGGGAAGACCAAAGAAGAGAGAAAATAAAGATAAAAACCTATGTCTAGCATCGGTTTTGACTCGTTTTACCATGCACACTAGTTAATCTCTACATTTTTCATTTCGATAGATAGACATCTTATTCTAAATTTCCAATTTCAGTGCAACATGACTATTCATTGAGTATAGGATGGTTTATAATCATAAATAATTTAGTTTGATTTAGAAATCAAATCTTAATTTTAGAATTTATTATAAAAAGGAATTTAAATTAATTTATATAATAAACTTTGCGTTTGAATTTCATAAAAGTGAAATTGATATAATTTGATTTTATTAACTATGTTATTCAATAAGAATGGCCATTAGAAGTGAGTTAGTGTTGAAGAGTTTGAATAATTTATATGAGGTCATAAATCCAAATTTCAGTACTATTGATATGCCAAAAATAAAGAATAAAATAATCAATTTATGCAATTAAATTTAAAATTAAATTAATTTCCATACAACTTTATCAAGCCTGATAGAATTTGTAAAACAAACATTAGAAAATTATTTTCATTCTATAACATTTAAACATAATATTTAATTTTATAAATAAAATATAATATCAATTTTTAAGATTTCAAAGATATTCACTATTCATCCATGTCAAAAAGGGCCCCAAAAAAAAAAAATCACTATTCGTTCAATCTAATGACCGGTGCTGACTTCTGAGAGATAAATCCATTTGATGGCCCAAACCGCACCTTTATACCTCCTAAGTCCAAAGTATGTTTTGGATGTGGACCCAAAAAAATAAACTCCCATGTTCTGGATTTTTTTTTTAAACTTTATTTTAATAAAAATCATATAAATAAATAAGAAAAATAGAATAAATTGCAAACACCTTTATTCAATTAGATCTTGGTAATCATAAGTATAATCTGAAATAAGCTAAATAACATTAAAGCATTTGGTAAGTGCTTATGCAAGAGTAAAAATTTGTTGATTTAAGGCTAATTAAATGGAGAAAATATTATCAATACTGTCATTTATAGATTTTAAGCTACTTTAATTATTTTTCTTGGGCATATTTTTATTTTACTTTTTATTTATTAAATTATTGTCTATTACTAATAATAAAAGGAGTAAAAAATCCATTTTAGTCTTTAAAAGATTTGTGCTTTAAAACTTTAATTCTCGAAAGATCAATTGTATGCATTTAAATCCTCAAATATTTGGTGTTGTGACATTTCAATCCATCATTATTATTTTTTATTGGACTGAAATGTTATAACGCCAGACCTTTGGAAGACTTAAGTGTATATAATTAATCTTTTGGGAGACTAAAATGTTATAATGCCAAATTTTTGGGGATTCAAGTATATACAATTAATTTTTTGATGACTAAAATATTAAAACACAAATCTTTGAGAAACCAAATTATAGTTTTACTCGAATAAAAGTATAATATTTTTAGTATTCATTTTCATAAGTATAAATTTATACATATACTAAAAATAACTACTTATTTTTATTTCATACTTCTTCGAAATTATTTGAGAGTAAGCAAAGTGCGTTAATAGTAAGATACTATGATAGTCTGTTTAAAGTCAAAAGTTCATATCTTGTTGTCATTGATACAAGAAAAAAAGAAGAAATTATTTTAGAGTTATATTTAATTTATCAACGCATACCAACAATAACAAAATGTATTTTTATTAAGCTACGTACGGTGACTTTAATGTTTTTTATTTTTTATTTTTTTTTTGGTTGAAGGTGACTTTAATGTTTAAATAATAATAATAATAAAGAGAGATAGGCTCCACCCTTTGATTTTCTTTTTCTCTTTTGGTCACGAACACACGACCCTTTAGAGCTCCGGGTGCAGAATAACGTGAGGCCACAGTGAGTGCCAAATGTGCTCCGGCTCTATCCCTTGAACTTAAAAGGACAATATGCATTTAATCCCAATATTCATTTCCACCTGGCCCATTATCCCACTACTTTTTAGAAACTTCTTCAATGAGCAAAACTGTAAGCTACAGTGTCTTTAAAGTATAAATAATAATGATGAAAAAAAAAAAAATAGAAAGATCCTTGAGCCTAAAAGTCCAGTGTCTATTTTGATCTCAATATTTATTTCCAACCGTGGCCCATTATCCAACAATTAATCTGATTCAAATTAAGAGAAAAACGATAAAACAAAAGAAAATTCTCACTTCATTCACACTGTTTATCGAGAAATTCTTAAATATTTTAAATAAAAAATATTACTTCATATTAAAAACAATTCAACATTTCAACTTTTGTAAAATCTATTATATCTCATTTTTATTATGTTTTTAAGAATTTTATTTTAATGTATTATTAGTATAAATTTTTTTTATATAGACATCCAATTATATATTATTCATATCATTAAAAATAGTTGATTCTTGTTATAATTATCACAAAATTTATATTTATTATATTACATGGTTAATTGATTAAAAGTGTAAATTACTCTACTCTAATAATATGTCAAAATTTATCTCTATTTTTAATATAATAATAGAGATATTAAGTTATAGATAGTATAAAATAATATTTTTCTTGACCTAAAACTATTCTCTTTTCTCATTGACAGCCTAGGACATTTACCTACACTGCTACACATAGTGCAATAATGGCAATGGGGGTGAGGCGGGGTGAGGTATAGTTCCTCGTCTCCACCCTATGAATGAAAATTTGTCCCCATTTTTGTCTTATACTCATATAGTGAAATAATATTTTTTTAATAGTATTACAATATGTACGGTATTTTTCTCTCTCCTCTCTTTTCTCTCTTTCATTTTCTCTTTTTTCTCTTTTCTCTCCTCTCTTTTTCTTTTTTTTTCTCTCTCTTCTCTCCTCTCTCATCTCTTTCCGCTCTCCTCTTGTCTGTCCACTTTCTCTGTCTCGCACAAACTCTCACAACATAAGCACACATGTGGTCACACACATAAGAAAGTGAAAAAAATGAAATTTGTGTGACATAATGATGGTTTCACTTTTTTTTTGGGTGCTATTTGCCTATATTAGTGGCAAATTGACCTTTTACTTCTTGTAAAATTTGCTTGTACTATTGGCGGATTCTTTTAAAATCCCATATTTTCATGAATCAATTTAAAATACCATATTTTAGTACATCTTACACATAAATACCATACTAAAAATAATGACCCTCATGCAAGTAACTATTTTTAATTCTCTTGTGGGTAAATAAATATCCACAAATATCTATGGATATCTAATAAATTATTAAAAAATTAAAAAATATTTGAAAAAATAAAAATAAAAGCAAATTTTAAAGTCATAATTTTTAGTAATTTGTCCACTTATTCAAGCACAATCTAAATAGGCCCAACAAATTAAAACACTTAGAATAAATTAGGGTTTCTAAAAGAGGAGAAAATGGTTTCTAAAATTAGGGTTCTCACAAAATTTTATTTATACAGTAAGGATTAATTTAGGTATTTCATATATTGGGTAACTAGAATATGCGAGAAGTAATCTTTGCCTTCAACCAATTTAATAAAAAGGTATTTAAAAAATTTATTCCCCATACTCTCAAGGGAAAAGTTTTTCTCATTACCTACCTTATCATATGTATTACTCATGATTACCCATAGGGTGGGTAAAATTAACAAGCTTAAGTGCAACCCTCTTTAATTAATTTGTGTCACACCACCTATACAGTTACACATATATTGCACTGTGCATCACGACACAACATCTTTGCAAAAGATGGGCATTTTCTTTTTGTGGGTCTTGAAGATGGGCATTTTGTTTCCCATGCTCATTTTGTTGGCCTAGGCTTCAATAGTAAGAAGAGAGAGGTCTATTATAGAGGGAAGCGCAAGAAAATCAAATAAAGAGGCAAATGGAGATCAATTTTTAGAAGAGTAGTGAGAAAGGAGTGGAACCTGGAATGTGAGCCTTATGACTTGGAGGTCATAGGTTTAAATTATAGAATTAGTCTTTTTATTAGTGAAAATGAAGATGCATATATCTACCATCTCTAAACCCTATAGGTAAAAGCTTTGTGTACTAACCATCATAACAAAGGAGAAAATGGGAATTGGACTTTTTGAAGGAAATATTATATATGATATTTTCCTTTCGTCTAGGATAATATAACAGAAAATTAAAGGGGGAAAAAAGAAGAAACAATTAGGTTCTATCTTTGGAGTCTTTTAAAGAGCTTTCTAATTTGTATAAATATAGCCTTCACAAAGTTCACTCAATTGAGAAATTGCCATAACCTTACCTTCTAGAGGTGAATTTTGACTAGGAAAACGGGAAAAAGTGCTTGGAAGATTAGTGGGAAGCAGTGAAACAATAAGCCATGATCCAAGAGCCTAGATTCAGATCTTCATCCTAAATTTTTGAGATAGGATGAAGCTTAGTCCAATTTCAAGTTTTGCCAATGAAGCAAATAGAAATACACTAGATAGAATGAGGCAAGAGATAGCTCATTGAGGAATTCAGCCCATAACCAAGGTAGTCAAAGGATCTTAAAGTGGGGAGATTATGAGTTTAGCGATATTAGTATGTGGTTGGATTAGCTTATTTTTGTTTTTTGTAAAACAATCATAATCTAACAAGCCCAATATTTTATTTCAATCTTGATCATTGCCGTGTTAGAGAACTATAACAGTAGCAGTTAGTTAGAATCTAATAGGATCAGATAGATTTGTTACGATTCTGTTATGGCTAGTTGGTGCCTCAACTACCATATATAATATCTCTCACATGTGTAAGATACATTCAGTTCAATCACAATACATTAGTTTACATTCAGTCTTCAATATTCTCTCTTTCTCTTTCTTTTGCTCTTACACACCCTAACATGGTATCATAAAGCTAACTTTTTTTGCACTCTACGTGCTTGATCCATGGCCTCTGAAGCTTCTCCCCCACTACAAATGGCTTCCCCTGCTTCTTCCACTGGTTCTTCACCTGTGTTCTCTCCGATCAAGTTCTCCATCCCGATTTCATTCAAATTCTCTGATGAGAATTTTCTTTTGTGGCAGCAAGAAGCGATTGCCACCATCAAAGTTCATCGCCTTCAATTACATCTTCGCAAGGAGTTGATTCCACCGATGCACCTCACCAATTCTGATGCACTCCCAGGTAACCTTAACCCTGAGTTTTCCAACTGGGAACAACAAGATAATGTGCTTCTTTCTTGATTACTGGCTTCGCTCAGTGAATCTGTACATGTTAGAATGGTTAGATGCATGTATTCATACCAGGTTTAGGAAAAGATTGAAAAGTGTTTTGCGTCTCAAACTCATGCAAAGATTACTCAATTGAAACTTCATCTGCGTAGCATTAGAAAAGGTGCAACTATGAACTCATATCTCCTTAATATCAAAAAGACCGTAGATCAATTGATTGCTGTGGGTGCTTCAGTCACCACGGAAGAGCATATTCAAGCGATTTTGGATGGCTTGCCAGCTGATTACACTCTTCTCGTAACCTCCATCATCTCACATTTAGATCCATACTCTATTGAAGAAATAGAGGTGCTACTCCTTGCAGTTGAGGCAAGAATCGAACGGTGTCATCAATTTGAGCTTAGCTCCCAGGGATTTCCGACTCCACTTCAAGCTCATACTGTCCAAGACCAAGGTCGTGGCAGAGGATTTCAAAATGGTGACTCTAGTCGTGGCCGTGGCCACTCTGGGTTTCGAGGTTGCGACCGCGGTAGACGTGGTGGTCGTCCTCCCCATGGTTTTAATAGTTTTGGTCTGCCTCAGTTTGGTCACAAGCCTCGGTGTCAGGTTTGTAGCAAGTATGGTCATTTAGCAGTGGAGTGTTATCATCGATTTAATCCCCACTTTCAAGTTCCAGTTTCCTAACCTCACAATCACATGCAACCATCACAACCTCAAGCGTACTTGGTCAAGCCTATCTCTGCAGTACCTCCCCAACCTCCTCAGCAGTCTCAGGCTTTTCTTGCGACACCTTCCACTGTATATGTTCCCCTCTGGTATCCGGATTCTGGTGCTTCCAATCACCTCACTCCAGACTCTACAAATTTCAATGCAAAACACTCCTATGACGGCTCCGGAAGCGTTACAGTAGGAAATGGGGCAGGTATGAGCATTTAGCATATTGGGCATTCTAATCTATATTCCCTTCCTTTAATACATCATTTATTTTGCACGATCTACTACATGTCCCTGGTTTAACCAAGAATCTCATGAGTGTTTCCCAATTTGCCAAGCAGAACAAAGTCTTTTTTGAATTCCATGCTAACACTTGTTTTGTTAAATGTCAGGATTCCAAGGAAACTCTTCTCCAAGGCTTTATTAGAGATGGCCTATATGTCTTTCCTGATTTGCTGGTGGCCTACATTTGTCTCAAACCAAATACATAACTGACTTACTTGCAAAAGCCAAAATGGCAGACTGCAATTCATCTCCAATACCAATGATCTCTAGCCTAAAACTCTCCAAACATGGCACTGATGACTTTGAGGATCCTACTCTATACAGGTTCGTGGTTGGTGCACTTCAATATGCCACCATTACCTGGCCTGAGATTGCTTATTGTGTCAACAAGGTCTGTCAATTCATGCACCATCCTCTTACCACGCATTGGCAAGCTGTGAAAAGAATTTTGCGATATCTACAAGGCACTCTGCACCATGGTCTCCTACTCCAACCATCCTCTTCGTTGGATTTATTTGCATTTTGTGACGTTGATTAGGGCTCTGACCCTGATGATAGGCGTTCTACCACTGGTTTTGGCATTTATTTTGGTGGAAATTTGGTCTCTTGGATGTCCAAAAAGCAGGCATCCATCTCTCAATCAAGCACCGAAGCTGAGTATCGCAGCCTGGTAGCCACTGTTGTTGAGATTATTTGGATCAAATCTCTGCTCTTGGAACTTAACTTACCTATGTCTAAGGCTCCCTTGATATACTGTGACAACCTCAGTGCTGTTATGTTGACCACCAACCCAGTTTTTCACCAGAGATCTAAACACTTTGAACTGGATTTGCACTTTGTCAGGGAGAATGTCCTGAATAAGTCCATTGTTGTTAGCCATATCCCCTCTCAAGAGCAAGTAGTTGATGTGCTGACTAAAGTTGTCTCCGCTTCTCAGTTCCCTTATTTTCGTTCCAAACTCAGAGTTGGAGCATTCCCCACCTTGAGTTTGCAAGGGGTGTTAGGGAACTATAACAGTAGCAGTTAGTTAGAATCTGATAGGATCAGTTAGATTTGTTACGATTCTATTATGGCTAGTTGGTGCCTCAACTACCATATATAATATCTCTCACATGTGTAAGATACATTCAGTTCAATCACAATACATCAGTTTACATTCAGTCTTCAATATTCTCTCTTTCTCTCTCTTTCTTCTGCTCTTACACACCCTAACATGCCGGGGCAATAAGCAAAGTGGAAGTTGAGTTAGCTAACTCACTTTGAGAATCACAACAGCATGTTCCAGAATTGTGAAATGGTCGAATTTGGAAGAATATCCAACAGGTCAAGCCTACACAATGGTAATATTTTTGACAGTCTTACTTAAAGGCTGAAGTTACTAATAATTCGAAAAAAAAAAAAAAATACAAGAAAAATTAACACAAGATTCAAGATTGAAAAGGGTGATGAAGGTATCCGTTTGTCCTGTGAAAGTCTTCTTCTGTTGGTTTGAATTATTATAGGTTGTTGGCATGGACATGCAGTTCAACACAGATTTTTCGGTGAACTCAGTTTGGGGAGGCTTGAAGAGAACACTGAACTCAAAACTAGAGAAAAATGTATTTTTTTTTCACGCGTGTAGACCTAGTCCATGTATATTATGACATGGTAATGGATTCTATCATGCGTCCTTTTTCGGTAACCATGTGTCATATAAAAAGAGAAATAGATACTAGTATTTTAAATAGGCGAGACCTGTAAAATGTTTAAATGAACCAAGACTATAGTACAGAGTTTAATTTCTACACTTCTTTTCTCGATCAACCAATAAATTTCTAGCATCCTAATTAGTTTATTTATAAATTTTATGCAGATTGTCATCGTTAACTCATTTCGTGTCATATCCCATCATTTCTGTCTTCTTGAGCATTGTAAGTGTTTTAATTTTCTTTTTTATAGAAAATTGATGATTGAATGATTTTAAAATGAACAACGTATAAAGCACGAAAGCTGCGATTCGTCCCCTCTCTTTTTGTGTCATTACTTTCATTTTCTTCTTGCTCAAAGTATATTAAAAAAAAATAATGGATTGATGTATAAAAGTCAAAATGACTTGAGAGAAAATCACTAGTAGCTATCAAAGTAGCCATGCTAGAAATATAAAACAAAACCAATGATATTGATGAAGATTAGAAAGAAGGAACAAAGCATTAAAGGATTGTGCTGATAGTGATACAAAAGAATATGGCAATGCAATGGATGAAGTAAAGACTGAGTCAGCTGAATTCGACTTCTGATGAAGAAACTAGATGAAAAGAAAGCACGATTAGAATAAGCGAAAAAGGTCGTGCAAGTGTGCAACACAATTCAAAACGTAAAGACTACTTCTGTACGGCGAGTCGTTTACTTTTTGTTGTTTTAAAAAGTTGAAAAACTTTACTTTTTTTCAATTAATTTTATTTTTTAGTTTTACAGTTTCTAATTAGCTTATTATTGATATGAAATGCGCGGAAGTAGTGTTATTTAGCAACAGAAATTATCAAACAATAGTAATATCCACTTAATTTTCATTTAGATAAATTTATAATTCAAGATGCCCATTGGAAATCTATTTGTGATTCTTCAAAGAGCATGGCTCCCGCTTTTAATTCACACAATATTTTGTCAAGTAATATGAGGAGATAACAATCATCAGGCTTCAATGAATTGTTGTATCTTTTAAGAAATAAAATGCTGGACCAAATAAAAATAAAATAAAGTTTATAAAATATAATTGAAAATATATGAAGTATCTATGAAATATCTGATACCATCAATATTAGATAGGAACACTTAGATTATTTAGAAGTATCTTAACTTCAAAGAGGCTACTTATATATTCCTAATTAGAAATCCTTATACTCAAATTAAAAAACACAGCCTCTTAGGCCTCAAAGTTGCAAACATAAAAAAGATTGTAATCCAATAGATGAATTATGCAATAACATTGGAGAAGGTTTCGGTGTATACAACCAAGTTTTAGGGTACTATATTCACATTTATTGTTTTTATGTGAGTAATATTAACTTTGGGAATAAATGGTCAATTTTTTGAGTATTTTAGTTATTCATTGGGGATCTGAAAACTATTCTCTCTATAATTTTTTTATCCCATATAGTTGTTTTACTAGTGAATTGTATACAAAGTTATGGAGATCTTAGTATATCAACTAAAGCAGTAAATCATATCTCTCTACCTTTTTTCATGTCATGCACTAGTGAAATCCTGGTAACCATACTAAAATTCTCATAAATTAACATTCGGATCCCTACGTCCAAAAAAAAAAAAAAAATAGATCTCCAATAATACCATAACTTAAAAGTTCTCAGAAAGAGAATTTTTTTGTTCCCAATTGATATGTTGAAATCCGTAGATAATATAGAACAAGAAATTGGTAGAGAAAAATGATTTAGTCTACCATCGGAAGCTGAAATCCCCAAATATTTACACTGGAATTCTCACCGACATCGTTGTGGCAAAATAACTTTTGCACCAATGGTGAGGATCTAATGCTCCTTACAAGCTTATTGACAATAGTAGACAAATCCAATAAAATTATGCGTTGATCCGCAAAATGAAGAGCAAAGTTTGGTGAAGATTGCTATGTCTCACCTGCAGCAAGAACATTCCATTGAAAGCTTTCAAAATCCACAAGGGTTGTGTGAAACATATAAAGAGAAGTTGAAAAAAAAGAGCGTTGAGAGACAAGGGGACCCATCAAATATCTGATGCTTCACTCCACCATCATGAGATTTTGGAAGACTTTGGAAATTGATTGGGGAGCCATAATTGCTGCATGGAATTCAGAACATACATATAATCCTTTGCCTCTTTTCTTTCACACTTAGAAATTGCTTCAAATCGTATTCCTGCTTTTGGAGTATCGTTTATTACTCTTTTGAACTTTGTATGTAGAAATCATGAAGGTGTCGGGTCCGTAGGCAAATTTTAGCTCGTCTTTTCTTATTGTTTTCATCCTTTGCAACATATTTTGGTTGTGTTTATATATATATATATATATATATGGCCTAGTTTACTTTGTTGCCATTTCAACAATTTAGTTTTTACACTGCAAAATTAAGTCTAAATTTATTAGATTTCGTGAATTACCTTCTAGCTCAATTAGCAACGAATCTAATCTTGAAATACTTATTCTCTCTCTCTCTCTCTCTCTTAAAGGGACGGATTCATGTCTAGGAGAGCAAGGGCGCACATGCCCCTACCCATACTTAAATTTCTCTATTATACTCTACTATTACTATGTCATTTTTACTTTCAAATTATAGTAAATTTGTTCCCATTAAAAGGCTTATTGGGTATTTCCCATGCCATTAACATTCTTGGAGAGATAATGCAAGGAGGAAAAAACTTTCTAGTGGAGATAATGGTTAATGATTGATTGGTCGGCAGCTGAGCTAGTATAAGTTGGGAACATGCAGTAATGTATAGTGGGATTTGATGTCTATATAAGATGCTTTGTTTTACTTTCTTTTTTTTTTATCTCTTATTGTTTTTCGTGGGCCTTATTAGGAGTTCACTTCAGAGTTAAGAACTTTAGAGGGCCTTTTTTCATTGCGCGCCAACAGAATTAGACTTAGGTCTCATAATAGAAAAGAAAATACTCTTTTCTATTCCTCTTTACTGAGAGAGTTGTATAAATAATAGAAGGGAGTAGATTGTAAGAGAATTGAACGAAACGATAAAGAATGAAGTAGAATAGAATGTGCCATCTTCTTGTTTAGTTATTCAAGAGGTTTAATAAATAAGGGAAACGAAAATGTGTATCATTTTTCTCTTTGATTCTTCAATTTAGAAATAAACAGAGGATTTTAACTAGCAGATGAGGGGATGTTACTTTCTTACCAGTTACCATTCGCTTGCTTGCTATCTTCCAAACATAGTCTTAAGTAATTGTATAAGAATTTTTATAAAAAAAAAAAATTGTAAATAGTCTCGCTGCAAAAATAATTTGCATTTGACTGAATTAACTTTTAGTAGGGCACAAATTAAGAATAAAAAGTAATAAATATTAATAAAAATTAAGAGTATTTAATATCTTAAAAACCTAAAAGTTTTTAATATTTTTAGAAATAACCAAGATTATATATATATATATATATATATATATATATATATATATATATATATATATATATATATATGTATGGAAATGAAAAGGAGGGAAAAATTTCATAGATGAGATTTATATATAATTTGATACATAAGTATTATCTATGAAATTTTACTCCTCATTTTTATCCATATACTAAACACACTCTAAGCGTAAAGCGTAGGCCAATGTAGCTATTAGAGTCTTGTATCATTTAAGGATATGACCAAAATAACTTTTATAAGCTCTTAGATAACTCTCTCTTAATGATTTAGCTTTTGGAGTTGAGTTAGATATACTCAATTCTATAATGATATCAAAACTTATTTTCTGTTTGTTATCAAACGAACTGCAGATGTCTAATTTTACAAACTTTATGCTCTATATATCTAGTTTTAGGTGTGAGGAGAGCGTGTTAGAGTCCCATATTATTTAAAGATATGGGCAAAATTTTGGATAACCCTCCATGAATGGGTTAACTTTTGGGGTTGAGTTAAACCCACTCATTTCTAAAAGCGAGAAAATCAAGATCCATGTAATGACTAAAAAATTAAAAAAAAAATCAAGATGCCTGTTAAGAGAACGCCAACGCAGTTCCCCTTTGACTCGGTGATATGCAGATTTTCTCGGAATATTAACATGATCTGAACGAACTAATATACACACCGAACCCACAAAGGAAATTACAAATGAATGGAATTCTCCCAGCCATATGCGAGAGCCTTACATGTCTTCCATCATGACCAGGGAAGGAATAGAATCCCACCTTTCAAGTGAGTTAGATGATGCTGTATATCATCAACAACCAAAACCCTTTTGAGAGGGAAGAGACCAACATTGGAAAACACTCGTGGAGTTATTCTATTCTCTTCTTTTCTTCTCTTTTTTCTCCTATCAAAGTGCATATTTTGGAGTCTTTGGGTAATTATAGACTGTACTCAATCAAGGACCAGTCTGAAACGTAACCATAAAATTTTAATATTATATAATATTTAATAGGATATTGTATAAGATATACAATAAATTTGGTTGATTTAGCTTTTGGAAAGCTTCAAATCATATTTTTATCCAAACTATGATTTTGAGATTTGGGTTTCAAAGTTGGCCAACTCAATTTAAGTTAAATAAGTTGAAATCCATTAGATTTTAAATAATAGTATTTTAGATTAACTAAAAAAGTTAATATACATTTCGATCTTTAAAAGAATCTACATTTAACGTATTAGTCTTTTAAAGAAAATTTATTAACACTTTTATCCTTAAAGTTAAACATATTATAACAAGTTAATCTTTTTGTTAAATCCCTTCCATTCATTCTTAATGATGATAATGATGCAATCATTAATTGTCATATTGTATCTGACCTAAAGTTATTGAAGCCCACCATTTTAGTAATCTCAATAACAAAGCCACAAATGAAGCCCAAAATTTGGGGGTTAGGGTTTCATCTATACATAGGGACCAAATTTGGGGTTTCATTAGTGCATTTATGTTGAAATTATTGAAATGGTGTGATCCAATAAATTCGAGGTCAAACACAATATAGCAATCAATGACCACATTAGCATCTCCATTAAGAATTAACAAACGGGATTCAATAGAAGGGCTAACTTGTTAGTGTGTTTAATTTTAGAGATTAAAGTATTAACTAATTTTTTTTATGGAGTAATCTGCGAGATTCAGATTCTTTTAGAGATCAAAATATATATTATCTCAAAAAAAAAGAAGAAGTTAAACCGAACATGCTAATATAGAATATCATATAAAATAATATTTAGTTTACTATCACAAAAAATTCTAATCAAGAATAAATAGATTACAAGAAAAGTCTAATAATGGTAATTTTATTAATTATAAATTAAAAATTAGAAAATACAATTTAAATATTTAATTTTTTAATTATAATTATTTTAAATTTTCTTAATTATATATAATTATAATTTCTATTAAATACATGTTTTTAATAATTTTTTGTTACTTTGATAAAGCATAAAAATGAGAGAAAGCAGAAAACTAGAGTCCTTATATATTAAAATTTAATTAGGCCTAATTTCACATCTAAAATCTTATTAAGTTAGTATCATTTTAGGGCCTATTTGGTACACAATATTAGGTTGATAGGTAAGCTAATATGAATGATTATGACTTTAACAATTCTTTGTTTCAAACTTTGTATTGTATTCCATTAAAACCCTTTTTATACATCATAACGATTAATAACTTAACCAAGCTTTAAAATTTGAGTTTAGACCTAATTGAATTTTGATTTTTAAGGAATTTCTCTCTTCTATTCTCACATTTTTTTTTTGTTAACATAACATAAAAAATATAAAAATACACAAAGAAATAATAAATATTTAATATAGTTAAAACATAAACATATAAATTAAAAGTTTATATATTATAATTAAAAATAACAAATATGTAAATAATAAATATTATATTTACATTTATAATAAAATAATTAGTAAAATTTATTATCTTTATTATAATTTCCTTTTTTTAATTGGATTTTTATCTATGATTATATTTATTTGTGATAGTCAAAAAAATAACATTATCTTAAATATAATATTTTATTCAATATCATACCAAATATTGCATAAGACTAAAATCTAATAGATGTTATATTATCAAACCTAATACTATTAGATCTTATTCTATTATGCACATCAAATAGATATTTAATATAGAGGAGTTTTATATAAATAAGTTAATTTAATATATTACTTGCATCAAACAATTAATAAAGTCATAGTGCATTGTATTAATATATTCTATCAACCATCATATAGCATATAAACAATCCTAAGTTCACATTAAATGCTTGATAACTTTTAAAATATTTATTGAAAAGTACAATGATTTGTGTAAAAGTAATTAATTAAGAAGATTATTATTTTAATAATGGAAAATATTAGGGCACTTATCGATCGACACCATCCTCTACACCATGGGAATTATCTTTCTGCTAAAATGAGATGACCATTTGAAAGTTAAGTTAAGAAAATTAGGGGAGTTCAACAATATGATTTTATAAGCCACTAGAAGTTGATTAGTAGTGAGGAGTTTTGGATAGTTTCCATGAAGTTATATATTTAAGCTTTATTGCCACCGTCAATGTACCTCAAAACAAAAACAAACAATATGATTTTATTTCTTGTCATTCAATTTTGGCAACCATTAAGTGAAAAGGTTATATTTTCGCTTGCTAGTTGATAAAATTGATTGTATATATTTGGAAATGATAAAACGTAATAAGTAAACCGAGTGTTGCAAAGTCTACTTTATTTACTTAAGCGTCAAATAGAAATTTGTAGTTGGAAGTTAATTGGACATTAGCACTCCAAAAAAGAAGAGAAGCTTTTTATAGAGCGAATATCATCATAATCGTCTCAGGTAATATATATATATATATACTCAACTGCTTTTTTAGCCATTTAATATAAGGATTATTGTTCCAGTGTTCCACTACAGTGTCCAACAATTCACTGACATGTTTGATTTTCCTATTCGTACATTGTACAGCCATTTTTAGTTCTTATAGAACTTAGAATTTTGTTATTTGAACGCATATTATAGAATATGAAAAAGACATCCCACTCTTAAAGTTAGTATAGAATTTAATGGAATGAGCTTAAATTTGATATAAGATTCATAAAATTTTTTATTTCTTTCCGCCAATCTCATTTGGTGTCCAGAATTTATGAGAAAAAACAAAAAATGCATTTCCATGTAAGGTACGCACCCTGTATTGCTTTCTTTGTTCTAACTATGGCATTTTGTACAATAATTAGTAAAACTTTTATGAAATAACTCAAAAAGTAATAAAAATGCTTTTGTAATAAAATAATTTAAGGTATAAACTCTATTTTAGTCCTTAATTTTTTTTGCGACAATTCAATTTTGTTCTAAAAGTATTTTTTTTCAATTTCATCTCTAATATTTTGATAAAGTTTCAATGTTATCTTTTTTGCTGACATCATCAATTTTACTAGCAGAAATTGTTAATATGGTTTTGATTTATTCATTTTTATCTCATATGAATACTATATTATACACATAAAAACTTTATTTTTGTCCCTAATCCTCTAAACTTCAATAACTAACTGAGGTTTGGTCTAACAGTAATTACAATATGATAAACTACGATTTCAATATCAACTAGAAAGGCATACACATTCAAGTGCTCTACAGTACTTGAACAAGATTGCCTCCAATAGAATGATGCATGTGGAAAATAAAAAAAAGTGTTAGAATATGTCAATAAATAGGATCTAGTTCGTTTCAATAAGCATGTTTAGATGAAAATAAAGCTTTTACATGTATAATAAGGCATCCACATGAGATAAAAGGGCACATTGAAGCTAGGTCAATGGTTTTCATTATTAAAATTGACAGAGCCAATAAAAAGGTAACATTGAAATTTTATTGAAACATTAGAGATAAATTTAAAATTTTTAAAAAAATTATATGAAATTGAAATATCATTAAAAAGTTAGGGAGCAAAATAGAAATTTTGCCATTATTTAATCAATTAAGTGTTCTAATAATAAATTATATTTTAATTTAATTTTATTATATAGTCACGTGAAGTTTTCACTCTTGTGATGTTGGAATATTTATTTTTTATATTATTTATAATTTTTAATCTTTGAAATATGAGTATTTTGAAACCTTACTATTTAAGGAAAAGGCTATACCGTTAGAGGGAAGTCAATCCATCAAAACTTACAACCTGTGATGGATTTTTTTTTTTAAATGTAAAAAGAATATGAAGCAATTTATTTCACAGAAGTCAGCAAATAATGAAACTAAAGATGTAGCTTCCTTATTGTTGAATCTAATTGACTTAATTGTATAGGGATGTATTTGTATTTGATTAGATACCTATTTGAAACAATCATTTCTTCCTTAGTTTTAATTAAAATACTTAATTTTGAAATTATTTAATATATTTAATTTTAAAATTCTTATGCTGAAGGAAAATATTATTTTCATACATTGTGAATGTAAAATACTTTCATTTAGTCATTCAAGTTATGTATAATTACATAATTAAAATTATTCAACTTTTTATCATAATTACTTTAAAAGTCATACTAAAGACAATGTATGATTGATTTACCGTGCATAATACTTTATATAGACAATATATCAAATTATAATATCTCCTTCATTTGCCTAATGTAAATATTTCTAATTATTAATAAAATTCAGTCCCATTTTAATACCTACGAAAAGCAATTTTTAATAGAATTAATTTTAATATATTATTAATATAAAGTTTTTATATTATCAATTAATCATATATTATTTTTTTGGCAAAATAGGCTTCTTGATACTTTACATTTACTTGAATTTTCAGTTTAGCCCCATACCTTTTATTTTTATCAATTTGATCCCATATATTTTAAATCATTTTTAATTTGCCCATAAATCACAATTCTGACACATAATTGATGGAAAATGTTGACCTGATACAATTCACATCAAATCTATTTGCATGTCATGTCAACACCATTTGTGCCATGTCAGCATTTTTTGTCATGTGATGGAAAAGTGATTTGAGATCAAATTAAAAACAATTTGAAACATTATGTGACCAAATTGAGAAAAATAAAATGTAAAAGACCAAATTGAAAAATCATGTAAAGATAAGCGATCAAAAAGTCTATTTTACCTATATTTTCAATGATTTTAAGATAATTATTACAATAATCAAATACTTTAATTTAATAGTTTTTTTTTTAAATTTTTTAGAGTATCTCCTCCATCTAATAGGTAAGAAACTAATCTCTTGAGGTACGATTAGATACCTAAACGAGGACCCCTCGCAACAGTATTTTTGTTATGTATATGAATTCTAAGATTGAGACCAAGATCACATACTTAAGAGATAGAAGTCTCTTCCATTAGGACCAACATTTTGTTGGTTATTACTTTTAATGATATACTAATACTTAGTTATTTCAGGTAGTATAACATTTGTTCCTCTTAAATAAAGTCTCGATTTTGAATTTTATGCAAGAAAGGAAAATTAGCGCAAGAGGACTTTTACCTCTGCAGTGGACCAACTGACAAATTATATTGGTTGCTAGATAAAAGAGTACTTTTAATAACATGACGAATATAATTAAATAATAGTTTAAAACATGTTTATACACATAATATGTCAACTTTAAACACCTCTTATTACTCTGTATTTATATTCTTTTCTATATCTAAATTGAATATTAAATATCAATTCATCAATCAATCACTTTAATATATATAAGGCTTACTAAGGAATCCGTTACACATATCAAGTTTTTATGCATTTAGTATTTTTCCATGGATATGAATATATTTTTTATTTCTGATATACATTTATTTCTGATATACATTAATTAGAATTTTTTACATTGTCATTTAATTATGTACTATTATATTACTAAAAATATTTGACTCATATAATAATTAATTAAATAATCATCTGAAAAGTGATATGTGATCGGTTCTTTGCAATAATAATATATTGTTGGTACCAAAAAATTGTGACTAGTTGAGGATGGATATCAGCCAAGTAGAAATAGCTAGAAGACGCAATATTTGGTCAGGTTCAGCCGATAGTCGAAGAGTATTTAGCCGAAGAATGAACGATGACTGATAGTTAACACGGAGTGTATCGCTCGACTTAAATTGATTGAAATAGGCCAAAATGCTCTGCTAAACTTCAATTAGCCGCCAGTTGAGATTTGGGTGTCAGAATAACCATTATTTTATATCTATGGAAAGCCCAAGACGAAAGCGTCGATGTAGAAACCTAGGCGGGCCCGATTGAGGCTGTTTTGGGCCTTAAAAAAGCTGTTTCGATATTGTTTTGGCCATTTTTCTATTTTGCCTTAGCTGATTTCCCTTGCCTTTTGTGATTAGAATTCTAATTGGGTGTAGTCGCATATAGGAACTTTTATTCACATATTTTGAGGCTTGACAACTGATATAGGCTCCAGCCGATAGTCGACGGCATGAATTTTCTATTAGGCTTTGGGTCTTTCTGGCAGCTGGTAATCCATATCAGTTTTGGGCTATGATTGGAGAAAGAATATGCTTCAGCAACTGAGAGTAGGAGTTTGACCAAGTTCGTGACCACTCCCTGAAAAATAGGAGCAGTTAAGGAAGGAGATTTCTAGAAAAGTAGGAGCAATTGAGGAAGACGATTTCCAATTCAGAAAGTGGGGAGATAGATGAAAGGCAAATAGCGGTTTAAGCAGATACCATTATGCTAAGCAGAGTGCACTAAAGTAAGACATGGAAGATAGCTACGAGGCAGTTACCAGGACGAAGTTTGCTGACCATGTTTGTGTGAGAACATGGTTAATAGATGCTTTAGGATAACTGTTAAGTTTTGTATGCATATAAATAGCCTTGAGCACAGTCTATAAAGGCATCCTCGAACAAATAGATCAAACACAAGTTTCTTTTATATTTATCTTTATGTTTTATGAACTTTACGTTTCTTGCCTTTACTTTTCAGTATTTTACAGTATTTCTTTACTGCATTTCGTTTATTGCACTTCATTTACTTTCAGCCGATTTAAGTTTCAATCCATTTCATTAGCCTTCAATTGTTCACCAATATCCTTTTGATGACCTGATTTGCTGATTTATCTGCCAACACTCTGTGGAGTAGTTTGGGAGCCTATTTTCTAAGAGACAGAGTCCCTTTCTTGGTATTAATCACCTGATCGTGAGAATCGGTTGTGTTTGGCACTAGCCAAACCTCTTGGTCATCTTGAAATAGTTTCCTGGCATGTCTTGACTCTCAACCCATTTGGATAGCCAATATTTTTATGCGAAACATATATTAAAATCACACCTCTAAATATATTAGGCTAAGGTTATCATATACGCATGTAGGGATATCTCCTCTTATATCTCCTTTTAACATAATCATATTATGTAAAGAGAGATAGAAATAAGTACTCTAAATAAGTGAGATATTATAATTAAAATTTGTAGAGTCTTATTTAAATTACTCGTACCTCTAATACATGTCTATCCTATTATAAATTCCGTGCCATTGAAAGAACTTATCAGCGATTTATAATTTTTTAACAAATTTTAAAAATTTTGCACTGTAAAATAAATACATACAAAGGTATTTCCAGGGATAGAACAATTCATTGAAAAATAAAAGAACAATTCAAATATGAAAGAATTTTAACTTCTAAAAGTTTTAAAAAAATTATTAAGAAATAACTTCTCTAGGTAATAAAGATCATTTTGGTTTTTAATTCGAAATGATAATTTACTATAGGGAAATAAATATACTTCTCATGATACCCATAAAATGAATAATGTTGTTATGAGATACAGAGATTGTGAAGGAGCCTAATGTGAAGTAAGGGTTTACACTTTTTGTAATATTAAAATGAGATAGTAAATTGTCAAATATACTATTTGAAAATATCATATTTAAAATTTTTTAAATTGAAAAATAATTCATTAATAACACGTTACTTTTCTAAAAATATAAAAAATTGAAAACACTAAAATGCTTAATCATGTCAGCTAACTCAACAAGTAAAGTCTTCAGTAATTGATTGTGAGTAATTTGGATCAAATTTCGTCAGTTCGTTTCCCGATATGTTTAAATGAAAATAACAAATAGTAGATAAATAGAAAGGGAAATATCTTGTAAGATGTTGCCGTGGCTCACATGAAAGGATCCAAAACTTGAAACAACTCAAGATATCAAGGAAACTCCTCAAAAGGCTAAGATAGTGTTAGATTGCACTTTTGTCAAAGATGACACAGTAGAGAAATGCACTTAGTATGAAAGCTTGTGTTTTTTGAACAAGAGAAATGCCATTTAGTACAAAAACATCTCTACACGAATCGCACAAGTTGACTAAAATATACAAATAGGTGATAAACCAACATAGTGTAAGGAAAAATTTCAAATTTACAATTCACATCATTCGTAACACTTCATCTCATACTAACAATCAATTTTGTTAGACCAATATAACTATTGCCAGTGTAACAAACACTTTAACCACGTATCACGACCAATGTTTTTCTTTGGCATTGCAGTGAACTCAACCTCAATTGCAATTTGCTTAAAGCCCCTTTCCTATACTATTTTTTCTTCAAATTGGGATCATCATCTTTCATGTTTTCTCTCACATATCATTTTCTAAGCCTTCTCCATACATAAATGAGGTTAAAAAGCAAGCTAAACTTGCACCCATATTTCTCATCTTCTTCATGCATCGAAAAATGCTTTTATCCTTTTATTTTTTTTAAAAAAACATAATAGGTTTGGCCAAGGAATGGTTCATGTGAAAGGTCCCAAAACTGGAAACAATTGAGGATATTAAGGAAACTCCTTAAATGCCCAAACAATGTTATATTAGACTTTTGATAATGTTATATTAGACTTTTGATAAAACCGACACAATAGAAAAATGCACTTGGTGTGAAAGCTCACTTCTCCACACATAATAGGTTGGGCAAAGGCATGGCTCAAGTGAAAAGATTCAAAACTAGAGATAATTGAAGATATTAAGAGTGCTTCTTGAAGGCCAAGACAACAATATACTAGACTTTTGTTAAAAATGATATACTATAAAAATACACTTAGTGTAAAAGCTCACTTCTCCATATAGAATAGATTGGGCCATGGCATGGCTCATGTGAAATGACTAAAAACTAGAAACAATTAAAGATATTAAGGAAACTCCTCAAAGACCAAGACAATATTATATTGAACTTTTTTGAAAAATGACACAATAGAAAAATGTATTTGGTGTGAAAGCTTGCATCTTTTGAACAATATAATGCTTACCAATGTAACAAACACTTTGACCACATGCCAATGTTTCTCTTTGGTAGTGCATCGAACTCAATGTCAACCTCAACTTGCTTGAAACCCCTTCTTATACTCTTCTTTCTTTCTGTTGGGATCATTGCCTCTGATGTTCTTTCTCACATATCATCTTCTAAACCTTCTCCATACATAAGAAATATTAAGAAGCAAGTTAAACTCATCTACATTGATCTTTCTCATCTTCCTCATGTATTGAAACATGCTCTAGTTTTGCTTTTTTTTTTTTTTTAATGAAAAATATAATAGGTTGAGACAAGGCATGACTCATGTGGAAGGACCTAAAGCTACAAATAATTGAAGAAATTAAGGAAACTCCTCAAAGGCCAAGACAACATTATATTGGATCATCCCCCCCAACAAAAAAAGACAACAAAAATATGCACCTCATGCGAAAGCTTACCTCTCCGTGCATAATAATAGGTCAGGCCAAGGCATGGCTCACGTGAAAGGACCTATAAATGGAAATAGTTGAAGATATTGAGGAAATTCCTCAAAGTCCAAGATAGTGTTATACTAGCTTATTGTGAAAATGACACAATAGGAAAATGCAATTGGTGTGAAAGCTCACATTTTTTGAACAACTTTATGCTTGCCAATGTAACAAACACTTTAACAATATATCACCACCAGCATTTCTCTTTGGCATTGCATTGATCTTGAGTCATCCAAATAAATGGCCGCTATGACATTATAACCTCAACAATCATACAACATACTTCATAAGAAGCTCATCTTATGCTATAGAGGACATGTTCATTCTCAAACTAAAACATTTATGCCTACCTTTAACATAACTCACAAAATATTTTTTTTACCCTACAAACTATGCTATAATGAAACTCATCCTCAATATCAATCTACTTGAGACAACTTCATATACTCTTCTTTCTTCTCATTGGGATCATTGCCTCTCACATTCTCTCTCACATGTCATCTTCTAAGCCTTTCTCCATACATAAGTGAGATTAAGAAGCAAGTTAAACTCACTTGCATTGCTCTTTCTTATCTTCTTCATGTATAGAAACATGTTTTCTTTTCCCTTTATTTTTTTTATTAAAAAAACAACATTGTAGTATTTCTTAGACACCACACTAATAGCCAATTTGCATTTCTAAGTGTTTTTTTATGGGCAATTTGAATTGATCTAAATTAAGTAGGTAGACTAATTTGTATATTTGGTTCACTTGTTTCTATGGCTACTTTTAAGGGCCATGGAATGTGTTAGACTTAATGGCAACCAATATCATGGAATTGAACATGAAATCTATGGTGTTACTAGAAAAGAGTGTGGAAACACGATGAACAAGAATGCTTTCCATCCTCATTTGCGGTCAAACCATGGTTTTCAACATCAGTTCCATGAGATATATTCTAGTTAAGGGTCCATTTAGATAATACCACTTAGGACTTTTTAAAACTTTTTGAAAGTCAAAAGTCATATTTTTTAAGTTTTTGTCTCGTTTGACTATATGGCTTATTACTTTTTAAAAAGTCATTTTGAGTACTTTTTGAGAAGTTAAAATATTCAAAAAGCACTTTTTAAAACACTCTAAACAAGTACTTCTATTAATATGTAACCAAACATAAAATAACTTATTCAAAAATTATTTTCTAGAAGTTACTTTTACAGAATGACTTAAATAAGCTATTTACCCAAATGAACCCTTAGTTCAACGCAATCCATAGCTATGTAAAGTAGCAGCACAAAGAAGCAAATCATGCATATAAATTGGTTTATCCACTTAACTTAGATCATTTGAAATTGGCTATAAAAGATCCCCTAGAAATGCAAATTGGATATTAGTGCAATGACCAAGAAATGCTGCAAAAACTATTTTAAAAAAAGAAAAGAAAGAACATGTCTATATACATGAAGAAGATGAGAAATATTGCAACAAGTGAGTTTTGTAACATCCCGATTTCCAAGTTCCGACTTCATCATCAGGATTGATCAATCCCAATTTCCGACTTCATCTTTGGATTTCAATAGGATGATTATTTCCGAGTTCCGAGTTCATTTTGCCCAATTTTTGACTTCATGTCCAATCCTATTTCCAACTTCATGTGATGGTTACGAGTTAAATGAGAGGCTTCCGAGTTCCAATATCCGACTTCATGTATCCGATTTCCGGTCTCATAATGTAGCTTCAAGTTCAGATAGAGGTTCCTGAGTTCCGGCCTTAGAGTTGAACTCAATGGACATGAGTTCAAATCTTTGAGTTGATGTCAGTCATACACTAGATCCGATCTCCGATTTTATATCCAGCATTGACTTTCCCGAGTTCAAATAGGGGGTTCCGAGATTATATGATTGTCAGCTGCATGACTTCCGACATCCGATCTTGATTCAAGATTTCCTCAAGTCACAAACAACATGGTACGAGTTCCAACATCCCGGTTCAGCTTCAAGCAATGTAAAAGGTCACGAGTTCCGACTTAAAGTATTATAGGGACGAATTCCGGTTTCATGTAGGATGAAAGCGTATCCCAGTTTTGGGGCGATGTGGAGAGCAAATTGGTCACAAAAGTGAGAGACATGGTCGAACTTCAACCACAAAATTCCAACCAATCAACACCACAACTTTCATGTATTTAAATCAGACTCTTCTCTTCATTTTGGTCTGATTTACGTTCCCCTTCCCAGCCTTCTTCTTCTTCCTTTCCCTTCTCAATCTACTCTCTCAAAACCTCCAAGCTTTGTCAAGGCTTCCTTCAGCTCAAATTCAAATTCAGCAAGATCACACTACAAAGAGGTAGGATTCTACTTCTATTCTTGAATTCCTTGCACTATGATTGCATGAGATTGTACTCTTCTTTATGTATTTGATGAACTATTGGATATATTATGATGGATTATGATGAATTATGATTGAATTAATAGGAGACTTTGAGTTAGAATTATGGTTAGAAGGAGAAAATTAGAAGGAGTGGAGAAGTGGGATGCTGTCTTGGTGAGGGAGTCCACGGCAGTCCGTATGGCGGAGTGTACGGCGCCGCCTACAATCGGTCAAATCCGATGAAACTATTTTTAGATGAAAGTAGACATTCAGGGCTTTCCATAGATATGTCATATAAGGTTATTGGATTAGTATTGAGAGAGATACAAATTTTTGAAGTTTAACCTAGGGTTCAGGATTTTCATCTGAGCAGGGTGACATGAGGAGAGTATAGCTCACCCTATACAACTCCAAATTGAGTGAAACCAATTTTGTTAGAAAGCCTACACATAGGGGAACATCTCAATATGAAATTCCGAGTTTTCTATGGTCCCAATTGTCCCCAGTGATTCGAGGAAGTTACCCTATGTCCAAACCAGGCCAAAACAGAGTAGTTCAGGAAGGTCGACTTTCAGGACTTATAACTCGAGGTATACTTACGCAAATGGAATGAAACTTGTGGCAAATGAAAGGTTGTCCTGTTAGCTTCAATATGAGACCAGTTTCGTATGATTTGAGCTTAGTTTCGATTTTTAGTGAATTTATACTTCCAGGAGTGTAATTCGGGTTAGTGACTGAACGAGTTGAGGTAAGATTTAAATATCTTGAGTTATATGGGTCAAAATGATATGGGACCAAAGAGGTTAGAAAGTAGACATATAGAGCTATGATATATCCAACTTTCAGATCTAAATGAGTTGAATAGAAATAAAAGTGGATCACATGAAATTCGGGCAGAACCGAATAGAAGGTAGCAGAATGGCCAAAGTGATAGTTTCACAAAGTGACCCAATTGAAGATATAACAAGTATTAGGGAAACATATAAAGTTTGAGTTGAGGATGGCCAGTTTGATATTGATATATATGTGTTAAGTTGATTATGTTGTTATGATTGATTTGCCCGTGAGAGCTGACACTATTCATGGGGAAACGAACCTGATCTGTTATGCTGCTGAATTTACGGCAGGAGTCTAGGGGACCATGAGTGTCTGAATTACAAGGAATTTATGATATGAAATATATGAGAATAAATCAAGAAGCAGTATGATATGAGATATAAGAGAAATACTGATGTAGCATATGTACGAGTACATTTAGCATGACTATGCTTGACAACGCATGAGAATGAAAAGATATAAGTATATTAAGTGTGAACATAAAGATGTGAATCCCCTTGTGGGTGAGTCGGTGTGACAATGGTCACGAGTTGAGCTGACAAGCTCACTCCAAGGCCAGGCTACCCAAGGGCAGTAAAGGTTAAAGAGTAAAGACTTAAAGACTAAAGATTTAAGTATATGCCCCACTCACATCAGGCATGGCATCGACCCAGCTAGTGTGAGAATATGGGGGGTAGGACTTACATGAGGCATGGCATGACCCAGCTAGTGTAAGTGCCGAATGAAGGTCCTATATTCTTAAGGAACGTGACATGGCGATCACGCTCTGATGGGGTATGACATGGCGATCATACTCTGGAATATAGCATGAGGATCCCATATTCCTAAGGAACGTGACATGGCGATCACGCTCTGATGGGGTATGACATGGCGATCATACTCTGGAATATGGTATGATGCTGCACTTGAGGACGGCGATACGTAATGCTCAAGTGTAGACAGATGCAAGCACCCTAGGGACGGCGATACGTAACGCCTAGGTGTGCCGAATGAAGAACGAGTAAATTTTATGTATATGTATAAGTTCAAGTACAGGTAAAGTTATGTGTAGAGGTTATGTTCCAGGAAAATGATGCTATTGTACTCTATTTATGTTCCAGTTATTATTCATAATATAATTCATGAATCGACAAGTGTATGAATAAAATGTACTTTGCTTCGGATAATGTATTTTTCGAAATGTGAAATTAAATAGTCTGTGCAGCATGTTCACCTTTTTTTATAATAAACCGAAGCAAACTGGAGATGACCATGATGACACTATGTATGAAAATTAGAGAATCCTACTGAGAATTTTATAATTCTCACTCCTATTTCCATGTTATCTCCAGATAATTTCAAAAGTTTCCGAAGACAGCTGAAGTTGCTGTTGGATGAGGTCCGCTCAGGTAATAGTAACATCTCCAGGGTGTGGTATTATGACTTAAGCATAGTACTGTGCTTGGGAAGGTGTTACAAGTTTAACTTGCTTCTTGATCTCACTTAGGTATGGAGAAGGCATAGAGGACGATATTTGAAAGAGAAAGTGAAAGGTGATGATTTTAATGAGAAGAAATAAGAGTAAAAGAAGGGATTTCAAGTAGGTTGAGTTTGAAGTTGAGTTCTATACACTACCAAAGAGAAACATTTGTTTGATTTAAAGCTCCATTGTTTACATTTTAAAAAATCGGGCAAAATGGAATAGAAGAGGACAAAATGCATCCATCTAATTCCATCATATACTTTAATTTTGCTTCCCCCTCACTTGGACCGGATTGGATGGAATTAATTATTTTTTAATTATTTATTTATACAATTTCTATTTGGTCCTTTTAACCTATTATAATGTTTTCAATCTTCCTCACTTATTCTTCTACTTAGTTGGTTGCCCAATACGACTTCCAAAAAAGATTGACGTTGATGTGCTATAATTGCTTTGGATGGTAAGTATTTATGACAACATTTTAAAATTGTTTGTTTGCTTAGCAGTTTATGTGTAATAATATTGTCTCTTGGAACGACTAGACCTTTTTTATGGAAAAGGGAGAAATTATTGTATGCTTGTAGAGCACCACATTAGATTTTGCTTATTCCATTCATGAAGTAACATCTCAACTAAAGGTAGTGGTGGGTCAGGGGGTGAGGAGGAGCCCTAATGACATTGATTATAGAAATCAGTGTGTCCGTCTATGACAGAAAAAGATATAAGAGCGATGTATGTTGCTGATTGAAATTAAACTTTGGATTGTATTAAATTGATTTTGGTACTGTTTGTGAGTGAAATAACTCCCATTATTTGATGTATATCCTTTATTGAAGAACAAATAATATAAGTGCAATTCATGAAAAATATCAAAATTATAGACTATCTGGCTATGCGAAAACCCTTAAACAAAAAAAAAAAATCATAAACTTTATTGTGTATTCATAAACAAAAAGAATAACCTTTTTTTTTTCTCTTTGCAAAACCTTAAGATGGGAAACAGGTAATGTAATGCCCGGGTCGAGAGTCACATGAATTGTGACACTTTGTTCTGTCGGACCCTGTGAAAGCTCTAAGTTTAGACCTTATGCCCCCTTGGAGCGCTATATGATTGAGATATTTTCATGGGATCAAAATTCCTGATAATTGTTCCTTAGATATCAAAGAATTGAAGAGCGATTTTTAATGAATTTTTGGAAGTTATCCACCTTTTCGTTTTCAAGCTTGAAGTTTAAGAAAATGCAAGTTCTTGGAAGTTTATACTAAAATCCAAAAGTTGGATTTTGATTCTTAGGAATTTTGATTTTTTTCAATATTTTAATTGGATTCAAATAAGGGGTATTTTCTTATTTACATTTATGTTTTAAAGTTAATGGAGAGTAAAATACATGAGGACATTAACTTTTGAAAAGTATAAATAAGTAAATAAGTAAATGATGATGTTTGAAAAGTGTTTGGAAAAAAAGAAAAGAAAAAGGGACTGGGCGCCAAGGCCCACGCCTACGTGCTGGTTGCGCTATTGACAAGGATGGCTTGCAGGTGGACGGGTGCCTAGGTGGGCAGTTCACAGTGCCTAAGCACTTGCTGGGCGGAATTAAAACAAGAAGCACAAACCCTCTCCTCTATTCTTCTTCAAGTTTCTCTCTCTTCTTCCTCTCCTATCCTTCTCTCCCCCACATATATCTCGCCAGTCCTTCACCATTTTCTACTCAAATCCACCACCAATCCATCTTTTTCTATCTTCATCATCATCATCATAGCTTGAAACTCTTGAAGCTCTTTCTTTCTCTCTTCTCTTTAAGAGAGAGAAACGAAGGTGGGAGGAGACCCAAGTCCTCCATCAAGTTTCTTCCTTTTTTTGCAACCCAAGGTAACCCTCCAAGCTCTAATCTTCTTTTATTTCATGGGCGTGGAAGGATTTTATTGAAGATTTGAGTTTGAGATTGAGATTGGGAACCTAGGGTTCCACAATGGGGCTTTTATGCCTTGGATGTATTTCAAGTTAATCTTTAGTTCTATAGACTAATTAGTGTTTGGATAATAATGTTGGTGCTAGATAACTTATGCAATGATCATGAATCCATGACACAACCTGCTAAGGCTACTCCTTCTCTTCGAATAACACTGTGAGTTGATAACATACCTATAGCTAGCTGATTTTAGTATATGCATAGTTTTATAAATGTTGAGTTCATTGGTTGAGTTATTAAGTTCAAAGAAAGTGAAATAGCATTTTAAGGTATGGCCTTATTGAATTCTTGAAGGAACCTTGTTATATATTTTTATATATATGTGTGGGACAAGCTAGTCTGGAAATTGATTTTCGATACTTGAATAATTTGATAGAAAGGATCAACTTTTATGTTATTAGAAATTATGATGTTCTTGAACCCAAAGTTTTGAGTAATTTGATGGAAATAGTTTAAATTTACTACTTTGAGAAAGAACTTTAGGTACTTTGAGTTGAAAGATTTGGAGGTATTACACTTTGTTCCTATGTTTGATAGTACACTTAGAACATATAAGATTTAAGCTAAGGAAAAATTTTACTGACAAAGAGTTAGAAAAGAATAAAGTTACCTAAGGGGAGAAAACGGCAACCGAACTGCTCGCTAATGGCAGTTAGCATTAGCCTTGGTGCACCTTAAAAAGCCTAGCTAGCAGGGTGGGTGCTAGCCGGGCATGTTTGGCCGACATGATCGGAATAAATATGAACATCCTGGGGACAGCTATATGTAACGCCCAGATGTGGAAAAGGATTAGAATATAGATTCTGATTGACAAAGGAACCACATTTGGGGACAGCGATACGGAACGCCCAGAGATGGAAAGGAATTGGAATGTAGATTCTGAATAGGATTCTTCCTTAAACTTTATTATGATTTGAAACAAGTATTCACTCCTTATTATGAGAAAATATTTCTATTTTTATGCTTTAATTATAAATGATTTGTTATAAGATATCTTTAAATGTTTTAAGGATGTGTATGTAAAGAAGTTTTATAAAATTTTACTTTGCTATAAGCTTATTTGAAAAGGATCTATAAATGAATTATAAGGTCAATGAAGTAGTGAAATTGTCATGTGATGTTTAGTTTTCCGTTTTTAGCAATGATTCCTCAAAAATGGATTTTTGTATAAGTATATATTTTATGAAAAACTTGCGTTTAAGCTTGTCTCACTCTAATTATAGATATATTATCACTTATTGAGTTTGTATGACTCACTCTTTTCTCTCTTCATGTTTTTAGACAGGTACAAGATTATGCTTGGCTGCCTCCAGCTAGTTGAGGTCCTTGGGGTTATAGTAATCCACACTTGTTTGAGTGATTTTCCAAAGGTTGTCTGTATTTAAGATTTATATTTAATTGTTGGAGTAAATGTATATAATCTTTAGTAGTGCTCTGTTAGCCTACAGGCAGGGTCCGCCTGTGTTGAGTTGTAATTTGTTTAAATCTTAATAGTTATGGATTAAAGTTTCTTGATTGGATATGTAAACACATTTTCATAATTATGATTATGTTTAAAACTTGTATGTCGTGTGCTGTAAGGTGTATTCTGAGAATGGTTGGAATCCCCAATGATTTTATGTGCTTATGTTGCTTGTATAGGGAGAGCATCCTTTTTTCGAAATAATCCTAAATAGAAAGGAAACTCTGCCTAATTTTCTTTAGAAATGGTCTAATATAGACTTGTTAGGGACGTATCTCTATGCGCCAATCACGGTTTGGGTTGGGTCGTGACAAGTAATGTTGTTCTATTTTTATTTTTTTTAAAGAAAAACACTAACATGGATATCTTCATTATAACTATTTACAATTTTGTTTTTTATTATTTATGTTACTACTCTTTTCTTTATTTACATGTGACTTTTTACATTGTTATAGATGGCCAATGACGATACAAGATCCAAATATATACTATTGCTGCATGCACATTTTTCATATGTTGGTTGCTTAATTATTGTGCCTTATAGTTGTATTCTTTAAATTGAAAAAATAAGTCTGGAAGGTACCAAATACCTTTTAAAATAATATAACATAAAGAAAAAGTTTGAGATGAACTAATGAAATAAATTATGGGCAATGATCAATGTTGTTACATAATTTGTATGACGCTCAAATTTTTTCAAACTTGTGCACCATATTAAGAGATGAAGGTGTACTTTAACATATACGACAAGCAATAATTGAAGAATAATTTGCAAAACTCCTTTATATATATGTATGTATGTATATAACAAACCATTAGGGCACATGTTCAACAGGATAGTCAACAACCCTAGGTTCTACCCATATTTTAAAGTGAATTTATATTTTTCCCTTTTTATTTTAGCTATTAGAACTAAGTGCTATGCATTTTTTGAAAAGTCAATTGAATATCATGATTGTGTTAGAACAATTGATTGTGCACATGTGTATGTCAAAATTTCAATGAGAAATGCCCTTAAGTATCATGGTAGGAAAGATTGCCCCACACAAAACCTTGTATTAGCTACATGCTGTTTTGACTTGAAATTTGCGTCCATTTTACCTGGATGGGAAGCAACACCATCAAACTCAAAAATTGTTAAAAGTATTTTAATATGTGAGTATTCTATCAAAGTTCTATAGTGTAATGAAAACTCAAAGTAAATGACATAATTTCATTGTTTAAACTAATTAATAAAATTATCAAAAGATTTTTTTAGGAAAATTCTATCTTGATAGGAGATTCCTTGTAAAAGCTTGTCTTATCACACCTTAAAAGGGAAAACAATATCATTTACAAGAATATTCTAGAAATCCACTGTGAAATCCTCATGAATTATTTAATAATCATCACTCATCATTATGAATTTATATTGAATGTGCATTAGGTGTCTTAAAGATGATAGAGGCAAAGAAATCTAAAGTTAACATGTTATTTGAACTTCATCAGTGGGTGAGGTTATGATTGATGCATATTTGCATCAAAAAATTCTGGGAAATAAAAATCATAATTGTATGACATCAAGTGCAATGTATACCATTTATAGAAAGTCACATGAAATACAAAAAAAGCAAAAGTTTAGTGGTTGTTTTGATCTTTTCAGAAATGGTCTGAGTCGATTTTCTTGGTATACAAACAAATTGCTAGACTTGAAGTGTAGGATAAGCAAATTGAGGTATACTTAATATACAAATTTTTTATTTTGATTGTTTTTACTTGATCATAGATATGGTTAATTTTTAATTAATATTTTCTTTCATTTATTTTAAAATAGGCCAAACTTAAAGTTGCTAAATGGATAAACAAGACTGTCCACCATTATGTTAAGCTAGACCAATTTTTAAGAGAGATCAAGCAAAGGAAAGCATGTAGAAATAATAGTTGAAATTAGAGCAAGAGCAACAACTAGTAGGAATAAATATTATGATATTGTAGATGACATAGACCATTAGTATCCATCAATCAAATTACTTTTGGTGGTTTCGACATGTTTGATGGATCCATTCACCTGCGTTGAAGGACCTTCTGATAGCAATTCTTATGGTATAACCTCGTCTAGGATTAAGAAGAAAGCAAACAAAAAGTTATGGAATATTATATAAGCATGGGATATATGTTGGAATTTCAAGTGTGATCATGAAGTATTAGATTGGCTAGGAATGGACTAACCCATATACTCATTGCCGTTAGATCTTAAGTTAACATGTGGCTTCAAATCCTCTATTGTAATTTCTCACTTAGTTCATTGATGGTGATCTCCTCAAGTTTTGGGCTCTCTTGATAGCTCTAACAAGTGATATCAAAGCCGATAATTTAGTTTGGCCAAGTATTTGGAAATAGTGATTTTTTTTGTACTTGAATTTGATCCTATCCCAAGTTGCAACATTTGCCATGGTTCATCGTAAATACTCATAAAGACTTCTATTGATGAAGAGTGTACTATATCAAGATTCATAGTTGAATGCGGGAATGTTGAAATTTCAAGCATGAAGATAAAGTCTACATTAGTTGGAAATGAACTAAGTGCGGATCATATAAGTGTAATTATTGATTGACTCATTGCCTTAAGATATTAGGACAAGATTTGGCATCAGACTCACTATCATGATTTCTTATTTAGTCTATTAATAGATATCTCTCCAAATTTTGGGGTTCCTTGACTACCCTCACAAGCGGTATCAAAACCAATGGATTAATTGCACCGAGTATTTGGAAATGGTGGTTAGTTGGTGCTTGGATTTGGTCCAAACTCATGTTGCAACATCAACTATGGTTCTTTGTGAATACTCGGCAAGGATTCTATAAACGAGGAGTTTACTCATGTTGAGATTCATACTTAAGAAGTGGAATTATAGAATTTCAAATGTGATGATGAAATAACACATTGGTTAAGAATGGACTAAGCAAGAACCATATAAGTGTAAAGACCCATAAACTCATTGTCTTAAGGTTAGGAATGAAGATCTCTTTGCATAGTTTGCTCCCCTTAACTGCTCTAAAAGTGGTATCAGAGCCAATAGTTTGGTTGGGCCTAGTATTTGGAAATGATGGTTAGTGCTTGAGTTTGTAACTAACCCAAGTTGTAGCATCAACCATCATTTCCCATTAGCACTCAGAAAAGCTTTTACCGAGAGGGAGGATTATTGCAATTCACATTTGAGGGGGAGAATGTTTGAATTCAACAATAATGTTGAAATCCTATATTGCCAGAGAATTAACTAAAGGAAGATCATAGACATATATAAAGACCCATAAAATAATGGCCTTAATGTTTTGGGTCAAGATGTGGCATCAAACCCACTATTGTAGTTTCTTACTTAGCCTATACATGGAGATTTCTTTGGATTTTGAGCTTCCCCTAGCCATTTAACATCATATTGCTAAATCTATTGAGAAAATGGTTTAGGTGTTTAACAACTAAAACAAAAGCATGGTAGAATTAATCAACCTAAATAAGAATATTATTGTTGCTAAGGATTTGATATTGGTTGTAATGCCCCAAAGTTTTGCGTAATATAAGTTTTAAATCTCTTCGATTCATGAAGGTTCAGGATCGAGGGTCCGGGGTAAAAGATTTGGGGTCTGGGGTCTAGATTGTACACTAGAGGTGTGGCGGTATAGGTGGGATGGTAGAAGGTCGAGCAGAGTTTTGGGGTTCAGATTCCAGGTTCTGAGGTTGAGGCATGAGAGTATGGTTCCTTGGGTATCAATAAGTTAGAGTGATCTAAACTCAAAGTAGGGTATTCTGGGTTCCAGGATCGCGACAGCCCCAAAGTAGCATCGATGATTTCTAGAGTTTGCATTGTAGAGCGGTCTAGAACGCCTTAAATACGTGAAACAAGGTCAGAAGCTTCATTTTTCACTTTCCGTTCTCTCTCTCTATGTTCAAAACTTTCTCCATTCTCTTTAGAAATTTCTCTTTTCATCATCTTCTACCTTTACTTCAATTAACTCCTCAAATCTTGCACGTAATCACCCTTCTTCTTACACCCTCAACCTCAATCCTCTTCTTTAATCTTCACTTCTCCTCGCACCAGCACCTCCATTATTGTGATTAGAGCTTGGAAGAGGTGGTAGCAAGAAGCCCACTTTTTCCTTTCTTCCCAAGGGTAACTATCCTAACTCAAATTCTTCTTTCCTTCCTTTGGGTTCTTGATTATAGCATAGTGTAGGTCCTTATTGCGTTCTTGGGAACCCTAGTTTTGTGGGTTATGGGGATTTGGAGGTGTTGGACTATTGTATCTTGGGTTATAGCTCATAAATGTTGTGATAGTTGTATTCTTGAGGGTAGATTCCTCTGAAGACCCAATTCTTGACTTTGTGGCTCTATGGGATTGAGATTCCATTATTGAGCTTAATTTGTGAGTAGATAATACACCCATAACTTGAATTTGGGAAGTGAATTATTTTCTTTATTTATGTTTTATGCAAAATTAACACATGGGACAATGATATGGTTTCTTTGAAACTATGATGAAAATCACAAAACATGTTTTATGAGTGCACAGCATTGGTTTATTCTTGAAATTTTATTTAAATTTATTATTTCATGAAATGGATCTTGAGTGCTTATGTTACTGAAAATAGAAAGGTTTCTGGGGAAAGTCTATGACAGGATTTGCAGCTAACGATAGTAGACGTTAACTTTGACGCACCTTGATTTATCATTTACACAACAACATAAAATATAGAGCATTACCATTACACAACCACTCAACAATTGGTGCGTGATGGAATATGAGTTCACACGAAAGAAAGACCACCTAAGTGTGATCCTGACAAACCATCCTGGATTAGACAACTTCCCATTGGTTTTAAGTAATACATTGATATTTTGGAATTGTGGTTCTTTAACTTTACACATAAGTTTGCAATTCTAATTTCATGTACATTGTCCTATATGGGTTATGGATGTTCTATCTCTCAATGAGTTGCATAAACTTACTCTGTTGCCTTTTTCTCTATTTTAGATATAGGCGTTGACTTATGATTTGACCTTCTTGCCCTTTAGCTTGACTGCTTGATTTTCTCTTGGGTGAGCCTTTCTTGTTCAAGGGTATTATGTGGATTCAAAACCTTTTGTGGACTTCCTAGTCATTGTATCTTCATAGTGCCACAAGCAGGGTTTGACCCTTGCTTGGCTTGTGTTTGTATTTTAAAGCATGGGATTTTGTATATTAGAATATGAACACTTGTCATCTATGTTCTTGTTTCTTAAATTATCTGGGTGATGTTGTATAGAGTGCATATCAAATATTTCGGATGATTACACATGTTGATTACATCTAACTCTTATATTGTGTGTTGTTTGGTGCATTCTGAGAATGCTTGGATCCCCAATAATTTAGTGTATATGTTAATTGTGCAGAGAGAGGATCTATATTTAAGAATTGTCCTAAATACAAAGGAGACTCTACCCAAGTTTTTGAAAATGTTATGTCAAAGGCTTGCTGGGAGACTTTCCCCTATACACTAGTCATGGCCCAAGATGGGTCGTGGCATTGGTTGAATTAACTCTCTTTCCTGATGTATATATGCACTGTATTCAAAATCCAGATGCTACATATGAAAGCTTTTAATGGAATTCTAGTTTACAAACACATAAAAATGTTACATTGTATTATGCCACACTACTCACCTTATACTTACCTCTACATTCATGGTATTTTGTGTATGTTGTCTTCATTTTCTTTCTCATTCTTTGTCATTTAGACCTTGCTTTGAAAATCCTATTTGTGTAGTGGAATAATGCCTTTGACATATTCTACACTATGGTTTTGCATATTATAGGAGGTCTTAATGTACAATATTTTCATGGAACTTGAAGTTTACATGACATTCTCATTTTGTTAATTTTGTTTGACTAGCCATAACATTTCTTATTGGAGTAGAATTGTGACACATTAGCCTTCCCTTTATGACATTTTTATGTTGATGTTGTTTTGCTTGTGTTAGTTTATACGCTATTTAAATATAACAATGATACTATTTGATTGTTCAAGTTGATGTCATCTGAATATAATAATAAATTTCCAAGGGTATCTCCCTTTGTATTAACAGGCAAGGAGACTAATCCCCTTCGAGCATACTCAAGCTTACCTTGTCAATTGGCGTCCTCTCTAAGAATTGAACCGAGGTCCTCCCTAAGGCCATAATGTGCCTCTACCACTACACCAACTCCCTTGTTGATTAGAAATTTAATTGGTATGCCATGTGTTTTGCATGACTATCTCACTGTTTTATATATTCTTTAGACATTGAGATAATTAGTGAATAAGCATTCTCTTTTGCAATTTCTCAACTTAAAATAAAAACAAGTTTGCTTTTGAATTTTTTTAATCAAAATGCGACATTCCAAAATTATTAAAAGAGAAAGAAAATAAGGAAAAATCCTATCAAAACAAAAATGGATAAAAAAATCTTGTAGCTTACTATGAACGTAACTTTAACTAAATAATAACTAGAAAAATAGCAAAAAAAAACCTTTTCTTTTTATAATTCACAAAAGAAACTCAACACTCAAATAGAGTGGAGCAACTAAAGTTCAATACAACAAACTGAAGGGAAAGACTAAGCATAGCATACCACATAAAATAATATGTTACTGCATATTACACCATTCGAACATAACTACACCTTATTAGCTAGCCACTTCCACCAATTGATAGTGCAAATTCACCACATGCTATCAATAGATTGGTTTGTCAGGATGCATCATTATAATTCGGCATATACAAGCTTGTATTTATTTTGCTTGATCACCAAACATATTTGCTGCAATTTTCGAATGCCAGCTCACAACTTTTGTCATTGTCCTACTCTTGTCTTGATCCCCACCTTTATCCTAATGCTCCTCGAAATAACACCACATACACAAATAGCGAGCAGTACAACAAAAAGGTTTACCATAATATGTTTCCATTCCACACTTAAACATATATAACCTGGCCAAGCTGTATTCGATAGCGCCAGTGCTCCATAATTTTTATCTATCAAGTAACACTCCTAATATGATCTTCCAATAGTAACTTCCACCTCTGAGTTCTTAGATTGCATAATCTGAAAACATGACATACATTAATATTTTTAACTAATCTTTGATACTTAAAAACATATTTCTTTCAAATTTAAGCTCCCAATTAAGAAGATTTCTATCATTCTTCCGCTACATTATCAAGTTTGAACCTGTGAAAATAATCACCACTATATGTGCAAAAAACTTATTGTTATGTTTATCTTCTTTTTCTTTTTGTTCTTTTAGATAAAAGAAAGGATATTATACTTATTCTAACATAACTTGTTGGAACTTACTAAACTACATGTGCAATATGTTATTCTATTAATTGAAAGTTAATTAAACATGAAAATATTTTTGAATGTCACCATAGTTTTTACTTTTTATTCTCAGAACACATATAATAAAAATCTATTTTAAAAAGTATTTGGTAAAAAATTGTTACACATAAAGTTCATATTTCCATAGTTATTTAGACTATATGTCCTACAATTATTGTTGAGAAATAAAGCATGTGATTTGTGTGTTACATTCGAAACATAAGAGTTACATATTCTTGAAACTATACATGTATTTATTCCCTAATAACTATACGTACTGGAGTTGGGTATCTATGATAAGCAACCTAAGAAGCTAAGCTATTCGGTCGTATAGATTGCTCGACACTTTTTCTTCTCTTATCTTTTTCTATAAATTCAACATGTATTGGATTGGCA
The DNA here is from genome assembly GCA_031439595.1 of Pterocarpus santalinus. Classification (NCBI taxonomy): domain Eukaryota; kingdom Viridiplantae; phylum Streptophyta; class Magnoliopsida; order Fabales; family Fabaceae; genus Pterocarpus; species Pterocarpus santalinus. Next base: position 8,630,993 of record CM062526.1, on the reverse strand, counting down.
CCATCCTTCATGACCTATATCGCCCTTTTTCATTACTGAGTTTGTAAATAAATTTGGAACTCCATAAATTCAATCTCCGTTAGTGTCCAAATCTCCTAAGCAATATATAACTTCAAGCCATTACAATTCTTGTTCTCTTTCAGGGGCTCCGATACTTCATTTCCATGCTTACCAATGTGCCTTCACCTGCTACTCCATTGTCGATGAGCTATCCACTGCTGACAACTTATTCTTCTGGAAACTTCTCCATTATGCATTATTCCAGTTGTTCTAGAACTCCTTTTTGGTGAAATAGTTATGTGTCTACAAGCTATACTATCTCTAACAAGCTACCCACCACTGACAACAACCTCAAATGATGCTGATTAGCACACCTACTAGGGATCTATTGCCACTAGCCATTGCATGCACGGCTTTATGCACATTATTTTCTCTCTTTGGCTGGGTCTCTTTACATTGTGTTGTGCTCTTGTGTGTGTCATTGTTTTTCGGGATGCTCTATCTTTGGTGTCCACCGTTAGACCTTTATCCAACTTGTCAACCTCCGTTCAGAGTTCATTCTATGCTTCCTCTTTAACATTAAGATTCCATTTGTAATAACCTTAAAGTTTAGTATACTTTAGCTTAAGGGAGATGTTAGGAAATAAAACATGTGGCTATTGAATTTCACCATGTGATTAGTATGTGACATTGGAAACATAAGAATTGTAGGAAATATCTTAGTATTAATTACATGTTCTTGAAACTATGCATGTATTTATTTCTTAATGACTATTGTAATGGAGCTAGGTATCTATGGTAAGTAACCTAAGAATCTAAGCTATTTAGCCGTGTATATTGTTCCACACTTTTTTCTTTTCTTATATTTTTCTACAAATTCAACAATTATATTTATTTAATGCTAAAAAAATAATCTTGATACTAAAACCAAAATGTTGGATAAAGAGGGACCAAAAGCCAATAAAAATTTTGGAAGGACGACGATAGCCAAAATGACCTATACTTGAGGGGACTAAAAATATTTAGACCTTATACAATTTTATTAAATAATTAAAGTCTATTTTTTAATAATAAAAACAACTAACCTCTAATATATATCATATAAGGATAGTATAGGAAAAAATAATAATAATTTTCTTTCCATTTCTTTCCAGTAGAATTTCTAAACAATAGACTAGTAACCTTTTTTTATTCTATCATTGTATCCAAACAATGAAGTAGAATCTCTATTCCATTTCATTCTATTTCATTCTGTTCCAATTGCTGTTAGTTATCGAAGCATAGCCAAAGAGTTTTCTTAATCAACTACCACAACCAAGCCTTCCAACCAACATCTCTAAGAAAATCATGAGTTTTACACTTTGCCAAAGGCATTAAAAAAATCTATTGGAATCTTGAACATATATAAAATCTTTTTGATCGATGGCCAAAGCAAACTCCCCAATCAATTTAGGATAATTCTATCTATAAACTTGAATCAAATTTTCATAATTAAATTAATTAGCCTAGAATATTATAATAGTTTATGATAAAATGATAAAAATTCAAACATACAAATAGGGATGAAAATTGGTCAGGGCAAGCTTCACCTTTAACGGGCCAGGCATGTGTTGAAACCTCGTGGCCTAAGCTAGGCCTGTGGCTTACTATAGTTTTTTTTTTTTTTTCAAATGTAAGCATGGCCTATTCAAAAGCCTAGTCATAAAGCCTGGAATTTAAATTGTAAATAGGCTAACAAACCAAGGGATTAAACATACCAAACACAAGCCTAAGCTTTCAAATAGGCCACATCAGGACATCATTTGATCACCCATAGTGAGTTTAACAATCCTACTATAGTTAAAAAAATACATAAAGATACACCTTAGCTGGCCAAGTCAAAGACTATTAAACCTCTTACTCTTTTGAAAAGAACCATGAGGAGATAAGTTAAAAGCAATGTGACACATGGATATTTATAGTTATCATAAGAATAAAAAGTTCCTAGTCTAAGTAATGTGGAATTTGAGCATTCTATATTTCAACTCTTCATTTCTATTGTTTAATACTTTTTAAAATTATAAACTATCTATAATTAACAAGAAACTATTGTGGTTTAGTGGTGAAATGGTAAGTCACTGATATAAGGCTCTTATGTTTGAGTCTCTATTTCAACATTTTATAATTTTACACCATGCCAACTTGGCAGGCTTCACAGGACTTATAGTGAATCTAGACCTAACCTATTAAGAAAGCAGGCTTCCAAACAAACCTAATGTAACACCCTACTAATTTTATGTTATGCTTAAGTCATAGCATGAAACTAGTCAGGTCGTGTTACCGTGTTGATACTTTATTTACCTTTCTTGTTTTTAATTTCTCTTTAAATCGTCTCTATTGACGAAACGGCGTGCTGTTATATTAAAAGCGAAACAAACCGAACAAAATATCACCAAGATAAGTATAGTACAATAATATTACTGCATACGTGTAAACATATATATATATATATATATATATATATATATATATATATATATATATATAGATATATGACAACCCACTGTTTCAGTTTATGTACAAAGTTTTAAAGTAGAACACATACGGGGCTGGTGTATCAGAAAGATCATAATGCCCTCATCTGCCAAAATACCCTATGGTCCTCAAAGGACATTTCGTAACCTACTGCTAACCCTACAGTCAAGTCCATGACCCAAAGCTACATGCTGTTCAAAAGAGGGTCATGCTATACAACATCTCCTACCACTAAGCTACTCCGTTAGGTAGCCGTTAGCCATGCCAGGCTCGCCCGGTGTATAGTCTGCGCTGGGTCCCAAGATAAAGAGGGCATTTGGCGGTACCACAACAGAGTATGTGTCCCTGAAAGGGACGATCTCCGAAAGAGAATCTTAGAAGAAGCGCATAGAGGCGAGTTTGCTGTGCATCCTGGCATAACTAAGATGTATCAAGACCTCAAAAAGATGTTTTGGTGGCCAGGCATGAAGTCAGACGTAGCAAACTTTGTTGGCAAATGCTTGATTTGTCAAAAGGTGAAAGCGGAACATCAGAAGCCTTCTGGGATGCTACAACCCTTGGAAGTCCCTGAGTGGAAGTGGGAAAGTATTTCCATGGATTTTGTGATGGGATTGCCAAGGACACCAACAGGATACGATGCCATATGGGTCATCGTGGATAGATTGACCAAGTCTGCCCACTTTCTACCCATCCGAGCGAATTATCCATTGGAAAAATTGGCACAACTGTATATTCAAGAGATTATAAGGTTGCATGGGACCCCTGCAACCATTATCTCCGATCGAGACCCAAGGTTTACTTCGAGGTTTTGGGGAGCCTTACAAAAGGCATTCGGTGCTAAGTTATGCCTAAGCACTGCATACCACCCACAAACGGACGGCCAAACAGAAAGGACAATTCAAACCTTAGAGGATATGTTACGAGCTTATATACTGGAGCAACGCGGAAATTGGGATCGATATTTGCCATTGGCCGAGTTCGCATACAACAATAGCTATCAGCTAGATTGGCATGGCTCCTTACGAAGCATTGTACGGACGGAAGTGCCAGTCTCTCCTGTGCTGGTATGAGACAGGAGAATCAACTCTATTGGGGCCCGATTTAGTCGAGCAGACTACCGAGCAGATCAAGAAAATACGGAACAAGATGCTTGTCACTTAGAGTTGCTAGAAGAGTTACGCGGATACCAGGAGGAAACCTCTGGAATTTCAAGAAGGAGACCATGTATTTCTGAAGGTTACTCCTACCATGGGGATAGGTAGAGCAATCAAAGTCAAGAAGCTAAATCCTCGTTTTATTGGTCCCTTCCAAATCCTAAAGCGAATCGGGTCAGTGGCGTACCAAGTCGCTTTGCCTCCACATCTATCAAACCTCCATGATGTTTTTCATGTCTCCCAACTCAGAAAGTATCAACCTGACCCTACGCACTCCCTTGAACCCGAATCAATAAAGTTGAAGGAGGACCTGACCTTCCATGTTCAACCAAGATTTAATTGTAGAGCGAAGCAGACAACTCCGAAATAAATCTGTACAACTAGTAAAGGTAGCATGGGGAAAAGAAGGTGCTGAAGATTACACTTGGGAACTGGAATCGGACATGAGGAAAGAGTATCCTGGACTATTCTCTAGCACTAAATTTTGAGGACAAAATTTTTTAAGGGGAGTGGTATTGTAACATCCACGACTTCCGACTTCCGAGCTCATAGTATTCCCAACCTCCATATTCATCTTCAAGGTTGGGCAGACAAGGATTTACGATTTTCGAGTTTGTCTTATAATTCCGCTTCCGATCTCAATATTAGCTTCGACTTCCGACTTCGTTCCAAGGCTTACAATGGATTTTTCCGATTTTCGACTTAATGCATGTAGCCTACGATTTCCGACCTTTGTGTAAGTGTGTATAAATTTTGACCTCACCAGTATGAATTCCGATTTCCGATTTCAGGAGCTAAAATGAAGTGACTGATGCTTCCAACTTACGAGTTCGTCTTTGACTTCAGCACAATTTACGACTTCCGACCTTAGCGATCAAAGATCAAAATGTTCTATTTCCGACTTCGTCTCTAAGGCTCAAATGAACTAGCTATATTCCGAATTCCGACATTATGATTCACAAGTGTACGAGATCCGATTTCGAGTCCAATATTAGTAGCTCTCATTTCTATATCTCTTCGAGTTCCGGGATAGAAATTTATAATTCCAGAGTTCCAACTTTAAGTGCTTGGCTTCACACCAGGCTCTGCTTTCAAGTTTCGACTAAACTGGATGTTTTCTGAGTTCCGACTTCATATACAGGAGGTTCACGAGTTCCAACTTTATAAAGCGTGAGTTCGACCGTTTCCAGAATATACTGGAAACTAGTCCCACTTTAGGCGACGTGGAGAGTGATTCTACCACACAAAGAGGGCAACGTGGAGAGCAAGGTTGGCTGAAACTTGGCCTTATGTTTAGAGGCCAATCACAACCTTCCAGCTTGGCCTCTATGCGCTTCTTCTAAGATTCTCTTTTGGAGATCGTCCCTTTCAGGGACACATACTCTGTTGTGGCACCGCCAGATGCCCTCTTTATCTTGGGCAAAACCTGCTAGTTTCCCTGATCGCACGAGACTAAGTGTATGTTGAAAGTTAGCATCTTGCTGCTGTGCTTGCCGAATCTGGTCCTTGAAGATACTGGTTATCTGAATTTGGTGTAGCTGAAAAGTCTTAGGAGTTATAAGAATTCCCAAATTAAGATTTTGGAAACTTTCAATAAGTTCCGTCTCTTTAATCATCATCCATGCGACAGTCAATGATTTCCTGCTTAACGCATCTGCCACGATGTTCGCCTTACCTGGGTGGTATTTCAATTCAAATTCGTAGTCTTTAAGGAGTTCCATCCATCTCCGCTGCCTCATATTCAATTCCTTCTGATCGAAAAGGTACTTCAAACTCTTATGATCAGAAAAGACCTCGAACTTTACTCCATACAGGTGATGTCTCCATATTTTCAAGGCAAACACTACTGCTGCTAATTCAAGGTCATGAGTCGGGTAATTCCTTTCGTGTGGCTTCAATTGCCTGGAGGCATACGCGACCACCTTTCCTGTTTGCATCAACACGCACCCTAACCCTTGTTGGGAAGCATCACAATAGACCTCAAATGGTCCATGAGGGTCTGGTAAAGCTAGCACTGGTGTCGTGGTCAACCTTATCTTCAAATCTTGAAAACTCTGTTCGCACTCCGGCGTCCACTCGAAAGGGACATTCTTTCTGGTTAGCTTGGTCAAAGGCAAGGCTATTCGAGAAAAATCCTTAACGAATCGCCTATAATATCCAGCTAAGCCCAGAAAACTTCTGACTTCAGAGACTGTAGTTGGCCTCTCCCGATTGTAATCGCTTCTACTTTCTTTGGGGTCGGCGAGATTCCTCCAGATGACACTACGTGGCCGAGAAATTTTACCTCCTTCATCCAAAATTCACATTTGGATAACTTGGCATAGAGCTTCTTTCCTCTTAAAATTTGCAGAACTAGCCGTAAGTGTTCCACATGTTCTTGTTCCGTCTTCGAGTAGATAAGTATATCATCGATGAAGACCACTACAAATTTGTCCAGATATGGGCGGAATATTCGATTCATATAATCCATGAATACCACTGGCGCATTCGTCAGCCCAAATGACATCATGGTGTATTCATAGTGCCCGTAACGAGTTCGAAAAGCTGTCTTAGGGATATCTTGTTTCCGAACTCGAATTTGGTGATATCCAGAACGCAAGTCGATCTTGGAGAATACCGTTGCACCCTGTAGTTGGTCCATGAGATCATCAATCCTCGGCAGCGGATACTTGTTCTTAATCGTCACTTTGTTCAACTGCCTATAATCCACGCATAAGCGCATGCTTCCATCCTTCTTCTTGACCAATAAGACCGGAGCTCCCCATGGCGACGCACTTGGTCGTATGAATCCCTTTTCTAAAAGCTCTTCGATCTATCTTTTTAGTTCCGTCAACTCCATAGGTGACATTCGATACGGAGCTATGGATATTGGTCCCGCACCTGGAACTAACTCGATGGTAAACTCAATCTCTCTCTCTGGAGGGAATTCAGGAATATCCTTTGGGAAAACATCCGGGTATTCCCTGACAATCGGAATCTTCTCCAGTTCCTGCTCAGCTTCTACCGCATTAGCTGACAAAAGGATGTACCCTTGATCATTTGGCCTGAAAGAGTTCAGATAGAAGAGTATTGCGGTTTGGGATTCAAAAAGTAAGACAGAGGGAAGTACCACCGTTTTATCAGAGCAATTGAGTACAACATGATTGGCAGAAAGCCAATCCATGCCCAGAATTATGTCGAGACCAGATAGAGGGAGGCAAATCAAATTAGCGGCAAAGGTCCTGCCCTCAATTCGAAGAGGAACATTGATGCACATTTGACTAGTTCTAACAGGCCCATTGGTAGGAGTAGAAACCAATAGATCATAAGGTAATTCAGAAATTGGCAATTGCAAAGCAGCTACATAATTATGAGAAATAAATGAATGTGAGGCACCCGAATCATAGAGTACAGTTAGAATCTCATCGTTCACATCACAAGTGCCTTGGATTAGTCCTTCTGACTTATTAACTTCTTCTGCATTCATAGTAAAAACCCGTCCTTGTCGCTGGGGTCGAGGCGGCTGTGATGAGTTCCTGGTCGGACACTCGTAAATTTTGTGGCCTGGCTTGCCACATCCATAGCAGACATTCTGGCCTACCAAGCACGGCCTATCACCATGATTCTTGCCGCATTTTGTGCAAGTTCGATTTGGAAAAGGCCTTTGGGGCTGCTTGCCTTTGTTGCCTCCTGGCGGAAATCTCCGCCGTTGTTGTACATTGGGCTTGAATCTTAGGCCTTGCGGGGCTAACCCCCTCTTGAAATTCCCACCAAATGCCCTGGCTGCAGCTAATTTCGAGTGGCAATCCTCCACAAGTCGGCATTTGTTCACTAATGTAGGGAAATCCCTAATCTCCATCGGGCTGATTGCGGTGAGAATGTCCTCTTGTAACCCACCTTCAAATTTAATGCACTTCCAGGCTTCATCTGGGTTCCTCTGGTAAATTGTGGAGAATTTGCATAGCTCCTCAAATCGGGCAATATATTCGGATACTGTCCGATTTCCTTGGCGCAGCTGCATAAACTCGAGTTCCTTGGCATTTCAAACTGAAGCGGGGAAGTACTTCTGGTAAAATACATCCTTGAACATTGTCCAGGTGACTATTGTCTGAGATTCCTCGAACAATCTTCGTACGCCGTTCCACCAGAACTCGGCGTCTGCTTCAAGCGTGTAAGTGGCAAAATTCACTTTCTGATGATCTGAGCAATCCAGGACGGAGAAAATCTTCTCCATGGCTTTGATCCACTCGTCAGCTTTGTCCGGGTCATATGCCCCTCGGAAACTTGGCGGATTTGCCTTCCTAAACTCCGCAAACCTGAGGTAGTCCAGGTTAGCCTCTGGGCCTTGTGGGTTCCTTTCACGACCGCTGCAGCCGCTCGCCTATTGCTCCATCATCTGGTGAGCTGCCGCGGCTTGTTCCCGCATTGTGGCCATCACGTCAGTCGGGTTCTCTGGAGCAGGTTCTGCACGTGGTCTTCCTCGCCTTCCGGAAGCCATTAAGTTCTGAACACACAAAACAAAAGTTATTGAGTTGATCAAGCTCAATACTAAGTTTAATGTGCTAGTAAATAACAGCCCACACGGTCAGGCACTTCATACACATGCACAACTATATCTCAACCATACAGGTAAGATCTGGTGCACATTATCAACTAAAAGTACAGAATATGCGCGAAGCATAGTCAGTCCAATCCTCAGGCCTTAGCTAGGACGAACTGCTCTGATACCAAAAATGTAACACCTTACTAATTTTATGTTATGCTTAAGTCATAGCATGAAACTAGTCAGGTCGTGTTACCGTGTTGATACTTTATTTACCTTTCTTGTTTTTAATTTCTCTTTAAATCGTCTCTATTGACGAAACGACGTGCTGTTATATTAAAAGCGAAACGAACCGAACAAAATATCACCAAGATAAGTATAGTACAATAATATTACTGCATAGGTGTAAACATATATATATATATATCAGAAGCCACTGTTTCAGTTTATGTACAAAGTTTTAAAGTAGAACACATACGGGGCTGGTGTATCAGAAAGATCATAATGCCCTCATCTGCCAAAATACCCTATGGTCCTCAAAGGACATTTCGTAACCTACTGCTAACCCTACAGTCAAGTCCATGACCCAAAGCTACATCTTTGTTCAAAAGAGGTCATCTTTGTACAACATCTCCTACCACTAAGCTACTCCGTCAGGTAGCCGTTAGCCATGCCAGGCTCGGCCGGTGTATAGTCTGCGCTGGGTCCCGAGGAGGAAGAGGGCGACGAGCCGGTGGCCTCGGAGGGTCACTGAACTCAACGGGATGTCGGGGACTGCGGTGGTGACTCGAGAGCGGTCGTGGTCTTGCTAGTGCAGGAGGTGCAGGATGTGGGTGCGCCATGTGTAGAGGGATGGCCATATAAGGGGTAGTAGGGTCGAAGATGGGATGGTGTAAAGGAACATCAAAGTTCCTGTTGCTGAAGAGGTAAAATCGGAAGTTGAATGAACCAGCTATGTACAAGGAGTCCAACTCTGGATCATGGTGGAGCTGTAACGCAGGAATCTCAATAAAAAGGGTAGCTGTGGAGTCCATCGCCAGTGTCTGAGAATGATGCAGGAAACACAAAACGGGGTGAGAATTTCAAGAAAATTCTCAGTAGGGTTCGGTTATACTTGTACTGACGTCACATACATTCTCAGTTGCCTCGGGTTTTATTTAATTATAAAATATGTGTTCAAACTGAAAAGTCCATTTTCATGAGTTTAAAAAAATGTCTGGTCTGAGGCAAGGTTCAGTTTTACTTTAATTGGTATAAGAAACAAAATAGATTACTAATACTGATACATAGAATGATAAACGAAATAAATAAATGAATTGCAGTGAGCAATTATAACAGACAATTGTAAATATCTTGACATAATTGTTTCATATAATCATGCAGTCATGTGATCAACTGTAAGCATCTTGATGTAACTATTCCATGTATTTATGCATTCATGTAATCATGTAGACTCGTTCTTGAACTTTCCTTCGTAAACTTTTTCATTACTTTCTTTCATTTTTCCATATCTTGGTCCCCTGGGAGTTCTTGGCCATTTTAGACTCCTGGGTAATAGTCTGCTTATCAGGATCGAGCTCGTTCCTATATAGGAATGCCGGGTTTACTTTCCCCGACCTTCCCACCGATCTATTCCCATTAACTTTCTATCCGAGGCTGGCCCAAGTAGTATGGAACTTGCATAATAACACAATTCTTTTCATAACTTTCATGGCTTTCTTAAGAATACATATGCATTAACATGTAATTCATAACTTGTACATGGGTTCTACCAAAAATTTGGCGGCATAACGGAACGTGTCCGCTCCCCCATGAATAGTGCCAGCCAATCAATACATCAATTTATCACAAGGAACACAAATTCACATTTATTTTCCAGCATAGAACTCAAATCCATATCAAGTTCATTAAGGCAGAAATCCTGCCTCAGCTTATTCAACCAACCCGTTTTTTTGTAATTCATGCCACAATTTCATTTTAACTCATTTGGACCTCAAATTTGAGTATATTACAGTGTTGTGTGCCTATTTCCTAACCTCTTTGGTCCCATCTAATTTCGGTATCTATAACTCAAGATATCTAAATTTTATCTCGGCCTGCCCATTGGCTAGCCAGAATCAGGCAACTAAAAGTAAAAATTCACCAAAAATCGAAAACTCACTCAAATCATACAGAATTGGTCTCATGTTAAAGCTAACAGAATAAAGTTTCATTTAGAAAAGTCCCACTCAATTTGGCTTAGTGGGGCTCGAGTTACAAGCCCCGATTTCAGACCTTCCTACACTGCCCTGTTCTAGCCCGGTGTGGACATAGGGAGAATTGTGTGGAGAACTGGGAGTAACTGGGAGTAACTGGGACCTTATTAAATTCTGAAATTTTTATGAGATATTCTCCTATGTGTAAGCTTTCAAACAAAGTTGGTTTCACTCATTTTCATGTAGTATAGGTCGAGTTCTACCCTAAAGAACCTAATCTGCCCAGAGCCAGAGTCAAAACCCTAGGTCGAGATTCAAAAATTCATATCTCCCTCAATTCTAATCCAAAATCCTTATATGATATGTCTATGGAAAGCCCTAAATGTCTAGTTTCATCTAAAAATAGTTTCATCGGATTTGACCAATTGTAGGCTGCGCCGTACGCTCCGCCATACGGACTGTCATGGACTCTCCACCAAGACAGCACCCTCATCCATTTACTTCTCTTAGTTTTCTTCTTCTAATTCTACTTCTAACTCAAAATCTTCTATTAATCCAAGCATAATTATTTAATCCACACATCAAATAAGGTGAAAATAATTCAGCCCAATCAGCCAAGTGCATGGATTTGATGCAAGAAATCAGAACTCCTACCTTTGATTTAAGTGTTTTGTGCTGAATTCTTGGAGTTTGGATGAACAAGGCTGGAACTTGGCTTGAGTTTTGGGTGTGTGAGCAAGAGAGAAAGAGAGCTAAAGGAGAAGAGGAAAGCAACGTTAATGAGGGTCTGAATTAAAGGAGGAGGGTGCGTTATATAGGCATGAGTGGGAGTTAACTTGGAAGGTTGTGATTGGCCTCTAAACATAAGGCCAAGTTTCAGCCAACCTTGCTCTCCACGTTGCCCTCTTTGTGTGGTAGAATCACTATCCACGTCGCCTAAAGTGAGACTAGTTTCCAGTATATTCTGGAAACGAAATCGGAACTCGTACGCTTTATAAAGTCGGAACTCGTGAACCTCCTGTATATGAAGTCGGAACTCAAAAAACATCCAGTTTAGTCGAAACTTGAAAGCAGAGCCTGGTGTGAAGCCAAGCACTTAAAGTCGGAACTCTGGAATTATAAATTTCTATCCCGGAACTCGAAGAGATATAGAAATGAGAGCTACTAATATTGGACTCGAGATCGGATCTTGTACATTTGTGAATCCTAATGTCGGAATTCGGAATATAGCCAGTTCATTTGAGCCTTAGAGACGAAGTCGGAAATAGAACATTTTGATCTTTAATCGCTAAGGTCGGAAGTCGTAAATTGTGCTGAAGTCGAAGACGAACTCGTAAGTTGGAAGCATCAGTCACTTCATTTTAGCTCCTGAAATCGGAAATCGGAATTCATACTGGTGAGGTCAAAATTTATACACGCTTACACAAAGGTCGGAAATCGTAGGCTACATGCATTAAGTCGGAAATCGGAAAAATCCATTGTAAGCCTTGGAACGAAGTCGGAAGTCGAAGCTAATATTGAGATCGGAAGCAGAATTATAAGACAAACTCGGAAATCGTAAATCCTTATGCCTTGACCTTGAAGATGAATATGGAGGTTGGGAATACTATGAGCTCGGAAGTCGGAAGTCATGGATGTTACACCTAAGCCTTGTCCTATTATTAAATATGCTAGGCCAGGTAGCAAAAGGCAAGCCCCTAATAAGTCGTTGGCTTATTTCTAGATGAATTCGAAAAAATACCATAACTAAAGAAATAAAAATAAAATAAAATGAAATGCTACACTCTAAAATGACCAAAAAGTTTACATATATATCAGTAATAACAACTAAGCCTTGTCCTACTAAGTGGGATTTGGTAGTGTGGATCGAACAACGCCATAGTATCCTGTTATAAATCATGTTTATGTTCAAACTATTGAAATCTAAATCTCTTTTAATAGTTTCTCCTATATTTTTTTAGGTCTCTTTTTACCTCTATCTATTAGACTCCTTTCCATCTGATCTATTCTCCTTATCGGGGCTTCTACAGGCCTTCTCCACATATATCCAAACCACCTAAGATGAGATTCTACTATCTTTTCTACAATAAGTACTACCCTAACTTTCTTTCTAATACGTCCATTCCTAATCCTATGACATCTAGGGTCCAACACAAAATTCTCATTTTTACAACATTAAGCTTATTTTCTTGTTGACTTTTTACCACCCAGCATTTAATTCCATGCAACATGACTGCTCTCATAGTTGCACAGTAAAATTTTTTCTTTAAGTTTGAGTGATACTTGTTTATCATAAATAACTCTTGAAGCACTCCTCCATTTTATCCACCTAGCTTGAATCTTATGGTTTACATCCCCTCTGTTTCCCCATCATTTGATATATATGTAAGATACTCAAATCAGGTGAGTTGTTGTATGGTATTGTCTATACTCTGTCTTACTTCTACTTATATGAAAACTATGTACTTCCAAGCTTATCTCCATGACTTTAGCTTCCCATTTAGTTCTTCTCTCGATTCTCTTATTAGGCTTATATCATTTGCAAAAAGCATGCACTATGGTACTGGATCTTGAATATGTTTCATAAGCACATCAAAAACTATTGTTACATGAAAATCCTCTATTATTCTACCTTGTGTTCTCACACTAGTTGTAATTCCATCATACCTATCTTGGATTGCTCCAATATAGGCAATCCAAACTCCTATATCTCTAGAACCTTCTATAAAACCTGCTTGGCACTCTATTATATGATCTCTCCAAATCAATGAAAACCATATGCTAATCTCTCTGATCCTTCTGATATCTCTATATCAATCTCTATAACTAGTAAATCACTTTCATGGTAGACCTCCTAGGCATAAAACCAAACTAGTTTTATGTGATATGAGTCTTCTATCTCAATCTCTACTCAATTATCTTCTACCGTAGCTTCATAGTATGGCTTATAAGATTGATTTGTGATTTGCATAGTTCTGTGTGTCCTCCTTGTTTTCGTAGGTAAGAACTAGGGTGTCTCTTCTCCACTCATCCGACATTTTCTTAGATCTCATAATCTCATTAAACAACTTTGTGAGCAAACTTATGCCTTTACTTCTTAGACATTATCCATTCACTTGAAAGCTTCCTTTACCTGAAATTCTCCAATTCTACAGCAAACATTATCTTTCGATTCGACTGCTAACAAAACCCATGCCTTTCATTAAATGGCTTGTGAAAGTAACCCTTCTATCTTTCCTTCATGTTTGCTTCTATGACCAAAACTTTACCCTCTTCCTTGTTAATACATTTCACCTGGTCTAAATCTCTTGTCTTTCTTTCCTTACCTTTAGCTAGTCTATAAATGCTTTTTCCCTTCTTTAGTGCTTAAGGATAACCATTAAAACACTCTAGATGTCACTTCGCTTACCGCCTTGTTATTATTTTTTCTAATCACCTTATATTTTTCCCAATTTTCAACATTTTCACACAAGGACGATAATTTCAAACACCCCCTTTTAACCTTAACCTTATCTTGCACACTTGCATCCCACCACTAAGTCCAGAGTGTCTTGATTTCCCATTGTCTCCTTTATTTTTTAATTCATTAGCACTTCCTTAGGCCTCCCACCTTAACTCTTCTAAAATCCTTCTTTGAAGGTTCCTTTACTTTTTTCCTTCTTCAATTGCCATTGCTTGATCCTTGAAGTCTTCTATTGATTGTTCCTCTTTACTCTCTTCATAACTCACACATCCATAATCAAGAGCCTATTTTGAGGAGTTATAATCTCCAAGAATAATGTTGCAATTTGTACGAAGTTTTTTTATTCGATTTTGTTATAACAAAGAAGACTAAACTGGCAATTTGGTCCCTCAATGATACATATGACTTCAATTTAGTTCTTAAAAGATTTTTGACATCAGTTTGGTCCATAAAAGATATACATGACATCAGTTTCGTCCCTAAAAATTTTTTACATCAATTTAGTCTCTGAAAAATATATGTAACATCACTTTGGTCTCTGAAAAATACATATGACATCTATTTGTTCCCTCATTTTCTATAAATTCATGAACTTATTTGATGTCACATGCATCTTTCGGGTACCAAAGTGATGTCATATGTATCTTTTAGGAATTAAACTGATGTTAAAAATCTTTTACGATTGTCACGTATATCTTTTAGGGATTAAACTGATGTCATGTGTATCATTAAGAGACCAAATTGTTAGTTTAGTTAAAAAAAGAAACCAATTTGAGAATAAGTTAGCCTACTCTTGTATGTGATAAGATAGTTTTCTTACTTCCTAAGACAAGTGTTAGCTATTGTAAAATTGAAAGCTAATGAAAAATCTAAAAGTCTTACACTTTATATTTGGTTCCCCTAAATCATATCCCTCATACAACACCTTATAACCACTAGCTTCACTCTTTAGATCCCCTCCTAAGGAAATCATTTCTCCGAAATATATACCTTGAACTAAACATTCTAAATTCTCCTAAAATTTTATTTTGTGGTGCTCTTCTAAACCTACCTATGGTGCCTAAGCATTAACTATTAACATCTTTAACATCATTCTTCCAGTACTTATCTACAATTGTGCCTACTCTATTTCTAGATTTTGTCTTACTAGTATATCAAAGCTCAAAACCCAAAGTATCTAATTTCTTAGCCTTTTCTCCTATCAATTTAGTTTCTTATAGGCACATAAAGTTAATTCTCCTCCTAATCATGGTGTCAACTATTTCAATAAATTCACCAATAAGTGCAACTAGATTTCAAGCATGAAAATGTATCATACTTTCGTGAACTAACTTATTTACTCGTATTTGTTCACAAAAATATGGGAACCTTCACTATTTTTTTTTACTACACCTGGGTATTGATGTAGTGGCTCTTGCTCATTTGACATTATACTTCAGCTATATAGCGTGTTGCTTCCAGGCAATGACTTAGCCTTAACACTAAACCATCTAGGATCCATGTAATAAAGATTTGATAAAGTTTTACATTGGTTGTCAACTATCCAACGCAACCCTCCTCTTTTATCCGAGCTTAGGACTAGCTATATAAAGATTTGCATCAAAGCACAACATAGGTCTCGTTCACAAAAAAGCTTTATATATGATTAAATGGAAAACAAATAAAAAAATATATATGTAATATTGTGGTTACCATGCAAACTCATAGATTTTGGGAACCATTGTCTAATTTCACTCCGTTTTTGTTGATTTTATCTTGATATTTCTAAAATACCCTTGACTAAAAAATGTTTTATATTTATAATATATTGCCACTTCCATGTTCCAATAGATTTACTTTTGACATCACTTTAGTACATCTTGCTTGTTGTTTTATCTAAACCATTTTAAAATTTAGAACACTTATTAAAAGAAATTTGTGTTGAAAAAGAAAATTCAATTATGTAAACATGACAAATAATAGGACTTCCTTTTTTAATGAATCTTGAATTGTATATAACTAGTAAGTATGTTATGCAATGGATTTTTTTGTTTTTTTTTTTTCATTTAAGTAAAATATAAAAAAGAATTTAAAAATATATAAAAAAATGTATTTAAAATTATGAGAAATATGTATAATTAATTTAATTTAAATATGAAAAAGGGAGAGAAAGAAAATGGTTTATAATTAAAAAGAAGTTATGCATAGTTAATTCAAAAGAATATGAATTTAAATTTTAGAAGAATAAGAGTTAAGAATAACATGTTATTCTTTTAGAAAATAAGTTAAAAGATTAAGTTAACTACTATCAAGAAAATATATTCCAACTAAATTACTAATAATAATAATAACAACAATATGCATAGATATATATTTGAATTGGCTAAAACCATTTCTAATATTTGTCCAGTGGAATTATTGACATAATGATATCTAAAATCATCTTGTGCTCTAGCCTCCATTCTCCTCTCTTTTTCTCTATTTCTAAGGCTTTCTTTTTGTTAGTGTAGTAGGGATTGGTGTTGTCATTCTCTAGTGACACTCTTACCATCTTCCTTTTTGGCTTTTGTGTTTTTAATAAATGGCTTAGATGTATTAAATTATGAGTTTGGTTTCATATAGACTTCTCTTTATGACTGATGTTGTGGTTTTATTGTTTTTATAGGAATTCCTTTTTATTTCATCTTCCTATTCCATTTTCTTAGCGATTTCTTGTCTAATGGTCTTGTAGGTAAAAATGTTAAATCTACGCTAGTTGAGAGAGACTTAATACACACTCTTCAAATTACATCACCTTTCATGTTGATATCTCTTATAAAATATTATTACTTGAGTGAACTCTCAAATTGATCCTTGAAAATGTAACCAACGATGAAAATTGTCTTTGACATTTAAAAATCACTATTGTACTCTTTTATATTGTGATCGATTAATTAAATCAATTCTAATATCCACAATGGTTAGTCAAAGTTAACAAACATGCCTAAGTGGCATGTTAAGTGCCAATTTGGATATTATGTACCGCAACACCCTCGTTACCTCGATTAACATTGACCTAAATGACATTGTTTTCCCTTTAGTAACCCTAATCTATCTCCCCAATCTCTCTTCACCCTTCATAAAGCCCTAAAGTCCCAATCTTCCTAAGTCTTTCCAATCATTCTTCTACTTTGTTAATTCACTTGCAAAATCCATGAATCCTGTTGGATCTATAGTTGATTTATTATGATGATGATGCAAACTATGTGTTTAAAGTACTTAGCACTTAATCTTGGAAAGGTTTATTTTATGTGTGCAGGAACTAGACATTCCAGTAGTAAGGAGTAAAACTGAGAAAACAAAATCTACTGAAGAATTAGTAGATATAACCACTGCTTGGTTCAAGTATCAAAGCATTGACCCATGAAAGCAGAATTGTCAATGGCTATTTTAGAAAAAGGAGTTGAAATGAAAAGCATATTTTCATAGTCTCCTAGGTTCACTTATACTAAAATGGAATTGCGAAAAGGTATTCACAAAAAAGTGAACAAACCAAATAAGAAAAAAGACAAATTGACTTTACCATGTGAGAGAAAAAGTCTTGGCACAATATACAACACACAGCAGCTTGAAAAGGCATTTCTTTGGACTCCTTGGAAGGCTCCCCAACATTCAAATCACTTGGGTGGAGACCAAGCAACTTGCATGGGCTAAAACCTCTATAAATATTAGTTCTAAACCTTAGTTTAGGGTCTTTGTGATAATGGTCTATGTGATGAAGTTCTTTATCAACTCTTGAGAGCTTTGTGCTTTTTGTACTTTAATATTCTTCTTGTCATTTGATATTCTAAAATTCTTGTAACTCAAGTGAGTGAAGTTTGAGAGAAAGAAAATCTTGTGAGGTGCACAAGTGAAGTAATCACCATTGAGAGATGTCTCTCAGTTAATGAGAAAAGAATAGCTCAAGGTTGAGTAAAAGTATGCTATAGCTTGGAGAAGCTTGCTGTAACAAAAAATACTCAAAGTGAAAAATCTCACAAGGTCGTAGGGACTAGACATAGACTCTAAGTTGTGGAGATTGAACTAATATAAATTCTTGGTGTAAGCTTTTATATCCTTTTCTTTTTATATTTTAGTTTCTAAGCTTTATATTCTAAATCTGAAATCATAGGGCTATAATATTTTGGGATATATATTCTATTTATATTTCGAGTTATTTGATAATGAAGTCTAATAAGCACTTATCAAATTTCTACTAACATTTACTAGAAATCTAGTTATGTGAAGTTTGCAGAAAAAGTTTTAATCAACCAAGGATTTGATTGAACCCACTTCTCAAGTCCTCTGGTACCATCAAACCTAGTTTGTCATTTATATTGAAAGATTGGCAGAAATCAACCACAAATTGGCTTATCTCATTCTGAAGGAAAGAACCTCCATATGTAATGGTCCTTATTTTAGAGGATTAAAGTGTAAGGTCTCCTATTACGGTCTAGGAGTAGTTGTCTGAACCTTGAAAACTTTGGCAAATCCTAGTAGAGCATTTTATGGCTACCCTAAATACAAGGCAAGCGTGAGAGTTTTTTGAAACATTTGAGAGTTTTGTTATTAGTGTTAACAATTTGTGCGATGTTACTTGTGTGATTATTTGCAAGATGGTAAGCATTGCCAATTTTTGTTTGGCTAATAACAGGGAAAATGACAATGGGTCTAGTAAATTTGCTATTAGGACTAGTACAACTGAAAATGAAGATTAGAGTATGAATGTTGTCATAGAAGTTTGGAAGTTTGGAGGTTAAATTTAAGATCTTCAGATGCTTAGTTACTGGATATGTATTATGATGATAGTTTTGATCATAGTAGGGTAAGTTCTTGTCCATACTTTTGAAAAGTTCCTCCACAAATGCCATGGATAGAACCTATGATGCACTCCAAATATCACCTATTGCATGGCTTGTATAAGTCCCTGATACACATATAATTAATTCATATTAGTCCCTAATTTTTGCCAAAGTAAGTCAAATAAGCCCTAATCTAACTAAAATTGAGTCAAATTAGTTCCTACAACTCACCTTTTGTGTGTCTAACATGAAGTTCAAACAATGCTCTTTGTCGCCCCTAGGTTGTCAAGTATAAGGGTGAGGAACCACTTCTAATTTTCCTTATTTAATTCTATATTTACAAAGGCATATATGCTATGACAAAAATCTAGTTGTTGCCATCTTGTCCCATTGCAGGCAAGATTTCACCATCATAATATAGTGGTTTCTTTACTAAATTGCCACTATTAGAGAAATTATTTACCAATATGCCACACTTTTGAAACTAGTTATCAAACTGCTCCCGTTTCGTTCATGCTGGCTTTTTCTATAATTGTTATCTATATTTGTTAGGCTGACATTGCGAAGTAGTAGCATATTTGGTCTTCATCACTTAGCTTCAATTTCCAAGTTCGATGGACCTCGACAAAGACAATACTGACTTCATCTCCATCATGCAACTCCGCCTTCTGAGTTAAACGAAACTCAATAAGAACAATATCGGCTTCGTTTCTGTCACAGAGCTTTGCCTTCCAAATTAGATGGAGCTCGACGAAGACAACATCGGCTTTGTCTACAACACTTGGCTCCACCTTCTGAGTTTAATGGAGCTCGACAAGAACAACACTGATTGCAATGGTGATTCCACATGGATTTAGGTGGAGCCTGACAAGAACAACTCCATGCGACAGGAGATGAAGTGGATTAGGGAGGTCAATGTTAGCTGATTGTAATGGTGATTCCACATGGACCCAGGAAAAAATAAAAAAAGCTAGCGTGGACAAAAAGGGAGCAATTTGGTAAATAGTTTCAAAAGTGTGACATATTAATAAATAGTTTCTTTAACAGTGGTAGTTTCGTAAAAAAACTCTCATAATTGCTTTGTGGAAGGCTCCATCTAATTCAATGAAAGGTCTACACCTTGCCTGAAAACCCTTTTCAAAAACTTCAACACAAATGTAAAACTTATCAAACTATGATGGCAAATTGGGAATTAGAATAACACTCATCTTGACATAAGACCTAAGGTTACTCCTCAATAACTCTCCATAATAATCCGATAACCTTTTATGTTGCTCATTTTCATCATCTACAACTTGTGCTCTTGCTTCATTCAAAGATATGTGTAATATGCCCGAATTCACTTAGTCTAATTTGCTCGGGAATCCCGAGAAATTGGATTAATGAATGGCTAATGAGCATTAATCACTAATAATAGAAGTCAATAGTTAACACAACCTATCACCAGAGCCTAATTTAACTATGCCTCGAATTAAAAAGGAGCTCAGAACTTGCATCAAGTCTAGCCTCGACTTTCTCATCTTCTGTCACGTGAACTCAGAACTCGAATCAAAGTGGAACTCGAAACTCATATCACTTTTGACAAATAAGGTAAATGCAGTTTAAATATTTAATGCCATATTTGGAGGAATCATCCATACGAGGTAATATTTCGGAAAGCTCATTTAACCAAAATTAGCGTGGATTAAGCCTTTAACCAAGGAACAAATCACAACTCTCATATCTGTTGGTTAATGGCCTAATCCAAAATTTTGAGATGAACCCCCTTAAACCAAACACACCTCACATATACACACTTACCCACCCTTTTCACTTCCTTTTCATTTTCTCACACAAACACTCATATTCTCTCAAGTCCTCCAAGAGAAAACCTCTCTTGTACCTTTATCTTTCTTATTTTTCTCTTCCATAACTAAACCCTACCACTACCACCACTCCAAAGGCCATATCTTTTGACTTTTGGAGATAATATCCAAGACACTATGGCTTCAATCAGTAAAGAACAAGCACAAATCTTCCTTGATCTCCTTGTTTTGGTTGCAGCTTCTAGCTTCTAAGAGAAGGCTATTTTCATCTTCTCACACACTTCAAGTATTTGTCAAGTTTCTTAGGTAGTGATTCTTAACCCTTCTATTCCATTTTCAAGAGCTAGGACACCTAAGCCTTCTCCATAGCTAGATTGTTTGGTTCTAGATCTTAAGTCTCATGACCATATTTCCTTGTGTTGGCTAAAGTGTTGAAATGTTATATTTTTATCCTCTTTGAAAAAATACTCTTTTCATGTTGAATATATGTTTGGCCATGTTTGTAAAAAATATTGGTCCATGAGTTTGCTTGTTTGTTCTTGGTGTGCTCTACCAAAGTTTCAAGTTTTATGGTATGAGAAGTAACTCTTTTGAAATAATCACTTTTAAAAATATTGACTTGAATGTTAAATGTTCATATTACTGGTTGAATGTAAATCTAAGCCCTTGAAACCCTAAGAACTGAATTCTATAAGTTTAACATGAAAAAGAAAGTAAAAATGGTTTTTTTTTTAAAGAAAACAAGTGATGTTCAAATCTTTATGACTTAGCCATGAATTGTCATAACTAAGGAGAGCAAGGTAATCCTTGTGAACCTTCTTGTGGTAATGATTAGAGCTACTGGCTTGATCATAAAGGTGCGAACACTTGCTTGTTTGAAGAATAAAGTGATAAAACAAGAATCTACAAAATCTTGTGGCAAGTAAGAAAAATAAATTAAGTGTGTATGTCAATCTCGAAACTCAAAACTCGGAAACTTGGACGAGGAAGAAGTGAACTTTCTCACAGTAAGTGATAAGTTCAATTCGAAACTCAGAACTCGGTGAAATATGATGCACAGGAGACATTTTCTGTTTAAACTTGTGAAACTATCAAAATTTAAGCTTCAAAATAACTTACTAAATCACTTAATAACCTTACATGACTATGGGAACAAAAAAAACAATAATGATCCAAACATGTAGGCCATAGCCTCTCAAGGATAATTAAAGAGAAAAGACTTTTAAATCCCAAACATAAGCAAATCAAGGCTCAAAATATATGATTAAGAGGAACATCAATTTTTGGCTTAAGAAGGAGAAGTTAAAACCTCTACGAACCTTTCTTCAATATTCCGCTACTTTAGCAAATCAATGGACATAAACACTTTAATTCACTGATGGATTAGAACAAGCTTCTAATATAACTAGTTAGTAAATTAAACCCATTACAAGAAGTAAAGCAAGCCAAAAAGGACTAAAATTCTCCCTAAGAAGAATTCGGCCAAACCCTCTTATTGAGATAGTAAATCACGATTAACTTGGCTTAAAGAGTTAAAATGGTTAAAGTTAATAATATTAATGATTAATTTAAGAAATAGAGGTAGACAAATTGAAAAACCTAAACTAAGCCCAATTGAGAGTAAGGCATTGTCTCATGAAGAACCATGAGATGTCTCATAATCATTCATAGGACTTTACACCAAAGAATACATAAAACCCTAGACGCATGCTTAAGGATATGTAATTGGATGATTATGGCCCAAGTCCTTTGGATTGAGGTTAATAGTTGATTATGGATGATTGAATAATTGTGAATGATGATATTGCTATGTGAATTGTTGCTTAGCAAATTTTAGGAAAGCTCCAATCTAGCCATTATGCCATCGAATTTTCATAAAAATTATGGCCTTAGAATAATTACTAAGCATGCTACATTGAGGTCCATATGTTAAGAAAAAAGAATATGTTATGCATAAGTGCATTAATAAAGAAAAGAAAGAATTAAGGGTATGAACCTTTGGGCCCTAGATGCAATTTCCAACAAGGGAAGGTGACCCAAACTAACCCCCTCTCTCGCCCAAGTTCATAGGAAAGAAATGTGGTGACAGCCATGGTATGAATTAATTTCCACTTCATGTTGAGGATGGTGAGTATGTGAACGTATGACCGAAGTTTTCATGCCGTAACATATGCCTAAGTAAAGTAAAGAGGAGTGTGGATACATAACATTCTCATGCAGATGCATATAGGAGAATGCAAAGGATCAAGAAAGAAAAGAAATTATCATATATTTATGCATGATGCATCCATCCATGTTTCCTGCTTTATGCCTATGGCTATGCTTATGTCATGATAAGAACATTTATTTAAAAGAAATGCACTTCAGTTAATTATGTTTCAAAAACCTAATAATTGAACTATATGCATGCTTATTATTTTTTTTTTTTATAATAAACTTGAAGTGGTTAGGACGATAATGATGACACTCAATTGTCAGGTTAGAGTTCTTATTGAGAAATATTATTTCTCATGTTCATGTTCTATATTGTCTTCAACGGTTGATGGAGCCCCATAGTGATATTCTAGGTGGAGGCAGAGGGTAGGAATTAGTTAGGGCGGCCCGCCAAGGGCCTATGGCCTAGCTTGTATTTGGCTTAGCCTGGCCTAGCCTA
This sequence comes from Pterocarpus santalinus, assembly GCA_031439595.1. Lineage (NCBI taxonomy): Eukaryota > Viridiplantae > Streptophyta > Magnoliopsida > Fabales > Fabaceae > Pterocarpus > Pterocarpus santalinus. Next base: position 8,607,888 of record CM062526.1, on the reverse strand, counting down.
TTTAAAAATAGGACTAGGCTCAGGCCTATTTCAAAGCCTATTTTCCTTATCAAGCTAGCCTCAGGCTCAATTTAAAGCTTATCGAGCTTGACAGGTCGACCTAGGCCTATTAAGGTTATGTACACATATATATATTACATAAATTACTAAAACTTCAAACCTATGATTCGAACCCATGCACATCAAGAGAGCTACTAGCCACCTTGTCACTACATCACTACTCTCTTTGAGTAATAGTATACATATTTTATAGCTTTATGTTTTGATATTATTACATTTAAAACAAAACAAACCCTAATCTATTTATTCTCTCTTCACTTTTCAGGCTCACTTCCTATGGTGCTTCATTCTTTTCTCCCTAGCCCCCTTCCAAGCTACCACATCTTGCTGTATTCGCCGAAGCTTCCACATCCTGCTATTGCACCCGCGATAAAGCCGTTGTCGCCGGAGCTACTCACACCCCCAGAGTTTCCTCACCGGTTTTGGATCTGTCTTAACATTGGGTATGTCTCAACTCTCATGCACATTATAGATTGCTATTCTGATTAAGTTTGTGTTTTATGGAAATTTCCATCAATAGTAACATTCTATTACTATTCTATTTTTATTTTTTATTTTTTTGCTAAAACCCAATTACCCAAATTGCTATTGGCTCTTGTAGTTCTTTCTTTTTCGTTTTTTGTATTCTGATTGTTTGTGTTTCTTTCTTTCTTTCTTTCTTTTTTGGGTTGAGCTTGGAGCTTTTAGTTCTTTTGATTCTATATGAATGGACACTGAATGAAAATCAAAATTGGGTGATGGTAACACATTCTTTATTCTGGTTGCTATTAATAATGGGTCTGTACTGATTATATCATTTTTCAAACTAAAATGTTGTTCTATTTCAGAATTGAGGTCTCTTTGTTGACTTGATTGAGTTGTCATATGTTCTACTTGGTATTAATAAGCTAAAATGTTTGTTGAGCTTATGTCACTTTAAGTCTAATTAGGTAACAACTGTTTGCTGTAATATAAGGAAACATTTAGAGATTTTGATATATTTATTTGTAAGAAGTGGTTGTCATTATTTCTATATATTTCTTGTTTAATTTTTTGAATGCAATTGAAATTTGTACTAAATATGGTTTGTTTTTATATTACAGGTCTAGTTAATGTTATCTAACTTTGAGAGTGAAACAATATTGTTATTTACTTTCGCTCCTTCTAATGCTAGTGAGTTCATTCAATTAACACCAACACCAAAAGATTCAAGTCAACAAACTAATGATCAAAATGATGGTGATGATAGTATCATTAAGAAGAAGAGATGAAATGTAACGTCTAAAAAATTTTATCGTTAACAAATGAGTTGTTCGGTTTTATCGAATAAGTGAGTTTAATCAGAATTTGATTAAACATTTACTTAAAGCCAATTAAGTGTGATTTAAAAGAATTAGGCTTGATGGAATTAGATTAGGAGCGTAGAAAACCCCACAGAAAATTTTCGAGCTAGTTTACCGATTTAAGGGAAATCGGTAAGATTTTGGTATTTCAAACTGACGGAACCGGACTAGTATAATTTTTCTATGAGTGCCCTAGAATCAACGGCTAAGATTTAGCCAAATAACCCACCCAAGTGGCGCCTAGGACAGCCCTTGATGGTGGAAGCAAAACCAAAATTGATAACATGGAGAAGTCCACCAATTATCATACACTTGCCTCAAAAAAATCTTTACTTTTTCTCTCCTTCTTTATCCAAATTTCGGCCACTCTCCCTTGCTGAAGCTCCCTTCATTTCCTTCTCCTTACCCTCATCCCCACTCCATTTCCATCTCTTCTTCAAGTCTCATCACAAATTACTTGCACCAAAGACCTAAAATCAACACAAACTCAACTAGACAAGGTAGGAAATCCTACTTCTCTTCGTATTTTCTCTAATTTGGGGCTGCATGGTGAGCATGCATAATCTGAAATATTGATGTCTTGTAGAGTGATAATGATGTTTTGTGATTATTTTTGCATATATGTTGTGATTAAAATTGGAATTGAGAGCAAATAGCTTGAAGGAGGAAGACAAATCTAGAAGTTGTTAGGGTTTTCCTCAACAGTCCGTATGGCGGTATGTACGGCTCTGCCTACTGCTATTTAAATTGGATGAGACCATTTTTATATGAAAATAGACATATAGGGCTTTCCATACATATATCATATAAGACAATTGGATTAGTATAGAATTAGTTATGAATTTTTGAAGTTTAACCTAGAAATTTGGATTCCTATCCGGGCAGTATGAGTTGAGAAGGGCATAACTCACCCTATACAACTCCAAATTGAGTGAACCCAAGTTTGTTTGAAAGGTAACACGTAAAGGAATATCCTATAAAAATTTTAGTACCAAATTCATAGCCATTTGCTCCCAGTGCACCATGGAACTTGGCTTAAGTCTAAACCAGGTTGAACTAGGGTAGTTTAGTAGGACCAAGTTTCGGGACTCATAAGTCAAAATATACTTATGCAAATGACATGAAACATAATTCATTTGAAAGCTTATTCTGATAGCTTTAATTTGATATAAATTTGTATGAATTCACATAGTTTTCTATTTTTAGTGAATTTTTACTGATAAGAACCCAATTCTGGCTGAGAATAGGGCAGTCTGAGGTAAATTGTTTATATCTAGAGTTATACACATCAAAATGAGATGGGACCAAAAGGATTAGAAACTAGACATATGAGGCTATGACATATCCAAAAATTAGATTTAAATGAGTTGAATTGAATAAAAATCAAGGCATACCAAATCTAGGCAGAATAGGGAAGAATAAACTGAAACCGTATTGATGCTTGATTTGAAATTGTTGAATGATGCTATGAATGTATATATATATATATATATATATATATATATATATATATATATATATATATATATATATATATATATATATATATATATATTTGCTGGTCTATACTGAATTTACAAGTTGTGCAATTGTACTAGTTGTTTGGCACTATTCATGGGGAAGCGGACTCGATCCGTTATGCTGCCGAAATTTTGGTAAGAAGTTCATATGTTGTGAAAATTTATGATAGCATGAGTACATTATATTTGAAGAATCAAGTTAGATATGCATTCATTTCATGATATTATAAAGAATTCCATATCACTTGGGCCAGCCCCGAAATAAATTAAGGGGAATAGATCAGTGGAAAGGTCGGGGAAAGTAAACCCGGCCATCCTGTATAGAAACGAGCTCGGTCCTAAAAAGTGGACTATTACCCAAGAGTATATGGCCAATGACTCTCAGGGGACCAAGGATGGAAATAAGTTCTAATAGGTGAAAGCCTCCAAGAATAAGATGCATTTTCTAATTGCACATGCATATGTATAGTGTAATGCTTCTTTATTGATTGTTCTAGATCCCTGTTCATTATTCTTAACATGCTATTGTTCTACCATGATTACTGTTTGAGTACATTAGTGTATCTATTAACTAAAATTGAATTTGTTTCGGTGTATGCTTTACAAACAAGTACTTAAGTTGAATATTATCGTTTTACCATACTATTTGAAAAATATTGCACAACCGAAACAACTGAGAATGACAGCAATGACAGATGCATAGAAGCTAGGAATTTCTACTGAGAAATATTCATTTCTCACCCTATTGTATGTTCCGTGTCATTCTCAGACCATGGAGCACGCAGCAACCGGGGTGCTATTCATTGAGTTCCCTGAGCTACATATACACCTTGACCCATTCTTGGATTCTGTATATATCTTCGGCTGATGTCAATTCCGCCTCTACTTCTTGTTTCAAAGGGATTTCACCGTCCCGCTTATGCATCCTCTCTTTGATTCTGTTGTCCCCTACATTGTCATACCCCTCCACATGGCCCATCCCTTCCCACCAGCAGCACCAGTAGCACCAGCAGCTCCAGTACCCATGGCCCCTCCTGCTTCACCATCGCAGCCGATGTTGTCAGCCTCGATCTCGAAGGAAGATCCATCCGAGGCAGCGAGTTCTTCTTCATCATCCTCTGCTCCTAGTGTGGGTCACCCTCCAGCAGACGCCGCCATGGCGAACGGGTTCCTTTCTTCAGATTCTGTTTAGATAGCGTGCATGCTACAGTAGTGTTAGATGTACAGAATGACCCTCTTTTGGCAATCTGGGTCAAAGGTGGATGGGTAGATGTTAGGAAATGTACATGAAATGTCCCATAGGGACCACTTGGGGTGCTGTTCATAGCAACTGGCCGTTTTGTTTTGAATTAGCGGCCTCATTTTGTTACCCTGTATCATTTTGACAAACTTTAAAATCAGATGGCTATATATATATTTATGATGCCTTTTGCAGTAATTCTATCTTTATTGTATTTTCAGTAATGTTTCATTATTTATAGTATTACTGATTAACTAACATTTATCCCGCCGTCACGCAGAAAATTTTATTACGCGATTGAGCATTTTTATGCGAGTAACTAATAATAGTACAGAAAATAGAATTTAACCAGTACTACACGTAATCACTTATCAGATAATTTATTTTGACTTAAGCATAGTACTTTATCTGGTAAGGTGTTACATGAAAAACTTCACCAATTTAGGATGATTTTGATCAAGTTGAAAGTTCTGAAGAGGTAAAAGTTGTTTACAAGTATTGCAAATATGTATTCTCTTACTCAAGAAAAGGAGCTAACAATGTGCATCTCTATAGACATTCCAAAGTTTACTTACAAAGGAGGTTGCATGTTGCTTCACAATAGAAACAATCCACTATTCCATTTCAACCTTCCAATTTGAGTATTAATCCATTTGTGAACCTAGGTGCTAGATATTCTAATGAGAAGATAAGACAAATAATAGCTACTACAATCATGGTATATGAGCATCCTTTTAACATTGCTAAGGATGAAGTTTGGATGTAGGGCTTTCAATATGCAAATTCTGAATTTCAAAAGATTTCTCACAAAATAGCTAGAAGTGATTGTTTGGCTATTTATGAGGCAGAGAAGAAACAATTGAAGGTCTTGTTATAAAGCGTGAGCAAGATTAGTTTTGTAACATCCACGACATTATCTTTATAAATATAAATAATTGAAATTAATTAAAATTCAACTAAAATAGGCATGAGTTCTAACCTCAAAATTTGTGGCCCTTTGTACACGAGTTCCGATCTCCAACTTAATTCCCAAGAGCTATGTTCTCGGGTTTAAGCTGATGACCAACTTCCGGTATTGAAGAGTTCCGAGGGTATGTAAGTTCCGACATCCCGAAACAGAAGGTTTAACGTCTGGCCTGAGTTTGTGTAATAAATTTTAAAGCGTCTAGTTCTCAATTTCTGAGGTTCGTATATAAGGTTTTATGTATTAGAACTAACTTCTGGGTTCATGTTAACACTCCGACTTCCGAGTACGTTTCATAGTCTTGTCTTTGACCTTCGATTTTAAGGTGATTTGAGTACTGTGTGATTTCTGATCTCCGACTTAAGGCCACAATTCATCTTCCAAAACTTGTGTTTCCTAAGTTCCATGTTCCATGATTAGGTGTAGAATGAACATAGGTTCCGATATCCATAATTAGAGTTCCGACTTCCTACCTCGTCTTCAAGTTTCTAATAAAATGGAGTGATTCTCGATATCTGACTTTATTTCCAAGTTGCATGATTTTCCGATATCTGACTTTACTTCCAAGTTTCAAAGAAGATGGACACAAGTCTCCAACCTCCGAGTTGATCTCTCGGTTCACATCAAATGAACACGATTTCTGACTTAAAGCAGAGTGGAAACTAGTTTCAATTTTAGATAGAAGGGAAGCAAGTTCGAGAAAAATGTGGCTACAAAGAGAGGGAGACATACCCGAAAATTGGCCACTAAGTATCATCCAATCAGAGTCCCTAACTCCAACTACTTCCTCAAAGCCTTAATAATATATTCCTTCCCTCTTTCCTTTAGCTGATTATGTTTCTTTCTCCTTCTTGTTCCAACTTTCCTCTTTTCTTCTTCTCTCAACCTACTCCATCAAATCCTCAAGCTTTGTCAAGGTTTCATCAATCCAAACTCAAATTCAGCAAGATCACACCTAAAGGAGGTAGGATTCAATTTCTATCCTTAATTTTTCTAAATTGTGACTATATGAAATTTAACTCTTCTTCATGTATTTGATGATATATTGGATGTATATGATGGGTTATGGTTGGATTAATATGAAATCTTGAGTTGGAATTAAAGTTAGAAGAAGACAAATAGGAGAAGTGGAGGATTGGGATGCTGTCTAAGCGAGAATTCCCTCGGCAGTTCGCATGGCGGAGTGTACGGCTCCATCTACAGCCATTCAAAGTTCACGAAACTATTTTTATATGAAACTAGACATTCAGGGCTTTCATGGATATATCATATAAGGCCATTGAATTAGTATTAAGAGAGATATGAATTTTGAAATTTTGACCTAGGTTTTAGGAGTTGATACTAGGTAGACTAGGTGGTTCAGGGCATAACTTGCTCTATATAACTCCAAATTGAATGAGACTAATTTTTTAGAAAGCTTACACATAGGAGAACATCTTATAAAAATTTTCGAGTTAGATATGGTTTTGTTTGATCCCAGTATTTCGAAGAAATTGCCCTATATCTAAACCAGACCAAAACAAGACAGTTCAGAAAGGTCAAATTTCAGGGCTTATAACTCGAGTTCTACTAAAGCAAATGAAATGGAATTTATTGCTAATGAAAGCTTGTTATGTTAGCTTTAATAGGATATCAATTTCGTATGATTTGGACTAGTTTTCGATTTTTAGTAGATTTTGACTTTTAAGTGTGTAATCTTAGCTAGCTGCAGGGCAGGCCGGGATAAAACTCGAATATCTTGAGCTATACAAGTCAAAATGAGATGGGCCAATGAGGCTAGAAAATAGACACATAAAATTCTAACATATTCAAAATTGAGGTCCAGATGAGTTAAATAGAAATTGTGGCCTAATTTACAAAAATCAGGCTGAGTGAAAGTGCTAAGATAGCAACTATGCTTTAAATGCAACTAATGTTCCCATAAGATTGATGTTGAATTGTGATGCTTTAAATGCAACTAATGTCCCCATGAAATTGATGTTAAATGTTGAATGAGGTATTGTGAATTTTCTGTAAAGATTGATTGTTTGAGTACTGGCACTACTCATGGGGAAGCGGACACGTTACGTTATACTGCCGAATTTTCGGTTGAATTGTAAGCAGGTTATGAGCATTTATGTGTTAAAAATATGTATGTGAAAATCATGTAAGCAATGGCTATGCATGATTATGTATGAGAATGAAAGCATATGAATATATTAAATGTGAGTCCCTTCACCTGGAGGCAGTTGCACATTGAATCCCTCCCTATGAAGGCAGTATAAAGATTGGGTCCCTTCACTTGGAGATAGTTGCACATTGAATCCCTCCCTATGAAGGCAGTATAAAAACTATGAGATCCCTCTACCTTGGAGGCACGTGGTCAGAAGAGATCCCTCTATATTGAAGGCAAGTGGTCAGCTGAGATCCCTTTATTATTGAGGCACGTGACTAAAAGAGATCCCTTCAATTTAGAGGCACAAGGCCAAAATGAGATCCCTCCAAGACTAAAGGCACGTGGGTCCACTTATGGGACAGTCTGTGTGACGACGATCACGAGTTGAGCTGACGAGCTCACTCCTAGATCAGGCTACTCAAGGACAGTAAAGACTAAAGATTAAGATATATGCAAGCACCCTAGAGACGGCGATACATAACGCCTAGGTGTGCCAAGAAACAAAAGTGAAGAAAGTAAACTAAGGGTGTGATCCTTCAAAAAGGAAGGTGACCCAAAGTAAGCTCCCCTCACCCCAACTCACATAAGGCATGGCATTACCCAGCTAGTGTGAATATAGGGGATAGGGCTTACATGAAGTATGGCATGACCTAACTAGTGTAAGTACCGAGAAGTTATGGGGGCGGCGAGTTAAGAGAAGCTTATAGCACAGCCATACATGTGTTATGTAATTATAATTGTACCAATGCTTACTATTATTATATCCCATATTTTATTGAAGCTGAGCTTATTCTATCTATTTGTGCAGTGATTTTTATTCTAAATATGAAATATTGCCAATGTGACTTAAGTGCATGAGATAAAATGAATTCTGTTTCGGACTATATGTTTTCAAACTATTAAACAGAACAGTTCGTATAATGTATTCACTTTTTTTTATAATAAATCAAAGCAGCTGGAGATAATAACGATGACATGATATGAAGTTTCTCAATGAATCCTACTGAGAATTTATAATTCTCACTCCTATGTTTATTTCCATATTATCTCCAAATAGTTCAAAAGTTTCGAAAAAGCCCTCCGAGGCGAAGGTGGCCGAAGGTTGCTACCAGACAAGGTCCGAGTAAGTAACAGTAACAACTCTTAGGTGAGACATTATGATTTAAGCATAGTATTGTGCTTAGGAGGATGTTACAAGTTTGACTACTAATATATGGAGATCAAGTTACCAAGTAGTAGAATACATGGTTATTATAAGGCACTTCATTGATACAGGATGGAATCTTCAAAAAAGAGTTTTAAGTTTTGTGAAAGTGCCTGCTCCAAGATGTGGAATTGATGTAGTGGATGCTATTTTCAAGTGTTTGAAGTTTCGAGGGATTGAAAACAAGGCATTTTCAGTATCAGTTGAGAATGCTTCCTATAATGGTTCATGTCTAAGGGCTCTTAAGGATAGCATATCGGATAGTAGTTCATCATTTGTTGGTGGTAGCTTGTTTCATGTCAGATGTTGAGCACACATTTTAAACTTGTTGGTGCAAGATGGTCTTGGTAGAATTAAGGACATTATTTATAATGTTCATGAGAGTGTCAAGTATATCAACTATAATGATTCAAGGCTAAAAGCATTTTGTGATATTGTTGAGCAAAAACATTTGAAAGAGAAGAAGCTCATCATTCATTGTCCAAAAAGGTGGAATTCTATATATAAGATATTATCTACTGCATTGAAGTTTAAGACTGTTTTTCTCGCTTATAAGGAAAGAGAGCCACACTATAACTATGCTCCATCAGAAGAGGATTGGAAGACAGTTAAGAAGATTTGTAAACTTCTAGAGGTGTTCAATTTAGCCACTCATGTCATTTTAGGTAGTGACTATTCTACTGCAAATTTGTATCTTCCTGAAGTTTGGAGAGTGAAACAAGTAATTGACAATGCCACAAAGGGTGATGATTGCTTCATGAGAGACATGGCAATCTCAATAAAAGAAAAGTTTGACAAATATTGGGGGGAATACAATGGCCCTTGCAAGCATTTTTGATCTTAAATGCAAATTATATGCTATTAATTATTGCTTTCCTTTCATTTATAAACCTAAGCTAAAGTGATGAATTGTTTGCAATTGATGTATGATGAGTATGCTATCAAGTTTAGGGAAGAGACAACTACTAGTCATGAAGTTGACAATAGTGGCAACAACTCTTCCTCTAATGTGACTAGTTCTATAGTCACTGGATTTGACCAAATCATGAGCATTATTCGTGAAAAGCAAGCAATTCCCCCAATGAAATCAGAATTGGAAGTTTACCTTGAGGAGGGTGTTGACATTCCTGAGGGTAGTTCTAACTCCTTCAGTGCCTTGGAATGGTGCAAAAATAATAGCCTCAAGTATAACATTTTATCTAAAATGGCTGCTGACATATTAGCTATTCCAATTTCAATAGTGGCATCAGAGTCCACATTTAGAGTTGGAGGAAGAGTTATAGAAGAATATCATTCTAGATTAAATGAAGACTCAATTGAGGCACTTATTTGTGGTAAGGACTAGCTTCACAACAAGTATGGTTTAAAAAAAAAAAAAAAACAAAGCTACATTTTGCATAGTTTAGATAGTACCTTTTTCTTGTAGTTATTACTTGTTAAATTGTGTTATGATCTAATGATAAATTTGATTTCTTATTCTTTAAGGTGTTCAAACAAGAAGAAGACATTACATTGAAGATTTGATGCTTTGTTCAGAGAGATTAGCTTCACTTTGTCTTAGATTGTTATGTTTGTTGTTGTATTTGGATAATTTGGGTTTTATATGTTGTTTTGGATAATTTAGTACCCTTAGTTAACTTGTTAAATTAGTATTTTAGATAATTAAACTGAGTTATTGTAATTAGAATATCGGATGTAGTTTGATTTTATCATTATAGACAGGTACATAGTTGTTTAGTTGCTTTCTAGGCATATTTGGAGGTTTGGCCTATTTGATATGTAAGGCCTGATTATACAAAGGCCTAGTTTTTGGCTTGTTTAATGCTTTGGCCTATTGGCCTGTATAAAATGTTTAAAATTATAAGCTTAGTAAATAGGCCATAAGCCAGGCCAAGCTTATGAATAGGCCAGGCTTAGGCCAAGAAAAAAGCCTTATTACTATGCAAGCCTGGCCTGTTTCCACCTCTAGCCAAGGACGAGGCATTTAAGAGTCACTTATTACAATTGCTGTTGATTGTTATGCTATTTTGTGGGTTGTATATGAGTTGGATGTCAGACTCTATCTATGTTATTTCCAATTCCATTTAGTTATGTAATTTTATCTTTATATGTTTATGTACTCAACTTATGACAACTAGTTAGGCCCTTCGGTGATTCAAATAGTCCTTATTGTCAAGCATGCTACTAATGGCTATGTTATCTATTATGTGATGTTTATGGTTATGTTGTTCTACGTACCCATGTGTGTGATCACGAAATTTGAACCATTTTAGCTTCGTGCCACATGATTACGGCATTACTATTTACGATTATGTTCGACAACACATACGACTCTAATGATTTCAAAATGCAAGTTTTATTTCAAAAAAAAAAAAAATTCTACTATATTGTCCACATAATCTAGTTTAAAAGAAAGTTTAAGTTTTTGTAAACATAGTTAGCAACTAGTAATTTACCATAATACAACTTAAGCTTAGTATGAAATTATTAGGGTATTACATTATAGTATCGGAGCAATTCATCTTGATAAAAGCTTGAGGGGTGGACTGACTATGCTTCTACACATACACGTCAGTTGAGTCATGCCATGGAGTCTTGTCTGTATGATAGGACTTAGGAATTAGAAATGCATGACCGCCTTTCCTGAATGCAGTTACTTGTGTGTACACTTGGCATAGTGTTGAGCCTAATCAACTCAATATCTTTTATTTTGTGTATCAGGAACTAATGACGTCAAGAAGATGAAGTCGGCCATCGCACTAAGAGGCGGTCTCGGGGAGCATGGATGTTGTTATAGGAACTTTTTGTGCCATGGCAAAGATAATGCAAGACCAAGCTACAGCTGCAACCTAAATTATGGAAAGAATGGACAAATAGTTTGAGGAAAATTCTATTGGAAGGGGAAGAATGGAGGTAGACCTGGAATACCTCAAATTTTCAAAATTTCGGAAAGTGAATCTGCCAAGCTTCAAGGGTACCTTCAACCCTGATGCCACTGATTAGTGGATTAAGGAGATTGAGAAGGTTTACTCGATGCTGGCTAGTTTTAACGAGCAGAAGGTGGCCTTTGCCACCTATATGTTGAAGTCTGATGCCGAATTTTGATGGAAAAGGATGAAGAGCTTGCTAAAGAGCTCGGGAACCCAGATTTCTTAGGATGTATTCAAGGAGGCCTTCTATGAAAAATACTTTCCCGCCTTTGTTCAAAATATGAAAGAATTGGAGTTTATGAGACTGACAGAAAGGGGTATGAGTATGGCAGAGTAAACAGCAAACTTTGAAGAGTTATGTAATTTTTCTGCAATTTACCAGAGAAATCCAAACAAACACTGGAAGTGTATGAAGTATGAAGGAGGATTGAGGGCGGTCATCTTGGCATCTGTGGCCCTACAAAAGATCAAAAATTATGAAATATTGGCAAAAGTCACGTTGTAGAAGACTGTAATAGGAAGCTAGCCATTAAACGATCGGAGGCGCACAAGAGGAGACAAGCTATGTAGGGGCAACAATCTAAGCAGCTATCGTAAAAGAAGCCATATCAAGGTGGAGGCTTGGAAGGGAAACAGCCCAAGTAGCCTACTGTTAACCCTCAAAGGCCTACCACCAACCTTTTAGGGTCCACAACAAAACCAACCTATCCCAAGTATGGGAAGAATCATGGAGACGTGTCTAGCTGGTCAATACGCCTGGTTCAAATACGATCAACCTAGACACGTTGCTAAGCACTGCAATGTACGAGGAGCCCCTATCGCCAAGCCCCAAAACCAAGGCCAAATCTTTGCCTTGAACGTTAAAGTTGCCTTAGAGTCCGACAACCTAATCCAAAATAAGTGCGAATAGAGCTTTTGGATTTATTTAGAGGTATAAAATTTTGAGGGAAAAATTTTTAAAAAAGGGGGAGTATTGTAACATCCCAAATTCACTTAGTCTAATTTGCTCGGTAATCCCTAGGGATTGGATTAATGAATGGCTAATGAGCATTAATCACTAATAATAAAAGTCAATAGTCAAAACAACCTATCAATGAAGCCCAATTCAGCTATGTCTCAAATCAAAGAGGAGCTCGGAAGTCGCATCAAATTTCGCCTCAACTTCCTTATCTTCTATCACGTGAACTCAGAACTCAAATCAAAGTGGAACTCAGAACTTGTATCAAGTGTCCCACTTTTAACAAATAAGGTAAATGCAATGTAAATACTTAATGTCATATTTGGAGGAATCATCCATACGAGTTAATATTTCTGAAAGCTCATTGACCGAAAATTGGCTTGGATTAAGCCTTTAACCAAGGAACAAAGCAAAACTCTCATATCCATTGGTTAATAGCCTAATCTAAAATTTTAAGGTGAACCCCCCTAAACCAAACACACCTCCACAGCCTAGCAGACACACATACACACATGCACAAACACCTTCTTCACTTCATTTTCATTTTCTCAAACAAACACTCATATTCTCTTAAGTCCTCCAAGAGAAAACCTCTCCTCCACCTTCATTCTTCTCATTTTTCTCTTCCATAACCAAACCCTACCACCACAACCACTCCAAGGGCCACATTTTTCAATTTTTGGAGATAATATGTAAGACACTAAGCCTTTACTCACTAAAGAACAAGAACAAATCTTCCTTGATCTCCTTGTTTTGGCTGCGGCTTGTAGCTTCTTGGAGGAGGCCTTTTTCATTTTCTCACACTTGTCAAGCTTCTTAGGATAGTGATTGTTAACCCTTCTCTTCCATTTTCAAGAGCTAGGACACCTAAGCTTTCTCTATGGCTAGGTTGTTTAGTTCTAGATCTTGAGGTCTCATGGCCATATTTTCTTATGTTGAAATGTTATATGTTCATCCTTTTTGAAAAACTACTCTTTTCCTCTTGAAAATATGTTCTTCCATGTTTGGAAAATATATGAGCCCATGAGTTTGCTTGTTTGTTCTTAGTGTGCTCCTTCAAAGTTTCAAGTTTTATGGTATGAGAAGTAACCTTTTCGAAAGAATCACTTTTAAAAATATTAATGTCGATATTATTGGTTGAATATAAATCTAAGAAATTAAACCCTTAAAAACTAAATTCTATAAATTTAATATGAAAAAGAAAGTAAAATTGGTTTTATTTTTAAAGGAAACAAGTGATGTTAAAATCTTTATGATTTAGCCATGAATTGTCATAACTAAGGACAGCAAGAGAATCCTTGCAGACCTCCCTGTGGTAAATGATTAGAGCCATTGGCTTAGTCATAAAGGTGAGAACACCTATTTGTTTAAAGAATGAAGTGATAAAATAAGAACCTACACAATCTCGCGGCAAGTAAAAAAGATAAATAAAGTGTGAAGGCTAACCTTGGAACTTGAAACTCAGAAACTTGGACAAAGAAGAAGTGAACTCTCTCACAGTAAGTGACATGTTGAACTCAGAACTCAATACTCGGTGAAATACGGTGTACAGGAGACATTTTTTGTTTAAACTTGTGAAACTATCAAGATTTGAGCCTCAAAATAATTCACTAAATCACGTAGTAACGTTACATGACTATGGGAACAAAGAAACATTAATGACCCAACTATGTAGGCCATGGCCTCCCAAGGATAATTAAAGAGAAAAGAACTTTAAATCCCCCAACATTAGGAAATCAAAATTCAAAATGTATGATTAAGAGGAACATAAATTTTTGGCTTAAAAAGGAAAAGTTAAAACCTCTAGGAACCTTTCTTTAATATTCAACGACTTTAGCAAATCAATGGACATAAACACTTTAATTCAGTAATGGATTAGAACAAGCTTCTAATACAATTAGTTAGTAAATTAAACCCGTTACAAGAAGTAAACCAAGCCAAAAGGACTAAAACTCTCCCTAAGAAGAACTCAACCATACCCTATTATTGAGATAGTAAAGCATGATTAACTTGGCTAAAAGATTTAAAAAGGTTAAAGTTAATAATATTAATGATTAATTTAAGAAATAGACGAAGAAAACTTAAAAGACGTGAAATAAGCCCAATTGAGAGTAAGGCATTGTCTCATGAAGAACCATGAGATGTCTCATAAGCATTCATAAGACTTTACGCCAAAGAATACATGAAACCCTAGATGCATGCTTAAGGATGTGTGATTGGATGATTATGGCTTGAGTCCTTTGGACGTTGTGTACTAGTTGATTATGGATGATTGAATAATTTTGAATGATGATGTTGCTATGTGAATTATTGCTTACCAAATTTTTGGAAAACTCTTATCTAACCGTTATGCTACCGGATTTCCATCAAAATTATGGCTTTAAAATAATTACTATACATGGTATATGGAGATTTATGTGTTAAGAAAAAGAATATGTTATGCATAAGTACTGCATTAATAAAGAAAAGAAAGAATTAAGGGTATGACCCTTTGGTCCTCGGATGTAATGTCCGACAAAGGAAGGTGACCCACACTAACCTCTTCTCCCACCAAAGTTCATGGGAAAGAAATATGATGGCGACAACGGTATGAGCTCATTATCACTTCATGTCAACAATGATGAGTATGTGAACATGTGACCTAAGTTCTCATGCCATAACATATGTCTAAGTATAGTAAAGAGAAGTGTATGCATGACCTAAGTTCTCATGTAGAAACACATACGAAAATGCAAAGGATCAAGAAAGAAAAGAAATTACTATATATTTATGTATGATGCATCCATCCATGTTTCCTACTCTATGCCTATGATTATACTAATGTCATGAAGAACACATGTTTAAAATGAATCTACTTCGGCTAATTATGTTTCAAAATCCTAATAATCAAACTATATGCATGCTCATTATTTTTTTTAATAAACCCGAAGTGACTGGGACGACAATAACAACACTGAACTGTCAGGTTAGAATTCCTACTGAGAAATATTATTTTTCATGTCCATGTTCCATATTGTCTTCAATGGATGATGGAGCCCCAGCACCCACTGATATTCCAAGCGAACACTAAGGGCGAGGCTCTTACAAGTCACTTATTGTAGTTGTTGTTGATCATGATGCTATTTTTGTGGGTTGTATCTATGCTAAATGTCAGACTCCATTGATGTTGTTTCCAATTCTATCTAGTTATGCGATTTTATCTTCATAGATTTATGTACTCTACTTATGACAACTATTTGGCCCTTCATTGATTCAACTAGTCCTTATTATCAAGTACGCTACTAATGGCTATGTTATCTATCATGTGATATTTATGGTTGTATTGTTTTACCCATGTGTACGATATCGAAATTTGAACAGTTTTAGCTTTTTGCCACATGATTACGACATTACTGTTTACGATTATGTTTGACAACAAATATGACTCTAATGATTTCAAAATGCGAGTTTTATTTCAAAAAAAAAAAAATTCTACCCTATTTTCTGTGTAATCTAATTTAAAAGAAAGTTTAAGTTTTCGCAAGTATAGGTAACAACCAATAATTCTCCATAATATGACTTAAGTGTTGTATAGCATTATTAGGGTGTTACAATCTTTGAACGATTCAATTGCACCCTACACTTAGATTTCATATAGTCAAATGCCTCATGATGAGTGAGAGTTGGTTGTTTCCTAAGCTTTTTTGCAAGCTTAACTACCCCCTTGATTTTAGCTTGCTTATTCTTAAAGTCTCTATTGCAAGTATGTTTTGATTTGAATGTTTTCATATGAAAATAGTTTGTTATATTTCTATATGCACAATAAATCCCCCAAGTGGAATCTCTATTCTCGCACATTGCTCTAGCCCTAACCTTGTTATTCTTGACCCATCTAATTTATCTACCGAGCTATATAGTATAGTCTTTAACCCTTAATTTCCTAAATGCCTCTAATGTAGTAAACTTCATGCCTAGCTCGAAGTGAACAATTTCAAAAGTTACTTCTTCATTAAAGGAAGGGTTAATAGGTGTGTTACTTGCCTTATCTTTAGATGTTACAAGAATCTTCAATTCTTTAGAATACTCCATGTTCTCTCAATCCTCAAATGGATGATGATTGTTGCTATAAGGACTCCTTCAATTCTCCTAAACCTATAGGTTAGCTTCATATGTGTGCCCGTGACCTATTATTAGAGCGAAAAGAGTGATAACAATTTTATATACATGCTACATGATAAAGAAAATGACGGAGATGGAGCTCTGTTAATTTCTTAACTAACTAACAACTAATTCTATATTAAGTTATATAATTGATTAATTATAATACCTGTGCCCATCTCCATTACCATAAAATTGTTAGAGGCAATTCTTGATCACTAGAAGACAATAAGTCACCAAGTTGTCTTCTTCTTATATTTGCATTACAGTTAGCCCCTTTCCTCTTGTTTTGTGTAGGTGTTTTAACTCCCTTCCTCGTCTATTGTGCCAACAATTTTGCCAAAACTATGACTTTTAGTGTTAGAATTAGGGAGCTTAGGGGGATTCAGGGGTTAGGGAGAATAGGATTACTCAAGTTAAAACACCACCATCGTGCCATGCAGGGGTCAAAATTGGCACTTAAAGTGCCATGTAGGCATCTTCATTAATTTGAACTAATCCCTGTTAATGTATAAACTTTTTTTATTAACAAAATATAATATTAAGAGAAAAATGGTGAATTTTATATATCAAAGACTATTTTAACCGATGCTCATAATTTTGGAATTAATTTGAGTTTTTATTCATATTTATTTTTTATTTGGATGAGGAGAGAAAATGAGAAAAAAGAAAATAGAAGGAAAAAATGAAAAAAAAAAGTTTTTTTCTTCTGTCATTTAGTTGAGAAGAAATATGAGAGGAAAGAAAATAAAGTCGTATATAAATGACTTCTATGTAGTAATTTTATAATATAGACTCGTCTCCCATATTCCGCTCACTTGAGCGAGAAAACTCCATCGGTGAGGTCTACATCCACATTTCTCTACTCTCCTTCTTTGTCTGTAGTTCCAAACAAAATGAAAAGTGATATTCTTTCCCTTTTCTCTTCCTTCATTTTCTTTCTTTCTAAAATCTGCTGAGCCAAACGATTTGCTAGTAATTCCCCTTTCATTTGGGGCGGGAGCACAATGAGTAAAATCCTCTTCTCATACGTCTAATCCTATAAATTGAGCTCATATTTTTCATCAAAAAACATGAGTCGTGCGGGCGTTTTTACTATTTATCTTTTCTTATGATAGTTTCAATTACTTATCCATTTTTGTTTTGTGTCTTTTTTTTTCCCTCAAGAACCGCAAGCCTACCTCCTACCGGAATTGGAAAGTTCACAGCATAAATTTCCACACTATTACTGTAAATGATTGAATTTAATTTAAATAAACTGACAATGTAAAATAGTTTTACACTGTCAACCAATAGAAATGGTGGAAAGTGCCAACTCATCCAAATAACCACCCATTATAATGAGGGATCCACCATGAATTCTTACTTTCCCCTATTTCTATTAGTTGACAGTATAAAACTATTTTACACTGTCAGCGCATACCAATTAAACTCTAAATGATTATTATATGTTGAACCAGAATATTCAAACTTCAATGTTGATAATTCATGTTCAAACGGCAATTCCCTTTGTATACCATAGTTGTTCCATCTTATCTGGTACCCGTCACCGTATATGTTGACATTAACCACAAAGTTGAAGAAAAGTGGATTGAATATGCCACCTTTTATATTTGTTTTATTATAAGAAGATCATATTCTAAAGACAAAAAAAATAAAAAAGACGTGTCTATTTGGACCGACCAATTACATCATAGACGTAAGATTCCTCATATCATATTTCCCTTGGGCTTAAAGGATGCTATTAAACTCAGTCATGACAAAACAGATGAGAAGAAATAGAGAGATAGAAAGAGACGGTGAAAGTTGAGGGCAACAGGTGCAGAAATTTGAGACCACTATTTAGATAAATGACATTTTAAAATGGATCTTCATCAACTTTTTCGGACGTGTCGTTGGTTCCAATTTTTTAAGCTCTCTCTCTTTGGAGGAAAGGTCATTTTTAATGCTTGTTTCAATGTTTTTCAGTTTCTGTTACTTGTCAATTCGCGAGTACGTTAGAAGTAATTAATTTCATTTCTCTCTTTTCTCCCATATTTCTTAATTGGTCCTTCATAATCACATTAAAACGTCCAAATTCTCACATACACATAATGTTTGGCCACTTAGCAATGAAAATTAAATTAGTGAGGTTGATTAATGCTAATCGAGTTCCTTTTTTTTATTAACAAAAAAATAATAATTAAGCAGCGAACATTTTATTTCAAAGGTTTTAGGTCTCAATATATGAAAGTAAGTGATAGTTTTAAATTGCAGTTGCAAACCGTTTAATTGTAGTTGTAATATTGTTGTAACAGTGTCTTCCATAGTCCGATTATAGTATTAATTACACTTGCATTAGTTGTATTTTTCTGTATTTTTTTTATAATTACAGTAATCGCAGCATAACCACAACTGTTGACTGCAGTTGCAATTTAAGACCATAGATAAGTGTAGTAAAATTTATAAAAGGATGATAACTTAATCGTATAGCAACGGTTGAAAAATTAATTACGATATGTGATCAATTTTATTTTTAATATCAAAATCTGAGCTTGGCAAAGAAATCTGAAAAGTATATTTCACTTTTTGGATACAATCTCCTTTCAGTATGGATTCTACGAGTCAGGAGAACAACACAAAAAGTTAGAGTAAGAGAAAGAAGAGCAAAAGAACAGTAAAAAAGAGAGAGAAGGTAGCTAAGGACCTAAGGTATTGTGGAGGGGGTTGGGAGGGACTTTTCAAGAGAGAGAAAGAGAGACTGTAGATGAAGTTACTAGTGAGAGCAAGTGGAGAAGAAGCGAAGGATGAGGAACAGAAATGTGGTGTGGGGGGTATAATTGCAGGTTTCTTTCCCTTTTCAGGGAAGGGTGGCCTTAGTGGACACATGTGTACGTATTGGAATATGATTTGGCAAGGATTTGAAAGCCTGTGTTTTTTTCTTTCTTCAAACTGTCAGACATTTTTGACATGGATGCAATTTTTTATGTACCCCACCACTTATTGTTTTATAGACTTCTATGACCCTTATATTCTTGCTATCTTGTTCCTTTTCCTTTCAGATCATCATACCAAAATAAAGCTATCTGCACAATTGAAAACATGAAAAAGCACAATTTAATTCGCAAATTATAAATTTGATACACTGGTGATCATCTAATTAATTGCCTTCATAGCTAGATACTTGTACTAATATATTTTAGTAGAATTACTCTATATAAGATTATACAGGGCATTCGATGGTATATGGAAAATGTTCCAATTAAACTTGTCAAAGAATTAACATGATTTGTAAGAACTTCTTTAATCACTATTATTTTATGTAAAGTATTTTTGGTGGAGTTGGAAAGAAACAGCAGTCAGCACAAAATAATTCGCCCGAGTTAGAGAGGGGAGAAAAGCAACAGTGAAAGGTAGTGACATTTGATAATGGAAATTGGACCCTAAGTGCCTAACAGCAAAATTCTATTGCTAGTGTTTGTGACTGTTTCCCTCATTTTCTGAAGCAACTGATCTAATCCTAATCATGTTTACTTAAAACGAATGAATGTATAATGCTTCAAGGGATGAGGACATATTATTAAGGCACATACAATTATTTAATATGACATGTCCTTTTCTTATGATTGATCAATGCTGATTCAATAATACTTCGAGGGAATTTTGAGTGGCGTCTCTATTTTGCACCTTCTTTTGGACCTGCAGTTTGTAGGGAATTTGGAGCAAGCACTCCCTTTAAGCTATCTATAATAAGAAAACGTGTTTACAACATTTTGGTTATAATGGATCTGTTTGGTAAATGTTAGATATGGTTTCCCAATTACCATATTGGATTCTTAGACTTGTTATAAAAGAACGTGATAGCTAGTGAACATGTACGACTCATACTGAGAGCTTTTAAGAAACAAATTAAAGCTAAATTGGTTTCGATATTTTCGCTTGGTAGTGGAAAATTGTTTCACAGGACGCTACCTTTATCAAAGAATCATGCCTGATACATCCAAGTAAAATATTACAATGCATTCATAGGTGCAGTGATGCATTTTTAGTATATGGCAATTCATGTGTGAGTTCAAGCTCGTTCGCGCGAAAAAGTGTTACGACTTTAAGATACTGTTCATTTATGTTCCTTATTGGTTCGACTTGTTTGGTAAATGAAGCAATCATATAAAACGGAAAACGTAACGAATTTTTTCATCGCATTTTGGATTTGCTTTTTATGCGTGAACCCTGTCCAAGACCTATACTTGGTCTATTGGAATCTAGTTATTCTTTCCTCCTCTCTTTTCAAAGATAAACATTTTTATAATATAAATTTTTGGGTAACTTTTTTTTTTTTTTTTTGGTTCATAAAATACACTTCTTAACCTAGAACAAAGGCAAAATAACTTTTGTTTTAAAAAATTTATCTAATTATTTTAAATTTATTAATGTATATCCTTTAATGTAAAAATATTTTTTTACCTAAAACTACTAGAATAAAACGGAACCTAAACTAGTGTTATATATCCTAGCTTTTAGTACGCTTCAGGAGAAAGCTCACGTTGAGCTAATCTATCGAACGCATATGGCCAACCAGAACAAGAAAGCATTCTCAACGTAGCCTGAAATAAGTATTATTTGAGAAAACCTTTCCATCAAAGAACATAATTATTGTGTGTTTACGCAAAACCTTCTAACGTTTCTCCTAAATTGTTCAACTGGATGAGAATTCTTACACCGTTATATTGAAATATTTATCAGGTCAAATTACAAATTACCCGCTTTAACTTGAGATATTTTGTTAATTTTACCTTAAACAATTATAATTTTGCCTACTTACGCCTATGGGTATCAGCTTATATAGTGGACCTTCTATTCATATATCATGACTTGCCCCTGATTCCTCAAATCTTTTATTAGTAGATGATATGTTAGTACTGCTATAAGTTGAATGGTGACATGCCCAAACCCGGGATTGGTCAAAGCATGCCTTCTTCTTAACCTAAACTTTTATATATGTCTATCAA
Source organism: Pterocarpus santalinus (assembly GCA_031439595.1). NCBI lineage: Eukaryota > Viridiplantae > Streptophyta > Magnoliopsida > Fabales > Fabaceae > Pterocarpus > Pterocarpus santalinus. Next base: position 8,586,410 of record CM062526.1, on the reverse strand, counting down.
TCCGTCTTATAATTACTAATTTACTAATTTAATACCAAATATGCCAATGTATGTATTTGGTATTTACCTAACGAAATACTTCTCAACTTAGAAAATGAAGTTGTATACAATCCTTAGAGTAATGATATATAATTAGAATTATTTGTCAAAATTATCATACGAATTTATCCAGATTTAAAGAAGGTAGTTAAATAAGTCAAACGGGTTTAGCCTACTAATCCGTTATTATAAATAATGTTATATCATTTTAATAAAATTCTGATAACAAAATTATAAGAGTTTAATATTTTCCCTTTATTTTACTGAAAATTTAGGGCCGTTAACTAAAACAAAGAAACTATCAAGGGTTTACTATGTCTCTATATATAATTTTCAAAATCCACTCTTCATTGAAATTGAGATATTAAAAAATAGAATAAATCAAAGCTGTTATATTTATATACATACTAGTATTTTTTACACGTGCGATGCGCGGAACGATTTTGATGCTTACTTTTCATGTTTATTTATACTATAACAAATATATTTGAGTATATAAAATTAAGTAATAATTAAATCTAATAAAAAAATCAAGAAATATTAATATACATATTTAAAAATCCAAAAAATATGTAAAAACACAATATCTGCAACAATAAAATTTAAATTTTGCATGAGATTAGACTTGACAAAACACTCATAAAGAAGGAGAAGCAATATATACAATATAATTAGTTTCCAACTACATAGTTCAAAACACTCATTTATTTCCTTATCTAATACAACCAAGTTATTTGGTTCTTTTCAAAGAAGTTCACTCAACCACCAAATATTTGAACAACACCAAAATAAAACAACCATACATAATAAACCAAAAACAATCTTCACAAAAACAATTAGGAGACAAAAATTAAAAGAACACAATAGATAATAAACAACAACACACAAAGAAAGGGCAAAAAAAAAAAAAAAAAGAGAGAAAACTTATAAGAATACTTCATCATGAAATATAGTAAGAAAATGCAAAAGAAAGGATAAAAAAAGAAGACTTGGTATATTAAAAAATACCAAAATGAAGACTGATATAGTACCAAGAAAAGCACACCAAAAAAATAATGAAAGAGAAAAGACTTGCTATGTTTAAAAAATATCTAAATAAACATAATTATAACACAAAGAACACTCCTTTTAATATAATAGTAATAATAAATAGTAACAAAAAAAATTACTGCTTTGAATATCATACAAATATAGCAAAGAAATAAAAAAATAGAACACTACTTAGAACTAATACCAAACACCATTCTCTTACCAAAATCCAAACTTTCAACTCTAATAAGTCAAAAAACTCTGAAAAGCTAGAGAGCAAAACCAAGAAAAGAACACAAATGAAGACTTATAAGAATACTTGATCATGGAATATAGTAAGAATATACAAAAGAAGGGATAAAAAAGGAAGACTTGATATATTCAAAAATACCAAAATGAAGACTGCAATAGCATCAAGAAAAGCACACCAAAAAAATAATATAATAAAAGAGAAAAGATTTGATGTGTGTAAAAAATATCTAAATAAACATAACTATAACACAAAAAAACTCCTTTTAAAATAATAGTAATAGTAAATAGTAACAAAAAAGAACACTGCTTTCGAACGTCGTATGAATATAGCAAAGGAATAAAAAACAGAACACTACTTAGAGCTAATGCTAAACACCATTCTCTTATGAAAACCTAAACTTCCAACTCTAATAAGTCAAAGAACTCCAATAAGTTCGAGAGTAAAATCAAGAAAAGAACACAAACAAAGACTTAAAAAAATACTTCATCATAGAATATAGCAAGAATATACAAAAGAAGCAATAAGAAAAGAAGACTTGGTATATTCAAAAATACCAAAATGAAGATTGCTATAAAAACAAGAAAACACATCAAAAAAATAATGAAAAAAAAAAAGACTTGCTGTGTTTGAAAAATATCTAAATGAACATAACTATAATATGAAGAATACTCCTTTTAATATAATAGTAATAGTAAATAGTAACAAAGAAGAATACTACTTTAAATGTCATATGAATATAGTAAAGAAATAAAAAATAGAACACTACTTAAAACTAATGCCAAACACCATTCTCTTACCAAAATCCAAACTTCCAACTCTGATAAATCAAATAACTCCGTCAAGCTAGAGAGCAAAATGAAGAAAAGAACACAAATGTAAGAGTAGAACAATGAAAAAAAATGGCAAATATAAGGCAACGCTATATCCGTATGTAAGGCAACACAAATGTAAGAGAATATAAGTGAACAGTGGCGGAGGAAAGGTCCTACCAGAAGAAGCTGCACTAAAAGAAATTATCTTGAACGTGAATGGTTTAGCAAAGTGGGCGCTGGAGAATAGGCATTAGCCAATGACTACTGGAAATCAATTTGATAATGGTTAGACAAAGTGGGTGCTAGAAAGCCATCGCACATCAAATTTCATTGATTAGAAGAGAGAAGTACTCAAATACATTACCTATGATTTTATGATCATTGGGCGAAATAAGAAACTGGGAGCTCATGTGCTTTTCGTTTTAACCCTTCTGTCCTTCACTGGGGAAAGAAACACATAAAAAAATGCAAAATGGAATAAAAAATAAAACAATTCATGATCACTTTGTTGTGCCAATGGGGAGGAAAAATTGGGTTCGGCAAGGACTTTCCTTTTATAGTAAGAGATTATCAATGTGAATAGTTTCTGTTATTAGAGTACATATTAATTTTATTCAATAAACATGATTATATATTATAACAAAATAATTAGTTTTACTATATAGAGATTGTAACGTTCGAAAAATTCTATCGTTTTAATCGCTTTGTTCGGTTTTATCGAATAACTAAGATTAATTAAAATTTGGTCAAATAATTATTTAGAATCAGTTGATTAGCACTTAATTGAGTTTAGGTATAAGTTAATTAAGTTAGAAATATAAAAGATTTCATAAAATTTTCTTGAAATCGATTTACCGATTTAAAGGAAATCGGTAAGATTATGGTATTTTAAACTGTCGGAACTGAACCAATAGGATTTCAACTCATTAACCCTACTTTGAGTGGCTGATAACTCAGCCACTTAATGCATGAAAGTGGTGCAAACAAAGCCACAAAAAGGGAGGAAGTTGGCTGAATTTTAGCCTCTCATGTTTCAACCAATCAAAGCCATGGATGCCAACTACCTCCTACTCCTTTAATCAAATTTTTCCTCCCCTTTTCACCCATTCAGACTGCACTGCCTTCCCTTCTCCCCTTGTCCCAGCTCTTTTCTTCTCTTCTTCACTCACCCAACTCCATCAAAGCTTCAAGTTCAACAAGATTTTGAAAGCCCAAACTCCAAAATCAAGCCAAATCACTCATAGCAAGAGGTAGGGGTTTAATTCTTATCTTGATTCTCTGATCTTGGATGGCTAGTGGTGGTTTATTCTCTCAGTTTTTGATGTATTGATTGAATGATTATAATGATATATGGCTGGTTTATTGGCTATTTGTGAGGTTAAAACCGAATTGAAAGCAAGAAAGGATGAAAATAGGAAGAGCTGAGGGGCTAGAGAACCAAAAACCCTCGGCAGTCCGTACGGCGGAGTGTACGGCTCTGCCTATAGCCAATTAAATTTGATGAAACAATTTTTATATGAAACTAGACATTCAGGGCTTTCCATACATATATCATATAAGGTTATTAGATTAATATTGAGAGAGATATGAATTTTAGAATTTCGACCTAGGTTTTTGAGTTTGATTCTAGGGCAGACTAGGTTGTTTAGGTAAATCTCGACCTATACTACTTGAAATTGAATGAAACTAACCTTTTTAGAAAGCTTACACATAGGAGAATATCCCATAAAAATTTCGGAGTTAGATAAGGTCCCATTTGCTCCCAGTGAACCAAAAAATTTGCCCTATGTCCAAATCGGGCCAGTATAGGACAGTTTAGGAAGGTTAGATTTCGGGGCTTATAACTCGAGCCCTACTAAGTCAAATGAAAAAAAATTCTTGTAAATGAAAGCTTGTCATGTTAGCTTTAATTTGAGACTAATTTCGTATGATTTGAATCAGTTGTCGATTTTTAGTGGATTTTTACTTTTAAGTGTGTGATTCTAGCCAGCTACAGGGTAGGTCGCGATAAAACTTGAATAACTCGAGCTATATTTATCAAAATTACATGGGACCAAAGAGGTTAGAAAATAGACACATAACACTTTAACATATCCAAAATTGAGGTCCAAATGAGCTAAATAGAAATTATGGCTTGATTTACAAAAATCGGGTTGAATGATTATGCTGAGGTAGTGACTCTGCCTTAATGGGACCAATGCTTCTATGAGTTTAATGTTGAATTATGAATGCAATATTGTGACTTCTATGAGAAATTGTTGTTCTAATGTACTGGCACTATTCATGGAAAAGCGGACTCAATCCGTTATGCTGCCGAATTTCTGGCAAAAAGTGCAAGATTAATGGATTGATAGTTTTACCAATTAAGTTGATTAATTATGAAGTTAAAATTATGAGTAAGTATATGTGGTGACCATGATGATCAAGCATGCATATTTGCATATGAATGAAAGAAGAATATATGAGATCCCCTCACTTGGATGCAGTTATTTGGGTCCCTCTAGGTGAGGGCAGTTAAAATATAAAGATGTGGGTCCCTTCACTCGGAGGCAGTTACACATTGGGTCCCTCCCTGTGAAGGCAGCTAAAACTTTTGGGTCTCTTTATGTTGAAAATAGATGCCCAACTGAGTCCCTCCGATCTAGAGGCATGTGGGTCCCCTTGCGAGTCAGTACTGTGTGGCGACAGTCACGAGTTGAGTTCACTCCTAGATCAGACTACCCGAGGGCAATAAAAACTAAAGATTCAAACATATGCAAGCACCCCACTTACATGAGGCATGGCTTCAACCCAGCTAGTGTGAATATAGGGGATAGGGCTTATATGAGGCATGGCATAACCCAGCTAGTGTAAGTACCGAAAATTTATGGTAGCAACGTCAATAGTACTAGCTCATCACCACTTATGCTTAGTGGGTGAAAGAAAGCAAAGAACATTAAAGAAACACAAGTGCATTTTGCATGAATTCAAGTGAACGTATTTGCATATGCTTAATTTTATGATGAACAGTACACACACGAGAATAATGTTGCTATTAGCATCATTATGACACTGCAAGTAGGTTCTTGTTATTGATATTATTATTGTGACATATTGTATACTCATGCTTGAACCCTTACTTAGTTTAACAAGTGCTTAAGTAAAATTAACTCTATTTCGGACCATATGTTTTAAACTATAAAATGGAACCATTCGCATAATATGTTCATTTATTTTTTAATAAACCGAAGCAGCTGGAGATAATAATGATGATACCGCATGAAATTTCTTAGTGAATCCTACTGAAAATTTAAAATTCTCACTCCTATTTCCGTGTTGCCTCCAGATAGCTCGAGGAGTTTGAAGAGGCTGAAGTTGCTATTAGAAAAGGCCCGCTCAGATATTAGTAACAACTCCTGAGTATAATACTATGACTTAGGTATAGTACTACATTTCGGGATAGAGATAGGTGATAAGCCACTATGGGTGCTTTTGATATGTAGCATTAGGCATAATAAAATAAGCTAATGCTATATGTGATGACCTTATCCGCTGTTTAGTGTAAACAATATATTCTATAAATTTAATCATCAAACTTTTTTTATATATCAAAATAATGGATAATTTAATCCAGCCTAAGAAGGTCGTGTTAGGCCTAATTAATTTTTGATGTGTAAGGACTCTTTTACTTTTTGTATTTTTATAAATTTTATTAAAATAAAAATAATTATTAAACAAATAATAAAAGATAATAAAGCTATATAAATAAAAATAGTATTATTTAATAAAAAATAAATACTTTAAGATATAATATTTAATATAAATAATCATTCATCATTAAAATATATTAATAATTATAAATAATTGTTGAAAAATAATTATGAAAAATAAAAACAATTATTAGGATATATAAATAAATAATAAATAATTTTCAATATAAATAATATTTATATATAATACAAGCAAAAATTAATGAAAATAATTATAATTAAAATAATAAATATTTGAACAATTATATTAATTTTTAATTTTCAATTAAAGAATTAAGAAAAAGTATATTTTATTATAATATCCTTTTTCTTGTTATATTTTATATAACACAACATCTTATATATCAACATACTAAACATTATATAGTATTAAAATTTTATGAAACCTTATACAATTAAACCTTATACTATCAAATCTTATCCTATCAGGTCTTTTCCTATTAAGTATGCCAAATAAGCCTTAAGAGCAAGTTAGTGATAAGGGATTTGAGTAATTTTTTTGAAGTCATAGGTTCAAGTTTCAATGCCACCAATATGTAAAAAGAAAAAAAGTGATTATTTTGTTTTTAAAATAAATATCAATAATTGATTGATGGCATGTAGCCTATAGTAGATTAAAAAATATATTAAATTAAGACACTAAAACTGGTCTAGTGGTGAGGAGTTTGAGTAGATTATATGATATCATAGGTTCAAATCTCAGTACAGCCAATATAACCAAAAAGAAAATAGAAAATTTATTTCAATTACAGAAGTACCAACGCTCATGTTGCAGGCATTTTATCTTTTTCTTCTTCTATAAATATCATTTTATTTAGGTGGAAAAAAAAAGCAAATAACTATTTGTTGTGTTCAATATTTAGAAAATATTAAAAAAAATTATTAAGTATTTATAAAAAAATTTCTGAAAAGATCATTGGCCATGTTACTTTCTGTTCTTCTTCTTCTTTTTTTTTTTTTTTACCTAAATTCATGTAAAATTTTGTTACTAAAACTTATATATAATCAATTAAAAATTGTATTGTGCATTTTCCGATGTATATACTCCAAGTATTACACTCTGCCAAACCATGCCAACATTTTGTGCGCTATCATTATTCTAGCAATTTGTAGTGAATGATTAGATGCCACAATTGTTTTGTCATGTTCGTCTGCTGCCCCATATGTATCCCAACTGGCTGCAGTAGTATCATCATATCTTTCCATTCAAAAATATTGAATCAGGAATAAGATCATGTGATCACTTCCAAAACCCACTTGTTGCCATTTCGCTATCTTTGAAGCTTAATTTGTTTCGAAACCCCATTTAACATCTCTTGTGTATATATCCGATATCCCAAGAAACAACACGAATATGCTAATTGAGTCGACTTACTTGATCGATTTTTTACTTATATATCCCTATGATTTGGATTTGATTCTTATTTTTTTTATTGATAAATTATTTATAAGTACTTATGTAAGTGTTTGACCGATTTGGAGCCATATCCTGATTTTGAATTGGGGTGAGACTTCCTCTTACCCTAAAGTTTGTTTGTAAAAAAATAAAAAATAAAAAAGAAACAATATGTATATATTTTACAATTTACGATCCTTTCATATCATTTTGATGAAAACTACGTTTCAGAACAAAATGAACCGTATGAAGCCACGAAGGGAACGAATAATTAATGATTAGTCATTGATACTGATGGTAAGGAATTGCGTGTTAGTGTGGTGCTGCTGCATAATCACAAGTTACTCCTGTTATAAAGCATTGGGAAGACTATTGGTCGAAATAACATGTAAAATTGTGAGATGCCAGGTTTCAGATGAAACTTGACAATTTGCACTCACACAATGTTTTGCTAGCATAAAACTTTGCCATCCGTTGGTTCTTGTTGCAGAGTCAATAAGAAGACACCCACAATTATTGAAGTTTGAAAGAGAAGTCAAACTAGAATTATTGACAATATCTATGGATGAGGATTCTGAATCAATCCTTCCAGCTATGTCAATTTAAGGAAATTAATTTTTATCAATTAAAAATCATTGGACATGCAAAAATGATTTAATTCAATTAAGATTTTGAATAAAATAATAATATCATGTTTTACCTATATTAAAATTAAAAATCTTAAAATTACTAATTCATAATTATATTTTACAAAAAAATATCATACTCATAATAATGTAACCAAATACAATAAAAAAATAAACTAAAATTACTTTTTTGCCCCTATATGTATTTCAGATTTTGGTTTTAATCCTTGCACTAAAAGAATTTTGATTTAGGTCTTTATAGTAGCATTGAATTAGTCCTTTTCATTAAAAATTATCAAATAGTGTTAGTTTTTACCAACATGGTTAACAGGAGCTAACATGAGATATGATGAAACTCAAATAATATTGTTTTGAGTTAAATAAAGGTCGTTTCAATACTATTTTGATCACTTTTTTTTAATTTTTGAAACAAAGGTTGTTTCAAGCCTAAAGAGGTTATTTCATAACCACATTAACATATCATATCTATATTAGATTCTATTAGCTATATCAGCAAAAATTAACACTATTTAATGATTTTATAATGGCAGGGATTCACTTCTTTTTGGAGTACCACTGTAGCGATCTAAACCAAAAAATTTTTAGTGCATGGACTAGAAAGCAAAATCTAGGACACATGCAAAACCCAAAACTAGTTTTAACTTAAAAAATATTTTTTATAAGGAATTTCAATTTTGTCACATCAATATTTGTGCCCAATATCCTTAATTTATCACGTTGTGGCATTAGAATCCCCAAAAATATGTTATTAATATGGGTAATTATGCTGACTTTTGCTGAGCCTAGGGGATATTACAAATGTCAACAATACCTCAATACCTCTCCATTTACATAAATATACATTAATTAACTTATGAAATTTAGATGATATTATATTTGATATTCTTATATTTTGATGGAATGTAACACTGAGTATCTCTATAAATATAACATTGAGTACTCTTTGTACAGGTGTTAGTGTACTCATAACAAATGAAGAAATATCATGTCAGTATAAATTATACTATTAGGATGTGTTTAATAGAGGGTAAAAATGGGGTGGAAAGTTTCATTGATAATCTCCACATCCATAAAAACTTTCACCTCATTTTTATCTTCTACCAAATACACCCTTGATATTTTGGAGGGTGTTTGGCAACCTCATACAAAATAGATCTAGTTATGTTAACTGCTATATAAATGAACTAGTTTTTAATTAAATATTATTTGGTTCCATAACTTAAAAATTAGTTATAACATATATTTTTCTTTTATACCTTTTTCTTTTTGACTACATCATTAAAAAAATTAATCTAGTAGACAACAGAGATCATGGTGGTTGATGGCGGCAGACAGTGGCAAACTATGGCAGGTTGTGGTGGCCATTAACAATAGACAATGGCGGCCACGATGGAATGGTGGTGGCTAGTGGCGCCAACGAATGGTGGCAATCGTAGCGATGATGGATGGTGGCAAATGGTAGCAAATGGTGGCGGATAGGGCTGGCAATAGTAATTGGCAGCGGCCGGCGACTGTCAACGACAGATGATGGTTGACCGTGGCGGTAAACAGTGGTGGATAGCAACGGAGGATAATTGACAAATAGTAAGAAAATATAAAATAAAAAGAGCAAAATTTTGGATTAAAATAAAATCAATTTAAAATTAATTTTTTTAAGAATTGATTTTAGATTCAAATTGGTTAAGATAAAAACTAGTTTTAAAATATTTAGGTAGTTACTAAATAACATTTATTAAAAATCAAGCTCCATTATACCTAATTATATGGTTTTTCTAGTTTGTCAAATATCTCCTTAATAAAGAGAAATACTTGAATGGTCCTGGAACATCATGTGGTTATGCTCACAATCAATAATATCACAGTATTGGGGGTAGGATCCACAAGTTAGTAGTAAATTCCATTTAAAATGCTGTGATATTATTGACCATGCTCCATGATTGCTCAAGTATTTCTCCTTCATAAAGGGGTATAAGCTGGTCTAGTGAATGAAACATTTCTATATCATATTTATCCTATCGAAGGATGACAGATTTAGAAGAAATTGTAACTAAGTTATGCTTTGTCAACTTTTTTTTTTTTTGGTAAGATACTTTGTTAACTTTTTACCTAACTGGAACTTCACATAAAGAATTATTCACAGTTACAAGCGCTACCTGATATCTATGCAGTAATTTTATCAGTGTTAAGAATGCAATTCTAAGAGCATAGTCTGAAATGTTTCAAATTTGCACACTTGCGAAGTCAGCAATAATGAGGTCCAACTACAAAACGCCCAAAAAAGAAGAAAAAATGGCTTGTCACTTGAGTGCTTGCAAATTAGCAATCCTACAGTTTGGACCAAAGGGATGTATGATCATCCATCGTACTATCAAGTTACGAAGCTAGTTACATCCATCTCAAATTTTTCTGATTCAACGATGCTAACATCAAAGAAGAAATGTTTCTTAATTGGATAAGACTAGCCGGCCTGACGGTAAATCAGTCACCGACCTAGATGTAATTTACTCATATAACCTGCATAATTTATCATTATATCAGTTTGTATCAATCAGATCTACGTACTAACCTATTTTTACAGAGTGCTTAATATCCTTCACATATCACGTGAATGCTTTATAAATTTTACGTACGGCATTTCTCGTATGTGTTGTTGGTTGAAATATTTTATGTGGACTATGATAAATTAATATTTTAATTATAAAATTTTAAATTAACTAGGTGTCAAAATAATAAAACATATTATTTAAGTCTAAAATTTGTCAATTATATTTGTTAGTAGGCCTATTGTTTTTAAGTATCACTCATTGATGGACACATTAATAATTAGATCATGTATATAGGTTTACTATAATAGACAGGTTTAGTCCATTATGTTATTATTCCCAATTCCTAACAATCCTAGTGTGTAGAGTCACCCTATATCAATACTAACACAAGAATAAACTAATGTAGGATAAAAATAATTCTCTCTCTCTCATCTTACATGATCATGATCGTGTTTAAAGATTCAATCATTGTGACTTCATCATCATCTTTTCTAAGTATCTCTATTATCTAATTTTTTTATTATTGTTGACGTCATAATCTGATATTAAATTAAAAAATATAAATTATTAAATTTTATTTTTAAATATAAATTCCAGCATTATTTTTCTAAGGTCATCTATTTTTTATCTAATCGGCTTAACCGACCGAGCTAGTTGAAATTTGGCTAGTAATTTGTAGACTTGTGATTAAGACGAAAAGATGTAAAACAAGAATTCCATTTTACACAGCCCTTTTTATTAAAATACAAATATAATAATACCTAGTCTCATTTTCTTCTAGCACCCAGTGAGATAGATTCCACTGAGAAACACTTGTAGGACAATGCACGTGTATCTTAGAGAGAGAAAGAGCGTGCGTACAAGACTTGAATGGACTACCTTAGAGAAAGAGCATGTGTACATGACTTGAAATGGCCTACCTTAAGAAGACGGTAAGGAATAATTTGTAAGAAACATTCCATACAGAATTTAATTGGCAAGAATATAGCTAGCACTAGTTGACCAAACTACCCACCCCATGTCTTAGTCTTGTTGTGAAATGTGAATCACCCTCCTTTTTTATTCTCTAAGGTCACATGGCCTAGAATTTGTGCTGTACAAATATCGAGCTAGCTAACAAGAAGAAGAAAACGAAGAAAGACCAAAAACAGTGATTTCAATTCCAAGTTCGAATTATCAAAAGAAAAAAGGGTATATGGAAGGAGAGAGAGGTGATCCCAACTATGAGCTTCAGGTTTCATTCACGAACACCCCTCAAGCCATCCACGAAATGGGTTTTGTTCAATTTGAAGAAAACCAGGTCCTCAGCTTCTTGGCACCCTCAGCACAATCCCAATCTTCTCAGCTCTCTCAATCTATAACCGAGGGCAGCGGTGGCAGCACTGTTGCTGCCGCCGCTGCGACCAACGCCACCGCAACCGCGGCCGCCACCACAATTGGGTTCAGCCATAACGACCTCGTCACCAGAACTTCTTGGAATAATGAACAGGTGGCTTATACTTTGATATAGAGCCTAATCCAGCAAAACATGATCAATTAAAGTTATAAACTATAGTCTTCAACCTTACAATTAATTAATTAATTATGACGAGTTTTACTTATATTTTCGCATATATTTACTTATTTATTGTTGTTAAGTCCTTTTCAATTTTAGGGTATTGTTTTCATCTCTAATCTTTGAAACGATTTATGATTACTTATATGTTAACATGAACTTTCAGGTACGAGCAATGGATCCCAAGGCTGTCCATGATGAAAATTGCACTGGGAATACTAGCGATGGCAACAACACATGGTATACCCTCCTTTCAAATTGCAACTTGAATATCCTTCTCTCTCTCTCTCTCTCTCTCTCTTAGTGCATGCACGTAAATATAATGATACCAAAGAAGATATTCTCTGGGCTTCTGCGAAGAACCTGAAGGTCTATGGCCATGTATGGAAGGGACTTCTTTTTCTTCTGAGCATGCTTTTTCGTACTCCAAATTATTATAGCCACTATCACTCTTTTCCTCTCTTGTTGGTTACGAGGGGCAAGAGCTAATTAGGACCCAAAAGTCTTGATACTCATTGATACTCGAATCCACTAGTCCATCACTGACTTCACAGTTCACATATTCTCTCAAAGATATATATAGAAATCATAACTTTTTTTTTTTGTTGTTTTGGGGGGGGGGGGGTTTCAATTATCATCACCTTTTCTATTCTCTGTCTTTTTTTTTTTTTTTTTTACTTTTGTTTTGATTTATTTTTTATATTGTATTTTAAGCCTTATTAATTGTGTTTTAAATTAAGAAAGCTGATTAACCGAGAAGGACTTTGAGGATTAATATATACTAGGAAGCTATTAATAAGATTACATGCTTATATGTGTGATGGTAGGTGGAGGAGTGCAGCCTCAGATAAGGGCAAGGTGAAAGTGAGGAGGAAGCTGAGAGAACCAAGGTTTTGTTTCCAAACGAGAAGTGATGTGGATGTGCTTGATGATGGTTACAAATGGAGGAAGTATGGCCAGAAAGTTGTCAAGAATAGCCTTCATCCAAGGTAATCCTTGAACATTAACCCTTTGCTCTCTTGATTATTTTTGTTCAATTTTGAAGCTCTTTGTTATAAAAACTAAATGAATTATGATTATCATATGTGGCAGAAAATTTTGCTACTGTATCCATTGTTTCATTCCACATGTGAAAAACTGATATTTTTAATTCAAAGAAGCATTGTTTTCTTATTCTAGAATAAGGGAGTCTTAAAGCCCAGATGTCAATTGATGTAGCATAATTTTTACAAATGATGAGTGATATAATTTATAAACAGACGTAGAAAAGCCTGAAAATTAGAGACATGTCTGTTAAAAAAAATTTATCCACTACTAGGTTCTCCTTCCTATTTTTGGCACTTCTAAATATCTCTATCAAATGCAAATGTTAAATCTATAAATGAGTACACTGGCTACATCATAGCCATTATACACGACGGATGAAGGTGAAATGTCTATTTTGGGAAAAAATGTGTCGGTGGTGAAACAATTGGATGAATCGTCAGGTCAGCAAGGTGTAATTTATCTTTGATTGTGAAACATCAAAGATTGAAAGAAACACACCCATCATTAAGAGAGGGGGAGAGAGAGGGGGAGAGAGAGAGAGAGAGAGAGAGAATCTTCAGCTAAAACTGAAGGAATGACACATTGAAGATCTGTACTTCCCACAATCTTCAGAGTGGAGAAGATTAATTGATGGTACAAACTGAGCCTTAGGCTTATGTTCACATAAAAATTGATTGGGAAAAAAGGGGAAAGATATATTGGCGAGAATATGCGGTAGATTATTATTAGAATTTTGACTACAGAGTATAGGGTCCCCCTCTTTCCTCCTCAATTCCCAAAGGCCCAAAACCATATCCAAGTGTCATGGTAATTATAATGTGACGAACTTCGACACATTCATCCATCACTAAAATTTGGCTTCACTTACACTTGCACCTAGTTTTTCACTGTAACTTATTAACATTTACCAAGTTTTCCCAATTTGATTTAATTTGCTTAGAGTTAAAATCTCAAAAGAAAAAAAATCTAGGTTCTGTGCTTTTCACGCCAAATACCTACTACTCATGTTTTGCTTGTTTGTTTCATATTCCTTCTTTTTCTTGTTTTGACTTATTTTATCACATTCTCGATATCAGATTTAATTGCCTTTTAGATTGCATCCATGATTCTCCATTCTGCGATATTTGTTGTGTAAAGTTTACGTAGCTATATTTCACTTTTGTCACTCAATGTTGGTCATCTTGAGTTTTCAATTAGAAAGCAATTAATAAAATCATATTACCAATCCATTTAATCTACAATAATTAACAAAGTAATTCGTGTTATGATGGTGAAATTTGTAGTCAAAATACATTTTAAATAATTTAGGTTCGAAATAGTACAGTGAATAGTGTCTGTACCTTTCATATATGCTACTATTAGTAGAGGCACTGAATTAGGTAAATCTCGTTTGTGCATGAGCTGCAAGTTGGTCTCAAACACAGTAACGAAGTTATATTAAAAGGGTTTAGATGTAAATAAAATTGTGCATGCATTTAATGCATCCGTTTTGTAAGTGCATTATTAATTAAATTCATAAGGAAATTAAAAGATGTTATATTGTTAAATACCCCATTGCTTAACTATATTGTGATCGTTTCAGGCTTTATTCTCATTTCCCTACTTGTTATAGGGTAAGAATATTTCGACCAGACAATACTCCCTAATTCAGATGAAAGTCAAGAGTAGACTGGCTTTCACACCTTTTCAAGCTACCAAATCTAAATCAAAATTTGGCTTTGTTTGAATTGTTGGTAAATTAAGGATGGAACGACATGGAATGACTTATAATTCTCTTGTTTGGATTTTTAAAATAACGATGGAATGGAATGAAATGTTACAAAATGGAACTCATTCTATCCAATTTCGGTTTTATACTCCATTTTGCCTTTCTGTCCAATTGTAAGATATGAAATCAAATGATAACAAATAATTATTACCATTTAATTTCCTTCAACTAGTGTTTTCAACAAAGGAGTGAAAACTTTCTTCTATTCCATCCTTTAATCTCCAAACAGTGGTATGAAACTTTATTTCATTCCATCTCATTTCATTAACTCCATTTTACTCACCATTAATCTCGAAAACTAACATTAGATATGTTGCAGAAAAAATCTATAATCACGTGCAAATGTTGTGCTACAATTTTCTAAGGCTTCTTTTATTAGACTGAGCTGATCGATAAATTTCTTCTGCATTAAATTTCCAACTTCCAATATATGACTTCTACTTAGGTCAAGAGAAAATTAAAACAATATATCCGTTGGTTTCAGTGACCCTTAACGTTTGAAAGTCATAACTAAGAAATTAAATATTCCGAATTATCGTCGGTTCCTCAAATTGTTGTTATTATGGTCTATCTCACAGTAATATTGGTGGGATACCCTAAAAATAAAAAAATAAAAAACAAATTGTTAATATGATATGTGTATTGATCATAAATAACAGAACAAGAATAGTATATGCAGGTGTTATCTTCACTGAAGCTCGAATCAGAAAACTGAAAATCCTCACAAATGTGCTTCTGAATGATTAGAAATTTTTTAAAAAAATTGATTTAATTTGTGAAACAAATTTTGTGTCGAAATTTTTAAAAAATATGAAATGGTTTGATAAATTACATTAATTTCTTTTCCTTAGTTTTACCACTTATATTAAATATGATAGGATTTGGTTTATTGTTTTGGTTTTAATGAGTTAATCAGTATATTCGATTTCAAAATTACTTGAAAATCATTTTTAAAAATCAGTTGGAAAAAAATTATTTTTAAATCAAATTAATTCATATAAAATCTATAAGGGAGTTGTGTTAAGAGAAATTCTAGTATATACGCTCTCAACGTTTTTTTTTTTTAAATAAAAACTTGTTATTTTGCATTACTTGTTGTCCGACACCTCAATTTTATGAGTCATTCCTACCTTTTATTTCAACTATACTTTTAATATGATATATGAGATGTTGAACGATTAATAGCTAAGTAAGAAAAGGTTCTTACTCTAAGACTATGTAAATATTTCTCACTAGGTTATCCTAGCCAGCATTGTCTAGTCCATTATTTTAGCTACTCTCTTGTTAGAGAGTCTCTTTAAGCCTATATATACAATGCATTGTTATTTATTTCTTTTAAGAAAAAAGCACTATCTAAAGGTTAATAATTGATTAGTTCAAGTGATTTAATATTTATTTATCTTAAATAAGATTTTATATTCTAATTTTATAAATAAAAAATTTAACACTAAAAAATTTTTGCTCTCATAATAAATTAACTCAAATTGAGTCAAATTAGTTGAAATTCAATAAATTTCAAATATTGGTAGTTTAGAGGGGAGGGAAAACCACTGCCTAGTCCATGTCAGTATTGGGTAGTTAGCTTGTATTGTCTTAATCTACTAGAAGTTAGTTATATATCATTCTTGATTTCATAATTCATACCATCTCATTTACAGAAAAATGGGATAGAAAATTGGAATCCCTTTGATAATAAGCATAGATCATTCTGTAATTTCCTGTGGAAACTGAAGAAAATAAATAACATCAAACACAAAAATTAAAAGAGGAAAGAACTTTCTTGTATAGTAGGTGTGTGTCTACCTAGATGTGCTCATCATTTTCAAAGTCACAACAGAGGTGAAGCTCAAATTTGAACCACTATGCAAGTATCCTTCACATTACATATGTTTTTATTGTATTGTGTCACTGACTTGTAAAACAATTATCATATCAATTTCTTAAACAAGTTGCCTAGATTTATTTAGTTAAGAAAACTACAGATGTCTACAACTTTATCTTTTTATTTTTATTTCTTTTGGAAATAAAAAAATTTATCATGTCTTTACCTAATTAAAAGGGTAAATTTTGAAATGATTTGGTTTTTGATATGCTATTAGAGCTCAAGAGTTCACTTGTCATGCTCATTTATCATAATTAAGTTATGATGATTTAAGATATGACTGAGATTGACTAATTTCGTCTACAACTTATGTCTAGCTATTTTTTCTGGTATGTATCGCTAGATCATTGAATCATACATGTTAGAAACCAATTCCAAATTACTTGAAGAATATATTAATCCTAAATATGTGTGATATGTCCGGGACTGAATCAATTTAACACTGTAAACTAAGATCCAAATTTATATTTAATAATAAAAAAATACTAAACAACAAGAGTTTTTATTGCCAGAACTTTTATCAGAGTGATATGACATTATTTCGCTTTTAAATATATAAATGATTTTTACTTTGTTGACTTACACAACCACGTTCCTATTAAATCTTAACAAAATCAAATAACAACTTTGATAAATAATTTTGATTAAGTAGCATTACTCTTAATTATATAGGATAAGGAGAAATCATTAAACAAAGCAGGTATACACGGCTATTATTAGTGAGCTGAATAAGTCATCACCAATATCGATTCAGCAAAAACAAAGATAGTAAAGTAAAAATTGACAACTATTTGGTTAATTTATATTCTATACTATTTTTAATTGGTTCCCTTGAGAGCCTAAAGCACACTGTTTATGGAGGATTTAGGATAGCAAGCATGCTAAACTATTTAAACTAATACAGTATAATATGATGAAATCTAAAGTTACTTAGATTGCAGGAAACTAATAATTCAGAGACAGAAAACTAAGCATGTTGGCAACGAACAGATTAGACCCAAATGTTAATGTTGCGTGCATGGCAAGAAAGTTTAATAGCTTTACTGGAGGCACTTTTCATGAACCAATACAAAGCTATTATAGTTGTATATCCATTATCATAAATCTAAGAAAGTGCTGGTCAATTGGCATCAGTTACAGACCATAATTACTAGATTGTACTTAAAGGTATGTACTTAGAAGTGCAGTTAGGAAGATGAAAAGTATTAGGAAAAAGCACTTCAGGACCATAGCAACGGCCAGGCATTTGAAAATGTCAAGACACCACATGTTTGTTTAACAATAGAAAACTTTTTCCTTGAAGAGATGCAGTACCGAACTTGATTAAATATATTAATGAAATTAAAAAAGGAAAGGAACTGAAGTGAGATAAGCTAGTTTCTGGCTATGAGTAATATTTGTCAACTTTGTCCATAACAACAATAAAAACGTATTTCAAAAATATTTTTCTTCATGTCTTATCTATTAAATCATCTTAGAGATTTGCATTTAGTGTGTATGAATTTATATAACCTTTCATTAGATACTTCTAAAGCATACAAAGGCTGAGTATTCTTTGTAGATTCACTTTTTAATATCAATGGTTCATGTCTTATATATATTTAATGATGATTTTATTATTTAATGTTAAACATAGTGAAAGGAGTAAATAGACCAAAAATAATAATAATGAATAAATAAATCTGGGCACATGAAAACAGACCGGTATCCAAGGCTATTGATTTTATTATCAATGTATGTGTTTTGGATACTTCAATCTTGTAATTAAGGTGCCATATATCACTTTTTTTCTACACTTATATGTTATTCTCATCCAATATCCTCTCAATTTTGGGACATGGCAGAAGTTACTACCGCTGCACCCATAGCAACTGTAGGGTGAAGAAAAGAGTTGAACGACTCTCAGAAGATTGTCGTATGGTGATTACCACCTATGAAGGCAGACACAATCACTCTCCTTGTGACGACTCAAATTCATCTGAACATGAATGTTTTACCTCATTTTGAATATGTACAATGTTATTTTAACAAGTAATATGTATTAATAATTAGTTGTGACAATATTTAATCAGGGTATTGCCACGTAAGATTGTTAGTGAGTTCAGCCTATGTTTCAAGAATGAACTCAATTGTATGTTGTTTATAAAAGGGTCCCGTTTGTATGTATGTATTTATTTATTTATGGATTATGAGTTATTTTCTTTCATATATTATAAGATAATTTAGGTAGATCTGTTGATGGAGCGTATAAATCTACACATTGTGTACAAGATATATCGAGATATTTTAATTTGAATTCTTACATTTGATTTCTTCTAGAAATTAACATAATAGTTATTTTCAATTTAGTTTTTATTATTATTTCAACCTAAACTTTACTTCTTAGGGAAATTTTGTTATATTCTATCACTGTTATTATATGGTTAATATTTTTCTCGTCAACAGTTACACTTTGTCATTTTATTTTTTTTCTATTTTTATTTTAAAATAAGAATGTGTTAAATGATATTATAAATTGTTTCTCAAGATAACTTTATTATATAGATTACAAGTGAATCTAAATATTGATGCAGACAGGATATGAGGAAAGATGTTGGATGCTGCGGTATGTGCTACTGCTTAACAGTTAAGGGGCAAAACTGTTTAAGGGGTTTACAGCTTATATATGATGCATTAAAATAATAATAATAATAATAATGATAATAATAATAATAATTTTTTTATTTGTTCTTCCGTTGCCGATCCTTCTTACATGACGTTTGTTATTTAACGACCATCATGGTTCCGTAATCTAACCGCAGATTTAAAGGGGTGTATTTCCACACCTTCTCCATATCGTGTGATGTAGTATTTTTTTCGTTTAGCCAAATTTTAAAAAATATGATTAAATGTATTTTGTAAATGGTCAAATTTTTTTTTGCGTGATCCTAAATTTAATTGAAAATTTTTAGGTATCACATATATAAAATCTAGTCTTTTTAAATATTATATAAATAAAATCTTATCATATTTAAAATATAAAGGATATCACAAAAATAAAATTTGATCACTTTTTAAAGTGATTTTTTTTTTTTTTTATCTTTAGGTATTTCTATCATCAAGCATTATCGCGATAAAGAGGCCCTCATAACAAAAGTGATTAATTTTTAGCTATATGATTCTAGAAATAAATAAAATTTTTTTAGGATATTAGATAAAATGAAATCTGATTAATTCTAAAATACATTTAATTATATTGAACAAGGACCACTATAGTCACTAACTGAGCAAAGGCCATGTTAGAAGCCTCAGTTAGTTTTGCTGTCTTGTATATGACTTATGTGTTAGTGGTCTGTATTCTGACTTGTTTTGATGCTCCTCTTATTGTTGAGAGTTTTGAGATTTTTTTTATGTATTGAAAAAAAAAATCAGAATCATAAAAATAAAAATCTACTTGCTGTTTTTTCATATTTCACATTCATTCCCCTATGCACGTTCTACCCTTTGTTTAGAGTAACATTTAATCAAAAAAAAAAAATATTCTTATGAAAAATTAAAGTATCTGTGAACCTTATGACAATTTTTTTATTACGATGATTTGATGTATGTTTTAAAATAATTAATTTATAGTGAATGTAACCAAAAGCATTAACATCATATAAAGAAAAGACAAATCTAAAGTCAGGCAAGATAAGTTTGTAGAACTAGAAACAACATGAACTAAGATCCTAAAAAATCTTGCCTATTTGATTTCTATTTTGTTTCCTGTTTTTATTTTTTATTTTTCAATTTTTTCAGAATTTTATGAAGTAAATAGAAAAATAGAAGACAAAATTTTTCTTGTTTGGGCTTGTAGATTTCTGTTTTCATTTTTTATTTTCATTTTTATTTTTCTTATTTTGGAAATTATGAAATAAATAATAAAAATAGGAAATAAAATTATTATTTTCACTATTTTCTTTATAACATCGTGAAAGCAAAAAATACATTAAAAACAATGTGGGTTTTTTTTAATTAAAATTAAAAATAGGAAATAGAAAAATATAGAAAATGAAAAACATGAAATAAAATTTTACTGTTTTCACTGTTTTCTTTAACAAAATCCTAAAAGTAAGAAACATGGAAAATCTAAACAGAAACTAAATAGTAAATCTAAAACCATTCTAACAAAACTCAAAAGGCAATAATAGGAACATTATGCCATGCTTTCAATATGCAATACTTTTCAAAGATCCATTACTTTTTTTCTTTCTAAAATCAATCTGAGAGAAATAAGATAAAATCCTAGAAAATAAAGAAAGATTGCTAAATTATCTAAAGTAACATCATTATTATTATTAAAAATATGATAAGTAATTAAATTATTTCTTATTGTATGGGTAATTTGGGGGGGGGGGGGGTGGGTTGGGGTACATATACCCCTGTTATGGGAATTAAATCCTATCTATTTCACTTAAGGATGCAACTATCAACTTAGGCAATGCCTCATCTGCAAATAATCCAATCACTCATTTCCTCACATAATGTTACAACCATGTGGGTTATCATCACTAAAATATCTAGTAGCCTTATTGAAGGCCTCATTTAGTTCTTGATTGCTATATGCCGCATTTTGCGAATGGTATGGTTGAGGAGGTTGCGGATAACATGAAGAATTCGCCGGACCACACGGCGGATAGTGTGGCTGAGGATACTGTGGATGACATGAAGAACTCCCCGGACCACATGGCGAACCGTATGGCTGAGGTAGTTGCGGATATGAAGGATAGTATGGCTGGGGAAGTTGTGAACAATATGAAGAATTCTCTAGACCACATGAAGAGTAATTCCCAGTTTCTGGCTCTTCATGATCAGGCTTGGGATGATTGGAGGTGTTCACTATTTCAGTTACATCATCCTTAGACGAAAGCTCTACCTCTTGATGATGCTCTGTAGGTTCTTCTGATGAGTTTCCCCTGGATGTTGATGCACTGCCTTTCTTTGTACCTTTATGCCATGGTCTAATTTTTTTCATCAATGATTTTGCTTTATTCTTCTTGCCATTTGAATTCTCTCCTCCCATTGTTCTTCATTGTCCAAATTGAATTGGTCGTAAATATTAACAAGATTAGCAAATGTTACATGACTCGTGTGAATGTTATGGAAAGAAATTAGACGAGGTATAATAACAAAGGAATTTAAAATTGACGGCAAAGAGGGGGGAAAATGTAAATAGTCATATTTCAAAGGAGAATAAAGCCCACAAATCACAAAGGATAACAATTTTTTGAAAACCAAATTTGGCGACAAACACGAAACACCCATTCAGACATCATAACGAACACCACACATTATTTTCTCACAGTCATACCATCATCTCCTATCAGCTAATATATATTATTGCCCTGGCTAATTGTGGAAATTACTCCCCCCTACTTAAAAAAAATACAAGCAATAGCTAGGCTTGTCATAGCTGAGCATGTCATATTAAGCATCATAAGATGCAAGCGTGCACGAAGAAAGAAAAAAAAAGGGCTATAATGCTATATCTTACGAGAATTATACATGCATCTCGTTTACGAAGGATTATTGATCAATTATATACCGATTTAATTAAGAAATAGGCAAAACTTCAAATATAGCAAACTACCATTCGTTCATAAGGATTTGTTTGGTTTTAACAAATGCATTTTGTTTTTATTTCTGTTTTTAAAATTAATTATAGAAATGATACCTTGTTTTCAAACTGTTTTTTTTTTTCATGATTTTGTGAAAAAAAAAAGAAATAAATTGAAAACAAGGTAACATTTTTATAATGAACTTTAGAAACAGAAAACGTTTTCTGAAATCAAATAGAACAACTTTTCACAAAAAATTTGTTTGTTGTTGCTAAGATGATAATTTTCCAAAACAACAATATGGACTATCATAAACACTAAAAGTAGCCTGACCCAAAAAAAAAAAAAAAACAAACAAACAAGCTAACTAAAAGTAGAGTACTTGCCGTAGAAATAATGAACAACTTTTTCCCCTCTCCCTCTTTTATCTTTCTTTCTCTCTCTATTTGTCTTTTGCTCTTCTTCTATGCACAATTTATAGCACAACAAAATAAGCATTCCCCATTCACAATCAACCTTTCAATTAAAGATTTATAATCTCCATTAGATGTATCTTAAATTACCATACTTAAATTGTAAATAATTCATTTATTTTTATCAAATCACCATCATTAGTGGGACATTATTGGGTGATGATTACTTTATAGTAAATCTTTAACATATTTTTTTATGCCGAATTATCATAATAACAAATCTTTCATTTATTTCTAGCCCTAATCACCATCAATAATAGAT
The DNA here is from genome assembly GCA_031439595.1 of Pterocarpus santalinus. Lineage (NCBI taxonomy): Eukaryota > Viridiplantae > Streptophyta > Magnoliopsida > Fabales > Fabaceae > Pterocarpus > Pterocarpus santalinus. Next base: position 8,563,376 of record CM062526.1, on the reverse strand, counting down.
CAATGATTCGATGATAAATGATATACAATCATGCGTATTAGTTAATGTTTCACAAATTTTTTTAATATTGACATTGATTTTTATTGTAAAGAATAACAAAATCAATGATTGAAACAATAAAACGCAGAAACACTCAAGTGTTTCATAGTAAGATTCTTATTTTTAATTTTTCTTAGAACGCATTATTTATCTTTTCTTATCTGAACAATTTTTTAGAAATTGTTTGGACTTAAGAATGGGTTTTAGACATACCTTCATTATGGAACATATCCAATGGTAGAGGAAAACAAATTGGGGCAAATTTGGGTATCAACATAAATTACAACAAATATATAGTTTTTTCTTATTTTATTATTGGAATTTAACTCTAATATATTTTAAATTAATGGTTATTTAATTATTCATTAATAAATTCTTATTTTAGTCCTTGAAAAGTGTAAGCATCTATCATAATAGTCCATAATTTTGGGAAATTTAGTTCCTACCAGGGCTTAATATAACAATTGACAATGCAATGCAAGAGACTAACTTTACACATGAGAATATAATATTAGTGATTAATTTCACTATAAAATAAATTTATTAACTATAAAATAAATTTATTAAAGTTAGGGACTATTATAACTGGCACTTACAATTTTAGATACCAAAACAAGGATATACTCTATGTTATTATGTTATATTAGTATTTTCATTTTTTTAGTTTAACTAATTAGAGGGACCAATGCTATATATACAATATATCCTAAATTAACTTTAGTATTTTATGTTTTTTTATGATATTAATGTTTGAATTGTTATGAACTCATTCATGAAATTCGTATTTAATTTTATTGTAAATTGAATTCTAAATTAATTTTATTCAATCAAAATCAATCTTCAATTAGGGTTTGTACTTGACAAATCTTCGTCATTGGCACTAAGAAGGTTAGAAAGTTCATTTAGAGGAGAATTGTTTATATGCATGGTATTCCACAAAAAATTGCGAGTTACTATGACACTCAATTTACGGATATAAGATTTAAGGATTTTTGCTTGAACTTCGACATCCACCAACTAAGAGCGAAAGATATGGGCATTATTAAGGGAGTTAAGGTGGGGAGGAATGTTGATATCTTACATCTACAATTTGCTGACAACATGATCATCTTTAGTGCTGCGGATGATGCTAATATTCAGAATATTAGGAGAAGTTTGTTTGAAGTGATGTCTGGTCTTTTTAATTACAACAAGTCAGCAATTATACCAATCTGCTATGATGAGGATTGGGCTATGATTCTAGTTGGAACACTTAGCTGTAAAGTTTTAAATTTACCAATAACTTACCTTTGTTTGCCTTTTACGGCAAATCCAAAGGTGTCAACATGGAAACCAATTATTGAAAAGGTAGAAAAGAGATTACCCATGTGGAAGGCAAAGACATTATCTAAAGTTGAAAGACTTGTGCTCATTAGGGCAGTTCTAAATAATTTGCCAGTATACTATAGGGAATTATTTAAAATCCCTATTGCTGTAATGAAGAAAATTATTCAATTATAGAGGAGTTTCTTTTGGGGTGGAGAAGGAAATAGAGGTGCAATTCTTCTTGTGGCATAGGACATAATCCAAAAACAGAAGCATTTGGGAGGATTCAGGGTAGGAAACTTGATGATCAAGAATGTAACCCTCCTCTTCAAATGGTGGTGGCGATTCATGGATGGTGAAGATTATCTATGGAAAAGAGTCATTGCCTCAAATCATTACCGTTGTCAAAATAGAAATGAAATTGAGGTGGTGCATGGAGAGAAAGGAGGTCTGTAAGGGCCAATTATCTCTATGTCTAATAGTAGTACAGAGATTAAAAAGGTCATATCTATTGGCTTATGGAGGAAAGTTGGGATGGGCAGCTGCTCTTTTTTGGGAGCATAGATAGGTTAGTGACAAGCCATTGAAAGATGCTTTCCCTAGATTGTATAGTATCTCAAACCAGAAAATGACCTTCATTGCTAACATGGGTTATTGGGATTGTCATATATGGAGTTGGTCTTTCCATTGGAGGAGAGATTTTCTACATTAGGAAGTTGAATTCTATGAAAAATTTCAAGCTGTGATTAAACAACATTCTTTGAATCTTGAAGAGAGGGATGTTGTGCTGTGGAAGTTCCACCCTTCTAGCATATTCTCTACAAGGTCTTTATATTCAAAGATCGATAGCATGGTGGTGAGGAACATTGTTGGACCAATAACATCTAGCCACATATGGAAAAGGGCTAGCTCTAATGAGGGCTAAACTGCTGGTATAGTTTGTTATTCAGGGATGACTTAATACAAGAAATAGATTGTCTATCTTGAATATTGATCCTCTAATTGCTACTATATGTCGTGCATCTAGCAACTGTTGAAACTATTGAGCATATCTTTTTCAAATGTATATTTTCTTGGAAAATGTGGGTTGATTGCCTATGTTGGTAGGAGATCCCCTGGTGCTGCCCCAAAGATCCTGCAATGTTCTTTCATCTCTAGTGTGGTATAAAGCTTTTTGGGTGGAAAAGAAGATATGGGTGTCCCTATTTTATGTTGTTATATGGTCTTTATGGAATATAAGGAATAGGATGGTGTTTGAGAATTTCAAGCCTGATTGGGAGCTTGAAATAAGGCAAATAAAGGTAAGATGAGGGGTTTTTGGCTAAAATCCTGGTTAGGCGCGAGTAATGGTATGCTGCTGATCTAGAATCCAACACTTCAATGCTGAGAAGGTGGAGATGGCTCAACAAAGGTAGATGTGTAATGTAATGCAAATCAAGTGTTTATTAGCCCCATATTCAGTTTGTTTTATTGTGTGGTGCTTGGATGCTGTTTGTTCTTTTGCGTGTTTACATCAAGATCAGGCTATTTTCTTTGGTTGTAAGGATGGTTCTATAGATAAAACTTCAACCCTATTGCTATTAGGATGTGGAAGTGTAAGCTTCAATACCCTTCAGAAGCCACTAAGTGGTTTGAGCTATATCAAGCTAAGGGTTTTGATGAATAATAAATAAATTCTTAATACAATCTTTTGTGTGAACTAACTGTTTGTTCAAGTATTTGTTCTCATTTACACTAGATCACCATCCACGCATAGTGATGAGAGTTGAATCATACGAATTTTCTTTGTTGAACTATTTCTCTAAAGGTTCTTCTATATCTCGTATATATACTCTCAAGGAAAGAACATTTTCACAAGAGAGTCTATGATTCTAAAAATTTCTCTTACAAAAAATATATCCGAAGCATTATAAGGATATATCTATGTCATCAGAAGGATATCAAGCTATTAGAAGGATCACAAACACATCAGAAAGATGATTTGATCGAAAGGCTTTGACCAGAAGGGTGACATTCAGAAAGGTGATCTTCATGAAGCACCTCACTCTGAAAGCTTGCTTTACACAATTCATGGATCATTCCTAAAGGTCAAACTTGACAAAACTAGATCTAAAGAAATACTAACAACTCTGAAAAGTTGGTGGACCCAAATGACTAGTTTTCTTCTTTGGTGGTGTACTTGATTGCTAAGAAAGAAAGTAACTACTCTTAGACTAGTGAATTGAAAACTTCGGGCTCAAGATCTAAAGTCCTAATGGCTAGATTTTGAAGTCTATATAAACTTGGAAGATGAAGAAGAAGATGCTAAGAATTGGAACTCTATACATTTGAATATCTTATCAACCTTTCATCCTTTTCAACCTTCTGAACGCCTAGAAAGTTACTTGTTGTAACTTCTCGTGAAGAAAATCTTCTCATTTGCTTTTTAACGACCAATATCCTCTTAGTAAATTATTCATAAGTCACTACACACTGAAGTTAATTATTTTATACACCTTTGAGTGATTTCGTGTGAGTGTTATTCAAATACAACCCTATCAAACTTATCATTGTAACCTAACCTAGTAGTGGTCATTGTCAACTTAGAGAGGCTATGATAAAATACTACTCGTTTATTAGCTTGGAGAGGCTTTGTCAAGACTACTCGATTGTAAGCTTGAAGAAGCTTCGACAAAGAATACTCAAGTTTATAAAATCTCAACTAATTTGTTAGGGACTGGATGTAAGCAAGTAATTTGGCCGAACCAGTATAAAAACTACTTTGTGGGATCTTCTATCCTTATCACTCTTTGCAATTTTCATATTTTGTGTATTGTTCTATGCGCTTATTTTATTCATAGTCTAAAAAGGTTATTATGACACAATAACTTCTGTGTCTAACACGCTTCCGCTTTCCAAGTCTAAAGACTTGAGAAAGTTTGTTTAAAGTTTCAGGAATCAAAATGTTTTTTTAAAGTGCGATTCAACCCCCTTCTCATGCTATGTCCATCTTCAATTAGTATCAGAGCTCAGTTTCTAGGGTTGAGCTTTCAAATGATTGCAAAGGTTAAGGATCCTAAGATATGGCACAATAAATAAATCTCATTACTGAATGTCACTCCATAAACCGTCCTCCATACTTCAATGGAGAAGATTATCCCTATTGGAAAGATAAAATAAGACTATTCATTGAGTCTACCATCATAGATATATAGGAGATCATTGAAAATGGAGATTATGTTCCAACCATTGAGCAATCAATGCCTCATGTGGTTGCTGATTTAGATCAGGCCCCTACCAGTCAAGGTTAGAATGATTCCCAAAAATCAATGAATTGACCAACACAAAGCCAAGGTGCAAATAAATGCAAAGGCCAAATATGTTTTCACCTGTGCTTTAAGTAAAAGTAAGTATGATAAAATCATCTCATGTCACTCTACCAAAAAATTTGGGACAAACTCCAAACTCTTCATGAAGGAATTGATCAACTTAAAGAAATTAAAATCAAATATGTTGGTGCATCAATATGAAATGTTCAAGATGTTGGAACATGAAAATATTGATGAAATGACAATAAGATTTATGCATATCATAAATTAGTTGAAGACATTGGGAAAAAGATATACCAATACTGAAATGGTGAGGATAATCCTAAGAAGCCTATCTAAGGCTTGGCGCCCCAAAGTGCAGCCATTCAAAAAGTCAAGGACTTGAATATGCACAGTCTTGATGCTCTCATTGGGTCTCTAAAAACTTGTGAGATTGAATTGAATAAAGTCTGTGAGGAAATAACAGAAAAGGCAAGTCTATTGCCTTAAAATCCACTCACAGAAGATCCAATTCTTCTAAAGCCATGAAGGCTTCAAAAGAATCAAATGAAGAAGAAGAAGAACCTTCTGATGATAATGATGATCATGAGAAAAATGAAATTGCTCATCGAGCTGAAATGAACTCTAAAGCCTAGATCAGAACGAAGAAAAAAAGAGGATTTGTCCCCAAAAAGGACAAAAAAGGAAGGCCAAGTAAAGTGAAATCATCTGCTTCGAATGCAAGGAGCTTGGGCACTTGAGATTAAGATATCTAAAGTTGAAGAAAAGCTCCAAAAGGAAGGCACCCAAGAAAAAGACCATGACAGCAACATGGGAAGATATGGACGAGGAATAAGAAAGTGCAGAATCTCAAGAGGAAGAGGAGATAGTTGCAAAGCTCTACTTTATGGTAGACATAGTCTGTAATGAAGAGATTGAGGTAATAGATTATGAACTTGAACTCTCTTATGATGATCTTCAAAAAGCTTATGATGAGCTTTTGGATGATTCTCAAACACTTTTTTCTCATTATGCTTCTTTAAAGAAAAGTTTTCAAAAATTATCCTTTGAACTTGAAAATCTTAAGACTAAGAAAGAGAAGCTGAGGCACAAGAAAAATGAACTTTCAAAAGAAAACTCTTTTCTCCAAAAGGATGTATGTGCCTTGAAAACTGAAGTTTTTGAATCTACTCAAAAGACATCTTCTAATGTTTCTAAACTTCACAAAATAGTTAAGCTTCTCAAATATGATCTTGAGAATATGGTAAATGGCTCCAAAAACCTACATTTGATGCTTTGTAGTCAAAGGCCACATTTTGATAAGACAGAACTTGGATATGAGAAGGAGAATGAGAAACTATGCAAAAATTCTCAAAGCAAAGTTCCCACTTATATTTACTATTTTAAGAAGGGACACTTTTTTAAAAAATAGTTTTCAGGAAGATAAGTAAAAAGACAGAAGGTAAAAAAGCTCAAAAAGGCTACTAACCCAAAAGGACCCACAAAGATATGGATACCTAAAGTGAAGGTTGCTTCTACTTCTAATGCAGGTGTGTCTTAAATTACATCATTAGAAAGGGATGAAGTGGTATTCCAAACATATGATTGGGAATAAGTCTTGATTCAAAAACCTCAGACCCAAGGATGCAGGAGTCATGAAGTTTACTAAAGATATCAAGTCAAAGATCATTAGTATAAGTAATGTTGGTAAGAACAAATCTGACTTGATTACTGATGTTATGTTAGTTGAAAGATTAACTCACAACCTTCTGAGCATTAGTCAATAATGTGACTATGGCTATAGAGTTATGTTTGAACTTTCTCGATGCATTATTAAAGACTCCACATTAGATAAGATCATTCCTACTACTAAAAGGCATGATAATACTTATGTATTATATCTAAATAACCTTTTAGATCATAATGTAAAATGATTAGTATCCTCTGCAGATAAGAAGTGGATGTGGCACAAGAAACTTGGTCATGCACATATAAGATTAATCTCTGAGATTTCTTAGAAAGAGCTTGTCAAAGGTTTACCCAAGATCAATTTTGATAATGACTCAACTTGTGAGTTCTGCCAAAGGAGTAAACAGATCAAATGTTCTTTCCACAGTAAAAATGCAGTGTCAATTACTAGACCACTTGAGCTTTTACATCTTGATCTTTTTGGACTAACTAGAACTACCAGTTTAGATGGTAAGAAATATGGTCTAGTCATAGTGGATGACTTTTCTAGATTCCTATGTGTTATATTTCTTGTCCATAAGGATGAAGCTTATGAGGCCTTCAAATTATTTTCAAAAAGAGTTCAAAATGAAAAATGTTTTTGTATTTCATCCATCAGATCAGATCATAGTGGTGAATTTGAAAATCATGTTTTCAAAATTTTTTGCAATGAAAATAATATTTATCATAATTTCTTCTCTTAGAACTCTTCAATAAAATGGGTTGTTGAAAAAAGAATAGATCTTTGTAAGAAATGGTCAAAACCATACTTTTAGAAATTGGTTTATTAAAAGGATTTTGAGCAGAAGCAGTTAATATTGCATGCTACATACAAAACGATGTTTTCTTAAGGCCAATAATCAAGAAAACCCCCTATGAATTATAGAAAAGGAGGAAACCTAACATTTCTTCATATATTTTGATTTGAATGCTTTATACTTAACACAAAGGACAAATTGTCAGAGTTTGATCCTATGTCTCATCCTAGTGTATTCCTAGCATACTTTTCTAGGTCTAAAGCTTTTAGGGTATACAATAAGAAAACTCAGGCTGTGGAGGAGACCATACATGTATCCTTCAAGGAGAAAAAGAAAGATATATATCAGAATGTTCGTGACTTACAAAAAGACATGGAGAATTTGTCTTTGAATAGCAATTTTCAAAACCAGTAATCCTTTCAAATAGCTACAAGAGAAAGCAATGAAAATATAACTACTATTTCTAAACCTTCGCATTCTCAGCTATTTCTGATGATATTCCAAAAGATTCTAAAGAGTCCCCCACCAAGAAATGATACATTAGTGTAAGAGATTTGGGAGTTGTCTCTGAAAATCAAATCATTGGTGAAGCATCTCAAGGAATTAGAACCAAATCTTCTTTTAGAACAGAACCCAACATGGCTTTAATTTCATAAATACAACCTAAATGTATTGATGAAGCACTTCAAGATCAAAGCTAGATAGAAGCTGTAACACCCTACCAATTTAATGTTATGCTTAAGCCATAACATGAAATTAAGTAGAGTGTGTTATCGTGTTTATACTGTACTTACAAATTGCTTACTCTCACCTCCCTTTTCAATTTGTTTATTATTATATTTTTTTTCTTTTGGTGAAATGGTGCGCTGTATATAATATTCACGATTAACATCGTAAAACGTAATGAAATTGTAATAACTCCACAGAAAAGATACAAATCGGAAATATATCATCAATTTATATTCATAGATATATATATATATATATGTAGGTGGAAGCCGATGCTTCAGTTTAAGTACACCTGTGAAATAGGATACATGAGTAGGCCAGTGTAACAAAACATAAGGCCCTTATCAGTCAAGGTAATCCTAAGTTTATGACCCAAAGCTACAAGCTATCAAAAGAGAGTCATGCTGTACAAACGAGCCCTCGACCGGGACCTACTTGGTCAGATAGCTGTTGGCCACACTAGACCCGGCTGAGAAGTAATCCATACTAGGTCCCGAGGAGAAAGATGATGAGCTGGTGGCCTCAGAAGGGTCGCTCTCTGAGCTGAGCAGTATGTCGGGAACCATCTATGGGTGAGACTCTGGTGCGGGATCAGCGGGTACGACAGGTGCTGCAAGTGCTACAGGTGCAGGAGGAGGATGTGCCACGTGTAGCGGGAATGCAAAATATGGGGTGGCAGGGTCAAACGCAGGGTAGAACAAGGGAATAGCAAAATTCCTGTTGCTGAACAGGTAGAGACGGAAGTTGCAGGAACCAGCTATGTATAGGGAATCCATGAAGGGATCATGATGGACTGTAGGTTGGGAATCTCAATGAATAGGGTAGCGGTCGAATCCATCACCAGTGTCTGAGAATGATACAAAAATGCAAGACGAAGTGAGAATTTATAGAAATTCTCAGTAGGGTTCACGCATGGCGTTTAGCTGATGTCACATTCATTCTCAGTTGCCTCGGTTTTTATCTAATTATAAATCATGGGTTCAAACTAGACTATCCAAATTTACTAAGTTTAGGAAATTGTCTGGTCCGAGGCAAAGTTTAGTTTTACTTAAAACAGTATAGGAACTGGAAGAAACTATTAAGTAGTGATATAGATTAATGAGCAGAGTAGACAATCATACAGTAATAAATAAGTATAACAGTCAAACTATAAGCATCATATAATGACTATTCAATGCAACCATGCAAAATCTCATTCTTGAACTTATTTTCATAAACTTTTTCCATTTCTTGGTTCCTTGGGAGTTCTTGGCCATTTTAGACTCCTGGGTAATAGTCTGCTTATTAGGATCGAGCTCATTCCTATATAGGAATGCCGGATTTACTTTTCTAGACCTTCCCACCGATTTATTCCCCTTAACTTTTTATCCGGGGCTGGCCCAAGCATTATGGAACTTTCATCATAACATAACTTTTATGACTTTTTTGAAAATGCACATGTATCAACATATATATCATAACTCATGCATAGACTTTACCGAAACTTTGGTGGCATAACAGAATGTGTCCGCTTTCCCATAAATAGTGCCGGTACTCAGTATACCAACTCATCAAAGAAATCATAACATTTCATTCATAATTCATCATTAACTTCATAAGGGAATTAATCACATCAAGATAGGGTTTCTGCCTCAGCAAGTCATTCAACCCGATTTTTATAATTTAGGCCATAATTTCTATTTAACTTATTTGAACCTCAATTTTGAATATGCTAAAGTGTTGTGTCTATTTTCTAACCTCTTTAGTCCCATCTAATTTTGATAACTGTAGCCCAGGTTATATAGGTTTTATCTTGGCCTGCCCTGTAGCTAGCCAAAATTACACACTTAAAAGTAAAAATTTACTAAAAATCGAAAACTAATTCAAATTGTACGATCTTAGTCTTATATTAAAGCTAACAGGACAAACTTTCATTTGTAGAAAGATCCATTCCATTTGACTTAGTAGAGCTCAAGTTATAATCTCTGAAACTTGACCTTCCTAAACTGCCCTGATTTGGCCTGGTTTGGACATAGGGTAACTTCGTTGAACTACTGGGAGCATGTGGGATTGTAACAAACTTGGAATTTCATTGTAGGATATTCTCCTACATGTAAACTTTCTAACAAAGTTGGTTTCACTCAATTTGGGATTGTATAGAGTGAGTTACACCCTTCTCAAGTCACACTGCCCGGATGAAAGTCCTAATTCCTAGGTCAAACTTCAAAAATTCATATCTCTCTCAATAATAATCCAATGACCTTATATGATATATGTATGGAAAGCCCTGCATGTCTAGTTTCATATAAAAATGGTTGCATAAAATTTAAATGGTGGTAGGTGGAGCCGTACACTCTGCCGTATGGATTACCGAGGGATTTTAGTTTTCTAGCTCCTCTCCTCTTCCTACTTTCATCCTTTCTTGCTTCCTAATCAATTTTTAACCTCATAAATAACCAACAAACTAGTCAAATATCGTATATTCATTCAATCAACACATCAAGGATTGAGAAATTAAAGCCATCACCAACCACCCACAGCTAGAATAGCAAGACACAAATTAAACCTTTACCTCTTGTTATGTATGATTTGGTTTGATCTTGGAGTTTGAATCAATAAAACTTGGTTGAACTTGAAGGTTTGATAGAGTTGGGTGAGTGGAGAAGAGAAGAAGAGAGCTGAAGTGAGGGAGAAGGAAGCACAGAAATGGGGTTGAATGAAAGGAGAGGAATATGTTATAAAGCCTTGGAGTAGTAGGTGAAATGAAGGCTTTTGATTGGTATAAAAATACAAGGCTGAATTTTAGCCAACTTTTCCCAATTTTTGTGGCCTTTCTTGCACCACTTTCACAAGTTAAGTGGCTGAATTTCTTGTGCCTGATTTCCAGCCATGCTTCCTTCTATTTATGGTCTAATGTGGCTTAATTATCCTCCACACAAAATGAGAACGTGTTTGCACTTGGTCTGAACTCGGAACTTGTATCCATCTTGAGTAAAGTTGGAACTCTTGTCCATCTAATTCGAACTTGGAGATTACTTTGGAAATTGGAACTCGAGCCACTTGGAAATAAGTTATGAGATTGGAAATCATGTTAGAAACATAAAATTTGATATTGAAAATCTACAAGACTATAAAACGTAAGGGACATGAACTCGGAAATCGGGGATGTTACATAGACTTGGAAGTTAGTATCAGGACATAAAACCTTATGTACCCGGAAATCGGAATGTATCTAATCTCGGGAGTTGGTCAAAACTCAAGCTCATGAATGTAAATGGAAATTAGAACGTTCTTGCCTTAACTTCGGATATCGGGAAATAAATAAACTTGGACATTGGTTCAGAGTAAGGGTTAAGTCAGAAATCGGAATAAAATTGTCCATTTCACTTGGACCTTGAAAATAAGGTCGGAAGTCGTAGCTCGTAGCGGATGTTATAGAAGCCATGCAAGAAGAGCTGAATTAGTTTGTAAAGAGCAAGGTTTGGACTCTAGTTCTATTGCCTAAAAGATATTCTATCATTGGCACAAGATAGGTGCTCAGAAACAAGCTAAATGAAAGTGGAAAGATAGTTAGAAACAAGGCAAGGCTGGTCGCACGAGGATATAATTAGCAAGAAGGATTGACTATGATGAAACATTTGCTCCTATTGCAAGATTGGAAGCTATTAGAATGCTGCTTATTTTTGCAGCATACAAAGGTTTTGTTCTCTATCAGATGAATGTTAAATATGCTTTTTTAATGGATTTATTTATGAGGAAGTGTATGTTAAACAACCTCTTGGTATTAAAAATGAAACCTTTCCTCATCATGTTTTTAAGCTGTCAAAAACTTTATACGATTTGAAACAAGCTCCAGGAGCTTTTATGAAAGACTTAGTGCTTTTCTACTTTAAAATGATTTTAAAAGAGGAAAAGTTGATACAACATTATTTATCATGCATGAGAAAGATGATTTTCTTATTGTTTAGATTTATGTAGATGATATTATTTTTGGTTCTACTAATCAAAATCTATGCAAGAGTTTTTCTGAGCTTATGCAAGGAGAATTTGATATGAGTATGATGAGAGAGCTCAAATACTTTCTGGGTCAAGAAATAAAGCAACAGAAATATGGAATCATTATTCATCAAGAAAAATATGCCAAGGGCTTGCTCAAAAGATTTGATATGGACAAAGCTAAAAGTATCAACACTCTCATGCATCCTTCTCAAGTTTTGGAAGTTGATAAAGATGGAGATAAAATTTCCTATAAACTTTATCAAGGTATGATTGGTTCATTAATGTATCTTATAGCTAGTAGACCTAACATTCAATTAAGTGTGGGTATTTGTGCTAAATTTCAATTTAACCCAAAGCAATCACACTTAAATGCTATCAAGAGAATTTTGAGATAGTCAGTAGGTACTACTGATCTTGGTCTCTAGTATGAGAAAGGTACTTTTGTGATCTTACAAGTTTTTGTGATGCTTATTTTACTAGAGATAGAGTTAAAAGGAAAGACTCAAGTGGTTGCTATTGCTTCCTTAGAAAATCATTGATCACATGATCAAGCAAGAACTAAAACACAATTGGTCTTTCAACTATTGAAGCTGAATATGTATCTGCAATAAATTATTATGCTCAGATTCTATGGATTAGGTATTGATTGGAAGATTTCAATATAATGTATGCCAAAATCCTTATTTTGTGTAATAAAACCAGTGCCATTAACCTTGCAAAAAATCTCATTCAGTATTTTAGATCAAAGCATATAGACATTAAGCATCATTTTATATGAGATTATGTTCAGAAAGAAGATATTGAGCTAAGTTTTGTAAATAGAAAAGATCAAATAGCTGATATATGTACAAAACCTCTAGCTGAATATCATTTCTATTATATCAAGAACCTTCTGAATATGATTAGTTTCTGAACATGCATTCAAAACACATGGATCCTACCCCTAAGCTTGTAAACGAGCTTAAAAGTTGAGATTGCAGTATCCAAATGTGTTCCCCTTCTAAAGAAGACTTCTCAAGAGTAGCTCAGAAAGATCAGTTGAGAATAGTCTACAAAAATGGTTCAGAAATATCATTTTAGAATTATTTATATAACGTATTTAGAAAGATCAATTCAAAATGACATATAGAATATGTTTAGAAAGGTGTATTCAAAATGTTGATTCAGAAAGGGATAAATCAAATAGGTGCTTCAGGCTTTGAGTTAAGAAAGAAGATTTTCCTTAGAAAGATGACCTAAGCTTGTCTTCAAAAAGTTGAATGTGCAAAGTCAAGGCAATTTTTGGATCGTGGGCTACTTTGGTAACTTCCCACTATGTCACGATGGCATGTCTTATTGAAACGGCAAAGCCAAAAGTTATCCCCACACAAAACGCCATCATTTCAGCCTCGAAAACATTTCACATTTCTATGACCCTTGATCATTTCCTCCAACTGCTAAAATTATTTATCTTCCCTAATCAATTTTTTTCTTAAGTTATTGAAATTGCATAGACTGTTCATATTTCCTTTCAAGTTTCAAACTTTCAAACACTTTTCTACCTTCACCTTCAAACTTCAACCCAAACATATTCCTTATTTTCTTTCAAGCTTCAACCTTTCATTTTTTCTAAAATGGATGACAAGGCTTACCAGAGCATCCCTTATATTTTTGACAATGAGAATATGCAAGCCAACTTTCAAAATAACTTCTTTCGAAGGCCAATTGCCAGAAAAAGGAGTTTCTACTTAGAGAACTTCACTGCTCTTCCCAATGTCTTTGATGTTTTTAAATTCCAAGGATGGAATGACTTTCTAAGAATTTTAGAGGACATCCACATAAGGTTGATTCTTGCATTTTATAATACCCTCCTACCCTCAAATGAAGATAACACCTTACTCAGGAGCATTATTGGAAGCTTCAAGTTGCAAGTTCTACCTTCAGACATAGCCTAGATAACCAACACACCCAACGATGGTATCCTATGCCGTGCTAGAGAAAGATGGTAGGATGAACTTGATGCCACAAAGGAAAAGGTCACAAATATCCTCATTGGAAAGAAAAATATGAGAGTAAGAGATGTTTGAACATCTCATTTGCTAGTTCTAATTAGGGTTGTATATTCTATAGTCCAATTCATTGTGTTACCTAAGAGCAGTAACATAGATGTCATGACTGAGGTAGACCAGATGGTTATATTTTGCTTCATCACTAGTAGAAGAATCAACTTATTGAGGTTGATTTTGTACTCCATTCTTGCTATTGTTAATGTTGAGAGGAGAAAGCATGCCACTCTACCTTATGGTATGTTTCTCACCAGAGTATTCATCAAGGCTCAATCGCTACTAGATAAGCATAGAGATTATAACAAGAAACCCATGACCACGATGAAGACCTTCTCAACTTTGGGATTGAAACCCCAACCTAAAGAAAAAGAAAAGGAGAAGGGAAATAAGGACAAGAAGAATAAAGATTCTTTTGCTATTGTTGTTAGAGTGCCATGCACCAAGAAGGAAAAATCCAAGCCTTCTGAAGAAGGCATGTAAAAGAAGAAAATAGGAGAAAGAAGCCTCTTACCAATTCCTAAGGAGAGAAAGACAAACAAAAGAAGAGTAATGAGACATGCCAAGGAGTCCTACTTCTCCTCAAGAGTAGAAAATGAGATTTCTGCAATTGCTAACACTATTGCAACTATTACTACCCTCGTGTTTCTCAAGCTAAAAGACCTGCTCAAAGAAGGATTGTAATAAGGGAACCTACACAAAAAGAGTTTCCAAAAGGAAAGGGGAAAAAGAAAGTGAAAAAGATCCTTACTACTCCTTCCAAAGATTCCCTACCCTCTTCCTTTAGAAGAGTAAGAAGGAAATAGGAGGAAAACGAGAGAGAAGGCATGGCTTCAAAGGCAGAGAAACCCAGCCACTAAAGTTGGAGCATCAAAACCTAGAAGCTCTTCTATTTCTTAAGATGTAGAACAATATTTTGTGGTAATAGAGGAGGCAAACCCTCTTTCTAATATGAGAAAAGTAGTTGTGCCTTCTAAGCAACATGCTGCACAAGCTGAATAAGCTACAACTTAGCCTCAAAACCTGCAATTGGTCTTTGCTGGTCTAGAAGGAACATTGGCTACGAGGACTAAAATAAGAACAGAAGTTACTACACCATAAGGAACTATGGTAGCAGAAGCTCAAATAGGTGCTATCTATGCTTTTAAGACTGCTCTCATCTCAACTCCTATGCAACATCATGCCACTGACACTACCTCACAAGACATTTCTATAATCCTGTCCACTGCCAGAACTCTCCTATTGTTGACTATTGGTTCACAATTTGAGAAAATAGCAACTGAAGCTGTTTCTAACTCGGCTAAGTCATCAACTGTGCAGATCGAGAAGCTGCCTTCTGAGGAACCATCCACTATAGATATCCTCCCAAATGTTGTTGAAGTTCAAATGGATCTTATTTTGGCCAACCAATAAACCATAATGGCTAATCAGCATGCTCTTGAAAAAAGAATGGACAAAATAAAAAATCTCATGCTGTAACTATTGAAAACTCTTCACAAAGGAGACACAAAGGGCAATCAATGATGGTCTTCCATGATCCCTACTCATCCTTTGATGATGTCAAAAGGGGGAGAAGAAGAGAAAAGCTTCAATTGAGGGGGAGTTGGAGCTGCATTTCACTTCATTACTTTATTCTTTTATATTCATAGCATTTGTAGAACAATTTCAATTTCTGAATAGTTTCTTTTGTTTGCTCTAATATTACAATTTTCTTTGTTTATTTCATTTGTGATAATGATTATTTATCTTTTTGCTTTGATATTTATCTTAGATTATTTTATTCTTTGCTCTAATATTTATCTTAGCATATCTTATTGTTTTGCTTTGATATTCATCTTTTACTTTGATATTTCGTTTAAGCTATTTCTACTCTATTAATGCTCTAATATTTTATTCTAATTTATGCTCTAATAATTTAATGCTCTAATATTTTTTATTTCTATGTATACATATTCTGTTATGATGTATATAACAATCTTATTGCTTTGATATTTATAACTACTTTGTTGATTGTCTTATTGCTCTAACTATGCATATTCTGTTATTTATGAAGTCTTGATCATTATATATTATGCGTTTGCTCTGATTGTTATGTCATATTTCTCATAAGTTTTTTTTATCTTTAAAGCATTATATATTTTTCTTATATTTTAAAAATGAATTTTTTTAACCATACTATGAAGTGATGATTTTATTCATCTTGCTTTAATATATCATTATATTCAAATGTTTTTAATGGTGAATAATCTTTTGATTTACATTTGCTTTGATGACCTATATTTTCTTGAAGTTTTTGGATAACGCAATGTTTTTCAATCAACTTTAGAAAGTATAATTTCAAATCATAAAGATTAAAATTAACACAAATTGTTTGCTTATGCACTTTCAATTTTTTTTTATCTAAAACAAAAGTTTTTCTTACGTATTGATTTGTCATCATCAAAAGAGGGGATTGTAAACTCCAATACCCTTCAGAAGCCATGAAGTGGTCTAAGCTATATCAAGTTAAGGGTTTTGATGAACAACAAATCAATTCTTAATAAAATCATTTGTGTGAACTAATGGTTTGTTCAAGTATTTGTTCTCATTTAAATCACAACATACGCAAGTTGATGAGAGTTGAATCATATGAATTTTCTTCGTTGAACGATTTCTCTAAAAGTTCTTGTAGAACTTGTATATATAATCTCAAGTAAAGAACTTTTTCACAAGAGAATCAATAATTCTAGAAAATTATCTCACAGAAAGCATATCAGAAGCATCAGAAGGATGTATCTATGTCATTAGAAGGATATCAAGCCATCAAAAGGATCATGAGAACATTAGAAAGATGATTTGTCCGTAAGGCTTTGACTAGAAGGGTGACATTCAGAAAGATGATCTTCATGAATTACCTCACTCTCAAAGCTTACTCTGCACAATTCATGGATCGTTTCCAAAGGTCAAACTTGACAAGACTAGACCCAAAAGAAATATTGACAACTTTGAAAAGCTAATGGACCAAAATGGCTAGTTTTCTTCTTTAGTGATGTAGTTGACTGCTAAGAAAAAAAGCTACCTACTTTTCTCTCTAATTTTAGTCTAGTGGATTGAAAAGCACTAAGCTCAAGGTCTGAAGTTTCGATGGCTAGATTTTGAAGTCTATATAAACATGAAAGATGAATACGAAGATGTTGAAAAGCTAGAACTCAATATATTTGAATATCTTATCAAGCTTGCATCCTTCTTAACCTTCTGAACGTCCAAAAAAGTTACTTGTTGTAACTTTTCATGAAGAAAATCTTCTCATTTGCTTTGTAATAATCAATTTCCTCTTAGTGAGATTATTGAGAAGTCATTACAAGCTAAACTTAATTGTTTTAAACACCTTTGAGTGATTTAGTATGAGTGTTATTCAAACATAAATCTATCAAACTTATCATTGTAACCTAACCCAGTAATAGCCATTGCGAGCTTAGAGAGGCTAGGATAAAATATTACTCATTTGTTAGTTTGGAGAGGCTAGGTCAATACTACTCATTGTAAGCTTGGAGAGGCTTTGTAAAGACTACTCGGTTATAAAATCTCAACTAATTTGTCAGGAATTAGACGTGGACAAGTAGTTTAGTCGAACCAGTATAAAAACTTCTTTGTATGATCTTCTATCTTTATCACTTTTTATAGTTTTCATATTTTGTGTATTATTCTGTGCACTTATTTTATTCACTATCTAACAAGGTTATTATGAATACAATAACTTTTATTTCTAAGTTAAAATGCTTCCACCTTCCAAGTCCAAAGACTGAAGAAAGTTTGTTTAAAATTTCAGGAATCAAAAGGTTTATTTTAAAGCATGATTCAACCCCTTTCTCATGCTATTTCCACCTTTTGGAAGTTTTTTATGGAGACCTCGATGTTTTCTGATTTATGCTAGTGTAGTCTGCATATATGGTTGCTATTTGTGCTATTGGCATAGTTGTTATTTTTTGATCTATTCTGGCACCTTTTTACTGTTTTGGACTTGTCTACTAATCTTCAAGCACTGAGGAAGCGGTCTTTTGATCTAAGACTAGTCCAGGTGCAACATTTTCATATATTGATAAGATTCTCTAAGGCTACAGAGGTGCCTTTTCAATGCACAATCTGCCTTAATGCCTTAATGGCCATGATCTATTGCTATTTCCATATGCTATATGATTGCCTCTTATATGCTTTGTCTATTGTTGTGTGGTTTTTGTAGCTACTATGTTGCTTATAATTTTCCTTTTAGCCTTGGTTTGTTTGTTGGCTTGGATAACTATGTGTACCAGGACTGTGTTATTATTTAGTAAATTGTTCCTATCAATTTGAGTGGTTGAGCTCTGATTATTCATCAAAAAAATTCACCTCGGTAAATCACCCCCAAACAAATGGGTTAGTGCTGACAACCAACAAAATGATACTGATCGGTTTAAAGAAGCCTGACAAAAGCCAAAGGACTATGGGATAATGAATTATCGGTCATGCTGAAAGCTTATCACATAACAACCTAAACCCTAACAAAGGAAACCCCCTTATATGCTCGTTTTTAGAGTTGAAGCAATGATCCATGTGGAAATCTCATAACCCAATCTATGAGGCCAATACTTTGAGAAGGAGCCAATAAAGCTATAATAGAAGCTAAATTGGATCTAATTGAGGAAGAACAAGAGCTTGCTCATACAAAAGAAGAAGTTTTAAAGATAAAGATTGCTTAGAAGTACCACAAAAAATGTAAAATTGAGGAGCTTTAGGGAAGCAGATCTAATCCTGCAAAAGATTGAACTCTAAAAATAATTGATTTAGTGAAAAAGATGCTTGCTCCAAATTAGGAAGGCCCTGATAGAGTGAATAAAGATGCCAAAAAAGGAGCCTATAAAATCAATGAGCTCACCGGATAGGAATTGCTATGCATACATGGAATGTGACATTTCTTAGCAAATACTATAGTTAAGCCATTTCCTTAAACTATGTATGGTATGTATACTCTTTTTGCTTTATGGGGTTTTTCTAATTGGGTCCAATGGAGGTTCTAACAAAACATGACCTACATAGGCCAAGTAGTGTGATACCTCATCAAATTTTTTTATGTATTATCCAAAACAACAACAAAAGTATGAATTTATTTCTTTACTTATTCAGTTGCTTACATTTGAGGTCTTTTTTAAGAGGAAAGAATAGAGTATTAGATAGAAAAAGAGGTCAAACTTGAGCCTAGAATCAGGCTAAAATTTGAAAAAGAAAAAAAAAGAAAAAGATTGAGAATAAGGTTAAAACAAAAAAGAATTGAGAATAAGGTTAGAAAGTGAAAAAGATCGAGCATAAGGTAGGAAAGGTTAAAAGACCGAGAATAAGTTTAGAAAAAAAGGGTTTAAGAATAAGATCAAAAAATGAAAAAGGTCCGTGAGTAAGGTCAAAAAAACAAAAGGGACTTGGATTAAGGTTAGTAATAAAGCCAAGAAGAAAGGCTATGGGTTTTAGATCTAAGGTTGAATCATATTTGTTATCTAAGAAGAAAGGTTAAAATCATGCTTATTAACCAAGAAGAAGGTTAAAACTTTAACTCTCAAAAATGAATTAAAAAAATATTAAAGTTAGGATTATGGCTCAAATTTATAGCCCACAAATAGAGTAATCCATGATTCAATTAAGCTTAGAATTATGGGTAAGTTATCCTAGCTTAACCATTTTCATCAAATTGAATAATACACAAGTTGTCATCATAATTTAGTCAATTTTGAAGTGTGTTGACAAGATGATCTAACCAGAATTTAAAAGTGTTCACATTAAAAATGACAAGATCCCACAGTAGTCAAGTATATTGAAAATTAAAAAAGAGTACAAATAAAATTAGAAAAGCTAGAGAAATGTCTCATGATTAGGGCTCAAAATCATAAGCTAAAAGAGTAGAATGGAGAAAAGCAATGGCTTGAGCTTCATTGATGGAGGTATTGTAGGAGGAAGTAGCACAAAGAAAGGGGGTTGAATCATGCTTCTAAGATTTATCTAGTTCCTAAAAGCTATAAACACACTTTTCTCAAATCTTTAGACTTGGAATGCTGAAGTGTTGAGTTATATATGATAAAAAATATTGTTTTTTACAACTCTTTAGTAAAGTAGCAGATAAAAGATCAATCACAAAAAATTAAGCTATCTAATGAATGCTATAAAGAGGATAAGGATAGCAAATCACAAAAGGAAATATATACTGGTTCAGCCAAACCACAAGCCTACATCTAGTCCCCAACAAAATAGTTGAGATTTTTATAGAACAAGTATTCTTTGTCTAAACTTTTCCAAACTTTTACAACCGAGTAGCTCTTCTTAGCCTCTCTAAGCTAACCAGATGAGTAGTGTTTACCCAGCCTTTCCAAGCTATAATAAGTAGTATTTTATCCTAGCATCTTCGAGCTCACAAAGACCATTATCGAGTTAGGTTACAATATAAGGATTGAATGGTTTGTGTTTGAATAACACTCACACTAAATCACTCTAAAGTGTATGATCACTTAAGTACAGTGTGTCGTGACTTCTCAATATTCTCAATAGAGGATATTGGCTAATACAAAACTAAAGAGAAGATTTTTCTATTCAGAAGTTACAACAAGTAACTTTTTGGATGCTCAAAAGATTAAGAAAGATGAGATTAGGAAAAATGAAGTCTTCACATATATTTGTACACTTAGAATGCTTGACTAACCGATCAATTCTTCTTCATCTTCCAAGTTTATATAGACTTTAAAAATCTAGCCATTGAAGTTTTCAAACTTTGAGCCAAAAGCCTTTGATCCATTGGTCTAAGACTAAATAGAGAAGAGATATCTTTCTTTCTCAACAAGTGGAAATGTCACAAAAGAACAAAAATAGCCGTTGATGGTTCATCAGCTTTTCAAACTTGTTAGCACTTCTTTTGGATCTTGTCTTGTCAAGTTTGACTTTTGGGAATGATCCATGAATCGTGCAAAAGAAGCTTTAGGTATGAGGTACTTCATGTGGAGCAACTTTCTAGAAATTACCCTTTTGGATATAACTTTCTAGACTATTCATCCTTCTGATGGCTCAATTTCATTTTGAAGACATAATTCTATCCTTCTAAACTTCTTGATATGATTCTTGAAAGAAAGAGATCATAGATATTTGATTAAAAATTTCTTTCCATGAAAATATGTGCAAGTCTCATAAGAACTTTTATCCTTGTATGATCTAATTCTCATATTCATGCATATTTTTGTGATCTAGTGCACTTGTAGACAAACACTTAAACAAACCGTTAGTATACACGAAAGATTTTATTACAAATCGATTTGTTGTTCATCAAAACTTTAAGCTCAATAAAGTTAAACCATTTAGTAACTTTTGAAGGGCAATAGAACTTACAATCTCCTTTTTTTTTATGATGGCAAACCAATGTTTAAGAAAAGCTTTTGTTCAATAAACAGATTAGCAATGCATAAGGTTTGTTGTTTTGATTTCAAATTTTTTAAAATACTTTCTAAAGTTGTCATAAAGAGTTCATATTAACCAGAAAATTTAGAGGTAAGTAATTGAGCAAAGTAGAAATTTGATCATAGCAATAAACAAATTGAAAGTGCATATGTTATTTTGATTTCAAATTTATGAAAATACTTTATGAAGTTGATATAAAGAGTTCATATTAACCAGAAACTTCAGAAGTAACTAATTGAGCAAAGCAGAAATTTAATCATAAAATTTGAAATTAAAAGAAGTTCAAGATTAATCTTAGCGAAAAAAAAAAGAGTAAAAGATTATAATAATTTAAATAGGATGTATGTAGTATTAAAGCAATAATAATTAGAGAATAAGGCAATTTCAAATTGAATTATAATTTCACATGATTTGCACACTCAGAACTATTGAGTAATCATCCTGAAGGTAATAAACAACATAACAAGATATGTAAGTGAAGTATAATATCAACACATAGATATCTGAGCAAAATCATATAAGCATTCAAAGATAAATATCATATCAGAAAGTTAAAATACTTTCTAAGACAAATATCAGAGAATAGAAACATTATAACGTATATTCACATAAGCTATCCAAGCAACATAATATCAGAGCATAAGTGTGAAGATAAATAAATGAGCAAATGAACTGAACTTGCAATAAAGTAAAATTGTAGATTGTTTTGAGATCATTCTTAATGTAACCAAGATAATTTAAAATTTTTGAAAAACAAAATAATCCTAATCACTAATAAAAAGAAAAATGATGTATGAATGTGCAACTTCAATTTGTTCTTTTCTTTTTAAAGTGACCTCCCTCTCAAACAAGCTTTTCTCATTCTTCTCCTCCTTTTGACATCATCAAAATATGAGTAGGGATCATAGAAGACCATCATTGATTGCCTTTGGATTGTCCTTTCTGGAAAAGTCTTGAGCATTAGTAGTAGCAAATTTTCCATCTTGTTCATTCTTTTCTCCAATGCATGCTGATTGGCTTGTAGTTCATGCTGATTAGCCATGATTTGGTGTTGGTTGGCCAGGATTAAATCTAGTTGGATGTCAACACCATTAGGAGTGGCATTCAATGTGGTTGGTTGTTCAGAAGGCAGCTTTTCAATTTGCCTAGCTAATGACATTGCAGAATTAGATCCAGCTTGAATTGCTATTCCATCAAAGTTAGGTCCAGAAGTCAACAGTAGTACAGTTTTGGCAGTGGATGGGGTGGCTGGAATTTCTCGAGAGGCAGTGGCAATGCTAGAATGGGCATTGGAGGTGTAGCCTCAAGATCAAGAACATTAGTTCTTTTTGTTGCTAAATTTGTCACCAAAGCTAATTTTTTTTCAGGCTTAGTCCTTTCTAGTACAGCAGCTACTGTTTCAGTCTCAATTCTCTCAACCATCAATCTTTCTTCAATACTAGGTACCAATGGCTGGTTTAGAAATTAAGTTTCAACTTGTTTTGCTTGTATAGATTGTTGCACTTAGGGCACAACTACCCTTCTTATCTCAGATGGTGGATTTGTTTCTTCAATTACCACAAATTATTGTTCCATCTCCAAAGAGACAGCAGAGCTCCTAGGTTTAGAAGCTTCAACACCAATAGCAATATTTCTATGTTTCTACAACGAAGCTTCCTCTACAAGCTTATTTCCAATAGCTTCTCTTCTAGCTTGTCTCAGAGGAGAAGGAGTAGAATCTCTGGACAGTTCAGCAAAGGTTTTTTTTTTTTTTTTTTAGTTCCATCTTACCATTGCCGTCTGAAACCTTTTTCTTTAGTTTCTTCAGCTAGTTGTTCTTGGGGCACAGGTTCCCTTATCACTAGTTCTCTCTCCCTTCCAGCTAGTCTAGCAGCTCTGGTTATAAGTTGTCAGAAAATAGGTTCTGCCAAATTTATAGGTTTTGCTCCAATGGTAGAAACTTCATCTTTAGCCTTTGATGAGGAAGAGGACTCTTCTGCAAGTTTCAACAGTCTTCACTTCCTAGTCCTTCTTTCCTCAGAGATTGGTGAATGGCTTATTTTGCCTTTCTTTTTTTTCTTCTTCTTGTCTTCACCAAAAGGTTTGTATTTTACCTCCTTGATATTGGTTCCTTGGATAGAAGAATCTTTCTTTTTCTTTTCCTTCTTCTTATCCTCTTTCTCCTTCTCTAGAGCTTGAGGCTTAGGACCCAAGGCTGAGTAAGTCTTCAATGTCATTGTTGGTCTCTTATTGTCTACCTTGTGCTCATTTATTGGCAACTAGGCCTTGATGAAGACTCTTATAAGGAATATGCCATATGGGATAGTGGCATGCCTTATTTGCTCAGCAATCACAACCAATAGCATAAAGTCCAGAATCAACCTCACCATGTTGATTCTCCTTTTGTTCATGAGGCAAAACATCACCATCTGGTCCACCTCAGATATAACATTTGTGTTACCACTCTGAGATAGCATTGTATGTTGGACCACAAAATTTACAGCCCTAACAGATGTGAAAATGTGAGAAGTGCGAATGTCTCTTAAATGCATGCTTTTCTTCCCAGTGAGGATCGCAACAACTTCCTCCTCTGAAGCTCCTAGTTCTTCGTACCATCTTTCTCTAGCTCTATACAGAATGCCCTCATCTAGAGTATTTGTAATCTATGCAATGTTGGAGGGTAGAACTTGTAGTTTGAAGCCCCTAACAAATGCTTTGGAGGGATGTGTTGTCTTTATCAATATGGACGAAAGTGCTGTAGAATGCAGATGCCAGCTGTAACGTCCAAAAAAAATTTACCATTTTTTTTAACAAGTTATTCAGTTTTTATCGAATAATTGTGATTAATTAGGATTCGATTTAGCATTCACTTAAATCTAATTAAGTGTGATTTAAAAGGATTAGAATTTAGGAAATTAGATTAGGAATATAGCAAATCTCATAGAGCTTTTCTAAAATCGGTTTACTGATTTAAGAGAAATCGGTAAGATTTCGGTATTTTAAACTGTTGGAGCCGGATCAATAGAAATTATATTGTGAGAACTCTAGGATGGAGGGCCAAGATTCAGCCAAATTACCCATGCAAATGGCACAATCTCAGCCCTCCATATGGGCTGCCAAGCCAAGTTAAATGACCAACACACATCGACCAATCAAATGAAACTTACTTCAAAAGTTTTCACTTCTTTTTTTCCTTTCCTACCCCTTTGCATTTTCGGCCAATATAAAGGCAGACCTCTCTTCATTTCGCTTCTATTCACACTCATGTCCACTCCATCTTCAACCCCTCTTCAAGTCTCATCAAAAGTTTCTTCAATCTAGGACATCAAACTAACAAGATTTTAACTAGACAAGGTAGGAATCTAACTTCTCTTCTTATTTTTGTTGATGTAGGGCTCTATGGGGATTTTGTTTTTCTCATGATACTGATGTGATTTGGAGTGATAATGATGGATTATGGTTCATTTTGCATGTATGTTGTAATTAGAATTGGAATTGGTATGAAAGAACTTAAAGAATAGAGAGAATTCAAAAGGCTATTAGGGTTTTCACTCAATGGTCCATACGGCAGAGTGTATGTCTCCGCCTACAGCAGTTTAAATTTGATGAATTCATTTTTATATGAAACTAGACATTCAGGGATTTTCATATATATAAAATATTAGGCCATTGGATTAGTATAGAATTAGTTATGAATTTTTGAATTTTGACCTAGAATCCTGGATTCCCATCTGGGCAGTGTGAGTTGAGAGGGGTGTAACTCACTCTACACAACTCTAAATTGAGTGAAACCAAAGCTGTTTGAAATCTAAGATATAAAGGAATATCTCATATTTAGAGTCAAGTTTGTTGCTAATTATTTCCAGCATGTCAATAAATTTACCTTAAGTTCAGACCAGGCTGGAACAGGGTAGTTTAGTAGGGTTAAGTTACAGGGCTTATATCTCAAAATATAATCATGCAAATGATATGCAACTTTTTTCATCTGAAAGCTTTTCTATTAGCTTTAATTTGATATAAATTTCATATGATTTCACCTAGATTTCTATTTTTAGTGAATTTTCATTTATAAGGGTGCACTTCTAGCTAAGTGTAGGGCAGTCTGAGGTAAAATACTAATAACTTGAGTTATACAAATCAAAATGAGATGGGACTCAAAGGGTTGGAAACTAGACACATAGAGCTATGACATATCCAAAATTTAGGTTTAAATGAGTTGAATTGGACTAAAGGTGGATTATACAAAATTTGGGTAGAATAGGATGAACACATGATGCTTGAAAGGATAAAGTTAGTTATACATGTAATTCATGAATATTATAAAGGATTCCATATTATTTGGGCTAGCTCCTGAATAAGTTTAAAGGAAATAGATCAGTGGGAAAATTGGCGAAAGTAAACCCAGTAATTCTCTATAGGAATGAGCTCGGTTCAGAAAAGCAGACTATTACCCAAGAGTATATGGTCAATGACTCCTAAGGGACTAAAAATGGAAATTATAAGTTACAAGAGTTGAAGGCTCTCAAAGACAAAGTGCACTTTTTTTCAGTATATACATATACAGTGTATATACATACATATATATATATATATATATATATATATATATATATATATATATATATCATATATATATATATATATATATATATATATATATCAGCGTTCCTCATATTATGTTACTATTTAACTATGATTACTATTTTAGTTATGTTGACATGCTTGGTATAAATGTCCTTTTATTGCTCTAATTTAAAATAAAACTTGTTTTGGGTTACACTTTTCATAATATCAATTAAGGTTGAATATTGTTGTCTTAGTGTACTATTTAAACTTAGGAAAAACCGAAACAACTGAGAATGACAACGATGATAGAAGTGTATAGAATTAGGATTTCTACTGAGAAATTTTTATTTCTCACCCTACTGTATGTTTCCGCGTTATTCTCAAATCATGGAGAGTATGGCGACAGGAGTCCTGTTCACTAAGTTCCTTGAGCTCCATATTCACCTCGATCCGTTCCTAGATTCTATATATATATATATATATATCTGGTAGACGCCAGTTTCGCCTTTATTTCTTTTTCAATAGAGACTTCGCCACTCCACTTATGCACCCACTTTTTGAGCCCTCCGCACCTTATATTGCCATCCCACTCCACATAGCACATCTGTTTCCACCACCAGCAGTAGCAACAGCCACAGCTTCTGCAACACCACCGGCGGCGTCATCTTCGCAGGCTCCTTCCATCTTGTTTTCTGAGGAGGAGGACCTATCTGAGGCAGCGAGTTCATCATCATTATCCTCTGCACCTAGCGAAGGCTATGCCCCGGCAGATGCTGGCATGGCCAATGGATTCCTTTTCTCGAAATCCATCTAGATAGCATACATGTAGTAGCGGCAGGAGGTGTACAGAGTGGCCCTCTTTTGGTATTTTGGGTCATAGGCAGTAATCTAGTGGATGGTTAGTACATGAAATATCCCATAGGGACTAGTTAGGGTACTGTTCATAGAGACAGGTCGATTTATTTTGTTTTAGCGGCCTCATTTTATTACCCTGTACTGTTTATGTGTCTTTTGACAAACTTTAAACAGACATCTATGTATATATATATATACATGATGCAGTTTCAGTAATTCTATCTACTCCGTAGTTTATTTATTTTATTTTATTTCTATTACAATGATTATCTATTACTTAGATCGCCACATATAATAACTTATTAGGTAATATATTGTGACTTAAGAATAGTATTTTATCTGGTAAGGTGTTACATTTTTTGTATCAGTGCAGTTCGTCCTAATATAGGCTCGAGAATTAGACTGACTGTGCTTCACATATGCTCTAAGTTTCTTAGATGTTATCATACACTGAGTCTTGTCCATCTAGATAGGATGCATGTGAGGGAATTGCCTAGCTGTATATTGTTATTTACTAGCACACTGGACTTAGTATTGAGCCTGATCAACTCAATCACTCTTGTTTTGTGTGTTTAGAACTTGATGGCTTCAGGAAGGCAGGGAAAGCCATGAATGGATTCAACTCAGGAGGAATCTATCGAATTCATGGATACGATGCAGGAGATGGCATATGCCATGCGAGAATAAGCGGCTGCGGCAACTCAGATGATGGGCCAACTAGACAGGTAGCCTGACGATGGTCATGGAGGGAATTCTAATGGTCCAGGAGTGGACCTAGAATACCTTAAATTTACCGAGTTCTAAAAAGCTAACTCGCCCAGTTTCAGAGGAGCCTTTGACCCAGATACAGCAAGTGAGTAGGTTAAAGCTATGGAGAAAGTCTTCTCCATTTTAGACTGCACAGACCATCAGAAGGTGACCTTTGCCACCTATATGCTGAAAGTAGATGCAGAGTTTTGGTGGAATGATACACGATGGTTATTGGAGGGATCCTAAACAGATATTACTAGGGACGTATTTAGAGACGTGTTCTATCAGAAGTACTTCCCTGCCTCTATCCATAATGCTAAGGAGTTGGAGTTTATACACCTCCGTCAAGGGAATTGTAGCATATTGGAGTATATTGTTAAATTTGAGGAGTTGTGTAAATTTTCCACAATCTATCAACGGAACCCTGATGAGGTTTGGAAATGCATGAAATTTGAGGGTGGACTACGAGAAGATATCCTTACCACCATAAGCCCGATGGAGATCAGAGATTTTCCCACTCTGGTTAACAAGTGCCGATTAGTGGAGGATTATAACAAGAAGTTAACCGCTGCTAGATCAGCTGGCAGCAACTTCAAGAAAGGATTGGCACCATGGGGCCCAAGATTTAAACCCAACTTTCAGTTGCAAAAAAAGTTTCAACCAATAGGCAATAAGGGCAAGCAATCCTAGAGGCCTTTTGGAAACTAGACCTACAGTCAGTGTGGCAAGAATCATAGTAATCGCCCGTGCCTAGTAGGTCAGAATGTCTGTTTTGGATATGGCAAGCCAGGCCACAATATCTATGTATGCCTAGCCAAGAACCCTCAGCTAACTCCCAAGCCGCAATGTTGGGGAAGAGCTTTCACTATGGATGCACACGAGATCGACAAGTCGGAAGATTTGATTCAAGATACGTATGAAGTGAATGGTAAGACCTTGACTGTTTTATACGATTCAGGTGCATCTCACTCTTTCGTTTCTCATGATTGCATGTCAGCTTTACAATTACCTATTTTTGAATTACCCTATGACTTGCTAGTTTCTACTTCTATAAGTGAACATGTTAAGACCAATCATATTTGTATGAATGTCTCCCTTTAGATAAGAGGTCGGACATTTTCAACCAATTTAATTTGCCTTCCCTTGTCCGGCCTTGACATCATTTTGGGTATGGATTGACTTTCTACCAACCAAGCCATGTTAAATTGTTCTAACAAGGTCATTGTGTTTCCTTCTATATCGTCCCATGAACCAACAACCCCTGTAAACCTTTATCTAAGCTCTATAGTAGTATACCACCATGGGGGTAGAGGTCAAGGGTATATTCTCTTACCAACCAATGTAATGAAGGTTGATCAGAAGTTAGATGATATTCCAGTTATTAGGGAATATCCTGATGTATTCGTTGAGGATATCCCTGATTTTCCTCCCGAGAGGGAAATTGAGTTCGCCATTGAATTGGTACCAAGAGCGGGACCGATATCCATAGCACTGTACCGAATGTCACCCTTACAGTTGATCGAACTTAAAACGCAGATTGAAGAACTCCTAGAAAAGAAATTTATTAGGCTAAGTGCATCACCATGGGGAGCCCCAATCTTGTTAGTTAAGAAGAAAGATGGAGGCATGCGACTATGTGTGGATTATAGGTAGTTGAATAAAGCGACGATCAAGAATAACTATCTGTTGCCAATGATTGATGATCTCATGGATCAACTACAAGGGACAACTGTATTTTCCAAGATTGATATTCGGTCTGGATATCACCAAATTCAGGTTCGAGAAGAAGATATTTCGAAGACGGCATTTCGGACATTACGAATACAATATGATGTCTTTTGGGTTAACAAATGCGCCAGCAATATTTATGGATTATATGAATTAGGTATTCTGAATATATCTTAACAAATTTGTGGTGGTATTCATTGATGACATGCTTGTTTACTCAAAGATGGAGTAGGAGCACATAGAACATTTACGATTGGTTCTACAAATTCTAAGATAGAAGAAACTTTATACCAAGCTATCCAAATGTGAATTTTGGATGAAAGAAATAAAATTTCTTGGCCATATGGTATCCCATGGGGGAATTTCTGTGGACTCTAATAAGGTGAAAGTAGTATTAAACTAGGAACAACCAACTACGGTTACAGAGATCAGGAGTTTCCTAGGTTTGGCACGATACTACAGGAGATTTGTCAAGAACTTTTCTTAGATAGCTTTGCCCCTAACGAAGTTAACCAAGAAGAATGCCCCATTTGAATGGACGCCCGAGTACGAGCAGAGTTTCCAAGAATTAAAGGAAAAGTTAACAATAGCCCTAGTGCTTACTCTGCCAAATCCTCGTGGACTATTCGAAGTCTACTGTGATGCTTCTAAGAAAGGATTAGGGTACATGTTAATGTAGAATAGGAACATCATCACGTATGCTTCTAGGCAACTGAAAACTCATAAAAGAAATTATCCAACGCATGATCTCGAGTTAGCGGTGGTGGTATTTGCTCTGAAGATATGGAGACACCATCTCTACAGAGTGAAGTTTGAAATATTTTCTGATCACAAAAGCTTGAAATACCTTTTTGATCAGAAAGGATTAAACATAAGGCAGCAAAAGTGGATGGGGTTTCTTAAAAATTACGAGTTTGAGCTAAAGTACCATCCTGGTAAGGCAAACCTGGTGGCAAATACCCTAAGTAGGAAGTCTTTAACCATGGCATGGATAATGATCAAGGAGACAGAACTCATAGAAAGTTTCCGATACCTCAACTTAGGAATCTCTATAACCCCTCATGCTGTTCAGTTAAACCAAATTAAGATAACTAACAATTTTAAAGACCAAATCCGGCAAGCACAATAATGGGATGTTAACTTTCAGCATACAGTACAACTGGTACAATCTGGAAAGGTAATAGGACTTACTCGAGATGCAGAAGGTGTAGGGTGATATCAAGGAAGGATATGCGTGCTTGAGGAGGACAACCTTAGGCAGAGAATCTTGGAGGAAGACGATAGGAGCGATTTCGCTATACATCTTGGCATTAACAAGATATATCAAGACCTCAAGAAAATGTTTTGGTGGCTAGGCCTCAAGAAGGATGTGGCAAGTCTTATGAATAAATGTCTAACCTGCCAGAAAGTAAAAATAGACTATCAGAAACCAGCAGGAACTCTGCAACCCTTAGAGATTTCGAAATGGAAATAGGAGAGCATTTCTATGGACTTCGTTATAGGCTTACCAAGGACACCCTCAGGATATGACACTATATAGGTCATAGTGGATAGACTAACCTAGTCTGCTCACTTTTTACCCATTCGAACAAATTATCCTCTGGAGAAGTTGGCTCAATTGTATATTCAAGAAGTGGTGTGGCTATATGGTATTCCTTCAACGATCATTTCAGATTGAGATCCAAGATTTACCTTGCAATTTTAGGGAGCATTTCAGAAAGCATTCAGCACCAGACTGTGTCTAAGTACAGCATACCATCTGCAAACAGATGGTTAGACTGAGCGAACTATTCAGACTTTGGAAGATATACTGTGAGCATACATCTTAGAACAGTGCAAGAGCTAGGATCGATATTTACCCCCAGCCAAATTTGCATATAACAATAGTTATCATGCAAGCATCGGCATGGCTCCGTACGAAGCATTATACGGATGGAAATGCCAATCTCCGCTATGTTGGTACGAATCTAGGGAGCAGAGTCTGCTAGGACCGGAGTTAATCAAGCAAACTACAAAGCAAATCAAAAGGATCCGTAGCAAGATACTTACAACTCAGAGCCGTCAGAAGAGCTATGCGGATGTTAGGAGAAAGCCCTTGGAGTTTCAAGAAGGAGACCATGTGTTCCTAAAGATCACACCCACAACTGGAGTAGGCAAAGCTATTAAAGTTAGAAAGCTAAGCCCTCGCTTTATGGGTCCTTTTCAAATCTTGAAGCGAATCGGCCCAGTTGCTCCGCATCTGTCAAACCTTCATGATATTTTTCATGTTTCTCAACTCAGAAAATACCAGCTTGACCCCACTCACTTCTTGGAGCCTGAATCAATCCAGTTAAAGGATGACTTAACTTTTCATGTACCCCCAGCACGGATAGTGGACAGGAGCATTAAACACCTTCGAAACAAAGCCGTACAGTTAGTGAAAGTAGTATGGGGAAATGAGAACTCAGTAGACTGTACGTGGGAAATAGATTCAGATATGAGACAACAGTATCTTGAATTGTTCACAGGTACTAAATTTTGAGCACAAAATTTTCTTTTAGGAGGGTAGTAATGTAACATCCGAAAAAAAATTTACCATTTTTTTAACAAGTTATTCGATTTTTATTGAATAATTATAATCAATTAGGATTCGATTTAGTATTCACTTAAATCTAGTTAAGTGTGATTCAGAAGGATTAGAATTTAGGAAATTAGATTAGGAACATAGGAAACCTCATAGAGTTTTTCTAAAATCGGTTTACCGATTTAAGAGAAATCGGTAAGATTTCGGTATTTTAAACTGTCGGAACTGGATCAATAGAAATTATACTATGAGAATTCTAGGATGGAGGGCCAAGATTCAGCCAAATTAGCCATGCAAATGGCACAATCTCAGCCTTCCATATGAGCTGCCAAGCCAAGTTGAATGACCAACACACATCCACCAATCAACTGAAACTTGCTTCAAAAGTTTTCACTTTTTTTTCCTTTCCTACCCCTTTGCATTTTTGGCCAACATAAGGGGCAAACCTTTCTTCATTTCTCTTCCATTCACACTCATCTCCACTCCATCTTCAACCCCTCTTCAAGTCTCATCAAAAGTTTCTTCAATCTAAGACATCAAACTAACAAGATTTCAACTAGATAAGGTAGGAATCCAACTTCTTTCTTATTTTCGTTGATGTGGGGCTGTGTGGAGACCTTGTTTATCTCATGATACTGATGTAATTTGGAGTGATGATGATGGATTATGGTTGATTTTGCATGTATGTTGTAATTAGAATTGGAATTGGTATGAAAGAACTTGAAGAATAGAGAGAATTCAAGAAGCTGTTAGGGATTTTACTCGATGGTCCGTACGGCGGAGTGTATGTCTCTGTCTAAAACCATTTAAATTTGATGAATCCATTTTTATATGAAACTAGACATTCAGAGCTTTCCATACATATAAAATATAAGGCTATTGGATTAATATAGAATTAGTTATGAACTTTTGAATTTTGACCTAGAATCTTAGATTCCCATATGGGCAGTATGAGTTGAGAGGGATGTGACTCACCCTATACAACTCTAAATTGAGTGAACAATACTATTTGAAAACTAACATATAATAAAATATCCAATAAAAATTTTGCAGTCAGATTCATTGCCAATTATTCCCAGCATATCAATGAATTTACCTTAAGTTCAAACTGGGTTGGAACAGGGTAGTCCAGTAGGGTCAAGTTATCTGGGCTTATATCTCAAAATATACTCATCCAAATAATATGAAACTTTTTTCATTAGAAATCTTGTTCTGTTGGCTTTAATTTGATTAAATTTTGTATAATTTTACCTAGATTTCTATTTTTAGTAAATTTTTACTTATAAGGGTGCACTTCTAGCTAAGTATAGAGCAGTCTGAGGTAAAATACTAATAACTTGAGTTATACAAATCAAAATGAGATGGGAATAAAAGGGTTGAAAACTAGACACATAGAGCTATGATATATCCAAAATTTAGGTTTAAATGATTGAATTGGACTAAAGGTAGATTATACAAAATTCGGGCAGAATAGACTGAAGTAAGTAGAAAACTTTATTGATGTTTGTATTGAATTTGATGAATGATATTGTGAATATATAATTGCTGTTCCATATTGATTTGCATGTGTGAATGATTTTACTAGTAATCTGGCACTGTTCATGAGGAAGTAGACTCGATCCGTTATGCTGCCGAAATTTCGACAAAGAATTCATATGTTGTGTGAGTCATAATTGCATGAACACATGATGTTTGAAAGGATAAAGTTAGTTATACATGCAATTCATGAATATTATAAAGGATTCCATATTACTTGGGTCAGTCCCTGAATAAGTTTAAGGGAAATAGATCAGTGAGAAGGTCGGGGAAAGTAAATCCAACAATCCTGTATAGGAACGAGTTCAGTCCTGAAAAGTAGATTATTACCTAAGAGTATATGGCCAATGACTCCAGGGGACCAAAAATGGAAATTACAAGTTAAAAGACTTGAAGGCTCTCAAAGACAAATTGCATTTTTCTTCAGTATATATATGCTGTGTTTGTTGATTTCTAACTGCTTTTACAATTATCAATGTATAAAGCTTGTTTCGGGTTACACTTTTCATAATCTAAATTAAGGTTGACTATTATTGTCTTAGTGTATTATTTAAACTTAAGAAAAACCGAAACAACTGAGAATGACAACGATGATAGAAGTGTATAGAATTAGGATTTCTATTGAGAAATTTTTATTTCTCACCCTACTATATGTTTCCGCGTCATTCTCATATTATGTAGAATGTGGTGACAGGAGTCCTGTTCATTGAGTTCCCTGAGCTCCATATTCACCTAGATCTGTTCCTAGATTCTATATATATATATATATATATATATATATATATATATGCAGTTTTAGTAGTTCTGTCTATTCCATATTTTTATTTATTTTATTTTATTTCTGTTACAATGATTATCTATTACTTATTCTGCAGTCAAACAGAAATTAATTAAGTAAACAGTTAACTCTGTATGGATAATTAACATTGAATCAGAAAATGGAATTTAATTAGATCGCCATATGTAATAATTTATCAGGTAATATATTATGACTTAAGCATAGTATTTTGTCTGGTAAGGTGTTACACCAGCCTTGTGTAAATATCCTCTATAATCCTCAAGAAATCGTTCCAGCCTTGGAATTCAAAGACATCAAAAACCTCAGGAAGTGTTATGAAGTTCTCTAAATAAAAACTCCTCCCCCTGGCTATGGGTCTTGAAAAGAAGTTTCTTTGAAAGGTTGTCTGCATTTCATCATCATCAAACATGTATGGAATTCTTTGGTCACCCCTTTTTGGCATTTTGGTGTGCGAAGGTTGAGGCTTCAATGAAGAAAAAAGGAATATGTTTAGGTTGAAGGTGAAAACAGAGAGTAAAGAGTTTGAAAGTTTGAAATTTGGGAGCGAGGATGAACAAACGTGAACATTGTATGGGGTTTCTGTAACTTGGAAGAGAAAAGGTTTCAGAGTGAAGGTGAAAATGATTTGGTGGTTAAAGAAAATAACTAATGGTTAATGAAATGTGAACGGTTTTGAGACTGAAACAATGGTATTTTTATGTGAGAAGGGATTTTAGTTTTCTCGCTACATTAAGTCGTGGCATCATGGAAAAATGGGAAGCTACAGAATAATCCCATATTTCAAGACTGCCTTGACCCTTCACTTTCAAATTTCTGACCAAAAGCATGAGTCATCTTTCTAATGAGTTTCTTCTTTCTAAAGTAAAAAGTTTGAAACACCTTTCCAGAACCAATATACTAAATCCGTCTTTTTGAACATAATTTGCATGCCGTTCTAATTTGCTTTTTCTAAAACATTTCTAGACACATCTTCTTGAACAAGTTCTACAAATCATTTTAGTCTATTCTTTCTAAAACATTCTGAGTTGATCTTTCTAAACACTATTCTTTGATAATCCTTCTTCAAAAAGGAAATTCACTTGGATGGAGCAATCTTAGCTTTAAGCCTTTGCTTAAGAGGGAGTAGGATTCACATGATATGAATGCATGCTTAGAAACTAGTCAAGTTCAAAAGGTTCTTTATGTAATAGAAACGATCTTGAACTAAAGGATTTGTAAATGTATTAGCTATTTGCTCTTTTGTATTTACAAAACTTAGCTCAATATCTCCTTTTTGAACATGATCTCGTATGAAATGATGCTTAATGTCTATATGCTTAGATCTAGAATGCTAAATGGGATTTTTGGCAAGATTAATTGCACTTGTATTATCACATAGAATGGGGATTTTGGGATACCCCAAGTTGAAATCCTCCAATTAATGTTTGATCCACAAAATCTGAGTACAACGATTTGCTGCAGATACATATTCAGCTTCAGCAATTGAAAGAGCAATTATGTTCTACTTCTTACTTGACCATTTTATCAAGGATTTCCTAAGAAAGCAGCAGCAGCCACTTGTGTTTTTTCTTTCAACTCTATCTTGAGCAAAATTAGCATTACAATAACTGTAACATCACAAAGAGTATCTTTCTCGTACTGGAGACCAAGATTAGTAATATCCACTAAATATTTTAAAATTCTTTTGACAACG
This sequence comes from Pterocarpus santalinus, assembly GCA_031439595.1. Lineage (NCBI taxonomy): Eukaryota > Viridiplantae > Streptophyta > Magnoliopsida > Fabales > Fabaceae > Pterocarpus > Pterocarpus santalinus. The sequence continues at coordinate 8,527,598 of CM062526.1, read as the reverse complement.
TTTAAGTGTGATTGATTAGGATTAGATTGAAATCTAACATAAACTCCCACACGTAATTGCAAGTCCAGTCTACTAGCTGTAAGATAGAGTGATGATCCAATCATACTTCTGTAAAGTTTATCAGAAACTTTTTCTCCATCTTCATCAGCTTCCAAAGCTTGAGAAGGGTGCATAGGAGTACTGATGCTTTTGGGTTTGTCCATGTCAAACCTTTTAAGCAGATTTTTAGTATATTTTTCTTGATGAATTAGGATCCCATCTTTCTGTTGGTTTATTTGTAACCCCAAAAAGTATTTGAGTTCCTCCATCATACTCATCTCAAATTCTCCCTGCATAAGTTCAAAAAAATTCTTGCACAAATTCTGATTAGTAGCACAAAAAATTATATCATCTACATAAATCTGAACAATAAGAAAATCATTTTTCTCATGCATGATGAACAAAGCTGCATCAACTTTTCCTCTTTTAAATCCATTTTTAAGCAAAAAAAAAAAAAAAAAAAAGCTAAGTCTCTTATACCAAGCTCTTGGAGCTTGTTTCAGACCATATAGGGCTTTATTCAGCTTAAAAATATGATAAGGAAATGTTTCATTTTCAAAACCAGGTGGTTGTTTAACATACACTTCTTCATAAATGAAACCATTTAAAAAGGCAGATTTAACATCCATTTGATATAGAACAGAACATTTATATGCTGCAAAGGCAAGCAATATTCTGATGGCTTCTAATTTTGCAACAGAAGCAAATGTCTCATCATAATCAATTCCCTCTTTTTGATTGTATACCCGAGCCACTAGCTTAGCTCTATTTCTGATTACTTTCCCAATCTCGTCAAACCTATTTTTGAACACCTATTTAGTGCCTATGATAGTATGTAGGCAAAGGAACCAGAGTCCAGACCTTGCCTTTTCAAACAGATTTAGTTCTTATTACATTACATTTATCCAACTCTAATCTTGAAGAGCTTCATCAACACTTTTTGGTTGAATTTCTGAGATTAAGGCTAAGTCAAATTCTGTTTTGAAAGATGATATGGTTCTTACTCCTTGAGATAGTTCACCAATGATTTGATTTTGAGAGATAGCTCTCAAATCTCTTGCACTAGTATATCTTCTCTTGACAGGTGATTCTTCTTAATCTTCGAATATGACATCAGAAACATGTTGATGATAGAAAAGTTTAGAATCATCATTGTTATGTCTTGTGGCTATCTGAAGCGATTGCTGATTCTGAGTATTATTATCCAAAGATAGATTTTCCAAGTCTTCCTCTAGGTCTTGAACATTCTGATCAATGACTTTCTTATTTTCTTTGAAGGTTATGTGTATGGTTTCTTTCATAACCTGAGTCTTCTTGTTGTATACCTTGTAAGCTTTAGACATAGAAGAATATCCTAGAAATATACCAGGATCAGATTTAGGATTAAACTTTGACAACTTGTCCTTGGTGTTAAAAATAAAACATTTAGATCCAAAAACATAAAAGTAAGAAATTTTGGGTTTCCTTCCTTTCCATAATTCATAGGGGATTTTCTTGATAATTAGCCTTATAAAAATATGGTTTTGAATATAGCAAGCAATGTTAGCTACTTCTGCCCAAAAGCCTTTTGACAACCTACTTTGTAAAAGCATTATTCTAGCTATTTCTTGTAATAATTTATTCTTCCTTTCAATAACCCCATTTTGTTAAGGAGTTCTAGGAGAAGTGAAATTATGAGAAATGTCATTTTACTTGCAAAAGTTTTCAAAAGCATGATTTTAAAATTCACCCCCATGATCTAATCTGATGGATGAAAGGCAAAAACCTCTTTCATTTTGAACTCTTTTTGAAAATATTTTGAAAGTCCCACAAGCTTTATCCTTATGAACTAGGAATATAACTCATGTGAATATCGAAAAGTCATCCACAATGATAGGCCATATTTCTTACCACCTAAACTAGTAGTTCTAGTTAGTCTAAAAAAATCAAAATATAAAAGCTCAAGTAGTCTAGTAATTGAGACTACATTTCTGCTGTGGAAAGAGCTCTCAGCCTGTTTAACCCTTTGATAGAACTCATAAGTTGAGTCATTGTCAAAATTGATCTTAGGTAAACCTTTGACAAACTTTTTTTGAGAAATCTTAGAGATTTATCTCATATTTGCATGACCAAGTTTCTTGTGCCACATCTACTTTTCATCCACAAAAGATGCCAAGCACTTTACATTTTGCTCTAGAAGTTGATCTAGATCTAATACATAAATATTATCATGTCTTCTAGTAGTGAGAATGATTTTATCTGATGTGGAGTCTTTTATGATGCAATGAGAAGGTTCAAACATAACTTTGTAGCATTGGTCACAAAACTAACTAATGCTCAAAAAGTTGTAAGTTAATCCTTTAACCAACATAATATCAATAATCAAGTTAGAATCATTCTTACCAACATTACCTATACCAACGATCTTAGACTTGATACCATTAGTAAACTTTACAACTCCTCCATCTTTAAGTCTGAGGTTTCTAAACCAGGACTTATTTCCAGTCATATGTCTAGAGCAGTCACTGTCTAGATACCACTTCATCTGCGTTATGATGTGATTTTAAAACAAATCTCAATTTCTTCCCCAAAAACTAAATCTTCCATGAAGCAAATATTTGTAACTATTTCTTCTTCTTCTTGGGATTCTATACCTTCTTACTTCTCATGTAGGTCTTCTCATGTAGCCATCATTACCTTCTTCTTGTGTGCTTTCTTCTTAGAGTTCTTTTTTAGCTTTGGACATTCTGATCTTATATGTCCAAGCTCTTTGTATTCAAAGCAAATGACTTCACTTTGCTTTGCTTTTCCATTTTTGTCCTTTTTAGGGACAAGGTCTTTCCTTTTTTTTTTTTCTTCTGATCCAGGCTTTAGATATTCTCTTGGCTAGATGAGCAATTTCATCCTTCTCATCATCATCATCATAAGAGGAATCTTTTTCATCTTCTTTTGATTCTTCTGCAGCTTTCATGGCCTTAGATGAGTTAGACTTTCATTAAGTGGTCTTCAAGGCAATGGATTTGCCTCTTCTGTTGGATTCCTTAGAGCCTTCATTTAGCTTAATCTCATGCGTCTTCAGCTACCCAATAAGAGCATCAAGACTCGGTGCATTCAAGTCTTTAGCAACATGAATAGCTATCACTTTGGGGTGCTAAGCCTTGGAAAGGTTTCTCAAGATTTTTCTTACCATTTCGGCATTGGTATACCTCTTGCCCAATGCTTTCAATTGATTTATGATGTACATAAAACAGGTTGTCATCTCATCAATATTCTCATACTCTAGTATCTTGAATATTTCATATTGATGCACTAGCATACTGATCTTAGTTTCTTTTACTTGATTAGTTCCTTCTTGAAGAGTCTAAAGTCTGTCCTAGATCTCTTTAGTAGAATCGCATAAGATGATTTTGTCATATTCACTCTTGCTCAAAGCACAGGTGAAGAGGTATTTTGCTTTGGCATTCATTTGTACTTTGACTTTGTGTTGGTCAATCCACTAACTTCTTGGAATTGTTCTAACCACTACTGGTGGGGCTTGATCTGGATCAGCAACCACTTGTGACATTGGTTGCTCTATGGTTGGAACATAGTTACCATTTTCTATGATCTCACATATGTCAATGCTAGCAAACTCAATAAAGAGTCTAGTTCTATCCTTCCAATAGGGATAATCTTCACCATTGAAGTATGGAAGGTAGTTGATGGAATGCCCCTCAATAATATGATTAACTTGTGCCATCCTTAGAATCTTCTTACCTCAGCAATCGTTTGGAAGCTCAACCTCAGAAGTCGAGCTCTGATGCCAATTATAGGAAGAAGTAGCATGAAAAAAGGGTTAAATTGTGCTTCTAAGATTTTTCTAGTTCTTGAAAACTATAAACACACTTTTCTTAAGTCTTTGGACTTGGAATACGAAAGTGTTGAGCTAGATAATAAAAGATATTGTTTTTCACAACTCTTTAGTAAAGTAGCAGATAAAAGATCAATCATAAAAAATTAAGCTAGCTAATGAATGCTTTAAAGTGGATAAGGATAGAAAATCACATAAGGAAATTAATACTAGTTCGGCTAAACCACAAGCATACGTCCAATCCCCAACAAAACAGTTGAGATTTTTATAGAATGAGTATTCTTTGTCCAAGCTTCTCCAAACTTTTACAACCGAGTAATTCTTCCTAGCCTCTCCAAGCTAACTAGATGAGTAATGTTTACCAAGCCTCTCCAAGCTAAAATAAGTAGTATTTTATCCTAGCCTCTCCAGGCTTACAAAGACCATTAGTAGGTCAAGTTATAATATAAGGATTGAATGGTTTGTGTTTGAATATCACTCGCACTAAATCACTCTAAAGTGTATGATCACTTAAGCATAGTGTGTAGTGACTTCTCAATATTCTCAATGGAGAATATTGGCTAATACAAGTCGATGAGAAGATTTTTTTCTATTCAGAAGTTATAACAAGTAACTTTCTGGACGTTCAGAAGGTTAAGAAATATAAAGTCTTCACAAATATTTGAATGCTTAGAATGCTTAACTAATTAATTGATTCCGCTTCATCTTCCAAGTTTATATAGACTTCAAAAATCTAGCCGTTGAAGCTTTGAGACTTTGAGCCTAGAGCCCTTGATCCATTAGTCTAAGACTGGACAGAAAAGAGATAACTTTCTTTTTCAGCAAGTGAAAATGTCATAGAAGAAGGAAAATAGCCATTGATGGTTTACCAACTTTTTAGACTTGTCAACGCTTCTTTTAGATCTTGTCTTATCAAGTTCGACTATTGGGAATGATCCATAAATCATGCAGAAGAAGCTTTGGAGATGAGGTACTTCATGTGGAGCAACTTTCTGGAATTTACCCTTTTGAATATAGCTTTTTGGACTATTCATCTTTCTGAAGTGACTATGACTCTTTTCATGGCTCAATTTCCTTCTGAAGATCTTGATATGCTTCTTGAGATAGAGAGATCATGGATATTTGCTTAAAAAGTCCTTTCCATGACAACATGTGTGAGACTCATAAGAACTTTTATCCTTGTATTATCTAATTCTCACCTTTGTGCATATTTTTGTGATCTAGTACACTTGTAGACAAACACTTGAACAAACCATTAGTATTCACAAAAGATTTTGTTAAGAATTGATTTCTTGTTCATGAAAACTTTGAGCTTGAAAAGCTAAACCACTTAGTCGCTTTTGAAGGGCATTGGAGCTTACAGGTATATTAACCCTGATGTTATCAGTTATCTTAGGTTCAACCTTGTCCTTTTTTACCTCTTTCTCATTAGAACCACCACTAATAAGTTGGGATACTAGATCTCCTTAAATGGCCCAATGACAAAGAAATTAAATTTAGGGCAAAGAAATTGTGTTTATCTTATGGCCTTTTTAAAACCATAAACAAATTGCACAACAACCTTGCCCTTATAATCATTGTCTCCCCTTGAAGCCTTATTTTTCAAAGATTCCACCACTTTTTTAGAAGACTCCACCTCTGCCTGATTAGGAATTTCTTACTTCAGGGCCTTGTCCAAGGAATTGCTGAGAAAGATCCAATCGGCTTCTATATCCTCGGGAGACTTTTTAAATTGGCTTTACAAGCTTTTTTTTCTTTATCCTCCATGTCGCCTCCACAACCCTCAAATATAACACTTCCTTAAGTGCCAAATCATGAGTAGCCTTAAGCTTGTCACTTGACCTTGTGCTCGTCCATGATATAGCAAATATAACTACCCACTAACCCAATGTCTGGCTCCGAAGTGTGTGCAATGCTCACCAGCCTCAAGCCTTAAATTTGTAAGTGCTTACGAAGATTGCTGACACCTACCCTCTTCTTTAGTTGGAGGTCATTAGTAAGCCATAAATGTACTCAAATGAGAACACGGTACTCCAAAGAGAGCTTAGCCCCACTACGCTAACAAAGTCCCTTATTAGTATTTATGCTTGTAAAAGATTTGCAAGGGCAGGGTGTGCTAAGGTAACCTGAGAAGAAAAACTTCCAATAGTTGACTATAGATAAACTTTATAGCAATCTTCTTAGGTAAATTATCCAAGATTACATGTCAAAATTTCTTACTCTGTTCTTGCTAGCAATGTGAGACGGAGCATCTTGCTTCCCTTGCTCCTTCCTCAAGTCGACAGTCTTGAATTCAACGATTTTAATAGCCTTGGAAGAGGCTCTAACAACTTAACCCTCAATAGCCTTGGCTTTTGATTAAGCTTTTTCTTTTGAAAGAAGGCTTTGAGATCATCCCAATCCATTTCTTGAGCCATTTCCTCTAAAATAAGTAAAAAGGAAAGGATAAGAACAACAACAGCAAGGAAAATGCACAAAATGAGAAAAATCACAATGATAAAAAGTGAAGTCCTTAGCACTTACTCATGTGCTTAAATGCCTCAGCCCTATCTTTTTTCCATAATAATAGTTTGTTGCATAGAAATGGTTTGGAGGATCTGGTAAATTTGTCCCCAATCTCAATATGATGGCACTGACATTCCCCTTAGGATTGGGAATAGGTTGAGAAGGAATCTGGCTGGGATTTTGAGACTGGCTAGGTGAAGACGTGACCTGTCCTAACTGGGTGCGGATACCCTAAATAGCAGTATCAGTCCTCTATTGGTTCTCTAACAACAATCTTATGATATCTTGTAGCAACGGCTCAGAGGAAGGAGGTGGAGCTGGGGGTACTGGCTATTAAAAGGTAGGTGGCCTAGGTTGCTGGGAGGCTTGGTGAAAGGGAGGCATACTTTGCTATCTCTAATGGGGTAGCTGATACTTCTATTAAAACTATTGTTGTGGAACCGACTGTTGAGATGAATTACCCCACCTCATGTTTGGATGATCCCTCCAACCAGGATTATAAGTGTTATTGAAGGGGTCATATCTATGTTGAGGAGCCTGGTAGTGGGGTTTCCCAGGAAACACATTAGAAGCTGCAACTGAAGGATCCTCCTGAAGTTGTGGATAAGTATCAGTGTTGTGGGTATGGCAAGAGCAGATACCACAGACTCTTACTTGCTCTGGTGGATGTGAGGAAGTAGATTGCTGCCCCAAAGCAAGTTGTCTTATCAGGAATGCCATCTCATCCAACTTCTAATCTAGCCGGTGTGAGTCAATATGAGATACTTCTCCAACCCCTCTAGTTCCTGTGATCACTCTAAACCCAAACTGTTGAGAATTTTCTGCCATATTTGCAATCAGATCTCTGGCGATTGCAGGAGTCTTATCCACTAGAGCACCACCACTAGCAACATCTATCATGTTCCAGTCCATAAGCATCAACCCCTCATAAAAGTATTGAATGAGGAGTTGTTCTGGAATCTGGTGGTGTGGGCAACTAGCACAAAGTTTCTTAAATTGCTCCCAATGCTCATAGAGCGTCTCTCCTTGCAACTACCGAATACCACAAATATCCTTTCTGATGGCTGCAGCTCTGGATGCAAGAAAGAATTTTTCTAAGAACAGTCGCTTCATATCCAACCATCTGGTCATAGCTCCATGAGGAAAATAGAACAACCAATCTTTTGCAGCACCCTCAAAGGAGAAAGGAAATGCACGCAACTTAATCTGATCTTCCTGCACTCCTTGCGGTTTCATGGTGGAGCAAACAATATAAAGCTCCTTCAAATGCTTATGTGGGTCTTCTCCCACAAGGCCATGGAACTTAGGCAAGAAGTGAATCAACCCAAACTTCAATTCAAAGTCAGCGTCTAACTCTGGATAATGAATATCTAATGGTTGATAGGCCATATCAAGGGCAGCAAGCTCCTTAAGAATCCTGTATTGTTCAGCCATGGCACCTGAAACACTAGTAGAGATATCAAAATGCTCAGATACAAAATTAGAATTATAAACAGTATTTTGGTCAAAAGTAAAACCAAAAGGAAACAAAGAGTCCTCTGATCGTCCACTTGGATCAAATAAGCTTCTCCTAGTTTGCCTTAGTTGTCTTAAAGTTCTTTCTATCTCAGGGTCCAAAGGAACTAAGTTCGCAGAGATCGAGTCATGCACAAAAAGAGGCACACAAGAACACTATTTCTGACACAAGAAACAAATAAAGCCTACTCTAAAATGACTTATAATAATTAAAAACTACTGCATTAGCCTAGGTTTGAAACCAAACCCAACTCCCAATTCCTTAGTTAATTGAGTTCTTACTAATTAACTAATTAACACAAACTCAATTAATGATCCCATTCAAAACTAACATGTCAATACCATTCAATGTAAGCAATGAATGACAGAAAAAGGCAAGGAATTAAAGAGAACATATCACATATCATAAATGTAGCATAGGGTTTCAAGATACAACCTATCAGCCTTTTGGAAGCTCCTTGAGCTAGCTTGAGTCTACTCCTCCATGCTAATGGAAGTTACAAACAACAACTACAAATTGGTTCTTACAATCCTTGATGAAAAGAGAAGAAAAGTTTAGAAGAAGAAAAACTAGAGAGAAAAGAGACCTAAGAACTAGAGAAAGAGAGTCCTTTTTCCTAAAATGAGCTTGTTGCTTAATTTCGCAAAATCCTAGGTATTGGTACATGAATTCCCGTGCAATATCTTTCCAAAAGTGGGCCCAAGTGGCCCAAAACCCAAGATTACAACCTTTCTACTGTTATGCACTTTTCTGGTTGTGCTATACCCCAACATGCTACACTATAGCGCAACAATCAGCAAATCAAGAGGTGTTTCAGCTTTAATTTGTGCTATAGTGCAAGGTCCTGATAGCAATTATGTAGAATTAGATTTTCTGGTCACTTCTCAGCCCTATTTAAGCCCCAAAACGTCCGAACTAGCTCTCGGTGTCTTCATGAAAGTTGTAGATCTTTTTCATGGCTTCAAAATGGACACCTCATTTGCTTCATTTGGATTTGGAATGAGAGAATTTTGGTCTGATATTTGCAGCATGCTCAAGCTGAAATTTCAGCAATAATGAAATTGGACTTCCAATCACTTCTAAGCCTCATATCCCTCCAAGTTAGGTTCCTGCAAGTCAAAAACAACATATATAATAATCTGGAACTCTTGGAACTTGCTATAACACAAAATCAAGGAAAAAGCCATATTTACACAGGAATTAACAAAAGAGGCAAATTAGCATCAAACTATGAAATTAATGTAATTAGAAAGCAAACATGCAACAAAGAGGACTAAAACACTAAATATGAAGAATAAAGTTAGTATCTAAATTCAACTCATCACTCATCTAGATATTTAACTATTGCTCATCCCTTTGGGGAGAAACTTTAGTACTCCACACATAACATTTGCCTAGCCTTGTAGTTCCAATATAGAGTAAATCTTACAAGCTAAACTCATTAAGGAAAAAAAGTGAAGCTAGCATCAGGTGACTTCACTACAAAGAACTTATCCTTAAAATTCTTGTATGAACTTTTTAGTAAAGATTGAAAGTTTTCCTCCCCAGATGACTGCTCAGAGAGATCCATAATCCCTTCCACACTCCATGAATGAAAAAAGGAAAAGAAAAATTTTAAAAAGGGCTCAAAACCTCGAAACTCCATTAAAACCTTGAAACTCCAAATAAATATCCATGAACTTGGGTGAAATTATGTTGAAGCAACATTAACCTAGCTAAATACCTTGTACTCAAAGCCAATGAAGGAAAGCCTAATTCCTAAGGAATCAAAGAATGTTTTATAGATAAAGAAGAGCTTATGACTCTCTGCATAGGCCTTACTATGAAAAACCTATCCTCAATGAAGTAGGGAAGACATTCAAGTAGGGCTACGTCCCCAACTCACAAAATTTGGGCACAACGTAGGAACACCTCAATGCTCTTGTCGTTGTTTAACAAAGATAAGATTTTCCTAACCTCATTGTGAAGCTACCAAAATGTATGCTTTGCCTTTTCTATATTTTCCCTTCTTAGCAGCCCTAGAAGTTCTCCCCAAAATTATTGAAATCAGAGGACTAAGAAAAATTGAGGACCTAAGCACATCAAAATGCCATTAGATTTCATTCAAAATCCACAAGCAAATCCAAAATATTATATCTAGGGTTTTTGTGAAAACAAAATGGGAAAAAGGAAAAGTAATGTACTTACCATAATGAAATGATGAAGCAAATGCAAGAAAAGTGCTAAAGAAGAAGAAGAACTTTAGTAGAAGTAAATTGGAGAAATGATGAGAAATGAAAGAGATAAAGGTGTTTAAACTCTCTATAAATGGTCTCTTTTTCTTTAATGGCTAAGATTTGTTAATCTAGACCATGGACATAATTGATGATGGGGACTAAACCCTCAAGGACCCAATGGTTGGTATAGATCTCATTCTTTCAATCATTTTGCATTAAAAGTTTAGTAGGATACCACTGCACATTTGGTGTGACACTCTTTTCGATTACTACCACTTAAAAACAAATAGTTGCCTCGATAACCACTAAAATCTTGGCATAATGAGAGCTCGGTCTACAGTCCTTGGATTATGACCAAGCTTGTGAGCTATGGACTGGACAAATATTATAGGCTCTATACCTTCACCCAGAACCGATAGCTTAACCAATTTTCTACCTAAAAGTGTCTCTATAGAATAATCTACGTTGAGCTTATCTGAATTGTGTAGTCAGGCTTAGAAGTTGAGAATTACCCATAGAATAATGGAGGATTCAAATTCCTTGTAAGGGGAGTTACGCAGATCTTGAAACACAATTCAAATATCTTTCCTGTGGGAACAAAACCCATTTTCCCTTTAAATAAGCACACTCACTCATTTCTAGGTAAGCCATATTTCAAAAACACCCCAAGAAACTTCATTTATAAGTCTAACATTTTGCAAATCCCCATTGAAGTAGTTGAAGCTCAGAAAAAGGGAGATCTGCATCAAACTCAACTCTCAAGCAAGAATAAGGATTATTTCTAATTCATTCGTAGCAAACTTTAAGATGAAAATCATATATATGAAAAAATCATCTTTTATAAAATCAATTTAGGATATATTTTTCCACTATTTCTCAAATTATATTTTTGGTCTAATCACCAGTATTCGAAGTCTACTAGATTCCAAATAATTTGGTTCAAGCCTACTATGGTGGGGTAAAACTCTTCTAGCGCTATTTTTTTTATTTCCAATGTATAAGGTTCAAACCTAAGACATTTTGTTTGATTATACTTGAAGGACTAAATTAATGTCAAATCTTTTGAGGATTAAAATGATGATACTTATACCTTTGGATGACAAAAATTAGAGTCTTCTATAAAAGTAATAACCAATCGTTAAGCCTATCCAAAAAAAAAAAAATCACTCGTTGAGAAAGTATAAAAGAAAAACTATAATTTTATCTTTAAAAAGTTCATGTTGTAGCAGATTTGTACCAAAAATTGAAAACATGTATACTTTAATCCCTAAATTTAACCACATTAGAATAAGTTTTTCCTCCAAGGACCAAATTTGCTAATAATTCAGAGACCAAATTTTATATGTTTTGTTATAACGTAGTTGAATTTAGGAACTGAATTGCATGTGTCTTTTTATTTCAGGAACAAATTTATTATACCACAAAATTTGCAGGGACGAAATTGTAGTTTTTCTCAAAGAATAATCACATATTATAAAGTAATAATCATTCATGAATTTTTTTCGAACTTCATGGATCTTAATTATTAAAAAAAAATTATTTATTTCTTTTAGCCACCCTATAAAAAGTGAGAACAAATAACTACTTAATAGAAATCAATAGTCATTTACAAAGAATTTCAGCTAAAATTATTAGCCACACTGTTAGAACTAATAATCACTCACAAAAACTAACAAATTCATGCATATCCTCATGTTTCTTTCTAAAAAGTATTCTTTATTACTAGTAAGCACTAAACAAGAATAAATGCCCACTTAATACCAAACAATAACAGTTAATAAATTTAAAGTAAACTGGGGTTATTTCAAAAATATTAAATTTATTTAAATATGATAAAATAAAATGAGAATATAGTGTGCTTTGGTTCTTGTAAAATAAAATTACTAAAGAGATGTTTGTAGTAATAATATAAGCAAAAATTACAACCACCTCCTTGAATTTCAAGAAAAGATACTAAACTCCAGGCTTATGAAAAAAGGACATTCCGTTCCAATATCAAAAAATTATATATTAATAATTAAAATAAAAGTAATATTATTATATGCTAAATAAATATTATAGCAAAAAATGCTAAATAAATATATTTTAATAATAATTTAATAAAATATTAATTTTCTAAAACTTGTAAATAATTATCACTAAAAATTTTAATATATGTATTTTTTTTTTTTTTGAAACATACATTTCTCCATATGGGTTATATCCCTTAAAAATAAATTAATTATTGCTAGTATATCTAATATAATAATTATGTTTGAATTAATTGCAATGTGAGACTTGTTAAATTAATTAGTGTCGTAATACCTTAATCGAGATTATATCTTTATAATATTAATATAAGATAATTATAAGAATTTAATTTTAATACACATTTAATATAAATAAATATAAATTTTAATAATTATTCAATAAAATATTGTTTATAAAACTCGTAAACAATTATTATCAATTTTTCAATATATATATGTATTTTTCAAAAAAAATACTTATCTCCACTTGGGTTACATACTTTAAAAAAAAATTACTTATTTGTTGGTACATCTAAAATATAAATTATGTTTAAATTATAAGTTGCTATAGTATACGTAAATAACTTCAAAATATATGAAACATAAGACTTTTCTAAACCAATTAGTATCTAATATTGTTGAAAAAAATTACTTTTAAGAAGATCTTATTGTTACGACAACGTTAAAAAATTAGTCTCATAATAACAAAATATATTAGTCAACATTAAATTTTTGTAATATGAATTTGAGATATCATTAGGATTTAATTTTAATATATTATCTACATAAAAACAAAACTAATATACTATCAATATAAATAATTTTTATAGTTATTCAAACATATATATTACAGCATATAATAATATTATTTTGATAAAGAAAAATAGTAGAGAGTAAATATTAATTAGGTGAAAAAAATTAAAATAGTAATTAATTTGAGTAAAATTAAATTAAAAATTTTCTCATAATCAAAAATTGATTTATAAAAGTGGAAAATTAGTTTTTTGTTCAAGACAAAATGTGAAATTTGCTAAGCTCCACATGAAGGTATAGAGGCTATATTCCCCATATATAAATACTTTTTTTTGTTTCACATTTTTTCCACATTATTTACATGTATTATTGTAACTTATTTAAACATAATTTATATATTAGATGCATGAAAAATAATTAATTTATTTTTTAAGGGATATAACTCACATGGAGAAATTATTTTTCAAGAAATACATATATATTATAAATTTTTAATGATAATTATTTACAAATTTTATGAAGAAATTAATTTTTTATTAAATTTATTAAAATATATTTATTTAGAATATAATAATATTATTTTTATTTTAATTATTAATTTTTTTCAATAGAGTAGATTTTCCCTTTTATATAAATTTGGAGTTTAGTATCCTTTCTAGAAACCTCGATAGGATTGTCATACTTTTCTCATAATATAATAAATCAGTTTGTCAATGTAGCAATCATAACAATTATATTCTATGAGAAACTTCCTTGTACACAATATTGTTTGTTATGTTTGTGCATTCATTGTGATTTAATTTTATGAAAATCTTTATGTCATTCTTACTTGTAACTTTTTGGCAATGCCACATATAACTGTCCACGACTGAAAACTGGTTTTGGAAGGTGTAATATCACATGATAAATGATTTAACCTTGACTTTTATTGATTGTCATGGTAAAAGAAGTAACCAAGGAAACTACCTTCTTTGGAATATGATTGACAAGCCTGTATTAGATGAAATCAATGTCATCCTAGGAATAAAAATCATTTCCCCAAAATATCTACCAAAAAGAATCAAGCAATTAAGGATATGACTACCAAATCTTGTAATCTGATGTCTTGTACCATTACAATATCCTCTTGATTGATCAATGCTCCTAACTAGCATCACCAGCATGCATATTTATCTTCACCTTTATAGTATGAAGGCTATGAGGCTCCATTGAAATTTTATTGTTCCTAAAGATAGGCTTCACGCCATTCAACAAATCTTGAGCCATCAAAATGCTTCCCCAACTAGATAAAACCTTTGGCAGCGGAGTGCTAATTACCAAATATGGGTCTAGCTGAACCATGAGGGGCCCCACATGTGCTCCTAGTAAGGGCAGAGCCAAAAGGAAGCGTTGACTAGCAAATTGAAAAGGTTGTTGGCAATAGCAAAAGCCGAGGACCTAGGCAATGGGACAAATAAATAAAGATCTCGATAAAAGGATAGGCTTGTAGTCTTTTGAACAACTTTGATGGGGTCTGAATGGAACTCAAGAAAATAATGGTTGATCCACAAAACTAGAAGCCATAGGGGACCAAAGTGGTCTTGATGTCTTCATCCTTGTTCAGCCATTCAACAATGGTGAATTAACTTTTATAAAGCACAGATAAAACAAAGAAGCCAAATAAAGAGAGCAACTAAAAGCGATAGTTGAGATGAAGTAAGAAAACTTTGCGACAATGGCGATATAGTTGGTGCAGAGAAATACTTACCTAACTAATGAAGTAGGAAGGCATTGTGCTCGGCATCGTTTTAATGTTTCCCCTTATTATTAACCGAAAAGAAGTTGGAGTAGGAAGCCAACAACTTAAAAAACTTAATTCCTAAGGTAGTGTTTGTAATAACTAAATTTTGAAATTGATTTGATTTGAATTATTTTGATTTATAAATTAAATCTTATATTTGGAATAATTATTTAAAAATAGGATTGAAATTAATTTAGATACCAATTCTTATGTTTATAATATATTAGATTGTATTTAGAATGATTAAAAATAGAATTGATTTAATTTGAATTGCAATTAAACTTTAAAATCAAGTCAATTCCATCAAATCCTTTCAATTTTCATAGGATTTCAAGTACAACAGAATCAAATCCCATGAAAATTAAAAATCAATTTATTTCTTATTTTTAAAATATCCAAATACAAGAAATGCTTTCCAAATCAAAACATTTCCTTTTTTTTTTTTTTTTTTTACATTCCAAACACACTCTAAGTCATATAGGACTAAGTCAAATAGGGTAGAGACTTCATCACCCACCACAAGTCAGCCCAAGATGGCCAGAATGTTGAGCACAGTGGGGCTTATCATCCCAAAAGGAAAGATGAACCTGTAGGCAAAAGTGTTCTAGAAGTTTTTTAGGCTAAATTAATTAAGTCAGGTAAGTCAGGAAAAGGCCAAGGATGAAGGTTTGGTTATCCTCAACAAGGGGAATGAGGCTGGTCATACTCGAGAGCTTGTTCTTTGGTTAGCATGAAAAAATAGAGGCTAAGGAGCTACCAAAGGATAGGTCACCTTTGGTGCTAATGGAGTATAGCTTTTGTTTTGAGAGCCGATATTAGAATGCATGGTTAACTTCGGTCAAGATAGGAAACCTAAGGGTTTTTCTCTCCAGGAATGTGAAAGCTAGAAGAAGGCAAAGATAGAGGTAAAAGGTCAGCTTAGTAATCTAAATACTAAAGAGAGAAAAATTTAAAATGTGAGTTAAAGTTTTTTCTAGTAAGAACATCACTATCAAGAAGGAGGTGGTTGAAATTAAATGAGGTTTAATGGAGCATTTCTTTGGAAAGATGGAATATCATTTAATTTCAACAGCTAACAAGATAGATGTTGCATGATTCTAGCTTCCAAAATCAACTATCAATTGAATGATGCAGGGGAAAAGTGGTTGCACTCAAAAAGGTATAAAGAGTTGAGTTAGCATGATAGCCAAATAGGCATAACATCCTCCTAAGTACAGTACTATGCTTAAGTCATAATATCTCACCTAGGAGTTGTTACTGTCACTTAAGTGAAGCTTGTCTAGTAGCAGCCTTCAGCCACCTTCACCTCAGAGGGCCTTCTTCAAATCTTTTGAACTATCTAGAGATAATACGGAAATAAACATAGGAGTGACAACTTTAAATTCTCAGTAGGATTCATTAAGAAACTTCACACCGTGTCATCGTTATTATCTCCAGCTGCTTCGGTTTATTATGAATAGTGAATACATTATACGAATTGTTCTATTTTATAGTTTGAAAACATATAGTCCGAAGCAGAATTCATTTTATTTCATGCACTTAAGTCACATTGGTAATATTTCATTAGAATAATAATCACCGTGTAAGTACAGCATCAATAAAATATGAGATATAATTATGCAAATACTCGTATTTGAATCTATGCAAATGCACTGGTATTTTTTTTTTTAACTTTCTTTGCTTCATTTTCTTAACACACCTAAGCACTACCTATCGCCGTCCCTAGGGTGCTTGCATATGTCTTGATCTTTAGTCTTTACTGCCTTTGGGTAGCCTGCTCTAGGAGTAAGCTCATCAGCTCAACTCGTGACCATCGTCACACAGTACTGACCCGCAAGGGAACCTACGTGCCTCTAGTCTTGGAGGGATCTCATTTTGGTCACGTGCCTCTAAATTGAAGGGATCTCTTCTGGTCATGTGCCTCAAGAATAGAGGGATCTCAGCTGACCACTTGCCTTTAACATAGAAGGATCTTATCTGACCACGTGCCTCCAAGGCAGAGGGATCTCATAGTTTACACTGCCTTCATAGGAAAGGATTCAATGTGCAACTACCTCCAAGTGAAAGGACCCAATCTTATCTTATTTAGCTGCCTTCACAAGGAGCGATGTCATAACTGGCTCCAGGTGAAGGGATTCACATTTAATATATTCATATCCTTTTATTCTCATACATAATCATGCATAGACATGCTGAATGCACTCTTACATATGCTTCGTCATTTGTTTTCATATATCATTGCATGTGGAATTTCTACATACATATTCTTAACACATAATGCTCATAACCTTCTTTACAGTTCTACCGAAAATTCGGCAGCATAACGGAATGTGTCCGCTTTTCCATGAATAGTGTCAATACTCAGATAGTCAATTGTACAGAGAAATCATAATATTTCAATTATAATTCAATCATTAATATCATAGGAATAAATGTTGCATTTAAAACAAAATTGTAGCACATTCATTCAACCTGATTTTTGTAAATAAAATCAAAATTTCTATTTAACTCATCTGGACCTCACTTTTGGATATGTTAGAGTGTTATGTGTCTATTTTCTAACCTCTTCGGTCCCATCTCATTTTGATAAGTATAACTCAAGATATTTAAGTTTTATCTTGGCCTGCCCTATAGCTCGCTAGAATTACACACTTAAAGTTAAAAATTCACTAAAAATAGAAAACTAGCTCAAATCATATGAAATTTGAATCATATTAAAGCTAACAGGACAAGCTTTCATTAGCAATAAACATCATTTCATTTGCTTTAGTAGAGCTCAAGTTATAACCTGAAATTTGACCTTTTTGAATTACCCTATTTTGGCCCGATTTGGATATAGGGCAATTTCTTTGAATCACTGAGAGCTAATAGGATCATACCAAACTTCGAATTTTATTATGAAATGTTCCCCTACATGTAAGCTTTCCAACAAAGTTGGTTCCACTCAATTTGGAGTTGTGTATGATGAGTTACACCTTTCTCAAGTCATACTGCTCGAATGAATGTCCTGATTCCTAGGTCAAATTTCAAAAATTCATTTCTCTCTCATTATTAATCCAATGGCCTTATATTATATATGTATAAAAAGCCTTGAATGTCTACTTTCATGTAAAAATAGTTTCATCCACTTTAATAGGTTGTAGGTGGAGCCATACACTCTGCCATATAGATTGCTGAGAAAATTTGGTCTTCTAGCCCCTCACATCTTTCTATCCTTACCCTCTTCTACTCTTTAGTCAAATTTAAACACAAAAATAGCCAACAACCAATCAAAGATCATCATAATAATTCCCTAATGACATTAAAAAGTGAGAACATAAAGCCAAAATCAGCCATCTCAATCAAAGTAATAGCATAGAATTGAACCTTTACCTCTTTGGAGTGTGATTTTGCTAGATGTTGAAGTTTGAATTGATAGAACCTTGTAAAGTTTGAAGGTTTGATGGAGTTGGTTGAGAGAAGGAGAAAAAAGAAGGCTGAAATCAAGGGAGAGAGTGGTACAAATCAGAGAGAAAAATTTGATTTAAGCATTGAAGAGATAATTGGCTTTGTGAGTTTTGATTGGTTGAAATCTTTGTGGGTAAAGTTCAGTCATGTCTCCCTCTTTTATGGCTATATTATTCTCCACGTCGCCTAAAAGTGGAACTTACTTCCATTGTATCTTAAATCGAAACTCGTGCCCTTCTATTTGAAACTTGGAGATTAAATCGGAGATCGAAAATCTTATCTATTCTATTCAAAACTTGGAAACAAAGTCGGATGTCGGAAATCATGCACAATTTATTTGAAACATAAGGTCGGAGGTCGGAAATCATACAACACACTAATCACATTAAAATCGAAAGTCAAGGACAAGAATAGGAAACTGAAAATACTTAAACCCGGAGGTCGGGTATGTTAACGTAAACTAGGAAGTCGAGAACTAGGACGCTTTAAAACTCTTATTATATGTAATTCTAAAACTTTCATGATCAAACTCGGAGATCGATTATAGGCATAACACTAGAAATCAAGAATCAAAGCATTAACCTTCTGTGCCGGGAAATCGAAACTTATATAATCTCGGAAGTCCCAATTCAATCTTAGAAGTCGGTAATAGGCCAAACTCGAGAACACCAACAAAAATGGAAAGCTCTTGGGAATCAACTCTGAGGTCAAAACTCGTGTATAACTTGGAAGTCAATTTCGGAGGTCGAAACTCGTATCCATTTGAAACATGAAGTCGGAGATAGGAAGTCAGTCGGAGATCGGATTCATTTCCATTGTATTTGAAACTTGGAAGTAAAGTCGGATATCAGGAATCACTCCATTTCATGGCAAACGTGAAGATTAAATCGGAAGTCAGAAATAATGTCCATTTTATGTGAAACTCGAAGGTGAAGTCGGAACTCGTGGTAAATGTTACAATAGGTGTCTTAATTAAGGAGGAATTAGCTGAGCAACATGCAGTCGAGGAGAAGATTTAATCAAGGGAATAATGGGCCAAATTGTTGTTTGGGCTTGGGCCATAATTTATTTGACATAAGAAATAAGAGAAGCCTACTAGTCTTTGCATAAGATTTAGCCAAGGGGTGGTAACTACTTCATAATATCTAGGATATAAGTTTAAAATGGAGATTTTGACTCAATGACACAATGAAGCAGTTAAAGACCATGTAGTTGATTTTGTTGAAGCAAGATAAAGTGGTTCCAAAAAAGAAAAAACCATTTATAGAAGAACATGGGAGCTACCCAGTAGTAGTTATTTAGTCATAATGTTGGTGATTGTTAGTAGAAACATGTAACTTGTAGAACGTGGTTAGTGGGTTATATTTAGTAACTACCCTTTTTTACATTATAAATAGTCTTATACAAAACTTGAAACAACACACAACATCATCTATATACAGACCGGATTACAAGTTTCTCAATTCTCTTGCATCTCTTTACATTCAGCCCTCATATTCAACTTTTATATTTATTCATTATTATTCTGTCTTTACTTTGGTCTTTTGTTATTCGCTTTATTTCTTAGAGGTCTCCATTAGCCATTAGTTTGGCTTCAACTTAAGGAATTTACCTGATAAGCTTCCAAATGTTCTCTAGAATAGTTTGGAAACCTTCAGCTAGCAAGAAGAGTCCCCCTCTAATATAATCACTTGATACATGGAATTGTTGGCGTTTTGCATTAATCAACTAAGCCTATCAACTAAAATAGTTTTTAGCATGCCTTTCATTTGACAATTTGACCAGCTAGCCAAAATAGTCAAAACAATAATTTTATGCTATCATGTGGTACATGATTAAGAGAAATAACTATGCTATTCTTGAGAGTAAAGTATTCATATGGTGTTCACTTTGGAGTTTGAACTTCATTTAATTGATAATCTTCAAGAGATTCAAAACATATGTCCTTTCCCAAATTTGGTGGTTAGACATGATACTAGTTACTGAGGTTGGAGTTGCTCATTTATCAAAATGAGATGTTGGCCTTAGATGGTAAAATATCCTGCTAGCATTGTCTATTAGGTGGCTTATGATGAAGCCTTTGGAGTAAAATCGTTATTCTCTTTTTGAAGTAGTTTTATGGAGTAATTTGGTACGAGTTCTATGTTACTATTGAATATTAAAATTTGATAGAATAAAGCCTAATAGTATACAACCTAACTGTATAAGACTTGATAAAATTTAATATGATATAGTGTTTAGTATGATATTATATAAGATATAATATAATACTATTCTCTTCCTTTAACAAATCTTTTTAGGTCCATTCGATTGTGCACCACATTAAGAATGGTATCTAGTGCACCATTTAACAAAAAGTGGTCTACTATGTACCATTACTGTCAAATAGCAATTAGAGTGACATTAGCCAGTAACTCTCCATTAAAGTATTTTATATTATTGGAATCTGAAAAGGAATCTTCTCCAACACCAACAAATCTATGCCTCAACACATCTATTGCAAACAAAACTCCGTGGAACATACAATATAAGGCAATTAATCAAGGCTTCCCCACAACCAATTCTACTTCGCTTGTGCTCCAACTCACTTTCCTTTCTCTTGGCATCAAATGCATGCTGGAATCCACCCCATATCTCTAGTTGCAAATTCCAGTTTTAACCATCTATACAGGTGAAGGCTACAGTGCACATCACGTTACAAAGTGCACCACACATCTTGAAATCTAAAGGCTAAGATATGATAGTGCATCTATATTTCATATACTTGTGATACACTCTAAAACTTAAATTGAACTCAGAACTCAAAAAATTGGGGACAGTGTGGATTGCTGAACCCGGAACTCGGAAAGTAGGAAGAAGTGAACCCCAAAACTAAGAATATTTAACTTGGAACTCAAAAACTATGAAGAAGTGAACTTAGAAACTAGGAATGCTGCTCATGTTAAACTCATAACTCAGAAATTTACTTGGAACTCAGAACACAAATTAACTCGAAACTTGAAAAGTAGGAAGAAGTGAACTCAGAAACTGAGCATGTTAAACTCAGAACTTGAAAACGAGGAAAAAGTGAACTCAGAAATTAGATATGTTTAACTCAAAACTCAAAACTTGGAAACATGAGTCAATAGAGATAATTTTATAGTATACCATATATGAGATACACTATTATATCCTAATCGTTAGATAACAAAGTGTGTTGTGCACCTTGTGAAATAAGGTGCATTGCAGCCATTTCCATCTATACATATCAAAATATGTATAATTTTAACAATATTTCTAGGGAAAAAAATGAACATCATCATACAAAAGAAAACACAAAAGAAGCAAGTATAGATGAAATTTATACCATGAATATGCAAGGAGGAGTGCTCTATCAAAATCACAT
Organism: Pterocarpus santalinus; assembly: GCA_031439595.1. Classification (NCBI taxonomy): domain Eukaryota; kingdom Viridiplantae; phylum Streptophyta; class Magnoliopsida; order Fabales; family Fabaceae; genus Pterocarpus; species Pterocarpus santalinus. The sequence goes on along the minus strand of CM062526.1, from coordinate 8,506,119 downwards.
TTTTCAGCAAACCCAATTGCTCTTGTGAGGGGAAAAAAAAAAAGCAAAACCCATATGCTAATTTTTGAAGAAAAAATGGAAGTAACATATCTTTGGTTTTATACCCTGGTTTCAGAACCCAAAAAAGGGGGGTGCTTCCCAGCAAAGCAAAAAAAAATAAAAATAAAAATTCAAAAGCAATAGAATTTAACAAAGTGAACATTGAGCCACTCCATTATTTAGAGAAACATTTTGGCTTTGAGATGAGAACATGATGAAAAGTAAGCAATTGTTTCTGGTTTTTTCTCATGAACAAAATGATGTTCCTCATGGAGAATGACTCATACAACGGGAAATTCCACCATGCTACACTTGAACCTGACCTCTTCATCTCCCTCTTGCTTTGCTCTTTCACCGCCACCACCTTCTCCGACTAGCTTTGCTACTTTTCCATCTTCTTCTCCATGTTCTTCAGTAGCAGAAGAATCGCACCACTGAGACCATGATCAATGGCTGATGATCGCAAAGTGGTCGCCAATTCCACGAGAATGGATCCATGTAAATTTTTTATATGAAAAGATCCATTCCTCTAATTCTGCTCCATTGGTGTACCACTTTTAATATGCATTATTCAATATCATAAAAGCCCAGCATAATGGTTTTGATGAAGTGGTGGTACACGGTAAGACCACTTTTTGTTAAATAGCACATCATACAACGTACTTGATATGTGTATAGTCAAATAAGCCATCTTTTTAATGATAAGTAAATATTTAGCAAAAAATAAAATAATAGTGTAATAATAATTTTTTATTAATTTTTTAATTATGAATTTAAAAATAAATATTTTGATTTAAATGTTTATTATTTTTTATTATAGTTATTGGAAATATTTACTCATTTTTATTATTTTAAATTTTAGTTTATATTAAATACTAATTTTTATTTCTTTCAATATTTTTAATAAGTATTTCTTATTTTAGTAAGATATATAATATTCTCTTTCTCATAGTTATTTTAATTCTTTTACTTAACTTTTTTAATAACAAATAAAAAGAAAATTATATTGATAAAATAATTTTTATCAATTATTTAAATTAATTTAAATATAAAATATTATAATGAATATAGTTATTTATTATTTATAAATATTTTAAATTTTTTATTTTTATTATATATTTTAATTTGTAATAAATATTATTTCTTATTTATATAATTTTTATATTTTTATTTATTTAATATATATATATATATATATATATATAGAGAGAGAGAGAGAGAGAGATCTCATAAAGTTAATTAGGCTTATTGAGTGTTTAGTTTCGCATTTACAAAATTGATTCTTGATGAAATTGATTTTGTCAAAATTAATTTTAGTTAAAATTGATTAAAAAATAAAGTGATTTATATTTGATAATTTGATTTGAGAAATAATTTTGATAAAATTGATGTTGTTTAGATAGTATTAATTAAAATCACTTTTATATGTGTAATTATAATAATGGAAGTGGATTTAAGACTAACTATATTGGAGGTAAAGACAAAAACTAACAAGGATAAAGTGGGTAATTAGTCAATGAAATATTTTAATATTATTGAAAATCATGGTGAATGAATGGGACAGCAACAATTTTATGCTTTGGAGCAAACCATGGTTTTTGTGCCAAAATCATGTTTGAGAAATGGTTTCAACGCAAAATCAAACACGTTTAGGAATGAACAAAATAATTTTACATATGCAAAAGTGGGTTTAGGGTGGGCAAACACTTATCTAAACACATTATTAATCCAGCAACTATAAATTGTATTAAGTTATCTATCATTTTGATATATAAAAGAAGTATGATGGAAAAGTTTATACAATATATTAACTGCACCAAATAATAGATAAGGGCATAATATATAGTATTAACTTATCTTATCATAACTAATACAGCATACCAAACACACTCTTAGTGTATTTTCCTTTTGCCATGTGTTTTCTACTTGTGTTTGGGGCTCTTGCTTTGTTGAGATTTTTTTGAGCCTTTCTTTTGAATTATTGGAAAAGAATGGCATCTTAAAAGAAAGGAATAGCACAACCCATTTTATAAAGTATCACAATCATATTTTTTTCACAACCCATTTTATAAAGTATCACAATCATATTTTTTTTTTTTTTAATTGTATAAGTGTATGTTCGATTATCCATGCCAATAGAAAAAAAAAACCACTTCGAGAGACAAAACCTTGAATTTCAATACGATTTTTTTCAAGGAAAAGATTGGCTTTCACTAGAATTGGTTATATTGGCTTTCTAAACAAGCTACAAATATATGGCTGCGTTTATTTTAATTTTTAAAAAGATTGATCATGAAACTTAAATTTTTTATATAATTAAAAAAATTGAAAATCAATTTTTTTAAAAAAATTACTCATTTCAACTGTCACAAAAAATTTAAAATAGATTTTTTGATAATTTGATTATTTTTAAAAAATTATCCAAATATATGAAGATTAATTTTTTAATAAAAATAATTTTTTATTAAAAATTACAAATAAACATATCATATATGATTAAATTAATTTTTGAATTGCAAGTGAGGCCATAGCTCAATAGTCAATACGGTAGCCTCACCGTGATGCACCCGAAGTCAGAGGAATGAGTTCAATTCCTAGGGGCTAGAGGCCCCAACCCCCCTCTCTTCTATAGGACCAAAAATATAATTTAACTATTTTTTTACTTTATAATCTCTCTATTTTAAAATAACTATCATTTCAATCAAATTTATATATTATTAAATTAATATATCTGAATATAATTTAATTAAAATAACAGTTATTTTGGAATAAAGGAAATACTATTTAACAACTTTCATGAACTATTTCTATATCTTACTCTAACTACATTTTTAATATAACAATTGATATGCTATAGTTTCTTTATTTCAAAAATACCCAAATCTTTTTCTATTTTTAGTATAAATGTATAATAACTCAAATATTAATTTATAATAATAAATAATATAAGTTAACACTTTTTTGGATTGGGATTTAAATATTTCTCATTCGGTGGAAGAGGGCACGTCAGATGTGCCGTCGCAGCAGCCCGTTCGGCTATAGGATACGATATTTGAGTTGCAGCAGCAGCAAGATAAAGTACACAACTGTATGTGCTGAACCAATCGTGAAGTGCGCGAGATTAAAGAGTAAGGGTCACACACACACACACACACACACACGATGGAGGCGCTAAAACTGTGGAATTTAACATGTCACCCACTGAAGCACTTGCTCCACTCCACAACTTCCATCGCCTCTTACGCATTTCGTCGAGCACCTCGTAGGCTCGTTCTCCGCTCCTGCTCTTCCTCTTCCTCAACCGCCGCCTCCGCCCCCGACGTCGACAAAGCGGCCGCCAGGGCTGCCGGCCGCAACCGCCGAACCGCGGTGTCGACGACTTCGACGTCCGACAGGGAGGCCGTTCGAGCCATTCGCCTGAAGAAGGTACGGCTCTTCGCTTTTCTGGGCAATAGGATTTTTTTTATTTTTTGTGTTTCGTTGTGTTAAGGTGAACACAGTCACAATGATAGGGTTTCTTGCAGAGCAAGGAAGAGAGAGAGATGGATCTGAATTCTCGTTTCTCTGTTACCAAATGAAAAATACGTACAAGTGTCTATTTATACATCAGTCAATCTAACTAACTAAAACTAACTGTACATCAGAAAGTCTAAAGTCTAACTCAGACAATAACTAACTTAACTAACTCATGATAATTATAATGCCTAACACGTTGTTTTCTTTTTGTCTGAGGATTGGTGTGTTTTCTAGTCGGCGAAGGGACTGTTCGAATTTGAAGCTGTGAAATTATGATTTTTTTGTTTTGTTTGGGGGGGGGGGGGCGGTGAACTCCTACAATGTAGGATTGCATTTTAGTTAAGTTCTATCTATATTGATTTAATTTTATTTGGTTGTTTCAGTTTGTGGCAAAATTTAGGGGGAGCTATAGAGAAAGTTGGGAAATTAAATCTTGGAGATAATGATTGATCTTTCTTTTATTGTTTTAAATAAAATTTTTAGGATTTAATTTTTGTGCACGTTCAATATGAGTTTTCTACACAGTCATTCAATTATATATTGTAAAATCATGAAGAGTATTTGAATGACTACTTAAAAGTTACCTATATACTGGTATATGATTGGTTGGTTAACAGTGTGAAACACTTTAAAATTAATCTCATATTTTTATGCTTAATTTTATTAGGCCATTTTTTCCCCCTTCAAGGGGATTTTATGGAAAATTGAATGCAGAAGTTGTATGTTGCAAATTTCATGGTTTGGAATTAGTTGCCCCTTCTTCAATTATGGATGTTTGGAGAAGACAATGTGATAGATTTTGATTGATTGCTTGCCAGAGGACTAAAAAATTTGATGGTTTTATGTTGAGATTGTCCTCTCAGTTGAAGAAAACTTATTAATTATTATTTTATACTACCCTTTTTGTGGTTGTTTTGTAGGTTGAAGAACTGAGAAGTAAGGGGCTTGATCCATATGCTTATGGATGGGACAAAACTCACGGTGCTAGTCAGCTGCAAGATATATATAGAGATTTGGGAAATGGTGAGGAAACAAACAGTGAAAACAATCATGTATCTGTTGCAGGAAGAATTGTTGCCAGGAGGGCATTTGGAAAGCTTGCCTTTTTGACACTAAGAGATGATTCAGGGACAATTCAGGTTTTCTTTTACTCTTTGTGTTGCTTTCTATATATTCGTTGTAACTTTGAGTTAAGGCATGTCAGACTTTTGTTTATGTCATACTGTGTTTCATCATTTAAATTCGGGTCTTTGTAATTAGTTGCATTTTTTATTCATAGATAAGGTAGAGGTTGTTTTCCTTCTTTAAAGTGAATTTTGTGGAGCTGCTAACTGAAGTTGTTGAAATCAATGATTTCAGCTCTATTGTGATAAGGAGAGACTCATAGCTGATCAGTTTGAACAGTTGAAAGTGCATGTTGATATTGGTGATATACTAGGTGCAAGAGGTTCAATAAAACGCACAGAGAAAGGTATTTATCTGATAGGAATCTTAAATAGATTTTCTTCTTCTTTTTGGGGCAGGAAGTAGGTTTTAGAAAATTGATCTGGCTTGCATGTGTGACGTTCTATATCTTAAGCCCAAAGTTGTAGCTTAAATCCTAGATTTCCATCTGTTTTATGTGTTACCTCAATGTGAACAAGGTATGACCTTACAGTAATCCTTTGACTTGTATGCTCGTGAATTCATGTGCATGTATAGTTTGGTTATATAGATGTAAAAGTAAGCTACTGAAAGTTTGCTGCTTGGATGATATATACAAACCCTAGTATATTGGTGAAGATGAGAGTTTAGGGACTTTGTTTTATTTTCGTGAAGCATTTTTCGTTTCAGGTAAAAGAAGGTTAGCATGTAGACAGTGTGTTTACTCCAATTGGTAGTCTCAAGGTGTCTCTAGTTGGCTCAAACCAAACAATGTTTGTTAGAGAATTGCTTTTGGTGAATAGATATGCTAGTAGTTCTCTTTTATAAGTGACAACATTTTGGTGTTGTGTTCATATGGCGGACCATAGTAGTCAATCGCGGATAGCGGCTGACCCCAAAAACGCTATAGTGGGATGGCCGCTATTTGATAAAAAATATATAATTATCATGCAATTTATATAATATATATAAATGTTCAAAGGTAAGAAATCATTCACAATTAAACTCATTTACATCAATAATAAATATACATAATCCATTCCATAGTCTAACAACACGCAATCAATATCAATCCACTACATAAGTATCAAGTCCTAAGGGCAGCAAAGCATAAAAGACAGCACCATCAAGTAGAAGGGCAGCAAAATATAAAAGACAACCTCAAATCCTAATTAAACTTAAGTCTCTAAGACTAACAGTAAATAGAAGGGGAAAAATGTAAATAGAAGGGGATAAGCAGAAAATAGAAGCCTGGAACAGAGAAGAAAAATTAATGTGGCTCCAATGGCTAAAGCCTAAAACAGCAACAAGCAAAATAGAGGGGAAAAAAACAGAGGATAGAAGAGGAAAAAGGCACTGAAGAGTGAAGACAGAACAAAGAGAGATGGAGTAAGAACAAAGAGAGATGAAGGAAGAACAAACCGCCACTGCCTGAAACTCAGACCACCACCGCTGGTGGTCTTGCTGCCACCAATCTTGCCACCGCTGGAGGTTGAAGGATTGCCGGAGAGCAAGAGGGATCAAGGGAGAAAGGCCGATGGAGAGAGGAAGAGGATATTGGAGAAAAATAAAACCCTAATCTTCACTTGCAGATTCAAAAAAAGAAGGGAAGGGAGCAAAAGTAGGGGCATAATCGGCCTTTTGGCATTTCAAAAGCAATCGAGGCTGTGATGGCTGCAATAACGGCCGCGAAACACTGCGACAACAAACCACAACGTACCAGAAGCCACATCGCACTGGACTGCCACGAAACACCACTACTCCGCTATAGTGCTGCGATTGCGCGCTATTGACTACTATGTGTTGGATATGTGGCCATGTAAAATCTTGTATTACACATTCACTACCCACATTTGTACATGTTCAATTTAAGAATTATCTTTTACAACTCCGTAAAAAGGAAGGCCATTTGAAATTAAGAATAAAGGTTGGGTACGTTTTAAATCTTTCAAGAAAATAATCAAAACAGAAAAATAAGGTAGGAGTGAAACTTATCCGTATGATATTATGAATAATGAACCCCTTTTTTTACCTTAAATCTTCAATTAATATACACTGTGTCCCTGTCTTACAATTTTTAGAATTTGGTGTGTCTCATGTCTCCTTGTCATGTCATGTCATCTAGTGTCTTTTGTATGTCACATAATGTCTGTGCTTCCTAGGTTATGATTTTGTTCAAGAACAGCTTGCTCGACCATATTTGGTTTCAAAGTGGGGCTATTGACATTTTCAATTGCCTATTTTGCACTCTTCACTTAAAAATTATCACGTTATATAATTAAAGTTATAAATAATTGAAAGGGAGTGTGGATAGGCTATTGAGATTTGGGAGTGCTAATAGCCGCACTTTTAGTTTCTTCATGTTTTATTTTTGATTCATTACTGTATATAATATACTACAGGAGGGTGAGCCTTGATGCAAGTTGCAACAGTAAGGTTGCTTCCTTCTAACCAAGCATTGCTCCTTGTTTGATTTTCATCTTGGTGGTCTTTCAAATGTACTTGTTATCTTTACCTTATTTATTTATACATTGTCTTTCAGATAGTTGCTTTCCTTTCCTTTTTTTTTTATGTTGTAAAGATTTTGGAATTGTGAAAAGGGTGCCGGGGGGGGGGGTCTTTTGAAATAACCTGTTATTACAACACTTAAGGATCTTTCCTTGTTCTTTCTTCTTTTACTTCATTCTTCAGGAGAACTTTCTGTGTGTGTTCTTTCTTTTGCAATCCTTACAAAATCTCTGCTTCCACTGCCTGACAAATATCATGGTCTAACTGATATAGATAAACGCTATCGACAGAGGTAAAGCTTATACATTAATATTTTGTGTTCATTCCTTCTTTACTTCTATAAATATCTGGTTTTTTTACCCCCCCCCCCTTTTGGTGTTTTTTGGGGGTGGGGGGGATGAATGGGTTTTCTATAGCTCTATCATTTACTGATGCATTAAGTTTTTAATTAGTGATATTATACATGACCACAATTTTTCAGTACTGGGCATTGCCACATAATTTAATGTAGGGAAAAAGTCACTTTACCCTTCTGAACTATAAGCCATGTGCACTTTAGCCTCTATTTTTTAAAAAGATGCAAATCGATCCCCTGAACTTTCTTGAATGTGCATTTTAGCCAAAATAAGTATACTATATCACCTTGAACTTTGGATCATATGTAAATTGAACACTTGAATTTTCCTAAATGTACAACCTGATACCTTAAACTTTTTTAAATGTGCATTATTTTCATTAACAATTGGTGGAAAAATCAACAAAAGTGTCAATTTGCACATTTAGGAAAGTTCAAGGGGGTTAATGACCTTTTAAAAATGCAGGGGCTAAAGTGCACATGGCCTATAGTTTAGAGGGTAAAGTGCCTTTTTCCTTTAGTGAATTTTACATCTCATTTGGTGTTGACTCATTAAGTGAGGTGTCAATACAACATTACATGATAGTGTAAACAAGCTTTACATTGAGGCCACATCAAAATTAACCTCTTTTATTGAACTTGATTTTGAGGAAATGTAAGCGTACAATAGTTACATCATCCAATGATGTGTTCCCACATTATTTAATAAATTCGACACCTCATGTGGTCTTCAACTAACCAAATCATTAAATGAGATATCAACACAAGGTCGGATGATGTCTAAAATAGTTTTATAATGATGGTGCATCTAAATTAACTTCTTGTTTATCTTGTTTATTCTTCTTTTTGTAGGAGGGATAATGAATATTTTCATCTATAAAATTTTCTTAATGGCTTGTAGATGTTTCTTATTTTAGCATTTCTTATTTCCATGACATCTCTAATTATCCCTTTTACCCTTGGATTGAAACTTGGCTAGCCCTTGTCTTCAAATGTTTCTTCATGTTTGTTGTGTTTAGGTATGTAGATATGATAGCAAATCCAGAGGTGGCAGATATATTCCGCAAAAGAGCAAAGGTGATTTGAATCCAGACCCCCCCCTCTCTCTCTCTCTCAAGACATATGTTGGTCAATTGTTTTAGTTTCAATATTAAAAATTTATAAGTGGAAAGTAAAGAAAATATTAAAAATTTTACTGATTTCAGAAAGTTCATTTTATCTTGTTATTTTCTACTATACAATCCCACTGTGTGTAAGCTGATGTGCCTAACTCTTTGTTTAAAGGCTTTTACTGCTTCTCAGTTTCATCTATAAATTGAAGAGTTTGTTTTGTTAGTATCTATGTGAAAGCTAATGATCTGATATGAAACTAGGTTTTCCATCTCTCTTGTTGCATGTAGTCTTTTCATGTTTAGGTGAATATTATATGGGAATGGATTCTCTCATATGAAAAATTTTACATGTTCTTGTCATGTGTTATTTTTTACCATTGATTAAGAAGGTCAAGCCAAGTATGAGATCCATAAAAGTATCTAATCAATGGTGTAAATTAAGTAATTAACATGAGAAGGTCGTGAGATTTTCACATAAAAGGATCCATTCTTATTTTATATTCTCACCGATTTGTACTTTCCTTCATTTCTCTCTGTTTTTCTAGGAAAAAGTGGAATATGAAATAGTTGAAGTTGAATGATTTATTCTGCAAATTCATTGGAAGATATCAAGGGGCCATAGGTTAGTCCAAAACTAGTCTTCAAGTTGGATTCAATGGAATAACAAATAACAAACGGGTTACAATTGCAGACCAATTTATATGGGAGGTGTGTTTTCAGTTCAGCCAGGGAATATCTAGCACTTTGTATGTTTTATTCCTCCAATTTTTTTCCCCAAATAAACCAGACTAGAAAGTAGAAAATGAAGCAACAACTCTAACCATTGTATTTCTACATGTGAGTTACTACCAGCCATGTAATATATTGCCATGTCAGACTCACCCAATACCTGACCTGTTAACTTCTTTGATATTCTCTAATTATCCTTGAAGGGTTGAACTAATATGATTTGATTAATGAAAACTAAAAGTAATCCTTCTAATGTTCAGGTTGCATTTTCAAATTGTTTTTGAATATTTATGTGCTTGGGTTTCTCTAAGGGATTGTATAATGGAATAATGACATATACTTATAACCATACAGATTATTGACTCATGAGAAAGTCTGTACCCATAGGGTCATGATAGCTATCATGTTGTCCGGTGTAGAATTTTGGTAAAATTATGGGTATGCATAGCCATGTTCAATTTGTTTGTAGTTGTAACACATTATCTTATATGTCAACATTTTGTTTCTCTTGCATTCTTGTTGCTGTATTGCCACTTCAATGTTTTGATTATATATTTTTAATGGATTTAAGTTTAAACAGGATATTAAAATTTTAGTTTTAGAGACTGTAGCCTCATATTCTGTGCCATTGTCAGACAAATTGATATTAAAAAAAGTTCTCCATTTATTTTGTGCTTGTGCATTGTGCAAATGGCTCCTCTTTGTATTAATGTTCTATTTCCATTCAAATAGGTTGTATCAGAGATACGGAGGACAATGGATTCTTTAGGCTTCATTGAAGTTGAAACTCCAGTTTTGCAGGTTTGTTGATTTGAATGTATCTACTCTATTTTTTCTATATGAAAGAAGACATACTTCACCATTTTTAGGGACTCTGCTAGTTTTTGATCCATATTGTCTTCTCTTTTAGCATTTATAGAATGCTAGGACCATCAATCTTTCTGAAATAATGTCGAAATTTTAAAAGGTCAGCTTGATAGGCTTTATATACTTGTTTGATTATATATTATCTCATATTTATGCATTATTGCGGGTCTCTGGAAATTCAGATTGATATTGGGGTTAGAAAATCTCAATCAAATGTCATTGTAACAATTGTCAGTCTTATACTGTTGAATTTGTCTGATTTGATTTTCACTATGCTAAATATTTGGTTATAATTGCCACCAATTCATTCCCTCTTTTTTCCAGTCTCCAGAGTTTATTTGATTCCTGGTTGTTTTTAATTCACTACTCAACCTTTAATGATAGCTCTCATGATCCTACTGCTAATTACTTTACTTAATAGCCATTTGTTTTTTAAATTTATTTTGCTACCTTGTTCATATTATGTCGTGTTGGCTGCCCTCTTTGTTTCTGTGTGGATGCATTGTAATCCAGTATTTCATTTTTTATTTAGAGCAATACTTCTATGTGGGTATTAAAAATTATGTGAAGTTTGTAAAAGCAGTAACTGGGTATCTTTCAAATATTGGTCCTTGTGTGTGGATTGTACCCATACATTCGATTAGTCTTGGCTCTCAATGGCTGATAGTTTGTACATTGAGTTTTTTCTTCCCTGATTAGTTTCATTGACTAGGGAGCAGCTGGGGGAGCAGAAGCTAGACCATTTATTACATACCATAATTCTCTTGGAAGGGACTTGTATCTGAGAATTGCAACTGAACTGCATCTAAAGAGAATGCTGGTGAGATTTGAAATATTTGTTAATGCAAAGTCCTTGATTGTCATACATTCAAACAAAAGAGGTTAGAAAACTATTCCCTTTTGTTTTTTTGCCTGTAAAGGAAGGAAGTATTGAGGAATTAGTATCTTTATGTTATATAAGTAAAGATGTAATGCTATGCTTATCAAAGAAGATATGTTCACCTGAATGTAGTGCAAAAGAATAAGATTAGTAGTCAAGGTCCTTTTTCTTTATGAAAATTTCAAATTCTTAGGGCATTCTGAATTAATTTTGTGTCTATACAATAGTAATTAGCATATTGCCACTTCTGATTAAGGAAAATTTAATTTATTTTAGCTGATAACTTTTTGAAAAACCTTAATCTTGAACATGGCACGGAGGAGACTTTCGCAAGCTATAAATTTGAAATTGGATAGACAGTGATGTTCTTGATGAAGTCGATTTGATAACCACTTTAATGTTTTTCTTTATGACAGGTAGGTGGCTTTGAAAAGGTGTATGAGATTGGGAGAATATTTAGAAATGAAGGAATTTCAACTCGTCATAATCCTGAATTCACAACTATAGAGGTAAAATTTTTAGTTTACAGTTAGGAGGTGATAGTTTTAATCATCCTTTTTTTTTTCCCTTGGATATTCTTATTTTGGATGTTATGCTTTGTTGCCAATTATACATTGTCAGTCCCAAAGGTTGTGTTAGGTATTCAATAGCAAACGTAAAACTCTATTGAATCTTGTCATGGATCAACAATTGTTGTTTTGAATGTACCTTAAGAGTCTTAAATCTGTTACTTTTGGTACTTGCTATGGGCATATTAATGCTTCCCCTAATCTTGTCGTAGCTTAAGTTTTCAAGCTGGGTATAACAAAGATTACATGATATTTTAATTTGCATTACCGTATAATTGATAATTCTCTTTTGATCTTGAATGGTATTCTGATATGTATTGATGTTTGTAAAATTTTAGATGTATGAAGCATACACGGACTACCAAAGCATGATGAATTTGGCAGAGGAGATTGTCACTCAATGTGCTCTAGCAGTTCATGGGAAGCTTACCCTTGATTATCAGGTAGAAATTGTTATTACTAGATATAAATACAGCTGTATTGGTCAAAGGCACCAGAGGCATGCTTCAGGCACTAAGATTATGTGCCTGAGAATTTTGAGATCTTTGGAGGATAGTAGCTGGCTATAGAGGACTACTGAGTATTGCTGTTGAACAATGCTTTGATTTTTTAAATAGAAAAAGAAATTTATTAATGGCAAAGAAATGAGTACATAGAGAGAGTATAAGATATCCTCACAAAAAAAAAGAAAGCATTTTGGTCCTACGAGATTAAGCCATGTAACAAGGTACGTGACCTCCCTGCATATCTGCCAAAGAAACTCCTAAGAGAGAGAATTTTCAGAACACATAAAAGCTGACAAGGTAACCCTATCCCAAATGTTGGCTAAAGAGGAAGAAGTTCCCTTGAAATTTTTAGGGCCTGTTTGGTTTTAGAAAATGTTTTCTAATTTCATTTTCTGTTTTCAAAATTAATTATAAAAATGCCACGATGTTTTTTACTTTTTATTCTGTTTCATGTATCTAGGATTTTATGAAGGAAACACTGAAAACAAAATTTTGCTATTTTTATTATTTCTTTTAGAAAATCTTGAAAACGAAAAATAAAATTAAATCAAGGTCGATAATTTGTGATTAGTTTTGAAAACAGAAAATGTTTTCAAAAACCAAACCAAACAGGCCCTTAGCATTCCTTTACAGCTAAAGATATCATAAAATAGTAAAAACTGAACATTGCCACAGAATTTGAGCTTTTTGATGAACATGTGGAAGCTATGTTGTAAAAATCAGACCGGAGGCCAAACATAATATATATATATTCAAATTCTTCATGCAACTGTCGCAATCTAATTTTCCCAAATAACTTGAAATAAATTAATAGGAAGTATTTTACTAAAATTAAGCTAAATTAAAATAATAAACTTGGATAATTAGTTGTTTAACTCCTAGAGCAGTTGCCAGTGGTCTTATAAGTTAGAGTGGGTTCGGACAGGTTTCTAGTCTCTCATTTGCGATTTGCAGATAACTCCATCTTGCTGTTAGATGAGGATAGTGGTAGTTCTTGGAATGCCCTCTCTTTGTTGCTTTTTGAGATTTCTTCTCAGTAGAAATTAATCTGTCCAAAAATGGTTTGGTTGGTATTGATGTTTTGTCTGCATATTCCTCTTTTTCTTCAATGGCTGCTTTAAGTCTTCGATTCGGTAGGAGATTTTCCTTTTAGATATGCTTTTGCACATCTTTATTTCCTTTCTTTCTTAGGAATTCTCCTGTTTGCAATTTCATTGTGTTAAAGATCCGTTTTTATTCCCCCTCATGAAACTTCCACTTTTTTCTGAACCTAAATGATAGTTAATTTTCTGAATTGGAATCCATCTGAGGCCTCTTTGATTCTGTTCATTTTTCTTCTCGCCTGGATTAAAGGATCTGGTCCCTTGTCCTTTTGCCATGTTTCTATTGCCATAGTTATCAATCATGCCAAATAGCAGCACTGTAGAGTCGGAGTGGAATAGGGCTGAGTCTTGCACTCCCAGATGGTTGTTGCATCGCATTTCAGGCACCATAGCAGCTGTAGTAGCAGCCATTGCAGCAACGTGTCATGGCCAGTAGTGACTGCACTTGTGAATTGGGTGAAAGGCCTCTCACGTAGTTCTTTAATAATATTCTAATGTAAAAAGAGATAAGTTTCAAATATCAGATGATTGTATCATCCTTTTCAAGCTTTTAATATGCAGGCACCGTATTGCAATGGGAAGTTACTGGCCTGTAGTTAAACTTGAAATGGTCTTTACTCTTAAATTTTCTTATACCACTCCTACGTGTGTTATTCTCACTTTAAATTTGATTGACTTGTTATTTTAATATTATTCCTGCTACATGATTTCACAGTCCTCTTGCACTGGTCCATCATGCATCATAACATGCTTCTCTTGAAATTCTGTTATATACAAGAAATTTGTTGATGCTGGTGTAATGATTGTATGCAGGGAGTTGAGATATGTCTGGAAAGGCCTTGGAGAAGGGAGACCATGCACAACCTTGTTAAAGAAATTTCTGGGATTGATTTTAGTGAATTGGGAGATGATCTTGAGGTTGCAAAAAAAGTTACACTGAGTACCCTTGGAAGCAATCTTGATAACAAGGATAAAGCTTCGATTGAAGCATGCCAATCTGTTGGCCACCTCCTTAATGAGGTTGATTGGCTTAACCTTCTTTCTTCCTCTATTTGCATTCCTTTTTTTAAATTGATTTCATTTTTGCAATGAATCACTCTTATACTTTCAAGTTGATGATATATACATCAACATTTTTATATACACACACACGGATCAACATTCTTTTCAATTGTCAATTTCCTTGCATATGCTAAGCAGTTTTTATTTTGTTTATTTAGGTCTTTGAGATTGTTGTAGAGCCAAAGCTTATCCAACCTACATTTGTTTTAGACTATCCAATTGAAATATCTCCGCTGGCTAAACCACACAGAAGGTATAAACATTACAGAAAATAGCTAATAATGTTACTTGCTGTTATTAAATGTGTTTTGACCTTAAGTCCTATGAAATTTTAATCTGTTTAGGATCCATAAAGAGTACAGACATTCTTTTGTGACTTTCTAATACTGGATAAAGTTAATAGATGGCAGTAGTTAATACATGACATAATATATCATATAATATATCACATATGATCTGTTTTTCGCATTTATGCAATTTAACATTGTCATTCATGTTGGTTTTACATAAAATGGTTTTACAGATTGTGATAATAAATCTTAAGGTATAGTGAATCTGTGAGGTGGCTTGTCCATTGATGTAGCATATCTTGATTCAAAATGAAAGTAGTTTACTATTAAACTTGGTGCTTGTGGAAATATTTTAGGTTTAAGTCTATTGGGGAAGAATGCATTGACTGTTTATATTCTTGTAATGCAAAGGCAGGGATTAGTTCTCGGACGTTAAAGAAATTTGTCTTTGATTGATTTATCAGATGGCATTGCCTTTTGTTCTTGACAGAGGAGTCAAATTATCCAACTCACAGTCACTCAGGCAAATGCTCCTAGATTATCATCGTCAATATCCACTGATTTTATGTTGTCGTTATAACTTAGTTTTACTGGCAGTTGAAACACATTAGGAATGTTCTATTGGATGAATTGATACACTAGATAAGATAGGAGTAGAAATGAATACATTAATGAGAGTTAAAATAGCACTCATTGTGGAAAAAATAGTAGAATCTCACTTTAGGTTATTTGGTTATTTGAGAAGACTTGTAGAAGTCCCAATAAGAAGAGTTGATTAGAAGGAGAGTATCCCAACAGTTAAGAGGTAGTACAAGAGAATCCATAAATGAAACCATTAAGGACTTATATTTAAATGGTATGTCTATAGTATGGTTTACAATATGAGGGCGTCACTTAATCCATGTAATCGACTGTACCTAGTGGGAAAAGGTTTTGTTGTTGGCTTGGCAGTTGAACACTTTCAATATTCTTTTTGCTCTCGAACCATTCCCTTGTTCCCCCATGATGCTGGCATCAGTTCTGCAATGGGTATGAATATGTGAAAGATGAACTATGCTTATAATTTCTATGTTTATATTGAAACCCAATAGTAAGATGCTATCCGTTTCATTTCTTCCAGTAGCTGGTAGTTTTGGAAGAATTATTGATATTCATACTACTGTATATTTTCTGGCATACTGTGAACTCAATAATAAAGTCTATTACACATTTTCTGTTTCTACACATTATCTTCTATCTTACACTTGATCATCCATCAGATCCACAGGTTTGACTGAGAGATTTGAACTATTCATTTGTGGTCGTGAGCTAGGCAATGCATTCTCCGAATTGACTGATCCTATAGATCAGGTTAGCTTCCAATGTTTTCAATTTCTTGTACTTAGGTACTCTCTTATATAGCTTGTGCGGATTTACTGACCATCAACTAAATATAGTGTTTATCATGAACTATTTCACATTATAAACAGCTTGGTGAAAGGGGATATGAAAAAGGCCCTGGTGTGACATGAATGATATTAGCTATTATTCTCTGTAAGTCATGTAGTAAGTTTAGGTTTTTGTCGTTTAGTTCGTAAGAGTTTGGGTCCATTTGGTTAAGATTTTGAGAGAAGTACTTCAAAAGTAGAATCAGAAGCAAAAGTAAAAATAAAAATAGAAGTAGGAAATTGTTTTGCGTTTGGATGTAATTGTAGAAGTACATTTTACTAGAATCAAAAGTTATTAAATTATTTGGATGTGATAAATATAAAATACTTTTTCAGTGTAAAATTACAATTTAATGAATAGAGAGTGGTGTGTTCAAGAAAAGGTTGGACATAATTGTAAAATAGTATGAAAAAGTAGTGATTCGAAATTTGAGATCATTTTTTCTCTCTTTTGCTGCTTCTGCTTCTGCTTTTCGGAAAAACAACTCTCTATCTGTCTATCAAAAAAATAGAAAAACTGATTATATTCTTCTTCTATTTCTTTGGAGAAGCACAAACAAACAACATTAGAAAGTACTTCTCCCCCTTGTGGAAGCACATCCAAATGCACCCGTTATTTATCTTGCATCATATTGTATCTGCAATGGCACCTTAACCAGCTTGATGACGTGTTAGATAACAAATTAAGCATCATTATGGCAAAAATTTTTTAAAAACAAAATAATTAATTAATTTATTTTCTGTTGCATACGCTAAAATTCATTTATGGCAACTGTCACAGCAAATGAGTTTAACTTGGTGTTATGTTATTATTAATTTGCTGCTTATTTAATTGTATATAGAAGATTTGCAGGTTTTTTTTTGGTGTTTTTTTTTTTCCGTGTTGTTTTTTTTTTGGGGGGGGTGCCGGGGCGGGTAAAACTGCTTATTTACTATTCTATTCTGTTCCAGACACTACTGGAAAATCGACAATTAGCCTCTGTTCCTGCAAACATGTCTACAAGGCGAATGAAGTTGTGTGGTTTTGCTTGGATAATTTAACTCACAACTTTGACTGAAGTTAACTATTGAAGAGTAAACAGTTTGATAAACAAAATGTTTTCTTTCATTTTTCTTTTTTCTTTGGGTACTTGGCAGAGAGGTCGCTTAGAGGATCAAATTAGACAGCATGAAAAGAAGAGAGCAGAAGTTGCTTCAACAAATGGTGATAAGAAGGAAGGAATTGAAAATGAGGATGACATATATGAAGTGACTCTTGATGATGACTTTCTAACAGCTTTGGAATATGGGATGCCTCCAGCCTCTGGAATGGTATTAAAATCTGTTTGCATGTCCTTGTATAGTTGACTATCTAGATGAGCATGAACAATGGTTTTTATTGCAGTCTGGACGAAAATCTTTCAACATTGTACGCAATTAAAGACACTAATTATGTCCAAAGCAACTCGCTTTTCTCATGTCTTGAAATCAACTTTGATAACAGGTCAAATTCCTAGACTCGTGCATTTTTATAAAAGCAGAGTCCTGTTGGTTTAAATCACAATCATTTAAGTTCATTTTAAAATATCAATTTCATAAATAACGCGTGTTGTAGGCCAAAGTGTGATTTGCATTGTATTATCGGTCATATGAAATTTTATCTTTGCATTTATGAATTATGATGTATTGGTGGAATTTGTCATGCATGTGCTTGTAGATGAATCAAGTTGTCTGTCTATTACAATGGTATATTCAGTATGGTAATCAACTGTATTGTGTGTGCTAGCTTATGTTTTCAATGTAATGATGTTAATCTCTTGAATTATTTATGCCACAAACGGTGGAAAAGGGAATTGTTATTGTTGCCTGCTGTAGGCTGTAGCTTTTTGCAGGGCTCTTTTTTTCCTCTCCCCCCCCCCTTTTCTCTCTCTCTCTCTCTCTCTCTCTCCTTTCCTTCCTGCTTTTGAACTGCCATTTACGAAGAGTATTTTCTTTTCAGGGACTTGGAATCGATAGGCTCGTGATGCTTTTGACAAATTCTCCCAGTATTCGAGATGTAATAGCCTTCCCAGTACTGAAGGTCCAGCAATAGTAGCAGGCTCAGACATAAGCAATTAATGTTACAAAGTTCTAAATGTTAAAATGTGTTAAGTAGCCTTAAATACATTTGGATTCAATTTGTACCACTAGGATTATGATAAGATGCCTGCTCGTGCGCAACTAGGGATGGAAACAGGCCAGATTTTCCCCTTAACAAGCCCAACCTGCATTAAAACTTTTGAGCTTGAGTCTGACCTATATACTATTATAGACTTTTTTGTAAGCCTAAGTTTGGCATATTCAAAAACCTGGCTTGAGGCCTGTTTACAAGGTTTGTTCTCCAAGTTCAAAGAAGGAAATCAATGACAAAAACCTAAAAAAGGCGATGAAGAAAATCATATTAACAAATTCTAACATTTTTTTTATTTTATTCAAGTGAATATGATGCTTCAATAATATGGTTAATGTGACTATAGGAACTAAACATTATTCCAAAAAAAAAAAGAAAAAGAAAGAAAGAAAAGAAAGAAAGAAAGAAAGAAAATCACAATAGTCCAAAACCATAAAACTAATGGTATTTTTAATTTGATATGATGTGATTCTCATCATCACAAATTACAAAATGTCATTGTAAAATAATTGAAACTTAGTCACCAAAATTTAGAAAAAAATAAAAATAAAAATAAAACTTTGACTACACAATTTCAAATTAATAAAAGCTAAAGGTAAAACCTTTTTGTTCATTTTCATATCATAATATTCCTCAATCTCATGCTCCTCCTCAAGCACAAGGTGAAGAAGCTCCATCTCATTCCCGACCTACCCTTGAACGCCACCACCACCACCACATTGTTACCACCATATGGTGTAGCTCCAATTAAGTGGCAATGTGGTGTAGCATCGGCGAGGCGGCAAACTAGTGGCACTTCGGGAAGCTGGCAGTCAAGCATGGTGTGGCGGCTCCTATTTGGAGTAGTTGGCAATGTCAATTTCGAACCCAACTCTTTTGTCAAGGTGGTATTGAGGTGAGATGGGTTGGACTTGGAGTATTGAGGGATAGAAAGATAATGGACTTGAAAGAAAGAGAAAGATGGGGGAGAGAGGGGATGAGAGAATACTGAAGGAAGAGCGGTGGATGATTCATCTAGAATAAGATTAGGTTTCAAGTTTCAAATTTAATTTTAAATGGAATAACACAAACATTTAAAGTAAAAATTATGAACACAATTATCATGGTAGATTGGTGGTGAAATGTTCGCTTACTTATGCTTAGGTCCTGGGGTCAACTCGCACTTTGGATATTTTACTAATTTAAACAATAAATATGTAAATAGGCTGGCCTTATAGGCTTAAAAGGCTTTATGGTGAGTCTAAGTGTAACCTATTAATATATATAGACCTTTAAATAAGCCTAAGCTTATTTTTATTTTTAAACATTCTATGCTAGGCAAAACCATAGACAAGTCAGGCCAAAGGCTCTTAATAGGCTGCCGACCTATTTCCATTCCTATACACAAACCCTTTACCCCCAACCCAAAGCCAAAACAACAAGGGAAAAACGAAACTTAGCTATAAAAAAAATGAAATTCTTTATCAATCAAAATTCCAGTTTAAAATCAATGAAAAACTCGTAATTTTTTATCTTTTTTTCTTTAAGAAAATTGTTTCTTTTTTTCTCTATTGCATTATAAAACAAATAATGCATTAATTATTTTTTAAAATTTTGTCAACATGTGCTTTTAGTTTTGAGTTTTTAATATAGCAATTAAAAAAAACCTTAAATTCTCAACAAATGACCTGAAAGTATTTTTTTTTCCCAAAAAAGTTTTCATTTCTTTTTAAATTTAGACTTTCATCAAGAAGTGAGAAAAGAACAAATAAAGTGGTCACCACTTTCCAAATGTTTCGATGTAGGATAATTATCCCAATAAAATGATTTATTTATCTTACATATTATTAAAGTTAGCTCCCAAAAGTATCAAAGTATTATCGAAGATGAATCTCTAATGACATTTTGAAAATAATTTTTTAGATTTATCTTTGTACTCTATTATTGTAACATGTTTTATACTATCAACTAATCGATGTTTCTTCTAGTAGCTTCCTTAATTGGGTATAGACACTTTGAGTTGGTCCTAATATGGTTTGAATGTTTATTTATTGAATACTTTTAGGATAGTGTTATCCAGCAGCATGTAATAAACAAAAGTATTAATATTTTGTTTAATTGCCTAAATTTAATAAATAATTTTTACACAATCTTACTACTTTATCCTTTCCCACCTCACTCCTTCTATCACTGCTTGCTGGCAATGCAGATTCTCTGCTGCACCACAACCACCTTTCTTTGTTGCCATCATTGCCACCACCTTGTTACAAACACCCCAACAAAGTGAAGAAACAACCCAAAATGAACACCAAACAACCCAATAACTTTTTAGGGGGAAAAAAAAGGACCCTAAGGAAGTATTTGAATGGATGGCAACCAATGGGGTGGTATGGAATGGCCTAGCCAATTTTACAAAATGTGTTTTTGGGAGTTATTATTGAGGAAGGCATGAAATGACTAAAGAGGGACTACGACACCCTTCCTTGCTATCAAAAAAGCTATATTTGTTGTCCTCCTAAATTGGAGGGTTTGGGAAGGACAATAATTTTTTGTTGAGAAAAAGAGAGTATTTTAACTTTCCATTCCATTACTAACCATTGAACTCCCAAATAAGAGTACCAAAACTCTCCTTCCTTCTTCCATCAAACTCCCAACCAAGAATATGGCATGTATATATCCATGTCATTCCCTTCTTTTCCATTCCATTCCATTATTGACTATTATTTGCCATCATAAATAAATCTTCCAAATAGACCCTAAATTAAACACCTTAGAAAGTGAAAATAGATGTAATAAAAATGGAGGCTTTGGCATTTTAAGGGCAGGGGCAGAAAATAGTCGATGGCAAGTTTTGATGGAGGAGCAATAGAGCTACGCTAATAGCGATGGAAAATGTGCTCGCAATGGCGATGGCAAAGGATAGGTGTGGCAACTAGTAGCAGACTTGGTGCAGGTTGCATCTCACAAGAGATGGCTCATGGCTGGGTGCTTTACAACAAGTTGTTTTGTGGCAACAACAAAGAGGGAACAACGGTGAGAGAGATAT
Source organism: Pterocarpus santalinus (assembly GCA_031439595.1). Lineage (NCBI taxonomy): Eukaryota > Viridiplantae > Streptophyta > Magnoliopsida > Fabales > Fabaceae > Pterocarpus > Pterocarpus santalinus. The sequence goes on along the minus strand of CM062526.1, from coordinate 8,484,839 downwards.
TGGTTTGGTGGAGATTGAGGGCTCATGATTTTAGGGGGTTGTAGGCGTGGTTGGAGGTTGTGCCATGGACAATTGAGGTGGTGAGAAATACTTGGATGGTTTTGGAGCACCACATAGCTATGTTCATAGCCAATAATATATTAGTATTTTAGATGAGATCCACTACTAACTTATACTTTTATCTAAAATACTATTATATTATTAACTGTGAGCACAGTCATATGATGCTCTAAGACCACCCAGGTATTTCTCGTGGCTTGGTAGTGGTGGTTCGATGCAATGGTGACATGGCAGTCAAAATAGATGGTGGGTGGAGGCTTTGCAAGAGTGGTGGTTAACAAGGACAAGAGGAGCATCTTGGATTATTTGTTGTTACATTTTTTACACTTCTATTTGAAATCTTGGTTTAAGTTATATTGAGTTTGATTTGTGATTGATCTATTTATCGAGTTACTCCAGCATGAAGGATTGGAGGATCTTGATATTATATATCTTCTTACATGAGGACAATGGAGGTGATGGCGGTAGCAATGGCAGCAATAAAGGAGGATGCAAACGAGCTGTGATGAGAGGACTAAGTAAGAAGGGATAAAGTGGTAAAATTATGTGTTACAAATTTATCTTTTCGGTTTATAATATTTGTTATTTTAAGCAAATTTCTTTAATTCAATTTATATGCTATTTTCACATTTCTACAAAGAATTTATTACAAAATTTTCAATTATATCCTTTATTCAATTCTAAATATAATAAATAATGAAATATTAATACAATAAATTAGTTATTAAATAAGAATATTCTAGTAAACATTTTTATAATCAATCTTTGATTTTGGATCCCTTAATCTCCATGCAAATGGTTAAAGTAATAAATATTATGAACCGAAAAAAATATTTGTTAAGTTTAAACCATTAAACAAAACACTAATAACTTCATTTATTATCTATTGATGTGGATAGCACTAAACTAGAAATACTCACTGAACATACAAATATTTAGATCCATAGTTGTCAAACGCAGATAGCAGTGCGTAGCGGCCGGCCCCAAAAATGCTATAGCAGCATAGCGGATAGCGTTCCGGCCGCTATTTGATAAAAAATATATAATTATCATGCAATTCATATAACATACATAAATGTTCAAAAATAAGAAATCATCCATAATTAAACTATTCACATCAATAATGAAAATTTATGATCAATTCCATACTCTAAAAATACGCAATCACTATTAATCCAATACATAAACATGAAGTTCTAAAGGCAGTAAAACAGAAAAAATAGCACTATCAAGTAGCATAAAGGCAACAAAATATAAAAGACAATACCAAATCTTAATTAAACCTAAGTCTCTAATCTCTAAAACTAACAAAACATTCCAATAAATTAATTATCATCATCATCATCATCATCATCATTGTGAAAATAGAACAACAAAATAAAACATGCCATTGCTAAAACATAAAACAGAAAGGAAAAAAAAAAAAAAAAAAAAAGGAGAGAAGGGGTAAGGACCACCAACACTTTAAGTGAGGTGGTCCACCCTAAGCCCCCTTTTTTCCTTCTCCAAGTTCTTCATGGTGAGTGTCCCTCTCTTATCTCTCTCAATTTCTCTCTCACCTCATCTCTCTCTTTCTCGTTCTCTCCCTCTTTCCTGATCCAAGGAAGATAGAAGAAACAAAACAAAGAGTGCGGGAAGGACAAACCGCCACCGCCAAAAACTCAAGCCGCCGTCGGCGCAGGTCTTGCAACCACCGATCTCGCTGCTGTAGGAGGTTGGAGGAGCGTCAAAGCACGAGGGGTGAGTATAGATGGATTAGAGAGGAAGAGAACAGAGAAAATAACTCTAACCAACATTTAGATCAAAGAAAAGAGGGGGGAAGCTTCGAAATGAGGGTCCAAAAAGAGGGGAAGAGCCGATATTTAGCCGTTGACATCAAATAGCGGCCACGACAGCCCGCGACGAAGAAACGTGACACATCGGTAGCTCTGTCGCATCCACTGTCCGCTCCGCTCCGCTCCACCGCTATCACGCGCGATTGACAGCTATGTTTAGATCATATTAGACTAACTCAAGTGGGTTAGCCTAACAAATCCCCCCCCCCCACCCGAAAAAAAAAAAAAATCTGTGTGTTGTTCTTTTTGGTTGGTTTAGGCTTTTAGCCCTGTTCAGACAACAAAATAAAAAGTCAGACTAACAAACTTTTAAATTTATGCCTTTCTACGTGAGCTGTAGCATGTAAACTTCCAAATCTCCAATGGGGAAGTTTGATCACATAAAAAGGTTTGTCGTTTGAGAGTAACCAGAGGGGAACTTAGAAAGTGTAACATTCATACTAATCGTTTTATTCATTGTACAGTATTTTCACTTTTTAATACATTAATTTAATATTATTATTTATATTAGTTAATTAACAAAAAATTAAAAACATTTGTCAAACGTTAAAAAATACATTATCTCAATAACATTAATATCAACTTTCTCACTTTACTATCGTTTCTTCATTCTCTTACACACTTACATAGAGAACTCCTCTATGTATGTGAAAAATTTGATTTCGTATTTCGATTATACATTATAAAAGAGAAAATCTTAAATCATAAGGAATTTGAAAATAGAAATTGCAAATGACAAATTAAATATAGACCAATAAAAGCAAAAATGAACAGATTTTTCTTGCTTTCAACTTCTCTGAAGGAGACATGTGCAAAAATGGTTAAGTACATAGATAACAACAAGAGGATGAAGCACATTTGAATACCAGACATCCATTTGAATTCAACACATTTTAGAAAGCTATTTTGTATTACCACATTTTCACTTTATCATAAATAAAAAAAATATTTTCATTTCATTACATAAGCTAAGGAACTAAACTGACTTTTGCCACGAAAAAATTCCTACCATGGATGATAGTAGTCAGACTTAGACAGCAACTTTTAGTTCAGATGCAGAAGCAACTGCATACATAGGGTGGAGGACATCACCTCCCTTAGGCTCAACATTCACCCACTTGCGACCAGTCAGCTTGTTGCTTTCAAATTTCACCCACCCCTCTTTCAAAGCAAAAAGAGTATGATCTTTACCTATTCCAACATAGTTTCCTGGGTGAAAACGAGTACCGTGCTGTCGAACAATGATATTTCCAGGTATGACCCTCTGCATGAATTTCATGAGTAAATGAACCGTGTCCAAACTGTTAAAGTCCTGTTCTAATTCTTTCTGCCTGCAGGTCATAAATTAATACTCTTGCTTAAAGGTTTAAAAGAAAAAAATCTCATACCTCCCCACCAAATTTCTTCACTCCAAGGTTCTTGGGTTTTGAATCCCGTCCATTCTTTGTGGACCCAGCTGTCTTTTTAGTAGCCCAACGCCTAAACACAAGACTCAAGCCTTCTCCAGAAACATCTAGAATAATGTGTCAAAAAGTCATTAATCCAGCTTGACTTTGAAAGTTATTATCCAATAGCCAACATAGCAATCATGAAGTTATACCGCTAGTGCTTCTGTATACAGGAACATTTGTCACATGTTCCTTGATATTCAATCTTTTGCACAATGAGTTGTTTTCTACGTGAATAGTCACTACCTGAAATACACACTGCATTTGAAAAAATTCAGATGCTAAGTAAGCCAGTCAATGATGCCTGGTTTGCATGCAATAACAAGCAACAAATGAGTGGAGATGAATCAGTTGAGGCAAGATTAAAACTTAAATGAGCTGGTCATACTAGTCATTTGAGGCCATTAAAAGGTATTCATAAATTTAATATGCAGATGAAATAATAAGGACAATAAATCTCATAAAAAGTAAAACAATTGTTGTTAGAAAAAGAGAATCGATGTCACTGTATATCCTAAGAAAGAAAGCAACCCAAAGAAATGCCAGTAAGCAGCAAATTAGCAAGATGCAATATAAAGTATGAACGGTCCCCTTAGAAATACATGAAACACTATAGAATTATCCTTTAAGATCGATGCATTCATTGCATAAACACAGCAACCAATCATGATAAGCAGATGAACACCTCCTTAATGTCCTAATTTTATGGAAATATGGTTTTAATCTTAAGTGCATTATCCAACAAGTTTGGCAGAAATCTAGCTTTCTAGCCATCAGCAAGTAAAATCCATCAGAGCAGTAAAACTGAATAGATGGTCGCTTTGATTAAATTATAGCAAATCAATCAGCAAGAAATCTAACTTAACAATGTAACATCAAAATTAATAGTATGCTAGTACCACAAAAAATGATGAAAATCGGAAAACAGAACAATTATATATATATATATATATATATATAGCAGCCAATTTTAAAAATGAGAGTGGCATAGCATATCATAAAGTGGCTGCTACACCAAATATAACAGATGTAGTATAAACTTCCAAGTACCAATAACAACTCTATTGAGTATATTCAAAGGCTGAAGGAGGACCTGTATGCCAAACAGTCTAGAGTAGGACTTGAATGAGAAATGGAGGCTAAAGGAAGAGGACTTGCGTGAGACAACGACGAGCAGGCAAGCTGTGCACGGCACAGAGGAGCTTGCAGGCTGTATGCAAAATGGTTGGGTGTGATGGGCAAGTGAGAAGCTAACCAGTGGGTCATGGAGTGAGTGACAGGCTGCAACTCTAGGCAAACCCTAATACTGGTCTAGGTGTGCAAAATGACAAAAACTTCCCGAAATTGATGGATCTATGTAAGTTTAAACTGGGGTAAAATAAAGATTTTACCCAGGATTCAGGAAAGTTTAAGAAGGACAATCTTTGTGAAGCAGTGCAACTGCAAAGGCTGCTATTGTTGGCCACAGCAATCTCATACTATGCACAAACTCTGCCACATGGAGTTGGAAGTAACATTTGATATTTCTATTAAAGCATATAACATCAAGTCAAAATAAATAAAATCAATCAAAACATTCTTATTGTCACATCAAAATACAAAAATCATGATGTGCCTCCGTGTGTGTGTGTGTGTGTGTGTGTGTGTGTGTGTGTGTGTGTGTGTGTGTGTGGGAGAGAGACAGAGATGGAGGCCATCAAGGGAACCAGCACCTTAAGTGGGGGCAATCAGCACTTACAGCAGCTGCAGAGTGATCAGATATCAAATAAAAGTGAAAATGGAAAAGTAATAGTGCGAGCTTGAAGGAGCTGTCCAGATAATGGAAAAGTGGAGCTTTGTATGACAGCAGCAGCCACAATGCTCAGTTTTTAGCCCAGCTCTTTGGCTCTCACACTTTGATAGTTTGATTTCATTTATTATTTTAGGGTCTCTTAATTTTGGTGTAAAGCAGCATTCTGTGGGGAAAACAAAAAGAAACAAAACTGCACTAAACACTTTATGTAAAATTAGTGAGTTTTCATTTGTGTGGAGAACAAATGAAAATCAGTTGGTGCCTTTATGTCAAGAATTATGTGATTTGATTTGTATTCAACAAAGAAACCAATATCCTTTTTTTCGTTTTTGGCTTACAAAATAAGTCTAAGACATGGTGTGGTGGAAATCATAGATATAAAATACAGAAGAGTAGAAAAGGAAGCCATAACATGCCCCACTAATACAAAAGGATAAACATGCGCTCCTCCTCATGAGACAAGAACCTCAATCTGATACAATATCTGCGCTCCACATGTGATATGAACAGGGCCAAGCCCTATTGAAGTGTCAAAACATAGGTCAAGGCTAAAGCATGATTGGAAACCTCACAATAATTTCTTTTGGTCATTTTTGTAATTTGAACACTTGTAACAGCTCTTACATCACCAGTACATGTATCACACAACAAGGAATCAGAATGAATGATCTGCTATATTAACTTATGAGTGATACATGAGTGAGCTCACCAATTGAAACTTACACCTGAATGCACATGATTACTAGCTCCGCTATAACTAACTCAATAACGGACTTGTAACAATCCTAACAGACTCTAATGGCTAGTAGTGTAACAACAAGACATATTTTTCACTTTTTCTTTTCTCTTCCTTTCCATTTTACAAGAAATTATGTTAAAGGCAGAGAAGGATAGGTGGAAGTTGGAACCTGCCTATACACGAGTTACAGAAAGTTAAAGCTAGAGATAACATGGCACACTCGCTAAATGAGTGCAAGTTGAGAGGAAAATTTCAAACGTGCGCAATTTGATCATTTCAAACATAATAAAATTTAAATAGAAGGGAAACACAGAATTAACAAGATTCTGAGATATTTATGAAGAATGTTCTAGAACTATCAAAGGGATGAAATGAGGAGAGCGATGAGGACCTGAGGGGGCAGGTGATACGGCACTTAGCGGCCAGCAGGAGGGAGGATGCGGCGACTGAGAGCGGACGATGGTCGATGGGCTGGGCCAGGGGCGGTGGCACGGGCGCCGGCGGCGCGACTGAGAATACGAGAGAGGCACCGGGGAGAGTGAGATGGGGAAACTGAAAACTGGAGAGTTCTGAGAGAATTTTTCTTTCTGATCTTAGTCTTTCATTAATCACTATTTCATATTTCATTTTTTTAGTTTAATCGATATGCAGCAATAAAAAGAACTATTAAAAAAATAAAAAATTATGATGATCTTTCCATCATAATAATTGATTATTTATATAAATTGATATTTTTTATTATTTTTATGAATATAAAATTATTAATATATTTAAATTAAATTTTTTATATTTCATATATATATATATATATATATATATATATATATATATATATATATTAAGGAATAACCTGAGTTATAAACGTAAAATGGGGCGCAAGATGGACCATGGATGTAACTAATGATTTGTGATTTATCAGATTTAATATATAAACTTCGACCCAAAAAAATTAATATATAAATTATATAATCTTCAGAAAAATATATAAATTATATATATTAAATCTAAATCAATTCAATCTAGAATTAATTTTATAAAAATTGAATCAAAAATGCATTTGGTTAGAATTGATTTTGAGATAAAATAATTTATGTTTGATAATTTCTCTAAAAGTGATTCTGATATAAAATAAAAATTTTTTACTTTCTTTAAAATTAATTTTAGAAATAAAAATTAATTTTAAACAATAAAAATCAAATATTATAAAAATTTAAAAGGACCAATACTAAAGTCAGAATTGATTCTAGAGATGGCAAATATGACAACATATACACACATACACACACATGTGAAATGGGCCGCATGATGGGCCATGGATGTAACTAATGATTTGTGATTTATCTAATTTAATATATAAATTTTAACTATTCACTTTTTTTGGAATATCATATTGATTTACCATCTATTTAAGTGAGGTTTATACCCTATTTAATGGTGAATAGATGATAAATCGATACAGTATTTCAGAAAAAAAGGAGTATATCTATGATTATTCATAAATTATATATAATGTCTTGACAAGCACCTGTCAAGCTGCATTTTTCACTTTTTAGATATTAATATAATTAAATATCTATAAGCTTTTGATTGTGTGAGCTTAATTAACAAAGAGAATACAGATGAAATGGAGAGTGTAAAACGAAATAAAAATGAGTGGATGAGGGGTGGTAATTGCAGTTTTCAGAATGAACATCAAGGTCTTAAATAACATGGAGTGATAAGGTTAACGTAGAGTGATTCAAAGCTAATTCTAAACGTGGCCTTTATTAGATATTATGTTATAGAGGATACTATATGGCAAAAAATAGATGAGTATGTATGGACCTAAAAAAAGTTTCAATTAAATTTAGAGAGGCAAAAAAATGGTTACTTTAGAATTTTTTATATATAATAGTATAGATTAAATCCAAATTGAACATAATTTAATTTCTAGGCACTAAAAATATAAAATAATTTCACACCGTCAGTGAATAAAAATTTAAGAAAATGTCAAATCATAGTACTAACTATTGCTATGATAACACCCAACCATAATTCGTCACTTTTCTAAATTTTTATTATTGATAATATAAAATGATTTTACACTCTCAATACATAAATATTATTCTCATATTAATATATATGATTTAAATTAAATTATATAACATATATAATATTAAATTTTAATATAAATAATTAGAAAATAATAACCTCCTATGAAATTATTTGAGTAAGTTATTTTCGTTCAAAAATAGGGTTTTTCATATACCCCTCCAATTCCCAAGAATTTCGACATTGATTGGCTTGAGACCTGGAAGGGTTCAAGGGCTTAACTTTTGGAAAGGCATAGACATTTTCGACCTTATTCACTTGGTTGCCATCACCTAAAATATAACCTATCATATGAAATACAGCACCTCTATGTTATGGACTTCTTATTATTTTTGAAACAAATTGACAAAAAACTTTTCATTTTTCTTATGAGTGATAGGCCTACTTTGTTCAACATATCAGCAATTACCAGTCTCAACCTCATTGGCGAGAGCCTTACACTTGATTTGTCTAGCCTTCCTAGGTTTTGTAAATAACAATTTTGATTCTTGTTATGACTATCTCATATTGGAAGCATGTAGCTTTCCTTTTATATTGGCTTAATGTCTTGATCGTACTCATTCTTCCCTAATTCAAAAGATTTTCATGACTCTTGCCACTTTGCTTCATGAAGGTAAGAAAGTTTGTTCAAGAAATATCGTTCTAGCTCAACTTTATGAGTCAATTAGGGATAGTTGATTTTCTTAAAACTCAAACAAGACATCAATAATCTATGAAGTACTTTCTAATGGTTACAACTTTGGTTAAATTTTGCTCTTGAACCTTATTTAGCCGTTCAACCTTATTTGACTATGTTACCCTTCTCAATGAATTTGAATTCTTTTTCAAGCTTTTTCATAATCTTTCATCTAGTAGTAACGTCAAGTTCTCCTTTCTCTTCTCAACTAGTTAGTTTGTCTTAGTTTATTCAACCATTGACTTTTGGTGACAAAATTGTTCAAGTGAAAAGTGATGAAATTTGGGCTAACATTTTAACTTGTCCACTAACAAGTACATATTCTAGAGCTTTTTACGGAGTTTACCCTAGGTGTAGTGACTAGCGCTCCCAACACTATGGTGAGACAATTTGGCTTTGTCCAAGCCATCTTTGCACTCTTGTTGACTAATGGAAAGAAACAATATTTTTTTCCCCGCAAGTATCTTTCCATCGAAAGCAATCATATTCTAGCATTTGAGATCCCATAAAGAATATGACTCTCCCAACACCGATTACTTCATACCCAAAACTCAAACACCAGACCGTTGGTTAAGGTAAAGGAGCATCTACCACTTCAATTGACCATATGTTGATGAAAAGAAACAATATTGTAATAATACTTGATACCCATATTGTAATGTTTGGTAACTATCAAAATTTTATTAAATTGATTTTTATCTAAATCAATTTTAGGTTAAAGCTAGTTCAAAATAAAAAAAATCAATTGCTTTATTTAATCTCAATTTTTTCCTTTACACACCTTATCTTTTGTTTTTTTTTTATAAGTCGGAAGGTGAAAGCCCAAATTACATTACAACATTATGCATAAGGGAAATATAATCAAGGTTATCTAAGAGATCCTACCACAACCTACAAGGGAAAGCTCTAATAATACAACCCGAGATCTAAAGACAAAGCATACTTATCCAACGTCCACAATATATGTGAGATATTCTAACATACCACGCGTACTGCATGTATTTGCACATAGAAGCTATCAAAGCATGCATGGCGTGCAAATGAGATACCAATTGTCGCCAACTTCACAACAACTAACTCCAACAAAACTGAATGGTAGCCACTTTGCCATACCATAACTATAATATTTTGATTTCCCATATCTTGATTGCTAATACACTAGATGTGCCAAGATACCTTGCAAAACCAACTATTAAAGTGCTAGACAAATCTCTGTGCACACATCCAAACCAAGAATATCTACCATTTTACTTAAATATGCCATCCACATTAAACTTTATATAGTCATTTATAGGAAAGGATATGTTAATCTTGCACCTATACAAAAGGCTCCAATAAAACATTATGGTTTACACCTTCAGATAAAGTAGAACTTAAAAGTGATCTACAATGGTAATCCTTTACCTATTACCCGAAGAACATGTTACCTCTTTTATTCAAAAAATACTTTGACAAATTTTTCTTTATCCCTTCACGACTTTGTGATCCCATTTTGTGACTCGTGTTTTTATAATTGCCATAAATTGTTGCTTGGTGGTTGTTACCTCTGATGAGAGGTTGTACATTAAAATCGTCACACCTCCTACACCTATCTTTCCTCTCAAGCACCTCCAATTACTTGTTGTGGCAAGTAATGAAATATGTAGCGTTCATCGAGTCATCATTATCAAACTAGATTTTTTTTCACTCCAATTTGTTGAATTTGGATGACTTTTGATTCCTCACACTGTCAAAGCGTTTCGCTAGTAATTAAGAAACCTTAAAATCCAATGCTTCATTAATCACAAGATTCATTATTATATTAGAGTAGTTATTGATTTGATTGGAATTTTGAGCTATTTAAAAAATTTGAGTTAGCAAGGGCACGTGATATTCATGTGATTATCCTTTTTCTATTCATGTTTCTTGCAACTATGGATTCTTACTGACGAGTTGTAAGAGGAGATGGATGTGATTGTACACTTGCTTTGTTATTTTTTGTTCATATTGTCAATGGCTTGGACTTTTCTTGATCAGTCTGAATGGTCTATTCCCTCATAGAATTGGCTAGTAAATCATTAGCGCCAATGAATGTTTGTCAGTCTAGGGTAGTTTGTACTTTGCACAAGTCAAAATGGGATGTAGAAATTGGATAAGTTGTACAAAACATAAGTGTGGACAAACCCCTCCCTTTGGTATTATAGTGAAATAAAAGGATGCTATAACAAATGTAAGCATGCTTCCTTAATAGATTCACAAGTCATTCGATAGGTATACGATTGTATACTTCATTCTGGTGGAGTTGTCTAAAATAATAGGCTTGCAAAATTGTGTTCTATAGATGTCTACTGTTGATAAGATAGATATGAACCTCACTAACAAATTGAATGGGACCCATTTTAATTTTTCCATGCACATTATTGATCCAGGTGTTATAATAATTACGAGAAGTGATGAAGTAAATTAATATTTAGGTCTTAGATATTGAATCTATATCTTATAGCTAGGTCTCTAGATATTTAATGGTCTTTGTCTATGATAGATACAACCATTCACTAAAAAGAGTATAGTTTATGCCAAACAACATTAATGATTATGTAGAAAAGTACTAACATGTGTTGTGTTTTTATACTTTTTATAATGAACTGTCACATATTACTTAGCTAAGTGTGCACTCTACCCTTCACTTTAGATTGTCTTTTTGTCTTATGTTTTGGTATGTTACAGTTATCAAAGTTGAGTTCACTTTTAGGCAAGGTTAAGAAAATCGGACCGGGTATCGAATCAGTCAAGGTAGGGGTTCAAAGGTTCAGAGGTCTAACCGGTTCAACCGGGAGTTCGACCGAAATATAATAAAATATATGTATTTAATTGTTTGTACATACATATATATATATATAATTAAAATGCAAAAAATTATAATATAATTAATACAAAAAAAATCAACCAAATCGGTGAACCCCTGAAACTAGTCCGGTTCACATCGGTTTGAGCGGTTCAATCCGGTTTGCTACTGATTTTTGAAGCCACTAGTTTAAGGATAATGACTAGACCACAGTGATCGATTCCCGATCCAACCAGTCCGACCAGTAGGTCTAGTCAAGTTTTCTCTTCTATGCTTTTAGGCAAAGCTAATACTACTAGGCTTGGTAAGGCAATAGAAGTTTTTGGACGCAATATGTAGTAGTATGATAAGTTTGAATCTAAACATTCACATGCTAGGGGTCAATTTGCACATTTCAAAATATTAACGGTAAAGTGTACATGACTTATAGCTCAAGGAGGTAAAATGCTTCCCCCTTCACTTTTTTTTTCTGATATGTGAATGTTCTTTCATTATGGAAAAAAGTTTGATATCAAAAGTTAATCATGAATTAGATTTGGATGACTTAGGTTTGCTGTGGTTTGATATAAAAAAAAGTGTTGGTACGAAATATTTTAAAATTTTTAACAATTTAAATTGAAGAGTTGCTTAAAGATTTCGTTGATATAGATAGATATATATGGCTTATTAAATAATGTAAAAACATGGGCTAAACTTGGTCTTGTAAGTTATTTTGCTGGTAGAATTGTCATGCAATAGGTGGTTATTCATGCATTAATCTTTCAAAGATTTTTTGACATATATGACATGATGAACAAAAACAAAAGAAAGGTGATTTACTTTCGTATTTGGTCAATTCAACTCAAATCAAATTAGTTGAAATCCAGGGGATTCCAAATATGGGTAAAGACAAAGAAAAAAGGCAAGATAGAGAAAAGAAACATTTAAAAGTCATGGTATAGTTCATTCTCTTTGTTTGGAAACATACATTATTTTACAAGACATGGTGAGAGAGATCCCAACTAGAATGAAGATCAATAAAAAAATGTTAGCTGGCTAAAATATAGATACAGATCCTTATAGCGGAATAGACAATATAAGGAAGGAAGAAATAAATTGGCACCATAATTGTAACATATAAAGTAAGATGTACTTAAATACGTCCTATTATATAATGAGTTTCACCAATTTTAAACATTTATGCTTACCATTATATAATGTTGGGAAAATTACACCAACTTCGATTGAGACCTATCGATATTACATCAAGACCCTCTTAGAAATTCTAAATTTTAAAAAATTAAAACACATAAAATAACTATTTTGCACTTAATCATTTGTTCTATTTCAATTCAATGTCATCCTTTTTTCTTGACCCACCTACACCCAAAAACTCTAAATCCTTAAATCTTATAACATAACCACTACTCACTCTCATCTACTAGAAGATGAGATTCCTTAAATTCGTAAAAACCAAAACCAACTCTCAAACACTAAATCCCTAAATTCCCAAACTCAACTACTAAAGCCATAGTTAAGAAGCCAGGATGGCAAGCACATAGTGGCAAGGAGAAGGTGTGTGCCTATCCGAGGAGTAAGGTCTAAACCGGCAAAACTCTAAATGAGGGTCATGGCTGGTCATACATCTGCAAGTGGTGCATGGTTGTTGATGGTGTGGATAGGGCATGAGAAAGGAGGCTACGAGGCATGAAGAAGACAACAGTGGTTGGAATGATTGCAGCAACAGAGCAGTATAGGTCTTGTAGCGCTGGCGACTGTTTGAGCTTCCATTGACATAGTTCAATGGAGTTTGGGTTTCCATTTTTGGTTTGCTGTGTGGTTTGGTTGAAGTGTGGGGAGTGTTAGGGCTTTTAGGTTTAGATGAAGGTGGAAGAAGATGAGATTATAAAGGTATTATTTTTCGGTGTGGGTAGGGGTGGAAGTAGGCCAGGCTTTAACTTAAATAGACCTAGCCTACATTATAAATGTGTAGCCTAAGCCTAAGCCTATTATCTGACATAGATTTTTTTTAGTGCCTTAATCTAACCTTTTTAAAAGTCTGGTCTAACCCAAAAACCTATTCAAAGGCCTATTTGATCATAAAGTTTTTAAATAAACCAAAAAGTCTACTCTTAAATAGGCTAAAAAGCTTTTAAATATGCCAAAAAATATATTTCTAAATAGGCCAAAAGGCTTCCTAAATGGTCAAAAAGTCTATTCAAAATAGATCATAAAGCTTTAATTATCAGTAGAATTTGTGAAATAATAATAATAATAATAACAATATTATAATATAAATAGGCCGGTCTGTTGGGCCTAATAAGCTTTTTTCCATAGCCTATAACCTGGCTATTTGGTTAAAAAAAACTTTTTGAAAACCCTGAACTTAGCTTGTTTGCTAAAAAAGCTAGGGCAAATTAAGTCAAATGTGGGCTAGGCCAAAGGCACTTAATGAGCCGCTTGGCCTACTTCCACCTTTAGGTGTAGGTGGAGATTGAAGAAGATGATGTTAGAGTTTTTTGTTAAGGGTAAATTTGAAATTTTAAAAAATATGTTACAAGAGGGGAGTTAAGTGTTATGTGGGCAAAAAAAAAAAAATGAAGGGATTAAGATAATGTTGATGGACCTTGTGCAGGTGAGTGTAATTTGCCCTATAATATTTAGACCTTTATTCTTATTTATGTTGTTTGTTTTCTTTGCCAATTTGTTCTTCACTATTTTCCAATGGACTAAGGTCTTCCTTGGGCTTCCATGGATCTCACTAGTAAGGACAAAGTTGCATGTTAAAACAACAATAGCAACAACCAAATCTTGTCTCACTATGTGTGATTGTTTACATGAATCATACAATGTCATAAATGTACTATTGTAAACACACGACCACATCTACGATCTATGTTATAAAGATTTAATAAAATTTTGCCTTAGTTGTTGACTATCTAACTTAACCGTTCTGTTTTTTATCTGGGCTTGAAACCAGTTATATAAAGATTTGTAATAAAACATAATATAAGCATAATCGCGTTGTATGTTAAAAAAAAAACACTAATAATGGTCAAAAAGTAGCGAGGTAAGCCACAATGGAGAAGAAAAAAATTGAAGTAGAAGTAATGAAATTGAAATATATGGGAGTCAACAAAGGTCACTCTAGTGTAGAAGTAAAGAGATTTTATATGCAATGTGCACAGTCTTGAAAGTAGGGCTGTAAAAGGGGTCAGATTTGCTCATTTAGACTTGGTCTATTTAAACTTGCAAATTATACAGTTTAAACGGGTCAGCCCATTTAACTTGCAGATCACTAATATGATACCCCAGCCTGTTTAAGACTTGCCCACGGGTATAAACTAGCCAACTTGTTTACTTTTTTTTTTTTCCTAGTTAGACTTGTCAAAAGTTTGATTATACATGTGGATTTTGCCAAAACAAACTTCTTATTCCTTACTAAAGGGGTGTTTGACAAACTATAAAAATCAGATAACTAGGTATAATAGAGCCTGATTTTTAATAAGTGTTGGTTAATAATTACTTGAATATTTTAAAACTAGCCTTTGATTGAACCAACTTGGGGCTTAAAAACCAATTCTAAAAAAAATCAATTTTAAATTAGTTTTATTTCATCCCAATTTTTTCTCCTTCTATTTTTTTCCCCATTACTTTTTTCTCACTTCGCATGAATTATCTTTTCCTTCATTGACTTTGTTAATCGTTTGCTGCTAGTGTCCACCATTATTTACCATCGACTATCACTGTCTGCCCCCACTAGTTGCTACCATCCATCATTGACTGTTGCAACTGTTTGTGTAATGCCTCGAGTAATAGCGTGTATAATTAGCATTGTTAAATAAATAATTATTAGATAAATTATAAATGTGAAAGTAAAAAAGGGTAATATAATTAAAAATTTTCTTGGTAATAAAATAATAATATTTTTTTCGGACAGCGAAAATTTTTATGAGCAGTTTCTTGTAACACAAGTAATTAATCCGGTAGGAATCTAAAATACAAGACAACCTAATTACTTTGATAGAAACCCTAAATTGTGTGGTTGAGAATCATCCACAATAGTCATAATTCATGAATGAATTATGACCGCAAATAAATATTTAAGCAAATTCAAATTGTTTTCAAATCCAATTTTATAAAAAACCAAAAATTGAAAAAGATGAGTACTTTGTCATCATTTTCTCTCCCGTCCTTCATTGAAATTTCAAGCTCTTCTTCTTCTACCCCTACCTCTATTTTTGCTTGCCAAGCTTCTTGAAGTGTTGCTTTCTTCTTGTTTCCTCTAAAGCCAATATCTTAATCCACCTCTATTATCATCATAAACACTCAAACCAGGCTCAAAATCTCCTCTTCTCTACCCTTTAAGTTTCAGCCATACAAGGAGAAAGGAAGAGGTGAAGTGTTGTTTTGTGATTCTAAGAGAGCTTTGGTACAAAAGGAAACGAGAGTGGAAAGTTTGATAGTTTGCAATCAAGGTAGGTGTCCAAAGACTTGTGTTATGTTGATTATGACCATATGAAGTTAAGGTTTCATTTTTTGCTTTCTACGCATGTTGGAGGCTGAATAGTATGTTTTGTGATCTATTTTGAGTGAATTAGAGCTTGTGAGATTGGATTAGTAGGTAAAATTGAGCTAAAGAATCAAAAGAACACAAATATGAAATTCTAGGTGCTGAGCAAGACATGAATGGTGGTCAATCCAAGTTTTATATCTTAAGCTAGGAAATTCAACCTAAGATAGAACTAATTTTAAATGAAAATACACTCATAGGAGAGTATACCCACAAATTTTGATGTCCACTAGACTCAAGATGAGAAAGTTATGAATTTCTAAAGTAGGTTGTGAACTAGAAACCACAAAACTGAGCAGTAGGTGTTGTAATAGTGTAACTCGCCCTGTATAATTTCAATTTGAGTGCAATCACTTTTGTTAAAAAAACTAACATACAAAAAAATATGTCTATAAAATTTTAGATCCATATTCTCAGTGAGTTGTTCCTAGTTTATTCATGAAATTGTCCTATGCTCTGTATGGTTAACATAGTGCAGCCCTAATGTAGAGCTTACAACTCAAGCACTACCTACTCAAATTGAGTACTTCTTATATTTGAAAGAGGGTTCACATAGGTATATGCTCATAAACTTTCAGGGCAAAATGATGCAAGATGAATTTTTAGAGATTTTCCATTTTTAAGTGTCTATGTCTGTTCTAAAATAGAGTAGCGATGAATAAAACTTCAATAACTTAAGTTATACATATCAAAATTGAGTGAGACTAAAAAGGTTTAAAGATAGACTAATAGAACAACCTTCCTATAAAATTTGAGATTAAGATGATTTGAAAACGAAAATTTGGTACATGTTCAAAATTTTAGATAGCGTTAAGAGATTATGGCCAAACTTGTTATATAAGTAGTTTAGGAGTCTCCAAACTGCATGAAGCCAAATATAAATGGTAGACTAAGAGATATATGTTAGCTTTGATACCATATTGATATATATGCTATGATGTAATTGTCCATTGACCTTTTTAAGATTGAAGTAGCTTATGCCTATATGATGATAAATATTTTTGAAATCTTCTTGGATATATGTTAGAATTTACCATTTTTGTGATTGGTTAGCTGAAATTATTATTGTAAGTTTTGAGAACTCTTATATTATAGCCATCATGCTAACAAATTCCTAGTAGAAATATTTTGAGAGTGAAATTATGAAGGATGAGAATATGTATGGAAATTCGTAGCATGCAAATAATAATAATCTAAAGGCATAACATGGTGAAGGTGTAAAAATGCATGCATAATTATGGGAATTGATGGATAAGCTAAGATTACTCATTTGAATTATGATGCTTATGCATGATAAGTTATAAGAAAATTTCACAAGTTAACTAGGTGACATGGTGGGCCTCCACCAAGCAATAGGCTAGGATGACATAGTCACATATGAAAAGTTAAGGTGAATGTCTTGACCCCAACTTAGAGCGGACAAGTGGGACATTCACCGTTGTACCTATTAGCTTAGGCATTGAGGTTAGTGCTCATGGTAGCTTGGACACCAAGGCTAGTGTCCATGATTTATAAAGCTCTTGACAAATTGTGGCAAGAGTGAGTATGTAATACCCTTCCAAGTACAGTACCATGTATAAGTCATACACCATACTTGGGAGCTGTTATTGGTGCATATACGGATCTTGCCTAACAGCAACCTTCAGCCGTCTTCCAATATTAAACAACTCTACCCAATATGATAATCTTTTATACCTCTTGAGATATCTGGAGATAACACAAAAATATATATAAGGGTGAGAATTACAAATTTTCAGTAGAATTCCTTAGACTATCACATATAGTGTCATCATCATTATCTCCAGCTACTTTGGTTTATTTTAGAAAAGTGTAAACAGTATAAAGAATAGGGCATACATTCCCATTTTATAATTTGAAACCATATTATCCGAAATAGAGTTCATTTTATTTATGCACTTAGTAAATAGAAAGAGGGTCTAATCATAAACATAGCAAGATAATGGACAATAGAATAATATGTATAGATGAATGCAAATGACTTCTTGATGCAAATATACTTGCTCTTTCTTATCGTTCTTATATATGAATGATGTGTTTACTTTCTCTGACCCTCATACTAGTCTGTTCTCCTTAAATCTGGTTGGGGATTAACCTAAGTCTTAAACAGTACTGCCGTGGCCCACTGCGAAGTGGAGGCTTGATACGTTCCTTTGTAAGTTCTTATTATCTTTTCCTTTCCATATATGATCATGCATGCGGGTACCTTATGCATTTATGCATGTGTCTTGTATCCTATCACAATAATACTTGCATGCATGGCTTTCATAAACATGACACACACACACACATAAACATACACAAACATAGACACATACACAGATATATATAAAATCATACCATGCTTACATGCTAGTTATGTGCATAACATACAAACACTCATAACTTTCACTAATTCCTGTCAGAAATTCGGCAGCAAGATGGCTATAACATAATGCTTTCCCAAAAATGCAACAGAAGCATATCCAGTCAACCAGTCAAGATACTAGAATCAATATAGTATTACACTAACATTTCAGTAACATAATAGAGAATTGCATTATCAAAATTTAAATCCTTAGTCATTCATTGTCTAAGAGTGCTCAATTATCTAAAATTGGCAATTTGCACTTCAATCCCCTAATTCTGTTTTGCATTAGAAATTGTGCCAAAATTCCATTTTAACTTATTTTGATTTGAAATTATAATATGTTGTAGTATTATTAGTCTATTTTTAAGTCTCTTTGGTCCCATTAAATTTTAAGGTGTATAGATTGAGTTATTAAAGTTTTACCTAAAGCTGCCCTAGTATTGGATAGACTTGAGTACTTAAATGTAAAAATTCGCTAAAAATCCAATATTCATTGATTTTATCTGAAATTTATATTTGGATAAAGCTAATTGAACCATATTTTATTCTCCACAAGTTTCATTTTGAATTGGTAATTAAAGCTCAAGCTATGTACTCCTAAAGTAGACTATTTAGTAATGCCTTATTTTAACCTAAGTAAGACATAGGGTAAATTTAGAAAATTTTTGAGAGGAATTTACTTAAGATATGACCATGAAATTTTTATGGCATGATCATCTACATGTTAGCTTGCTAAAAAATTGGTTGCACTCAATTTGAAGTTGTATGAGGTGAGTTATGCCCTTGACAACACATGTTAGTTAGGATAGTGGACAAAACTTAAAAGGTCACTTCAAAAATTCATAACTTCTTCATTTCAGGTCCAATAGTCTTATAATTTATATGATTGGAAAGCTCTGGATGTCTAGTTTTATCTAAAAATGGTTTCACTAAATTTTGACCTCTATGGGTCAAGATATCCCATTCAAAGTATGGATAGGTTTCTAGGGTTTTATGTTCAATAACTCTATTTTAGTGTTTCCCTTGAGTCCATGACCAAACTTCCAACCCAAACCAAGAATTCCTATACTAACTCATTAGAAACAAACCAAATAATCATCAAAAAACCTCATAATAAGGATAACACAAGAACCCTAGTAGATTACATACATCATAAAATTCCACAAAACTCAAGGAATCCTACCTCAAATCTTAAGTTGAAGGTAAAAAGAAGCAAGTTTGGGTGAAAGTATGGAAGTGGGGTGAAGAAACGAGGATGAAGAGGTGAAGAAGAAGGAGAAAATGGGAGAGAGAGTGGTCTAATGTGGGGAGGGCAAAAATGAGAGGGAGAAAGTTGGAAGAATTGGTGTTTGAATCATAAAGGGTGAAAGTGACTCATGTAGTGTAATTGGTGGATTCTTCTTCAAACTTAAATATCACTTAGCTTCCCATTTCGTGTGGTTGAAATAGCACTAGCCCAAGGGTGTGTGTGTGGATCAATTTTGGCCACTCAAATCAGGGTTTTAACTAGTATTTATGTGATCTTACAGTATAAATTTCTACTAATTCAATTATGGCATTATATAACACCGAAATCAAACCGATTTTTCTCAAATTAGCAAGACATTGTTAATGGCCTCTATCAAATTTTCTACATGGTAAATCTAATTATTCTTTACCCTAACATTCATATTTCAACCCTAATTACTCATATCTCTCTAATGCAATGAATTAAATTAATTAATAGCACTAATCATATGCACTATTTTTTGGATGTTGCAGAGTAGAGGCCACCATTTTTCCTCCTTTCGAGCAAAGGAAAAGAAAAGTGAAAAGATTTAGTATTGTTACAAGTTAAAGAAAGAACAAGAAAGACAAGTGCACTTGTATAGTTTAGTCAAATGCATCTGCATATGCATAATTCCTTCTTTTGCTATACTATTATCATGGTTATAAATTGTTCTTGTAGTATCAAGTGTATGAATAAAGGAACTTGCTTTAGATAAAGAGTTTTAGATTCTTATCAAATAAGACTTTTATCCACTTATCTGTTAAGAACATGTTTTTTGAAATAAAGTGAAGCGGTTGGGGATGATAACGATGATAGTGCATGTGTGAGTCTAGGAGTACCTATTGAAAATTTCTAAATTCTCACCCCTATTTGTGTGTGCACCACCCGTGTCATCCTCAGATGAAGCAGATGGTATTGATCGTAGCTTTCCTCGAGACCCCTGATTAAAGGAGATAGTTCAATCCATCCTTTAATTTCATGTTCCTGAAGAACTAGGAATAACAGCACGGGAATATGGTTTCCCCGTCTTTGAAGACTATGGCAAGCTTGTAAATTAGGATTACTTTGTTCTGTATATGTAAATACATATATACCCAATAGGCTATGGAAACTTGATATGTGCTTAACCTACGGTGTCAATATTTTTATGCTCTTCGAGCAATGTAAAGAATGAAACAAAAATTCTTCGATATTGTGATAGATATAATGTATAGGAAAAGGAACTTAAGTTTATCAATAGGCTCAATTTTATTTTATTTTTTGAAAATTTTTACTTTCATACTTGTGACCCTTATTTTCTATAAAGTAATTTAAAGAAAAACTAATTACAAACTAGTAGCAACTTCCAATTAGGTGTTATGACTTAAGCATGATACTATTATTGAAAGGACGTTACACTTTGCCACCATCGCCGCCGTTCCTTATTGCCATCCACCAGCGTTCATTCCCACCATCTACCATGTTCACATCACTAGATGCCACTATTTGCCATCGTCCCCCATCCACCACTATTCGTCGCCACCATCTAATATCGTCTGCAGCTGCTAGCTACCATTGTTTTCTGTCATCCGCCATTGCTGTCTACCACCATCCCTGGTTGCTATCCATCACCATCATCTACCACCATCCATAGCTGTTAGCCACCATCGTTTGCCACCATCCCCTATTGTCGACCGCCACCGTTTGCCACTAGCACTACTATCTGCCACCTTTCCACCACATATATGTTAAAACCAGTTTTTTAAGTTGTCAAATCAAATAAGGTTTAATACAAAACTAGTTCATTTTTATACAGCTTAATATAACTGTTTTATTTTATATCATGTTAACTTGATTTTTCAAGTTGCCAAACACCCTCCAAAAAAGTGAAAATATCCTAAATTTGATTAATCAAATCATGTTCTTATATAACCCAAACAAAAAAAATCACATTCTTAAATTAAATGTTCTCAAATCATGATCTTTTTTTTTTTGGATGAGAAATCATGATCTTAATGTTATAACAGTTTAAAAAAAAATCTTTAATAGTTATGGAAAATTAATATGTGGGTCTTGGGTTATTTTTGCGTAATATCTTTTTGAAAAATAACAATGAAATATTTTGAAATAATATATTTTTGCGTAAAATCTTTAATAACTATGAAAAAACAACACTCGAATATTGAAAATCTCCTTAATTTTAGTGGGTCCTGGGCTGCAAAATGATGCAAGATATTTTTAGTGGGTCCTAGGTTGCAAAAATCTTTAAAAGCCCATGACACTCATTAATGTTCCCTTTCTTTCCTCTTAGACATTAATGCTCAAGCATAATAACGCATTGCCCATATCCAAAAAACAAAAAAGTGGGTAAATAGGCCGAGCTAGCCTGATTAACCCATGGATTAAATGGTTTGGACCGAAAGTGGGATAATTTAAATATGTCGATATTTTTTAAGTCCAGTTCATTTATTTTATTTGGTAAATGGGTTAATTTGATAAGTTTGGCCTATTTTAATAGCCATAGTTACAACTGTGAAATATTATGCAAGTAATTATTTTATGATTCTATTAAATTTTTTTAAATATAAGTAAGTTGTATACAATTATCTAAGAATGGAAAAATAGGAAATTTAGGAGTTGTAACAAAAAGCAGTTAAATTGAATAGTGTCAAACACTTCTTCTACTTAGAGATGGCAAAACGGGCTCAACCCGCCGAGTTGGCTCGCCAAACCCGCAAAAAATAACGGATTGGGTTGACATATTTGACCCGCAAAAAATTTTCAACCTGCCTAATCCGCCTTGCTTAACTTGTGGGCTTTGGTGGGCCGGGGCAAGTTGGCTTGCCAGGCCAAGCTTGCCACTTTTTTTTTAAGGTTCAAGAGTATTTTTAAAAAATAATTTTAAATTTTTATTATAAATTATATTATTATTATACTTTTATTAATTTGTGAACTTTATACTATAGACTTTATATTATAAATTTATAGTTAATTACTATTTATAAACTTATTTATATATCCTAATTAGTTTATTATATTTATATTCGAATTAAATTTGGATACAAATTATGTACTTTAATTATTTTGTTCTATTTTATTTAAATAGATTTTTTTATTGAATATATTTTTTCTATTTTTTAAAATAATTTAACTCATAAAAAATATTAAAATAATTTTTTTTATTTTTTATTTTTTTTGTACAATCTGGCCAACCCGCCTAAATGAAGTATTAGAATATTGAGCTTAGCTTTCTAATCTGTGCTGCCCACCTCATGGCCAGCCCCGCCCACTTCGCCATCTCTACTTCTACTCTCTTTTTTGTTTTTTGGAGGAGTGAGGACTTGCTTAGGCTTCTATGAATCTCATGGGCATATAAATAGATGTGCATAAATAATAAAAAATTAATAATGGTTCAAAAATAATAAGGTATAATAGAAAAGCGCTTACTTAACTTAAGTAGTTTGGCACTTATTTCCTTTAAATAATATCTCAAATTCGAATTTTGTAAATGAAAAAATAACACTAAGAGTGGGGGTGAAAATGAGGTGGGCTAAGTTGAGTTTTTAAAGCTTAGGCTCCACTCGAGCTTGAATTCAAAAAGAAGTGAGTGTAATTTTTTTACCTGAGTTTAACTCATGAAAAACCCATCGAGCTTGAGCTAATTCTCAAGTTACTCAAAGTCGATAAAATAGCTCAACTTAGATACGAATTATGCCTTTTATGCTTAATAAGTTAGAATATTTAGTCATAAAAATATAGTCTCAATAATAATAATATGTGATAATGTATATACAAAAAAATAATAAATATTTTCAATATGTACATAAATATAAATATCAAGCCAGCTCATGGACTATTGAATCGAGCATACTAAAGCTCAAGTTTAACTCATTTAATTAATAAATTCAAACCTTTATCTCAACTTCAACACATGAGCTCATGGTGAGCTATTAACAAATCGAATTAAAAATAGTTCACGAATTGACTTGACTCACTTTTATCCCTAGTTAAAGGGCTTAGGTAGTTTATTTAAAATTATAAGTTCAAATCTTATTATCACCAATATTAAAAAGAAATGTTAATATTTTATTCATTAAGAATTTATATTAATATTGAAAAAGTAAAAAAAAAAAATGCAGTGTTTCCTTGTCCATCGATCGAGAAATTACTGGACTTGAAAGAGCATACAAATATAAATGAAAGTATAAATTTTTTTATATAATTATTTAATTATATATTATTATATTATTAAAAATATTTAGTTTCTATAATAATTATTCAATAAATCAATTATATAATAAAAAATTTAATTTAAATGTATTATTAATATAAATTTTTTTATATAAATATTTAATTATATATTATTATATTAATAAAAATATTTGATTTAATAATTTATTATTTTAAAAATTTTATAAATATAAATATTTAATTAAATAATAGTGTGAAATTTTTTATATTATCAATATATAATAATTAAATTTTATAATAAAATATAATTATTTAATAGTATAAAATTACCTTATAAATATATCAAATTTAATCTTGGAAATTATTGAAAGGAGGAAGAGATAGTGTTCTGTTATGAAAAAAAAATAGTCGCATAAGGTAAAAAAAAAAAAAATGAAAAAACTCGTAAAGTCAGATTAGTTAAGACAAGCGTCAAGCCACTAGAATTGTCATGTTGTTTAAACCGTATTGGCATCAGTGTGTTAAAAAAAAAAAAAAGAAGAAGAAAGAATAAATAATTGAGACAAGCGTCCAATTAAAGCTTAAAAAGAACAAAAAAAGCTCACAGCGCCCGCATCGAACTCTTATATGGAGCTGCAGCAGCTACACTTATCAACCAGCTAAACGCCGCACTCCCTTGTTTAGTTGTTTTCCTTATTTCTAACTCATCCATCTCTCTCTCTCTCTCTCTCTCTCTCGCCGGCGCCGTTCAACCGCCGCCGGCAACTTTTCCCCGCGAAGGGAAAACTGCAGAAATGGCACCACCAGCAGAAACAGACACGACGAAGACGGCGAGCACCGAGGAAGACGATCAGGTGGTGAATCCATGGGAGGTTTCAGCCAAAGACGGCGGCAAGATCGACTACGACAAGCTCATCGACCGCTTCGGCTGCCAGAGGCTCGACCACGCGCTCATCCAGCGCGTCGAGCGCCTCACCTCTCGCCCCGCTCACGTCTTCCTCCGCCGCGGCGTCTTCTTCGCTCACCGGTACGACGTCGTTTTAGGTTGTGTGTGATGAGGAATTGGAAGACGACGCCGTTTTTTCTGTGTTAGCTGTGTTCGTTTTCAATTTTTTATTATTGTTATTTTTTGGTTGTGTGGCAGTGATTTCGGTGAGATTTTGGATGCGTACGAGAGGGGTGATAAGTTTTACTTGTATACTGGACGAGGACCGTCCTCCGAAGCTTTGCATTTGGGGCATTTGATTCCCTTCATGTTCACCAAGTAAGTGCATTTGAAAGTAATTCTTTTTTTAATGAAAAAATAATGGAGGTTTGTAAATAGGCATGTAATTGAATTATGAGTTTAAATTTGACTGAATGTGAAAAAAATTTATACTATAATTCTATCTTGTGTTAACACATCATTACAAAGAGTGTTAATTCCGGAGGGTAAAATGCACAATCTTAAGACTTAATGAAAAATTAATGATTTAGGATTTTGTAAGATATAAACACCGGTCACGAGCAATGTAGATCATACATGTGTGATAATCTGTGTCGTTGATTTTCTCTTCAATGGTTGAGGTTGTGCAGCTTAATTTAATTCTTATGTATTTGTTATTATCTAAGATTTTTTAAATGTTTCCAAAGCAAGAGAAATGGTACCATTCAATGCTTAACACCTCAGTTTGAATATGTTTTTATAGTCGATGTAGAGTAAATGAAAGTGAAGCTGAGTATCAATTGTTCTAATAGTGCAAAGCAAGAGAAATGGTACACATTGAATGATGCAGAGCTAAGAGATCTCTCTTGCTTTGGGAGCAATACTAAGAGTTAATCTGTTATCATAGTCATCTTTTTATGATAATGTGATGATGCATAAATTATAGGTTAAAAGAGTTTTATAGGGGTAGCAGACCAAAATTATATATTATATATGTAAAATATAGGCCATGAAAGTGAAGCTGAGTATCAGTTGCTCTAATTGCAGTGGATGTTTGTTGACATAGTGGAAAATGGCATGTAGGTATTTGCAAGATGCCTTTAAGGTTCCTCTGGTTATACAGCTTACTGATGATGAGAAGTTCTTGTGGAAAAACCTTACTATTGAGGAGAGCCTAAGACTTGCAAGGGAGAATGCGAAGGACATCATTGCTTGTGGTTTTGACATTTCAAAGACATTCATCTTCTCCGATTTCAATTATGTTGGTGGGTGAGTGGATTTTAAAATGCAGGGTTGCCCTGAAAATATAATTTTCAAGTATGATTTCTTATATTTCAGGAACTTCATAAGTGATAAATGTTTATAGATCATTACAAATTTGATGTTAATGAGGAACTGAATTTGACCTGGAAACTTATTTTATTAAAATGAAATGCTGCCTATTTTATTAAAATGAAATGCTGCCTTCTAAGAGCACCTTCGATGGCAGAATAGAAAATGAAATGGGTTTCATGCTTTCTTTCTACATCATTAATATCTTTTAGAACTTTATAAAAAAATGTCTTGGTAGTTTTCTCTCAATAAACATTAAAAAGCAAATATATACATCCATTTGTTTTATTTAGGGATGCTTTTCTCTTATTCAGAAAAGTGGCTCTAACACATCCAGAACTTTTTACAGATTTTTTTCTTTTTTTAAATGATAATGATATGCTCTCCCATAGTAATTTCAATTCAACAACCATAAACTTGTGGGCATTAAGAATTTTTTGGGTTCCATATTTGAAAATCATGGATGACTATTTAAAGTAATGTGGGTCTTGGCATCTTGCTCTTTATATTACGCGCATGATAAGCGAAAGTGAAAAGAAATTTGAAGGAAAGTTTTCTGTTCAATTGTCACTTTTCTGGAATAAAATTTTACAAGAGAAATTTCCCAATTGCATGTACATTTTACTCTAATCACCATCTGTTTTTTGAAAGCTTCTGTCCCTTGACAACAATTTCCCTTTCTAGTGCCTTCTACAAGAACATGGTAGAGGTTGCAAAGCGTGTGACTTATAACCAGGCCGTTGGCATTTTTGGTTTCACTGGGGAAGATCATATTGGAAAAGTTAGTTTTCCACCTGTGCAGGTATGGTCCATTTATTCCCTATATGGTATGTGGCTGCCATTGTATATTTCTGCTTTATTGATTTTCGGTTTTTGTTTTGCTGTAGTCTTGGGCTATTAGAGTTGGCTTCCTTGGTCTCTTTCTTTTCCTTTTTGGCTTAAACTTAACGATGATATTGTCTCATTCTGAAATGTTGCATTTAGCTGAATGTTTTTGTTGGTAACTAATAATTCGCTCACCCTATTAGGATCTCATCATTCAGAGTTTGTACTGTCTAAACATTTTTGCCACCAATATCTGGAGTTTTGAATGTCATCTTTGACATTAAACTTTATGTAGATAAGAAATTAAAAATACGTGCATACATTGTGTCTGTGAAATTATAAATGGGTTAGGGTTCATTGACACTGTAATACCTGGTTTCCACCATCAGATAACTTCATATAAAATGCGCAAATTTAAACAATTCAGCAGTTGATCATTCATTTTGATTTTCTTATAATTTTCTTGTTGACAAGTCAAAAATAAAGAAGTCAATAATTCGTATTTTCAAATATTATATTGCATGTCAATTAGATGGAATAATAGAAGAGTATAAACTAACTTTTGATTAACATGAAAGTTTATGGACATGAAATAGATCTACATCTACATAATGTGAATATATACAATGGTGGATTTCTGAAATGTTTTATACTTTACAAGTTATAGTGTGGTGTAACTTCATTGTAACTTAAATGCATTGTATAAGTTGTTTTTTCTAGTCCTTTTCATTTGATTATGATGCGTACTTTGAAGCAGTGTTAGGAATCAGAGATTTAGGCAAGTCTATACTAGAAGAAATAGGAAGGACTGGGTCATGGGCCAGAATACAAGCCCAATTGTAAATAATGATGACCTGTCATAGGCTGAGAGGTTGGGCAGTTAGTTAGTGGGAAGGAATGGGCGGGAAAATTAGTTGGAGCAGAGAATAAAAGGGGACCAACAGAAAGGAAGTTAGTTAGTCATTTTTTGGTAAGTTGGTTAATCAGTAGAGAGAGGGCTCTAGAATTCCCTCTTCAGGAGGAGCACCTCCTGTGTATTGTTCTTCCCCAAATTCTAGGGTTCCTAGTGCTTGCTAGGGATTCCGATTCAATAAACATACCTTGCATTCCCTAGTTCTAACAAGCCGTTACTTGGAAATGATTGCATGCGTTTCATCTGTTTTCAGGCAGTTCCATCATTTCCCAGTTCATTTCCTCACCTATTTTCTGGCAAGGAGAATCTCCGTTGTTTAATTCCTTGTGCAATTGACCAGGTCTGTTAGTCTTGATGCTTTTGTATGAAAATTTTCAAGCTGATTTCATTTGAAGATTAGCTAGTATGCAATGGAAAATGGAAATATCTGATTACTGTGTTTTATAAACTTCTTACTTTGCTTTTGGGATATCATTTATGTCCAATTGTTGTCTTCATGCCTGTATATATTGAAAGGAAATGGATAGTCATTAAATGGATATGTTCCAACTTAAAAGTATTTGGCATTTATTCTCCACTATAACTTAACTGTGTTGTTAGCTAAGGATGAGGTTGGTCAATGAGTGTTGGCACAGTTGGTAAGGAACGGGCTCGAATCTCATAAGGACCTGAGTTTGATTACTGCTGCCAATATAAGGACCCTATTGGTAGGCAATTCTATACATCCCCTTTAAGTACTCTCTGAGACTGGGGGCTGTGCTCTAGTTTTGGTGGGATGATCGGTGCCGAACCTATCTAAACTTTTTTTTTTCCCCACCAGAAAAAGAAAGATAAGGATGAGGTTGGGGATAGATTTGGGTTCTTGGAGATTACTTTTCTATTTATGATTTAAGAGAAAAAAGTATTTGATTGAAGAGAAGAGTAGTGTTGTACAACTAGGGGTACATTGAGAGTTTGTTCAAAAAGAATAATGTGTGGACCTAGAATCTGCAACATATCATTTGTATTTCTGCTGTCTGGACAATTGACTTGACCTTGGGCGGAGTTTTAGATTACCAATTGGGTTTGTCAATAAGAAACCCCTTCTTATGAGGGGAATGTGTAAGAAACTGAAAATAAGACTTGCAAGGAACACACCAGAAGAATCAATGGTCCACACTCTCCTATCTTCATTAGGACAAAAGTGAAAATCCCCGGAAAATTTGGACTTTTGAGTGGATTAGAAACCTTTGGATGGATGAATTATGTGAAAAAGATAAATTACACAGGTGAAGAAAGTCCTCTAAAAGTTAAAGTCATTAGTTAAATTATCAGTTTTTCATTTGATTTCCTTTATTTGTTTGGACAAGTGAATACTTTAGTAGGAGATATGATGGCACATCCTCCTAAAACAATACGAAAAAGAAAATAGAAAAAAGGGAGAAAATATACCAGCTCAATAGAGCTTTACTATGCCCTTTGCATTTGTATTACTGCTTGAAATAAGTTGTATGTTCTAACTTTGTCTTGATTAATTTTTCTTAGAATGCCGAAATTCCTGGTGTCACATGGGGTCTAGCTGTCTAATGTGCATGTGCATTTTAAATTTACACATCTTTTGTAACAGTTATTCTTTATGAAATATTCAGGATCCTTATTTTAGAATGACACGAGATGTTGCTCCTCGAATAGGATATCACAAGCCAGCCTTGATTGAATCATTATTCTTCCCTGCGTTACAGGTATTTTC
The DNA here is from genome assembly GCA_031439595.1 of Pterocarpus santalinus. NCBI lineage: Eukaryota > Viridiplantae > Streptophyta > Magnoliopsida > Fabales > Fabaceae > Pterocarpus > Pterocarpus santalinus. The sequence continues at coordinate 8,455,290 of CM062526.1, read as the reverse complement.
ATGATGCAAAAGAATGCTACTTTATTGAATTGATTAAGCACAACTAATATTTTACATTTTTATGTATCTATGTGTAAATGCAGTTGCTTGTATATATGATTTTGCTGTGTTTATGTGTGAACACAAATAATGTCTACTAGAATAACATTGAGTTGCTTGCTGCTAATCTAATCAAACTCTTAAATTTGTTCTAGTCAAATTTATTCTCTTATCTTGAATGCTGATGAAAGAGCTGAGATTGTAACATATGTTTACTTCATGCATTGATGAAATTTGTGAAGTTGTCAGTGGATAGATAGCATGAACAGTTGATTAGATGGTCAAATGTCACTGTGGAAGAAATTCCTTGAATGAAGTGCTGGCAACCTGTCTGTAACATAAGTAGGCAACTTAATTCTGATGTAGGATTCCACAAATATAAGGTTTCCACGTACAATTGTTGCATTGAATGCAAAAACCGTTTGCTCAGAATCACCTAAAAAAAAAAAAAACGAACAAGAGATATGCAGGGAAGAGAAAGGGATTTGGAATTTTGGTTTCAGGAACAGGAATTAGTGCACTGGTGTGGGTACTAGGGTTTGACACAAAAAAACCATTCCCTTTTCCTAATGATTGTGAAGCACAAACCCAAGAGCGGTAAATGATGGCAATGATGCTCTGCTGTGATGGTGATAACTGGGAATGACAATGCTGACAACAAATTCAGAAGGCAGGAGTGATGAATATGACAAAGGCGACTAAATCCCATGATGGTGTAGGACTTTCCCAGGAAAGGGCAGTGACACTGACCAAAATCAGTTATGACATCGGTGAGTGGGCAGTGACGCGAGAGAGTAGAGACTGGGGAGGAAGCATCAATGGAGGTTAAGCTCAGCAAGCTGGGTGATTGGATCCTGGGGGTGACATATGTAAATACAACAAATAAATTTTGCAAAGGAGGGAGTGAGGGGTCCTAATACTGCATTACTAATTAGGTGATGTGGCAGAGACAGACTGATGGGAAAACAATACCAAGATATGGGAAGATTCTGTTAGGAGAGTATTATCACTGAAGTGCAGGAGGAGGGGAGAGGTAGGAAAATACTGGGATAGACTAGGGAGGTGCTGAGCTCGTCTAATTGCTCAGTGACCATTTTCTTTTCTTGTTTTCTTGTATCTCACAGGATAATCCATACCGGGCTCTCCCCTTTTTTCATCAATATACAATATTTTCTTCTTCATTTCACTGTTTCATTACTAGTACCGTATCAAAATCATTCCCAGTTTCCCAAAAGAAGGGAGGCAATGTAAGATTCCAAACTCCGGTCCTCAATCCTGAGAATGGTTTTCATCATGTTTGCGGGAATGTTAGATTCCAGCAAGACCAAAATGCCTGGGTATGTTTATTTGGCTTTTTGATGAAAAATATCAAAGGAAAAGGAAAAGTGAATGTAAATACACTTAAATGGAAGATTGCTATACCATTCAGTAAAAGGGAAACAAAATAAGAACTCTAAGCAGTGGAAGTACACAAATGTAGCGGTCCATTTCTTTATTGAACAGAATTTCAGGAGCTTGTGTCAGAAAGTATCAATATTACTTGTAGGCTTTGAAATTTTCTCTCTGAGAAAGGTCTCTTTGTTTGTGACTGCATTTTCTGCTTGTTTGCTCACAGCTTTATTGAAATATGAATGCTTGCAGGGAGAAACAGGAAAAATGTCTGCCAGTGATCCCAATTCTGCAATATACGTGACTGATTCTGCAAAAGACATAAAGAATAAGGTTTGTTACTAAAATATTCTCTAAAGCTTTGCTGTACTATTCTGTTTTACATTTGACTCTTGTAATATCTATTCTTTCATTGTGACAAAAATTAGCTGTAGAATCTCCATTTTTCAATTGCTTGTTTGATGAGGAATCTTGGATGATGTTGTGTTCTATGTCAGGTGTATATGTATGATATAAGAGGGTTTGCTTTCATTTTTCCTTGAGTGTATTCATTTTGACTTATTACCAATCACCATATCAATCATCAAATTTCCCTCTAGTAAATCTTGCTGTTCGTCACTAGATAATTAGAAGATTTAATGTTTGCCCCTTTGTCTCACTGTGCTTCTGGTTCTGTTTCTCTGAGTAACATCCATCTCCCTTATTTTTTTAACTCTATTTGGTTACCTTCGTTACAAACTGTATGTTTGTGGCTCACTGCAGGTAAACAAGCATGCATTCTCCGGTGGGCAAGATTCTATAGAGAAACATAGGCAGTTAGGGGCAAATCTTGAGGTAATGAAGTTCTGATTGCTTTATGTGATGAATAATATGCTAGTTCACTTGTAATAAATGTGTGAACAACTGGACATAACATTATTCAGTTACTAATCTTTCCTTTCCTCACATAAATCCTAAAAATAAGAGTAAAAAAGGATTAAACAGGTTGATAAACCTATCAAATATTGAAGGATTAATTCCCTTCCATGCTTCCTTTTACGCCCAATAAATGCCTTTGCCTTTTCTTGATCCTCTTTTCCTCTAGTTATAGGTCAGGAATCTTGACATGTTGTTGCATTGTTCAGGTGGATATACCAATCAAATACCTATCATTTTTCCTGGAAGATGATGCTGTACTTGAACACATAAAGAAAGTTAGACTTCTATCCTTTTTTTCCCTAAATTGTTTATATGAGCAGCATAATAGGAATGCTCTAATTCTTTGACAAGTTTTGTCATTTTTTCATAGGAGTATGGAGCTGGACGCATGTTAACTGGTGAGGTGAAGCAGCGCCTAATTGGAGTTTTGACTGAATTAGTGGAGAGACATCGTAGGGCTCGGGCTGCTGTGACTGATGAGGTTTGTATTGTAAGCTAATAAATATTTTGCAAAGAAGCTCATGCTAAAGGAGTGAAAATAATTACATGGGGCAACTGAATTGATATCTCAATTGCTAACTACATTATGTTGAGATTCTGCAAGTGCATAGGTCATTCAAGTAACGGAGTGATGAGATAAGTGTCGTTTCATAGGGATTGATTTGAGATAGTGCCAGCTACTAACCAATTACAACCAAATTCATATTCAAGCATTTGATTGTAGGAAACAGTTAAATAATGAAAAGGTATGAAAGCCCAAGATGATAAGTATATCTCAAAATAGAAAATAAAGGAGTAAACTGGTGAGCTTGGATGCTTCAGGTGCACTGTAGTGCGCAAGCTTCAGTTTGTCACACTGTTAAGCTGAGCATTGCACACTGTAGTGCAACTTATGTTATGTGTGCTACAGCAAAATTGTGGGTTACAGCAAATTGCGGGTTGTTGCACGCCTGCCTACATGCTGCAGTGCAAGCTGTTGAGTTGTGCTCCTTGCTTCAACTCATCCATGAGTCTAACGCCTTCTTCATTTAGCTTCTCCTATGCTGTTTTGATACCCAAACCTACACCAATTTCATAAAAAATGCATAAGGTAGTTAGGAACTTGAGAGTTCTAAGTTGTTAAATCAACATTTCTACAGATTGACTCTAGTTTACCACTAGGATGAGATTATTTAATCTTAATGAATTATAAGCCCAACACCTTACCAAATGAAATTAGGACAAAACAAGATATATACGCATCCAATAAGGAGCTCGAATTTCTTGGAGTTATCACGTTATTTAAAGTTTGTTAGATTGTGTTTTATTGTATATAACTCACGGTGCTTTTAATTTGAAATCGAGTCTGATGACATATGCATTAAAGATTCATGAAGTGTTCTCTCTATAAGCGTTTGTTGCTGTAAACATTTTGGTGTCTTAATGAATAATAGTCAGAGCTGCTTGTCTGCTTGGTTGCCTTTTAATCTACCTCATTTCAGTGAGATTAGCAGAGCTGAAGTCTGTATTCAATATTCATTCATACGGTTCAAAACTCAACTCTCTTTTTCTGTAATTTCTTTCAGATGGTGGATGCATTTATGGCAGTGAGACCACTTCCCCACATGTTCGACTGAAGCTATCTTATATCGTCTGCCAAATACGAGATCAATGGTTAACTGGATTTAATTTGTTTCTCAGCTTCAAAATTGAGTATTCTTTAGACCTTTTTGGTATTCCAATTTTGTTATATGGACTTAGTTACTTCCAAAATTTATCGTTGCTTAGCATGGAGGTTGACAAACTCGAGAGTTAACAAACTTAATAATTTAGGTAAAATTATAAAATCTCGGTAAACTTGAATCATAAATATATTAAAAAAGGATAATTTTAAAAAACATCTTGATAACTAAACATAATGCTAAAAAACTATAATGATCCATGTAGTAGTAATACTTCCGGTACAAGTATTAAAAAATATTTTATTACTTAAATTTGTAATGATTTATTAGGCAATGCAGCGTGTGTTTGGTTAAGCTAATTTTTTTTTCTGGACAAATAGCAATTTTTTTATTTAAAAAAATTATTTTTACTGAAGTTATTTATTCTAGTTTTCATTTAAAAGCTAAAAAATAAAAAAGTTATTTTTAGCTTTTGAGTAAAAATTGAAAATAGTATTTTTCGGAAAAAAAGAAATTACATAAACCTCTTCGAAGGTTTTTTATAATTGCATTTACCTTTTTTAGATTTTAATATTATTGCTGCCTCCCTTAATCAAAACATTGTACAATGACCTCCTTTGCACATGACTTGCAATATGAAATGACCATTATACTCTTACTTATTTTCTTTTTTTCTATTTGAATGCCTCTATTTTTCTTACCTATCCACACATTCAAACACACAATAATAAGGCCAAAACAAAATCACGAAGTAAAAATAGAGAAAAACACACAAATAGAGTGGAAAGGGGATCAAGGATTTGAGAACTTAGGGGAAGAAGCTTCTCACTATGTGGTTTAGACGTAGGGAGAGCGAAGAGTGCAATGGTGGCTGTTGGTGAAAGGGGCGAGAGGTGATGGTGAAGGGAGCATAGCATAGCGACTGTGGCAAAGGACGGTGGCGAGACAAGAGCAGGGTGGTGCGGCTTGGCCTCGCAAATATGATGCAATGGTGGCATGGGCAACAGGCACAACAGGTAGTGACGCCAACGATGGCTAACTTGCAGTGTCAAGTTGGTGGTGGTCACATCATGAATGGCAGTGGTTCGAATTAGATGGTTGTGGATAGAGGTAGGGGAAAATGGATATTAGGGTTTTCTATCCATAAGGGTAGTTTTAGAATTTTAAAAATTATCTGGAAGTAAAGGAGGTAGGTGTAATATTAAAAATTAGAAGGAGATAAGTGTAATTACAAAAGACCTCAAGAGAGGTCCTTTTAATTTGCTCTTTGTAAAGTGATTTTTTTTTCTTTTGTAGCTGAAGAATTATTTTTTATTAAAAGAAAAGATTGAAAGAAATGCACCCATATTAAGCAATAATTTGTAAGAGTAATTATCAGTAATTTTAATATTTTATCATTTTTTGCATGTTTTATTTTTGTTTTTTTTATAACCAGTCACTTAGTTTTTTTTCTCATCTATATAGATTCTATAATAAACTTTCTACTTTTTATACATTTATGAGATAATTGAAGTTATTGAATCACCCTCTCCTTTTGAGTGACATATAATCGTGTCAACATTAAAAAGAACTCGATCGAATATGTAATTATTCTATTTTCAATCTACATGCTCTATTTTATTTTATTTTATTTTAATATACATTTTTTAGTGGCTTATCCTCAAACATATATAAATGAAAGATAAAAATGCAAGATTTATTAGTTAACTTTTATAACAAAAATATTTAAAAGAAATATATTAAAAGAAATCCTTTCATCTATATTTTAACTAAAATATGAAACCTATTAAAAAAGTACTAAAAGCATTGAATTTGTCTAATTTTTCTCTTTTATTATTTTTTATCCCTTTCACGTTTTTATTTTCAGTACATACGTTTTGTTATATAATAAATTATTTATATGATGGCCTCTTAAATTATATTTTTAGGAACTATCAATAATGTAATATGAGAAGAAAATAATTTTTACATGACATTTTTTAATAGAAGAATTTTTTAGTAGTATATTGATGTTATTCCTAAATTAAATGAATTATAAATAAATTTTCATGTGAGAGAAATAAATTTTTCATAAAAATTTTGAGACTTCAAATCATGCAATGTGAGTGGGAAATAAATTTTGCATGAAAATTTTAGATGTATTATTTCAATATTTATATATATGGTTGTTGTTTGAGAAATTTTGTCAAATTTTTTAAGATCAATTACGTATAAATTGATTTAAATCAAATGTAAATTCAAACTTGTAAACTTATGGTAGTATCGTAAACTCATAAAAAATTTTGAGTTAAGTTGAGAATTTAACAATTATGCTTAGCACATGAATGGAAGATAAAATGTCAAGTGAAAAGACATAGAAATACCTTAACCACCCACCCATTGATATTTGACATTTGGATTTAGATACTTTGCAATTTTGTTAAAAATTAATGTACCGAAGGAATTGTGATGTATTCAAAACTTTTCTATGCCCTATTTATGGTGAGAGGAATATTATTTGAACGTGTAAAATATATGCATCTAGGACGTATTATACATTCAATGGTTGAAACTTCAAGTTGCAATAAAGCATGTGGGTGTTAGATGGAGTTTTAGCCATTGAATATGTAATGTATTCCAAATACGTCTATTTTATATGTTCAAATAACATTAAACTTAAAAAGTTTGTGAAAATTGCGCTAGCGAGGATAGTAATGTGCTTTTCCGATGTAATTGTGCAGTGGATCTTAAATACCTATATCGTATAGGTGACGTTTTCCATGCACATGTGAAGTCTAGTGCATCACGCACCGCTTGATTTGACGATGAAGATCTAATTGAAGTATCGATACACTAATCAATTGTAATGCACTATAGATGCCCCCTCATCTCTTCTTTCTCTCTATTTCTTGCTCAAATGTGCCATTGCCCAGCCCCCCATGCTGCCACCACTACACACCCCCACTTCCCCACCAATGCCACTACCACCACCTACTCCTACTCCATGTTGCCACAACCGCTTGCCACCTTTGCAAGTTTGATGTGTAGCAGCATTGCCATCCTCCATCAACGTCCTGTCGCCATCACTCATGGCGCATGTGGCGATAAAGTTGACGTCCTCTGCAAAGCCTCCTCTTGCGGCCGCCAAATCAAAACCCATAAATCCTCACGATTCTTCATCTTATATCGAATTGCCATGTCAGAAATCATCTTCAAGTAATTGTCACTCACTATTAAGATACAAATACCGCCAAGTTAACTTCATAAAAACATGAGAAAAAAATTACATGAAGCAATGACCACACCTTTTTAGCTCTGTTTTCCAATCTGCTTCAAGCATTTGATGTTAGAATTTGGATTTTGTTAAATACATCTTGCTTTTCATTTTGATTTTCCTAAGCTTCTATAAGTGGTATAACAAAATTCATTCCTGGATCTTCATTTTAATGGGTAACTTTACTAACTTGTGGAGTGTTTGTGGCTGATGAATAAAGTTACGTACTTATATCTATATATTCCAGATTTTGGCAACTTTTCACAGTGATTTTAGTTTATTATTGGATGAAATCAATGTTAAAATGGAGCTTCAGATGTGTGGTAAGTGAGTACGGATCAATTGCTGCGTTTAGTTTTTCAATAAAAAGACAAGCAACTAGACCACCTAACCTGATCCAACCCGATTTAAATCGGGTTCAGTTTTTTCAGGTTATATAAATTTTTGAAAAACCAATCCAACCCAACCTCATTTAATTTAGACTTCATTTTTCGCAAAACAACCCGACCCCAACCCTTGAACACCCATAGAATTAGGATTCATCATTGACAATGTTTATGGTATTCATTGTTTTTCCTGACTCCTACCATTCTGACTGCTATGCTATCTTTTAATGAAAATATCTCTGTACAATGCAGATGAAACAATGGTGACAACAGTTGAGTATCAAAAGAAAAGGAGCGAAAAACAGAAAACCAAAAAAGGTACATTTGATGCGATAAGGGACAAATTGGGGCTGGCTCATTATTGCTAGTGCATTTTTGGAGGACAAATAGAATAATCTAAAAATCTAGAGGCCCAGCTTTAGTTGACCCGGAACATCCACCAGAAGTGCCATAAGAACTCCCACTTGAACCGTCGACTGGGGCTTGATTTAAACATTCTAAGACCAAAAACCTCCGTTTTTGCAATTTTATTGAGAATGTTGTCGCCTCAAGAATCACAGGAACCTGCAAGTTGGAAATCAAAAGATCAACATTAGCTAGCCATATGACCCCAGAAAGAACAAAAAAAAAAAAGGCTAGTTATAGAACAGAATAAAAGAAACTGGTAGCTTCAAGAAATTCATTGTTCCTCCAAAAAAATTTCTACTTGGCTTAAATTTACAAAATGTAGAGTCAAAAGCTATCAAATGTACACCATCAAAATCAATGATAAAATTAATCAATAAATGATGACGATAAATCACGTAATGCTAAAAGCTTGCCAAAGCATATGCGGAATTAATGTCCAACAATGCTGAATGTTTTAGGAATGCACAATAGAAGAGAGAGAGAGAGAAAGAAACACACACGCGCACAAAATCATAGAGAGGAGGAAAAATCTGCATACCAAAACCCGTATATAATGGGATAAATGGATTTTTTTTATGCTTATGGGATAAATGGATTTAAACAGTTGTGAATGTCACATTGTCAACTACTACACATGTGCATATAATACCCTATACAGAATTAAAATGAAGCATTAATGTACCTGTGTATTTAACCGTGCAACTTTATGTACATTTAAAAGCCCAACCATGTCCTGGTAACCAGTGAGGAGTTTTGCTAGTTCCTTGTCCTCATCTGAAACAAATGTAGTCTAGTAAAGAAATTTGAGGTAATTGATAAATAAACAGATGGAATGTAAAAGTTCAATTATGAACCTGGAATTGCCCTAACAGAAAGCAAAGTGTCTGCCATATGTTGCAATCTCTTTGAACACGATGGAGAAAGAAGTGAAGGCGGAAAAGTTACAACAGCTACAGCATTTGAAGAACGGGTCATGCCTTTTAGAGACCGAATAAAGGAAAGCATATGCCACTCCTGCAACAATGATAGCTTATATTAACACATCTAGAATTATAAAAATATCATTTACGGAATGCAGAATAGTTATCAGAAGATGAGATTCAACAAGGATGATATGACAGGAACTGTGACAAGATAATTATTTTCCTGTGGCAGGAAGGGTATAATAAAATCATAAAAAATAAACTTACAGCACAAAGACAAAGGAGAAACTTAATTCAGAAACACATGAAAAAATCAAGAGCAAAACACATTACTCACCATGTTTGAATATTTGCATTGTGGAGAGCAGAATGATTGAATTGCAATACGACCAGCAGAGGAAACGATGCCTTCATTTCTATTGATCCAATCCATCATGTTAGTAAATGGAACAATTGAATAGAACAAAAGCTGTTTTTTCAGTTGAATTTTATACGTAGTCTTTATCACAACCTAGTTTATGCAAAACATGAAATTCATGGAGAAATAGGAAACCCTCCATCCGAAAAGTCCATATCTAATTACTTCTATGTTTTGGTCATGTGCCCATGTATCTAATGGCTACAGAAAGATCCAGAATCAGTAAGGAATAGTCAAAAAAAAATAACCGAGAGTACAACCCTAGCCATCCTTTTGACTCCAGCCAGCATTCAACAGAACAACATTGCAGGGTTTTTTTGTTTTTTTTTTTTTTTTTTGACAGGTTTCTGGTAATCAAAAATCACTTTTGAAGGTCAATTGTAGAATTGCATGCATTTGCAAAACTTGCAAACAGTTACTGCTGTCCAACAAACTCAAAGGAAAATTCTACTAGATAGCTGTAAAACCATCAGTTGATTCAACACTCTACGGTAGTCATGACAATTTAAGGGTCAAAAAGAGTAAAAGGTGAGTTTTAATCAGAGTCTAACAGAATCGGTTGATCGATGTACCAATCTCACCTAATGGAATAAGACTTGGCTGTTGTACAGTCCCATGCTCAAGGTTATAAAGAAACAAGAAAAATAACTTAAATTGCATATGTGACCAAAAAAAAAAATTTCTATCAAAGATTGTACACATTATTTAAATTTCAATAGCAAACCTTTTCTAATTCAACAATATTTTAATTATTCTAGTCAGAAAAGCTCAGTTGAACCAACCATGACAATGTGAATAAAAGACTAAATATTATCAAGAACCAACTCTACTAAATTCTTTAGCTATTAGCAGAGACCTGGGGACATTTTAAATCTCTAAGACATACATTTCTGAAGTAATGCTAGAGAAAACCAATTCACAACACCTTGAGAATTGAGCTAGAAATCCAGCACAACGATCTTGCAGAGCATCAAGGCTTGGGGACTCTTGGATGCTAACACAATCTACATTATTGCCACTGAAAAATTGCCTCTCCAGGGGCTTGCGCAAGTCAAGATCATTGCAATAATCCAGATGACCACCTGCACAATGAAAGTATGATTCAATTCAATATTTTACCCAACCTGATTTGACGTATTCAATAATATGCAGATAGTTCACTTTCCACAGAACATTACAAAAGTTGATCACGAATTCCTAATAATAATAATAATAACATGTAACCATTTTATCTTCAGAAAGTGACAATGTGATTCTTGAGAGCTTCTGAATAGATATTCTATCGAGCTCATACAATAAACTAAAAGGATAGCCTGGTGCTATAAAGCTCCTACTATGGGTGGGGTCCAGGGAAGGCATGGGTCTATAGTAGTCAGCCTTGCATTTGCAAGAGGCTGGTTTCAAAACTCTAACCAATGACCTCTAGGTCACATGGTGGCAACTCTAACCGTTTTGCCAAGGCTCCCCTTCCACTCATTAAAAAAGTAATAAAAATAACCTAATAAATTGAGTTTCCATAAAACTTCATAAGGTTAGAAAAAATGATAAAACTATTCAAACTACTTGCTGAAGAACTTGATATAGACAAGAATTCTACCTGCTTGTAGCTCCCCACAAATAAAATCACATTTCAAGGTGTTATGCTTCAGAAATCTAGAGATTCCTCGCATGTGAGGTAAAAATCCAAAAGCCAGAAAAGAATTTAGATTTACATAAAATGTTAAAATTGTACTTTTAACTCACAATTTTACATCTATGTCTACAATGACAATTAGAAATTTTTTTTGCTGGTTTTATGCATTTTATTGGATAATGGATTAATGACTGAGTTTACATAACCCCAATCAATAATCATCCCTATTGCTTTAAAATAAAAGGAAGAGCTTTAGGATTTCATTATTCACTTTACGAGATTGAAATTAGGCATGCTTGAGGATGGCGAGTCTGCATTGACAGAAAACGCAAGGAGAAGAAGAACAACCAAAAAGAGGAAACTAATTCTAACTATTAGCATTGTTAGCTTGCTGCTATTATTTATATTATCCCTATTGTAAAATTTATGGAATGTGATCTTCGTTACATAGTTTGTGACATGTTGTAAAAATTGTGATTTGAGTACTTAAATTTGACTTAGAACCCAGAATACTTACAAAACAATATACATAACCCTAAATGATATTTTATGTAGTATTATGTTTCACTTTTACCAGACTCTTGAGTGCTTTTGAGTGAAAACTTGCTGTCCAGAACTTAGTTAAAATTGCTATGATGCAAATTTAAGTGGACTAAATGGTCTATGGTGATGGTAGATAGGCATGTATCACTTAGTAGAGAACAGAAAAATTAATGCAATGATGTTTAAAGAACAAACAAGCGGAGAAAATTATAAACAACCTTACCATTATTAGTGTTGATATTTAGCTGAGGCTCACCAAAGTACTTCTTATACTGCCAAGCAATTCTCAGATCCTTCTCCTTCAATATAAGCATAACAAACAAATTACATTACCATAAAAAAATTAAAAATAATTATACACATCAAAAAGTGCAACGGACAAACGAAGTACATTGCTAGGATCCCGAGATTTATCCTCTTTGGATGTCCCTGGACTAGGCAAAGTACCAAGAAATCCTCTAGGATCCCTAGATGGACTAGCATACAAGAGTGGCTGCCTGTGTACAAGTCCTTGAGACATAAAATTTCTCAATAGAAGCATATGGTGAGGTGCTTCTGCATCTTCCATGATCATGACAAGGCTACCTAGAGAAAAACCACCACCTAAAATCTCTATTTAAAAAAAGAAAGAAAGCATATATAAGAATATTTTATGAAAAAGAAATACAAATACAAATGAATCAAATAAAATTATTTAACTCATTCATTTACTATATGGATAATTAAAAGGGATTCAAAGAGATAATTACTGTCCAGATCCGGAATGCCAGATGATATGAAAGTTGTCCCATTTGGGCCATGCTTAAGTCCAGGATGCTGAGTAGATGTTACAGTTGATATATTGCGAGAGAAGCTACTAACTCGAGTCCTGGTTGTAGCCATTCTGTGTCAATACTCTATATGCCAGTCTAAGGAAGCAAAGAGTGCAAGTTGATTACAAAAATACTATTTTCAGACACAACATAAGCATATACCAAGTAATCATAAAAGTTATGACGTTAAAAATGCAACAAAGGAAGATAATTTTTTAATAAAAAACAAGCGAAATCAGCACCTCTATCCATCTCAATCCCTAAATTATCATCATTCATGTATCAGCAACATACATGTACTTTTAAAGTAATAAAGCAACAAACAATGCAATAAGGATCAAAATATAGTAACTAGTTTTATCATTGTTATCCAATTTATACCTGTTGTAATAGTGTACAGAGGAGTTCTAATTGTCTTATTTACTTTATTTATCCTACTTCTACACAATTGTAGTATATCATACTATAGACTCTGAAGCAAACAAGGTTAGAGACATCACTGACTAGGATTCTCTCATGCAGGCCATTTATCAAACATCTTACGGGCAGATACAAGTAACAATAAACAAATGCTTAGTCCTACCCCCACACAGTACAAAGATTTCCGCAGATACAATTGTTTCTCAATTTTTCTTCTCAGGCGCAGCACACACAATTCAATATAAAAGACCAAGTTGTCAAGCTCCAACCATAAAAAAAAAAGCGGCCTGGAGCACGAGACTCACAGGTGGTGGGGTCGAAAGAGGGTAAATATACGCAATTTTACCACGCAGTTTTACCCTTGCAAGCAGAGAGACTGTTTTCCATATTTAAACCCCATAACATCCAAGTCACAAGGCAGCAACCATAAGATTGCGCCAAGGCTGACCCCTCTAAGCTCCTAACAAACAACGACTCGTAGAAAATAACCACTTTTGCGAGACCAATCAATTGGACAGGATAAGAGTTATTCATTAAAATGTTCATATTCTCAACTGGCTTGCGAACAAGTCAGCTTGCCTACAATCTACAGATTAGACATCAGATATAAATAATAATGTGGCTGTGGCCGAGATTTTGGAACTTAACCTAACGAGACTAGAACCGAAAATGATGGTTTTTTCCGTTTCTTTGTTCCAGTAGAGTGTTTGTCTGTTATTTTGCAGAACCAGAACCTACCCTCTTTCCCCTAAAGCTTTCTCAGTGAGTGAGGGAGTTGTGTGTATCAGAAGGTGAATTGTGAAAGTGCAGTGAAGTATAAAAGGAAGGTTATATGAAACTGAATAGTTACCGTACAAGCTACGACTGGGCCTTGCTGGGATGGAGAAGGAAAAGGAGCGGAACGAAGGACGAGAGTCGGAGAAAGGGTCCTCTAAGAAACTGACATGGACCTGTATGGAGAGGAAAGTGGGATACTCTTCTTCCTTTTTTGTTTTTTTTTCGGATTTAGTGGAAGGCTATTTAGACTTAAACGTATATTTAAACCTTAGCATATGTAGGTCATTTTGATTTTAGTACCTCTAAATTATTCCTTTTGGCTTTAAATCCTTCTTTCTTCAATAGTATATTTTTTTGTTTCTGTTGGCACCAAAATATAATTATTATGGGCTAGCAAATAATAAGATAATGGACCTATAAGAGAAGTGGAATTAGTGATAAGATATGAAGCCTCATCAGTCGAGACATAGTAACTAAGGCTAAGCAAGGAATATCAGCTAAAGGGAAGAATGGGCCAAAGGGAAAAGATAAGTCCAAGTATGAATGAAGGTAGTTGGAGATTGATGACTTAAGCGATAACGGTTATCAGTATCAAGGACATGGGAATATGGGAGATAAACCAGAGACATTATTTGCGTGAATGGAGAAAATGGCAAGATTTTAGGAAGATTATAAAAGGCTCATGCACAGAGAAGAAAAAAACTCAGATAAACACATATCATGTCATTTTAACTATTAGTTTTTATTTCTATTTTTCAATTTATTTTTAGTTTTATGTCATTTCTTTCATTTTATTCTTTATCTTCGAGGTTTTGTATAAACTAATGGTTGATTAATAGAAATCATATTTCTACTCCAATTCTTCGTTGACCGATCTTACTCAAAGGCTTGCCCTCATGAGCCATTTGAGGAGTTCATTTGCTAAGGAGTAAAGTACCCTCCTTAGCATTAATAATCTGAACATTAGTAATCTTTGAGGTACTATTCTCGAATAAATTTCTTTAAGGAATTTAGCTGATTGCATATTTTCATCCAACATAAATTGGCACATCCAGTGGGACCAGCAAAATCAGGTTAGCGAAAGTTCCCTGTTTTGGGACTAAGTCATATTTGGCATATGAATTTGAGATCTGGAAAGGTAATTAACATGAGTTCAATAAACCAAAATCCAAGTTCCACCCCAAAGCAGAAAGCAGGGGGCAATCAGCTGCGTATGTGGCAATCTTGACTATACCCCAAGGGGTGATTTTAGAGCAGTCGAATACAACTACTGCCTCTTAGCCGCCGAGGGATTCAGGTTCTACACAAGGCAAAAAGCAAGGGGCAATCAGCTACATATGCGACAGCCTCAACTACACTCCAAGAGGAGATTTCAGAGCAGGCGAATACAGCTATTACCTTACAGCTGCCAAAGGCTTCGGTAGCCTCTTCTGACGTGACTAGTTATACACAGACTGGATGTGATGAGAGGCAATCGTTAGTGATGTCTACATCCTTTATACGACAATTGATTGAAGCAGAAGTAGACGATCTGATGCAGGAAGTATCCAAGCAATTGGTTGAAATAATGAAGCTGTTGGTGCAAAATAAATTGCAAACATTTTAGCAACAACAAAAAGGAATATGGCAAACTCAAGGTCAATCAGCTAAGTCTATAATGAGACAATGACCTATGCTGGGAGCACCAAGGGCCTCAACTTGGGCAAGTACAAATAATGAAAAGGCCCCTAAATGCACCAACGAATTTAGGATTGCCAGCAAGTAACACGGGGCTGGGGAATGGTCTCAATAGCAATTGGAAACAACCCATTCACATAACAGTTGATCTAGTAGGTCAAATAAGTTGGCCCCAAGGGGATAATAAAGGGAGCTCCTATAATCTGGGGCTAAACGTTTAGCCGATTAATGGATGCCTCATCCATCCTGAAGGATCGGCACAACCAATGTATGCGGAACCGCCAAATTATATGTCTCAAACAATGAATGTACCCCAACAGCCAATGTATCCTCCATCACACATGTAACTGCTGCATGGAATCTCTCAAGGAGCTGAACAAGGGGTCAATCGGCAGATAGCACCTATTCAGCCTCAACCTTGTGTTGAGCCAAGGGTGATTGTGCCTCAGCTGATTGATCCAAACATGATTGCTGTGGTTATGAAAAGACATTTTGGAGTATAACTAAGACCTTTAAAAAGGCCAATTTATAGGAAACCATACCCAGATTGGGTAAATAGGGAACAATTTCCAAGAGGTTTTAGAGCCCCAGATTTTACAACCTTTTCTAGGGAAAATAGCAAGTCAGCCATGGAACATATTAGCCGATTTATTACTCAATATATTGAGGCTAGCTAGAATAATTTTCTAAGGTTACAATTGTTCTTATTGTCTTTAACTGGGGCAGCATTCACTTGGTACTCACCATTGCCACCAAACTCTATACAAAACTGGGCTGACATGGAACGATAATTCTATGATCGGTTTTATAAGCCTCAACCAGAAGCTTTTGTTCTTGATTTGTTCTCTATAGCAAGTAAACGAGCCTATGGCAAAGTTTGTGGAAAGGTTAAAGAGAAGTGCATCGTCCAATTACCAGAGGCAGAATACGCCTCCATTACTGTGAACAATATGAACCATCAACTGAGAGAAAAGCCCATTGTCTAGGAGTATTGTGAACTTGCTCAACTCTCTTGGAAAACAGAGGAGGTCTAGCTGAGCAAGGCCTCAAGGCTCACTGTAACACCCTATTGATTTGATGTTATGCTTAAGTCATAGCATGAAATTAGGTAGATTGTGTTACCGTATTAATACTTTGTTTACCTTTCCTGACTTATTCTTCTTTAAATTGTCATCATCATATAATTTTTTTTTTTTAACAAACGAAACGGCACGCTGCTATACTAAAGCGAAACGAATTGAACAAAATATCACTAAAGATAAGAATAGTACAATAGTGTTACTGTATACGTGCAAATATATGTATATATCGGAAGTCACTGCTTCAGTTTATGTACAAAGTTTTAAAGTAGAATATATAAGTGGGCTGGTATATCAAAAAGACAATAATGCCCGTATCAGTTAAAACATCTTATGGTCCTCAGAGGACATTTTATAACCTACTGCTAACCCTACAGTCAAGTCTATGACCCAGAGCTACGTGCTGTTCAAAAGAAGGTCATATTGTACAACATCTCCTGCTGCTAAGCTACTATGTCAGGTAGCCGTTAGCCATACCCGGCTCGACCGGTGAGTAGTCTGCGCTGGGTCCCGAGGAGGAAGAGGGTGACGAGCCGGTGGCCTCGGAGGGGTCACTCTCTGAACTCAATGGGATATCTGGAACTGCCTGCGGTGGTGACTCAGGTGCAGGGTTAGCAGTCTTTTTGCCTGTCTGGAGTGCGGGGAGGAGCTAGAGGTGGGTGCGCCATGTGTAGCGGGACAGCAATGTAAGGAGTGGCAGGGTCAAAAATAGGATGGTGTAAGGGAACATCAAAGTTCCTGTTGCTGAAGAGGTAGAGACGGAAGTTATACGAGCCGGCTATATACAAGGAATCTAACTTTGGGTCATGGTGAAGCTGTAAAGCTGGGATCTCAATGAAGAAGGTAGTTGTGGAGTCCATCGCCAGTGTCTGAGAATGATGCGGAAGATACAATACGGGATGAGAATTTCAAGAAAATTCTCAGTAGGGTTCGGATATACTGGTTAACTGACGTCACATACATTCTCAGTTGCCTCAGGTTTTATTTAATTATAAAAATATGTGTTCAAACTGAAATATCCATTTTAATGAGTTTAAGAAAAATGTCTGGTCCGAGGCAAGGTTCAGTTTTACTTTAAAAAATATGAAAAGATAAACAGACTACTAATAATGATACGTATAGTAATAAACAAGATAATAAACGAGCAGCAGTAAATACATATAATAGGCAATTGTAAACATCTGGACATAACTATGCCATGTATTCATGCATCCATGTAATCATGCAAACTTAATCATGAACCTTTCCTCATAAGTCTTTCCATTTCTTTTCATCAGTTTTCTTTCCATCTCTTGGTCCCCTGGGAGTTCTTGGCCATTTAGACTCCTGGATAATAGTCTGCTTTTCAGGATTGAGCTTGTTCCTATACAGGGATGCTGGGTTTACTTTCCCCGACCTTCCCACCGATCTATTCCCCTTAACTTCTTATCCGGGGCTGGCACAAGTAGTATAGAACTTCCATAGTGACATAATCCTTTTCATAACTTTAATAACTTTCTTAAAAATGCACATGCATTAACATGTAATTCATAATTTGTACATGGGTTCTACCAAAATTTCGGTAGTATAACGGAATGTGTCCGCTTTCCCATGAATAGTGCCAGCCAACCAGTACATTTATACAATTTGCAATTTCAGTATAAAGTAACAATTATGCATATACATTCATAGATTCATTCATTAGTTCCAACAAAGCATCAATAGAGCTTGTAGCTCATCCTCCCTTATTCTGCCCGGTTATGGTATATCCCACCCTTATTTTAATTTAAATCATCTAAACCTAATTTTTGGACATGTTGTAGTTTTATGTGTCTAGTTTCTAACCTCTTTAGTCCCATCTAATTTTGATATCTACAACTCAAGATATCTAGATTTTATCTCGGCCTGCCCAATGGTTAGCTAGAATCAGACAACTAAAAGTAAAAATCCACTAAAAATTGAAAACTGACTCAAATTACACGAAATTGGACTCATATTAAAGTAACAGGCTAAAGTTTTATTTGCAAAAAGTTCCATTCCATTTGACTTAGTAGGGCTCAAGTTACAAGCCTCGAATTCTGGCCTTACTAAACTGCCCTGTTCTGGCTCGATTTGGACATAGGGAAACTTTCTTGGATCACTGAGATCAATTGGGACCTTATCTAACTCTGAAATTTTTATGGGACATTCTCCTATGTGTAAGCTTTCTAACAAAGTTAGTTTCATTCACTTTCAAGTAGTATAGGGCGAGTTCTACCTTGAACAACCCAGTCTACCTAGAACCAGAGTCAAAACCCTAGGTCGAAATTCAAAAATTCATATCTCCCTCAATTCTAATCCAAAAGCCTTATATGATATGTCTATGGAAAGCCCTAGATGTCTAGTTTCATATAAAAATGGTTTCACCCAATTTAATCGGCCATAGGGGGATCCGTACACTCCATCGTACGGACTGCCGAGGGTTTTTTGTTCTCTAACCCATCAGCTCTTTCTATTTTCATGCTTTCTTGCTTTCACTTCGGTTTTAATCAAACAAACAGCCCAAAACCAATCACATATCATCATAAATATTCATTTAACACATCAAAGAAGTTGAAAATAATTCAAGCTCAGCTAGCCAAGGCCACAGAACTGAAGCAAGAATCAAAACTCCTACCTTTGTTCCAAGTGATTTTGCAGGAATTTGAAGGCTTGGATGAGTAAGGCTTGAATTGGCTTGATGTTGGCTGGAGTTTTTTTGTGTGTAAAGAAGAGAGAAAGAGAGCTGAATGAGAGGAGAGAAAAGGGTGCTGGAATGTGGTCTGAAGTGGGTGATAAAAGGGTGAAAAATCTGATTGCATTTGAGTGGTTTATCTTGAATTTGATTGGTCTAAAATGCTTAGCGGAAATTCAGCCAAGCTTCTCCATGAAGTGTGGCCTTTGTTGCGTCACTTTTGGGTGGTAAGTGGCTGAGTTATCAGCCACTAAAAATAGGGTTTAGAGCTTGTAATTCTATTGGTTCAGTTCCGACAGTTTAAAATACCGTAATGTTACCGATTTCCTTTAAATCCGTAAATCGGTTTTCAATAAAATTTTTATGAAATCTCCTATACTCTAACTTAATTCTCTCTTATCTAAACTCAAGTAATTACTAATCAATTGAGTTTAAATAATTGGTTAACCAAATTTCAATTATTCTCAATTATTCGATAAAACCGAATAATTAGGCGAAAAACGGTGGATGTTACACTCACAATTGGTGGCTATAATCGACTTTGATTCATCCGATGAGGAGAAAAATGAAGAAGAAGGGGCAGGATAAGGGAAATTATGATTGCTGAGTTGCTAGGGGACAAGCCATATACCTATCCTGCTCTTACTCTTGCCACAAGAAAAGAAAAGGTCAAAACAGAGCAAAGTGAGGCATTTCTATTTGACATTGCAAAAGCAGATCAAATCTTTGACTTTTTAGTCAAAAATAAACAAATCAACCTTCCAGAAGAGCATAAGCTACCTCCAACAGATCAAATTCAAAATTTGAAATACTGCAAGTGGCATAATTCATACTTACATTATACGAATAACTGTACAATTTTTTGAAATATGATTCAAAAGGCCTCGAAAGAAGGAAGGTTTAGACTTGCAAATAAAAAGAGAAGGTGGTATGACTATTGATGCCAATCCATTTTCATCAGCCACTATTAATATGGTTTCCATATCTACAGAGAATAAATGTACCAAGAAGGAGGCCTCATCTACCCAGCCTGTCCAACGTTATAAGCAAGTGTAGAGAGCAAAATTAGTGATAATAAAGGAAAAGACCAAAACTATGAGTCATGATACATCTAGGAAGGTGTAGAGGAAAGAATGGATGCCTAAGCTACATGGCAACTCAAGGACTGCGGGATAGCACGGACAACCTCGACTGAGTCTGTTTCAAAGAATACAATTCCCTCAACAGAGGAGTCAATCGAGGGAAATGCAGTGTGAACACCCTCGGCCAAATGTGTTTCAAAGAATATAATTTCCTCAATAAAGAGATCAAGTAAGGAGAAAATGGTATGAGTAGAAACAACTCCCTTAGATCTCTAATCATCTTGTGCCTAGAGATTCCAAGCGGGCCGTGCAGGTAAATTATAGTGAAGGAAGGTCTACGCTCAGAATCACGATGAGAAATAATGAATCGGCTAAAGAGGCAAGGATGATTAAGCCAAAGGCTTAGTCTAACAAGGGAGAATGGTCGTGAATAAGTATGGCAAAGGAAAGCAGCTAGAGCCATAACCTGTTCAACTAATAGGGACACAGAAAAGGAGTATGCAACGGAGAAGATCCAGCCGAAGAATGAAAGACACGGCGATGGTGTCAGATCTAGCTAAACATATGGGAGTAGCAAAAGTTGTTTGCCCAAAGACGGAAGCCACAAAGGAATCAAGGACAGATTCAAGATATGAACACTATTCAAATGGCTGAGACATCAGCCGAGAGAATACAGATTCCAGAAATGGAGCTATTAGAGAGTTTGATTGATCAGATTCTCAATGATGATGACATGCTCATTTTGACTGATGATCTATAAGAGGGTGAGAATTTAGCTGCTACCATAGAAGTCTTGCCTGCCGAGTTTGCTGTAAGAGAGAATCAGCCGATACAGCTAGATGGTGATATTTTGGCTAAAGAAGCTGCATGAGCCACTTTAGCCGATGAGGAAGAAACTGTAGAAACTCAGCAAGAAAGAACAGGAGTAAAGGATAGCACAGAAGCAATCATTAAATTCGACAGACCTCAACTGGCAAGACATTTAAAGCCATTGTACATAAGGGCTCATATTGATGGGAGGCCTATCAGCTGAGTATTAATTGATGGGGTGCCATCATGAATGTTATGCCAGTGGGAATTCTAAAAAGATAGGCAAATCTTAGAAGGATCTCAAAGAAACCAACATGAAAATGACAAACTTCACAGGGGATAGCACAGATGCTCTAAGATTTTACATTGCTAAACTGACCGTGGGAACCAAAACATCCACCACTGTATTTTTTTTATTGTGGATGCCAAGCCAAGATACTCTTTGTTGTTAAGAAGAGATTGAATCCACTCAAACATGTGTGTTCTGTCTACCTTACATCAGTAGCTGATGTTCTGGAATAAGGACAAAGTGGAAGTGGCGTCTGCTAACCAAAAACTATTCTCAGTCGATGTTAAGGTAGCAGAGGCAATGTATTACATCCTTGAATTTCAACCAATAACATGGCCCTCAAGAATCACCTAGGACATTATTCAGGCTGTAAATTTTACCAATCAAGGGTTCAAGGTCAAAATGAATTATGAATATTTAGAGAGTCTCCAGAATGATATGCTAAATAATGATGTCTTCTCGAATGGACTCCAAGATGAATCAACTACTATGGCTATAATAGGGATTAGTCCTGTGGAGTTTACCAATCAAGATGGCAATGTTTGGTATTTGGAGGGAGAAGTTAGGGCAGATGAAGCCAAGTGTGAAGCTTTGGTGATGGTGATACCAACAGAGATAAAGTTTGAAAGATGGGTCAAAGCTAAACACCTCAGGCCCCTTTACATCTTAGCTCATATAAACAAAGAGCCTATAAGTAGAATCTTAGTTGATGGAGGAGCTGTGATTAATGTAATGCTTGACAGTATGGTTGAGAAGCTTGAGAAAAGCCATCAGGACCTCAAAAAGATTAATGTGGTCATCACCAACTTTATTGGAGAAAAAACTCTAGCACTAGGTTCTCTTATTGCCGAACTCACAGTAAGGTTCAAAACCACTAACATATTATTCTTTGTGGTGAATGGCAAGCCAGGATACACTATCTTGTTAGGAAGAGAGTGGATTCATGCTAGCCGATGTATGCCTTCCACATTCCACCAGCAACATCAATTGTAGAACGAAGACCAAGCTGAGGTAGTGACGGCAGATCCATTCCCTTTCGCAACAAATGTGAAAATGCAAGATGTCATATTCTATTCTTCAAAGATTAGCCTATTTCTTGGCTTGACAATGTTGCCTTAGACTCTGTCAAGTTGATTGACCTATCGTTGGACGAGTTTGAGGTTACGATAAGGGCCGAAACACAGCCTAAACTAGAATTCATCAAATGGATAGTCATGCAATAGTAGTAAAGGATGCCTTACAACGGCTAGCCCTACAATAAGCTGAAATGAGACTAAAAGACTTTTTGTTTCAATAGGAACTAGCCAAGAAGGGCAATGAGGTCATGGGAAAGAAGGAAGATCAAGCAGCAAATTTATTTGTGTCCCCTATCAGGAGAGAAGTTCCAAGTTTTGAGACCCAAGATCCCCTAATCAAAGTTAATTTTGGAACTGTCAATGAGCTGAGGATGACTAAGATTAGCGGCCTACTTGATCAAGATGAACGAGATCAACTAATTCAGCTGATAATCAGGTATAAGGATTATTTTGCATAGGATTAACATGAAATGCCTAGAATGTCTAGGGAATTGGTTGAGCACCGTTTGCCTATCAAAGAAAGCTTTAGGCTATTCAAGCAACCGTCTAAAAAATTTAATCCAGAGTTAATGCCAAAGATAAAGTAGGAAATAGAAAGGTTATTGAAAGCAGATTTTATTAGGATTGCTATATATGTGCAATGGCTTTCGAAGATTGTGCTTGTAATCAAAAAGAATAGCCAAGTTAGGATTTGCATAAATTTTCATAATTTAAATTTAGTCATTCCTAAAGATGAATATGTTATGCCTATTGCGGACATGTTAGTTGATGCCGCATCAAATAATAGAATCCTATCCTTTATGGATGGTTATTCTAGATACAATCAAGTATATCTAGCTGAGGAAGATGTGCATAAAACTGCATTTTGTTGCCCAAGGGCCATTGGTATTTTTGAGTGGGTGGTTATGCCATTTGGTCTCAAGAATGCATGGGCCACCTATCAAAGGGCAATGAATTTAATATTTCATGATTTGATTGGACAATGTATGGAGGTTTATATTGATGATATGGTTGTAAAGTCAGCCAATTTCCAAAACTATCTGGCTAATCAAGAGCAATCATTTCTCAGAATGAAAAAGCATTTGCTAAAGATGAATCCTACCAAATGTGCATTTGGAGTCTTGGCTAGAAATTTCTTAGGTTTCTTAGTCCAACAAAAGGGGATTAAAGTAGATAAGAACAAAGTGAAAGTTATATTGGAAACCAGGCCCTCGAGGAACAAGAAGGAATTACAAAGCTTGATAGGCAAAATAAATTTAACGAGGAGATTTATTGCTAACTCAGCTGGCAAAATGAAGGCCTTTTCACCATTGTTGAGGCTTAAGCAAGCCGAGGAGTTCATTTGGGGGAGTGAGTATCAAGATGCTTTTGAACAAATAAAGAAGTGCCTAGCAACAGCTTCGGTACTAGCACCACTAGCATTTGGAAGGCCCCTCAAATTGTATATATCAACTGTTGAGGACTCCATCGGAAGCTTGTTAGCTCAAGATTTAGAGGATAGAACTGAGCAGGCTATTTACTATTTGAGTAGGCTGCTAAATGATGCCAAAACTAGGTATACTCCAATAGAAAAATTGTGTTTATCCTTATTCCATATATGTACAAAATTGGAGTATTATTTATTGCCTAGAGAGGTATTGGTGGTTTGTAAGGTAGAGATAGTCAAGCATTTACTAAATCGGTCAGTCCTCCGAGGGAGATTGATGAAATATGCCATTAAGCTAAATACATTTACTCTAAAACATGTACCGTTGAAGGCCATAAAAGGACAAGCATTAACCAATTTCTGAGTACAACACCCATGTATAGAGATAGAGGGCCCATTTGTAACGCCCGAAAAATTTTAATCGTTTTTAACCGAGTTGTTCGGCTTTTAGTAAATAATTAGGATTAATTAGAATTCGATTAAGCATTTAATTAAAGCCAATTAAGTGTGATTTAGAAGTGATTAGGCTTGATGGAATTAGATTAAGAATATAGGAAACCTCACAGAATTTCTCTAAGATCGATTTACCGATTTAAGAGAAATCGGTAAGACTTCGGTATTGTAAACTACCGGAACCGGATCAATAGAACTTATACTATGAGTGCCCTAGGATGAATGGCTAGGATTTAGCTAAACCACCTCCTTATGTGGCGCTTTGATCAGCCATAAAGGACGGGAAGCCAAACCAAATTTGAAGGCAAGATGAAATCTACTAATCACACAACTCCTTGCTCCACAAGTTGTGTGCAATCCCTTCCTTGCCCTTGTGAAGTTTGGTCAAGAAAAAGGGCTGACTCCCCTTCATTTCTCTTCCGTTCATACTCCTCTCTACTTCATCTCCAACCTCTCTTCAAATCTCATCAAGAGTTGCTTCCATCTAAGACACCAAATCAACCAAGTTTCAACTAGACAAGGTAGGATTCTTCAAATTCTTCTATTATTGATGCTATTGTGGCTGAGTACGATTTCTATTCTTTCCATTAGTTTGATGATATATGGTGTTTATATGAATTCTTATAGCTGGATAAATGTTGAGTTGGATGAGACTTGGGTGAGAATTCAAAAAGGGATGCAAAACAGAAGCTGGAACCTTGAAAACCTCACGGCATCTGTACTGGCGGAGTGTACGGCTTTGCCTATGGCCATCGAAACCTGATGAAATTATTTTTATATGAAACTAGATATTTAGAGCTTTCCATACATATATCATATAAGGCTATTAGATTAGTATTGAGAGAGATATGAATTTTGGAACTTTGACCTAGGTTTCTAAGTTTGATTCTGGGTAGACTAGGTTATTTAGAGCACAACTCGCCCTATACATCATGGAATTGAATGAAACTAAGTTTGTTAGAAAGCTTACACACAGAAGAACATCCCATACAAATTTTCGAGTTAGATTCATTGTTGATTATTCCCAATACTTCAATGAAGTTGACTTGTGTTTAACCTAGGCTGGAACAGAGTAGTTCAGGAAGATCAAGTTTCGGGACTTATATCTTGAATTATATTCACTCAAATGATATGCAGCTTATTTTACTAGAAAGCTGGATCTGTTAGATTTAAATTGATATAAATTTCGCATGATTTTGTTCAAATTTCTATTTTTGGTGAATTTTCTCTTAGAAGAGTACAATTTTGGCTAGAGACATGTATGAAAACTAGATCAAGTTTAGTTAAAGTCAGAACTCGGGAATTAGCAAACAGAGAGCTAAATCGAGTATACTTAAGGATAAACTCAGAAGGTTATATGTAAGGCTTGAAATCAAAAAGGTATAGTTAAGGTTGAACTTAGAAAGAGTATACTAAAAGTTAAACTCGGGAACCTGGTAGGCAGATAGCTAGATCGAGTATGCCTAATGTTGAACTTGGAACTTAGTGAATAGAAATCAGATCGACTATAGTTCATGTCGGAAATTGGAGCTTAGAGTAAAAAACTAGATCGGGTATAATTAATGTCGGAAATCGGAACGTAAGAAACATGTTTCATAAAGGGGTTGGGAGAACGATTAAAGCTTAATTCGGAAATCAGAAGTATGATCAGGATATGAAACCTTAAACCCGAATTTCGGAAGTCAGCGACCAATACAATCATAATCCCAGAAGTCGGGAATCAAGTCATTGACCTGATATACATAACTTAGATGATATCGGAACTCGGAAATAGGTTAATAAGCATCGAACTCAGGAATATAGTTAGAAGTTAAAAGCTTGCAAGATAGATTAAGACTCAAGAGTTTAAAACTTGCACTTATTATTATTGTTATATTCTTGGTATGAATATAATGTTATATATTAAGGTTGCTATTTGATCAAAGTTTCTTAATTACTAGCACTATTCGTAGGAAGCGGACATAATCCGCTATGCTGCCGAATTTTCGGTAGAATAGTAGAATACATATGTAAAAATTCCATATGCAAGGGTATGAACATATTAAATATAGGTCCCTTCGCTTGAAGGCAATTAATTGGGTCCCTCCCTGAGAAGGCAGTTAAGAGATATGATGATGGGTCCATATTCTTAAGAAACGTGACATGGCAATCACGCTCTGATAAGAGTATGACATGGCGATCATACTCTGGAATGTGGCATAATGATCCCACACCCTAAGGAATGTGACATGGCGATCACATCCCGATGGAGTATGACATGACGATCATATTCTGGGACGTGGTAGGAAGGATATATCCCTAAGGAGTGTGACACGGTGATCACATCCTGATGAAGTATGACATGACAATCATACTTTGGAATATGTGTGACTAGTAAAAGCATATGTAGATTTTATATGTTCAATATATTCATGATATTACATTTTAATACATTTCAGATATTATTTATAGTGTAATTCCTGATTTGATTCTGTATTAGCTCACCCAAATGACAAGTGTGTGAATAAAATAAACATTTCTTCGAACAGTACATTTTCGAACTATAAAACCAAATAGTTTGTATAACATGTTCACCTTTTTCATAATAAACCGAAGCAATTGGAGATGATAACGATGACATTATGTATAATAGTTAAAGATTCCTACTGAGAATTTAAAATTTTCACTCCTATTTCTGTGTTATCCCCAGACAACTCGAGAAGTTGCAAAGACGGCTGAAGTTACTGTCAGTTAAGGTCCGTTCAAGTAATAGTAATAACTCTTGAGTGTGGTACTATGACTCAAGTATAGTACTATACAGAGGAGGACATTACACCATTAGCCAAGTGTCAAGGGTATGTGCAAATTAGACTGTGGACTCTGGCTTTTGATGGCTAAAAATATTAAAAAGGAGTTGGTGCAGGAGTGGTAATTATTAGCCATGAGAGATTGAACAAGAAGTTTATGTATCGGCTAGATGTTCAATATTCCAATAACCAAATAGAATATGAAGCTTTTATAATTGGCTTAAAACTGCTCAAGTCTTTAGAAGTGCAGGCTATACAGATTATGGGGGATTCACAATTAGTGATCATCCAATTACTGGAAGAATATAGATGCAATAGCCCAACATTGGAAGGATATTTGAAAGAATCCCAAACATTATTGGGGTATTTTACCGATGTCCTAATATCACATGTTCCTAGGGCATCAAATGAAATAGCAAATAATTTAGCATAGTATGCATCTAGATACAAGTCGATGACACCAGATATTAATACTGTGGAAGACGAAAAAGGTTTGGTAATTAATTGTCAGCCAGGGTCATCAGCTGATTGGAAGGCAAAAGTTAATCCAATATTTGGCTAACCCATTGGCTCAGATGAATTACAAACTTAAACAGAAAATATTAAAGTATGTATTGATTGATGGTGAGTTATTTAGAAGAAGTCAAGAAGGGTTTGGCTCAAGTGCCTAAATAAGGATGGAGCTTTAAAAGTGATGGGGGAAGTACATCAAGGCGTGTGTAGGGCTCATAAATTTGGCTCTAATATGAAATGGCTAATCTGCCAATATGGATACTATTGGCCAACTATTATAGTCGATTGCTTTGCATATGCTAAAGGTTGTGAGGCTTGTCAGCTCCATGGATCTATACAAAGAGTACTAACCAAGGATTTACATGCCATTGTCAAACTTTGGCCATTCAAGGGTTGGGCAATGGACCTCATAGGCAAGATATATCCTCCATTTTCTAAAAGACACACTTTCATCATAGTTGCCACGAACTACTTCACAAAATAGGTGGAAGCACAGCCAATGACGAATGTATCACAAGCTGATGTAATAAGGTTTATTGAAATACAAATCATACATCGATTTGGCATTTCGGAGACCATAACGGTTGACGAAGATACCATGTTTATAGGGGATAAGGTAAAAGCATTTGTACAAGATTATGGGATTAAACTCATTCACTTATCACCATATTATGCACAAGCTAATGATCAAGTCGAGGTAACAAATAAGATATTGATTGACATGATCAAGAGAACTATGGAAGATCGACCAAGAAAATGGCACGAGGCATTGTTCAAGGTTCTTTGGGCTTATAAAAATGCAAAAAAATAAAACTATAGATTTGACACCTTTCAGATTGACCTTTGGTCAAGATGCAGTTTTGCCTATAAAGATAAATGTAAAATCATTAAAAGTGGCAAAACAAGCTAACTTGCAACCTGAAGAATACTCTCAAGCCATGTTCCAAGAATTGAAATCAGTTGATGATGACAGAATCATGGCTTTAGAGAGTATTAAGCTAAATAAGAAAAAGATTGCGAAGTTATACAATAAGAAGGTAAAGAGAAAATAATTTGCCGAGGGAGATATTGTATGGAAGGCAATATTGCCTATTGGAGCCAAAGATCCTAAATTCGGCAAATGGTCTCCAAATTGGGAAGGTTCTTACATTATTAACCAAGTTATATATGGAGGAGCATATAGATTGGTCAGCATGTAAGGAAAAAAATTAACTAAAAACATCAATGAAAATTTTTTAAAGAAATATTATCCTTCTATCTGGGAATCAGTTTCCAAATAAGTAGTCAAAGTTAATAGCCACAAATTGGCTATGTAGCTCAAATTGAAAATGCATGAAATGCAAAATAATGTCCTAGGCTAAGTTTCAGATTGGGTGGGAGTTGCATAGGCTAGTTTGCCATCTGTATCAGGTGATTCGGCTTTATCCCTTGCTTCAGCCAAGTGCGTCATAGTAGATTTGGAAGCCGTCTTTGCAGCTAATTCTTCTTCTAGTAGTGCGGTCAAAGTGTCCCCCACAGCAGTTAGGATATTGTCTTGTAACTCTTTTGGTCTGAGTTCAGGAATTGGAAGAGCAGAGGCTTTGCCCACACAAGGAACAATGGCAGAGCTAAGATATTGATCAGTGTCTATGTAACAAAGCAATGAATGTGAGAGAAGAAGTTAAACCCTAAGAAGTACACACCATTGAATAGGGTTGATATGATTACCTGAAGGAGGAGGCAACCGAGCAGCTTGAAATTTTGGGAACAAAGAAGCCTAAGAAAATTCAGCCTTGGCTAGACCTTTATTGCCTACCTCTACTACATGCTCCAAGCATTTCTGCTTCTCAGCCAGAGGCACAATCTTGTGATCAAGGGCCTTAGCTTGGGAATAAAGTTGCAGTCTTAATCTGAGCTTTCACACTAGCTAATTTAGGTTCCAGATCTCCTAATTTAGCCTGTAACTTGGCAATCTCTTCATGAATGGATCTGATTCGGTTAGTAAGTTGAGTTTGCCACTGCTGATGTTGGTCTCGGCTGGATTTTATAGTATGATACTGGGACAAGTATGTATTTTTTGCGTTTTGAGAAAAGCCAATTCCTCCAAAGCTTTAAGACCATCGTCTCGGCGGGATTTGAACCTATAATAGTTCGACACAACATCTGAACAAGTCAGGGCAATATCAGTACACACTTGCTGAAGTAAAGCAGGCACCTCAGCCCCTTGGAATTTTGACACCTTCAGGAGAAAATGTTCCAATCTAGCCGAGGCTGCAGAATCCAGAGGAAAAGGTTTTTGCAATCCTTCTTCAATGACCTCAAGATGCCGTTGAACCGATGATGATGAAATCTTGGGAGGTTGAGTAATGGGTGTGCTGAAATATGCTTCCAACTCTTCATCAGGAATCAAA
Source organism: Pterocarpus santalinus (assembly GCA_031439595.1). NCBI lineage: Eukaryota > Viridiplantae > Streptophyta > Magnoliopsida > Fabales > Fabaceae > Pterocarpus > Pterocarpus santalinus. Next base: position 8,425,437 of record CM062526.1, on the reverse strand, counting down.
GAGGCAGCGGTTGGAGGCTGTTGAGGTGAGCTGCTCTGCTTGGGTGCACAAGTCTCTGCTACTGGACTCCTCGACTGGATGGTTGGCCGGATATCAAGAAGATCTACCTCAGCTGAGATATTTGCTGATACTACTACAGTAACACGAGGAGATGAAGTAACAGGAATAACTGCCGCGGGCTCATTCGGCTCAGGCTGAAGCATTTCATCAGCTGAAGTAGAATATGATGAAAGCTAAGGCTAAGGAATACCCTTGGGCTACTTCTTCAAAGGGCATTCATCTTTTTCTTCTTCCTTTTTTTCCTCCTCAGGATCCAGAATAATAAGTATATAGGGAAAATGGCTCGACTGACGCGAAGAATAGGTATGCTTACCTTGAATGGTAGGAGGTATAGTTGTGACTAACGACTGATTGCCAGCGGATGGGAGAACCATGATAGGGGCCAGCCGAGGGGGGTGAGCTAACTTGCTATGACTTCCACTAATAAGCGTTGACAGATAATGATCAGGAGGGTAAGGAAAAGCTCTATCATACACGGACCTCCACTAATCTATATACTTTGAAGAAGTCCCAGGCTGGGGAATGAAAGGCTAGAATTAAAATCGACTTAGTTTGTTGGCATTAGTGGTCACCAATTGTTGTAGTTCAAGAGGTAGAAGTGCAAGCCTTGTATTAGTGGTCACCACAGACGGATAAGGAGTAGGAACACCTTGAATGAGTCCAAATTGCTTAGCAAAACAATTTGGATAGTATGGCTCGGCTGATATCTTGTTAGAACGAGCATTGGGGCGAACACCGTTTAGCAAGACTTGGCCAGTTATGGCACTACTCCAATGAGGAATTGCTTCTCCCATTTCATTATCTGAGGAGGAAATTAAATCTATTTGAATCCAATTTGGCCCATAAGTGTAGTAAATGAAGGGACAGACCTATAGATACAACTGAGGAAGCATATTAAAGAGCCGATCAACTAGTTGGAAAGTAAAGAAGGTCGGAATGGGCACAGTCTTGTAACGAAGGCTATAAGTGGAAGCATTTGGGACTGATTCCGTGGAAATAGAGTAATCGCGGTAGAATTCTGGAAAGTATTCATTTACCCAAAAGAACAGAAATCATATGGGACCTAGAATGGCCTTGTTGTCTCGAGACCTCAGCTGATCTAACCACATTTTCATTCCTTCATAGAAGGAGGACAGAAATAAGGCTCCTAAGTTCATCGGCCGACTAGATATGATAGCCGAGACATAATAAGAAATCTTGTTAACCATGAAGAGTTATTTACTGCAAAGGAAAAATTTACAAAGCTAGAAGAAAATGAAAGCATTGCGCTTGGTAATGCTTACAATACCTTGTTCCTACCTATACTCGTCCATAAACTTTCCCGAAGAAGAGTTTTCCTTGGAAATAGGGCAGCTGAGGTCTTCAAATTTTTCTTCATACAAGATAAGGATGTCCTCACCAATAATAGGTAGTCCTAACATTATAGAAACATCAAAAAGGGAAGAGGACATGATACCAAATGGAAAAATGAAGGCATTGATAGCTGTATTCCAAAAACCCATGAGTCATAAACTTGTCAAGATTTGGGGAAAAGTTGAGTTTGGAAAGTATAATCATGTCATAGATTCACCAGTGCTTTAGTTGAACCCTCCATGGCTCTGAGACTCTATTGTGCCATTCTTCATATTCAGGAGAAGGCTTGGGCCAGTTGCGGAGTTCTTTAGGATGGACAGATCAGGAAAACCAATCGGCAATAATGGGAAGTTTGAACCCATCTAGAAAAATAAATGATTCAGTAATATGAGGGAACATTGGAGGCTCAGTACACAGAGGACCCAAGATGTATGAACCATGGTCAGCATCCTGGGCAATCAAAGTATTTGCGCCAGGTTTATCTTCTAAGGAAGAATCTTTAGCTGGGCGAGATGACGAAGCCATTTGTGTGCAAATCGACTTGCCAACTAAAACTTTCAAAGCGTAAATAGATTCTCGAAGTCTATCAGCTAATGGGTTTGGAGAGTCGGCTGATAAATGAATAGAAGAACTTTCAAAGCTTGAAAAAGATGAGTTATTGGAGGGATTATGAATAGCTAAGCTGGAAGGGTTCTCAGAATCAGAATATTCAGAATACATTGAATGGATCAAGTGGAAAGCTAAGGGTTTTGGAAGAAAGAGCTGAAAGGTCTGTCAAGAAAGAGAATCGCGCAGAATGGGAGATATGAACAGTAACGGTCAAAAAGGAGGTATAAATACAATACCCAACATGTTAGTAAGTTGTTGGCTAGGTATTATATTCGGGGGCATATGTTGGCATCAAAAAATAATTATTATGGGCTAGCAAGTGATAAGATGATGGGCCTACAAGAGAAGTGGAATTGAGCATGATAAGATATGAAGCCTCTTTAGCCGAGACATGGTAACTAAGGCTAAGCAAGGAGTATCAGTTGAAGGGAAGAATGGGCCGAAGGGAAAAGATAAGTCCAGGTGCGAATGAAGGTAGTTGGAGAGCGATGACTTAAGGGATAATGGTTACCACTATCAAGGACATGGGAACATGGGGGATAAACCAGAGACATTATATGCATGAATGGAAAAATGAAGAGATTTTAGGAAGATTATAAAAGGTTCATGCATAGAAAATAAAAAAAACTCAGATAAAACACACATCATGTCATTTTAACTATCAGCTTTTATTTCTACTTTTTAGTTTATTTTTAGCTTTATGTCATTTCTTTAGTTTTATTGTTCATCTTCAAGGGTTTGTATAAACTCATGGTTGATTAATAGAAATCATATTTCTATTCTAATTCTTCGTTAACCGATCTTGCTTAAAGGCTTACTCTCGTGAGCCGTTTGAGGTGTCCATTTGCTAAAGAGCAGAGTACCCTCCTTAGCGTTAATCTCTGAATATTAGTAATCTTTGGGATGCTGTTCTCGGATAAGTTTCTTTAAAGAATTTAGCCGATTGCATATTTTCATCCAACAATTTCTATCGTTAGTCAACACAATTAAATAATGATACTTATAAGGATCAAAAGAAGATTACTAAAATATTTATAAGAGTAAAAAACAAAATTTTCAATATTTATAAAAACTAAATGTATATTTTAAAATAATTTTTCCGTTTAAAATTTAGAACGATAAGGACTAAAATGTAATATTAAAAAAAGGAGGAACCAAAAACAAAAACTTTTTGTTACAGGAACTAAAATCAAAATGACTTATATTTACAGGGACTAAAAATATATTTAAACAAAAAATTTAAGAGTTTTTATAAAATTAAATGACAAAAATATATGTCAACTCCATGAATATAAAATTTAGTGTAAATTGCTCTAATTTGCCCAAAGGTTAAATGATATTACACACGACACCTCTTGATTTTTCATACCTACACTAACCTCCCCTCTGTTTACTGGGATGTTTAGTGCCACATTTTACAAGATATAAAATTGCCTTGTGTAATATCACCTATATTTCAGAGAAAGTCGGTATATATTTTTGAAAATTAAGAGGTGCCATATGTAATATCACCTAACTTTAGAGGAGGTCAATATAATTTACTTAAATTTTACCGGTAAGTGAATGGTTTGGGTTTTGGGTTTCACCAAATTTTCTAATATTCAAGTAATTGGATTATCATATGGACTTAAAATGTTTTTGTTGTTTACTTTCACCATGATTGAGACTTAATACAAAAGTTTAGAAGTTGTTTGATTTTAGAAATTTTTTTTATTTCTCATTTAAATTTTAATTATAAAAGTATTATATTATTTTTATTTTATTTCTTAATTTTACAATTTTAAAAAAAATTTAAAATAATTTTTTCTGTTTTCTTCATAAAATTCGGAAAATAAAAAATAAAATAAAGATAATGTTGTATTTTTAATTAAAATCTAAAATAAAAAAATAAAAATAAAAAATATTTTTTGAAACCAAACAAACTATTAGTTTTTAAATACCAATTTATGATTGTGATGTTCATGTTCATTTTCTAAGTTGCTTCGTTGGAGGTTGGCAAGGATTCAACATAACAAAACTTTCAGAAAACTCGAGTGAGAAAAAGGTTTTAAAAGTCTATGTATGTGTACATCTATGCGCCAATTAAAAAAGGTTGGAAGAAGACCTATTTTTAGTTCAAACCCAAGTTTCTTTTGTGGAAGCTTTGTGTATCTTCATTTTTTTTTTTTTTGACATGAAAACTTTTGTGTATCTTGATTGTTTATTTAAGCAAGGGAACCATTATTTAGTATGAAACTAATTTCGTACATATTTTATGAACAATGTTGAATAGTGCTGATGGAAGTAATATTGTCAATTTAGCCTCCACTAGTGGGCCAGCCAACCAGCCCCCACCATTTTAGCCCCCAGTCTCTTCCACCATAGCATGCCTGTTGTAGCTTCTCTTTTCTTTTTCAACCTCCTTTCTCAGCTCCTCTATTTTCACCATTAGCCATTGTTGCAATCTCTGTGTCTTGAGCTCGACGCCATTGCTGCCATCGTTGCAACTTCAAGCTGAGCTCTTTACAACCAGTGTTGTTAAATGGCGGCCATGGTGGCACCATCCCACCATGACATGGCAGATTTTTGCCTAAGCGCCATGGTGTATTATTTCCCGTGGCGATTTTGCGTGGCGGCCGATATGCTCATGGCGCAATGGCGTTTCATGGCGGCCATGGCAGAAATATCGACTACATCCCTTTTTTTTTTAAAGTAGAGGACAGTATGGGAATTTTAGGTTGAAAAGAAAACCCTATTACCTCAGATAATGCAGACCCTCCTTTCACTTTCCTCTTTCATCTTATTTGTTCTTCACTCTGCTCTCTCTCATCTTCTTCGCTGCTTCCCCCATTCCGGTGACAACACCACCAGCTACGGCAGCTTCACCACACTATCAAAGGAAGTCAAGCTATCAAGGTTATTGTTTCTGCTTCTCCTGTTCTTCTTCTTCTTCTAATATGTTGTCTTCTTCCTTTTGCTTCTTCCATTTCTTCTTCTTTTAACTTGTTCTGATCTCTTCCCCCTCCAACATTTTGGTTATGTTTCAACTTTTTTCTTTCCCCATTTTTTCTATTCTATTATGGCTCCCTCCCTATCTCTCTCTCTCTTTCTTTTGTTTTTTATTCTGCTCTTTAATCCAAACCTGTTACTCTTTTTTTTTTTTTAATTCTGTTGTAGCTCTTTTTCTACTCTATTTTAAGCTATAATGTTAGCCCAACCTTCACAAAGCTCAAGGGCTAGTAGTAGATCAAACCCAAGTTCGAAGTATGTCCACCCAGTTGTAGAAAATAACACAAATGATACTGTGTGTAATTTCTGCAGTGAAGTTATGAAAGGAGGAATTACAAGAGCCAAAGAACACTTAAAGGGACAATATGGTAATGTTTCCAAGTGCCTCAAGTGTCCAAAAGAAGTTAGAGAAGAGTTGTTGGCATTATATAACCAGAAAAAGAAGCAAGGGAGTGACAGTAACGAAGTTCAAAATGTAAGGGATCTTGATCTTGAGAACTTGGGGTTTGGATTATCTGAAGATGATGCTGAAGGCATTGATGAAATCCCTAACCCTAGGCCTAAAAAGAGAAAGGGTGTTTTGAAAGGCTCAATGGATTTATTTGTTAGAAAGCCTGAAACTGCAATTGTTAGGAAGAACAAGGAGAGGTTAAGGCAACAAAATATTAGAGAAGCATGTGACAAGAAAGTAGTTGCTAGGGTTCATCAATACATTACTTGGTGGTGGTATCAAGCTAGAATTCCATTCAATTGTATCAAATTGAAGAGTTTTGATGATATGTTAGCAGCCATTGGAAGCTTTGGTCCCAATTTGCCTACTCTGTCTTATCATGACATAAGGGCTCTACTTCTCAACAAGGAGTTGGAGTATACTAAAAATATGATGAAGGATCATAAGGAGCAATGGAACAAACATGGTTGCTCCATCATGTCAGATGCTTGGACTGATATGAAGTAAAGGTGTATTATTAATTTCTTGGTGAACTCTCCTAATGGGACAATGTTTGTGAAGTCTATAGATGGATCTAACTTTGTGAAGACTGGTGAGAAGTTATTTGAGCTTCTTGATTCTTTTGTGGAGAAGAATGGAGAGGAGAATATTGTTCAAGTTGTAACTGACAATGGGAGCAACTATGTTTTGGCAGGTAAGATGTTGGAAGATAAAAGGCCACATCTCTATTGGACTCCTTGTGTAGCCCATTGCTTGGATTTGATGTTAGAAGATATTGGAAAGCTTTTGTTGATAAAAAAGACAATCAAAAGAGCAATTCCTCTTGTTGGCTTCATTTATAGCTACTCTAGTACCTTGAGTTTGTTGAGACACTTCACAAACAAGAGGGAATTAGTGAGTCATGCGGTCACAAGATTTGCCACTTCCTTTCTATCATTGGAAAGGCTTCATCAAGAGAAAGCAAATCTTAGAAAAATGTTTACCTTCAATGAGTAGATAAGAAACAAGTTGTCTAAAGAGGCAAAAGGAAATGAAGCAACAAAGACTACAATTATGCCTTCCTTTTGGAATCATGTGAGGTATACCCTTAAAGTTATGGCTCCTCTTGTTCGAGTGCTTCAACTTGTTGATGGTGAAAGGAAAGCAGCTATGGTTTATATTTATGAGGCAATGGACAAGGCAAAAAAAGCCATTATGAAGTCATTTAAGAATGATGAAAGCAAATATAAAGATGTGTTTGCAATAATTGATAATAGATGGAATTGTCAGCTCCATCGACCATTACATGCAACGGTCATTTTTTGAACCTAGAGTACTATTATGGCAACCCTGCATTGGAGTTTGATTTGGCAGTTATAAATGTGTTGTATGAATGTATTAAGAGGTTGGTGCCTAGTCGAGAGGTGCAACAAAAACTATTGCTTGAGCTGCCAATTCATAAGAGTGCTAATGGTCTTTTTGGAACTGACTTTGCAAAATCACAAACAAAAACTCTTGCTCCTAGTGAGAAGAATACAACTTTTAGTTTTCAAATTTCTTTTGATTTTAAGCTTTGAGTGATTTGCTTATATAGCCTTCTTTGGATTTCTAGCTCAATGGTGGAGAATGTATGGGCATTCAGCTCCAAACTTGCAACAGTTTGCTACCAAGATTTTTGGCTTGACGTGTAGTGCTTCGGGATGTGAACGTAATTGGAGTATTTTTGAACATATAATTAACACTTCTTTATTAGTTAGGTACTTTGTTAATACTTATAATAGTAGTGATTAACACTTCGATTATATTGATATTGCAGATCCATTCTAAGAGGAGAAATAGCCTTGAGCATAAAAGGTTGCACAATTTGGTTTATCTGAAATATAACCAAGCGCTCAAACGGAGATACAATCTTAGAGATGAGACTAACCCTATCTTACTCAAAGATATTGATGAGTCTAATGAGTGGTTGGTTGGAGAGCTGGATGAAGGTGATGATGATGTTGGAGATGAGTTGGTTTTTGGGGGTGATGACACTTTGAATTGGGAAACTATGTATGTGGCATCTGGGATTGGGGAGCCTAGAATATATACTAGGAGGCAAAGTAGAAAAAAAAAGGAGCCTTCAAGTGGTGCAGTAGCTAGTAGAGCTTCCAAGAAAGGAAAACAGATAGTGGTGGCTGATGAAGAACCAGAATTTGAAGAATAAGAGGATTCTTTAGAAGAGAAGGAAGAAATTCAATTTGATGACTTAGAATCAAAAGGAGAAGTGGAGGGATATGCCTCACTAGAAAATAATGACAATGATGATTATATTGGAGATGATGATGAGGACTAGTGCCTAGCTTAGTTGATTTTAGTTTCCCTTGGTCTTCATGTTATGACTTTGAAGCTTTAATTATGCTATATTTCTATGTTTGTATCTGACTATGAGTATGTTATGTTATGCTATAATTTTGGCTTTGATTTTGTGATGCATTTGCTGAATTTAGTAATCAAAATATGCAATGTGTTTCTAATTTTATTGGTCTTGATCTTGTCATCTTGATATTATGTTTAGCAGTTTTTTTTTGGACATTTTTTGTATATATATTTGTATATTTTTAGTTCGTTATGGTGGAACCTGCCATGCCATCCACCATAACTTTATGGCGGATTTTTGGTTTACCGCCATGAGTCGCCATCCGATATTGACAACTTTGTCTACAACTACAATCTTCATTATTGAATTATAGTTTTAGTTCATCATCAGCCTCTTTGTTTCATTGTGCTTCACTGCTTCTTTATTTTTTCTTTAAATATTTTCATCTTGAATTTTATTTACAAGTATGTCATGAGATTTTGATTGTAAATTGCTTTCTGAGTCTGAGATCACTGCAGAAACCCATTTTATTTAAGAAAAATTGTTGAAAGAAAATTGGCATATGCCAAATTTGTGGATTTGCAGTGAATGCCCTTGAAATGTTTGCTAAAATGTTTCTTAAACCTTAAATCTATTTATATGGATGAGTTTTCTTTTTTTTAAATTTTAGGATATGAAATTTATTTACGATATATTTTGCTGGAGGTTTTTGGTCCTTCTGCATAGCAAAGAGATCATTATGAGGAAGCTATTGTTCCCATAAATGCATACTCATCAATAATGTTGAAAGGTAATGTTCTCATTAGTCAAAGGTGACTATTACACATCTATACTTTGCCAATTTTTTTTAGATCCTGCTGAATACATGCTGTGAATAAATACTATTGCTATTTCTTTGACCCCCTATTTCTTTTGGGAATCATGCTTACATATCTTTGCTCAGAGGATAACTATGAAACATGAACAAACTTTGCTGATGGTTTTGTTTTTAACTTTTTCTTTTCTGGATAAGACTCAGTTAGACAAATATATAACTTCAATTGTTGTAAAAATGAAAAAGAAAATGACGATGATCATTATCCATCCTGATCCAAGAAAGATAATACCAATAGTAGATTGTTATGTAAGGTAATGTAAATTCCCTTATGATAAGGAGATGAAAGTACGGGGTATAAATGTTGTCAATTCATAAGATGCTTTCAGCAAATAAATATGTTAATATTTATGACAAAAAATAAATAAGCTATGATCCATAGATATGGATTTGGTGCATCTATATAGTTTACCTCTTAGTTGTGAAGCTGATCGGAATTTATGACTAAAAAGGTTCTTGGGTTTAAACTTTATTTTAGAAATCAGTTTCATGAAATTTAGTGTTGATGTTTGAGAGTTCTCATAAGGGTATCTAATTTTGAGTAAACAGAACAAAAAAAAGGTATCTAATTTGAAACTAGATATTTATTTGAATTGATTATATATGTATGTATGTTTGTATTTCATTTTTAATCCATTTTTATTAATTGAAGACACTATTTATTTGTGACTGAATGGTGTTTCTTTAACCACATACAAACTATATCTTCCCAGCAAGATAGTGTAGAGATCTCGTTCATTTGGAGCTGCTCACATTTGAGCACTTTTTTGCTTACTTGGTATAAGTTTCTCATTGCTTTAAAAATGAAATATTTTGTTCAGGTTTTAATGAGATTTTTAGTTATTAAGATTAGTTTTGAGGCCTTTTGAGTTAAATGAAAATTTTGTAATAGCTATAGAGTTATGATTTTGGATATGTAATCATTAAAATATATTTTTAAAATTTATATATTCAACTTTATTTTTAGCCCTGTGGGAAGGTGTTGGGAAATGATAGTGAAGGTAAATAAGAGATTTTACATGATATTCTCACCTTGAAAAAAAAATACAAAAAATCATGTATTTGGCATGTGCCACTAACCGAGCTAATGTTCAATTACAGACAAGTTATAGTGTTGTCATTAAGGGGGCATTTGGCAGAGGGTTTAGAATAGGATTTCTGGAAATTTCATAAAGATGCCTATATTTGATATAAGTTTTGGAAAAATATTCCTGAGAATGTCATATTTCCGGAATCGATTTTGGGGTAAGATTCCCCCCAAAATAATTCCATCTCATACATGGGTTTATAACATTCTCATGGCAAGGGAATATTTTTTTACGTGAAAAGACCAAATTATTCTCACTACCACCCTCCATTAACTACCCTCCACCATCACCCTCCACCGCTAGACCGCCGTCGGACCACCGTGGACAGCCGCTAGACCACCCCCAGCCACCGCCGGACCGCTCCTGGCCGCCGCTGGACCACCGTAGACCGCCACTGGCCACCGTCATTTACCGCCGCCAGACCATCATCAGCCGCTGTCGAACCACCACCGTTTGCCGTCGGACCACCATCGATCACCGTCGGACTGCCGCAGGCCACCGTCAGACCATCATCGATTACCGCGAACCACCACCGGTCATGACTGGACCACTGCCGACTACCGCCAACCGCCATCGAGCGCCATGGGACCACCATCGACCATCGTAGGAATACCAGAGTACCGCCGACCGTCATCGGACCATCACCGTTTGCCGCCGGACTGCCAAGGGTATTTTTGAAAATGAATAAAATTTTCCTGAAAATTTAATCCATCTACCAAACACCTCAAAATACCATATCTAGAAAAATTATTCTCAAAGATAATATTCTGAAATTAAGATTATCAGAAATAAAAATTAAAACCCCCCTACCAAACCCCCCTAAAGATTAACGGGGGTGTCATACTTAAAACTAGAAAGATTAAGCGTAATTTTTAAAGAACTGCAGGAGAAGGATTCTATTCTCATTTCTCTACGTGAAAAAAAAAAAAAAAACGTTGTATGTTTGTTTGATTTTGCCCGTGTTCCGAATGAAATAAAAATTTTATTGATGGTAAAAACTTAAACTCTTAATTAGGATCTCCCATTGTTTTCATTTCCAGTTGAACCAGAAAGCAATAGAAGAAGATGGAGCACCAAGACTTGAACCTGATGGATCAAGCAGTAGGGTTTCACAAAAACAAGGTGAAGCCTTGGCCTCTTAGTGGTCGCTTCGTGCTTGTGGAGGACTGTATTGACACCAGCGGTGCATTTGTTCTTCACCACATCCTCAAGCGCTCCTTCTCTTCTCACCCTTCTTCTGCCATTGTCTTCCTCGCCTTTGCTCACCCTTTTTCCCACTACGACCGCATTCTCAGAAAGCTTGTACTTTTCTTCTTTCTCTTGGCATGTGTTTTTTTTTTTTTTTTTTTTACTTAAAGGGTCATATCTAATAGCTCTGTCTATGATGTTTATTGCAATTGCATCTTTCTTCCCTTTTGTCTTAAAACAATTAGGAACATGGTATATTTCTTTCTTTTCAAATCAAAATGTTTGATTGATGTTATTTTTAGATATGGGTTTTGGTTATTATTGTCTTATATTGTTATTTTTGTTCTAATGGATGGTGATGTCATGTTTGTTACATAGTTTTATGTGAAACTATTTTTGTTACTAAATGATATACTAAATTGACCAAGTATTCATAGTACGTGTGATGTTTGTGGTTCTATTAAATATTGGTGTCTTTAAATACAAGGATGCAAAATGCACTACTATGATAGTCTCCCTGTCACTTACAAGCACTCGAATTATTTCTATACCTCAAAGTTTATTTCCATTACATGCTAACCAGTTGTTTGTAAGATTCTATATTCTATTATAATGCTTTTATTTTCTTGATGGATTGTATTTGAAATATTCATGGATACCTGTGGTAGGGTTGCAACTTGACTGCTCAAAGAGATCGCAGTAGATTCTTTTTCCTTGATATGCTTATGTTGCAGTGTCCAGGCGAGAAAATTAGGTACTTGTGTTGGGTTCTTTTAATTCCCTTGATAACTCTTTCTTACAAATTGTTTTACATAATTAAATGATGTAAGATTGGTTCATTGAGATAATTTGGGCTGTTTGATTTTAGAAAACATTTTTTTTTTATTTCTTGTTTTCAAAATTTATTACAAAAATATCACCTTATTTTTTATTTGTTTCCTATTTTCAGGATGTTGTACAGGAAACACTGAAAACAAAAAGTTTTTGGTTTTCATTTTTTGTTTTCGAAATTAATTACAAAAATGTCATCTTATTTTCAATCTGTTTTCTGTTTTTAAGATTTTGTGAAGAAAACAATGAAAACAACGAGAGTTTGTTTTCAATGTGTCCTTTACAACATCTTGATAACAGGAAACAAATTGAAAGCAAGGTTATATTTTTGTAATCAATTTTGAAAATAGGAAATGAAAATAGAAAATGATTTCTGAAACCGAACAGGGTATCAAATTTAGAGCTGAAAATATAATTCGAGTGCTTTTTACTGCCTTATACATGCCATAAAATTTCTACACAAAACCCACTAAAAAACTTTAGTAAATAAATGTCCTTTTCCTAGAAGCTTATCCAAAGAAGCTCTATATGTAACAAGCTGGATGCATATGATTTGTATGCTCCAACTCAATGGGTGATGTTGGAAATAGCATTAGACATTGATATTCATGTAGCTTCATATATATAGAGAGTAGTTGTACCTAGGAAATATGTATTTTTGTACATTATCGATGTATTCAAGATGTATATAAATATGGTGCATGCTAAGTCTTGAATACTTGAGCAATTTAGAAAAACTTTTTCTTTCACCTATCTTTGTCTTTCTCAAATGGCTTAATATGGCCAGTTGTAATGACAGTGACTAATGAAATAGGTAGCTAGAGAGGATGAGATTCTGTTAGAAAGTTAGGGAGTTGGTTAGTAAATATAAGGGAAAAGGTGTGGAAGGGAATCAATTTTAAATGCTGAGTGAGATTGTGGACAGTTAGGAAGGTTGTCTTGAACTAACCCTTCAGCCCCTGTATTCTTGGCTTCTCAATCACATTGATGATCCCTATAAGTAAACACCATTTCTTAAGGTTTTCCCATTTTTCCTTGTTCTTTCTGACTCACTTCCAATGGAATCATATTCGGATTTTTTTTTGGGGGGGGGGGGGTGTGATGGAGTAGGCAGGAAAATGGTGGAGTGAATTGGATGGTCTTGGGCTCCTCAAAATGGCCAGATTATTTTTCTTTCTTTTCTGCTAAAGTGTTTTCTCTTTTCCTCATTACATTTAGTGATAAACAAGCAATGTACAAGTGATTTTCAGTTCTTTCTATTGTGCTTAAATACCAGTCTTGATCATTTTGTCATTCTGTAGTCTGTAGCTAAGTTATCTTTTTCCTTTGGTTTTTTAAAAATTTTTCCTTCCCCTTGAGAAATATGTTATTGTTTCTCATCATGAAAAAAGTGTTTATGTTGAAGGGAAGCAATACACTATTTATGTTTCTCTATTTTTTAAGATCAGGTGATGCCACCTGATTGCTTTATCAATCATCCATAAGTTTTTGTCTTAAAACCCTCAGCCTCATTGGAGGATAAAACCTATACTGAAGCAGTCTTTGATCTCTAGAAATGTGTTACAGTTATTATGTTACTGATCTACTTTTAGTAGTTCACATTAGAATCCAAGAGGATGAAGATTACATTTTCAATTCCACTTTTCCGCTTTAGGATTTGAGTAAGGTCTAGTCTAGTCACGTCTTATCTTGGCTTGCAAATTCAGACTTTTGAGTCTTATCCTTAATGTCTGTGCCTTAGATTATTAATGTTGTTGAAACAAAGTGTTTGGGAGAAATTGTGTATGTTAGACAAAAACCACTAACACCTATTTAAATGCTACTGTTCTAGCTCAAGTACTAGTGTAGTAAAACTAGTGCAAGCCCAGACAAATAAGACTATTAACACCATGACTCCTAAAACACAAGCACTTCCCCTCTCAAGCTGAAGCTTATTAGTTGTTGAGCTATCGTCTTGCTTGTGACAAATAGACACACTTCTAGGTAATGTGTTCAATGAACCAACATACTAAAATGAGGAATCCCAGACACTGCTGTAATGATAACAACTGAATTGGGCTTGAATTGGCTAGAACAAATCCTTGTTGCTGGAAAGAAAATTACACACAAGTTCAGAGCCAATTCCACCCTGATTCAGTTTTTATCCTAACTCTTGGCTTTTTGACCAGAGTGTGCCACCTTTTGAAACAAAATATCCAACTACGGCTGTTCACAAACAATTTCCCTGTCTGGGGTATGTTGGAGGTGGTGCAGAACATGGCGCAAAATGATACTGCGCCACCATGGTCTTCGGCCTGACACGGATGGGACAAGGGGAGCACGCCTCGGCTGGCGCATGTTCAGGTCACGCCACTCCTCGACGTGACGTGACAGCAAAAAGACAGCAGCAGGATGGCGGTGGTTGGAGTTGCGCCATGCATAGGGAGCCGCCACGTGTCTGCCTTCACCCATATATAATTGCTGGTCCCCTTTCGTTCACCGTCTAAACTTCCGTTCCTCCCCCTTTGCTTCCTCGGCCATCTTCCTCAATTCCGCAGCACCTCCTTTTCCAATTGTAAGTAATGTAATTTTATTTTTAAATTTTTTTATTATTTTATTTTTTGTAGATAGATTTTCTAAGAATAATTTTAATTTTATTTATTAGTTTTAGATTTTAATTAATTCATTCAGTTTATATTTTACTATGAGTTTATTACTTATTTAAAATTTTTGAGAAAATTACAATAGTTTTTAATTTTTTTTGAGTTAAACTTTAAAAAATTTTATTAGGATATTTAGAAGCTTGTTAGAATATTTATTGAAAAAATATTAGAATGGCAATTAGGGTGGTAATTAACTTATTGTGTTAAAAAATATTTAATTTTTTTATTTCAAGATTAGAATTTTGAAAAAATTATTAGACTAGACATAATATTTATAGACATATGTAAAAAGTAATTTTTAATTTATATTAATGAAGAAATAAAGTACTAAAAAAGCTAAATAAAAATAATTATATTACTATTATGTATAGAAAAGTATATAAACAATTTAATAATTAATTTTTTTTAACAGATGGCATCCAGCTCTTTTGCTTCTTCATCACGTGTCATACGGCCTGGGCCAAAAGATGCATCACTATTGACAATGCAAGAAACACACATTTCATAGTATATTTGGAATGGACATCCTGATCGAGTGTTAGTTATTAGAGGACTATCTTCTGTTCGTAATAGGGACAAGCAAATTCCTGTGCAGATTATTCCATACTTGGAGCAAGTAAGATTTCTTGAAATTGCAAAATTTGAATTTTTTCAATGAACTACCTGCAACATCAATCTCGACATATAATTCAAGCACTGTCAAAGAAGATTGTTGCTCAAAGGTGCTAATCATGCAATCAACATCATCATCATCATCAACTATCTCAAGAGCAGTATATGAACTACTATCTCGAGCAATTGGAAATCTATAAGTGAGACTGAAAATTGTTTGATGAAATGAAGTTTTAATTTAGCGGCAATTTTTTTCTTTAATGCATTATAACTGACACCTTTCTCTATTCTAATTAATCTTTTATCACCTTCAAAAGTACATCCTTGCGGCCCATCAAATTTTCTACCATTCCAGTATATAAATACATTAAAAGTACTCATTTTCTTCAAATTACTAAAAAGAAAATACTACTATAAATTAATTTGACAAAAAAATAGAATCTCAAAAAATTCAAAGATTTAGAATAATATAAGCTAAAAATTGAGAAATAAAAAAAATAAAACACTGCAAAGAAAAATAAAAAAATTTAAACAAAATAAAGCTTTAAAAATTTAAAATACTACAAACAAAATAAACAGACGTGGATTTCAAATCAAAAATTTTAAAAAGCACATAAAAGCTGGAAAATTCAAAATCTCAAACAAAAACATAGATGGTAAGGTGATGGGTTGCATGAAATGAGCGGAATAAGCTCGGGGGTATATATAAGCGAGGATTGAGCAACTGGACACTGTTGGCATGTGAAGGGGGGAGAAGTTGGCGCAACCTGAAGGAGCGCCAACCATTTGAGTGGCGCCACTCCAACCACCGCCATCGCAGCACATGTCAATCATGGCCGAAGGTGGCCCAACCTGAACCTGCGCCATCTGCTGTTGTCAGGCACTGTTGATGTTGGCGCACTATCAAGTTGCGCCATGTTTTCCAATTTCCACCCCAGACAGGGAAATTGTTTGTGAACAGCCACAGTTGGATATTTTGTTTCAAAAGGTGGCACACTCTGGTCAGAAAGCCCCTAACTCTTATAATAGATGTCACTGTAGCAAGTCAAAACTCAAAAGTACGCTGCATTTGTGAAAAAAAGGCTTCATACAAATAAAATTTAAATTAACATTGCTACAGTACCCGCAGTACAGTAGCATAGACAGCACTAGTGCTACTGTCGCATGTACCTTAATTGTCTATAGTAGCATGAAACAGAAAATATCTACAATAGTCCAAACAGCAACCCAATCTGAGGTCTGTAGCAGAGTCTCTGTAATAATTCTATATCTAAAAGACAACAAAAGATGAAGAAAAATAGAAATACACTGAAAATGATAGTAGACTGAGCACAAGGCAAAGTCAAGTACCTATCGCACATCAAGGTTAAAGAGAGGTGCCTCTTTTCAATGATCCACTGATGGCTTAAACCTTGAATGTAATGCCCAAAATCGGTCCCCAAGGCCAAAACCCATGTTTTTCCTTGGACTTTGAAATCCTTAAGTTTGGAGTCTTCTTGTTTATACGGCAATAGGCTTTTAGAAATAACCCTAACATCTAGCGCAAAGTCATAGCAATTTGGTTTTGTGATCCTGTCATGCTACATATAACTCATTACTTTAACTTTTTTTGTGTACAGAGATTCTTCCAATCGTATGATTAGATATTTTGCTATTACTTATCATACCTTGGGGGCTGTAATGAAATTGAGATATTTATATTGTATCTGATGGATTGTATACATGGCCGAATAACACCAACATCATTGATGACTAGTTGAAGGAAAACCCAGCCATGATGGACTTGCTGCTGTTTTTGAGAAAATTGAAAGAGTGATTAGTCAATTACATCCAGAAAACCTGAAATTTGTCACAATCGTGTTAGATGATATCTCTTACCTTGAAGTTGCTGCTAATGGCTCATCAAATGATGTTTTAGACTTCCTGCATTATTGCTGTACGCTAACATCAGAACATGTAAGATAATATTTGCTAGGCTGTTTTTTCCGAAATCAGTTTCAATGTTTTCTGTTCTTTATTTCACTATTCCTGTACAGGACTGTTCACTTGTAGCACTTAGCCACAAAGATATTTATTCAAATGGAGAGAGGCCTGCCCTTATCGTAGAGGTGGAGTACCTTGCTGACATTTTGGTCAAAGTTGATCCATTGGCTACTGGTTTAGCAAAAGATGTGCATGGACAGGTTTAGTTCTATCATTCTATATAACAAGTTCATATGCCAGCTATTTATAAAGTTGGAGTAAAGTAATGAAATCTTCTGACTGAGAGCAACTTCCATTTGATAGTGTTTGACACCTACAAATGTTTAACACCCAGAAGAGAATCAGCAGTTCTCATCTTTCCATCACTAATTGCTGCACTTCTAACAAAACTGCCGTTTTATTTTATTTCATTTTGTTGACTGAATGAACCCTGCCACTACAGTTTTTTTATTGTAGCAATGAAATGCAAAATAGTGAATTTCTCCAGAGACCACTTATGACCACGTATGCTCACCTTGTCTCTCTGACCAACCTCTAAACCAAGAAAACGTGCCAATTTACTTAAGACACTTAAGTTTTCCAAACATAACCATTAGTTTCTCTTCCCTTTCAATAATGTCCATGGACTAGTCTATATTTAAACTTACAGTGCCTTTCTTCATTGAGTTTATTTTTCAAGTGCATTTTGAGCTTATTATCCTCCAATTCCTTCCGGAATTGTGTATAAACCAAATGACTTACCTTTTCCTTTCAACCATTTAATTGGAACTGCCCCTTAAGCTTATCAATTTTTACCAGCCATTTAATGATAACTTCAAACAAAATCAATATTCGATTAGGATGAATATATGATGGTACTTTGCTTAGTAGATTTGATGTCATTTTCCTATATAAGTATTCTGTTTTTCATCTTTGTATCTTTCTATTTGCATTTTGATACTTGAACTGTTATGGTCCAAGATAGGATCAGAAGTTTGGGGAAGAAACAGTAGATGTGCACATAGATAAGGAGCCCTTTAAAATTTGTTTTAATTGCTTCATGTGCCCAATTTAGCCTCAAAACACAGCATAGCAATTATATAATGCAGTTGATCTGCAGATATTTAAAAGCAATGATAGATTTTTTCCCACCCTCTCTTATAGACCATGTGTTAGGGACCGATTTTATGGTGCGGTATACAATAGAAGAGGCAGAAGGGGTGGGGGTCTGGGCTGAGAATAGGCCCAAGCTTGCAATAATAATGAAACAGAAAGTAGTTGGTTGGCGGTAAAGGAAGTTAGAGGGGTTAGAAGGTTGTCAGCTAGTTGAGGTAGGTATAAATTGAGAATCCGAAGTGAGGGGGTCTATGTCTTGTCATTTAGATCACTTTGGGAGAGATTGAGGACTCTAGAACTTCCTCAATCAGAGAGAGATTCCAACTGTATCAGTTAGGGTTCTTGGCACACTGCTAAGAATCCCCAGTTTAATACACAAACTCAAATGTGTGAATCTCACGATACTAACGACTATGTACACAAACACTTTCCAATTCTTTCTTTCTTTTGATACCAGCGCTAATACCATGTGTGGTTCACAATTCCATTTTTCAAGCTTCCAATTTTTATTTCCACATATTATTTAACATCAGTGGCCCTGTTAGTGCGTGTGTTAAGGCTTTTAAATCCCTACAAACTATCAAGTAAAGGGAAAAGAAGGAACGAAATCATTATTGTTTATCTTCCCAATGTTGAATTATGTTACAGTGACACTGCAACTTCAAATAGCTCCTGCTTCTCTTTGCGTTGATTTCTGCTGTTTTTCTTCTCTGTTTGAAGATGTCTTAGTATAGCAACTGCTGTGCGAACTATGGATTTATATCACATTAGCTTCTGGTTACTTTTTTTTGTTATTCATCTTTTTTGATTCAGATGATGATGTTAGATAAGGAAACACGAAAAGAGCATGGGATTTCATCCATTAAGATTCACAATTTTCACTTCAAGGTCAAGGAAAATAACGTAGAGTACTTCTATCCTGGCACAAGAACCTAGAGCTGATCAAAATGCTTGTACAGAGTTGTGTAATTCTGAACGAGAGAATGCATTGTGCATCTATTGTGTTGAGTTTTCCCATATTTTCGACGAAGCGATTCTTAATTTTCAATGTGAATCTTGTTTATTTTGACACGAACGATGAATGAATTTTTTAGATTGATAATATGCAGGAATGATATATGGGTGTTATTTGTAACTTTCTAAAAATTGTTGAATCACATCTTACTATATCAGAAAATATAGTTAAGTTTTACACTTATTATTTAAATAAATAAATGGAAGAATATAATTGGTCAGAATATCAAAATTAAATTTATTTTGAAATATGTGAAAATGTTGAAAGATAAAAATTGTATAAATTTTAGGAATTAATTTCTGTGCATTCTTAGCATAAAAAATGTATAAATTAAGTTCATTGCCTATTTTTTAAATGCTGGTTTTTCGGCCATGCCTGGACCAGTCAATTGGCCAGTTATCAGTTCCACCAATCGGATTGATGGTTCCAGTTTTCAGAACTATTATTGTATACATATAACTGTACAGGATGAATATCGATAGTTGAATTCATTATTTTCGATTTCAATTTTCTTTATGATCCATTTGGATATTAAAATTAAATTGTAATAAAGAATTTTAATTTTAATTTTTTTTTTGGAGTTGGAGTCGACTTATAATTTTAAATTTTATGTTTGGGTTTGTTAAAGAATTAGGATATGAATAGTAATTCTAAATTTGATTTTAGTTTTATTGTTTAAATGTATGATTCAAAATTTAAAATTAATAAAAATATTGATAAACAATAATTTTGTACTATAGTAATTTTTAAGAAAATTATTTATATATATAAAATAATAAATTTTTTGGATTTGGATATATGAAATAATAAGTTAAAATTTAGAAAATTTTTTATAGTATTACTTTTTTAATAAAATATTATATTTTAATAAACATGATAAATGACATGGATGGAAAAATGGAGAGAATCATATATATTCTAAAAGAAATGATGTTTGTATTTATTGAGTTGCTTGACTTATTCAAAAAAAGAAAGAGTTATAGGACAAAAATATATAACGCACTATTTAGAGGTGGACCGCACAATTTTTTGTGAAGATATGTTAGGCAGTGAGTCCCTATTTTGTGAGTACAAATATGTGTGGATTGCTTGTGTCTGTGACTTACTCCTCCCTCTTGTTTCAACCCTTTCCTTGTTTTCCCCTTTGTCTCTTCCCATTTTTCATCAAGATTTTGCCTTTAGTTCTGCTTTCTTTCAAATTTTGTTGATCTTTGTTAGGTTGATTTCAGCTACTAGATTGGTTGACTTGCTGTTGCATCGTGAACGCAGAAAGCTTGTGCATTTTGTTTCCTTTGTTTCTTTCTCCCCGTAAAAGATGTAATAAGGGGAAATTAGTTGACTGTGAAGGCTAGTTGATCAGGAAATTCGTGAAGGCTAGTTGAATTAAAAAAACTAATGCAAGTTTGAAGCTGGTCCGTTATTGACATTTCATATTGGAATGCAGCGTGGTACATGAGAAAGGTGCACTGCTATTACACAACTGGTTATTGTAAGTTGCATACTTGCATTTTCTAGGTGGACTTCAGTTGGCCCTCTCAAATTGCATTCGGGGCTAAGTATGCTATGCTAATTGTGAATAATCATAAGATGGATGACTATAGTCTAAATAATTAACTATGAATCAAGAGCGAGTACCCAAGGGGAAAAAACACTGAATGGAGAGGACATTTTACTATAAGGTATGTAACATGGTAATCTTGTTTTAATCAATAACTGCAGCCAGGGTGAAGAAGATTTGCATGACTGATCACCACTCTTGGAATGCTTTAATTACATTATATATGATGGGGCCAGATTTTGAGCAATTTTATGCTGCCTGCTGAGTTTGAAAATGCAAGTGTAGATTCTATACCTGTATAGTTTCTACCAATAGTCACAACAAGAACAAGATCCTTCTTTGAAGTGGTGAAAACGATTGCGGTCCCTCACTATTATCTCCCTCCCATAAATCTTGGACAGCAGCTTGGTTGCATTGTGACAGTCATCACAAATTCGAAGGTTCTTCACAATCCGAATTGGAACACCAGGAGCCGTGCTAATCAGACCATATGCCATTGCCAGTTTTTCACTGTGATAGTTGAGTGTAGCTTCTTTCTCCTCCCTGTCTATGTTTAGCAGAACAACAGACACATCCGGGGTATATCCAGCATCTTCCAGTTTTTCTCTCATCTCTGCAATCATCTCATAAATCTTTTGAGTTTCTGGGTGATCCATATCTCCCATTATGAATTCATGAACTGAGCCATTCACTTCAATGGAGCTGACACCTGGTTCTTTACTAATTCCTGCATCCTTCATAGCTCTCCTTATATCAGCAACATCTCCCCATCTGTTTGTTGCAGCATATATGTTTGACATTAGAACATTATATCCACACTTTTGGGGTTCCAATGAGAGAAACTGTTTTGCGGCCCATTTGCCAAGGTTGACATTCTTATGAAGCTTGCATGCAGCAAGAAAAGACCCCAATACGGCCGTGTTTGGCCTCATAGGCATGTGCTTAATTAGTTCCTGAGATTCATAAAGCAATCCGGCTCGACCGAGAAGGTCCACCATACAACCATAATGCTCAACCTTTGGGGCCAAACCAAAGTCATGAACGATTCTGTGGAACAGCCTCTTCCCTTCTTGCAACAATCCGGCATGACTACAAGCATGAAGAGCTCCAATGAATGTGATCTCATTAGGGATAACCCCTAGTGCTTCCATTTCTGCAAAAAGTTCCAATGCTGCCTCACCATGACCATGCATTGCAAAACCTGAAATCATTGTATTCCACATTGAGATGTCGCGGTCAGTGGCTGCAGCAAAGAGTCTGTAGGCGGTATCTATGTCTCCACACTTGGCGTACATGTCCACCAAAGATGTTTTCAGAATCATATCTCCTTTGATTCCTTGCTTATCTATGTAAGAATGGATCCACTTACCCATTTCAATTGTTCCAGCTTTTGCACATAGCACAAGGAGGCTAACCATGGTTATCTCATTTGGTTTTATTCCACGTCGAGTCATCTGAACAAATACATCTAACGCCTCATCTAAACAATTGGTTTGCGCATAAGCTGAAATCATGGCACTCCACATTGTTAAATCCTTGTTCTTGATGCCATCAAAAACAGATCTTGCACTTTTAACATCACCGCATTTGCCATACATATCAATAAAAGCAGTGGCCAGAATTAAAGAAATGGCAAATGCATTTCTTAATGTGAAAGCATGTAACAACTTGCCTAGTTTTAGAGCTCCTGCTGTGCCACATCCTTTGACCAAACTAAGGATTGTAATCTCATTTGGGAACATACCCTCTCCTAGAATTTTGACAAACAGTCTTATACCTTCATCTAAGTCATTGCAATGGATGTAAGCTGCAATCATAGCAGTCCAAGACATGATACTTGCCTCAGACAAACCATCAAAACTTCTTCTTGCATAAGCTAAATTTGCACATTTAACATACATGTCAATCAAAGCAGTACTTAGAGGAACTCCAAATTTCCCATAGTTCCTATTCCTTATGACGTAAGCATGCATGGCTTTCCCCAATTTCAAGTCAGCAAGTTCTGCAAGTACATGAATGATGCTTATCATTGCAATTTCACTAGGCTTTACTCCCAAAACATGCATTTCTCTTACAAGATTCAATGCTTCATTAAGCATACCATTCCGACTATAGTTCCTAATCATAGTACTCCAAGAAACAGCATCTCTTTTCTCAATCTTATCAAATAATAGGCATGCAGATGCTGGGCTTCCAACCTCATTGTACATCATCATTAATGCATTGCACACAAAAACATCACCATGAAATCCATTTTTCACCGCAAAACCATGCCCCTCTTGTCCTAGCAGGGTTAAAGGGATAAGACCACATGCTTTGAGAACTGAAGGTATGATAAAATTGTCAATTTCAGTGTCTGTTTTACGCATATGGATATAGATCTTCACTGCCTCTTCAGGGCAATTGTTCTTCATGTAAGATGTTATTAGGAAGCTGTAAAGTGCTGTATTGCTAGAATAGGACTCAAGTACAGGAAAAGGGACTTGGTAGCTACATTCAGAACAGTTTTTGATGAAGCAGCCATGGAGCTGTTGTGTTTCTTTGAGGTTGGTATGCAATTCATGTTTGATGGGAGGAACATTTTGTTTTGGTTGATGCAGGAACTGTAGTGTTTGTGTCTCTTTTGCTGTGACTTGAGTGAAATTCAAAGTGGGGGAGTGATATTGATGAGAGTTTTGGAGTGTTTTAATTGAGATAGGAAGGAGTGGAGGAGCAGAACTAGAAGGTTGGGAATTGCATGTAACCATCCTTGTTTAGTCCTAAGAGGGGCTTAAATTTTTTCTTCTACTTTTCATTCTTGATTACAATTGAAGGAGATATGAGATTGCTCAATCACCAAGATATATGGATGTATCTTGTCAGATATTTAATCAAGAAAAGGGGAGAAAATCGAAAATCTCTAGCAAAGATGAGTGTTCAATTTGGTTGGTTGATTCAGCAAGGGAGTGGAAGTGGGATTGAGAAGGAAAAGGAGAAGCAGAAGAAGAATTAGTGTTTGGTTTAGTGGGAAATGTCAGAGATATTTATCATGTGGTCGTTATGTTATAGACAACTGATAAGGAAGGAAAGATAATCCCATCTTATTGGTTTGTTGCCCAAAGTGGCCCACATTTTTTGTTTCTGTTTTCAGAGTGGTCCAACCCAACATTACTGCAGATGAATTGCTTAGCCATGGGAGACAATTCCATACTACTACTTGAATTATGAGTCCCAAATGGTTAACCTGATCAATGAGGATTAGCTTGGGAATTTCCACCGTCAAAGTAGAAATTCTATTCACAAAATATGGAACATAGCTCAAAATAGGAGTTGGCTAAAAAGATTACCATACAACAGTTTCAAGTGAAATGTGATACCAAATGTGAGAATGACCATGATGATCATTCCAAATTCTCACACAACGTGGATATATGGCCATAAAACTGTTTGTGCTATCAATTGTACATACAACTTGGTCTGCATTCCACCGTGTAGCAAGTGAGATATATGACACACTAATCATCATCGAATGCAGATAACAAACTAAAAAAATAAAAAGGAAAGACGATAATATGGAACTATCAACTGTGCCGCATATATTTTTATTTTCCATGCTACTTTTCTGTTTTTGTTAGAATGATAATGCGGCTTTCTCTGGTGCATTCAAAAAGCCAGGAGCAATGTGAGAACTCTGCGTATTTCACGGACCAGGATTTCTATGGGAATTGCCCTTGTCCCATTCCTAATGTTATTTACATACTGGTCCTGCTGGTAGATACAAACCAGCAACGACACCAGAACAATTTCTCCAATTTATATGGGGACCAGAGAGAAAGATTGAAACATTAGCCTACCTTATCTTCCTTAAACAAATGGTGAACTTTAGAACAAAATAAGTAAATAACCAAAAGAATTCAATGAAAAGTAAATAGGACTCTCTTAGTTGCACCTATGTCAAGTGCCAGGCCTTCCTCTGCAGCCAAAATGAGCTCAAGAAAAGCCTTATTTCACTTTCTCTTTGCTGTCCACGGTATCTAATGTAAATGATTCAGTTGCAAGATTTGGTTCCTCAACTGAACTCTATCAAATAAGGTCTAGAAACCAAATGTCTACAAAGAACAAATTGACATGGGTCTCATAATCTTTGTTAGCGGTAAATCAAAAGGGAAATAAAACACCTTGATTGTTACATTTCAATTGGTCATGATAACTTCTTCAAGAAATTCTCAGTTTTAAATATTTCAATTGATCTTTGAATTTTTTAAAATTTCTAACTATTTTTAATTTACTTTATTTTTATCATTTTCCATTCTTCTAAATATCTTGATTTAGTTTTTGATATTTTTTAAAATTGAGTATATTTTATTTTTGTATGACATGCCTGTAGAAATAGATTATGCTAGGTCATAATGTATCTGATTTATATAACCGATCACAACTAATAAAAAAAAGGTAGCTATTATTGTATCATTATTTTTCTGTCATTATAGATATTTTTAAATAATCCTCGTTCTTTTTTAACTTTGTAAATACTTTAATTCAACTTTTGATTATCTATCTATCTATCTATAAATATAGTAAAATTCACATGAATGTTATATTTATTGCAATGTGCAATTGAAAATTTACATTATACTGTAATAACTAAAATAAGTTAAGAATAATTATTAGTCATAAAATAGTTAAAAATTGTAATAAGTGTTTGGCTACTTAAGTTCTCAAGTAATAATAATATTTAATTATAAAATTTTAAATTAATTATTTGTTGACCTATATTAAAATAAATTTTGTAAACACAATAAACACTGCATTAAATAATGTTGTTTGGGATGAATAAATCATATTGATTTTAATGACTATATAATATAAATGATTATGTTGTTTTTTTTAATTCTATTTTAAATTTAATTAAATAAAAAACTTTATTATTATAATTTTATTAATACAATAATTTTATGATTCTAATTTTTATTTTCAATATTATTTGCAAATATTTTTATTTAGATTTTATTTTAGTATTTATTTTTAATTAATGACTATTTTATGAAATAAAATTGTATATACATACTAATTTTATCAATCAGACAACACACTAGAGTAAAAACAGATAGCTCAGCATAGTTTAAAATATTAAGACAATATTTACTTAAGCTAACCAGTGATATAATGAAGCAAATTGTTGATATCACATTTGTCAATTTACAACAACACATATAGGACGAAGAATATCTAAAAAAAACCATAATACTAACTTCTTCAATGAAACTGTTTATAAAATTAATTATTACATATTATACGTGATTAGAGATCCAACAAAACAATATATAAGCTTATATCGGATTGACAAAGCAACTAATAATATAGTTAAATAAGAGCTTATGAATTGAGTAAAATTTTTAATATTGTAGACTAAATTTCCAAATCATTGCTTGGAACAAGAAAAGGAATGTTAATTTTGGTCCTAAATTGGGAATTAAATTTGGCATTAGGAATTTATATACCTAAAAGAGTAAATAATTATATGAAGCAACGGTGGAAAAGTTCTAACTTATAAATAGTTTTACCAAAAAAAAAGACTTATATTTTATTTTTGAAAAAAATAATTCTCAATACAAATATGCTATGTGATGATAATAAAACAATCATCAAGATCGATTATTAAACTAGATGGAGTTATATATATATAGTGTTTGGAGTTATATATTTAAATTATTTTTATATTTAAATATAAAATAAATTTTATTTCTTTAAAAGATCTTTCTAAAAGAATCATTTTAAATGAACCCTTTGAATAAATCAAGCAAGTAAAAATTCTTCTTGATATTTTTGTTTAGTTTATCAAATTTTAAATTATTGTGAAAGCCAAATTTCACTACCATTGTCGAGAATCCTTCTATCGAAATTACAAATTTATCCTCTTTAGTACTCACACCTTTAAAATTACGAAAATTAAAAAAAGAATAATTTCAAAAGTTAATGTTTATACCCTCATCTCATCGCATCCAGCCACCATCATCCTTTTCACCTTCTCCAATAGCCGCTTCTTCTCTCCTCAGATCTGCGCTTCTCGCTTCCTTTGATCGCTTCAAGGTCTCTTCTTCCTTCTTCTTTCTCTGTTTATCAACCTTCTTCACTTTTCGATTTAGATTTCCGTTTTACGGTTTTTTTTTTTCTTTTTCGTTTTCTTTTCTCTTGTTTTTTCTTGAAAAACACTCAAGAAAACTTTACACTGTGCTGTGCTCTGTTTTGATTTGTGCTCAAAGTTTTTAACTTGATTTTGGTTTTGGTCGCTTCTGTTTGGTTACGAAGAAAACAGGTGAAAAGCAAAAGAAATTGCAGTTTTTATTTATTATTTTTTATTTTTTCATGCGTGGTGTTCGTTCGGATACATGTGTATATTTGACTTGTTTTTAGAGCGGGTAGCGTATATAGAATTGTTGAAGAAATTTCTGCTGTTGAATCCCTGATTGAAACCATTCACTAGTGCTTTGGTTCGAACAATCTACACTTTACGCTGAAGTTGGTTTTTTTTTCCTCCTTTTGTCCCTGTTTTTACTTTGAGCTGATGGTTTTTCCACAAAACTTTGAATAACATGTAATAATAATTAAAAAAAATGATATTTTTGTAATTATCAATGAAATCGTACCCTAAATTTTTCTTTACATATGTGACCTTTTTATATGGAGCAAAATAACAAAGATGACGATCTTTATGTGTGATGTTAGTTTGGTTAAATGTGTGTGAGGAGTAAGGGATAGGGAATGATGATGATGGCTGGAAGCGATGAGGTGAGGTAATGAACATGGACAAAAATGAGAGAGAATTCTGGATGATGGGAAATTAGGAATTTTTTTTTTAAATTGTTGTAATTTTGGATATAAGGATGTTAAGAGGATAAATTTGTAATTTGGATAGAGAAATCATTTACAGTAAATTGATATCAAATTTTAAAATAAAAAATTATTTATTGAAAAAAAAAAATAAGCCAAGTAAGTAAAAAATTTTCTTGGCATTTTTGTTTAATCTGAAAAAAACTTTTTGGTATTAAACAAAAGAGAAAAAAAAAAAAGGAAAGAAACGAGAAACTTCTCTTCTCTTTCGTCGAGCTAAAGTTAAATGCTTGGTATTAAATATTATGAGCCTTGTCTTGGTATACACTGTTTGACATTGACCTGACCTGACTTTCCATATTCATCGCATTGGGATAAACGCAGCTTCTCATAGACAGCACGGTGTTGCGAAGAATCGTGTAAGCTTGTATCTTGTGCTGCTGGGTAGGCCGATCGTCCATTTCTTTCTCTTCTGTGAGTAACAAATTTCATTTTGATTAATCAATTTTATTTTCTCTTTTCTTTCTTAATTTTCTGTCTTTGTTGTGCTCTTCAATTTTCAGATCTAATACACATCATGTGGTTGCAGATTATAAATACGACACTGCACAACGCTAACCCATTTGTGATACCCCTCCCTCAATTCTGAGAATATCTGCCCAAAAAGTATCATATATAAACACCTCCAAAAAGGATACCAAGAATGGATTTTCTTCTTTCGTTCGTTGTGTTCCTGATCATGATCCAGTTATGCTATCATTTTTACAGCCTCCTTGGTATCCTACATACCCGTTTCCTGAGCCAGAAAAAACAGGTAGCCGTGCCTCAAAGTCCCACTAAGTTTCCTGATGCTGATGATCAATCGCCACATAAATGTTAAACATGTGTTTTGTTCTTTTGTTTTCTGGCTCTGTTACTTTGTGTGTCTGTTATTTGCTGCTTTATTTTGATGAAGGAAGAATACCACCTATAAACCAACCGAAGAGTTGATGCTCCAGCCACAGGGACTTGTTCACTATGGCTTGCCAGCATAGATCGCAACATGCGGTAAATGAAGGACCTGAAACTTTTTTCATTTCCCTTAGTGGTGTTGGTACTCTAGTGTGACCAGGTATTTAAAGTAAACTGCCATGTAAGATTTGATATGCAATAATATTACAATTTGTGTGAGCTTGTATTGCAATAGAGTTTCGTATGCATTGTGAATGAACAATTAACAAAAGTATTACATATGTCTCCAAAGAAAGAAGAAAACCACTCCTCAGAAGAGAATTAAATCAAAGGTATGCTTAAAGGCTCCTCTTACATTACTTCCACTTAACTTTGGGAGTAATTAGTCCTGCTTTTACAATAAAATTGCTAAAAGGGTGTTTCTTTTTATTATTTACAAAACAAAGGCCTTTATCTTTTCTCACCATTACCTTCACCCCCCACCACCTCAACTCAATCACTTGAAACTAAAGCGAAAGTTGGTATTCTCCATCCTCAAAGTGCACCACCTACAAGACTGACCTCGATCTCTCAATCTCGTAGCTCTTCTAGGTCGCAAAAATCCACAAAGTCGGTGATTTGGTTGGGGATTGATGTTGGGACCCCATCTCAATGAAGCTCCACAAGGTGACGGTGGTGAAGACGATAGCAAGGCGATGGCACTGAGGGGGCTTGTGCCACTACACGTGTTGTTGCAGCAGGGGCTATCGATGTTTGACGGGATGTTGGATCTAAACTTGTAGCTACCCAATTTGCGCTTTGTCGTTGTTGCTGTTGATGAACCTTCCTCTCCTCAAAGTAGAGAAGTTGTTGTTGCTGCTATTGCTATTACTATTGTCGTTTTTGTGAGAAGTGAGGGAGCAGGAGAAGCAACTAAATGGAGGAGGAGCCGCCGTTGGGTTTGATGAGGCGGAGTTGTTGGCGAAGGAGGAGGCTCTAATGGGGATTCACTTGGTGGTGCATTTGAACACCACAGCGGCCATTGGTTGGAGTGAAGGGATTCGAAGAAGTGCGAATGTTAGGGTTTCAAAGATTTGGATTTGGAAGGGGAAAGATGTCTAATTTGCAAATAATAAAATGAGATATTCTTTTGGCAATTTTATTTTACATTCTAAAGACGAGGCTTAAGTTACTCCCAAACTTTATTGGGAGTAACATGACACAAGCCGTGCTTCAAAGAGGCACGTAAAAATGACCCAATATAATGGATATAAATTACATAGTAGTTAATTAAAGGCTGGACCTACGAGTGGCATATATTTTCATCCAGCATATAGATATTTTAGATAGTATAGTAGGTGATAGAACCTCCTCTCCCAGTCAGGGAAAAGAGTCTAATTTTGGTATTCACTTTCGAGTATCGACTATGGTAGTACTTCGGTATTGTTCTACTATTTATACACACTAATTATAACTAATATATCTATTATTATTACAATTCATATCAATATCCCTCCCCTTCAGACCAATCTTTACCTCAACGTTGATGTTAAACAACAATATCATTACAGGAATTTAAAACACATCAAAATGCAGCAATGTCAAATGAGGCAATTCACTATTTGTAGCTTCTGAACCTTCGGTTGATCTTGATCACCATATATGCTACAAAGTGCACTTTGCTTTCACTATAATTGTTTCTGGCCTCTTCATGAATTGATTCTGGCACTTCATTGGAGTAGCAATTCCACGTGGTCTTCACAACTCTCTCTGAAACACTCACTTGAACCTCCACGTGGGGATTCCTCGCAGTATCATTTCTGGAACATGACTGAAATTGGAAGTCACACGATCTAATAAATGGTTCCGATGCAGAGAGCGATTACAATATATATTAGAATGGTGCCCATGTGCGCCTCAACTTATGTACAAACTGAAACAGTATGAATATGCAAACTGAAACAGTATGAGAATTGATAATAGATCTATTGAACCTATAAAATATCACGAAATTCCCTTCTTGACATATTATCATACGGAGAAAATGCTACGAGCACACCGAAAGAATGCCCACAAGGCCAGCAACTATCTATTCATTCTCAAGAAATCCAACGTCCATATAATCGGAAAAATCAATTTTGGACTCCGCAAAATCCAGTCTCAATCATAGTAAGTATCATTTAATCATGATAACAAGCAAGATGCCATTATAAAAGTGCGCGTGTTCAGCTGTGTTCTCGTGTTCCCGTGTTCAGCTTCATGGCTAGCGGTTTTTATGTTTGTGTTTCATAGTTGCCGCTTCACTCAGGCCAATGTTGGAGATACAGAGTAGTTGTTTTTGGTGATGGAAATTGGAAGTCAAAAGGATTGTCAGCAGCGGCGCCATGACGAACAATGGAATTGGTGCTTGCTTCCCCAGCTGGTCGACGGTGGAGATGTGACGGCATGTCGGTGGCCTTTGTTGACCTTTGGATTGCTTGTGGTGGCTCGAGATACTTCATGGCTTTGTGTTTTGTGTTGCGTTTTTATGTATTGTATTTTGAGTTTTGTGTTTCAAGTATCAGGTTTCGAGCATTGAATATAGCGTTTTCTCGTGTGTCGAATTTTTGGATGTTGTGTTCCTACTGAGGGAGTTATGATGTTTTGTGTTTTTATTTAGAAGTAGTATGATATACTCTTTTGCTCCTCTCTCTCTTTAGAGTTGAGTCTTATCTATTTATTGGAAAAAAAGAAGATATTATAAAACATACAAAGATTACCGGAAATATTTGATAAATTATCATACTTAGGGCCACTTGACAAGTGGGAATAATAGATAAGAGCATAGAGAGCTTGCCCGAGAATAAAGATGATACAAATCAAGCTTGAACCATGATTGGTATTACAGCAGCTATTGAATTAAGAATACTGAGAAAAAAAAAAAAAAAAGTGAAAATGATAATGTAGTCAAACTCACAGTATAGAATATGAACAAAAATCAACAGCAGAAGCAAGATTGAGTAGATTTGAGTTGTACTCAGCTCTCCGAGCTTGAGCTCTGGACATGAAGAAGAAACAGCACAACACGAACACGCACACCTACCAGGAGAGAGGAGACTGAGTTGGGGAGTGAGGGATTTCATAATTCCACCTAATAAGTTGGAATTTTGAATTCTTCATTTTGAGTAATGAAATACCCTATTAAAGTACTCTTAAACTTTCAAAAATGACTGTTATGTATCCAAACAGAAAATTTTATCTTACGGAACTATAAATCCTTTTAAAATTTTCATTCCCTCTATTAAATTCCTAATCCAAGCACAGCCTAAGTTCTTCCATAATAAATTGCCGTCTTGAGAATACTTGTGAAGCATATTTTAAGATCAACGATGTTATTATTATCAGCCTCACCTTTACAACAGGATACTTGTATTGCAAAAATAAGATAAATCTCTCATACCAGGTTACTTTAAACAACATTTGATGCACACAATTCGATTAGGAGTATCATTAAATATTGACAACTAAAACATAAACTTGCTTCCACCAAACTAAAGGATGTTTGCAATTCTATGTTAAGCACGTTTACGATTTTGATACAGTTGTGCTATTGTGTATGATACTATGATACAAGTAAGTTACAACTTACAGATCCTTGATCAAATATTACATGTATGTACGTTGTCACTTTAAACAGCTGCTAGCCGGTAACAAATGTTGATCAGAATCTCAACAACCTATAAGTCTTTGAAAGGAGGAAGTCATATTTGCATCTGCTATAAGGAAGAACTCATGTCTAGAAATCTTTGAGCCTCATCTAGTTTACCATAACGGGTAAGAAGCCGAATCATTGAAATGCAGTGCTCCTTGGATGCTTCAATTTTATACCTTGACAGTAAATTGAAGATCCTAAATGCATCTTCAACAAATCCAGCTTTATCACATATAGAAAGAACAACTTCAAAAGTAAAGTGGTTTGGAGCACAACCCTTTGATGTCATGTGATCAAAAAGGTCAATTGCATCTTTATACAATTCTTTATATTCATAGGCCGTAATAAGAGCAGTCCATGTCATTGAACCTGTAATAGGAACTGCATCAAACACCAACTTTGCCTTATCAACAACTCCACAGCTCCCATACATGTTAATAAGTTCAGCAGAAACATAATGCACTGATGCAAAATCCCTTTTCAAAACCTGCCCGTGAATCTCCTTCCCAAGCTTTACAAGTTTTAGTTTGCTACAAACACTCAACATCCTTGCTATGGTAACTGTGTCTGGCCTATGCTCTGTCAATTGCATTGACCTTATGACGCCAAGTGCTTCATAAATACACCCATTTTCTACATATGAATCAATCATGGCTGTCCACAAGATCACGTTCCTTCGTTCCATACCATCAAACAGCATTTTAGAATACTCAATCACACCGCACTTAGAGTACAACACCATCAACGAAGAAATTATTGACACATGAGGCAGAAACCAATTTTTCAAAGCATAAGCATGAATCTCCTTCCCCCATTTCAAAGCCCTCGACTTTGCACAAACCGAAAGAATAGAGGCAACAGTGACAAAATTAGGCCGGTACCCTTGTCGCTGCATCCTAATTATGGACTTCACTGCCTGCTGAAGTCTCCCACATGAGACATAACCCGCAATCAAAGCACTCCAACAGCTAATATTTTTCTCCCTTGAGCTATATAAAACTCGCCTCCCCGAACCAACATCCCCACATTTACAGTACATATCAACCAATGCTGTTTGAATCCGTGCTTGCTCAGAGTACAATTTCTTCTTCACTAAGTAAGCATGAACCTCCTGGCCTATCCGCCAAGCGTGAAGCTCCCCAATTAAGGGAAGAACAACTTTCATCAAAATCAAATTTGGCTCCACTCCCTCCTCTACCATCAACCTCACATACTGCAATGCTTCACGCCGCAACCTGCGGCGAGCAAAACCAGCAACCATAGCACCCCACAAAGCAACATCTCTCTCAGAAGATTCATCAAACACCCGGCACGCAAGCTCGATCTTCCCACACTTAACATACATGTCAACCAAACACGCCTTAATTTCCAAACTACCAGCATAATAACCATTCTTAACCAAAATGGCATGAATCTTCAACCCTTCTAGAACCGCATTTGCAGTCCCCAGGCTTTCAATAACACTCACAAAACGGGACACGTTCAATTCTACCCCGAACGGCGTCGTTTCCGAATACTCGCTAACAGAATCGCGAAGCCGCCACCACTTATCTGAAACCGCGTCTTTTTGTTGTGGAAATGGTTTGGGTTTGGCGTTGTTGGGTTGTTTTTGTGTGGTGGAGAGTGAGAGAGATTGTTGTTGTGATGTGGTGGTGGAAGAAGAAGGTTTGAAGTTGAAGTTGCGGTTGGTGTTTGGAGCGAAGGAGTGAGGGTACAGAGAAAGAGGTGCAGTTGTTGAGCTTGGAACCGGCACTGTGGTTTCCATTTCCACCAAGGATTGAAACCTGGATAGCGCTGGTGCGAAACTTCGCTAAACAGCCATGCTATTCGCTCACCGGAAAATGCTACGAGTCATTTTTACGCCCCTTTCATTAAGCAAATAAAAAAATGATTAATTCATACCATTTTTCTTATTTTAGTTAATTATATATACAATTTTTATTAATTAAAACAAAATTTTTGTCAATTATTTATGTTTTGTAGTTAACGTAATATACATTAGCCTCTTCATCCATAAAAAAAAGTTAAATTTTAGCCTCTTATATCTATACCATTATATAAAAGTGGATTTAATTTGTATATATTATCGGGATAAAAAGATTTTGCATCAACATCTAATTATATATTACCGCATCAGCAAAAGTATTTGATTTAACTACTTATTATCTTAAAAGTTTTACAACCACAAATATTTGATTGGATGACGTTGTGAGTTTTACATTATTATTACATAGCAATTAAATTCTGTAGAAGTTATATAAATGGTTTTCGATGAACTTATGGAAAAAAATATATTTTTTAAAAAACTATAAGTTATTTATGTTTAGACATAAAATTAATTTATATTTAAATATATTCTGGACTAGAATCCTGGAAACTATATTGTGAGTCAATTACGAAGCCCAATTTACACTTGGGTCGACGAGGCCAAAGTTGTAAGTTATGTTGAATAGGGCTGAGGCCCAACTCAAAGCCCATACTAGGTAAGAACCACCCACAAAACTTTACGACGAAAATATTAGGTGCCGCTCACTAGCAAGAGGAATGACCTAGTCTCAACTTGCAATCGTGTATCTCACATTCATCAATGCGCAAAAGCCATGGAAGGATCTCGAATCCATTTCCAATGATCCCGGGGTGCTCCTACTTGTCTTCATCCATTTCCATCTATGAATGAGTGATCAACTTCAAGAAATCAGGTACGCATAATATACTCCAAAACCTAATGTCTCTTGCACTCATTAACTTGAGTGTCAGAGTCTCTATAGTTATGTCCCATCCGTCGTGGACCCATCAATTGAGTCAAAGGAGCCTTAGAGTCCCAAATTTGTTGAGAACTCATCCAGTTTGTAGATTTCGGGAACCCACTTTTGAAGATTGGCACTGTCTATGGGGACCTAGCATTGTTTCTCACCGCTCCATGGCATTCCCAACCCCCTATGTCCACTCAATGCAGGCTAGAACACGCAATGGCACATGGCCTCACAAATAACCTATAACTGCACCATTTGAATTTTTTTAAATTAGAAAAAGCACTTTTTTAAAACAGTGCTTTTTATAAGATTTTAGGGGTGTTTGGATATAGCTTTTTAAAAAAGTGCTTAGAATAAAAGGAAAGGTCAATTTACAATTTTTTTTTAAAGCTAGTAATAACTAGCTTTTAAAAAAAGTAGAAGTAGAAGTTATTTTTTAATAAAATTATTTTTCAAATATATTCTTTACCTTTATTAATAATTATAATTCATATCCTCCTTTTTTTTTTATCTCTTACCAAACCTAGTTATCCCTCTTTTTTTTAATATCTTTATTTGTAATTTGATTATAAAAGAAGTATTTTTATTCTTTTATATCCAAACAAACATATAAGTACTTTTAATCATTAAAAATATTTCTCAAATAGTCAATCCAAATGTGAAATCACTTTTTCTGAAAAATAAAGCTCTCTTAAAAAAGTTCAAAGAAAAAAGTTATTTTTTAGAAGATTATCTAAATTTATTCTAAATCTTTTGAGAGCTAATGTATATGTATTTTAATATTTTAAGTATTAAAGTGTTAAAATTAAAATTTTTTAGAGACTAAAATATATGCATTCAATCTATTAAGGACTAAATTATTAAAAATAATTTTTTTTCAAAGATTAAAGTACATGCATATAATCGTTTAAAAGTAAAAATATTAAAACAAGATTTTTTCAAGAATTAAAGTGTAGTTTTACTCGTCTTTTTTTATTCGCATTTTCTTTTTCTCTTGAATCTACAAAATTAAATTCATAAATTATTTTCAAATGTAAAGGCATATAATGCAATTAGGGTTAATTATATTTTATCCCCTATATTATAATTCATGCACATTTTAACTCCTATATTTTAAAAATGTGCAGATCGACGCTCTACATTTTTTTGAATGTGTGTTTTACCCAAACTAAGTGTACTATACCCCGATAAATTTTGAGTCATATACAAATCGACCTTTTGAACTTTTCTGAATGTACAATCCGATATCCTACACTTTCTTGAAATGATAGAAAAATTAACAATTTGTAAAATGCACATTTAGGAAAATGTAGGCTGTCGATTTACACATTTTAAAAATATAGAGATTAAAGTGCATATGACCTATAATGCAGAAAATAAAATATGATTAACCCATTATTTTATTTATAAAAGAAGCTCATTACGATCCCAAAATCGTTTCATTGAATCACCAACTCTAGGCTCTTGCAAGCTTCCATCGATGAAACCCAATTTATTCTTTGCATCAAGTGCCACAATCATGGCACGAGACCAAGTATGGTAATTACTCTCAGTCAACAATGATGAAGCAAGGTATAAATCTAGACTCTCTCTAGGGTGAAGGTAGAATGCACTAGTAGGATCCGAAAGGGGACTAACAACACCGCCATTGCCCATCGAGTCCGCAACCATTTGAGCAACAACATTTACCAATGGAGGCACAGCAGCGGCTACTTCAGCCATGTGAATCTCATCATCTACCATTGAATCAGACAAAAAAAAAAACTCCAAAGAATCTTCAAGAGTCAAAGAGAATTCCAAGACAAACAGAAAGCACCGAAGAATGAAAATAGTTCCTTGATCAAACATCTTCAATGCACACAACACAAGAACTCCAAGAATGGAGTGGTGCTTTGATCAAATAACTTCAATGCACTCAGAACCACGAACCAAGCAAAACCCCAGGGTCCCCTTACAAAGAAGGCATTGATACCATAACAAGATTTGCCATTGCAAGTGAAAGAAGAGTATCAAAGAAGGTTTCTGGTGCAACAAGGTAGAAAATAGAAAGGAAAGAGAGGAATGGAAGTGGGAACTCATAATGAGAAAATGAGAAATATGATTGAACTGAAAACTGTACAAGCTACATCACCTACTTATATACACATCATCTACAATTAGATTAGTTAGTGTAGTAACTAACTTCCAGCCATCAATAATAACTAACAACTAATTTAGCTAATCTAACCATGTATGTTCCCCTCACATGCATAAACTCTAATAATTAGAGTACAGGTAGAAAGAACATAATCATTAACAGTCTTCTAGAAAGCTTACATGCAGTTTCACCTTATTCAGAATCTTACACACAAACCATTTGCAAAACATATATATATATGTGTGTGTGTGTGTGTGTGTGTGTGTGTGTGTGTGTGTGTATACATATATATAGATATATATACATATCGGTAGTCTCACAATAAAAACAAGATGCCATGTATGCAGAAAATAGAAAAACGTTGTCTGAAACCAAGCAAACCAACCCTAAGTTGCTTGTTCTGCTTAGACACCCACAAATGCTCTACATTGTAATTCCCAATGCTCCTTTATTTGGTTAATGCTCTCTACCTTCTCTACCTTATGCCTTTGCTCCCAATATTCTGTACAGTTGTAAGAGCATTTAAATTATTAGGTTAAGAGAGTTGCAAAAGATATAGCCTAAACAAAGTGATATTAGTTTTACATTTGCATGCATTTCTTGCTTTAACACCCTACTCCTTTAAAAATAAAACAAACTAAAGTTTGATAATGGAACAAATGGGATCACACTTTCGGCCTAACAGATTATTTAGTTCTTCCAAGTGCACAGCCTCTTCATAAACTCCTCTTTGCAGTAAAACCCAAAAAAAAAAAAAAGGGAAAGAAAAACTTAGGATAAATTGCCAATTATTTGAATCAATTCATGTTCAAAATTCAAGAAACAGAACAAGAAAAAGGAGAATCAATTTAGTTTTTAGTTATTAACTATCCCACACTTTATGGTAGAAGTAAAAAAAGGGGATCGATCATAGCTGCTCGGCATTAAGGTAGCAAGGTGCCCAAAACAAGTGAATGACCTTCCTTACAAACTACTATTATCACTCATCACAAGATTTAAATGACAAGCCTCTATAATGAAAAAACTACGCAGGGAATGCACAGGCTTGAGTTTACCTCATTCTAGAAGATCTAAATATTTGATGGTAAAACTCGATAGATAGGCTTTAATATTTGAGCTCTAGCAAATTTCACACAAAATATGCTCTTTTAATTAGATGGCAAATGAAGCTGAGAATGTATAACGAAAAAAGAAAGAAAGATATATGTGAGACATCTTTATCATCCAATGTCCATTAAGAAAAGGATTTTGTAGCTCAATCTTTGTATTGGTCATGAAATAAATCTATGTGTGTGTGATGGTGCATTTTTTTGTGAATATGCTAGTATGGCGATAGCTTTCTATCTTTAGCAATCTAACCTTGATATACTATGTTGATGTGTTGATATTTATACAGATTGGACTTGATGCTCTCAACATATTAGTTTGGTAAAATGCCGATTGAGATATTTTAATTAGGATTTTAAGTTATGAGCTTGTTTCACAACCAGTTATTGAAGTTCTATTAGAACTAAAGATCAAAGATCTTGGGCAAACTCACTTGTACCCTTATGGTTATTCGTAATATGATGTGAAATCATCTATATTTTGAAATGTTTGATTTTAAGTTGTGTAATTTTATTGATTGTAATCATAGGTTTAGTTTGTAAATTATTATTGTCGTGTTTTGACATATATATATATATATATATATATATATATATATGATCATTGACCTGAAAAAGAAAAAAAAGAAAAGAGAATATTCCAACCATGTCTCCTGACATAGCAACTGCACCTCATCTTAAGGAAATTCCAAACTTGAAGGCCTACTTCCCTTCTTGTGGAACTAATGTTTACTTTTGAAGGTTGTATCCAATTAAATGTTCAAAATAAAAGGATCATTATTGAGATAAATTCTTAGTAGCTATAGTGATAAAAGGGTTAATATCACAAAATATTTATAGAGGTATCGTGACTGAAAACAAATGGCAAGTGTATTTTATTTAGTATCTTAGAAGGTGTATATAATACAGAACTAATTTCTGTTCAAAGATATTTAACAAACATGAGTTTTGTCTACATGTCCTTGTAGTATGGTAATTAATATGCATATGATTAATATCCATATGATATGTATATACTGGATTAGAAAAAAGGTAGTTTCTGTGGTACCACTTTAATTTGAAGGGATTTGAAACCTTTCTTATGTGTCCCAATCAAACATGTGTTAAATAACTAATCATATGGATAATGACATGGCAATATTTTAAAATTTAGATTTAGGCCTCTTTAACTTTAATGGGTAATTGGTGCTCAACTTATTCCTTAGAAAACCCAGGAATTTTCTGGTAATCGTAAGCAAAATAGTCTTTATATTTGGTTATCAACTGCACCAATTGATTTTAGTCACCCTTGCTAAGTAAGTCACTAATCTTAGTCTGCCTCACCTCATTAGCTGTTCTGAGGTTATCTTTAATTATAGGGCCTTGAGTTTCAAACATGAGAAAGTCAGCCATTGACTCCTTCTCATTTTGCCTCTTAATTGCCCGGGCAATATTCTTCATATACTCAAACACTTCCTCATCCTTGTCGGCTAGTTTTTGTTGGAAAAAGGCACTTATCAATCCTTGCCTTAGCTGAGTACAAGGCTAGCTATTGTAGGACATCTTTTGCCACCAGCTCATGACTATTCCTTTGTAGTTCCTTGCTCAGGCTATGTTTTGACCTTCATCTCAATTTGGAACCCCTTACTAGTCAAATTAACAACCCGAATAGCATCTTGAGAAACCTTTGGAGGCTAGGTTATTGGCTGGAATTCAAGAGTAGGATACAAAGCTTCAATCACTATGGCATCAGCTGAAAAAGGCCTCTAATTAGCATACGCTACTTTTATTTTATCATCATTCCAGAACAGAAGCTATTGATGCAATGTGGAAAGGACACACATATTAGAATGAATCCAATCCCTTCCTAGGAGAAGTGAGTATCCTGGTTTTGCTTCAACCAAAAAAAAAAAACACAATACTGCATGCCTTGCTTCCTACTATAAGCTTAATAGTATAGAAACCTAACACCTTTGTGCTTTCTCCTATGAAGTTAGTTGTCCTCATATTTATTTCCTTGAGGTCCTTTTAGGTTTTGCCTAATTTTCTCAAGATCCCTACTGGCGTGACATTCATGATGGCACCACCATCAATTAGTACTCGGTTGATTAGTCTACCATAAATATAGGCCTTTATGTAGAGTGGCCTTAAATGCCTTGCCAGTTGAGGTTTCTTAAACTTCATTATTTCCACCTTATCATTTGTCTTATCTTGTTGCAATTCCTCTGCCACTTCTTCTTTGTCCTCTGCTAAGTAGCCCATACAACCTCCTCAACTAAGACATCACCTTTCAATTGTAGTGGTTGACCACCTTTCATAGCAAACTCAGACTGCAATATCCCAACTATGGCCATTAAACTCGCATCAACTCACATGTCATCAGCTAAGATAAGCAAATTATCATAATTCAGAATTTGATTAATTAAATTCTCTGATAACTTCAATTCTGTGATTTGCTCTCCCTTGGCTACAATCTCAGCTATTAGGGCTTGACTTTGACCCTGGATATGCTCCTAGATTTCCTGTATGATTTCCTTTTTTAGGTTGTAAACCTCTTCTCTTTCCACCTGCTTGGCTTGGTCAAGCATTGCCATCGTGGTTTTCATCTTATGAATGGATCTTTTGCTTTGTAGCCTCCTTTTCTAAGTCCTAGTTAATTGAGTTTATTGTTCTTCTACCTTCTTGCCCTTGCAATACTTATTCAAGAACCATTCTCCTTTATTAGACTCCACCTTCAGCTTATCTTAGCACTCTTAGATGAGTCTTCATTCCTTGTTATGATTCTAAGAGTGGGCTTCCACTGCCTAAAATTAAGTTCTACTGCTCTTCTAAACTTCTTGGGCAGTGGATGGTTTGACACATGTGGGATTTTGTTCTGATCATGACCTTATCCCTCGGCTGAGTGCCTTTCTCAGGAAACTGCAACATTTCAAATGCACTCTACCAAGGTGGCTTGGATTGCCCCCCATGCTCCATCCTACTTTCTATAACCACTGCTCAAAGTTTTGGAATGTTACTTCATTATTACTAATTTTGGTCTCCAAACTTGCTTAAAATGTTGAACATGTTACAAGGACAAAGTCTCCCTTTTAGTACACTTGGACTCAGCTGAAATTGAGACCATATTGATAGTGGTTGAAAGGAAAGGATTAGCATCAATAGTCACATTTAGCTTCCTTTTTATCTACTAGTTTAAACCTCCCATCTTATAAGGCGTTTTAAATTACATTGCCAAAAACAGTATAATTGTTCGTGTAGATAAAATAGGAGTTATGCTTGTAGTATTTGTTTTTTTTTTTTCAATTTGGTTAGCTGGAGGGAGTTTGTGTCCTTTTAGAAGCTTAATTTGTTTGTCTTTGACTAAAATGTTAAAGATCTAATCCGCTTTTGAAATGTCAAATAGATATGTTTCCTTTTCTTTAGTTTTGACTTTCTCCTTCCCCCTAGCAGAAGTGAGGGCAAGATAGGTGTACATTTTGCCCCCTAGCAATTCAATAGCCATTATTTCTCCCTACATTGTTGCATCTTCATTACTTGCTCCTTCCTTAGCTGAGTCGCACTTGACTATGGCAACTAGTTAAGAGCCTTAGGATCCTACCCCTGTTGGCTCTCCTTTAGTCTCTTTCTATAATAAAGTATTCCATCTGAGATGTTTTTCAAGAGAGTTGGGCCAAATCACCATATTAAGGGGCAATTAGTTTCTTCCTCAACTAAGGATTCATGTTATTTACAACAATAGAAGTGCATTCAACCTCAAGTAATTGAACATTGCATTTCCCCTTGACCCTTCTAAATCTTTTCAAAAAAATCCTTGACTGACTTATTAGCTTATTGCTTGATTCCTAACAGATCCAAGATCGAAGCCTCAGGTTGAGGTTTGTAGAATCTATCATGGAACAAGCATTCCATATTTGGCCAACTATGCATGGAATTTGGTGATGATGAGTGCCAAGTAAACGTCACTTTTGTGAAAAATAAGGGGAAAAGTTGTAGTCTTAGAAAGTCATTTTGGTTAGTCTCAGCACGTTGGGCCACGAATAAGCTGATTTGTTCCATTGTGAATTTGTCATCCTCCTAAAAAAAAAGTGGTAAAATCTTGAGTTCTAAAGCCTCTAGGGAACTGTACTTTATCCGCTCATTCAAGGTAAAGTTTCCTATAAACTAGCCTCTTTAGAGGCCTCAACTAGACATTAAAATGCTTTCTCATGGCCTCAGATATAATATTTGGATCAATCAGTTGAGGTAGGGCCACTCAAGGCTCAATAAATGGCTGTGGCTGCATAGGCATAGATTGTCGATTTGCACCTTGATCAATTCCTTAAGGCATTCTATTTTGGGATTGAACACATGGTGGGGGGTTATTGATAAGTGATGGAGGATATGCCGATTGTTATGGATTGTAAGCAGGTTATGGAATGTAAGTTGGTGGTGTGGTGTATATAGGTCGAAATAGATCTGAAGCATAAGTCGTTTAACTCCCAATCGGCTGGGTATCAGCTCTGAAATTATCGGTAGTCAGTGGGAAATCTCCTTAGGGCCAACTTGCTTAGATTGAAGGATCAACCACTGGACTAGGATTCACATAACTAAGCTTATCCGTGTTGTTGTTAGGACTAGTCCAAGAGCTAGCACTTCTTGGAGGCAATCTTAAATTCCATGGTATATTAGGAGGCATTTTCATCATATGCACTTACCATGTTGGGGACCTTGATGCCCCCTAGTATAAAGTATTACTTTATTGGCAACCTTGGGCATGCTTTCATGTACAGCTTTAACCGAATGATCATGACTATGTGAAGCCTTTTTCTGTTGTTATTGTTGAATTAGCTACATCTCATTTCATACCACTGGCTTCACAATCTTGGCTAGTTGCTTAGAGAGTTTGTGTATCAAGTCATTTATACCCAAGTCTATTTGTTGCCAAATGAAAGAAGTAGCCATAACAATCGGCTTCTTCTCCTTGTGTCCAGTTTGCATTTAGTTAGACATGTTAGAAGATGCTGCTGTGGTCTTAGGTGGTGGAGAAGCGGCAGCTGTACTCGGTTACTCTAAAGTCATCGTAAGAGGTGTAGTCAAGGCAACCATATATATCATTAGCTGTCCACCAGCCTTTTGGCTCGCTTGTTTTGATGAAGATTTTGGTTTGGAGTATTCATGTTGATGGTCTTATTGGATCTTAGATTCATACATCAAGTATGATCTAAACTTGGCACTAGAAACCTTCACTAATCTGATCTTGGAAGTCTTATTAGGCATGCCAAAATATATGTTGGATAAAAATGTAATCGACTAAACTTTTTTATAAGAAATCTATCCAAAAGCAAAATTCCCAAGATTACCCTAATCAAACAATTTAGGCTAAGAGGGATACTTTGCCCCTTAGCAAATAGATTCCTCAATTAACTCACATAAGTAAGTTTTTTGAGCAAGATCGATTAACGAAAGATTAAATAGAAATTGAACTTGATTTAATATATTAGGAATTCATACAAGCTGAAATCTTAACATTGAAACAAAGAAAACAAAGGTCTAAAACATAATATGAATTAAAGTAAAATAAACAAGGAAATGAACTGAAAACCAAATTGGTATAGTGTGAGAATGTGTGTTCTATTTTCTTTATTCATGAAAAATCCTTTTATGTGACCGAGAATCTCATATATGCCTCACTATTCTTCTAACCATGAGCCTCAGTTGACCTTTAATCATGTAATCATGCTACAACCAACTCACCCACGTCTTTCACTAGTGGTTGGAGCTGTCAAAGTGAGCCAAACCGGCTCACCCGGGTTGGCCTACCATGAGACACGAGCCAGAAAAGGTTAAACGGGCTGGCTCACTTTAATAATAAGCCAAAAAAAATCAATCCGGCTCAACCCACCTAAGCTAGTGGATTAAATAGGTGGGCTCACCAATTAATTAAAAAATTTTAAAAAGATAAAAAAATAGAAAAGCCTCAAAATTAATTAAAAAGGACAAAAAAAAAAAGTAACAGGAACACTAACAACCTATTGGTGGTGATAGGGAGAGCGATTGAAAGCAAAGATGATGGTGGCACGGTTGGATGACGGCGTAGCGAATGGTGGTTCGTGAAAGGTAGGTGGCCATGGACGGTGGTTCGCGAAAGAGATGGTGGCTGAGGTAGAGCAGCGACCATGGCTCTAAGGGGAAGAAGAAGGGGTAGCGAGGGTTTGCAAGTCGGTTGCCGCGAGTTAGTGGAAGTGGTTTTCAATTGTAAGGTGGAAGGGGGCTAGGTGCTAGTGCTTTGTGGCCATTGATGATCTGCAGGCAACGGCGATAACCTCATCGGCGGCAGCAATGGGATGAGAGAGAGCGAGAGTGGAAGGGAGAGTGAGAGCGGTGGTACTGTGTTGAAGTGAAATTGAAATGTAAAAAGGAAAGGGGAAAGGGAGGGGTCATCTGTGTAACACCTCCCAAGTACAGTACTATGCTTAAGTCATAGTACCACACTCACGAGTTGTTACTATTACCTTAGCGGACCTTA
This sequence comes from Pterocarpus santalinus, assembly GCA_031439595.1. Classification (NCBI taxonomy): domain Eukaryota; kingdom Viridiplantae; phylum Streptophyta; class Magnoliopsida; order Fabales; family Fabaceae; genus Pterocarpus; species Pterocarpus santalinus. The sequence goes on along the minus strand of CM062526.1, from coordinate 8,380,841 downwards.
TTTCACAGCAACTTCAGCCGTCTTCGAGACCTTTCAGGCTATCTGGAGATAACATGGAAATAGGAGTGAGAATTTTAAATTCTCAGTAAGATTCATTAAGAAATTTTATACCGTGTCATTATTATTATCTCCAGCTGCTTTGATTTATTAAAAAAAATGAACATCTTATACGAACTGTTCCATTTTATAGTTTGAAAACATATGGTCCGAAGCAGAGTTTATTTTATTTCATGCACTTGAGTTACATTGATAATATTTCATATTTAGAATAATAATCACCACATAAAAAGATTGAACAGTCTCAGCATCAATAAATCATGGGATATAATTATGCAAATACTCATATTTGAATTCATGCAAATGTACTGGTGCTTTCTTTTAACTTTCTTTGACTTCTTTTCCTTGACACACCTAGGCGTTACGTATCGCCGTCCCTAGGGTGCTTGCATATATTTTAATCTTTAGTTTTTACTGCCCTTGGGTAGTCTGATCTAGGAGTGAGCTCAACTCATGACCATTGTCACACAGTACTGACCCGCAAGGGGACCCACGTGCCTCTAGGTCGGAGAGACTCAGTTGGCCATCTGCCTCCAACATAGAGGGACCCAAAAGTTTTAGCTGCCTTTACAGGGAGGGACCCAATGTCCAACTACCTCCGAGCGAAGGGACCCACATCTTTATCTTTTAACTGCCTTCACCTGGAGGGACCCAAATAACTGTCTCCAAGTGAAGGGATTTCATATATTCTTCCTTCATCCATATGCAAATATACATGCTCTTATAAGAAAAATTTATGATCATATCATTCCTAATTGTATAGCTGTTCATCTTTGATCATGCATGTGAATGCTCTACATTCTTATACATGACTCATATTATACTTTAATCATATTTGCATGCATGATTATCATAGTCACCATATATACTTACTCATAATTTTAAACTCATAAATAATCAACTTGACTGGTAAAAACTATCAATCCATTAATCTTGCACTTTCTATCGGAATTTCAGTAGTACAACGAATCGAGTCTGCTTCCCTAGGAACAGTGTAACATCCCCATATAACGTAATAGGAAATAATAAAAATAAATTTTTATTATTTACAATCTTAACCCTGAACTTTTTAGAAAATAACCTTTAGGTCCTTATATATTATCTACAACCTTGTCCCTGAATATTTTAGAAAATGATATTTAGGTCCCTATATCAACAGGAATAGTAAAATAAGGTTTTAAACGAAGCAGGATCACGTGGCGGAAACGTAGAAACCTAAACCTCAGCCGATTGAGCCACGGAGGTATCCATATGTGAAATGACATGGGATGTCCCTAAACTTACCCATAATTACGAAAATGCCATTAGCTTTGAAAAACAGAAACAGAAGTCCCTAAAATTTTGCAAAACATTTAATGTACACTATTAATCGATTTACTCAATTTTATTGGATTTGTAGAGTGAATTAAAAAGTTAATTAGAGGTTAACTAGAAGTTGATTAGAGGTTAAATTAGAGAAGTTAGAGCTAAGATAGAAACTCACAAAAATCTCACACAATTCTTCAAAATCGATTTACCGATTTAAAGGAAATCGGTAAAATTACGGTATTTTAAACTGCCGGAATCGAACCAATAGAATTGCAAGCTTAAAACCTTAGCATCTAAGGCTGATAACTCAGCCATTTTGCCCCATAAAAGTGGCACCACAAGGCCACACTTCATGGAGAAGCTTGGGTGAATTTCAGCCAAGCATTATGGACCAATCAAATTCAAGATAAACCACTTAAAATGCAATCAGATTTTTCACCCTTTTTCACTCACTTCAGACCACATTCCTGCGCCACTTTCCTCCTTCCTTCCAGCTCTCTTTCTCTCTTCTTCATACACCAAACTCCAGCCAACATCAAGCCAATTCAAGCCTTGCTCATCCAAGCCTTCAAATTCTAGCAAAATCACTTGGAACAAGATAAGAGTCTTGATTCTTGCATCAAATTTGTGGATTTGGCTGACTGGGATTGAATTATTTTCACCTTCCTTGATGTATTAAATGAATGTTTATGATGATATGTGATTAGTTTTGGGCTGTGGGCTTGATTCAAACCGAAGTGGAAGCAAGAAAACATGAAAATAGAAAGAGCTGATGGGTTAGAGAATCAAAAACCCTCGGCAGTCCGTACGGCGGAGTGTACGGCTCCGCCTATAGCCGATTAAATTGGGTGGAACTATTTTTATATGAAACTAGACATCTAGGGCTTTCCATAGATATATCATATAAGGCTTTTGGATTAGTATTGAGAGAGTTATGAATTTTTGAATTTCAACCTAGGTCTTTGGCTCTGATTCTGGGCAGACTGGGTTGTTCAGGATAGAACTCGCCCTATACTACTTAGAAATGAATGAAACCAAATTTGTTAGAAAGCTTACATATAGGAGAATGTTCCATAAAAATTTTAGAGTTAGATAAGGTCCCAATTTCCCAATGATCCAAGAAAGTTGCCCTATGTCCAAACCGGATTGAGCAGGCGGTTTAGGAAGGTCGAGTCGGGCTTGTAACTCGAGCTCTACTGAGTCAAATGGAATGGAACTTTTTGAAAATGAAACTTTGTTCTTTTAGCTTAAATATGAGACCAATTTCATATGATTTGAGACAGTTTTCGAATTATAGTGGATTTTTACTTTTAGGAGTCTGATTCTGGCCAGCCACTGGGCAGACCAGGATAAAACATAAATATCTCAAGCTATAGATATCAAAATGAGATGGGACCAAAAGGGTTAGAAACTAGACACATCCAAAATTGAGATCCAAATGAGTTAAATAGAAATTATGGTGCTGAGGCAGGAATTCTGCCTTAATGAATTTGATGTTGATATGAGTTTAATGTTGGAATATAAATGTGATGTTGTGTTCCTTGTGATAAATTGATGTACGGGTTGGCTGGCACTATTCATGGGGAAGCGGACACGTTCCGTTATGTTGCCAAATTTTCAGCAGAATTATGTGAAGTTATAATAGCTTGTGTTATGAAATTTTAAGTTATGAATATGGAATTTTATATGCAAGGATATATGAAAATAAATAGCAAAGTATATGTATGAATGCATTCAGCATGCCTATGTACGATTATGTATGAGAATGAAAGCATATGAACATATTGAATGTGGGTCCCTTCATCTGGAGGCAGTTGTGAGGTCCCTCTTTGTAAAGGCAGTTAAATAAAATAAAGATGTGAATCCCTCCATTTGGAGCAGTTGTACTTTGAGTCCCTCCATGTGAAGGCAGCTAAAACTTTTGGGTTCCTCTATGTTGGAGGCAGATAGCCAACTGAGTCCCTCCGACCTAGAGGCATATGGGTCCCTTTGTGGGTGAGTCGGTCTAACGACGGTCACGAATCGAACTGACGAGCTCACTCCAAGGCCAGGTTACCAAAGGGCAGTAAAGGCTAAAGACTAAAGACTCAAGACTCAAGATTAAAGTATATGCAAGCACCCCACTCACATGAGGCATGGCATCGACCCAGCTAGTGTGAGTATAGGGGCTAGGACTTACATGAGGCATGGCATGACCCAGCTAGTGTAAGTATCGAATGAAGGTCCCATATTCCTAAGGAATGTGACATGGCGATTATGCTCTGATGGGGTATGACACGGCGATCATACTCTGGGATATGGCATGTAAAGATTTTATGATGGAAAGGAAGCAAAAGAAATAAAAGTAAACTTTATGTCTATGCATGAATTTAAGTACAAGTAAAGTTATGTGCCGATGTTATGTCCCCAGTATATTGATGCTATTGTATTTTATTATGTTTCAGTTACTATTCCTAATATAATTCATGAAATTTGTTTCGTATGGGCTCTCCCAAATTGCCAAGTGTATGAGTAAAATGAACTTTGCTTCGGAAATATTTTTGAACTACAAAATTAAACAGTTTGTATAGCATGTTCACCTTTTTCATAACAAACCGAAGCAAACTGGAGATGACAACGATGACACAGCATATGTTAGTTTAATGAATCCTACTGAGAATTTATAATTCTCACCCCTATGTTTATTTCTATGTTATCTCCAGATAGTTCAGAAGTCCTGAGAAAGGTCCTCCAAGGCAGAGTTGACTAATAAGATCGAGGGTGGCCGAAGGTTGCTGCCAGACAAGGTCCGATTAAGTGACAGTAACAACTCCTAGGTGAGGTATTATGACTTAAGCATAATACTGTACTCGGGAGGGTGTTACAAACAGTGCTAGACAACCAGGAAATTTTAATCAAACAGTGAACTCAATATAGAACATCATATCTCTATTAGTTGTCACGCACAACAAAGTCTTATAAGCAAGCTTAGGTAGTTAGGTGCAAGTTTTAAAATCTTAAGTCTTAATCTATCTTGCAAGTTTTTAACTTTTATAGATGTTCCCGTGTTCGAGCTTAGGACCGACTTCCGAGATTACATTGATTCCGAGTTCCGAGATTATATAAGTTCCAACCTCTGAGGTTATGTTCGATCCTCGAGATTGATTTTGGATCGAGTTCCAAGGTTATATAAGTCCCAACCTCCGGGGTCATATGCTTGTTGAGATATCGAGTTTAGGAATTATGGGTATAAAAGTGTTAAAGCGTTCTAGTTCTCGACTTCCGAGATTGTTTTATGTGTTGTAAAATTCCGATTTCCGACACTAACTATACCCGATCTAGTTTTGTATTCACTAAGTTCCAAATTCAACATTAAGTATACTCGACCTCGCTCATTGTTTGCCAAGATCCGAGTTCCGAGTTCCGATATTAACTCAAGTTGTTTGTGTTTTATCCCAGATTACTCTATATCTAGCCATAATTGCACTTTTATAAGAGAAAATTCGCCAAAAATAGAAATCTGGGTGAAATTATGCGAATTTTATATCAATGTAAAGCTAACAGAGTAAGCTTTCAAATGAAATAAGTTGCATATCATTTGCATAACTCAAGATATAAGCCCCGAAATTTGACCTTCCTGAACTGCCCTGTTTTGACCCGATTTGGACAGAAGGCAACTTCTTCGAACCATTGGGAGCAAACGGGACTGAATCTAACTTTGAAATTTTTATGGGATGTTCTCCTATATATAAGCTTTCTAACAAAGTTGGTTTCATTTAATTCCAAGTCATATGGGGCAAGTTTTGCCCTGAACAACCTAGTCTACCCAGAATCAAACTCAGAAACCTAAGTCAAACTTCCAAAATTCATATTTCTCAATACTAATCCAATGACCTTATATTATATATGTATAGAAAGTCCTGAATGTCTAGTTTCATTTAAAAATAGTTTCATTGAATTTAAAGGGCTGTAGGTGGAGCCGTACACTCCGCCGTATGGACTGCCGAGGGGTTTGGGTTTTCCAGTCTCTCACATCTTCTTACTTTCACCCTTTATTACTTCTTAATCGATTTCAACATCAAAAAACAGCCAACAAATCAGCCAAAGATTATCATATTCATTCAATCATCACATCAAGAAATGAGAAAATAAAGCCACAATCAGCCACCTACAATTAGAATAATAAGAACAAAGTTAAACCTCTACCTCCTTTACGTGTGATTTTGCTAAGTTTGAGCTCAAGTTGATGGAACTTTATCAAAGCTTGAAGGTTTGATGAAGTTGGTTGAGAGGAGAAGAGAAGGAGAAGGCTGAAACCAGGAGAGAAAGTGGCTCAAATTTTGCTGAAGGGAAAAGGAAGAAATATGTTGTTAAAGTTTAATGAGGTAGTTGAAAATTTGGATTTTGATTGGTTGCTATTTTGTGGCCCATCTTTAGCCATGCTTCCTTCCCTTTGTGGCCTTGGTGGCGCCACCCATAGGAGCTTGAATGGCTGAGTATTCAGCCTTGGATCTTAGGGTTTTGAGTATACATTCTATTGATTCGGTTCTAACAGTTTAAAATATTGAAATGTTACCAATTTCCTTTAAATTGGTAAATTGGTTTAAGAAAATTTCTATGTAATCTTCTATACTTCTAACCTACTTTCCTCATATCTAAACTCAATTAATTGCTAATTAATTGATCCTAAATAAATATTTAGTCAAATTTTAATTAACTTTAATTATTCGATAAAAACTGAATAATTAGGCGAAAAACAATAAGAAAATTCTGGTGGATGTTACAATCTGCGATTGCGTAAATGAAATGGGGTGAGTGAGAGAGTTTTCTTTTCTTTTTTTATTAAGGTGTTAGAGAATTGGGCCAACCCACTTCTAACCCACCGGACTCACTTTTATATGAGTTGAAATTTTGCTGGCTCACGGGTTGTGACCCACTTTGACGGCTCTACTAGCGGTAACCACTTTTACTTGCCTCACTTAGCCGTGGTCCCAACTATTCTTCAATTCTTCCAATACTTGGGATTCAGCATACTTTCCTAGCCTAATTCTTCCAACCTTAAGCTGATACGTGCTTTATGGACTACAATTCCTGCCTCGCCCCACCTTTACTTCTGAACCAAACCCAACTCATGTCCCTTAGCTCATATTTATTAGTCCATAATTAATTACCCTATGCTCACTTTAACCCTCACCTAACAGCATTAATTATAGTGCCAACACTTATTATACTTGCGCTCAAGTAATGTAAATTTTTAATTACATATTATAATAAATGCAACCTTCAAAAGACTCAATAATAAATTAAAAGACACAATGATTTAGACATTGCATAAATAAAGTTGTGCACGGGTATCGGTTGACCCGCAAACCCGAAAACCTGACCCGACAAGTGTGCTAAAAAATCGGTTCGGGTTGGGTAATCGGGTCTAATCAAGTAAAACCCGATTGACCCTTGCAATATTCAGTTCAGGTAACCAGTTTAAAAAATAAATCTATTACTCGACTCGACTCGACCCGACTCGAACCCCAACCCCAACTCTTTTTTTATATAAATAATGATTCATTCACTTATATATTAATATACAAAAATATAATTATACATATTGACTCCTAAACTTTATTAATATATTAGTGTATAATTAAATTTATTGATGATTGATATTATATAATGTATGATGTATAATATATTTGATGGTTATGATTATAGAATTATCAATTATGCATATAATTTTTTTTTAAATATATTTGATTATATTTATATTTCAAAAATACAATTTAAAAGTTTCAAAATTTCATAAAATAAGATGTTTTAATATATTTTTTATTTAAAATAAAAAAAGAAAAGTTGATTGCTTATCCTAATACTTGACCCGATCCAACCCAAAACTGTTTGGGTTGGATTGGTTCGGGTTAGGGGTAAAAAAAGTTAAAAACCTGACTCGATCCGATCCGTGCACACCCCTATGCATAACGAGTCAGGAGTAGGTAAAAACATAAATGATAATATATTTTTCATTCATGTATTGTTTTGTGAATTGCGATTCATATGAAATACTATTTTCATTACTTTAACATCATAGCAAAAATATACACAAACGGTTAATTCAAGAAAATAAAAAATTGACCAAATTTTTTTTTCCTATTGTTAATACCTATCTATTTGTTAGCATTTATAAAGATTTTTTTTAGATTAATTGAGAAAGATAAAATCAAAACATGAGCTAAAATATGAATAAATAATTTATAATGTTTATTATTTTATTTCCTTTATTAATATTTTAAAATGAAAAAAGTGTAACTTTTGTTGATTTCAGAATTAATATTCAAATACTGACCGAAGAATTAATTTTCAAATAATAATAATAATATAAAATTTTTGTCTCACCGCATCTCATTCTATTTAATTACACTCAGTCACTCTCCATTTTTTTGTCTTTTAATTTTTGGGTCTGAAGTAACTCTCCAATAACAAGAGGACTTGAAACTCAAAGCTGGAAACATCTAAAGAGCCCAGGAAGCCCATTTCATCGAGCACACCATCTTCCTCCGTTCTGTAGCTGGGGACTCTCCACTCTGCTGCGCTCTTCGAAACAGAAAGCAATGGCTACCAAGTCAGGGACGTTTCTGGAGCGTTACGGTTATGACCTGCTGTTGGGATCAATCGCTGCTTTCTATGTAATCATGATTCCCTATACTAAGGTCGAAGAGAGTTTCAACGTTCAGGTCTCTCTCTCTCTCTGTTTATTGTATATTAATTTTTTTTTCTTTTATAATTTTCATTTTAATAGTTTGTTTTCTTTGCCAGACTCACTCTACCGCTTCTAAGTACCCCAAAACTGTTTATTTATTTGTTTGTTTGTTTTTGATCACGTGTGTTATTTTCAATTTAAGATGCCGGGTTTGGAATTGAGAATGTTTTCGGCACCAACTCAAAAGCCTAAAGTTTGTTTAATTTTAAATTCTAAGTTAGAGGCAAACGCTGTTTTGAATTTAATCATTTAAAAAAGAAATTTTGTTATAGTATGTATTTGTCTTTGGCAGATCTTCGTCTTGCTGACCATTTTTGTTTTAATGTGTTTTTGTATAGGCAATGCACGATTTTCTTTATCATCGGCTTCGCTTAGACAGTGTGAGTTTACTTTGTCTATGTCTTCATCAAAATAGCTTTAGAAGTTTTAATTATTTGGAGTTTGTTGGAGTTTTGACACAGTTTGCCACTTTATATGTTTCTTTTAATAGTATGATCATCTGGAATTCCCTGGGGTGGTTCCTCGCACTTTCATCGGTAAGCATTTTTGTTTCCGAGCCTTTTCTCTAACATTTTTTGGCTTCTGAACTTTCGACGGCATTGTAAGGAGTCAACTAATAGGATCTCCTTTTCTAGAAGGACTTTTGTTAAGTTATTTGGTTATACTTTCGTTAGATGTTTAGCACTGCCAGCCAGGACTGATGAAAGGGTATTACTGATTTATTATGAAAATAAGTTCCCTTCTGGAAAATTAAACACATATGGACTCGTTTATATGTGGTATAGCTTATGGTGCATAATTTGTGTGCCTAATGTGAATCCATTTATCTTCTTTGGGATTCTGACTAGCTTGTTTTATAATGGTTATTTTAGTTTGTTTAGCTGTTATTGCTGGAAGTTGAATTATCCTTATCTTTATGTTCAGTTGGATTGTTTAAAATGAGTTTTGCAATATAAACCGGTATATACTAGTGTAATAGTTCTCTTTTTATTATGTTATATGGTGTGTACTAGTGTAATAGTTTTCTTTTTGTTATGTTATATCTTATCTAATTGTGGCAATTTTTAGGTGCTTTGCTTGTGGCACTTGTTGCAGCTCCATTTGTGTTAACTGCAAGTTTGCTGCATTTGCCAAAGTTTTATGCTCTTCCTATAGGTAGCTTTCTTTCATACTTGGCAGTCATTGTACATTGATTTTTTTTGTACTAGTGTAATAGTGCTCTTATTTTCTACTCCTGCTTTATCTAATAAATTTCTTTTATCCAAAAGAAAAAAAAAGTATTGCACATTGTTTTCTTATTGTTTTAGGTTTCCGCATTTCACAGAGTGCTAAATTTATCTTTTTTCTGTGTTTGGCCCTTCCTTTGGTTTAAATTGAAATAAAGGATGATGCTGACTACCAAAAAGTTTGAAGTATAAAAAGCTGATCTAAGCTGGAAAATAAAACCTACTTATTTCACTTGCATGTGTTGAAGTTATGTTTTGTAAAAAGGTTTGTCCTTAACATGCGATCTAAGTGATAAATGCTAATATTTTCTGTTTAAAGCGTTAAATAGTTTTTTTTGGTCTATGTCGGCTTTCATTACTCTTTATCTCTTGAACATTTATAAGTGAATGTTTGAGTTGTATGTACATAGTTGATTTGACTAATAAGATAAATTAATTTACAATTCATAACTAAGTTTATAATTAGATCATAGCAAAATGCTGAAAATTATCAAATACGGTGTCAATTTTCATTCTCCTGTGTTCTATGTTACCTAAGAATGTGGTAGGGACATTAATAGAATCTTGACTAATTAAAGAATTGCTTCCTATGTACAACACAATTGATAAGTTTAGTTCTATTGATAGGGTGTTTTTTCATTTTCATTATTATTATTATTGTTATCTTTTGTTTTTTATGTTTCTTTGCATCAGCTGTTGTATTACTTCTTTCACTATATTTTTCTCACATTATACACAGTAAGCCAATGGTTCTTATTGTTTCATTACTTCTTTCACTATATTTTTCTCACATTATACACAGTAAGCTGATGTTTCTTATTGTTGATATCTAGTGCGGATGGCCCTAGGGAGCATTACACTGTATACGCTAAGATTCTTTCGTTGTCAGGTATATTCATGCCTTTGGCTCCCTTTTTTTTTTCTTTCTCTCTTTTTTTAAAAATAATTTAAACCTCTTTTGCAGCCTCTATGCCAATTGAGGACACTTTGAGTGAGTAAATTAGTTTAATTGTCTTAATGAGCTGGTGTTTTGTTAGAACCCCGGATATTGATATTAGTGGTAATACTGTCATCAATTCCCATTCCCCAAGTAATGTTATCCCATGTGATAGTATTTTAGCTTATGCACAAGCATATGTGAGAAAGAATAGAAAGAGAGCTGATGTATGTGGGACATGGGATGGAAGCATGGGTGAGGGGTTTTGTAACTAACTGCCAGCTAGGCAGAGGAGAGAGAATATCCTGAATCTGTTAGGGGAGAGAGGTGGGAAGCAGTATAGGCAAGGGGAGGGGGGCATCTCAGATTGTAAGGCTTGGAACCTAGGAGAGTAGCTGAGTCTCTCGAATACTAAGCAACCTTTTGTGAATAATACACACACAGGGAGGGCTTGATACTACACTGGTATCACCCCTTTCCAGCATTAATTAATGTTTAAATTTGAAAAGAAGGTGATGAACTATTTTAGCATATCATTCTAAATCTTTTCACAGTCATGGTTTTTTTTTCCTAACAGTGAGAAAGGATGAAATAGCTTCTTTTTTGAGTGACTAAAAATTTTAGTCTTCAGTAGTGATCAAATAATTTCTGTTGACCAATCTCAATGTGCGTGACCTGTTAAGGGCCCTATGGCTATTGCTATGCTTGCAGGGCTTTGGCTTATTTGGCTTATTGCTTGCAAACCTTTATGGAATGAATTGCTTTCTTGGCTTCTTGGGTTTTTGCTTGTAAATTATTTAGAGATTTAGAGATTAGAGATTACTCCTGTTGTATGTTTTTCTTTCTCTTGGTTAATTCTTTATTACCAAAATGAATAAAAGAATCTCCACTGGCTGTTAATACCTTAAATGAGTATCAATAATTTTTCTGCATACTCCATGTGTTCCCTGTCTTGGTTTGAGAGTCTGTTTTGCCTTTGTTCCAATCCAGTGAAATTTTAAACATGTTCCAGATGGTTAGACTAAGTTGAATATGTTCCCTAAATGATCTTCTTTGTTATGCAGATAAGGAATAAATTTGGGCATCAAGTGGAAGCCTTCTTTGTGATACTTACTGCCATTCAGTTTCACTTGCTTTTCTATTGTAGTCGTCCACTTCCTAACATTCTTGCCTTGGCTCTAGGTAGCTTCTTAGCTCTTCTTGCTTTTTTATGTCCCTGCTAATATTATTGTATTTGATAACACCAGGGGGCAGATCTCAAGTGAAAGATTTATATACAGGGACATTTAGCTCGAAAAGGAAGGAAATCATTGCATTGGTATCCTACCTGGTTCTAGAAAAGGATATGATTACTCTACAAAGAGATTTCTTTGATTTCAGTCAAGGAAATAATGATATGCTTCTGGAAAAAAAGCTACATAAGGCTTTAGTGTAGGGCACTTTTGTTGTGTGTTTCCATGTCTTGGGGACTGAAAATAGTCTCTTTCTACATTATGAAACAGCTTGGCATCTTTGGAATAAGGGTTTTGGATGAGCAGTCAGCCTTCCTTACTATTTTGGAATATACATTTATTGGGTACCCATTTTCATGATTTTGGCTGGAAAGGCAGTGCAATGCCTTCTTGGAAGTGCACCTTGTTTTCTGGAGTTGGTTAAAAGCAGAATTATAGAGTTTTCTTGTGATGCTTCTTAACTCTACACCTTTCCTGGGATATGGGTATTTTATTTTCTTTCATTGTGGGTTTGAGCTTTTTCTTTGGGGATGGGCTTTGTTGGGCAGTTTCTCTGTTGGATATCAAGCTGCTGGGCTTTCTTTTTTGGTGAATTTTGTTAGAGGAAAAGGCCATTCTTGGGCGTCCAGCTAATGTTTTAAACTTTTGGATTGATTTAGGTTTTGAGATGGTATTAGAGCCTCTATGATTAAGTGTTGTTGCTCCCATTCTTCTAACTTAATTATAATAATATTGTAAATGAGGTTTGAGTGAGCCTGTGTGAGTTGTTCACACTTCATTCTTCAATCCCAAAATGCTTTTGCATGTGGGTTGGGGAAAAGGAGAAAGGGGGGGGGGGTGTTAGGTAACAGTATATAGAGAGAGAGAAGGGAGAGAAGGAACAACTATGGATCTGTGTTATTGAGTTAGAATCCCTAGGTAATGCACCTTTGGACCCTAGAAATTGGGGAAGAACAACCAAGAACCTGAGATACAAGTGAGAGGGAGAATTCTGCACCCTTCACCTTCTGAAATGAGTTACAAATGGCAAGACAAAACTCATTCTAACTAACTCTTCCCTATTTATACTTCCGTTAGTTAGTTACAACAGCTGAGCTCACAGCTAGCTCAACTCCCCCCTTTTCTTTTGTCTTCTCTTGTAAACCAACCCACAAAGAGGTTCCCTAACACCACCCCCCCTCTGAAAATCCACCTTGTCCTCAAGGTGGAGAGTTGGAAAAAGAGCCTGCAATGTCTTGAATCGTTCCCACGAATTCTCACATGCAGGAAGATGCAACCACTTTACTAGCACTTTAGCATCACCATCTGCAGAGGAACGGACATCCAAAATGGCCTCAGGTTGCACTTGCAAGGTTGCCTCTTCAGTTAAACCCACAGGAAGTTCCGAGGCTGCACTGTGGGAGGCAAGGCTTTCTTTGAGCGACTGACATGGAACACCGGGTGCAGCAAACAAGAGGGAGGAAGAGCCAACCAGTAGGCAATGGAACCCACCCTATCAATCACTTGATAAGGCCCATAAAATCGGGGACTCAGCTTTTCATTGATCTTGCGAGCCAAGGATCGCATACGGTAAGGCTGGAACTTGAGGTAGATCCAGTCACCAACCTCAAATGTAACGTCACGACGATGCTTGTCTGCAAACTGCTTCATCCTCTGCTGGGCAGCAGTTAAATTCGCCTTAAGATCTGCCAGGACTTCATCCCGGGAAGCGACCAAGGACTGCACTTCCGGAACCTTGGAAGGGTAAGTCTCACCCTTGAAAAGGATAGGAGGAGGGCGCCCATATAGAGCCTGAAAGGGGACACCTGAGTGGAGCCGTTGAAGGTGGAATTGAACCAGTATTCTGCCCACGCTAACCATTCCGGCCACTGACGCGGTTTGGACCCCACAAAACAGCGAAGGTACGTCTCCAAGCACCGGTTAATGACCTCCGTCTGCCCATCGGTTTGTGGGTGATAGGATGTGTTGTACTTAAGCTTTGTCCCAGCTTGGTGGAAGAGCGCCGACCAGAACTGGCTAAGGAAAATGGGGTCCCAATCTGAAATAATCACTGTTGGGAACCCGTGCAAACGTACCACCTCCTTTGTGAAGAGCTGGGCAACATCCTTGGCAGTAAATGGGTGGCCCAAGGGGAGAAAGTGAGCATATTTGGTGAGGCGATCTACCACCACCATGATGGAATCCTTTTCCTTGACCCGGGGCAACCCCCACGATGAAGTCCATAGAGACTTCGGATCATACCTGAGAGGGAATTGGTAATGGCTGCAAAAGACCCCCTGGAGACAAGGTTTCATATTTGTTGGTTTGGCAAATATGGCAGCCAGCAACAAACTCCTTGATAGCCTTCTTCATACCCTTCCAATAAACTGCGCCAGCTAATTTCTTATAGGTGCGAAAATACCCGGAATGACCACCTGAAGGTGAGTCATGAAATTCAGCCAAAAGGGTGGGTATTTGGGAAGAATGCTGAGGTAAAACCACACGTCCTTGATAAAATAAACGACCCTGCTGCAATGAATAACCAGGAAAATCAGCACTCCCTTGCTGTAAGGCTTGAACAATGGGTTGCAGCTCAGAATCCTCCAATACCTCCGCATCCACTGTTGCCCATAAATTGGAGTGAACCACTGAGACAGCCTGGTACATCATCTGTCGAGAAAGGGCATCAGCAGCCTTGTTCTCCAATCCAGGCCTAAACTGAATTTCAAAATCCAATCCCAACAGTTTAGAGGTCCATTTCACTTGGCCTTCACCAAGCAATGGCTGTTTCATTAAAAATTTGAGGCTCCGTTGATCTGTGAGGATAATAAAATGACGACCAAGGAGGTAATGGCGCCATTTTTGCACGGCAAGGACTATTGCCATAAGCTCATGCTCATAAACTGATTTGCGTTGAGATTAAGGCGAAAGAGCTTGGCTAAGGAAGGCAATCGGGCGACCCTTCTGTGACAAAACAGCTCCCAGCCCTTGACTGGAAGCATCAGTCTCTAAGACGAAGGGCAAGGAAAAATCAGGTATAGCCAAAATGGGTAATGTCGCCATGGCAGGTTTCAGCTTGTCAAAAGCCTGCTGTGCCTTGTCAGACCACAGAAATGCATCCCTCCTCGTTAGATCCGTGAGAGGTTTGGCAATGACACCATAATCTTTCACAAACCTCCGGTAGTACCCCGTTAACCCGAGAAATCCCTGGAGTGCTTTCAAGTCCCTGGGGACTGGCCAAGTCAGCATTGCCTCTGTTTTCTTGGGGTCAGCTGCCACTCCCTCAGCAGATACGATATGCCCCAAATACTCTACATGAGAAACAGCGAAAGCACACTTCTTCTTATTAACTACCAAGCTGTGTTCCCGTAAAAGCTGGAAGACAGCAGCTAGGTGCTCCGCATGAGACAACACATCATTGCTATACACCAAGATGTCATCAAAGAACACCAAAGCAAACTTTTGAAGGAAAGGGTGCAAGACATCATTTATTAAGGCCTGAAATGTGGATGGTGCATTTGTAAGACCGAATGGCATTACTAGAAACTCGTAATGCCCGTTGTGAGTTCGGAACGCCGTCTTCCTGATGTCCTCTTCCACCATACGAATTTGGTGGTACTCGGACTTAAGGTCAAGCTTGGTGAAAATTCGAGCCCCCGCTAACTCATCCAATAATTCATCAATGACGGGAATTGGAAACTTATCCGGGATGGTTACCTTGTTAAGAGCACGGTAATCAACACAAAAGTGCCAACTGCCGTCCTTTTTCTTAACCAGTAGAATAGGACTAGCAAAGGGACTAACATTTGGCCTTATGATGCCTGCCTGTAGCATTTCGTGCACCAGTTTCTCAATATCATTTTTCTGATAGTGTGGTTAGCAATACGGCCTTAAATTTGGGATATCCGCTCCCTCCTTTAAGATAATCGCATGGTCATGACGCCGTTGTGGTGGCAGACCTGGAAGAGATTGAAAAACAGCCTCATTGTCTTCCAAAATCTGCAGGATTTCCTTGGGAATGCTGCTGGAATTTGCCTCCTGCACCTGTAAGGGCCAAAGCTGAACCCAGAAACCCAGCTTCCCTTCATCCAAGGTCTTCACAACTGATCTAAGGGCCATCTCTCCGTAACACAACTCGGGATCCCCTTTGAGAGTTGTCCAAGCACCCTTATGCAGAAAAGTTAACCGTGACTCTCTGAAATTGGCCCAAACATTCCCAAGTGAGTCCAACCATTCCAACCCAAGCACCAATTCAGAACCTTCCAAGGGAAATAAATGGAAGTCTTGGGTGATGGTGACCCTAGGAAACTGAACCTGCAACCCTTGACATTTGCCCTTGCCTTCAATCCAAGTGCCATTCCCCACCTTCACCACAAAACCAACAGTGGTTACTAGAGGTAACCCTGTGCATTCCACCAACTTACCGCAAATGAAGTTATGGGATGCGCCCGTATCTATCAGAACTCACATGCTGTCCAGCCACCTCCCCCCACAGCTGAATAGACCGTGGTGTAATCTGACCTGCTATACTGTTATAATCCAACTGCAACGTGTTAACGGTCCCCTCTAATTCTTCCACAGCATCTTGCCACTCTTGATCAGGTACACTCTCAATTTCCTCTTCAATAATCATGAATCTGAATTGCTTATTCTGTTTGTTCTTGCACACATGTTTCGGGGTGTATCGTTCATCACAATAGAAACACAGACCCCTCAGCCTCTTTTCCTTATACTCCGCATCAGTTAGTCGCCTGAAAGTGTGGCTTCCACCGACCCCGGACCCCACACTTGCTGAACTCCCTGCTCTGCTGCCCCCATTGCTGGGTACACTATCTAGGGGCCCTTCGATGCCTCGGCCCAAACCCGCTGAACTAGTAAAAGTTCCACCCTTATCCACCAAGTTACCCTTCTCCCTAAGCCAATCACGGCTGAACCCTTTATTAATCCCACCTCCTTTTAACCACACCCTATTTGTCTCATCGAGTAATTCAGCTAGTTTTGTCATTTCATCCATATTAGCACAAGAGTGGAGCTCAAGCTCAGAGCTTACCTCTTCCTTCAACTCGTTCAAAAAGAGGTCGGTGATATAACGCCTCTCAGAATGCTTAGAGGATCGGAAAGCTCTTCAAACTTCTGTCGGTACTTGTGCACAGTCCTTGTTTGTTTCAATGCGAGCAAGGCTCTGAACGGATTTTTCGATATCATAGGCTGGAATTGTTGCACCACGGCATCCTTGGATCTGTCCCAGTTACACTCGGTCGCCGTCATCTCCCACCAGCGGTTAGCTGGACCTTCCGTTGCAACCTTGGCTGTATTGAGCCACTCTTCGTCCAGCACACCACGGATCTGGAAGTATCGGATTGTCCGATCGACCCACCCGTAGGCGTCGTTGCTGTTAAGGAGCGATAACTCGATCCTCCTCCACTGCACGAAGCCTTGGCCCCGGCGATTCACCGAAGTGTCATCGTCACCAGTGGAACTGCCGCAGTTACTGTTGCAGCTCGGCTTTGAACGCACTTGATCCTCATGGTCGAGTCGCGCCTCAACTTGCTCAACGTGTTCGCTCAATCGCGCCTCCAACCTCGCGATTGGTTCATCCAGAATCGTGAATCTCTCCTCAGCAGTTCTACGATCCGCTTCGAACATCTTCAACAATGCATCCAACTTTGCCTCCATTTGCTGCGTTCGCGTTTGTACCATATGAATCCCGTGGATACCTAAACCGAGCTCTGAATACCAAGTGTTAGGTAACAGTATATATAGAGAGAGAGAGAAGGGAGAGAAGGAACAACTATGGATCTGTGTTATTGAGTTAGAATCCCTAGGTAATGCACCTTTGGAACCTAGAAATTGGGGAAGAACAACCAAGAACCCGAGATACAAGTGAGAGGGAGAATTCTGCACCCTTCACCTTCTGAAATGAGTTTCAAATGGCAAGACAAAACTCATTCTAACTAACTCTTCCCTATTTATACTTCCGTTAGTTAGTTACAACAGCTGAGCTCACAGCTTGCTCAACTCCCCCCTTTTCTTTTGTCTTCTCTTGTAAACCAACCCACAAAGAGGGTCCCTAACAGGGGGTGTTCGAGATGAAAGGCCACCGTACAAGCCAGGTATTGTGTAGTGCTGGAGAGAGAAAGTGTTGCTTGAATATTAGTAAAGCTGCTAAAGACCTCAATTTGTGTACTGTACTATTGTCTTGACATATTTTAGTTTTACTTAGAAAATAAACCATCAAGAAGTTTTGCGACTTAATCCACTAACCATAATTTTCTAGATTTGTAAATTATATAGTTTCATCTGAACGTAGTGAAAGAGTTCAGAAGTTTTGTGTAACGTCAAATAGATTCCCATTAACCATCCTTTGTTTCAGGTTAAATTTATTTATGTTGTGGACATAATGAAATGAAAATCCTAGCTAAATCATATACATTAGTTTAGAGATATGCTCTTACACATTGGTACTGCTTCTAAAATTTTGTAACACCTTTATGCTACAATTGGCATGCAAGTTATAAAGAATGGTTGGAATTATTAACTTGGAATAGCAATTGTATTTTGATCCCAGAGTTTGGTACAATTAGGAATATAATAGGGTGGAAAGTGATTGCACAGTATGGTGTATGAGATACAATATGGAATGGAATACTAATTAAAATAAATGACATAAATAACCATAACGAGGAAACTAAGAAAGTTTAATGTTTTTCTTTCATTGCGAATTTTTTAAAACAACATTCAAGTTTAGTCTTTCAAAAACTTAATGAGAGAAATTTGCTAACATATTGTTGATAGGGAAATAGGTTAGAGAATATTTTATATATTAATAAAGGGTAATTTTCTAACATTAATTCTGTCCATTTTATGTATTGGATCTTATTCTGATTTTCCATGAAATTTTCATTTACAACTTTGATGGAATTTCTTATGTGCTAGTCAATGTCATGGTGCTGTACTTTCTCCTGCTTTTTTTTTCAGTGAATTTGGCATATGGATACTGGTTTGAGGGGCGCTTTTATGCAGCTCTAAACTCTCTGGTATGCATGTCATATGGTTTTATTTTTGTTCCATATATGCTACAGAATACTTTTAATTTTTGAATATTATAAGCTATTATGTATTTTCTTTTTCCACTTGAAATCAAATAGTTAGTTTTGTTATGCTGGAATTCTGTGATTTAATATTTCATGCCAGAATTAGTTAATTATCCTGTCTTTGGTACTAAAATCACCATCTTTAAAGAGAAAAGTTAGTTTTACTTCTAATATGATCCCAATTATACTATTTAAGGGTAATAAAAGCGGATGGTACATGCCATCTGCAAGTTTATTATTTATGTTATTATTATATTTAAAGATACAGTATTATAGTGTATTCAATGATTCTTCAATTTATAGTTTTTAATTATATTTAATATTGCCCATCCTATATTTTATTTTTGGATCCATGGTGTGACTTCGTCAGTTGGGTTAATGGATCATCCAATTGGAAATGATAACAAAATGCATAGGGTACATATTAATATATGTGAACTCATGAATTTGAGAGTTGAGTTTGTATGCTCTCTCAAGGTTTTGGTGGCTTACGAATTCAACAACCTTGCTTTTTCTAGTTCAATATATCATCTTTTTATTTATTATGTATTGGTGAGAATATATAATCTTTTCATTTATTATCTTTCGGTGAGAATATATCATCTTTTTATTTATTATCTTTTGGAGAGAATATATCATCGTTTTATTGTTAATGCCTAGAATGGTTTCTGGAATTGGTGTGCCTGTTCCATTACAAGGATGTCTGATATGCTTTGACTTTTCTGAAATAATCTCTTGGAACTTTCTGATTGTCAGATTTTTGCTACGACTGTATTCAGATGTGACGTGTTGTTACTTCTATGTCCCCTTGGGCTACAATTTCTCTTGGTATGTTGCATTTATCTATAACTTGCTTTTAATTTGTCCTTTTCTCCTTTAAGGCTTGAGCTGCAGTATAGAGCTCTTGTTAACTTCCATTTTAGATATATGTCTATTTTTTAGCTTTTTCGAGTTGAAAGATGTCTTATGAAGCTGTCTCCTACTTCTACCTCTTCTCTTTTCTGTGATAAATTTTGTATATATATATATATATATATTAAAAAGAGAAAGAAAACGAGTCTGGCTGTGACATTATGTGCATTATTTGCTGTTGAGTGCTTGATTTGTTCTTATCTTCCAACTCTACTCCCAATGCCAATTGAACTACTGCATCCTATTTCTTATTTTCAAACAAATAATAAGAAATATATAAACCTCTTATACCAAATATGTATGGGAATAATTTTATGCTTCAACAAACAAAGCGAGTATAGTTGATTCTTCACGTGCTTATTCAATATAAACTCTGGACTTCTGATGTCAATCAATATCTTAAGGATGAAGTAAAGATAGTGTTTCCGAGTATAATTAAATTAGTTTTGTTTTGAGTATTTTATTATCTTGAGTATTTGAAATTTTGAGATTTCTATTTTGGTCATTTGAGAATTTTGTTGCTTTGCCACTTACCATAGCTTGTACTAGCTCAGAGCTTATAGAATTATTAGGAAAGGTGTTTGAAATATTGTATTGGGTCAACCATAGAGTGCTATTTGCTCTATGTATCACACCTACAACTTAAATATGGAACTTAATTGCTTTTCCTATGGTTAACATGGTGATTAATCTTTGGAAAATAGTGCTTGTATTTGGCAATTGAAGTTAATTGATCTGTTTGATGACTTATTTTATCCTTGTTTCCTGGCCTTGCATTTTTGGTCGTATTGTTATAGAACTGCAAATTTGATCTTACAATTCCTATCTTATGTTAACATGATCAAGCTTCGTGTCTAATAAGAATCATCTCTTGAAGGAAGACAAAAGAAATTTCACTATGGGGTGCTCTGAAATGGTGCACTGGGATGGCCTTGTTCTGCATAGGTTGGTGACATCTTTTTTCTTATTATCTTAGATATATGTATATTACTTTGATCTGAAATTTAAATAAAAGTAAAAATTGTACATGACACTGTTGATATTATTAAAATTTGATTTGGGTTCTCCTGCAGGTCTAACCATATTGGTTGATTCAATTATGTGGAAGAGGTTACTGTGGCCTGAATTTGAAGTCTTTTGGTTTAACTCTGTACTAAACAGGAGTTCTGAATGGGGAGTATCCTTATTCTAAAAGTTTATATTGAGCATTTGCATAGCTGTAGATTATGAAAATGTATGTTATACATAATTTATGAGCAGGATATATTTAATTTTCTTCTCGTTCTTTCATTTGCTACCGTTTCTATGATTGTGAATTTTGTGGCTAAGTCTTGTTTTAAAGGATAATGAGGAGTTAGGCCAGGCGATCATATATCCCCTTCCTTGTTCACTTTAGTGGTTGATGTCGTTCTAAACTGTCTGCTATCAAACGTTATGGATAGGAGTGTCATTAAGGGTATCAGAGTTTGCTTAGAGGATGCTATGGTCTTCTACCTTTAGTCTGCTGATGATGCAATCATACTTTTGTGGATGTTCTTCCTGTTAATTTTTGGTAGCTATCTTTGTTTTTTAAGGTTAATTCAGCTAAGAATGGTTTGGCTGGTTTAAATGTGGTTAGCTGTATCCTTTATTCTTTTGCTTCTCTGGATGTGGGAAAACTTTGCTTTGTGGTGACTCTTCACTTGAGAGTTGCTTCGGGAGGTAATCTTTACGCCACTTTTAGAAATCCTGTGATGAGATGTCTCTTATTAAGGGCCTGTTTGGTATCATGATAGGATAAGACATAATCATAAAATTTTTATACTATATAGTGTTTGGTATGATATTATATGAGATACTTTGTTGGATAATATAATATTATTGTCTTGCTTTTAAAATATTTTTAAGAAAAGATTTAACAGAAACTAAAATTGCAACAAAATAATATTTTTTTATTAATTAATTAATTAATTATTTATTTACTTACTTATAAATTCAAAAATAAATATTATTGTTTAAATATTTATTATCATTAATTATAATTATTATAAATATTTAATAATTTTTGTTATATACAATTTTATTTTATATTTAATGTTATTTATCATTCAATTCAATTTTTTTTATTTTTTTATTTTCATAAAATATAAAAATTAGAAAATATATAATACTTTCTTTCTCTTATACATTTTAATAGTTCGTATCTGTACTTTTCATTGTAATATGTGAAAAGAAAAAAAGGAAATAAATTGAAATAATTTGTATTAACCATTTACATATAAATTTAATAATATATATTATAATTAAAATATTTATTTGTTAATTACAATTATTTTAAATATTTTTGTTTTTATTATATATGATTGTATTTTATATTAAATATTATTTATTATTTATTATTTTATTTATATATTTTCATATTATTCTAAATAGTTATTTATATATTAAATATTATTTATTTTAAAATATTTGTTATTAAAATGTTTAATTTAAAAAAATTATTTTTAATTATTTATATAATTTTTTAACAATAATTTTTATTTTAATAATAAATCAAAAATTAAACTGAAAGAAATCGTATATGTTAAAAGCTAATTGGGTTTAATTTGGCCTCTCTAGATTTGATTAAGTTATCCATCGTTTTAATGTATAAAGAGTTTTGATAGATAAGCTTATACAATATATTGCTATACCAAACTACTAATAAAGGCATAACATATGGTGTTATCTTATCCTATTACGCAAACGCACTCAAAGTGGATTGTATTTAGGTATATGCTGGTCTGACCCGGGAAGCCCATTCTATGATACAAAAGGATTTTTCAAACACATTTGTGGTAAATCTCAGCAATAGGAAGGATTTCGGAGTATCAGAATTAGGGATTAGTGTTGATTGGCTACTTCATGCAATTATCTGTTTTTCCTGTGGACTAGACACTATGAACATGTCATCACCCAGAATCTCATGCAGTTTGTTGCTTTTTTTAATATTGTCCCATCTGTATTTGATAAACTACTATTTTCCTTCACAATAGTTTTGTTAGACACATGCTTCCCACTGGTACTTCACCTCAGCACTCCCTCGTTCGCTGCTTGGTGCATATCCTCTTTCACTGGTAAGTCTTGGATTACAGAATATCCTCTTTAACTTGTAAGGATCACATTGTTGCTTCTTGTGTACATTTGTATCTTCCAGTGAACTGATTAATATTTTGTAAGTTTGGTATTAAATTGGGTGTTCTTCTTTAAACCAAAATGTCTATCTTCTCTAAAGGTAGATCCCACATTTTCCTTTGTCGAGTCTGATTTGCTACTTAAAGTTTAATATTTCCCTATGATGTATGTTTGAATGAATTAATCATAGGAAATTTCTTGTCTATTTGCTTTGAACACTTCGTTTCAGCTTACTCATTATTTGTTCTCAGCCAGTTCAAGCGTCTAGTGTGTATAACTGTGTATGCTCAGTCATGTTTGTTCTTGAAGACCTTGTTTTGAAGATGGTATGCTGTTTGGACTATGGATAGTTATGATACATTGCATTGAAGATAGGAAACTTTTGTAATTAATATAGCAGTTGTCCAGGAAGAATGTATCATAGATATGTTCCAAAGAAGAAAACAAATAAATCATGTAAACTAGCTTTTTTTTCTTTTTTAGTTGGATAAAAGAAGAATGTTATTAAGAAGAGAAGAATGATACAAGGAGATGGGAGGACAAGAGATCCTCCTTACAAGAGCAAAAACAAACAAAATTAAAAAAATATCAATGAAGCATAGCTTTCCAATCTCTCAACATGTCTGAGAGGGAAATTCCTCTAAAAATATCATAAGCTTTACACCAAATAGAAGCAAAATGCTCTATACAACAAAACTTGCTTATCTGAAAATCTATCATTAAAGAAGTGAGAATTACGCTCTAGCCAAACGCTCCAAACAGTGGCATATATGGCACATTGCCACAACAATTTGGCCTTCTTCCTTCTCTCAAACCTAGCAAAACTAGTTAACAAGAACTAATTAAGATTGCAGGACACACCTAACACTCAGCAAAGACGCCAAACAAAGCATTCCATAAAAAGTCAGCCATAGGCAATGCAAAACAAGTGTGATACTAATTCTGAATTCACCCCCCACATACCATACACATCAGGGGAAATATCCTTATGTGGTCTTTGAACCTGCAAAATGTCATTGGTATTAATTCTGTTAAGCACAGTTGTCCAAATAAAGGATTTGACCTTAGAGGGAGCTTTGGACTTCCAAATAGGTTTATTAAGAATGGAAAGAGGTTGTGTTTGAGGAATGAGTTAGAAACTAGAAAGAGATTTGCAAGTAAACAATCCAGAGGGATCAAGAGACTACAACCTTTTATCTAGGCTTAGAAGACAAATGAACAGAATTAAGTAGACCCAAAAGGGCCACTAATTCAGAGGACTCTCTATCATTAAGGTTTCAAAAAAAGTGGAAATCCCAAGAATAAGTAGATTCCTGCACACTGTAGAAATTCTGGATAGGAGAGTTTTGTAAAGAAGATAGATGATAAAGGCGAGGGAAGGCTAGATTAAAAGAGGAGTCTCCTACCCAATGGTCCTTCCAAGAGTTAAAACAAGAACCATTACCTACCTTCAAGGAGAGCAAAGGTTTAAAGGTAGTATAACCTTGAGAAATAAATTTCCAGGGCTAAGATGAGTAGCCTATATAGCTGTATTAGCATCCCACCCATTCTTGTCCAAGCTATACTTACTCTAGATAACCTGATGCCATAAAGAATGAGGCTCTAAAGGAATATTTATATACTGGCATAAATTTATATGCAAGAATTAAAAATGTGAAGATTTATTCCACTCACATTATATTTTTAGCATTTCATTCATGTTATTGATATATGATTTGCAAAGCCATGATGTTTTAGACAATTGTACGGTATACAGCTTTGAAGGATGGATGATGTCATTTTGTTTAAACATTTTGGACTTATTTTCTCTCATATAGTTTCCACTCTCTTTGGGCTGATGTATAAAACTATCTCAGCATAAAGCAACTAGTTTTTTCGTATTTCAACTCATTGCAGTTGTGGAGTACATGACATCAAATGGCAAACTTCTTTCTAGCAGTTCTTTAAGTTGTGTTTTTGTTTTAATTTTAAATTTTTTGTTTTTTTAATAAATTCTTGAGTCTTTTGTGGCCCTCAATTTCCTATGTTTCAATTATTTTGATTGCATTGCGTGGCCATATTTTTGTTGTGTCAGTCATCAAGTTGTGTAATTTGTGGAAAAAGTTACTTACATTTGTTAGAATATAATGAAAATATCTTTTTTTTATTATCCTAATCATATGTTATAATACCACAGAATATATTACATGATCTCTCAGGATTAGTTTTCATATTTCCTTTTATTTCATGATTTATTTCTTTATTAGGAGTCTAGTATTGTTGTAATAAGGATTAGTGCTTTGTTTTTTGTATCACTTCATATCACAATATATCAATATATTGTTCTGTTAATGTTATTCTCTGTTCTCTCCTTTCTCTTTTCCTACCTAAAACCCATAATCTCAACAATATTTATATATCAACGTGGCAATTTAATGGGAAGAAAATATCAGTATGCATATCGATTCTGTAGCTTGCCTGCAGATTCAGCAAATATTTCGTTTTAAGTTCATCTGCTTTGACAGTCATTAATGATCCTTACTATGGTTCATTCATTTTTGTATATAGTAAACTACCAGTTTAGTACGTAAAAGATTGGATTGACTTGAATTTGGTTTTGAAAAGATACATTAATTTAGTCCCTCAACTGGGGAAAGTGACATCAAAATTACCCTTTTGTGCACAGTATGCAAGATTGAGAGACTAAATTGTTATTTTCTAATGTTAAGGGAGTAAATTGATGTTAAGTTTTTATAACTGAGTGACTGAGTTAATGTCATTTTTCGGTTAAGGAAATAAGTTGATGTCACTCAGGGATTACATTGATTTCATCTATCTTTCAGGGACTAAATTGATATCAACCTGATCTTTAAGGGATCAAGATGGTAGTTTACTCTTTTCTGAAAGAATTGCATATTCTCTAGGAGCATGGAAAGTTCATTTGATAGCATTCAGATATCAGTAGAAAGGTGGATGTCATATAAGTATTTGCCAACTAGCACGTACTACAGCATGAACCACTTTTCCACCTTTCTCACTTGAACTAAAGAAAAATCAAGAAAATAAAATTAAAAGGAATAGGGATAGGAAAAGAAGAAAGGTTGATTTTCTTCCTACTATGACGATCTGTTTTTCTTTGCAGTTTGGTCTCTTTGTAGACAGAAGGGTTCGGTCTTTCATTTTTCCAGTTCTTGCCTTCATTTTGCTTTATTCTAAGCTTCCCCACAAGGTATTTCAATTAGAATCTGAAATTTGTGGCTTATTTGTGCCTGTCTTCAAACTAAATCATGTATGCAACATTATTTTGATGTATATTGCAGGAGCTTCGTTTCATTATAAGTTCAGTTCCAATATTTAACTTGTCAGCTTCAATTGCAGCTAATAGAATGTAAGGTCCCTTTGCTTATTTAAGTTTTGGACATAATATTTACAAGGCCTTTTCACACAGCATAATATTTACAATTACCAAAATGTTTCAGTTACAACAATAAGAGAAAGATGATTTGGCAATTGCTTTTCCTCATTATGTTAGGGCTACTTCTAATCAGGTTGGTTCGCTGAAAATTTGTTTCATTGGGATGGATATATCCTCCGTACATGTACTTATTCTCTATCTTGTAGTCTAGGAGGCACCATCACAACTTTCATGGCATCATACTGCAACTATCCTAGTGGTCATGCCTTAAAAAAGTTGCATGGAATTGGTGAGTCCATGAATCCTGAAATGTACATGCATTTGCTGCTAAGTATTCAGGTAGAATTTGCCTGGAGAAAAACTGCTCCTTGTCTGTACCTAAATTTTCTAAAAATATTGAAGTTATGGTTTCTTTTTTTTCATCATCAACTGTGGCAACTTCTTTTAATTTGTTAGAAATGTTGGACGTGTTGGATCTTCTGATGAATTAATAAACATTTTTTGATATGGGGCACTGAGCTTGATACTTTGAGCATGGCTTCTTGTTCAAAAAATTATTGTAATGGGTGATATCTTTTTGATAAACGTAATGGGTGATATCTAATTGTTCATATTGTATGATATTTCCAGATTATATAATATGTGAGTTTGAGGTGTTTTAATGAGATTCATTCTATGGCCAGCATTCCAAGAAAAGAGATTGATAATCTCCTATCTCAATTGAGTATCTAGAATAAACCATATGGTTCTTCAATCAGCGGTTTGTGCTAGAACTTCTAAGGTAGCAGTGATGCTTAATAAGTACTTTTTGGCTAATTTATGCCCTGACAAATTTGAGGCTCATACTGGGTCAGTAAATGGTGGAGTTTATATAGGTTGGCTGAAGAGATTGATGAGGATGTTCCTTGTAGTTGAGTATAATATGATAAGATAGAGGATCTTCAGTCTTGCATTTGATGATAAAGAGCATGAATTGACAATTTCGACGGAAGAAATTGGTCTACAATATGCATAATCAAAACATACTCTTTATTGTGAAGGATAATTTTATAAGTTAGCTTCATGCGTTGTTAAGTGGTCAGAGTGCTGAACTGTTCAGAGCAAGGACTGAAATTATCTCTGTCGCAAGGAAGTAGATAGAAATTATTTTATTAAATATGAAAACTCTACCCTTTCTGTCATCTTTCATTGTCTCAATAATTGGTTCAAGTAAGTTCTAAACCTTGATGAGGATGGTAATATGAAGAATAATTATTCTGACATTGCTTAAGAAAATCTAATAAATAGTTTACTTCTGTGTTAAATTCTCTAAACAATAATATTATTCATTGTGGAGAAAACTTTTTAGCATTATTTTCAGTATATAATGGCTTTGCACGTAAGTAAAAAGGTATTATATGAGTGATTTGGTATCATGTAAACAATGAATCAATTATGGGACAAGAACCAGATGATTAAGTATTGCATAAAGGATTACTGTGTTAATTATAGAAGATTTTTCTTGGGTCTTTGACTGATTGCATTAGGATTTGATTTGATATGTTTCAATTGCTTTTCTTGCTCATAATTCCTCCTATCCTAATTAGAAGACAAATGAGCACAATCAGTGAGGACCCCAAAAAAACTCGAAAGTTCCTTCATTCAAATTACAAAAACAAAAAAAAGGAAATGTCCAATACTATAGAAAGTATGGATAGGAGAGTTGTGTATGGAGCTTCTTCTTTTTGTCTCTTTGATACTGCTCCTTGTCATCACTTTATCAGCATCTTTATTTTTTATTTGTGGCAGGTTTTCATAATGATACAGATGAACAGTGGGTTCACATTGATACATTTTCAGCCATGAATGGTATATCTCGCTTTTGTGAAAGTGATTCCCCATGGAGGTATAGTTTGCTTCTTGCTTTTGTATTATGTGTATGATGTCCTGCATGGATGCAAACAAACCTGTATTTGACGAAAAAAACTCATTCACATTAACCAGGGAAGACATGCCTTCCTCAGCGGCTCTGCCTTTGACCATGATTCAGTGACCAAATGAATTTAGAGCATTTCTAATTTTACTGTTTTATTTGTTCATTCTACTAGGAAAGAGATCACCTATATTTAGGGCTCATTTATTTGAGTTTTTGTAAGAAAAAAAAATGTACTTTTCAAATTAAAAGACATGTATAAAAAATTTAAGGTAGTTAAATGAGTTTTTAAGAAAAGCTAAAACCCGAAAATGGCTATTTTAGTGCTTTCCTCATAAGCTAGAAAAAGTAGCTTTAATGCAATAAATAAAAAAATGTTATATCATCGAAGCACTTGGTTAAAGAAAACTTAAACAAATGCACCCTTATACTCTAAAATTTTGTTTTAAAAAGTTATCATCAGAATTCCTCCTTTCACCAAATAATGAATTGGTCCAAAGAAAAAAATTAAACTTCAACAAGCTTCATTGTGTCTTCCTCTCATGCACAGACCTGACATTCGGTTCTTCACTCACCAGGATAAAGGATTGGAGATTTTTTCCCTCCCTTAAATCCTATTTTGGTGTGACCATAGTTTCCCTCATGCTTGGGAGGCAGGTAGTGGAGAGCTTGATAACCTTGCTGAAGTATAGTGGAGAGCTTGATAACCTTGCTGAAGTATGTAATCTGCTTTCTCAAGCCCAGTTTGAGGTGTTTGGCTGACTGTAGCCTCATTGAGCAGAGTGACAAGGTGCTGGAGCTCATAGAATTAATGTGTGCTTCTCATCAAGATAGCTGAAGACAGTAAAACTTGATCCATTGTCCTCATGCTCACCCTATTTGAGTTCATTTGTTGGTGCCTTACCACTAGTTGGACTACGCCATCGTTGTGGTTCTAGGGATTGAATACTAATAGAAATAATGAGAGTATCATAAAATATCTTTATCATATCTGAGGACATCAAAGAGTATTGTAGGCGATCTCTTAGGATTGGTTTTCATATTTACTTTTATTTCATGATTATTTCCTTAATTAAATAGGATTAGGGGTGTAGTACTATTATAAATAGGGATTAGTATTTTTGTCTCTTGTATCACATCACACTACATTAAAATATTATTCATTCAGTCTTTATTATCTCTTTTCCTCCTCTTTTACCTAAAACCCATAATTTCAACATGGTATTAGAGCAGAACCATCCCCTGTGACCTGTCCCATCACTGTTCCGCTGTTGAGTTTCTAAAATCAAATTATAACTCAATTATTTTTTCGTATGTTTTGAGAGTTTCAGACCTTCAAAGTCCACTTGCTGTTTTCGTCCATTGCTCACTGCCTTCTTCCGCTGCTCCGCCATGTTTCTGCTGCTGCCTGACGTCAGTAAGTCTTTTCCGGCGTGGTTTCCAACTGGCGATCCCACCATCGTGGTCGCATCCCTCTGCATGGCCGCTCTTTCTCTTCCTTTTCTACTTCAAATGGCCTCTATTTTCATCGCCGGCATCTTCTCTGATGTCTTTTCTCACCGATGACCCTACCTTTCAATCGGCCACCTTCTACGCAGCCTAACCCTGGCTGTCGCATCTTGTTCCAACCATCCACGCACCATCATGCATGCCTCGTTGCTTCTGCCTTACAGCCCATGTGTTGTTGACTTCGCCGCATGTGCTGGTGCGTCTGTGATGTCTCTATCTGCCGCTTGCACTGTTGAACTCGCCTCAGCCTCCCCGTTTTGGATTTGTCCTCATCTTCTTCATCTGGCCACTATGTCGTGTCTACTGTTCTTAGACTTCTATGTTTGCCCATTTCGAGATGTTCCTCACATTTTATTTCTCTGGTTTGTCCCTATCTTGGCTACTGTTTGGTTGATGTCCAATTCTAATGTCGCATTGAGGGGAAGTAAGTCACTCTTTCGCAGTGTTTTGGCCCTGTCACATGGTATTCCCAGCAATCTGGCCTCGTCACACGGTAGTCCCAACAATCTGGCCTCGTCACACAGCAGTCCCAGCAATCTGGCCCCATTACACAGCAGTCCCAGGCTGCATTTTGTCTTTGGCAGTCATAGTGGGACACACTTCGTTTCTAGCAATCCCAATCTAGAGCAGTTTGGCCTGTTAAATTTTCTTTTATTTTTTTGATAGAAAAAGAAATATTATTAGCAAAGAAGAGAATGTACAAAAGAGGTTAAGATATCTTCACAAGTGCAAAATATACATCTAAGACCTAAAGGGATAGACCATGTAACAAAGCATGCCAGTCCTTTTGAATGTCAGCTAGAGGAATACCATTAAATAGACCATGAGTTGAACACCAAAAGGAGGCTAAAAAGATAATCCTATCCCATACAAAATCAGTAGTCGAAAATGAATTATTAAAAACCCTAGCATTCCTTTTCAACCAAATACACCAAAGCATTGCAAAGACTGAAGATTGCCACAGAATCTTAGGTTTTTTACGCGAGCCAAAACATCTGAATTTAATGAGTTGAAACTGGTGTAAGTCCATAGGACAAACCCATGATTCTCCGAAGAAGCCAAAAAGCCTTGTCCGAATAGATCTCGTCGTAGGGCAATGCAAAAAATGATGAGCCTCCAACTCGGAATATAAACCACACATTATGCACATGTTAGGGGGCAAAGCAATGAGGGGCCTGCGCTTCTGAAGCATGTGATTAGTGTTAATCCAGTTAAGAACAACAGTCTAAACAAAAGCTTTGTAACAGCAGTCTAGCCCGTTAAATTTTCTTATTGTTGAGGGTTCAATTGTGACAGGCTTAAAGCTTCGTAAGCTTTAGCTTGAGGGGTAGTGTTAGAAATAATGAGAGTATCATACAATATCTCTATCATATTTTAGAATATCAAAGAGTATTGTAGGTGATATCTTAGGATTGGTTTTCATATTTACTTTTATTTCATGATTATTTCCTTAATTAGGATTAGGAGTGTAGTACTATTATAAATAGGGATTAGTATTTTTGTCTCTTGTATCACATTACATTACACCAGAATATTATTCATTCAGTCTTTATTCTCTTTTCCTCTGCTTTTACCTAAAACCCATAATCTCAACAAATACTTTATAAATATGTAAATGTAAATGCCATCTATACCAATTATTGTTGTAGCAAGTCTGATTCCGGATTTGAATGTTGAGAGAAAACTCCTTTGAACATTTGTTAACTCTGAGGATGACTATGGAGATTGATGTTAGCATGTGCGGTTTTCATGGTCTATGATGTCTACACGGTGAAGTTGTGGAGAAACTAAACAACCAAATCAATTAATAAACAAAAGAAATTATCAGTACGCATCTTGTATAGTTATTTGTTGGATCGTTGATTTTGTTTGCAACAATCAGTGTATGTTACTTTCCAACCTTTTCTGACGCTTATTTAATTTTCCACTATTGTCTGGTGTAGGTATTCTAAAGAAGAACAAATTAGCTTGCAAGAACTTGAGCACAGAAATTTTACTTTTCTTATAAAGTGAGTTATCCATTAGCATGTCAGCATGTTATTTCTAGCACTTTGCTTGACTAGCATATAAACTGTGTGACACTTGCTTTGTTTATGGTGAGATCCCTGCACACAGTTGATAGAAAATGTCAGAATTGTCTGGTGAATAAATGCATGGAATAAAATTGGTAAATTTCATATGCCAATTCCCATGAAGAGTATCTGTTGTTGGCAAGGACAGTATCTGTTGTGTGCATATAATGGTCGTGATAGTGACATTAGGCATTTGGATGAATATTGACATTCAGTTGTATATGATTGAAATTTTGGCGGTCAAAAGTCAACAAGGGAATAAGCTTAATGTTTCAGAGATGAAAATGTTGCGATGGATGAGCAAACACATTAGATAAAACAGGATTAGAAATGAATTCACTAGAGATAGTTGGGGTAGATCAAATGTCATATAGTCATGCAAAGTGACAATATGAAGCCATGAGAAGAGTAGATCAAATGAAGAGTAGCCCAATAGTTAGAGGTACAAGAAGATATAGAAAACCTATGGACGAAACCATTAAGAAAGACTTGGACTTGAATTTCTTTCTAGTAACATGGTTTACGATAGGGTACAGTGGGGTCATTTGATTTATGTAGCCCACCTCACCTATTGGGAAAAGACTGTTGTTGTTGTTGTTGTTGTTGTTATATAACTTTTGTCATCTTTATGTTCTCGTGTGTAGGCATGCTCGTGTTAGAGAGATATGAAATGAATGTCTTTAGATCTGGAAGTGGGAATATTTGATTTCATGTATGACATGTCAATGCACTGACACATCACAACCAATTTTCCCGTATGTCTGATCTCCTTCTTGATCTTTAACAGTGAACATCCTGTGATCAATGGATTCAAATGTCTATTTACTGAAGATGGGTTCTCAAGAATTCGCTTTAAATTTGGCTGTCCGCCAATTTCACTGGTTAGTAGTTGCAAACTGGCAACCAACTCCAACATTGAATGATTTTTTCCTTCCAAAATTACTTGTCTCTAATTTTGACCCTCTTCAGGTTAAAGTGCCCAAAGTGTATGTCCATGGAAACTTAGGAAACAAGTTCAACAAAAATTGGCCTGGCTGCTCATAATCCTTTGTCTGGTATCATATAATATTGAACTCCAGCAGGTTTGAAGGGTTAGTTTTCCTTTGTCCCCTTTTCTGAAGGGACCGAGGGGGGGAAAGGAAGTGAAAGTTTGTGTGAAGCTTATATTGCAACACCTACTAACAATTGCGTGTCTTCAGTGGTCAATGAGAACTAGAATGGTAAACAGGTAGAATAGTTGATCTTGTAGCATTTTAAACATTGATTCCTCTTGAAATGGCTGTATCCAATTTTTGAATTACATATAGCAGGTTCATGTGTTTAACAATTTGCTTTGGGATTACTTTAGATTGTTTACTCTTTTGCAAAATAATCTTGATCTATTTAAGCTGGAATTTTTTTTTTATTCAAATTATTGCCAATTGATATTCTTCTAGGAGTAATACTTCTACTTTCTTGAAATGTTTTTTTTGGATAGAAAATCTACTTCTTGAAATGTTTTTTTTTTTTGGTCCGACTACTTCTTGAAATGTTAATTACAACATTTTGCATAACCGCTGCTGGAAGGTTGATAAACTGTTCTCGTAATTGGTGTGTTTGCCCAATTGCACTGTTGGGGTTTTTAACACCGAAAAATTGCACTAATTCCAAAGTGATACTATTTGTTCCTGAATAGTTTTAACAACAGATGACTTGAGATCGCTTATTTTGAGAATAGAACAATTCTTAATTAAGATGTGTTATGCAATGATAATAAATAATAAACAAAAGCGAAGGACAATCATTGCAGTATATGAGTTTTATTTGTCAAAATAGTATTTTGTTATGAACAATTATATATTGTATTATTAAGAGTGGTTTTGTCAAAAGAGTTACGAGTTTTTATAGTTGAGATAGACTATATCAAAAATGTTTACAGTAGTGTTCAACAAGTTCCCTCAATGTATTTATTTTTTATCCGTATTATTTGGTAAAATAATTAAAGAAAATAAATTGAATATTTTATTCTAATATATAATTTTTAATCACTACATAAAAAAAATTAACAAACCCATATAAGGCCCTAGTACTATCTCAAGTATATGAGTAAAGTCTACTTCATTTTGCAATTAATGACTTAACATTTTGTAATTAAAATTCAGTCTAATTTATATTTACTACATAATTCAAGTAGTAGTATAATTTGCAATTAAAATTCATTCCAATTTGCAATAGTTAAATTATTGTCTAAAACAATGTTAATCTCTTATCTTTGAATTAAATTATATTAAAATTTAATATTGTTAACTCATGATAACTTAAATTTTGTGATATTTAGTCTAGAGAATAAATTTGTTTAAAATTTAAAATTAAATTGGACAAATAAAATATTTTCACTTTTGAACTATTTAGTATTCAAGATTAAAAGAAAAACTTTCTTAACATACTAAAAAAATTTGTTTCATGTAGTATTTTATTTAGTTATACATAATATTAATCAGCTTTTTTTTTTTTAAATTTCTGATTTTAAAATTAAAATAAGAGTAAACATTGCACTTTGATCCTTGAAAGATGAATAAGGCATTAGTTTAGTTACGAAAGTTCTTTGACACTAAATAGGTCCTTAAAAGTTAAAATATCACAAAAATTCTTGAAAGTTTTTTACATCAAATAGTTTTCTAAGAGTTATAATATAAAATCACTTTGGTCTTTAAAAGATGTATTGACATCAAATAGGTACTTGAAAACCTATTTTATTGAAAAGAGTGATATATTTAATGTTACATGCATTTTGAAATATAAAAAAGATGTCACATTTTAACTTTTAGGGACTAATATGATATCACATTTTTACTTTTATGAACTTATTTAATGTTTAATAACTTTCAAGAACTAAATTGATGTCACATGTATTTCTCAAAAATCAAATTGTAAGTTTACTCTTAAAATAACTACATTAATACGTTAGCCCATGATAACATAATTTGTATGATTTAAATTTTGATAATTAATATGCTTAATTTTTTTTATAAACGTACAATTAAATTTAATTTTAAATCAGATAAATAAAGTGTTTTTAATTTTAAATTATTCAATAGATTAAGATTATGATTAAAATTAATATTCACTCTTATTTGCAATTATTACATTACTTGTCACATTTTATAATTAAAATTCATTCCAATTTGCATTAGTTACTATACAATATTATTTAATATTGTTGCATATACCAATAGTAATCTTTTATCAGTGAATTTAATTATATTAAAATTTAAATAGTCATGTTAATATATTAGCTCATGATATCTTAATTTTGTAATTTTAATTTTGAGAATGGACATAAAATTTTGTTAGGATCTCACTGGGGCCATAACCAACATATAGAGGAAACTGTCCCCTAAAATGTCTTAACATGCAAATTTTTTTAGAAAATTAGATAGAGTCTCCTTTATATTTGAGTTGTTTCCCAAAATATGGATCATCTTCCTGCAACAAACAACACACATGTACAAAACATTGTAGATCCAGGTATTTTCAGAATGCATCCCACAACATGCAAGCAATTATATTAATATATATCAAACATTCTTCTATAATCCACTTCAAAACATAATTTCTATCGATAAGTTTAACAATTTAATTCCTAGACAACCATGGTAGCAATTACATAATTAAACATGTTTACATATCCTCAAATACATACTTCATAAATAAAACACATCAACTTCATAGCAAACATAAATACTAGGTTAGATTCTATTTGTGACTCTTTTATGGAGCATTTAGACATCATTATGGAGTTCACAAAAGTGATCTAATCAAAAGACTTGCCTTTGGACAAGAAGGGCTCACCAAAACAAGAATACAACTACTAAGAAGCAGGAGGGTCAGATATCTAATTAGCACATCTATCTAAAAGGAAGAAGGACAATGGCTTGAGCACCAATCACAAGTTCGGACATGATAAATCATGTGCGGGTTAGCACTAGCCCTACTAATTGGGAATTTGGCTCCTAGCCATACATGTCTTCAGGCATGTGGCCTATATGCGCTGGTGAGCACCTCACTTGCTAGTTGGAGTTTGAATATTAGTGCCACTACCATTAGCTATAGTTTTTAACAGAGGTTCCTCCACAAAAGGAAATCTCTTGACGAGTTAGGAGATAATCTTTCAAAATCTCTTAGCAAATAAGGAGACATCCCATCAAATCATTTCAAAATCACAACTTCATAATTCAAAAGATAAACAACAACAGTAATATAAGATTCTTACCTCACGTGTAAAATTTCAAGAGAAGATAAAATCCATTTTTACCAAATAAATTTCTTTCTTGAAATCAATCATACGCTAATAGTCCAACACATTTTCTTAATTATTTGGAGAGATATATCATGGAAAATAACCATAGACACACTATCTACTCACAACTTGAGGTTTCAAGAACCAAGAAGCAACTTCAAGGACGCTACCAATCCAAGCTATGATGCTTGAAAACTTCACAACTCTAGAAACATGACAACAATATCATTTGTGAGCTAACTATGTCAAGAATTAATATAATTTAGCCCAATTACGCAGAATCCTCAAAACTCAAATCTCTAGAGTTCTAAAACTCACACTAACAATCATACCCATGAAGAAAACAAATAAATCTTAGGAATGGAAGAGGAATAGAGTTTAGAGAGTTAACCTTAGAGCTCTAAAGAAGAGAAAAATATGAAATAAAGAGAGATCCTCCTCTACACCAAGCTCCTTTAATGGAGTTTTTAGAGAGAGAGAGAGAGATGATGGTGAGGAAGAAGAAGTGAGCTTTTGGATCGATGAAGGGGAAAACCAAGAAAAATGAAGGTGGGAAGGGTTAGGGATGAAGGTTAGGGTTAGGGGAAGAGAAGGGAAGTGAAAAAGATCAAAAGGGAGAGAAGTGAATGTGAGAAAGAGTGAGGGTTAGCCTTTATTTGTTTTTTTTGGCATTGCTACCACTCAAATGCCTAGTTTTAGGAGCTTAAGTGCTGGTGCCTAACCAAAATTTTCCCTTTCTTTTTCATCCTACACCTGCAATATGCATTTCTAAGGCCCAAAAAGGTATTCCTAACTAGATGTATGCTCTTAAACACCGAAGCAAACAAAAAAGGGCTTTAAGAAAGTCTCCAAAGCTCATTCTAAAACAAGGATTGAAGGTAACATCTCAATATAAATTGGCGCATTACAAATTTAAAATTTTTAAAATTAAATTTATTTTTAAATTAGACAAAAAAGTATTTTTTTTACTTTTTAATTATTTAAAAATAAAGTATGAATAAGTGATCTAAAAATTCTTAAGAGAAATTAGTTTCATGTGTATTAATTTTCTTTTATCTTTGAACATTTCTAGGTTAAAATTTAAACATAATTACACTAATATGTTAGCTCATTATAACAAAGATCCTGTGATTTAAATTATGATGATTAATTCGCTTAAATTTTTTTAAAAAACTAAAATTAAATTCATCTTCAAATTGGACAAATATTTTTATTTCTAAATTATTTAATGGGTTAAGAGTATGATGCATTTTATTAGGTAATAATGTGTAACATTAAGGTAGAAATAATTAATAATATATTACATATTAAAAAAATGTGACTAAGTGACTATAAAGCCTAATACATATGTGCTTTATCACCTTCTCACATCTTTTAAATTTGCTTTGTTTTTTATTTCTCTTATTTTCTCTTTCTATATAAACAAAAACCTATAATCAACTCTTTATTTTTTTTTATAGATTTTGTGTTGATCAAAATAATTGAATCAACTCTCCTCCTTCAAGTGACAAGCACATGGCAACTTTGAAGAGTTATCTAAGCAAATATGCAACAAAGAGCTTGTTTGTTTGTGCTTCTCCAAGCGAATACTTCTCCAATTACATCTAAACATAAAATAAGTTTTTTCTTCTACTTCTATTTTTGCTTTTGATTTTATTTTTGAATAAGTACTTTTCCCAAAATCTTAACCAAACAGGGCCCTCATTATTTTCATGATAGCTCTGATGTTTTCAACTTGAATCTTAAGAACTGGTAGAGTTGAAATTAAACCCATAATTAGTGACGTCAACTATAGCTTGGCTAGAAGCAAGAAGATACCAACGTTGGAATGCTATTAGATAAAGGCTTCATTGACGATAGGTTTACTCTGATTTCATATTTTGTTTTGAAATTGTAACACCAAAACTTTCAACTTTGAAACTTAGTTTTGAAGTGGAACCCTTAGAAATAGTTTCTTGTTGCTATGGATTTGTATGAATTATCATTCTTGACTACTTCTCTGGTTGAGTTGTTTATGTTTTGAGCTCCTGAATGTCATTCTGTGCTCCTCCCTTTGTTAGTAACTAAACTGATCTATCAAGCTCGAAACTTTTGAATTTTATTCATTGATTTTATTTTTTATAGCAACATTTAGCAGCTGAATAATTAGATGAAGTGTCCATTCTCTTGGTATATATTTGGGTAAGTGTCCTTATATTTTGTTTATGGGTTGATAATTGTATTGTACATTGAATTGTTTGACTTATTTTTTTTTCTATGACCGTTAGGGCTGCTTGATTGAAGTGAGGTATAAGGCAATTTGGATAGGACCTAGTAGAAAAAGAGATTCGATAAGATTATGATATGCCTATTGGGTATGTTGGTTGAGTCTTCTATGAGAAGCACTCTCAACTTAAAGCACTCTCAACCTACTTATAACCTACAAAGAATAACTGTTAAAGTAAAGATGTTTTGGTTAAGTTTGTTTTGAAATTTAGAGATTGAATTTCTTAAAAGGGGAGAATGTAATACCCCTTGTAAGGACCCCTAATTTTTGAGTTATGGATTCCCAATTTAGAAGGGGAGATAGTTTGAGTGAGTTTTAGAATGTTCACCTCGGAAAAGTGAATGTTGAATGGTCACCCTCTTTTATCTATCGTGATCGGGTTCTAGGGTCTAGGGTAGGTGCTCTAGGGTTAAGATCGGTGCAGTAATATAAGTGGGATGCTAGAGGGTTGAGTGAGGTCTGGGTTCTGCCCTGCCATGCGTAGGTATGCCTATGCGTTTTGGGTTTCGAGTTCACGTGATAGAAGATAAGGAAGCTAAGGCTGGATTGGATGCGAGTTTTGAGTTCCTCTTATTTCGAATTCTGAGTTCCTCTCTGAGTTGAGGCGTAGTTGAATTGGGGGCACCTTCGGACACCTTGGAGTCCTAAGTCTAGCACCTGCACGCAGGTTTTTCTTTTTAAGCGTAATCCTCTCTCTTTTTCTCTCTCTCTCTCTCTCTCTCTCTCTAAGCTATTTTTCTCATTTCTTTCCTTTCTTCCCTCATCATCTCCCGCCCCCATGGAACCCCAACCTGCCCCAACTCCCTCAAACTTCATTTCCCATCATTCCCACCATTCCCACCAAAGATCTTCCATCTTCTTCTTTACTATAATCTCTTTTTCTAGAAAACTCCATTTTTGGAGAGCTTGAAGCTTGGTGGAGGTGAAATAAAGGGTTTTCAAGGGAAGCCATCTTTCTTTTCTTTCCTTTTCTTCTAAGAATAACTTATTAAACTCTATTTCTCTTCCTTTCTTAAGATTTGTTTGATTCTTTCGTGGTTGTGGGTTGTTGTTGTGAGTTTTGGAACCCTAGAATGATGAGTTTAGGGGATTTTGTGTTGGAATGGTGATATGTGCTAATCACTTGATCTAAAGTCTAATTTTAGCTTAATTTGTCATATGTGCGATGATTGAATAACTCAAGGATCATCCTTTTCAGTTTGTGGCCCTGGAGGAGTGGAATCTTCAATTCTTGGGCTAAGTTTGTGAATGATAGTATATCTATAGCTTGTTTCCGTATCTTTATTTTCCTGAATAGGTGCCTAATACATGTCTTGACTAATTATTGTTAAATATGGAATTTGTTATCTCTTTAGTATTTATTTAAATCTCGAATGTCGATTATGTTAGATATGATATCTCTAGTTAATTGAGTGGGACAAGTAACCTTGTATATGGTTTTGATACTTTAAATGGTTTGTTTGAAAGGATATGAATTTACACTATGAGTTTTGCTTACTTGGATTATAATCTGATTGGGAACTATGTATTTTGAAATTTGATATTTGGTATTTGGTAACATAATTACTTTAAGGAATTGGAAAGTCAAGATTTGATCTTACAGATTTTACAAAAATTCGATGTATTCGAAGCTATAATAGATTCTAATATTCAAGAGGTCTGAGATGTATCTATGGATTTTGATGGATTGGATTTTTGGAATAAGGTATTTAAGAACTCTATTTGAGTTTGGATAAATAGTTTTTTGGGGGGGGGGATTTTTAGTAGAACTGTACGCTAACGGCAGTAAACATTAGCCCTTGGTGCAGCTTGATAGGACCCCAACTAGCAGGGGTTTGTTAGCCTGGCATGTTTAGCCAACATGTCCGGAATGATTTATGGATACACTATGGTCAGGTTGTCCGGGCTGCCTAGTTAGGCAGCTAATTCTGGAATAGAAACCTCTTAAGATTTATAGTTAACATACTTTCACTATATATGATTTTTTAAAGATGTTTTCAAGTGTTCTATATATATATAAGAAATTTATGGCTATTTGAACTCGAAACATGATTTAATGGACTACAAATATTTCAGGGATATATTATATACAAGGTATGTCTTTCTGGAAATGTTTATGGTACTTCCGATATGCATGAGCATTTTTATTTGAGGAATGACCTATGGAATTGTTAGTTGGATTTGTGTCTCAAGTTTTTTTAATTATAATTCCTTAAGAATATGTATTCTTAATGGATTTATATTTTATGAAAATCTCTTGTTTGAGCTTATCCCACTCCTATTGTAGATATATTATCTCTCACTCAGTCTGTTGACTCATTCCTTATCTCGCCACACTTCAAATACAGGTTTAAACATAGGTTAGGTTCTCTTCCTCCATAGTAGTGATGGTTTTCTCTCGGAGAGCCTTCTTGGCCGAGGACCCATTTGTTGTATGGACCACTTTGATAAGTTCATAGTTCTGTCTAATGCTCTATGATACCCCAAGCAAGGTCAGGCCTGGCTTGTCTTATGTTCACATGGGTGATTTTGTAACTTTTGTAGAAAGGACATAAATTGATATATATAATTTATTTGAATGCATATTTGCTATCTAGTTGATTAAATATATGATATGTTGAGAATTTGTATATGAGGCTTACTAAGGGACGTATCCACTGTGCTGGGGACGGCCAGGGTGGGGTTGTGACATCAGCAGCTATCGGTGGAGGGTCGATGCCGGTTGCTAATCGTCTGTGGCGACTGCTGGGGGGGTTGGCAGTGGTCAGGGGTAGGGGTGGAAATGGGCTAGGCGGCCTGCCAGGGGCCTGTGGCTTGGCCTGTATTGCCTAACTTGGCCTAGCCTATTTAAAAATAGGATTAGGCTCAGGCCTGTTTTTAAGCCTATTTTTAAGCCTATTTTTCTTATCAGGCCAGCCCAGGCTCAATTTAAAGTCTATCAAGCCTGACGGGCCGGCCTTGGCCTGTTAAGGTTATCTACACATATATAGATTGTATAAACTACTAAAAACATATGAGCTAAGATTCGAACCCACATGCCTCTGACACACTTACCACCCACCTTACCATTACATCACTACTCTCATTAATAGTATACATATTTTATTATTTTATGTTTTCATATTATTACATTTAAAACAAAATAAACCCTAACATTTCAACTCTCTCTTCGGTCTTCATTCTTATTGCCTCCTTATCGCCACTTCTTTCTTTTCTTCTCAAGTTCCCTTTCTCTCCCACTCGTACCTCATCCTTCTCAAACTCTCACCGCCGCCCTACACCCGCGTAGAGCTCTCCGGCCACCGCAGATCACCTTGCTACCAGAGCTTCTGCAACCTACGAAGGGAGCTTTCTTGCCCTTGCCGCTGCACCCACGATAAAGTCATAGATCACATCGCCGTTGTCGCCAGAATTGCTTACACCGCGGAGCTTCCTCACCGGTTTTGGATCTGCCTCAACATTGAGTATGTCTCAACTCTCACTCACATTACAAAAATAGTGATTATTCTGTCTCAACATTGCTATTAATGTTATTCTGATTGCTATTTTGATTAAGTTGATGAAAAAGTTTGTGTTTTTATGGAAATTCTCATGTGGGCAGTGTTTCGTTCTTCTTTTTTTTTTTCGGTTGAGATTCGAGCTTTTAAAAAATTCATGTGTCATCTTGCTGACATGTATAACCAGTTCCTTAGTTTATTTAAAAGTTGTCCGCCCAATGACAAATTAGTTCTAATAATGTTAATACATTATTATCTTTCTATGTATATCCGCACACTCTGACAATGATGAAGACTTTGAAATAGTTTAAGGGATTAAGGCTTATATGAAATGATCAAAATAGACACCCAAGTTCAATTTGTTGGTTTCTCACGCTTGCACATTATATTTGATTAGAATAACAATTAACTATATTGGGAGTGGACATTATACTTTTTATATGGCATAATAGTTGTTGATGTAGAACATGTATCGAAGAAAGTCCTGCCATTTTTTTGTATCAAAGCTTGGCCAAAAGAAGCCGATCACATGAGCAGAATCAAAGAGGCAGTTAGGTTGTTTGAGATGGACAAGGAGCACTTTTAGACATCAGAAAACATCAAAGAAAAAGTGGTATGTAAAGATACTGATAGGCTTGATGGTATTTTTGTGTGGTTTGAACAGAGGTGTGAATGTGACTATTAACCTAACATGAAAAAACTTAGATAGATTGTATTAATAATTAAGTGATTAAGATTTTCTTAAATCTGTACATGGTTTATCAAAAATTGATTTATTGAGAAGGATTTTACTGATAATGATGTTAAGAATCTCATTCTATGGAAAATATCTATCTACTATTTTGATCTAGAATGGGTGCTTTCAAGGTTGGAAGGTTTGAAGAACTATGTTTAGATATTATCTTTTCTTATAGTTATTACTTGTTAAATTGTGTTATGATCTAATGATATATTTGATTTCTTATTCTTTAAGGTGTTTGAATAAGACGAAGAAATTACATTGAATATTTGATGCTTTGTTCAGAGAGATCAGCTTCGCTTTGTCTTGGTTTGAATTGTTGTGTTTGAATAATTTGGATTTAATTTAGATGTTGTTTTGGATAATTTTGTACTCTTAGTTAACTTGTTAAATTAGTATTTTGGATAATTGGCCTGAGTTGCAATTTGAATATTGAAAGTAGTTTGATTTTATCATTATGGATAAGCACATAGTTGTTTAGTGGCCTTTCTGGGCATATTTGTAGGCTTGACCTGTTTTGAGGCCTGCATGAAGGGTGGCCTGTATGCGGCCTATTTGATATGTAAGGCCTGATTATGGACAAAAGCCTATTTTTCGACATGCTTAATGCTTTGGCCTGTATAAGATATTCTAAGTTACAGGCTTTGTAAACAGGTTGTAGGCCAGGCTAGGCTTATGAACAGGCCAGGATTAAGCTAAGAAAAAAAAGCCTATAATAGGCCATAGGTCAAGCCCAGGCCAATTTGTTACTATACAGGCCTGGCCTGTTTTCACCCCTAGCCAGGGGTAGTCGCTAGTCATTGGTGATGGTGGGCAATTGGCAATCACTGATGGGGGTTTGCTTGTCGCCGATTGCTAGTTGCTGGTGGGGGTTCGGCTATCGCTGGTGGGCGATTGGCGATCACCAAGGGTTAGTTGGCTAGTGATAGTAGGCTTGTAGAAGAAAGAGGTTAAGAGACAATTAGTAGAGAAGAAAAGGGATTTTAAAATTTCCTATAAGGAGGTGGAAATTGAATTCCACTCTTTTGAACTTCAGAAAATACCTCCTAAAAATACTTAGAATTCAAAATTGGATGGGACTATTCGCACTCGGTTTTGCCTATCCACACTCCCCTTAGTGTATGACTTAAATTTTCAAAACTACCCTCATTTAAATGAACCAATTTTTTTAAAATTAAATTTTGATAAGTATATTATTGTCTATTTATTTACATTCCTATTTAATATCAATTACTCACATTTTTATTTTCACAAATTTTTTTTTTCTATTTCATTGCATAACTCTTCCCTCTATTTCATTAATTTATTTATTTTTATATTTATTCAAAATTTCAAAAAAAAATAATATGCAAATATTTACGACAAAAATTAAGTAAAAACATAAGGTCTAAGGAAACACTTAACGTCAAAATACATCAATAAAAAGTTAATATCAAATAATTAATAAAAAGTATATAATACTGCTCATAGTTCAAAATGAAAAAAAGGGAAAAAGCAAGTGTATGTCAAAAGCTACTATATTTTTTTTATATTAATTAGCCCCAATAAACCTTCATAAACATTAAGAATAGGTTTTCAAATTGGTTTGTATGCATAATTTTTTA
The DNA here is from genome assembly GCA_031439595.1 of Pterocarpus santalinus. Lineage (NCBI taxonomy): Eukaryota > Viridiplantae > Streptophyta > Magnoliopsida > Fabales > Fabaceae > Pterocarpus > Pterocarpus santalinus. The sequence goes on along the minus strand of CM062526.1, from coordinate 8,336,941 downwards.
TTATTTATTTTCTTCTTAAATTTTTAAAAAAATATTAGCCACTTTTTCTGACTGATTATAACGATTATGCCTTTTAAAAGTTTCCCTTTCAATAATATTAAAAAAATATAAAATAGTATTATTGGTAGTATTGTATATTTTTATTAATGGTTGACTGTTAAATTTTTATTGAGATATTTTGATGGTAAATATTTATTTAAAATAATGTTTTTATATGGCTATTGTTGTAAGTATTTGCATATAATTTGTTTTTTTAGAATTTTAAAGAAATATAAAAATATGAATAAATCAAGAACTCTATGAAATAGAGAAAAATCTAATATGATAAAGTAGAAGGACTAGTAATTCGATGGAGTAGAGGGAAGAGTTTTTCTAAAAAATAAATATGAGAGTAATTAATATTAAATGGGAATATAAATAGACAAATAGTAACATACTAATTAAAATTTAATTTTAATAAAACTAATCCATTTAGATAAGGATAGTTTAGGAAATTAAAGCTATATACTATTAATGGGAAGTGTGAATAGGTAAAGAGGAATGCCAATAGCTCCACCCTTTAAAATTCTTTCATATTTTATCCAAACGAAGAATTTTAGATTAAGTCAATTGAAATTCTCTAAAAATATTCATTACCCTTGAAGCATACTCCATCTAAATACATTGTAAGTTTTACAAAATTGTATTAATTTCGATACGTTACCAATATAAAAAAATTTATGTTATCAACAGTCATATAAAATTGCATATATGGCTTTTAAGGTAGTTATTTTAAAAGTCAAAACACTTTTAATGATATCACAATACATGATTAGATATTTACGTAAAAACATTTATACTACCAATACATCAAAGTTAAATCTCGTGAGATATCCATTTACATATCATCTAATAAATGTGCAAAGAAAGAAAAATTCAAAAACATAAATGAGGAGAATAATAATTACATATTATCTTATATACGATTTTAACTTCTTTTAATATAACATTAAGGTCCATAAATCTTGGGAAGAAAATTAAAAGGACAGATATGAAAATAAAAAAAGTGATAAGATGCGAGCCACATTTCATTGGTTTTTAATTTCATCTTTTGCTTCTTATTTAATTTATGTGAATGAAGTTTTGATCTTGATCAATGATGTAGTGACATCTGTCATTTCCATTCGTTCTTCAGAGGAATTTGCACAACAACTCAAGGCTAATCCCAAGATAGATGATATATGAGGCAATATGTCCTCAATTTGCTCACCATATTGTTGTACTAAATTGGAATCCACAACTTCTATAGTTGAATTGGGCATTGACTCACGAATCCAATTTTTCAAGCTCAATCCCGCTGAAAACATATCATCTGTTGGCTTCTTTCTTGTGAAGACTTCCATTAGCATAATCCCATAGCTATACACATCTCCTTTGATAGAGACAATTCCCTTAGATCCATATTCTGCATGTTAATAATAATTACTAGTTATCAAATTAATATTCCTGATGTAATAAACAAATAAAGTAGATCTATTATTAGAGATATGATTGTGATTCTTTTATATCTATCAATGAATAGTTTACACTTGTAATTATCGATTTGTTGGCACATCAACATGTGAAGATAAAAAATGGCATAAATCTTTTTAATTAATAAGAAAAATTCAACTTTTCATTGGATACTAAATAATAAGTATTGTTTCACGTTTTCTTTTCTTGTAAATAACGCATTCAAGACTTCTTACATATTTGTATGAATATATTAAAGCATACACATGCAAACAATATATGAATTAAAAAAATTTGTATGTTATTATGTCAAACATCCAAGGTGATGATTTTCTCTTCACACTTTTACTATAACAACATGCTCTTATTTAATATGTTTTTTTATACCTTAGGTGTATATGGCACTTCTCTTGAAATGGGACAATTTCTCCTATCTTTTGTTACTAGCACATACAGGTTGAGCCAACCCATGTTGGCACTCATGTTTAACAATCAAGAATATAATTCTATATCTTATTAATGAAGTAGCCTAATAATTTTCTTAATTACCAAAGGAAAAAGTATTCAATACCATTGGGATTCTCAAAACTACACTCTTTAGAACATTCAGTAATATGAAGTTAGTATATTTTGCACTCTAGCTCACTCGATTCTAAACGTGTGTGCGTGATACTTAATTTAGATAGTTAATTAAGATAAACTGGGAAAAAAGAAAAACTAGAAAAATGATAAGAAATCACCTGGTGCAACATAGCCAAGTGTAGCCAAGGTCTCAGAATGTGTTTTAGACTGCCCTTCATCCAAGAGCTTGGCAATGCCAAAATCACTAACATGTGCAACCGTGTCTTCATCCAATAAAACATTACTAGGCTTTAGGTCGCAATGAACAACTGGTATTGAAGAACAATGATGGAGATATTCCAATGCAGATGCCACATCTATCATTATACTCAACCTTTGCAAGAAATCTAGACAACACGTATGTGAGTACAGCCATTTGTCAAGGTCTCCATTTGACATGAATTCCATTACCAAAGATTTGAAATCAGCATTTGAACAACTACTGATAATCTTAACGAGATTTCGATGACGTAGATTGCGCAAGGCACAACATTCTACATCAAAGCTCTTTGATCTTGCTCCCATGTCCAAAGCAAACACTTTAATTGCAACTATCAACCCACTAGGGAACATTCCTTGATACACAGAACCGAAACCCCCCCTTCCAATTAAATTACTCTCACTGAATCCATTAGTTGCTTGTACAAGTTCATGATAGGAGATCCTTTGTGGTTCTCCTAAAGTTGATGAACTCCATTCAAATGGATTTCCAATATTTTTTCTTTTATGCCGTAGAACTATTACGCATGTAACAACCAATATGACTGACAAAACTATGGGCAATATGCATTTGATTAAGAGTAGCTTTACCCTTGATCTTTGCCTAACCTGTTTATCACATGAGGGGACTAATAGGCAAGGATTGCCACAAAGTGCTTCATTATACATGAAAGATTCAGCAGTGAAATTTACAAAAGGTCCACCATTGGGGATCTCTCCTTGTAATCTATTGTAAGATAAGTTAATGTACTCAAGATGGGCAAGTGACTCTAATAATTCTGGAATCATACCAGATAGAAGATTTTGGGACAAGTCCAAGAAGATAAAGTTTACCATTTTGCCAAGTGATGTAGGAATGGACCCTTGTAATTTGTTACTTGCCAAGGAGAGGTTTTGCAAAGTTTCCAATAAACCAATGGTTGTAGGAATGTTGCTTGAAATCTTATTGCTCGATAGATCCAACAGTACAAGAGCTCTCAAATTCCCAACCTCTTGTGGAAGTTCTCCAACTAAAGCATTAGAAGATAAGTTTACCTCTAAGATGTCTTTGAGATTCCAAAAAGAAGAAGGTATCCCAGAGGTCAATCTATTAGAATCCATGTGAGCCTCTCTAAGAGAAGACATATTTCCCAAGCATGTTGGTATCTCTCCAGAAAGCTTATTGCTTGATAGAAATAGATAACTTAAACTCTTAATTTCACAAAGCTGATCAACAATGGATCCCTGTAGACCATTGTAGTCTAGAAACAAAACCTGGAGATTTTGTAACCCATTAATTGTAGTAGGCATTGGTCCACTTATATCATTCCAAGACAACGATAAAAAAGTCAAATTGCTTATGTTTCCAATTTCTTGTGGAATATGGCCATGAATTCCGCAAGATCGTGCCCGAAAGTATTCCAGAGACTTGGATAAGTTCCCAATTGACTTAGGAAGATTTCCCAATAAGGCATTGCCTGATATGTCTAGATGCTTCAAATGTCTACATCTTGCCAAGGAGGTAAGGAAGCTGAGTTCATGAGAATCATCAGTTGTCAAATTATTGTCATATATACGAAGCACTTCCAGGAATGTTAAGTCTCCAAATGTATCGGGTATGATTCCACTAAACCCATTCTCCTGCAACTCAATCTGAGTGAGCATAGAAGCATTGGATAAATGCTTTGGAATGTTTCCGACAAGTTTGTTTCCGAACAAGTGTAGTTCCTCCAGCCTAGGCAGGCTATATCCCATGTCCGATGGAAGAATGCCTGAGAGAGTATTATTTGAAAGATACAAATATTTCAATGTTGAAATGTTGAAAAGCTTCGAAGGAATAGGTCCACTCAATTTGTTAAATCCCATTGTAAGAATCTCAAGTCGATGAAGATTGCCAATCTCCATGGGTATTGGACCTGGAATCACACAGCCCATGGGAGGAATATGAAATAAACAAAGCAACATGGCAGAGCAGTAATATTTTAGATGCTTAATTTCTTGCCTTTTCTAATGATACAAGCAAAAGGCAAAAGCATATATGGCACTCACAATGGAATACATAATAATGAGTTTGAATTCATGTGATGAGTTTTGGCAATAAGTGTGCAGGCGAGAAACCACGTACACTTAGTTTAATACACTTTGTTTAAGTTTTGTATTTGAACAAAACTAAAGTTAGGATGGTAAGTATTATCTCTTCTAGCTATTAACAGCGCTATAAGATGTGGTAGTAAAATTAGTTATCAATTAGTGTAAGCCAATTAAGAGTTTTAACGATATTATTGTGTTATTATGTTAGGGTCAATCGCTTATATTAAATTTTACATTAGAAGAGAAAGTGAGGAATCTCACTTATTATTATTAATGAGAAAACAAGACTTTATGTTATGATAAGAATTTAATTTTGATACATTGATATTGTCATATATTTAAACTTTTTTATTTTATTAAAAATATTTAACTCTTCACTTCAAAAAAATAAAAAATAAAAGCTCTTAAAATAGTTATACGAAAAATTACACATATAATAATATGAATAATTAATAATATAAAAATTTTATACTACCAATATCTGAAAATTAAATCCTTACAGATGAATCTATAACCAATATAAATTATGTTATAATTAGTATTGCGTTTGAGTTGCTTATAGTTAATTGGACTATCCACCATACTGTACATGGAGATCAGAGTTATTCTATTCTCAAGTGTTGACTCTACCTTAATAATTGAAAAGTACAAGAATACCGATTAGGAAAAAAAAAAGGGGGGGGGGGGGGGAGGGGGTTAAAGAATAGTAACCCGTTCCTAATATTCACTCATGAATCCTTCAAGTTTCATTGCGTATAGTTTTTGCTATCTGAATTATATTATTCCCCCATTCAAAAAAACAAAAAAAAGGGGGTTCAAATTCTTATTCTTCATCTCTATGTACAAAAAGACTTCTTTGAAAAAATTAAGCACAAGTCATTCATTCATTTGAACTATTTTCTTTTTTTTAAAATGAAATCTTACTTACTCCTTGAAAAATATAGGTGTTTCTATATTAGTTATTTAAAAATTATTGTTATCATCTCTCAATAACTTAAAATATTATTATATTTATCTTTTTAAAAGACTAAGATGGCAATATAAAAGAATAAAAAAAAGAGTAACTGCTTCACATTTTTAAGAGATTTATATGATAATAACAAATTTTTAAAAGACTAATGTGATAACTTCTATATCTTTTGAGCATTAAATAAGGATTTAGTATGAACTAATTATTTATCCCATGCATTGCACATTTAACTATTTATAATTATAATTTTATTAAATAAATAAATATTTAATATATATTTCAATTTTTATTTTGAAAAATAATAATTAAAATATTTAAATAAAATAACTAGTTAATATTTTTATTTAAAATAAAGTGAATTAAAGTAAATATATTCACAATATTTTAAAGCAAAACGAAAAGGCATAACCCTGAAAGTTAATAGCTATTTGTCTGAATTTTTACGGTTTATTTTGAATAATATTTATATTTATTTATCAGTTTTTCATAAATAAATTAAATAAAATTATTATATTTATTTTAACAATTTAAATGAATTCTTTTATAATGTGAAAATTTTATACAATTGTTATTCTTTATTTTTTATTTTTATAAAATTAATATTCTTAATTGTATTTTTTTCATATTTTTTAAATAATTGTAAATTCCAATTTATCATATTATCTTACATATATTTACGATAAAATTTCATACAATAAACTAATGTCGTGGAGTGTGTCGACACACCGTTTATTAACATCATATAAAACTGTAAATTAATTAAAATAATAATTATAAAATTAATTAAAAATATAAAGTATTTTAAATAAAATATCAAAAATTTAATTTAAGAATGCTTAAATAAAAGTATTACGTTTTTTATAGAATCTTAAAATAAAATATTAAAATAAATATATAATAAATATGAAGATTAACTAATTTATGGCTATAAATTAAATCATATATATTGATTTATTAAAAAAGTCAATTTGATAATGGTCGTAATAAAAAATGTTGTAATAAATTAAAAGTTGATAGTTAGCCTATCTTTTTGAAGGTTCTCATAAGGAAATAGGTGAGAAATTATTATTGAACAAAATATAGATTTTAAAGTAAAAGGGGATTATAGATATTGTTGAAATCCACTTTTTTCAAGCATATAATTAAAATTTTTAGGTTAGATTCAACAACTCCGAAAATTTCTTACCATTTTTCTTATAAATTGAACGACTAATTAGTTTAATTATATTGTATGCAAAGTTTATAATTTCATAAAACATGATATAAAATTTCTAAAAATTATGAAACAAAACAAATATATTTATAGAAATAATTGTGTAAAAGATATTTGATATAAAAGTAAAATTTACAGTACTAATTATAAATAAATTGATCTCATTTAATTTTTTGTGTCACATAAAAAATTCAAATATCCATTTATAAAATGGTAAAATTATTAATTTCCATTATATATATATATATATATATATATATATATATATTAATTTCCATTAAATTATTAATTTCCATTATATATATATATATATACACACATACATGTGTGTGTGTGTATGTGTGTGTGTGTGTTTGTATTGATGAAATTAAAAATTTATCTTCATCAAAATATTCATAAATAAAGATATTGATAGACATGTAAATTCTAAATATTTTAAAACAATACATAAATATGACAAAATAAATATTTAAAATATGTTAAATATAAATTATATTTATAAATAATCGATTTTATTAAATCTTAATATCTATTTTGATAGAACTCATTATGTGTATGTAAATAATGAGGTCAATCTAACTACTGTGACTATCATTTTCATGCATCTTAGTATGTATGCTTGACTCTGTACCAAGAACAATGTGAATTAACTATTTTTCTTATTTTTATTAATTTTTTAAACAAAATACATTATAAATTAAAATACTTCAAAGTTGTCACGTACTAGGAACCAAAATAACAACAGCAAGAAATGATATTAAAGTAAAATAGTTAACTCACATAATACAATAGATTTCAATGTCTTGTTATAATAGTCAATATCAAACCCAATAACAAATGTTATAGAAACATTTTTTCCGTAAGTGGCCTCTACATATAACCGCTAAATTAAAATCAACCTATAAATAAGTAAAATGTATCAAAGAAAGTAATAAAGGGCCAACCAATGGAAAAAAGAAAATTAAGAATAAATTAATTTTTTTGTCTCATTTACGTCTCTCATATTTTATAACGATTTCAACTTAGTCTCAAAAGTTTTTTTTTTTAATTTATGTTTCTAATGTTTTTCAAACATTTCAATCTTGCCATTTTAATAGACAACATCTAAATTATAAACTAAAAATTATTAAGATCAATTTTTGATAATAGTGATATCCAAACACTATCAATTGAGATTGTTTACCTTCAATCCTCCAAGAAAAGATTTCATATTTGAGTTTTAGTAGGAGAAAGATTAATTGAGTATTAAGGGGATTTAAGTTAAAAAAAAAAAATACTTTCATATCATAGAAAAATACAAGGAAAATGATGGTAAGAAATTTTATCCCATTCAGATAAATAATAAACATATCATCGGTAACATTATAATCTGACATTCATATCAGTTTTTTTCTGTTTATAATTTGAATGCTGGAATGATAAAATTAAAATGTTTTGAAAATTTTAGGGATATAAATAGAATTAAAAAAAAATGGGATTAAGTTAAAATCATTGTAAAATATCAATAATAGTAAGGGAAAAAAAATTAAACCATGCACAAAATCCACAAATGATTAATTAATTAGGCAACAAGGAAGAGGAAAATGAATCTTGTCAGGTTCAAATACATAGGAAAAGAGAGACAGCTCTGAAAACAAGTTAATTTAAAAGTATAAACTTGTTCCTATTAATTTTTTGTTTAATAAAGTTTAATTTTGGATTTAAAATGCATAATTGATCACTTGTAATAGAAGATCATTGAAAAATAAGACAATTAATTAGCTTTTATGGAAAATCAGAAAAATTATAAAAGATATAAAAGGAAGATTATATGTAATAATAAAATTTTTTAAAAAAATTATTTTTAAATTTAGTAAAGTCATATCACTCAAAATGTGACAAATGTCAATTTTTTTTACAATTGACATAGTCAAATTACACATAACAAAGTCTAACTCAAGATTTTTCAAAAAAATATTATATTAGATAGACTCAAATATAGAAAAAAAAATATTATATGAATTGACAAAATTATTCTTTCTCCCTAATTAATTGTAATTATTAAATTTAATTGGAGAAATGACAACTGAGGGTAAAATTGGGAAAAAGATAACAATTCCAATGACAAATAATTTGAAACAAATTTTCTTCTACAAAAAACACGGCATAGATTACATATCAAAATTAAATAAAAATATGTCTTAATTTTAATAATTCATATATATTTAACATGTCATGTGTACTCTCCATGCAAGTTACTACCTAATAAAGAGTTAAAAGATAGCCAAATCTCTTCAAGTGAAGATAGGTTGGAATTTGTTGGTGGTATAGTTCTTGAAAGCATGTTATTTCTAAAACTCAAAAACTTCAATTGGCTAAGCTAGCTAATAACAGGTGGAATGATCCTTCGATGAAATTTGACCTATAGTCAAGGTACTCCAACTTCGATAGGTTGGATACAAATTGAGGAATGGAACCAGAAACCATGTTGTGGCTCAAGTTGAGCAACCTCAACCGGTGCAACTGAAACAACTCTTTTGGCAACTAACCATCGAAGTTGTTGTTTCTGTGCTCAAGCTCAACAAGGAATGATAGATTCCCAACATGTGGGGAAATGGTACCTACGAGACCCATGTGACTAAGATGCAAAGCCTTTACTCTTCCAAGAAGGCCATCACAAGTGACACCAACCCACTTGCACAAAGAAGAAGAAGAGGAAGATGAGGTTGACCAATTATTAAGCATGAGATAGGGGTCTAAAGTAATGGAGGACTTGAATGCAAGAAGCGTAGATTCATTGGTGGTGATGTTCTTTCTGCTTATAGCTAAGCATGATAGGAAATAATAATACAGTGAAAACCAGAAAATAGAGAGACAAGAGCATAGTTTGGCCATTTAGTAGGTTGGATTAGATAAGCCTAAGCACCGAAAGAAGAAGGGACATATAAGTGAGTGCATGTTACATGAATATTTTAAGCAAGTGCGTGTTACATGAATATTTTCCCTTACATGCTTCATAGAAATTAATTCTTATCTTCTTTCCTTTTCTCTCTTTCATCTTGATTGACTTGGGTCAATCTTTGCATCGTCAATATGATAAAACAAAATCATAATTTTGTTTTCTTGTGGTTTTGTTTTCTTTTCATGTATCAATAATGAAAAAAAGAAAAATGTTAGATAGCCATAATTTTTGTCAGAAATTATTAGATAGAATGATGTGATATTAATAATAATCTTTAACTAAGTAAGTGAATCTAAGGTGAAAAGACCGTTGAAAACTTTGAGGTGGTAAAAAAAATTGTCACAAACCAATTTCCTTCCAAGGGTTTTGTAAGTGACCTAATGCCTTTGCAAAGCTGCCACAAACACCCACTTTACACACAATAAAGTCACCTGCAAAACCCAATTTTTCTTATAATACATTGACTTCTTCATCATTACCTTGACCTAGTGATAGCTCATATGCCTAAGGCATGTATGCGATAAATCCACAGTCTCATTCTTTCTAGCCTTATCCACGTAAGCATGTTCTACAAACATTATGTATATTGATTCTAAATGCCATCGCTTTAGCAGGGGAGCCCCGATAGTTTCTAGCTTAACATAAATCTTAATATCCTCTAGGTCAAACACTCCATATCTCCTTAACTTTGTAATTTGTGATATTTAAAGTAAATTTTTCTTGATTCTAGGCACATAATAGATATTTGATTGTCACCACAATGTAGTGAGATTACCACTTTCCCAACATGAGTGATTTGGGAATATTGAATTGTCTGCCGTCACCACAACTCAGTTACCTTTATATTCTATTGTGCTTTCCAACTTCTCCTTGTCACCCATCATATGATTGGCGCAACCTAGATTAGTAATCCAATCTTTACTATAATCAATAGATGATTGGTGTGCTATTGCAAGTGCCATAATCACCTTTAGTGAATCCATAAGCTTCTTGACATCTTTGTCATCAAAATTTACTTCTTCTTCTTCTTCTTTTCCTTCTTCTTGTTCTCCTTCTCCTAGTTCTTCCTTTTCTTCTTCTTCTTCTTATTCTTTTAGACTAAAGTCTTCTTTGATTGCTAGTGAAGCAGAAACATCCTATTCTTCTTCACTATGATTTTTTTTTTGGTCAGATGACTTGAGATTTTTGCATTACTCTCTATCGATCTCTTCTTAAGCTAGCAATCCTATATGAATGTCTTCACTTCCACAATTGAAACAGCCATCTCCACATTTCTTCATATTAACTTGATGAGGATTTTTACGGCGTGAATTTTCTGCTTGCTCCTTTCTTCCCATCCTATTCTTTTTGTTGAGATTTTTGTTAACATGTGGCTTCCCTCTTTCATTCCTTTTTCTAGTGAAGAGTGCTTCTTATTTACTCTTCACTATATCTCAACCATTTGTTTGGCCAATGCTTCTTGATTAGCTAACAAATTTCTTAATTGTAGAAGGGAAGGTTGGGTTAACTAACCTTGGATTGTAGCAACGAGTCCTCTATGCGTAGGTCTTAGCACATGGCTAATGATTCTCTTCATGTGTTAAATATTTTACTTTTGGGATCTTACTCAGAAATTTCACGTTAGAGTTTTTACCTTACTAAAACACTAGTTAATTGTCATGTCTTCTTGTCTTACCGATAATTGCTCATTCTCAAAGAGTTGTATTCTTGCATCATTCTTCTTGGAGAACAATGATATGAAAGTATTCCAAGCTTCCTTCAGCATCTTGTCTTCGACCTTAGTCTTGATTTTCAACATAGCATACCCTGCTTCGATCTTCCACTTTTGCAATGCTTCAGCTTCATTTGCAGGAGGTGGCATTGTCTTGCTACCTCCAACAACCTCCCAAAAATCTCTTGGAGATACGACTTCATACATGTTTGTCATGTATTGTAATTTTGGGAATTGAGCTTCTCAATCCCATCATTCACTTGGATATCTGCCATAGTGACTCAATGGAATTTCCTCATCATTATCTTAGTCCTAGACCAATATTTCCACAATCCTAGATTGTGATTTATGCAGAAAAGCTCCCCTAGAAACAATGATCCTTGATCACCTCTAAAGCAATCCTAGACCACTAAGCTCTGATGACATAGTGTAAAGTAAGGAAGTAGACTTTTTTTTATAAATAACAACGCTTTATTTATTTACTAACATTCAAGACTACAATGTGATGGGAAAACAACCTCGCAATGCTTTACTTCACACACCACTTCTCTCACCCTTTCGCTCAAGACACTCACTTGTGCATACTACCTCATGATGAGCACTCTAAGCACTCCCTTGATTCTACACTTAGACATTCTCACTTTTGTGAACACTTGTGCTGTGTACTTCTGCTCACCTAATTCTCACGCTGCACACATAAAATGAAGAACTCTCCATGTGTATTTATAGGCCCTCAAGGTCGATGATATGACCAACTAAAAGAAGCTAAAAGATTTAGCTTTATGTAATTTCTAGATTTCTAGATATTTCTTTTTCAGGAAAAAGCACTTTATGACCTAAATTATAGGCTATGTATATTTTATCGTCAGTATCTTGAAAACATACAAATCGATCCATGAATCTTCTTAAATATGCAAATCGACCATTCTGTTAATTTTTCATCTATTGTTAACAGAAATAGCAAACGTTCAAAAAAGTTTAAAGCATCGGGTTGCATGTTATTTTTTAGTTTAAGGACTAAATTGTATATAACCCAAAATTTAAGGGGTATAGCGCACTTAGTTTTTGTTAACAATAGAAGAAAATTTAATAGAAGGAATTTTTTCATCTATTGTTAATAGAAATAGCACATATTCAAAAAAGTTTAAGATATCAAGTTGTATATTATTTTTTAGTTTAAGGAGTAAATTAAACATAACCCAAAGTTTAGAAGGTATAGTGTACTTATTTTTGTCAATAATGGAAGAAAATTTAATAGAAAGATTAAAGTGTACATTCAAAGAAGTTTGGGTGTCGATTTCCATGTTTTCAAAATACAGGAGATAAAATGTACATGGCCTATAGTTTAGGAGCAAAAGGGCAAAGCATTTTTTTTTCCCCTTTTCTCCTTCTTTTTCTTTTAAATACCGGTGCTAGAAACTTTCAAAAATTGTCAGTAATTCATTCAATCTACTTCTAGAACTTGTGCTGACATTTCACTACTTACATACATCAATGTCTCTCTAGAGCCTTATATAAACTATATGGGGAATTATTATATGAAAACACAAGAAATGGGAACGCTAATATAGGCTATCATGTAGCTCAAAAACTATCTCTATGACATAGTGGGACTTGTTTAAAATCTCATCAAAATGGGAAAGTATCCATATATTATACATGTATTTTATTCATTGATATATTAAATTTAAAAATAAGAGTTTGTCAATAACTGAAATTTATTTCTTTTTCTCCATTTCTAACTTTTTAGAAGTATGTTAGAATCCTCCAACATTGTGAAATTTGTTTGCGTATATCATTTCCGTAAACAAAAAGTTACTTTCACAAACTATGATAATATCATAAATGACAGACATTAACGAGAAAGGAAAGGAGATGAAAAGAAAAGAAGGATAATGATTGATGGTAAATGAATAAGTGAGATTAATTTTATGTAAATTGTTTAAATATGAAGATAGCATATTAAGGGTGCCTGTCAAAAAGTTTTCCCATAAATATAACCCTTCCAGCATGGTGCAGTTGCCAATTGATCTTGGAATGCTTCCCTCAAGTTGATTAGTATACATCCTAAAGATTTCAAGTTGAGGAAGCTTATGACACATCTCACGTGGGAGACTTCCATTTAAATTGTTTCCAGCAAGTCCAATCTCCCTTAAAGAAGAGATGTTAAAAAGGAAGAATGGGATCTCACCTATATAAGTAACACTATTCACTTATCAGTGCAAGTGCATGACCACAAAAAATGCCTTAGCAAACCATATTTATTCTAATTAAATGTTCTATCTAACTAGCATTTATCTTGTCACTTGCTTTTGATTCTTCTTTCTAATTATTTATCTACCTCAAACAAGTCAGAGTAAAGGATTTATGAATTCAAAAAGAAATCGGACTAAACAAAAAGCATATATATATATATATAACTAATCCATGTACTGCAGCTAAAGATTATTTAGCTATTTGCTTCGTAATTGCACAAGATTGAGCAGTATGATGGCGAAAATATATTTCTATGTTAGTTTGTTTTGGGGAAAAATATCTTATTCATTTTTTTTTGTTTAATAAAATATACAAGTTCATTATCAAGATATCATGTATTTGATTAACCTCATATGTAACTTCAGAGAAACAAGTAATTAACTTAATCTGTTGGTGAAAAAATCATACCTTCCAAGTTGTTGCTATCAAGATATAAATATTGAAGCTTAGTCAAGTTTCCAATATCTCCCGGCATTCGGCCTCTATCGAAACTATTGGTTGATAAAGCTAAATCTTCCAACTCTTTGCATTGATGCCAAACAGTTGGCATCTTACCAGAGAGATCATTTTTGAATAGATAAAGTATTCGAAGTTTTGGAAGCCCTTGACAAATATTTGATGGAAGACTGCCGGACAGATTATTAAATCCAAGGGACAAGACTTGCAACAATGAGTTGTTGAATATTGCTGATGGTATGTTGCCCGAAAGCTGGTTATTTCCAAGGCTCATCGTTCTTAGCTGAGCAAGATCACCTATTCCTCCTGGAATTTCTCCTGTAATTCAAGAAAAAGACATAATACATTGTAGACGTCAAAATAAATTGTATAAATTTATGATCCATATAATTAAAATTATAATTCAAATTCATTTCTTATTCATGCAAGCATTTCAGTGTTAAAACTTAGATAATAAAAATTGAAACTAACTTGAATATATTGTTAGTAAAGTGTCTTATATTAACAAATTAAAGAAACTGATAACAAGATGAAGAGATTAATGCAAGAGAGAGAATTCTGATGTATTGGGTAAAGATTAAATGACAGAATGAGTTCTCACGTCTAGTGCAGTATGGCACAAGATTATATACAAGAGTGAGCTGACAACAATCTCTAACTAACTGACTTAGTAAATTAACTAACTTACTATTAATCTTCATATGTATTATAGATTTATATTTCATATTAATATTTTATTTTAGGATTCTATCAAAGACATAACGCTTTTATTTAAGCATTCGTAAATTAAATTTTTTATATTTTATTTAAAATACTTTATTTTTTTACTTAATTTTATAATAATTATTTTAATTAATTTACAATTTTATATTATGCTAATAAATCGTGTGTCGACACACTCCACGACATTAGTTTAATATATTGAAAGTTGGCTAACTATCCACGCGTGATTGGTGATTATTTTTTTATTTTGTCGTGGCTGAGGGTTTTTTTTTTTTTTTTGTTGGGGGGAGCGGGGGTGAAGTGTCGTTTGCAGCACTTGTGCTCTGCTGCTTGGGTGGGCTTGTGACATCTATTTGTATTGGACTCATTTTTAATTTTTATATAAATTTTGTTATAAGCAACCGAGGGCTAGCTCTATGGTGAATATCCCACCCGCTGTGGCGTGAGTTCGGCTCCCCCAAATCAGAAAGGAGGGTAATTATTATAGGAGTTGAATATTTTTAAATATATATATATATATATATAGAGAGAGAGAGAGAGAGAGAGAGAGAGAGGACTATAGAAGAAATTTGCTCTCTTTGCCCATTTACAAATGTTTTTTAAAGGTTTTGCATAATGATTAAGAATATATTAAACTAATATCGTGGAGTGTGTCCACACACGGTTTATTATCATAATATAAAACTGTAAATTTATTGAAATAATAACTATAAAATTAAGGAAAAAATATAAAGTATTTTAAATAAAATTTCAAAAATTTAATCTAAGAATGCTTAAATAATAATTTCTAAAAATATATATAAAATTTCTAAAAATTATGAAACAAAACAAACATATTTATAGAAATAATTGTGTAAAAGATATTTGATATAATAAATAAAATTTACAGTACTAATTATAAATAAATTGATTTCATTTAATTTTACGTGTCACATAAAAAATTCAAAATCCATTTATAAAATAGTAAAATTATTAATTTCCATAATACCATATCACCAATATCAAATTATTTTGACATGTTATTTTTTTAAATCACTAAATGCTAAATATTGATGACATTAAAATTTTATCTTCATCAAAATATTCATAAATAAAAATATTGATAGGCATATAAATTCTAAATATTTTAAAACAATACATAAATATGACAAAATAAATATTCAAAAATATGTTAAATATAAATTATATTTCTTATAAATAATCGATTTTATTTAATCTTAATAGCTATTTTGATTTAACTCATCATGTGTATGTAAAATAATGAGGTCAATCTAACTACTATGACCATCATTTTTCATGCATCTTACTATGTATGCTTGACTCTACATCAAGAAAAATGTGAATAACTATTTTTCTAATTCTTATTTATTCTTTAAACAAAATACATTATAAATTAAAATACTTCAAAGTTGTCATATACTAAGAACCAAAATAACAACAAAATAATGATATTAAAGTAAAATATTTAACTCACATACTACAATAGATTTATCAATGTCATGTTATAATAGTGAATATGAAACCCAACAACAAAATTTATAGAAAGATTTTTTACGTAAGTGGCCTCTACATATAACCACTAAAGTAAAATCATCCTATAAATAAATAAAATGTACCAAAGAAAGCAATAAAGGGCCAACCAAAGGAAAAATGAAAATTAAGAATAAATTAACTTTTAAGCCTCATTTATGTCTCATGTTTTACAATCATTTTAACTTAGTCCCAATCATTTTTTTTTTTTGGGTTCTATTTACGTTTCTAACATTTTCCATAAATTTCAATCTAGTCATTTTGATAGACAATATCTAAATTATAAATAAAAAAAAAAGCTGATATTAGGTCAAATTTCGGTGATGGTGATATCCAAACACTACTAATAAAGATTATTTGCCTTTAATTCTTCAAGAAAAGTTTGGGTATGGGTTTTAGTAGGAGAAAGGTTAATTGAGTATTAAGAAAGTTTAAATTAAAAAGAAATATTGGAAAAATGATGGTAACTAATTTCTTCTTATTCAGATAAATAATGAATATATCATCACTAATATTATAACCTAACTTTTGTATCAATTTTTTTCCGTTTATAATTTGAATATTAAAAGGGTGAGATTAAAATATTTTGAAAATTTTAGAGACATAAATAGAATAAAAGAACTTTTGGAACTAAGTTGAAATCGTTGTAAAATATGAATGACGTAAATGAAGTTTTACTCCTTTTAATTACAATAATAGTAAAGAAAAAAAATTAAAACATGCGCAAAATCCTCAAATGATTAATTAATTAGGCAATAAGGAAGAGGAAAATGAATCTTTTCAGGTTCCAATACGTAGGAAGAGAGAGAGAGAGAGAGAGAGAGAGAGAGAGAGAGAGAGAGAGAGAGAGAGAGAGAGAGCTGAAAACAGTTTAATTTAAAAGTATAACTTTGTTCCTATTAATTTTTTGTTTAATAAAATTTAAGTTTGAATGTAAAATGCATAATTGATCACCTGTAATAGAAGATCATTGAAAAACGAGACACTTAATTAGCTTTTATGGAAAATCAGAAAAATTATAACAGATCTAAGAGGAAGATTATATGTAATAATAAACTTTTATTTTTTAAAAAAATTATTTTTAAATTTAGTAAAGTCATATCACTTAAAATGTGACAAATTTTAATATTTCTTTTTTTAAAATTAACATAGTCAAATTACACATAACAACGTCTAACTCAAGATTTTTCTTTTAAATATTATATTAGATAGGCTCAAATATAGAAAAAATATGATATGAATTGGCAAAATTATTCTTTCTCTCTAATTAATTGTAATTATTAAATTTAATTGGAGAAATGACAAGGTAAAATTGGGAAAAGATAACAATTAATAATTCTCCAATGACAAATAATTTGAAACAAAATTTCTTCTACAGTAAACATGGCATAGATAACGTATCAAAATTAAATAAAAACAAGTCTTAATTTTAATAATTCATATATATTTCACATGTCATAATGTGTACTCTCCATGCAAGGTATTACCTGATAAAGAGTTAAATGATAGCCAAATCTCTTCAAGTGAAGATAGGTTGGAAATTGTTGGTGGTATAATTCCTGAAAGCATGTTATTTCTAAAACTCAAAAGCTTCAACTGGCGAAGCTGGCCAATAACAGGTGGAATGGCTCCTTCGATGAAATTTGACCTACAGTCGAGGTACTCCAACTTCGATAGGTTGGATACAGATTGTGGAATGGAACTAGCAAGTTTGTTGTAGCTCAAGTTGAGCAACCTTAGCTGGTGCAACTGAAACAACTCTTTTGGTAACTGACCATCGAAGTTGTTGTTTCTAAGGTCAAGCTCAATAAGGAAGGATAGATTCCCCACATGTGGGGAGATGGTACCTTCGAGGCCCATGTTACTAAGATTTAAAGTCTTTACTCTTCCATGAAAGCCATCACAAGTGACACCAACCCAGTTGCACAAAGAAGAAAAAGAAGAAGATGATGAGGTTGACCAATTATTAAGCATGAAATGGGGGTCTAAAGTAATGGAGGACTTGAATGCAAGAAGCGCAGATTTATTGGTGATGATGTTCTTTTTGCTTATAGCTAAGCATGACAGGAAGCAATAATACAGTGAAAACCAGAAAATAGAGAGATGATGAGAACATAGTTTGGCCATTTTTGTAGGTTCGATTGGATGAGCCTAAGCAACCAAAGAAGACAGAACATACAAGCAAGTGTGGGTTACATAATATTTTCCCTTCCATGCTTTATAAAAAATTAATTCTTATCTTCTTTCCTTTTCTCTCTCTCTCGATAGATGTAATAAACGCTCAACCCACCGACAAGTGGGGAGCAGCAACCAAAGTCACAGCTACAAGGATACCAAGAAAAGGGGATACGTGACACATGTATTCCTTTTCCCTCTTTCATCTTGATTGACTTGGGTCAATCTTTGCATCTTCAATATGATAAAACAAAATCATAATTCTGTTTTCTTGTGATTTTGTTTTCTTGCCGTGTATCAATAATAAGAAAAATACTAGATAGTCATCATTTTTGTTAGAAATTGCACGTCAAAATAATATAATATTATTAATAACCTTTAATACTATTATATTTAATCTAATTACTATCATATATTCTGTCAAATATTTTGATTAAAATATTCTCGCAGCATAGTATTAAGAAAAAGTAAGAGAGCTACATTGCATCTGCATCAGTTTTTTTATGGCGGGGTTTTTTGGTAGCCTTGCGAAATAATGGATTTTACGAATTTTTATATATTTATTAATATTTTGAGTAAAATTACTAATATTTTGGATAAAATTGTTAATATATTTTATAAAATTATTAGTATTTTAGATAAAATTACTAATATTTTTAATAAAATTATCAATGTATTATATAGTTAGTTATCAGTGTTAGTAATTTTATTTAAAATATTGATAATTTTATCTAAAATATTGATAATTTTATAAAATATACCAATAAAATTGTTTAAAATGCTGATAATTTTCTCAAAAATACTGATAATTTTATTAAAAATATTAATAAATATACAAAATCCTACAAAATCTACCATTATGCATATCCACCGTAGCATGCACCGTAAAATTGTAAGGACAATCGGAAATTTTCGCAAGTGGGATGTAAGTCATTCACATTTAGGAGATGCTCGACATTGGGGACCCACCAAAAATTGCACCTGCAGTCTTCCACATGACGTTGTATGAATGGACAAGAAAAATGGACTTTGGTTCGTTGGTATAAGATGAGACCGGTCCCAATTTATCAATTCACTCCAACAGCCAATTATAGTGGGCAGTTCCAGTTGATGGCGCCTACTGACAAAATTGGTACCAATTTAATAAATGAGTGAATTAAGTGAGCCTCTTCTAAATTTTAATATAATTATATTTGATATATTTTTTTTTATAGATGATATATTAATTAAAATAAATTAGAGAAATATCGAATATAATTATGTAGACTAAAAAAAGGTACATATAACTCACCTTTAATAAATTGCCAGAGATGTTTTAAGAAATATTTTTTAAATGTGTGTTACGATAAAAATTTAACAGAAACTTAGGATGGTGATGAGGGGAAACTGGGCTATGAAATGGATCGGCAGGGTGGGAGAGCAGAGGGAGGGGCAGTGGCGTGGGATAATTTTCTTGTCTTTTAGAATTTTAATAAATTATTATCTATTAATTTAATCATTCTTTTTAAATATGACGGCGTATGTTAAGGGGATATGATAGGCCTAAAGAGAGACATAGATTAACCACCCCGAGGGGCAGAGTTAGACTATTTTAATATGAGCAGCCAATATTTAATAATTATTTTTATGTGAAGAATAATATTTATATTTATATTTATATTTTTATCTAAAAATTTAAATACAAATCATAATATATAAAAAATATTTAACAATCAATATTTAAAAGACACACATATATAAATAATATATTATTTATTTGCAATATTTAAATACCTAATTAAATAAAAGATTTATAAGAATTGATCAAATAAAAAATTTTAGAAGGGATCAAATAAAAAATACATAATATATATAAATATATTTTAAAAAAATAAAATAAAAAAATTTAGGGTGCCATTACCCTGTCAGGCTCCAAGAGGAGCCACCCCTAACCACCACCTAATTTTGCAAGAGTCAAATTGAGTAAAGTATGAAAAAAGGAGTCAAGAGTACGTGAAAGAGTATTTCCATCCACAAAAATAAGTCTTTATGCGCTACAACAAGTGGCAGGAAAACTAAATTGTGGACATGTCATGGAAAACTTCAACGTAATTTAAGACTAGACAATTTCATTTAAATATTAACAATGAGAAAAGTCTTGGTGATCAAGTTGTGTATCGGGGCCACTTCATAACTGACAGTGGAGCTTTCCTTGTATTTGCTTTCTTTGTTTCTTCCACTCACTTATGCCCCCCCCCCCCCCAAAAAAAAGAGAGAAAAATCATATATGAATGGACATGAATTTATCTATATATTTTATTTATTATTTATATAAACAAAGGTGTCCTAAGTAGCTGGGTATCTAGTTGCTAAAATATAAGGGAAATTGGGAGACAGTGGCTTGGAAGCTGTGGGTTTAATAAGATTGAATTATTAAGTGGTAGTTATGATAATAAGGGTGTGTTTGTTTTCGCTTTTAACAAAAGTGATTTTAAAGTTTAACTTTTATATATAGTTGAAAAAACTGAAAATTAATTTTTTTCAGGAATTATTCTTTTCAATTTCTACAAAAAAAATTGAAAACAGATTTTTTTTAAATTTAGATTATTTTTTAAAAATTATCCAAATATACAAAAATTAATTTTTTCAATGAAAAAAATGATTTTTTGCCAAAAAATCTCAAATAAACACACCCCTAAATCTCTAAATGTGGACAAGAAGGGTGTGTGTACACCAACTTTTGAGAATGATACAATATCAAATGAAGTGATAGCCTTTTGGGGGAATAAGGCTGAATCTTCTTCGAAGTACCCCCCAAATATTGGGTCTTCGCTATCTTGTGCCAAGGGTGGGCTTGCTGCTTTTGAGATTGGGTCTAAGCATGAATAGGATGCTGTGCTTGACACCCAATTGGATGTGAATGAGGAAAGGCTTGGGTTAGAGATGTTTGAGGCTAATTGCAAGAAGAAAAAAAGGCAAAATAAAAAAAATGCAAACAACAACATTTGTTTAAAAAGAATGCTGCTGAGAGTAAAGGTCATAGCTTGTCAAATAATCTAGAGGTTGATCCTAAGATATCCTTATATGAGGAAGCAAAAAACACATGGGAGATGGGTAAGAAACATGGCCTTTATACTGAGAATGATGATGACATTGTTGATACTTTCGTTCGGAATGCAAAACCTTTGAAGAATAAGGTAAAGAGCATGAGAGGAAAAAGGAATTCTAAAAGGAAGAAACCTGGGTAGATCGAGGTTCATTGCATTTTGAGTGAGTGCCCATGGGTTTCTTGTTAAGTCCTCAGTGTTGAGATAAGTGGGGTTTTTTGTTTCGGTCTTGAGTTCTGTTATGGGTTTTGTGGCACCCTTGACTTGGTTTGGGATCCAATTGTATCTCCTTTTTGCTCCTCTCTTTGGAGAGTTTTGAGCCTTCTTTTAACTATCGAAAAAAAAAAAGAAAAGAAAGTAAAAAGAAATAAAGCATCTAAATTATGAAAACCAAGCATATATTGATGCCCTCTTTTAGCAAGGACAAATGGACTATCATTTATGGATAAAAATGTTGCAAGACCACAAAATTCTAATTCATCCCTTAGCTACATCTCCTTGATTGCACGAACCAAGATGATGAAAAGTGGCAAAGTCAAGGAGTCAAGTTGAGGGGATCAAGACTAAAGAAGTAATATATGCATTTATGGAATAGATCATATTGAATATACTGAGTATACAAATGAATTCAAATGTAAGTTGGAGGGTGAGGGCCATGGCACATACATCCCCCATCCCCCTGGATCTCTACCCTAACAACAAAAGGATATCTAGATGGACATAGGAAGAATAATATCTTTTGTTTATCTAAAGATGACATTAACCTTAATATTAACATAAGTCCCTTTACTAGATGTCTAATACTATGGGATGCATAGTAGCTAGTCAATGATAATATCAAACATCTAATTCATTGGCTATTGCTCTTACAATAGTGACCTCAACACAACATAAGCTCGATTCACAAGCTAATATATTATATGTATGAATAATCACTTAAAGGTATGCGATTTACCACTTATTTTATTGTCATCAATGTTGTCAATTGTTGATAGATAATAGAATTAGACATGTAATTTTGGCTTTGTATTATCGACCAAAAATATTGTCAACTTATTTCAAGTTAAACATATATGACTAAATAAGAATAATTTGCCCCAAACACAAGATTTGACTCAATTAGGAAGAAATTGGAGGGAAAAATAAAATCAAACTGCTTTGAAGACATAAAATTTAATTTATAGATGAATCATTAAATTGGTCTTTTAAAGATTACTAGTGTATTCAACCCATGCGACGCACTAATGTAAATTGTCAAAAATATATATAATATTATTTGATATAATAAGTTATTGTTGATATTCTATTTTATTGTATAAGTATAATAAATTATAAAATCTTAATAAAATATGGTTATATAAATTAATTTTAAATATTATCTATCTATAAATATAATATTTAAGAACTAGAAATAAGAAAAGTTGTAATACCCCGGTCAAGACTCATGGAAATTGTGGTTCCTTGTCCTTTCAAATCCCATGAATATTCTAAGTCTGCATTCTATACTTCCTTAGAGAGTTATATGATCAAAACATTTTCTTGAGATCAAAAGCCCCGATAACTATTCTTTAGATATCAAATAATCAAAAAGTGATTTTTAATAAATTTTAAAAAGTCATTAACTCCTTCGCTTGAATCCTGGAAATTTAAGAAAAATGCAAATTTTAAAAAAGTTGTACTAAAATCCAAAAATTGGATTTTGATTATTAAGGATTTTAATTTTTCTGATATTTTTATTGAATTCAAATGGAGGATATTTCCTTATTTATATTTATGTTTTAAAGTTAATGGAGAGTAAAAATAAAAAGGGACATTAACTTAAAATTAATTAATAAATAAGTATGTAAGACCTTGGCTTCAGTGGCATTAGAGATTAAAAAGAGGAAGAAAAATCAAAATTTGGGAACCTGGAAGCCACACTTGAGTATAGCACCCTGGGCTCCAATGCACTCCCAAGATAGGCCAAAGGAAGTATGTTTGAAATTAGTATATACATTGATTTTCAAATATACTATTGTGGTCAAACTAACAGATATATTAAAATAAAGGGAGCATGTTCCACCGTGTTGTTTAGAATAACTAAAGGACATTGAACAAATCGCAGACTTCCTGCGTTGCTAGGAACAGAAAGTATATCATTTCCCAGGAATGGTTGAAATTAGACAGATAAGCAAGCCTTCAAAAATGTATCAATGGCTAGATATAAACCAAGAAGCAAGGACGAGAACTTGAAGCTATTAACATTTTTACATAGAATTCAATATTATGAGAAAGAAAACAAAGAATCTACAATTAGGTTAGTGTTAAATATCCTTACAAAAGGAAGCAAAAAGAAAGAAAAAAAAAAAAAGGTGCCAGTGTAGCTTAAACCATTAATCATTGGCTAACAATTAGGTGAGTACTGGCAATCCAAAGAGAAATATTACTCACTTTGCATCATTGTAAACCATTTGACCACATGATTTAGTGCTATATGGCCAGAGCACAAATTGACAACATCATGAAATTAAACTCAGACCAACATATCGGCGTAGCAATATCAAGTTAAGTGTAAATGATCAATTTACACTTAACTTGATATTGCTACGCCGATATTTGATAATTTTTTCTTTATAGATTGTATTTGATATGATTGAACGTTGATCTTGAAAATAGGTAATTTAAGCAATAAGACTTAAGTAAAAAATGATCCTCAGTGATCATGCTTGACATGATTTACTTTTATAAAAAGAAAGCATAAGCTACTCTTAATAATGGATCTTATAAACTCTTTAAAATCTATCATTATATAAACCTGTGATAATGGGAACCATATCCACCGAGAATGATTATTGCATCTCATTCATCATGAGTGAATGATAGAATTAGCTCATATTGTCCTACCATACCGCTGCACACTCGTCTATAGCAAATCAATAACTAATTCTGATCTCCTATAGTCATGCTTATAGCTGATCTGTCCATGAGAAACAATATGACATTAGTAAAGGCACCCACGAAAGACTGCAGTGTTGTTCTAAAATTGTTTATTGACATGCAAAGGGCAATTAAAGTCCCCTCCATTCTTGAGGATATACTTGTCTAGATAAGATCAAAAAAGGCATCAAACTGGATATAACCAAAAAAATTAGAACTTGAGAATAGTGAAAACAGATCATGTGAATCAATTGGAAGGAAACTGGCTTAATCAATCATGTGAAAACATATCAAAGGTACAACAATGCTAAATAGAATCCAAAGTTCCAAACCATGCATGTCAAAGCCAATTTGAATCCATCAGTGACATTAAAAACCATGACAGGACTAACGCAATTTAAGGCCTCTTCAATTGAAGAAAAGTCACAACTTAAAAAGATAAAACTTGTTTGAACTCTCCTTCCAAATAATTAGCAGGAACTCAAATCAAATAATAACATATAAGAACATAAAACCAAAAATAAAAATCTCAGTGGAAAATTGAATATATAATAAAATGCATGGGAATATATCAAGAGATTAATTATACCATGAAGCAGGCAATAAATTCAACAATAAAGGATATATGAAGTCATACTAGAGCCAAAATCTCCATGTGAAGCAAAAACAAAAGAAAATACTAACGAACAGTTAGAACTTGAAAAGATAAAACTTATATTACCATCCTCTTAAATAATCAACGGGGAGTCAAGTCAAAAAATAATAGAAAAGAACAAAAAAAATTGTCAGTGCAAAATTGAATACAAGAGAAACTTAAAAAAAAAAAAGGTCAAGACAACTCGGAACAGTATAATTTACAAACTTAAAAAAGAAAAAAAAAGTTTCCTATGATGAAATCATATTAACCATCACAAATGAGCAAGTACGTTCAAGCATCCAAGATCAATATAGCAAGCACTCAGAAAATACATATAAAAACATTGTATAAATAATATAGTGCATAAAAACAATGGATACATTGGAACCATCCAAGATTCGTAAAAGTAGTAAGAGACTCAATTATAGTTCATAACTAAAAGCACATACAAAGGATTCTATGTGAAAGGAGCAAGCAACCATTTAAAATGTATATATATATATATATATATATATATATATATATATATATATATATATATATATATATATCTTATAATCATAAGTCTGCAACTTAAGAAAATAAATAACTTGATATTTAAATTATTTTAAATATGATCACAGAAGATGGAATCAACAGGTAAGAAAGCATGAGAACTTGAGAATAAGCTTAGAAATGAGGACATAAGAGGGAGTCCAGTCATAATAACAGATCAGAACTATAAATAAGTAGTTAGACCTTAAAATAGGACTTGATCAACATAAACAGTAGGGAGTCAACTAACAAGAATAGATCAGAATAAACAAAACTAAATCAATCATGATGAAAAATAATAAAAGCACACAGAAAGGTTTCCATATGAAATTAGCAGGCAGTTACTTTAAGAATGAGGGATTAAAGAAAAAGTACCGCTTTAAGACATTTGAAGGATAGCAAAGTCAGTACGTCTGTTGGGGGCTCATCAGTAGGTTGCTTTCCACAATCCAACCCAATAGTGCTCATGGACGACCTTTTTGACCTTTTGGACAATCCGAAAGTCGTACATATACTTCTAAGAAATCCTAAAGGTTTTGAATTAAATATGTCTGAGCCAAAGGAAGTGTCAGTGGAACCAATTAAATGAAAGAATTCCTTTATTTGAAGAATCAAATGCATACCCAATGATAATGTAAAAATTTCTCAGTCTTGCTTTAGGCATTTGCTTGTTTATATAATGGATCAAGATTCAATGACACCAATACATGCGCACACGATTATTAGCTCATTAGAATGTACTTTTAGTTGATATAACTTTTGAACTATAATTGTCGTACCAATCTTGCAAGTTAAATATGACAAAAACTTGATAAAATAGATGGGGGATATGTTGGGTGGAAAAGTCTCCTCTGCATCTTATTTCACAATGTGTACAATACACCTCGTTATCCAATGACTAGGAGAGATAGTGTATCCTCACTTATGGTACACTATAAAATTCTCGCAAGCTCTCTCTCTCTCTCTCTCTCTCTCTCTCCCACCACACATCCACCATTTGCCATCCCCAGCCTTTATTGTTTGCCCCCCACCTCGTCAGTATTGGAAGCGTGAGAAATATAAATGCATTATCATATCTTAAATTTAAGATTATAAGTTATCTGGTGCACCTTATAAAATAAAAGATACTGTAGCCTTGTCCATGTTGGGTCTGTCCTTGTGAGAAAGAGAGTTTCTTTGCAGCATGGAGGATATAAATATCAACAAGAATATAAAGAATGCAGGGATGACAGCTTACTTTGTGGTGACTTGGATCATTTGGAGTAGGAGGAACAAATTTCGGGTTTGAGGAATGGAATAGAGGAGAATCTCTTAAGATTATTTGAAAATTGATGGTCTACCGTGTGTTTTGTAGTTGGTTTGCTGTTATGATAATTGACTGTATCAATTTTTGATAGATTAAGGAAGTATATTCGGCATTCAAGAGGTGGAAAACTATTACCCAAAATTGTGGACAGTACTATTGTCGAATCAACTTTGAACCAACACCCAGACTTCAAACAAATAAACATTTGTTTTCATGACAGAATAAAAATTGTAAAGTCGGTACTTTTAGTGTATATAAAATTAAATTTCAATCCACTAGAACATAAATAAAATTATATATCATTCTTGATTCATTATAACAATTCAAAATAATGTTCACTTTGATTTGTTTTGACATTCGACACTACATTAATATGGAATATATTTATAACCAAATAGCGTATGCATTAACTCTTTTAATCATGAGAAGGTAATTATTTTATTATCTTTGATGATAACCTAAAATCAGAAATGGATTAAATTTGTGATTAAGAGGTGATTTAATAAAGTAACAGTCAGAAAAGAGAATGTTTGGATCTTTTTGAGGGACCTAGTGTAGGGATGATGCTGGGTTAAGAATTATTTCAAGAAATAAACCAAAACATCCCTGGGAACTATTTTCCTTGATGTGGATTGGTAAGATTTTTGATATAATGTGGCTTTAGGAAAGTACATTCCCACAAAGGATATCACTTGGATCCATATAGGGTCAAAAGTCTCCTTCAAACTTGGGATGCTCTGACAAGGTCAAACCACTCTCCCACACCCTAGCCTAAGCCAAGTTTGAGGATTACATCAAGTTGATAATAATTCTCTGCCAAGATGAAGCCCTTGCATCCTTTTTGCCATACCTAAGCGTTGTTACCTTGGAACCTATAGGCAAAAACTGATGAAAAGGCATAGTACTATAACCAAAAATCATGACTAGTCACTTTTGCACTCCCAGCACCCCTATCTACTGTTAGAACACCTAGGGAACCCTATAACTTGGAGCCCATAAAGCCAAACCTTAACAAAATTAAGAGAGCCAACAAATTCCACAAGTCTCACCACCAGAAAGAACCTTGAACCACACAACAGTACCCATCTCCCTTGAACTTGAGTGACCCAAGAGCCATCACATTTGTAGAGTATCCTCAGGGTCAGAACTTGGTCCCTATCATCCTTCTCAGATCTCCGTGGTGGTTATTCCTATTCACTACTAACAACCACCCAAAGAAGGTAGTTACTTTCTGTCTTAGCTGTTGTAGCATCTCCTCTAAGGCTTATGTACCTTGAATCTCTTAATCTTGGTTTAGTATCCAAGAACACTAGCTGAGAAAACTGGTTCGGATCAATCTACATACCAAATTTAAAAAAAAAAAAAAACTCTTAGAATGAAACCATAAAAAAATGGAATCATTCTCAAATAATGGATAGAGAATGAAAGGGACTAATTAACATTTCAAATGGATGAAATCAAATTAATCGATGATAGGATAATGCAAAATTAGGCTATAGTTAAGACTAAGTAGAAGTTATCTAATTTTGTGGTTTTGTTTTGTTATTTAGTTCTTTTGGCAACCACCTCTCTCCTTTTTTCTTGACATTTTGCACAATAGAATATTAAATGTGTTTTTGTTTGTGATGTGTAATTTTATATGGTCATCCACTTTATGTATTGATGAAAATTAAACTAGATAGTATTTGTAACTTCAACAATTATGGATAAGACTACATCATGTTTGTAACTTTCATGGCATATGGAATTATACGCTCTTTCGGTATCCATTATTCTTTTTTTTTTTCCTTTTTTAATTTGGGTTTTGCCATAATACAACTTTAGAAATACTTTTGATTGTAATCTCTAAACCTTATAAGCTTTAATAATTTGCCTTCTAATTAACTTTTTTGGTTTTATTGGTAATGATCCATAATGATATTAAATGTAATTGTGTATTATGTACTTAGTTTATTTATAGTTTTATCATCATGGTCTTTTTTGATAATGGAAGTTTATTTATTTATGGCATTACATCAAATTATAAGGCACCACCCTAAACCCTAAATTCTAATACTATTCAAGTCCATAGATCAAATTAATCTCAGGGAATACTTTTTTTTTTTTTTTTAACTATTTTGCTTTTTTAGATTCCATTCCCCTTTTTTTGGCTGTTGTTTTGGTATAATATATGTTACTCAATAGAGATGACAAAACGGGCCGGACCCATCGGGGTTGACCAGCATAACCCGCAATTTTTTGGTGGGGTGGGTTGATATTTTCAACCTACAAAAAAAAAAATCAACCCGCATAACCTGCCTTGCTTCAACCCGCGGGTCAAATTTTTTTTATTCTCTCCTTTTTTTTCCACACAACATATACAATATTAAGCCATTTTTATTGGTGTTTATGTAATATTGATAGACTCTATATTTTTTTTTGACTATATTATTGATTATATTTATGCTTTTATGGACTATATTATTGTTTTATTAATTATGAATTTATATTTTATTATGAACATGATTAATTTGTAGAGTGTGAATTTTTTAACGTGTCTGGGTTCGAATATTGGCTTGTAATATTCTATGTTGTGGTTATTTTGGTTAGAAGTTTCATTTTATTCTTATTGAGAATTGTGATTTTTAACTATTTTAGAGTTGAATAAATAGTTTAATACTTGATGAGTAAATGAAATGAGCTTCTTTATATAGATGTTCTTTTATTACATTTAATTAAAAATTTCTTTAACTTTTTTAAAAAATTTAGATGAATTAATGTACATAAAAAATATTTTTCTTTATTTTCTATTTTTTGGCGGGTCAACTCGCTAATCCACAGTTGGGCGGGACGGGTTGATATATTCAATCCAAATTATTAATACGAATTGGCTCATCTCACCCCACTTAAAGCTTAACTCACACCAGGCGGGACAGGGCGGATTGGCCATTACTATTATATATATATATATACTCTCCGGTAGTTTTATGTTAATTCTATCCTCCAACTCAAAAGGTTTTTTTAAATTTAAAATTTTTGTAAAACAATTATGGTCTAATGATCAACACAATCATAATCTACACTACAATCTATTTTGAGTACATACCTATTGTTTTCACTTACAAAAATAATAGACAACATTAGACTTATGATGTGTGCTACTGTATACTACCCATCTTGAGTCTTGACTTGAGTACATTCTTATTCTTTCATCTAATTTTATTTTAACTTTTTAATCTCAAAAGTTTGCGAGTGACCCGAAACTCGAACGGATGTCACGGGTAGCATCGCTTGTCGACCTCTGAAGCCATTTCTGAAAGAAAGAGTTAGTTCGTGACAGTCACACCCTCGAAGATGCTTCTTCAACACTCTTTCCACAACCAAAACGCTTACCACATTCTTTGATCTTTGCTCTCTTATTCTGCGACACTTCCCTCCTTCAAGCCTTCCACTGTCACCCTCCCGCACGCGGAAAGCACGTGCTTTCGGGGGCTCTCTGTCACGTGCTCCATCTCGAGGACCCGCAGCTCTGGAACCGTGGGATACAAGCGCAAACCCATTGAAACGTGGAACGCTATATGCAGGAGGATATCTTTGATAGAGAACCCAGAAGTGGATTCTTCCACTGTGTTGAATAAGTGGGAGGATCAAGGAAAATGGCTCACAAAATTGGATCTTTGTAAAGTCATCAAGGAGTTGAGGAAATATAAAAGACATAAAGAGCCCTTGAGGTAAAATTTAATGTTAAAATCTAATCTGGGTTTTTTTTTTTTTTAACTTTCACTGAATGAATATTGATGTGCTTTTTGACTTGGAGTTTTTAATTTATGGGTTATCTTGATATAAGTGTGAGTGTTTATTTGTGTTTTGATCAATTGAAAGATGCTCTAGTTGTGTTTTTCTAAAATCAAATTTAATGGCTACCTATGGCTGATGGCTGTTTGGGTTTGTTTCATTTTGTTTTGTGCAAAGCAGATGCTTAGGGCATGTTTGGTTTGACAAAACATTTTTTTTATATATCCTATTTTCAATATTGATTACAAAAACGTCACATTAATTTAAATTTTTTTGTTCTTCGGAATTTGTAAAGCAAACCATGAAAAAAAAACAAAAGCGGTTATTTTCGCTTTCCTTCACAAAATTTTAAAAACAGGAAATAGAATGAAAACAAATTGATATTTTTATAATCAAAATTGAAAACAGAAAATGAAAATATAAAACTTTTTCTAGACAGGCGTTAGGTTGTTTTGTTTTACTTTGTTGAGTAGCTTGATTTCTTGGGGATCTGCTAACTGAAAACATTCTGATCCTTGAGGTTGAATCTTGGACATTGTTGAGTTCTTTTGTTGGTTATTCACTATGACATGAATATGATTCTACATATTGATGTGTGTAGCATTGTTCATGTTCAGTAGTTGTGTGTACGGCTTTAAGTTGCATCTGAATTGGAGTCTTGAAGATGTTCATGATTGTGGAGTTAAATATATAGCATTGCCATTTGATTTAGTTGCATGTGATGTATTCTTTAGAACTTTTAACATATCAGAGAAGATACTCAGGAGTTTTTGGCATTAGATTTTGGGAGAGCAAGGCCTTTTGAGTCTCTGTATGAACTAGTGAAATCAAATAACATGGACCTATAAAGCACAGGCACAACATTTTGTTTTCATGTTGTTGGACATATGTCTTTGTAGGACCTTATACGATACACAGACAGCATGCATCCTTATGTGTTCAATGTAAAAATGATTTGTTTTGTCTCCTACACAGTGGAACATATCATCGACAACGCCATTTAACATTAAATGATAATACTAACAGTACACAAATGTTGGGTCTGTTTTAAACTTTTAAGCAATTTTCAATAATGAAAAAGAGAATAAGACATGGGTGAAGCAGCTTGTATATGCATATATACGATATTGTAAATAATGAATATATTTTTGGTTCATCAATATGTATGTATGTATGTATGCATATGTTGTGTCTATGTCCTATAATTTTTAAAAGTTGGTGTGTTCCACATGTCCATGTCATGTTGTTTTGGGTGTATTTGTCGACGTCTGTGTTGCACTGGCAGAGCAGGTGGCAGAATTTTTCTGCTTCTGTCAGTTTATTACTTCATTGCTGTAATATGGGAGGTTTATGTTTTATGTAAATAGTGTTTGAAGATGCGAAAAAAATTGGTCTTGAGGTGTTGGAAGACATGCAAATTGTGTGACAGAATTTTCATGTTTATTCAACTATTGTGAATTGAGAGTGATAAGAAAAGGCACAAAAAGTGAAAGAGAAAAGAGATTATAAGAAGGAAAGCATGTTATGGAATTTTTAAAAGTTGTATCTTCCATGATATACTCTATGTATCAGAGTTGCTGTCTGATTAGAACTGTTTGATGCAATATAACTTTATCCAAAGAGAGAGCATGAGTCTGAAAACGAAAGATCTTTGAGTTCCACCACAGTCCGTAAACACGAAAAAAGATTCTATAAAGAAGCTTCTGTCTTATTATTTCTCTTTTGTAATTGTATCTTACTGGATGAAAGTGAAACATCTGACATCTTTGCTGTAAATTTGGCAACTTCTCCCTATTTATGTTCAACCTTTCTTGTCCCTCTCTTTCTCTTCTAAGTTGTAACAATTGTAATAGAATAATCTTAGCTAAAACTATATTTCTGTATGGTGTGGAGGGCCTTATACATTTTTACTGTCTTTGAACTATCATTCACTCCAAAGAAACAAAGATTGCTCCTGTTTCAAGGCAATTCAAGCAAAGGAATAGGTGAGTGTGAACTGTGTGAAACTACACCTGATTGATTCCATAGAAGCTCTATTCTCTTGTGTGTTAGAAATGTGCTTTCTTTACTATTTATATAATACGCATGATTATATAGGGTGAATACTGAATATAGATATACAATTACATAACCTATAACACCATTCTTATATTATCTTTTTGTAAGTCCTGTGTTAATTGTAAATTCCTGAATTGCAAGCACTGCCAGTACAATTTACATAATCTGGAAGCCCTTTTTTCTTTTTCCCACTACTCTATTTAACAACATGTTTCCTTTGGAATGTGTGAAATTATGACATCACTTGTGTTCATGATTACATATACTTCTTTGCCTCATAATATCTTATCATCAGCCATTAACAATTTTGTGAAAGTAATTTCCAAATTTTGCAGGTATATGATTGGATCAACAGAAGACCAGAGAGATTTAGAATATCTTCGAGTGACACAGCAATTCAGTTAGATCTAGTTGCCAAAGTTCACGGAGTTTCTAGTGCAGAAGAATTTTTTCTGAGGCTGACTGATAAGTTAAAAAATAAGAGGACATACGGAGCCCTTTTGAATATATACGTGCATTCTAGATTGAAGGAAAAGGCAGAATCTTTATTTGACACAATGAGGAGTAAAGGGTATGCAGTACAGTCACTGACATATAATGTAATGATGACTCTGTACATGAACCACAAGGATTATGATGAAGTTGATATGCTGGTTTCAGAAATGACAAAAAATAACATCCAGCTAGATACCTATTCATATAATATCTGGCTATCTTCTTGTGGATCTCAAGGATCAGCAGAAAAGATGGAGCAAGTGTTTGAGCAGATGACGAAGGATCCTACTGTTGTCCCTAACTGTACAACATACAGCACAATGGCTACAAAGTACCTTAAGATGCAGCTGTTTGAAAAAGCAGAAGTGTGCATAAGAAATGCCGAGAGTAGAATTGAAGGCCGGGATAGAATACCTTTCCATTTTCTCCTGAGTTTATATGGAAGTATTGGGAAAAAAGACGAAGTCTATCGTGTGTGGAATGCCTATAAATTAAGTTTCCCCAGTATACCAAACTTGGGATACCATACTATTATTTCTTCTCTTGTTAGAATGGATAATATTAAAGGTGCAGAAAATCTTTATGAGGAATGGCTTTCAGCAATGTCATCTTATGATCCTAGAATAGGAAACCTTATCATTGGCTGGTATGTTAAGAAAGGCAACACAGGTAAAGCTTTGAAGTTCTTTAAGCAGATGACTAAAGATGGTGGAATTCCAAATCCAAGCACATGGGAGGTTCTTTCTAAGGGGCATATTGCTGATAAGAGGATATCAGAGGCCTTATCATGCTTGAAAGAAGCTTTTATGGCTAATGGTTCAAAAAGTTGGAGACCAAAGCCTACAAACTTGTCTGCATTTTTTAAGCTTTGTAAGGACCAAGATGACATGGCAAGTGCTGAGGTTTTAATTGGGTTGTTGAAGCAGTCAGAATTTATTAAAGATGAAGCTTATGCATCATTCATTGGCTCAGCTGATGGTACCATTGGCATAGGTGAATTGTCAAGCAAGATTGATATAGCAGATAGAACTGATGATATCAATGACAGTGAAAGCATGGATGATGATGACTCTCAAATGCTGTTCAACCAACTGGAGAGTAGCTATTGATGCTTTCATTTCCTTTTTATTTTGATTGGCGTAAATTGGGTTGCTAGTAGTGGATGTGACATGGATCATACTGTGGACCGTTACTGCTAAATATTGTCGCATCAAGTTTTTTGTAACTTGATCTAACATTCTATTATTGTGAATTGCTAGCAGCCATGTGTAATTTATTATTTTTGTAAATCATGATTAAAATTACGTAGGTGCAATTTAGTTATTTAATTATTTCTAACTAAAGTGTTTCAATGCTAGCTCCTAGTGACTAAGAGAAGGAAGGACAGAAAGAAAGCTTGGTTACTTTTTCTAAATAAATTCATGCTTTTAATATTGAGAGCTGTTATTTGAACCCCTAAAAAGGGGATGTCCATCGACATAGTGGTATTGTCTACTGTTCAGATTCAATTTCATGTATTTTTAATTTGTTTTAAAATATTTTTATACCAAATCACACGGTTGTCAGCGACAAATCCGGTGTACACTTAGTATTTCTCATATTAGAATATGGATGATTTGTAATGTGTTGATTTATTTATTTAATTTTAGTATATTCACCCTTTGCATCCAGAAATAGCTTCTAAAGTTAGATAAGATTAAAGATTCAAATACAGAGAAGCTAAAGTGCACGTTTGTAGTTGTAATCGCGGTAGTTCTTGGAGGTGAATATGACTATCTGAATGAGATCCCACAAAAAAAGGGGAAAAAAAGAAAGAAGAAAAAGGAAATGTTCTCAATATGAGAAGAGAAATGCAAGTTCTACTCATTACGACAGTGAAAGTGATCAAGCGGGAAAAGAAAATAACTACCAACTGAACATAACGGAACTAAATAGACTAAACTAAAATAATACAACTCATTGATAATTTAATCACATGTTTAATACTATTCAAATATGAACTTTTACGCTTATTTTCTGTGTTTTCATTTTCTTTAAAGGATTTAATTTGTTTGCATTTTCTCTTTCAAGCCACCCCCCTCTCTGTCTCTGTTGCATTTTTTATTGCTTCCCTGCTTGCTTTGCATTTCACAATGGTGGGACAACACGACTCATTCTCTGTAAGTTCGTCATCTGCTCTTTCCAATTTTTTTTTAATCCTTACTTCAATTCAAAACCTCATTTCAATTCGGTTCCTTTCAGGTTGAAGGTGCTTTCGTTTCTTTCAGGTTGCTGACTGTAATCAACAATGAGACCTTATCGTCAAGCATTTTGATTGCGACCTCAGTCAGTACATTGCACGTAAGCGCAATCCGTGAGATCCAATGACTATAAAGGTGAGCCTTTGTTTTTCCAATGCAAAAGATGTATTCTTCATTAATTTACAGAATTGAGTAATTAAGTGAGTAATCATGAATAACAAACTAATTAACTAAACTTCTTTACAATGTGGCACGTGTAATATAGTTAGAAAGATTCTTGGTAAAGGATTCATGTGAATTGAGTTTGTGATTTTTCTTTTTGTGTTTCTTTGGGGCCTTGCACTTGCAGAGTTATTTGCATCAAATACTCTCTGCAGTGACGTGCTGTCACGCTCATAAGATTATGCACAGAGATTTGAAGCCCAAGAACCTGCTGATAGATTATTCGAGGAAGATAATCAAGCTGGCTGATATGTTATACTTACTTGCTACTTGGTATCATCATGAATTGAGACAGAGGATGCAAAAGAAACTCAAAATTACACGACCATGTGTGCAAAGAATAAGGTATTCAATCATAGCACAAATGTGTCAAAATATACGAAAACCATATCTAAACTAATGAACAATCAACATACACATGCACACAGATGACATGTTCCACTACCATAGCTCATCAAAACAAAGTTTAACTGTAAATGAAAGATAGGTCCATTGCCTGGCGTAATATTGTGCCAAACTGGCGCATAAGGTCTTGCATTCTCTTCACAGCTGCTGGTTCTCTACGTGACGGTTCCTTGTTTTGCTTCTTAATACTTGGAACATGTTTCTCCTTATCTTTATCCTTTGTAGCTGAGTTACCTTTAGCCATGTTGGCTTGCATTTTATTCATGCTCGAGAAAAAATTTTCTATATCATTCACTTTCTGCTCAAGCTGCAGGTA
The DNA here is from genome assembly GCA_031439595.1 of Pterocarpus santalinus. Lineage (NCBI taxonomy): Eukaryota > Viridiplantae > Streptophyta > Magnoliopsida > Fabales > Fabaceae > Pterocarpus > Pterocarpus santalinus. Next base: position 8,300,576 of record CM062526.1, on the reverse strand, counting down.
AAAACATAACTCAGAAAACTTCCTGTCTCAAAATTGGCAATAATGCTTCCTCCCTCACGGGCTTAGCTAACATATGATACACATGCATAATGCATGAAGCATATTCAATAAAATTCAAGCCAAATAAATAATGGGATTTCTTGGAAGTAAAGCCTATTATTGTATACAATACATACAACAACAACAACAACTAAGTCTCCCATTAGGTGAAGTGGCTATAAGGATTAGACGATGCCATAGTGTCTTGTTATAAATCATATTTACATTCAAACTATTAAAATTTAAATCTTTTTTAATAGTTTTATCTATAGTTTTTCTAGGTAACCCTCTATCTCCAGCTATAGAGCTACCCTTCATCTAATTTACTCTCGTTACAATAAATATGGCGAAAAAAATGGGAATGTTTATGAAGCATGGCAAAAAAGATAGGAAAATACTTGAGAGCAAGATTATTCGCCCAAATTTATTTGCTAAAATGATGTGACATGCATATAGACCTTTGGATGGGTAAGTAGATCATCCCACTTTATTCCATCCAACAACCACCTTTATTTTTTTTTTGGTCAAGAATTCTGATAATTTTTTCTAGTTGTGTATCATTTCTCAACAAAATATTACCTCATACATAGAAATCAAATAATATGTTGAAAACTAACAAATAGTCAAAGTGTATCATACGCGAATCACTGAATAATTTTCACTAATAATAATACTTGCCTTGTCAACCTGGATATCATCTCATCAACACGATGCTTGAAACCCTCCATTTCAACCAATTAGCCATTAGGGTTACCTGTTGCAGTGTTTCTCACCTTTGAAATCGAAGCACCAAATGCGTCCATCTAACACAAGAACACCTGATCCAAACAATACGGATGTGGTACTTTTTAGTAAGTAACAGATTTAGCAACAAACATGCATTCTAAAAAACCAATTCATATTAGCAAATTGAGTAATTGAGAGAAAGGATGCAGACAACAAAAGTGTTAGTAAGCCCCATTCAAAAACAACAAATTTCTACCACTGAAAACAGCAAGAGTTCTGCAGTTGACAAAGAGAATTCAAAAACAAGAGAATCAATTTCAATTTATAGAAGTGGAAGCTCAAATGAGCTGAGAAACACCAAAAAACATGTGTTGCTGTTTTCAACAGAAGACAAATCGATTGGAGCTGATAATTTAAAAGGATAGGTTGAAATAGTATAGGAAATGAATTACAGAAATAATTCCTCAATTGAACAATGAGTCAACAATAAGATTAACAATGTCTCAATGAAATAGAGAATTACAATATAAAGGAAATAACAGTGGAATTAGAGGTAATGTATAAGTAATAGAGACTGGACAGATCAATCTCTACTTGACAAGCTTCGATGGACCTAAACCAATAAGAAGAAGAAGAAGAAGAAGAAGAATATCAATATAGGAATACAGAAGAGAGGAACTCAGAAGGAAGGAGAATTATCAGAGGGAAGGCAATATCGCAACAGTCATGATGATTTCCCATGCTTTGTTCTCTGTTTTAATACCCTTGGTATGCATCCAGAAGAATCCTTCATCGGTTGGGCCCAATGGGCCAGTTATATTCATTACATCACCTTCCCCTTTAAAATTGACCTTGTCCTCAAGGTCAAGCTTTGGTACACTGTCACTGCACCGATCTTTGAGCCCCATGTTCCCCAATCTTTCAATAACATTTCTTGAATTGGTTTTTCTGTGCGTATAACTTTAAAAGTTTCATGTTGAAGGAAAAATCAATTTTTGCCCAAAGATTCCATGTCAATAATGTCTTCAAGAAAACCCAAGCATGTTTTTACTTGATTTCTATTACTGGAACAATCCTAGTTACCCCATATTCAATGTATGACATATTGTAGTCGATACTAACGATACTCCGTATCTCTTCCAACCAACCACTAGCATATAGGTGGCAAGTAATCCAATCCCCACTTTTCACCCATGTCTCGTCAAGTAACACATCATCCCCCACACAAAAGTTTGAACCTAATGGAATTGACGAATACAACAAATGAATATGTGCAAGGAAAGCTTGCTTAATACAATAAAAATAAGGTATAGCAGAGTCCCCATTGAAATCACCCACATATTCATCCACTGATATTTCATGAGAAAAATAATTGTATTGAGAGCTTCCATCCATGATATAACTTTGTTATGACCATGTGAATTTTTATCAGTGACATGACTTTGGCATGAGAATGTGTCATCAATTAAACTAAGAAAACCTTTTGAAGGAAGTAAAGGTATATCAGCAGATGGAATAGCAACCAAACCAGTAGCTAAATTCTTGTTTGCAACTATTGAAGTAAATAACATCCCAAGTGCAGCAACAAGTGTACTATACATAATAGCAATTGTAGATCTCATGTACCTTTCCTCAAACTTTCTCAACTTGTCCTGCGTGAACTCCCCAAGGTGTTGGTCTATAATTATTCTTTGTTAGGCAACTATATAATCTGCATCTGATGGCCATGCCTCCTCTTCAATAGATTGTAGCCCAAGTTTTACATGAGCAACAACTTTGACATTGATAAGTGACTGATCTAAATCATGAGTTTCAATGTACATAATACAATATTTGAGACACAAGAAATCCCCTACATCAATCGGTCTTAAGAAATCAACATGATCAACTTCTAGAAAGCAAAGAACTAATCTATTAAAGGTATACCATGTTGAGAGAACCAATTCAAATGCACAATGCATCAAGAAACCTCTATGTAGTCGACCATGGCTTACAAGCCATCAAGGAGATTTTGGTTGGTAAAACATAGCCAGCCCCAATAAAGTTGTCAGCACACCTATATAGCTAGGATAGATCACCTCATCTTCAAATCCAGAACAGTAGTTACTTGAGTAGTTGAAGAATCGGTTTGTGATGTAGCAAAAGAGCAACAAATGGCCTATCAAATCTCTTTTAAAAAGTTTTTTTAACTTTGAAGGTAGAGGAGCTATACTAGGAATAGCCCATGTAACACCATCTACCATAGTTGTATATGAATCACTCCCAAACACATTGTCATGATAGAGTAAGTCCTCATTAATGAAAACAAATTTGTCTAGGTACTGAAGATGAACTTGATGTGCTATACTAGAACTATAATCCTTCTTGGAAATTTTATCAAACAAATGGCAAGTTACTCCAGGATCAAGGATCAAGTTTAATTTGAGTACATTGTTTTCCTTCTTTGGCAGCATTAGAGATTTACTCACAACTTCCATTGCAAGGGCCCTGTGTTCTTGGCTTCCCAGCTTGTTGACTAAGTTGAAATTGGCTAGAGGGTTTTCAAAAAGATCCATGGTGAGGTTAACAATTAAATTTTTCTCCACGGCAACATCAATACGGGGCATTGCTTTGATATTGTTCTTGACAAGGAATTAAAGATCTTGACTAAATTCATCATAATTGTATGGGACAATCACCCTATCAATACTAGTTTTAATGGTAGCATCTACAAAGTATGTGTAGCTTGAATTCGGTAGTTTGAATCCCTTCCTGTGGCTGATAGCGTTGATACTTTGCGCTAGGGTAGGATCCCGAATTTCATTCTTACTTTGATCTTTAGTAATATCATGCACTTCCATTTCAACATCAATGAATGAATTCAATTCTCGATATGGAAACGTGACATTTTTCGGCTTATATATTGCTTGATTTTGAGATGTGAGTGTCTCCACCCTCTTCTACTCCTTAACTGTAGGATTTGTCATAGAGTCTGCAATTCCCATGGAAAAAATCGAATCAATTGAGTTAGTTGAAGTCACCTCCATGCTTGAGTTCTTCCCACATGTTGAGAGCTGAGCTGTGAGTTGATCTAATTGATCCAAGCAAGCGATGTTAGTGATGTGTTGATGCTCCAATTGAGCCATGAATTGAGCATGTTGGCGCTTAAGAAGCTAATGCATCTGTTTGAGTTGACTGCGCATTTCATCAAGAATTTCAAGCTCTTCCCGAGTGAACTCCTCCGCCATGTGAGCCAATGAAAGCACCAATGAAATAGTAAAGGAAATGAATTGCAGAAATAATTCCTCAATTGAATAATGAGTCTGGCAACAAGAGTACTAATGTCTCAATGAAACTAAGAATTACAATATAAAGGAAATAACAGTGGAATTAGAGGTAACATATGAGTAATAAAGATTGGATAGATCAATCTCTACTTGACAAGCTTCAGTGGACCTAAACCAAGAAGAAGAAAAAGAAGAATATCCATATAGAAATACAGAAGAGAGGAAGCCAGAGGGAAGGAGAATTATCAGAGGGAGGGCAATACCGCAACAGTCATGATGATTTCCCATACTTTGTTCTCTATTTTAATACCCTTGATATGCATCCAAAAGAGTCCTTCACCGATTAGGCCCAATGGGCCAATTATATTCGTTACAACACACTAAGGTATCTTTTAATTATTAGTTAGAAAAAAAAAAGTAATAACTATTTCCAACCAATAGTTAAAACTTCAATGTATTCTTAAAATGAGTCTCAATTCTTATCACAGAACTACAACCCGCTTGTCACCAATTGTGCTGTTGGAATTGTGTTCAAGATTCGTAATCTTCTCTTTCACAACTGGGAAGTCCGTTTCATGCATGTTTTTCTCGAATCTAATAGGGTAGCAGATGCTTGTGCTCGGATGGGCTATAAGTGTGGTTTTAATGTTAGTGTTTTTGATATTAATCCACGAGAATTGCTATTTGAACATGTGATCACGATGCATACGTGACGCACATTCAAAAAGCGGCACAAATTTCGCATGTTCACCATAGACCAATTGTATTATGATACACCTTAAGTTTCTCTTTTGAATGTGCGCATGGTGTATGCATCGCAACTGCGTGTTCAAAAAATATTTCTCTTAATCCACCAAGTTGTATTTGTGAATTGATCATGCAAGATTTGTAATATATTAGTTTTGGTCCTTTGGGTGTCCTTGCATCCCGTAATTAGCACAAAAAGAGAAAAGATAGAGAAAAATATGATGTAATGAAATAGATGAGTAGATGATATGATGGAGTGGATGAAAGAGAGAAAATAAACATATAAGTAATTAACATTAAATAAGAGTCTAAATAGGTAAATAGTAATATATTCAATTAAAATATAATTTTAATAAAATTAAATTCATTTAGGTAATGGTAGTTTAGAAAATAAAAGTTATCAATTGATAGTAGAGAGTGTGGATAGATAAAAAAGGGTGTCAATAGCTCCATCCTTGAATTTTTGGCCATGAAACTTAAAAGAGTAATTAGTAATTTCTTAATGCTGACCTCACCAATAGGTTTTTTTTTTGGTACATCGGTAATAATAAGATTTGAATTTAAGACTTTATGCAAACTATCCAGACTTTTCAGTACTAGACTACTCTTAATGGCTTATCCATAGGTTTTGTGAAATGTCTTATTGCTATTTTTGTTGAATTTAATATTGAGTTATTAAATTTGGTCCCAATAGGTATAAACAAATGACGCATGAATTTAACAAATGGCTTCTACAAGTTAATAATGGAAAATATCAACAACTGCTATAGAAGGAAAATATATTCTAACATGGGTATATAAGAATAGCAAAGCAATATTTATTTAAATCAATTGGTGATTTAGTCAAATAAATTGTTGACAACAGATATCTAAATTTACAAAATCATATATAGGATAAAGAATATCTTAGACAAAGAGCACTGCTCACTCATTCAAATGATATTATTGATAAAATAAATAATTACATATTTGTCATGATCCAACCAGGAGGCGTGACTAAGGGTATAAGGGACATGTTCCTTAGCAAGCCTTTACTTAACATTTTCTTTAAAAAATTGGATAGAGTTTCCTTTGTATTCAAGATTATTTCTAAATACAGACCCTTTACCTATACAAACAAGACAAACACACAAAATTATTAGGGATCCAGGCTTTTTGAGAATGCCTGCCACAACACATAACATAGGAGTTTAAGACATATCCATGATTATGAAGCTATATACATGTCCATTCACGAAACTCAATCCATAAGCATTGAAATTTGGACTTGACATAACTAAAAATAATATACTTTTATTACAAATTATAAATTAACGAAGAAAGGACCCTATCTGTGGGTTATTGGAGCACCAGTAGATTATACAAAATATACCCAAATGCTAAAAATCTCTGGAAGCCACACGTACAAGAGTGTGGGTTTATTAGGAATGTGACAACTTTAACTAGCTGTGGAAGCCTGAGCATGACCTTGTACCTATCTAAAAATATGGAGAGAAAGGAGAAGTGAGTCATACAAACTCAATGAGGGATAATATACCTATAACAGGAGTGGAACAAGCTTAAACATAAGCTCTTAGCCAAATATACTTTTCCAAAACTTCTTAAAAATCTCATCCCTCATTTCTCGAGTAAAATACATCGTCTATATATCAAAATACATAAAATTTATGGTAAAGCATACTTGAAACATGCTTTATCTTTAAAACATCCATAGTTTGTTAATTCACCCCTTTTTTTATTCAAATGCATAGAAACTTCCTTGTAAATATATAAGCATAAGACATTTAGAAATAACTGTAGTGAATGATGTATAATAAAGATATAATAATTGTGCATAAAGATAAACGCTACCGTGTGTGCTGGTGTGTTCGGTGACATCTCCGTCTGCTGCTTGCATTGCCGAACTTGCCTTGGCCTCCTTGTTTTGGATTTGTCCTCATCTTCTTCATCTGGCCACTGTGTTGCATCTGGTGTTCTTAGACTTTTGTGTTTGCCCATTTCATGATGTTCTTCATATTTTATTTCTTTGGTTTGTCCTTATCTTGGCTGCTGTTTGGTTGATGCCCAATGCTAATGTCACATTGAGGGGGAGTAAGTCACTTGTTCCCAGCGTTGTGGCCTCATCACATAGCATTCCTAGTCTGCCCTCGTCGCATGGCATTCCCAGCAATCTAGCCCTGTTACACAGCAATCCCAAGCTAAATTTTGTCTTTGGCAATCATAGTGAGACACATTTCGTTTTTGGCAATCCTAATCTAGCACAGGTTGGCCCATTAAATTTTCTTATTGTAGAGGGTTTAATTGTGACAAGCTTAAAGCTTAGTAAGCTTTAGCTTGTGGGGGAGTGTTGGAAAAAATGAGAGTATCATACAATATCTCTATGATATCTTAGAATATCAAGGAGTATTGTAGGTGATATCTTAGATTGATTTTTATATTTACTTTTATTTGATGATTATTTCCTTCATTAATTAGGATTAGGAGTGTATTCCTATTATAAATAGGATTAGTATTTTGTCTCTTGGATCACATCACATTACATCAAAATATTATTCATTCAATCTTTATTCTCTCTTTTCCTCCTCTTTTACCTAAAAGCCATAATCTCAACAAATACTTTATAAATATCTATATGTAAATGCCATCTATACCAATTATTGGTGTAGCAAGTCTGATTCCAGATTTGAGTGTTGAGAGGCAGCTCTTTTTAACATTTGTCAACACTGAGGATGACTATGCAGATTGTTGTTAGCATGTGCTGTTTTCATGGTCTATGATGTCTACAGAGTGAAGTTGTGGAGAAACTAAACAAACAAATAAATCAATTAATAAATAAAAGAAATTATCAGCACACTTCTTGTATAATTATCCGTTGAATTGTTGATTTTGTTTGCAACAACTAGTGTATGTTACTTTCCAACCTTTTCTGACGCTTATTTGATTTTCCACAATTCTTTGGTGTAGGTATTCTAAAGAAGATTAGCTTGCAAGAAATTGAGCACAGAAATTTTACTTTTCTTATAAAGTGAGTTTTCATTAGCATGTCAACACGTTATTTCTAGCACTTTGCTTGACTAGCATATAAATTGTATGACGCATGCTTTGTTTATGGTGAGAGATCCCTGCATACAGTTGACAGAAAGTGTTAGAATTGTCTAGTGAATAAGTACATGGAATAAAATTGGTAAATTTCATATGCCCATTCCCATGAAGAGTATCGGTTGTTGGCAAGGATGGTATGTGTTGTGTGCATATAATGGTCGTGATATTGACATTAGGCACCTGGATGAATATTGACATTCAGTTGTATATGATTGAATTTTGAGTGGTAAAAAGTCAATAAGGGAATAAGTTTAATGTTTTAGAGATGAGAATGTTGCGATAAACGAGCAGACACATTACATTAGATAAAATAGGATTAGAAATGAATTCATCAAAGAGATATTGGGGTAGATCAAATGTCATATGGTCATGCAAAGCGACAATCTGAAGCCATGAGAAGAGTAGATCAAATGAAGAGCAGCTCAATAGCTAGAGGTAGAAGAAGACCTAGAAAATTTATGGACGAAACCATTAAGAAAGGCTTAGATTTGAATTTCTTTCTATTAACATGGTTTACAATAGGGCACAACGGTGTCATTTGATTTATGTAGCCCGCCTCACCTACTGTCTTTGTTGTTGTTGTTGTCATCATTGTTGTTGTTATATTACTTTTGTCATCTTTATGTGCTTGTGTGTAGGCATGCTCCTGTTTGAGAGAGATGAAATAAATGTCTTGAGATCTGGAAGTGGGAATATTTGATTTCATATATGACATGTCAATGCGCTGACATATTACAACCAATGTTCCCATATGTCTGATCTCCTTCTTGATCTTTAACAGTGAACATCCTGTGATCAATGGATTCAAATGTCTATGTACTGAAGATCGGTTCTCAAGAATTCGCTTTAAATTTGGCTTTCCGCCAATTTCACAGGTTAATAGATGCAAACTGGCAACAAACTCCAACATTGAATGATTTTTTCCTTCCAAAATTACTTATCTCTAATTTTGACCCTCTTCAGGTTAAAGAGCCCAAAGTGTATGTCCATGGAAACTTAGGAAACAAGGATCTTTTCAACAAAAATTGGCCTGGCTACTCATAATCCTTTGTCTGGTATCATATAATATTGAACTCCATCGGGTTTGAAGCGTTTGTTTTCCTTTGTCCCCTTTTCTGAAGGGACCCAAGGGGGAAAGGAAGTGAAAGTTTGTGTGAAGCTTATATTGCAACACCTACTAACAATTGCGTGTCTTCAGTGGTCAATGAGAACTGGAATGGTAAACAGGTAGAATAGTTGATCTTGTAGCATTTCTAACATTGATTCCTCTTGAAATGGCTGTACCCAATTTTTGAATTACTTATAGCAGGTTCATGTGTTCAGCAATTTGCTTTGGGATTACTTTAGATTGTTCACTCTTTTGCAAAATAATCTTGATCTATTTAAGCTGGAAAATTTTTTTTATTCAAATTAATGCCAATTGATATTCTTCTAGGAGTAATACTCTTACTTTCTTGAAATTTTTTTTGGATAGAAAATCTACTTCTTGAAATATATATATATTTTTTTGGTCCGACTACTTGAAATGTTAATTACAACATTTTGCATGACCGCTGCTGGAAGGTTGATAAGCTATTCTGGTAAGTGGTGTGTTTGCCCAATTGCACTGTTGGGGTTTTTAACACCGAAAAATTGCACTAATTCCAAAGTGATACTATTTATTCCTGAATAGTTTTAACAGCAAATGACTTGAGATCTCTTATTTTGAGAAGAAAACAATTCTTAATTAAGATGTGTTATACAATGATAATAAACAATAGACAAAAGCGAATGACAATCATTGAAGTATATGAGTTTTATTTGTCAAAATAGTATTTTGTCATAAACAATTATATATTGTATTATGAAGAGAGGCTTTGTCAAAAGAGTTACATGTTTTTATAGTTGAAGATAAGAAATACATAGACTATACTAAAAATGTTTATAATGTAGTGTTCAATAAGTTCCCTCAATATATTTATTTTTTATCCGTATTATTTGGTGAAATAATTAAAGAAAATAAATTGAATATTTTCTTCAAATATATAATTTTTAATCACTACATAAAAAAATTAACAAACCCATATAAGGCACTAGTACTATCTCTAGTATATGAGTAAAATCTACTTCATTTTGCAATTAATGACTCAACATTTTGTAATTAAAATTCACTCTAATTTATATTTATTACATAGTTCAAGTAGTAGTATAATTTGCAATTAAAATTCATTCCAATTTGCAATAGTTAAAGGATAATATTATTTAATATTATTGCCTAAAACAATGTTAATCTCTTATCTTTGAATTAAATTATATTAAAATTTAATATTATTAGTTCATGATAACTTAAATTTTGTGATATTTGGTCTAGAGAATAAATTTGTTTAAAATTTAAAATTAAATTTATTTTTAAAATTAGACGAATAAAATATTTTTACTTTTGAACTATTTAGTATTCAAGATTAGAAGAAAAACTTTCTTAACATACTAAAAAAATTAGTTTCATGTAATACTTCATTTAGTTATACATAATATTAATCATCTTTTAAAAAAAAATTCTGATTTTAAAATTAAAGCAAGAGCAAACATTGCACTTTGATCCTTAAAAGATGAATAAGACATTAGTTTAGTTTATGAAAGTTCCTTGACACTAAAGAGATGCTTAAAAGTTAAAATATCATAAAAATTCTTGAAAGTTTTTTTTATATCAAATAGGTCTCTAAAAATTAAAATGTAAAATTACTATGGTCTTTGAAAGATACATTTGACATTAAATAGGTTCTTGAAAGCCCATTTTATTGAAAAGATGTTACATGCATTTTGAGATGTAAAAAGGATGTCATATTTTAACTTTTAGGGACCTATCTGATATCCAAAACTTTCAGGGACTAATGTGATATCACATTTTTACTTTTAAGAACTTATTTGATGTTTAATAACTTTCAGGAACTAATATGATGTCACATGTATCTCTCAAAAATCAAATTATATGTTTACTCTTAAAATAACTACATTACTACATTAGCCCATGATAACATAATTTGTATGATTTAAATTTTGATAATTAATATGCTTAATTTTTTTATAAACATAAAATTAAATTAAATTTTAAATCAGATAAATAAAATATTTTTTATTTTAAATTATTCAATAGATTAATATTATGATTAAAATTAATATTCACTCTTATTTGCAATTATTACATTACTTATCACATTTTATAATTAAAATTCATTCCAATTTGCATTAGTTACAATGCAATACTACTTAATATTTTTGCATATACCAATATTAATCTTTTATCAGTGAATTTAATTATATTAAAATTTAAATAGTCATGTTAATATATTAGCTCATGATATCTTAATTTTGTGATTTTAATTTTGAGAATGAATGTAAAATTTTGTCACGATTTTACTGGGGCCATAACTGACGTTTAGAGGAAACTGTCCTCTAACAAGTCTTAACATACAAACTTTTTTAGAAAATTAGGTAGAGTCTCCTTTATATTTGAGTTGTTTCCCAAAATATGGATCCTCTTCCTGCAACAAAAAACGCACATGTACAAAATATTGTAGATCCAGGTATTTTCAGAATGCATCCCATAATATGTAAGCAGTTGTATTAATATATATCAAACATTCTTCTATAATCCACTTCAAAACATAATTTCTGTCAATAAGTTTAACAATTTAATTCCTAGACAACCATGGTAGCAATTACATAATTAAACATGTTTACATATCCTCAAATACATACTTCATAAATAAAACACATCAACTTCATAGCAAACATAAATACTAGGTTGGATTCTATTTGTGACTCTTTTATGTAGCATTTAGACATAATTATGGAGTTCACAAAAGTGATCTAATCAAAAGACTTGCCTTTGGACAAGAAGGGCTCACCAAAACAAGAATACAACTACTAAGAAGTAGGAGGGTCAGATATCTAATTAGCACATCTATGTAAAAGGAAGAAGGACAATAGGTTGAGCACCAATCACAAGTTCAAACATGATAAATCATGTGCAGGTTAGCACTAGCCCTACTAACTGGGAATTTGGCTCTTAGCCATGCATGTCTCTAGGCATGTGGCCTATATGCGCTGGTGAGCACCTCACTTGCTAGTTGGAGTTTGAATATTAGTGCTACTGCAATTAGCTATAGTTTTTAACAGAGGTTCCTCCACAAAAGGAAATCTCTTGACGAGTTGGAAGACAATCTTTCAAAATCTCTTAGCAAATCAGGAGACATCCTATCGAATCATTTCAAAATCACAACTTCATAATTCAAAAGATAAACAACAAGAGTAATATAAGATTCTTGCCTCGAGTGTAAAATTTCAAGAGAACATAAAATCCATTTTTACCAAATAAATTTCTTTCTTGAAATCAATCATACTCTAATAGTCCAACACATTTTCTTAATTATTTGGAGAGATATATCATGGAAAATAATCATAGACACACTATCTACTCACAACTTGAGGTTTCAAGAACCAAGGAGCAACTTCAAGGACGCTACCAATCCAAGTTATGATGCTTGAAAACTTCACAACTTTAGAAACATGACAACAATATCATTTGTGAGCTAACCATGTCAAGAATTAATATAATTTAGCCCAATTACGCAAAATCCTCAAAACTCAAATCTCTAGAGTTCTAAAACTCACACTAACAATCATACCCATGAAGAAAACAAATAAATCTTAGGAATGGAAGAGGAATAGAGTTTAGAGAGTTAACCTTAGAGCTCTAAAGAAGAGAAAAATATGAAATAAAGAGAGATCCTCCTCTCCACCAAGCTCCTTTAATGGAGTTTTTAGAGAGAGAGAGAGAGAGAGAGAGAGAGAGAGAGAGAGAGATGATGGTGAGGAAGAAGAAGTAAGCTTTTGGATGGATGAAGGGGAAAACCAAGAAAAATGTAGGTGGGAAGGGTTAGGGATGAAGGTTAGGGTTAGGGGAAGAGAAGGGAAGTGAGAAAGATCAAAAGGGAGAGAAGTGAGTGTGAGAAAAAGTGAGGGTTGGCCTTTATTTGTTTTTTTGTTGGCATCGCTACCGCTCAAACGCCAAGCTTTAGGTGCTTAAGTGCTGGTGCCTAGACCAAAATTTGCCCTTTCTTTTTCATCCTACACCTACAATATGCATTATTCTAAGGCCCAAAAAGGTATTCCTAACTAGATGTACACTCTTAAACACCGAAGCAAAAAAAAAGGGCTTTAAGAAAGTCTCCAAAGCTCATGCTAAAACAAGGATTGAAGTTAACATCTCAATTTAAACTGGCGTATTACAAATTAAAAATTTTTAAAATTAAATTTATTTTTAAATTAGACAAAAAAGTGTTTTTTTTTACTTTTTAATTATTTAAAAATAAAGTATGAATAAGTGATCTAAAAATTCTTAAGAGAAATTAGTTTCACGTGTATTAATTTTCTTTTATCTTTGAACATTTCTAGGTTAAAATTTCAACATAATTACATTAATATGTTAGCTCATTATAACAAAGATTTTGTGATTTAAATTATGATGACTAATTCGCTTAAATTTAAAAAAAAATTAAAATTAAATTCATCTTCAAATTGGACAAATATTTTTATTTCTAAATTATTTGATGGGTTAAGATTATGATGCATTTTATTAGGTAATAATGTGTAACATCATGGTAGAAATAATTAATAATATGTTACATATTAAAAAAATGTGACGAAGTGACTATAAAGCCTAATATATATGTGCTTTATCACCTTCTCACATCTTTTAAATTTGCTTTGTTTTTTATTTCTCTTATTTTCTCTCACATGGAATTAATTTTCCTTTGCATAGTTTTATGCTTTTATTTAATAATTTTAAAATTAACATTTTTGTTTTATTTATGATATGAATATCATAGATTCATTCGAAGAAAAGGAGCAAGCTTGAGCATCAAAAGTTGCAAGACTTGGTATTTGTCAAGTATAATCGAACCCTTAAAGAGCGCTTTGATAGCCAAGATGAGATTGATCCTATTCTCCTAAATGGTATTGATGATAGCAATGAATGGTTGCTAGGAGAAATGGGTGCTAACACAGAAGATGCTGAAGAAAAATTTGTTTTTGGTGATGATGGATTGACTTGGGGAGATGTTTCTACTGCAGTTGGGGCTGAGGAGCCTCCAAGACACACTAGACTTGCTACAAGATTGAAGAAGAAAGTATCAAAGCATTCTAGTTCAAGAAGAGGGAAGGAGCCTATTTAAGAGGAAGAAGAATTTGATGATGAAGAAGACTCAGAGGAGGGGCAAGAAGAGATATATAAGTCTAGTAGTGAAGAAAGTGATGGAGAGAACAATTTGACAGTGATGGAGGAGGAGGAGGAGGATGATGATGATGAATAATTTGTAGAATGTTGTTAGTTTTAGAGAGTTGAGATTGTTGCCTTTCATATTTTTTTGTTCTTCTACGACTTGCTGGTGCTGTTTTTTTGGTTTTATTGCTCTTAGAACTTGATGTTTATGTATTTGATTGATGGTGATTGCATGTTTTTAGAACATGGATGTCATGCCTTAGGTTTAGATATATGTTTAGAAATGTGTGTGTAAAAAAAAAAAAAATTTCAGGGTGCCAGCGCCTAAGCGCTAGATTTGGGCGCCTAGGCGCCAGTACTGTTATCAGCATATTGGGTTTCAGGGGTTTGGGCGCCCAGGCGCCAGAAACCGCCCCAGCGCCATTGTCAGGATAATTGAAGGTGTTTCAGGCTGTTGGGCGCCCAGGCGCTCGAAGATGGCCGCCTAGGCGCCCACTGTCCGACGTTTTAAGTGAGTTTCAACTCTTCTCCCTCATTTTCACTCAAACCCTCTCTCTCTTAGGTTCCTTTCTCTAAAAAACCCTCCACTCTCACTCATCTCTTAAGTCCATCATCCTTCCCTTTGGATTTCCTCACAAACCCATCTCTTCTTCTTCATCATCACCATCATCTTCATCTTCCATGAGCTCTCTCTCTCTAGCTTCTTGAAGTGAGAGAAAGAGGAAGGTGGAGGAGACCCAAAACTCCTCCCTTGCTCCACTCCTCCTTCCAAGGCTTTAAGGTAAATTATCATTACTCTCTACCTCCTTTTAGCCATAGATTGGTTATTTTGTTGCTTGGAGTGGAGTATGAGCTTTGGGGTGGAGAAGGTTAGGGCTCAAATTTGGGGGATTTTATGTTTAGGTGTTGATTGGGGTTGAGTTTGATTTCTAAAAGCTTATTATGTTAGTTTTATATGTTTTGTAGCTTTGGACTCTTCCGGGGAGACTCCGGTTGGCTCAGAGGCAACACCCACTTAAGCTCTTGATTTGGGATCTTAGTTGTGAGTGAATAGTGTACTCATAGTTAAATTTTTATATGAAGTATACATGTATGACACCAATTATGTTGCTAACCACTTTGAAAAATGATTCAAATTTATATTGGTTTTAGTTTGGAATTTAATTCTTTATGAAACTATGTTAAACTCTAGTTTACTAATTAGAATTTACATTCAGTGGATGTTAAATGTTATGAGCATGAGACAAGACTTAAGAATTATGTGTGTTAGAGTGTGGAAGTATTCAAAATTTTCATTATGCATTAATGCTATAATAAGAATGTACAAGTTAGATTAAAAGAAGAGCTTGTTGACAAGGATTTTATTATGAGTAAAGTTTTCCAAAAGGGAGGAAACTGTAACAGAACTGTTTGCTAATGACAGTATCATTAGCCTTGGTGCACCTCGTATAACCCAGCTAGCAGGGTGATTGCTAGCCCGGCATGTCGGCCAACATGTCCGGAAGTTATAGACACGCACAGGCGTGCAGTTATTATCTACTGCTGGAGTTTGGCCACAGGGCTACCCAGTTAGGCAGCTATTTCTGGAAATGGGATTCTCTCTTGAAGTTTTATCATAGTATGAACTCAATATTTTCAAAGACTCTTTTGTTGAGAGAAAGCGATTGTATTCTATCTTCATAATTTAAAGATTAGTTGGATGTTTTGCTTGTCTCATGCCACCTATGAGTACATTATTTCTCACTGAGTTTTATAGCTCACTCCGTGGTTTCCTTATCCATTTCAGATTTAGCCGTTCAGGCGGGTTCTGCTCCTCCTGCTCACTAGGATTTCTGCTTGTCCCATTTTGGTGAGCCCACTGGAAGGGCCTTGGCTTCTCTTTTGGATTATTGTTTGTATAGCTATAAATAGCTTGTGATGATATAGTGCTCCATGAACTACAGGCAGAGTCCGGGGTTGAATTAGAATTGTGTGTATCAATCTAGTTTTTTCATTTTGGGACTAATGAAGCAAATATGTTATTTTGTTGAACTTACTTTAGCTACCCAACTCTTTTTGATAGCCTTATGTGTGTAAGGTTTCCAAACTATAATTTTATGTATGTACATAGACATGTGTAATTGTGTTTAAGCTGTCTTTGGATTATGCGGACAATTTTTGCAGATTTTGTATAATTGGGAATGACCTAGTTTTAGGGAAACTCATCGGTTTTACATAGATTTTTGGTTAGGCTTGCTAGGGAATGGAAATTTCCTATGCGCCGGTCACGGCAATGGAGGGTCGTGACAGAAGTGGTATCAGAGCCTAGGTTTCCCTGTGATTCATGGAGCAAGTGTCCTTAGGTGTAGTCACGACTGTGTAAATGGAAGCCGGCCCATTTTCACCAGACGTGACACTACCCGAGGCCTTTAGGATGTTCATTCTTGTATTCTTGTTTTAAGTATTCTTGTCTTGGTCTTGTTAATCTTAAGAATGTGTTAATCAAGTTCTCTTTTAATAGGCGGAGATGCCACCAAGGAGACGTACTCATGCTCGAAGAGCCTCAAATCAAGAAACCCCTGATGCTGAGTCAGACCGAGCCCCTTCTCCAGTGCTAAGAGGGAGGGGTCGTGGTCGAGCAAGGGGTAGAGGCCGTGGTAGAACGGCCAGGCAAGTAGAGGAGCCTGCCCCTACTGGGGCTATGCCTGAAGTGGTTGCGGAGATCTGCGGAGTCCACCAGGCTATTGAAACTCTGGTGGGAATGATGGCTGATCAGAGGCGGGTTGGAGGACAACCCCAAGAGGCAGCTACAACACCAGTAGCCCCGGAACGAGTGCAAGTTTTACCTCCAATGGGACGGGATGTCACGGTCCAAGCCTTTCTTAAGTTGGACCCCCTACTTTTACGGGGAATCTTATGATGGAGGACCCTCAACTATTTCTGGACAAGACTCTCAAGGCTCTTCGGGTCCTTGAATGTTCAACCACAAAGGCGGTGGAGTTAGCGGCCTATCGTTTGGACGGGATAGCAGAGCAGTGGTTTGAAACTTTCCGAAGGGGGAGATTAGCTATTTTACCTCCTCTTACATGGGAGGAATTCTCAGAGATTTTCATGGCTCGATTTCTCCCTGCTAGCAAGAGGGCAAATCTTGCAGCTGACTTTGAGAAACTCAAGCAAACACCAGGAATGTCAGTTACAGAATATGACATGGAGTTTACACGGCTCTCTCGCTATGCATTTCATCTAGTGGCCACTGAAGCATTGCAGGTCGAGAGATTCATTCGCGGGTTGGTAGATCCTTTATTCACCACCCTAGCTCCTCAGATTGGCAAGATTACATATGCTGAAGCAGTGAATGCCGCATTGCTAATTGAGTCTGGTAAAATGGAGAGAAAGGCCTCTAAGGAAGCAACTAAGAAGCCAAAGACTGGTGGTTTGAGTTCTGGAGGAGTTCAGGTCCCTCAGGGCCAGCAGCGGGTTCACCTAGGAGGGGCTACACCATCTAGGCCCAACCTAGTGAACTTTTCTATCACAGCGTCTCAAGCCGGTGGTGCATTACAGCAAAGTACACCAAGACTCGAACATTCTGGCCAACCACGGCCACATTGCCAAAGTTGTGGCAAACCGCATTCAGGCGCATGTCGTAAGGGATCAACAGCTTGTTTTGGTTGCGGACAAGAGGGCCATTTTAAGAAAGATTGCCCCCAGCTGATAGGAGGATCTAGTCGAGGTTCTGTTTCGCTAGTTGTTCCATCTACTTCTTTCTCCCCACCACCTCAGGGTGCTACTTCTGGGGTATCTGGAAGAGGGACTGGTGACAAGAATGTCAACGGTAGAGGAGCCGGGAGGACAGGGAGAGGATAGCCACGCCTTTATGCTTTGACACGTCAAGATGCTCAAGCTTCTAATGCAGTAGTGGCAGGTATACTTCAAGTGCATTCATATAATGCTCATGTGTTGTTTGATCCGGGGTCTACACATTTATATGTGTCCCCTTACTTTGCCTCTCGATTTGGTGAGCGTCCCATAAAATTAGACGATCCATTCTTGGTTGGTACCCCTATGGGGCAATCACTCTTGGTTCAGTTGGTATTCAAATCTTACGTGGTCTGTGTGTGCGGTATGGACACCTTAATTGATTTAATGCTCTTAGATATGGTTGATTTTGACGTTATCCTAGGAATGGATTGGTTAGCTTATTGTCATGCCACAGTGGATTGTCATTCGAAGGAAGTGAGATTTGAGATTCCTGGGCAGTTACAATGTGTTTATAGAGGGAGTCATTGTATCACTCCCGCCAGCTTAATTTCTTCTTTTAATGCTCTACAGCTTATGAGCAAGGGAAGTGAGGGTTATATTGCTGTGGTTAAGGATGTTAAGGCCGAAATCCCAAATGTGAAACAAGTTCCCGTGGTCAGGGAGTTTCAGGATGTATTTCCAGAAGAATTGCCTGGAATGCCGCCAAACAGAGAAATTGTGTTTGGAATCGATGTATTCTCGAACACTCAACCTGTTTCCATACCCCCTTATCGCATGGCACCGACATAATTAAAAGAATTGAAAGAGCAGTTGCAAGACTTGTTAGATAAGGGTTTCATACGTCCAAGTACTTCTCAGGTAGGTGCTCAGTCTTATTTGTAAGAAAGAAGGATGGGTCTCTAAGGTTGTGTGTGGATTACCGTCAACTGAATAAGGTGACAGTGCATAACAAGTACCCTTTGCCTCGCATAGATGACCTGTTTGACCAACTCCAAGGAGCTTCTTGTTTTTCCAAGATCGACCTTCGTTTTGGGTATCACCAGTTGAAGGTTAAAGAAGCGGATATTCCAAAAACTGCTTTTCGTACCCGTTATGGACATTACGAGTTCCTAGTAATGTCCTTTGGGTTAACCAATGCCCCAGCTGCTTTTATGGACTTGATGAATCGTGTCTTTAAACCTTTCTTGGATCGCTTCATAATCGTCTTTATCGATGATATCCTTGTGTACTCCAAAAGCCAAGAAGAGCATGAGCAGCATTTGCGAATTGCCCTTCAAACTCTAAGGGATCATCATCTATATGCTAAATTCTTTAAATGTGAATTTTGGTTGGACAAGGTAGCATTTCTGGGTCATATAGTGTCTAAGGAAGGAATTATGGTGGACCCTAAAAAGGTTGAAGCTATACAGCAGTGGCCAAGACCTACCACAATCACAGAGATCCGTAGTTTCTTAGGGTTAGCTGGCTATTATCGTCGTTTTGTCAAAGATTTTTCCAAGATTGCGGCACCATTGACTCAGCTAACGCAAAAGAATGTGAAATTTCAGTGGGCAGATGCTTGTGAGGAGAGCTTTCAGAAGCTCAAGACTTGCTTAATCACAGCTCCGGTTCTTGTTTTGCCTTCGGGTCCAGGTGGATTCTCAGTGTATTGTGATGCTTCAAGGATAGGTCTTGGGTGTGTTTTGATGCAGCATGGTCGGTAATTGCTTATGCTTCAAGACAACTCAAGAAGCATGAGCAAAATTATCCCACCCATGACTTGGAGATGGCAGCAGTTGTTTTTGCCTTAAAGATATGGCGGCATTATCTATATGGCGAGGCTTGTGAAATTTACACGGGTCACAAAAGCCTTAAGTATATTTTCCAGCAAAAAGATTTGAACCTGAGGCAGCAGAGGTAGGTGGAATTGTTAAAGGATTATGATTGCTCAATATTGTACCACCCAGGAAAAGCAAATGTTGTGGCAGATGCTTTGAGTAGGAAATCAATGGGTAGTTTAGCCCACATAACTCCTATTAAAAGACCTTTAATAGAAGAAATTCACAAGTTGGAGTTAGAAGGTGTACAGTTTGAATCGAAGGAGTCTGGAGCACTTGTGGCTTATCTTAGAGCTCGGTCTTCTTTAATTGAACAAATTAGAGAAGCTCAAAGCAAGGATCTCAAGTTAAGGAAGTTAATAGAAGAGGTTCAAAGTGGCAAGAATTCTAATTTCACCTTAGATCAAGAAGGTGCTTTAAGGCATGGTAACCGTTTGTGTGCGCCTGATGTGAGTGAGTTGAGAAGAATCATTCTTGAAGAAGCTCATAATTCCAGATACACCATTCATCCGGGTTCAACTAAGATGTACCAAGACCTGAAGCAATTGTATTGGTGGGAAGGTCTGAAGAAAGATGTTGGTGACTTTATTTCTTGATGCTTAGTCTGCCAGCAAGTCAAGGCAGAACATCAAAGGCCAGTTAGTCTTCACCAACAAATAGAAATACCAGAATGGAAGTGGGAGCGCATTACAATGGATTTCGTCACTGGATTACCAAGAACCTCTAAGGGATTTAATTCCATCTGGGTGATAGTTGACCGATTGACAAAGTCCACTCATTTTCTCCCGGTGAAAACCACTTTTAGTGCAATTCAGTATGCACAAATGTATATTGATGAGATAGTTAAATTGCATGGGGTACCTGTATCCATTATCTCGGATCGGGGGCCTCAATTCACCTCTCATTTCTGGAAAGCCTTTCAGGAAGCCCTAGGCACACGTCTAGATCTCAGTACTGCTTTTCATCCTCAAACAGATGGACAATCTGAGAGGACTATTCAAATTTTAGAGGATATGCTAAGGGCCTGTGTCTTGGATTTTGGTGGGAATTGGAGCCATTTCTTGCCTCTGATTGAATTCTCCTATAACAATAGCTACCAATCAAGCATTCAAATGGCACCTTTTGAAGCTTTATATGGAAGGCGTTGTCGATCTCCGATTGGTTGGTTTGAAATTGGTGAGGCTAAGCTTCTGGGGCCAGATTTAGTCCAAGACTCCTTAGAAAAGGTTCGTATCATAAAGGAAAGACTTTTAACCGCTCAAAGTAGGCAAAAAGCGTATGTGGACAATCGAAGACGAGAATTGGAGTTTTCGGTTGGAGACCATGTTTTTCTTAGAGTTTCTCCTATGAAGGGTGTGATGAGGTTTGGCAAGAAGGGAAAACTTAGCCCACGTTATATCGGTCCCTTTGAAATTCTTGAGCGAATTGGTGCAGTGGCTTATAGATTAGCCTTGTCACCCAATTTATCCTTGATTCACCCAGTTTTCCATGTTTCTATGCTTTGAAAGTATATAAATGATCCTTCTCATGTCTTTGAACCACAAATGGTTCAACTAGATGAGAATCTATGCTATGAAGAGGAACCGATAGCTATAGTGGATCGGCAAGTAAAGAAACTGCGCTCAAAGGATGTAACTTCAGTGAAGGTGATCTGGAGGAATCACACAACTGAGGAAGCCACTTGGGAATCCGAAGATGCAATGCGTTCCAAGTATCCATACTTATTTAAGCCTCAAGGTAAATATAACATAATTTGGAGGACCAAATTTTTTTAAGGGGGGAGAGAATGTCATGCCTTAGGTTTAGATATATGTTTAGAAATGTGTGTGTAAAAAAAAAAAAATTTCAGGGTGCCAGCGCCTAAGCGCTAGATTTGGGCGCCTAGGCGCCAGCAATGTTATCAGCATATTGGGTTTCAGGGGTTTGGGCGCCCAGGCGCTAGAAACCGCCGCCCAGGCGCCCGCTGTCAGGATAATTGAAGGTGTTTCAGGCTGTTGGGTGCCCAGGCGCTCGAAGATGGTCGCCTAGGCGCCCACTGTCCGACGTTTTAAGTGAGTTTCGACTTTTCTCCCTCATTTTCACTCAAACCCTCTCTCTCTTAGGTTCCTCTCTATAAAAAACCCTCCACTCTCACTCATCTCTTAAGTCCATCATCCTTCCCTTTGGATTTCCTCACAAACCCATCTCTTCTTCTTCATCATCACCATCATCTTCATCTTCCATGAGCTCTCTCTCTCTAGCTTCTTGAAGTGAGAGAAAGAGGAAGGTGGAGGAGACCCAAAACTCCTCCCTTGCTCCACTCCTCCTTCCAAGGCTTTAAGGTAAATTATCATTACTCTCTACCTCCTTTTAGCCATAGATTGGTTATTTTGTTGCTTGGAATGGAGTATGGGTTTTGGGGTGGAGAAGGTTAGGGCTCAAATTTGGGGGATTTTATGTTTAGGTGTTGATTGGGGTTGAGTTTGATTTCTAAAAGCTTATTATGTTAGTTTTATATGTTTTGTAGCTTTGGACTCTTCCGGGGAGACTCCGGTTGGCTCAGAGGCAACACCCACTTAAGCTCTTGATTTGGGATCTTAGTTGTGAGTGAATAGTGTACTCATAGTTAAATTTTTATATGAAGTATACATGTATGACACCAATTATGTTGCTAACCACTTTGAAAAATGATTCAAATTTATATTGTTTTTAGTTTGGAATTTAATTGTTTATGAAACTATGTTAAACTCTAGTTTACTAATTAGAATTTACATTCAGTGGATGTTAAATGTTATGAGCATGAGACAAGACTTAAGAATTATGTGTGTTAGAGTGTGGAAGTATTCAAAATTTTCATTATGCATTAATGCTATAATAAGAATGTACAAGTTAGATTAAAAGAAGAGCTTGTTGACAAGGATTTTATTATGAGTAAAGTTTTCCAAAAGGGAAGAAACTGTAACAGAACTGTTTGCTAATGACAGTATCATTAGCCTTGGTGCACCTCGTATAACCCAGCTAGCAGGGTGATTGCTAGCCCGGCATGTCGGCCAACATGTCCGGAAGTTATAGACACGCATTGCAGCGTGCTATTATTATCTGGAGTTTGGCCACAGGGCTACCCAGTTAGGCAGCTATTTCTGGAAATGGGATTCTCTCTTGAAGTTTTATCATAGTATGAACTCAATATTTTCAAAGACTCTTTTGTTGAGAGAAAGCGATTGTATTCTATCTTCATAATTTAAAGATTAGTTGGATGTTTTGCTTGTCTCATGCCACCTATGAGTACATTATTTCTCACTGAGTTTTATAACTCACTCCGTGGTTTCCTTATCCATTTCAGATTTAGCCGTTCAGTGGTTCTCCTCCTGCTCACTAGGATTTCTGCTTGTCCCATTTTGGTGAGCCCACTAGAAGGGCCTTGGCTTCTCTTTTGGATTATTGTTTGTATAGCTATAAATAGCTTGTGATGATATAGTGCTCCATGAACTACAGGCAGAGTCCGGGGTTGAATTAGAATTATGTGTATCAATCTAGTTTTTTCATTTTGGGACTAATGAAGCAAATATGTTATTTTGTTGAACTTACTTTAGCTACCCAACTCTTTTTGATAGCCTTCCGTGTGTAAGGTTTCCAAACTATAATTTTATGTATGTACATAGACATGTGTAATTGTGTTTAAGCTGTGCTGGATTGTCTGGATAATTTTTGTAGATTTTGTATAATTGGGAATGACCTAGTTTTAGGGGAAACTATGTCAGTTTTTACATAGATTTTTGGTTAGGCTTGCTAGGGAATGGAAATTTCCTATGCGCCGGTCACGGCAATGGAGGGTCGTGACAATGGAATAGATTATGAATTTTCATTATTGATGCGAATGAGTTTAATTGTGAATAATTTTTTATTTTTGAACATGTATATATATTATATAATTTGCATAATAATTATATACATTTTTATCAAATAGCGGCTGAAACGCTATCCGTTATCCCGCTATAGCATTTTTGGGGTCGGCCACTACATGTTGCTATCCGCGTTTGACAACTATGATATACCCCGTCCTAGATGAGAACTGCTGTTTCTATATTTTTTGTTAAAGTAGGAATGTTATTTTGAATAACTATTTATGAAACACTCGTGCTTGCACTTGTCCCATTTCTATTATGGGTATATTATCTCTTATTGAGTCTGTTTGATTCACTCTTTATTTCCCACTATTTCAGATTTAAGTGCAGGTTAGCAATTAGTGTCTCTAAGCTAATTGAAGCATAGGATCTCCTATGAGCCCTACATTCTGATCCATGTGAACCATGAAGAGTATTGTTGTGATGGTATACCATTTTATATTATTGAATATTCCTTGTTTTAGTTATGCTCCATAACCCACAGGCAGGATTCCATCACCCCTATGCTAGTTGAATGTACTAGATTTAGTTGGGTTGATTTGTTGACTCTGTGGCTGCTCTGTATTACCTATGTTAGAACAATAATATATATGTTATGGGATGGGCCCCATTTTTAGGGGAAACTTTGTCTGTTTCTTTGAAATTTTCCAGAAGGCTTGAATCGCCCCTATGCGCCGGTTACGACTAGGTTGGGTCATGACATATTGGTAATGATCCATAATGATATTAAATGTGATTGTGTGTTACATACTTAGTTTATTTATAGTTTTATCATCATGGTCTTCTTTGATAATGGAAATCTATTTATTTACAGCCTTAAATCAAACTGTAAGGTACCACCCTAAATCCTAACTTTTAATATTATCCAAGTCCATAGATCAAATTAATTTTGGGGACTAAGCTTTTCTTCTTCTTTTTTTTTTTAGATTCCATCCCCCCTTTTTTTGGCTGTTGTTTTGTTTTAATATATGTTACTCAAACATAGATATATAGGAGAAATGCCACGGATTTCTCATGTAACTCTATGCTAATTCTATCCTTCAACTCAAGAGATTTTTTAAATTTAAAATTTTTACTTAACAATTGTGGTCTGATGGTCAACACAATCATAATCTACGCTACAATCTACATTGAGTACATACCTATTGTTTTCACTTACAAAAATAATAGACAACATTAGACTTATGATGTGTGCTACTATATACCTATCTTGACTTGACTACATTCTTATTCTTTCGTCTAATTTTGTTTTAACTTTCATTTAAGTTTTTAATCTCAGAAGTTTGTAAGCGTGACCCGAAACTCGAACCGATGTCATGAGTAGCATCCCCAGTTTTGTTATCCTGAAACTTGTCGAGCTCTGAAGCCATTTCTGAAGAAAGAGTTGGTGTGTGACAGTCACACCCTCGAAGATGCTTCTTCAACACTCTTTCCACAACCAAAACGCTTCCCACATTCTTTCATCTTCGTTCTCTTATTCTGCGACATTTCGCTCCTTGAAGCCTTCCACTGTCACCCTCCCACGCGCGGAAAGCTTGTGCTTTTTGGGGGCTCTCTGTCACGTGCTCCGTCTAAAGGACCCGTAGCTCTGGAACCGTTGGATGCAAGCGCAGACCCATTGAAATGTGGAATGCTATATGCAGGAGAATATCTTTGATAGAGAACCCAGAAGTGGGTTCTTCCACTGTGTTGAATAAGTGGGAGGATCAAGAAAATGGCTCACAAATTGGATCTTTGTAAAGTCATCAAGGAGTTGAGGAAATATAGAAGACATAAAAGAGCCCTTAAGGTAAAATTTAGTGTTAAAATCTAATCCAGGTATTTTTTTTTTTTTTTAAACTTTCACTGAATGAATATTGATGTGTTTTTTGACTTGAATTTTTTAATTTATGGGTTATCTTGAGGTACGTGTGAGTGTTTATTTGTGTTTTGATCAATTGAAAGATGCTCTAGTTGTTTTTTAAAAATCAAATTTAATGGCTGCCTGTGGCTGATGGCTGTTTGGGTTTGTTTCATTTTGTTATGTGCAAAGCAGATATTTAGGGCATGTTTGGTTTGACATAACATTTTTTTTAATATATCCTGTTTTCAATATTGATTACAAAAATGTCACATGTCTATGTCGTGTTGTTTTGGGTGTATCTGTCGACGTCTGTGTTGCACAGGCAGAGCAGGTGGCGGAATTTTTCTGCTTCTGTCAGTTTATTACTTCATTGCTGTCATATGGGAGGTTTGTGTTTTATGTAAATAGCGTTTGAAGGTGTGAAAAATTTGGTCTAGAGGCGTTGGAAGACATGCAAATTGTGTGATTGAATTTTTCATGTTTATTCCACTATTGTGAATTGAGAGTGATAAGAAAAGGCACAAAAAGTGAAAGAGAAAATAGAACATAAGAAGGAAAGCATGCTATGGAATTTTTAAAAGTTGTATCTTCCAAGATATACTATATGTATCAAAGTCGGATCTTTCATTTTTATCTGTTTTTAGCGTCTTGCATTAAATAGTTACATCACCAATTTTAAGCTTCTCCACCCATTCATTAATAGCCAATTTTCTTTTCGAAAACCAAAATTTATCAATTTTTCATTAATTCATACATTTCCAAAATATCTATTTTTGGTACAAAATCAAATAAATTTTCAATTAAATAATTTCTATATGTTTGTAGTGATTTCTTATCAAGATCCTGTATCATTGATTAAAAGATAAAGAATAGTAATTTAAATAAAACATTTAATATATTAACGGCTCAAACATCCTTATAAATTCTTATTTTAAGTATTTTGCATTTTCTAAGGCAATACTAACATATGAGCTAATACTTTTTGTCACATACATCAATTCAAATAGTATTTATGTATATATTTAGTATAATAATCAAATATTTTCACTTGTAATAATATATAAATAAATTTAATAAATATAATTTTGCTATATTATTCATGTAATTTATTTTTTTACTTTTATGCGTTTCATATCTTTACTTTGTGATTATAATTTTAAAATTTTAATGTAATCTAATTTAATCATATTATATATATATATATATATATATATATATATATATATATATATATTGAAACATTCATATCACTTACTGCTTATTCCATAAAAAGTGGGAATATCAAAATTTATCTGATAAAGGCAATATCTAAATTTTAATTTAATTAATTTTAAATTCTTTATATCTTTATAAGTTTTATCATTTCAACTAATTCATTGTTTTATTAAGTATTCAAAATTTTTATTTATAAAATATTATGTGGTTGATCAAATTAATTGTGAAATAAATTACTTTCATTATTTTAATTTAACCTCATTAACAAAATTAATTTTATAACCATATTTAGGTGTGTCTTATTCTATAAAACTAATATCTTGCTATTATTTAATTTAATTTATAAAAAATATAGTTACATATGTTAATTTAAACTTGACAAAATCAAAACTTTAGAACAATTTAAGTGATTTCAACTATTTATTTTAGGGATACACTCTATAACATTTTGTAATATTTTAATATGCTTATATTATATATTGGTTCAATCTATGAATTAAACTTGAAAAACACAATATCTATAATTTGGCTTGATTAACTTCAAAATTCTTAAAACAAATAATTGTCCACAATCGTTGGATAATCATAATATACATAAATATCATTGTTACAATTTAAAATAATTAGAGTAATTATCATCCAATCCATGATCAATATATTTATATTAAATTTAACTTAATAAAGGCAATATCTAAATTGTGAAACTATTAATTAGCTTCAAAATCTTTATATCTTTATATGTTATATCATTTCAACTAATTCATTATTTTATTAGGTATTCAATTATTTTTAAAAAATTATGTAGTTAGTCAAATTGTCAAATAAATTATCTTTAATTTTTTTAAAAAATTTAAACTCAATAACAAAATTTATATTATAACCATATTTAGGATGTATGTTTTGAAAATAGAAGCAAATGTTGTATAATAAAAATATCTCTTAGTGGAGAGATGTCTAATTTACTTATATTTTTTATTTTGCATTAACTAATAACAATATATGTATAAAAATATATATATTAAAAAAATTGTAAAATTAATTTATACCAAAAAATTATAAATTTGAATTTAGCATCTTACAAAACGAAACACTATACAAATTTAAATAATTCTAAATTAATCATAATTTTGGAAATTATTTCCCCGTGTAATGCATAGATAATCTCTAGTAATAGAAGATCATTGAAAAATAAGACAATTAATTAGCTTTTATGGAAAATCAGAAAAATTATAAAAGATCTAAGAGGAACATTATATGTAATAATAAACTTTTATTTTTTAAAAAATATTTTTAAATTTAGTAAAGTCATTTCATTTAAAATGTGACGAATGTTCATTTTTTTTTTAATTGACAAAGTCAAATTATAGATAACAAAGTCAACTCAAGATTTTTCTTTTAAATATTATATTAGATAGGCTCAAACATAGAAAAAATATGATATGAATTGACAAAATTATTCTTTCTCTCTAATTAATTGTAATTATTAAATTTAATTGGAGAAATGACAACTAAGGGTAAAATTGGGAAAAGATAACAATTAATAATTCTTTAAAATTCTCCAACTACAAATACTTTGAAACAAATTTTCTTCTACAAAAAACACTTATACATAAACAAAGAAAGCATAGATAATGCATCAAAATTAAATAAAAATATGTCTTAATTTTAATAATTCATATATATTTGACATGTCATGTACTCTCCATGTAAGGTATTACCTGATAAAGAGTTATAAGATAGCTGCGTTTCTGAGGTTAAGCTCAACAAGGAAGGATAGATTCCCCACATGCTGGGAAATGGTACTTATGAGACCCATGTTACTAAGATTCAAAGCCTTTACTCTTCCATGAAGGCCATCACAAGTGATGCCAACCCAGTTGCACAAAGAAGAAGAAGAAGAAGAAGATGAGGTTGACCAATTGTTAAGCATGAGATAAGGGTCTAAAGTAATGGAGGACTTGAATGCAAGAAGTGCATATTCATCGGTGGTGATGTCCTTTATGCTTATAACTAAGCATGATAGGAAGCAATAATATAGTAAAAGCCAGAAAATAGAGAAGAGAACATAATTTGGCCATTTTAGTAGGTTGGATTGGATGAGCTTAAGCACCCAAAGAAGAGAGGATACAACGGTGTGCATGGGTTGGGTTGAGTCGGGTTTAGGGGAAAAAAATACCCAAACCAATCAAACATAGTTGGTTTTGGGTCGGGTTTTTGACTTTTTTTACCCTGAACTCGAACCAACCCAACCCGAATACTTTTGGGTTAAATTGGGTCAGGTATTCGGATAGGCAGTCGACTTCCTTCTTTATTTTTGTGGGTGAAAAATATATTGAAATACCCTATTTTGTAATATTTTGAAATATTTAAATTGTATTTTTGAATTCTGAATATAATCAAATATATTTTAAAAAAAATTACATACACGATTGATAATTTCATAATTATAACCATGAAATATATTATACATCATACATTATACAATATCAATTATTAATAAATTTAATTATACACTAATATATTAATTGAATCTAAGAGTCAATATTTATAATTATATTTTTATATATTAATATGTAAGAGAATGAGTTATTATTTACCAAAAAAAATAAAATAAAGAAGTTGGGGTTTGGGTCGGGTCGGGTCAAATAGCGGATTTAATTTTTAAATTCGTTACCCGAATTGAATATTGGACAGGTCAATTGAATTTTATTTAATTAGATCCAATTATCCGACTCAAATCGATTTTTTTGCACACGAGTTGGGTCGAGTCTTCGAGTTCACGGATTGACCATACTCATGCATACCCCTACAGGGATGTATAAGCAAGAGCGGGTTACATGAATATTTTCCCTTATATGTTTCATAAAAAATTAATTCTTATCTTCTTTCCTTTTCTTTCTTTCTCGATAAATGAAATAAAAGCTCAACCCACCGGACAAGTGAGGTGCAGCAACCAAAGTCATAGCTACAAGGATACCAAGATAAGGGGATACATGTGCAATGTATCCCTTTTATCTCTTTCATCTTGATTGACTTGGGTCAATCTTTGCATCATTAATAAGAAAAAACAAAATCATAATTTTTTTTTCTTGTTGTGTATTAATAATAAGAAAAATACTATTTGTATGTTTAAAAAAATTGTAAAATTAAAATTATTTTAATAATTATTTATTTGTATAATTAATTATATAAAAATTAATTTATATTTAGATATTTTAACTGAAAAAAGGTTTTAAAATAAATTTTTTATTTGAATTATATAAAAAAAGCTACTTTTGTATAATAAAATTATTAAAAATAGTATAAAATGATTATTTATATCATATAATGTTTATTATTTAAGATCAATTTGATAAAAATATAACAATTCTAAAATAATCAATTTCTATTTATAATCATAAGGTCTAAAATATTGTTTATACTTATAAGTTATTTTTCAGCTTAAAATTATCAATTTTATATTATAATCTATTTCCAAAATTTAAGCAAACATAATTAATTTTTGCAAAACAAATTTTTTTCAAAAAAAGAAAAAGCTGTTTTATGCAATTTCCAAACATGCACATATATAGCCAAAATTTTTGTCGGAAATTAACTGTCAAAATAATATAATAT
The DNA here is from genome assembly GCA_031439595.1 of Pterocarpus santalinus. NCBI lineage: Eukaryota > Viridiplantae > Streptophyta > Magnoliopsida > Fabales > Fabaceae > Pterocarpus > Pterocarpus santalinus. Next base: position 8,270,322 of record CM062526.1, on the reverse strand, counting down.
TATTAATAATTTTTAAATAAATGAATAAATCCTACTATTATATTTAATCTAATTACTATCAAATATTTTGGTTAAAATATTCTCGCAGCAGAGTATTAAGAAAAGTAAGAGACCTACATTGCATCTGCATCAATTTTTTTATGGCAGGTTTGTTTTTTTTTTGTTTTTTTTTTAGACTTGCAAATTAATGGATTTTATGAATTTTTATATATTTATTAATGTTTTGAGCAAAATTATTAATATTTTAGGTAAAGTTAATATTTTAAGTAAATGTATCAGCATATTTTATAAAATTATCAGTATTTTAGGTAAAATTATCAATGTATTATATAGTTAGTTACTAGTATTAGTAATTTTGTCCAAAATACTGATAATTTTATTTAAAATACTAATAATTTTTATAAAATATACTAATAAAATTATCTAAAATACTAATAATTTTATCCAAAATATTGATAATTTTATTAAAAATACTAATAAATATACAAAAACCTACAAAATCTACCATTTTGCATATCCACCGTAGCATGCACCGTAAAATTGTAAGGACAATCGAACATTTTCGCGAGTGTGATGTAAGTCATTCACATTTTGTAGATGCTTGACGCTGGGGACCCACCAAAAATTGCACTTGCACTCTTTCCTATAACGTTTTATGAATGGACAAGAAAAAAAGGCATTGATTCCGATAAGATGTGACCGGTCCCAATTCATCAATTCACTTCAGCAGCAAATTGATAGTGGGCAGTTTCAGCTGATGGCGTCCACAAACAAAATTGGTACCAATTTAATATATGAGTAAATTAAATTGACATCATTTGAAATTGAAAAATATTTTTTATATCATTTGATTGGTAAATATTTTGACATCAGGAGGGAGAAAAAAATTATAAAAAAATAAAATAAATAAAATAATTGATAGAAAGAAAAAAAATAGATAGAAGATATTGGAGGTATTTATTTTTTTAGGTATATAAATAATATATTTTTTTAAATTTTAATATAATTATATCTAGTATTTTTTAATTTATAAATAATTTACTATTAAAATGAATTAAAAAATACTGAATATAATTACACTAAATCTCAAAAAAAATTTATATAATTCACCGTTAATAAATTATTGGAGATATTTTAAAAATATTTTTTAAATATATCTAAAATGATATAAATAATATTTTTATAATAAAAATTTAACAAAAACTTGGGACAGTGATTGAGGGGAAACTGGGATGTGACGTGGATGGGCAGGGCGGGAGAGCAGAAAGGGTCGTAGCGTGGGATAATTTTATTATCTTTTAGAATTTTAATAAAATATTTATAATAATTATTATCTATTAATTTAATCATTTGTTTTTTTTTTTTAATATGACGGTATATATTAAGGGGATAAGATGGCCCAAAAGAGAGACATAGATTAACCACCATCAGGGGTAGAGTTAGACTATGTTTATATGAGGAACCAATATTTAATAATTATTTTTATATAAAGAATAATATTTATATTTTCTTTTTTATTTTTATTTAAAAATTTAAATAAAAATCATAATATATAAAAAATATTTAACAATCAACATTTAAAAGGCACATATAAATAATATATTATTTATTTTTAATATTTAAATACCTAATTAAATAAAAGATTTATAAGAATTGATCAAATAAAAAATTTTAGAAGGGATAAAAAAATTATATAAATATATTTAAAAAAATAAAAATAAAATTTTTAGGGTGCTACTGCCCTGTCAGGCTCCAAGAGAGCCGCCGCTGACCACCACCTAATTTTATGAGAGTCAAACTAAGTAAAATACAAAAAAAGGAGTCAAGACTATGTGAGAGAGTGTTTCATCCACAAAAAATAGTCTTTCCGTGCTGCAGATAATAATTGATAGGAAAATTAAATTGTGGATATGTCATGGAAAATTTCAATGTAATTTAAGAGCAGAAAATTTCATTTAAATATTAACAAAGAGAAAAGTCTTGCTAATAAAGTTGTGTATCGGGGCCATTTGAAAAGTCTTGCTGATAAAGTTGTGTATCGGGGCCACTTGAAAATTGACAGTGTAGCTTTCCTTATATTTGCTTTCTTTGTTTCTTCCGCTCACGTATGACAAAAAAAAAAAAAAAAGAAGAGAAAAGTCATACATGAATGGACATTAATTTATCTATATATTTTATTTATTATTTATATAAACAAAGGTGTCGTAGGCAGCTAGATAACTAGTTGTTAAAGTATAAGGGAAATTGACTGACACCAATATAATCAGCCATAAAATTAATTAAAAGAAAGAATGAAAAATGGGTAATGATGGAGATAGTGGCTTGGGAGCTGTGGGTTTAGTAAGATTGAATTATTGGCAATTATGATAACAAGGGTGAATTTGTTTTTGCTTTTAATAAAAGTGATTTTAAAGTTTAACTTTTATATATAGCTGAAAAAATTGAAAATTAATTTTTTTCAAAAGCTATTCTTTTCAGTTTTTACAAAAAACTTGAAAATAGATTTTTTTGAAATTCATATTATTTTTAAAAAATTATCCAAATATAGAAAAATTAATTTTTTTGATAAAAAATTGATTTTTTGTTAAAAAAATCTCAAACAAATACAGCCCCTAAATCTCTAAACGTGGGCAAGAAGGGTGTGCGTACACCAACTTTCGAGGATGATACAACATCAAATGAAGTGATAACTTATTAAGGGAATAAGGCTGAATCTTCTTCGAAGTACCCCCAGGTATTGGGTCTATGCTATCTTGTGCCACGGTGGGCTTGCTAGTTTTGAGAGTGGGTCTAAGCATGAATAGGATGATGTGCTTGAAACCCAATTAGACGTGAATGAGGAAAGGCTTGGGTTAGACGTGTTTGAGGCTAAATGCAAGAAGGAAAAAAGGCAAAAACATGCAAAATAAAAAAACAAACAACAACATTTGTTGAAAAAGAATGCTGCTAAGAGTAGAGGTCATCGCTTGTCAGATGATCTAGAAATTGATCTTGAGATATCTTTATATGAGGAAGCAAAAAACACATGGGAGATGGGTAAGAAACTTGGCCTTTATACTGAGAATGATCATGACATTGTAGAGAGTTTGGTTCGAAATGCAAAGGCAAGTTTTGAAGAGCCTTTGAAAAATAAGAGCAAGAGAGGAAAAAGGAATTCTAAAAGGAAGAAACCTGTGTAGATTGGGGTTCATTGCATTTTGGGTGAGTGCCCGTGGCTTTCTTGTTGAGTCCTTAGTGTTGAGATTAGTGGGTTTTTTTCTTTTGTCTTGAGTTTTGTTATGGGTTTTTGGCACCCTTAAGTTGGGTTGGGATCCAATTGTATTTCCTTTTTGCTCCTCTCTTTGGAGAGTTTTAAGCCTTCTTTTAACTATTGAAAAAAAAAACAAAGAAAAAGAAATAAAACATGTAAATTATGAAAACCAAATGTCTATTGATGCCCTCTTTTAGCAAGGACATATGGACTATCGTTTATGGATAGAAATGTCACAAGACTGCAAAATTCTAATTCATCCCTTAGCCACATCTCCTTGATTGCATGAACCAACATGATTGAAAGTGGCAGAGACAGGGGGTTCAAGACTAAAGAAGTAATATATGCATTTATGGGAATAGATCATATTGAATATAATAAGTATACACATGAATTCAAATGTAAGTTGGAGGGTGAGGGCCATGGCACATACATCCCCCCTCCCCCTAGTTCTCTGCCCTGACAACAAAAGGATGTCTAGATGGACATAGGAAGAATAATATCTATTGTTTATCTAAAGATGACATTAACCTTAATATTAACATAAACCCCTCTATTAGATGCCTGATATTGTGCGATGCATAGTAGCTAGTGAGTGATAATATCATACATCTAATTCATTGGCTATTGCTCTTACAATAGTGACCTCAACACAACATAAGCTCGATCCACAAGCTACTAAATTATATGTATGAATAATCACTTAAAGGTATGCGATTTACCACTTATATTATTGTCATCAATGTTGTCAATTGTTGATAAATAATAGAATTAGACATGTAATTTTGGCTTTGTATTATCGACCAAAAATATTGTCAACTTATTTCAAGATAAACATATATGACTAAATAAGAATAATTTGCCTCAAACATAAGGTTTGACTCAATTAGGAAGAAATTTGGGGGAAAAAATGAAAAAAAAAAGACCCAATTGCTTTAATGATATAAAATTTAATTTATAGAAGAATCATTAAATTGGTCCTTTAAAGATTACTAGTGTATTCAATCCATGCGATGCACTAGGGTAAATTGTCAAATATATATATATATATATATATATTATTTGATATAATAAGTTATTGTTGATATTCTATTTTATTGTGTAAGTATAATAAATTATAAAATTTTAATAAAATATGGTTATATAAATTAATTTTAAATATTATCTATCTGTACATATAATATTTAAGAACTAGAAATAAGGAAAGTTGTAATACCCCGGTCAAAATTCATGGAAATTGTGGTTCCTTGTCCTTTCAAATCCCATGAATATCCTAAGTCTGCACCCTATACCTCCTTAGAAGGTTATATGATCAAAATATTTTCTTGAGATCAAAAACCTCGATAACTATTCCTTAGATATCAAAGAATCAAAGAGCGATTTTTAATGAATTTTAGAAACTCATTAACTCCTTCGCTTTTAGCCTGGAAATTCAAGAAAAATGCAAATTTTAAAAAATTTGTACTAAAATCCAAAAATTGATTTTGATTCTTAAGGATTTTGATTTTTCTGATGTTTTTATTGAATTCAAATGGAGGATATTCCCTTATTTATATTTATATTTTAAAGTTAATGGAGAGTAAAAGTAAAAAAGGACATTATCGAAGAGTAAAAGTAAAAAGGGACATTAACTTAAAATTAATTAATAAATAAGTATGTAAGACCTTGGCTTCAGTGACATTGGAGATTAAAAAGAAGAAGAAAAATCAAAATTTGGGAACCTAGAAGCCACACTTGAGTGCAATACCTTACGCGCCAGTGCATTCCCAAGATAGGGTAAAGGAAGTATGTTTGAAATTAGTATGTACATTGATTTTCAAATATATTATTTTGATCAAATTAATAGATATATTAAAACAAAGGGAGCATGTTCCATCATGTTGTTTAGAATAACTAAAGGATATTGAACAAATCTCAGACTTCCTATGTTGCTTTGAATAGAAAGTATATCATTTCCCAGTAATGGTTAAAATCAGACAGACAAGCAAACCTTCAAAAATGTATCAATGACTAGATATAGACCAAGAAGCAAGGAAGAGAACTTTGAAGCTATTACCATTTTTACATAGAATTCAATATCATGAGAAAGAAAACAAAGAATCTACAATTAGGTTGGTGTTAAAAAAAAAAAAAAAAGGTAAGCAAAAGAAAGAAAAAAAAAAGGTGCCAAAAAAAAAAGCAGCAAAGCTACCAAGGCAGTGTAACTTAAACCATTAATCATTGGCTAACAATTAGGTGAGTATAGGGAATCCAAAGAGAAATATACTCACTTTGCATCATTGTAAACTAGCCAGAGAACAAATTGACAACATCATGAAATTAAACTTAGACCAACATATCGGCATAGCAATATCAAGTTAAGTGTAAATGATCAATTAAAATGTGTACACATCATTCTTTTTGATATTTTTTTTTTCTTTATAGATTGTATTTGATATGATTGAACGTTGATCTTGAAAATAGGTAATTTAAGCAATAAGACTTAATTCAAAAATGATCCTCTCAGTGATCATGTTTGACATGATTTACTTATATAAAAAGACAGCATAAGCTACTCTTAATAATGGATCTTATAAACTCTTTAAAATCTATCGTTATATAAACCTCTGATAATGGGAACCATATCCACCAAGAATGATCATTGCATCTCATTCATCATGAGTGAATGATAGAATTAGCTCATATTGTCCTACCATACCACTACACACTCATCTACGGCAAATCAATACCTAATTCTGATCTCCTATAGTCATGCTTATAGTTTATTTGTCCATGAGAACCAATATGACATTAGTAAAGGCACCCACGAAAGACTGCAATGTGTTGTTGTAAAATTGTTTGTTGACATGCAAAGGGCAATTAAAGGCCCCTCAATTCTCGAGGACATACTTGTCTAGATAAGATCAAAAAAGGCATCAAGCTGGATATAACAAAAAAAAAAAAAAAATAGAACTTGAGAATAATGAAAACAGATCATGTGATCCAATTAGAAGGAAATTGGCTCAATCAATCATGTGAACAAATCAAAGGTACAACAAATGCTAAATAGAATCCAAAGTTCCAAACCATGCATATTAAAGCCAATTTGAATCCATCAGTGACATTAAAAAACCATGACAGGACTAACACAATTTAACGCCTCTTCAATTGAAGAAAAGTCACAACTTAAAAAGATAAAACTTGTTTTAACACTCTTTCCAGATAATTAGTAGGAACTCAAATCAAATAATAACATATAAGAACAAAAAACCAAAAACAAAAATCTCAGTGGAAAATTGAGTATATGATAAAATGCATGGGAATATAGCACGAGATTAAGTATACCATGTAGCAGGCAATAAATTCAACAATAAAGGTTATATGAAGTCATATTGGAACCAAAATCTCCATATGAAGCAAACACAAAAGAAAATATTAAAGAACAGTTAGAACTTAAAAAGATAAAACTTCTATTACCATCCTTTCAAATAATCAACATGAAGTCAAGTCAAAAACCAATATAAAAGAACAAAAAAAATTGTCAGTGCAAAATTGAATATAAGAGAAATTAAAAAAAAAAAAAGAAAGTCAGACAACTCGGAACTTTACAACTTATAAACTTAAAAAAGAAAAGGGAAAAAATAAAATTGCTAATGAAGAAGTCATATTAACGAACACAAATATGCAAGTACATTCAAGCATCCAAGATCAATACAACAGGCACTCAGAAAATATATATAAAAACATTGTATAAATAATATAGTGCATAAAAACAATGGATACATTAGAACCATCCAAGATTTGTAAAAGAAGTAAGAGACTCAATTATAGTTCAGAACTAAAAGCACATACAAAGGATTCTATGTGAAAGGAGCAAGCAACCATTTAAAAAAAATTATATTATTTAAAACTTATAATCATAAGTCTGCAACTTAAGAAAATAAATAGGTTGATATCTAAATTATTTTACATATGATCACAGAAGATGGAATCAATTGGTAAGAAAACATGAGAACTTGAGAATAAGCTTAGAAATGAGCACACAAGAGGGAGTCAACTCATAATAACAAATTAGAACTATAAATAAGTAGTTAGACCTAATAATAGGGCTTAATCAACAAAAACAGCAGGATAAGAGCGGATCAGAATAAACAAAACAAAATCAATCATGATGAAACATAATAAAAGCACATAGAAAGGTTTCCATATGAAAGTAGCAGGCAATAACTTTTAAGAATGAAGGATTAAAGAAAAAGTACTGCTTTAAGACATTAGAGAGATAGCAAAGTCAGTATGTCTATTGGGGCCTCATCAGTAGGTTGCTCTCCATAGTCCAACCCAATAGTGCTCATGGATGACCTTCTGGACAATCCAACAGTCATAATACTTCTAAGAAGTCCAAAAGGTTTTGAATTAGATATGTCTGAGGCAAAGGAAGTGCCAATGGAACCAAATGAAACAATTCCTTTATTTGAAGAATCAAATGTATACCTAATGAGAATGTGAAGATTTCTCAGTCTTGCTTTAGCCATTTGCATGTTTATATAATGGATCAAGATTCAATGACACTAATACATGCACACATGATTAATTAGCTCATTAGAATGTACTTTTGATTGATATAACTTTTGAACTACAATTTGATGGGTTTCCTTCTTTAGTGGAGGAGAGATAAATAAGGAAATAAATAGTAAATCAAAGAAAGAAAGTATGAAGAGTTTGAAGGAAATGAGTGGTAAAGAAAAGGTGAAAGCTCTCCTTCATTTACGGCACTAATTACCTAGCAATGTTAGCTATAAAAGCTAATTGCCTACATTCATTTTAGACATCTGTAGAAAACCAAAACCTAGAGTTCTGAGAGAAAGTAAAACCTCACTCTTGTGTGAGAGAGAAAATGCTTTTGAGGGAAAAATCAAGAGAGTATTTAGCCACTGCATTTGGTGAGATTATTATTATTGTATTCCCATTATTTTTCATAGTGGAAGATAATCTTTATTGTCTCATCGTGATTACATGAAGTATAGGAAAAGTCAGATATAGGGACAATAAATTATTTATTGGCCTTGTATTAGGTAGTTTTATTTGTCATATTTCCTAACAAGTGGCATTAGAGCTTTGGCTCATTACACAGTTTAACTTGTGTCATTCACAATGGAAGAGTCAACCTTGATAGCATCGGCAATGATGATTAAGTTAACCTCTTCAAACTACTCCATTTGGAAGCCTAGAATGGAGTGACATACTTTACTACAAAGATTTGTACCATCCTCTGCAAAATAAAGAGAAGAAACTTGAAGCCAAGTTAGATGTTGACTAGAATTTGATGAATAGGAAAACTGTCGGACAAATCCAATAATGGATAGATTAGATTGTCTTTCATCACATAGCATAAGAAATAGTTGCGTACAAATTATGGATGAAACTAGAGTCCATGTATGAGAGAAAGACAGCTTAGAATAAACCCTCTACGATTCGACGATTAGTGAACCTTAAGTATAGGGAGACTCGAAGTGTTTCCGAACACTTGAGTGATTTTCAAGTATTGGTGAATCAACTCACCAATATGAAGATGGTACTTGATGAAGAATTGCAAGCATTACTACTTCTCAACTCCTTGCCAAACAATTAGGACACACTTGTCGTTTCATTGAGTAATTCAACACCACAAGGTATTCTAACATTGAACGTAGTAAAAGATAGCATGTTTAATGAAGAATTAAGAAGGAAAGAACAAGGGATGTCAACAAAGTCTGAGGCACTTGTTACAAAATATCGTGGAAAAAGCAACAACAAGAAATTCCACACTAGAGATAAGCTGAGGGGTAGGTCAAGAGATAAATTTAGAGGAAGGTCAAGGACAAGAAGATATGTAGAATGCTACTACTATCATGAGAAAGGCCACATAAAGGGAGAATGCAGGAAGCTCAAAAGAGAGCAACAAGAGAATGGTGATGCAAGTAACGTAGTTGCTACCATTTCTCATGGAGATGAGGTATCTTTGTTTGTGATGCTAGTCATGTTAATTTGACATCACAGAATACATGTTGGGTTATGGATTCTGGTGCATCATTTTATGTAATCTCACAAAGAGATTTCTTTACCACCTACACAAGTGGTGATTTTGTTTATGTAAGGATAGGGAATGATAATAGATCCAAGATTGAGGGAAGAGGAGATGTTTCCCTAGAAATAAACATCAGTTGTTGCCTAACATTGAAAGATGTGAGACATGTTCTTGACAGGCATCTCAATCTAATATCCACAAGACTGCTAGACAAAGAAAGCTATACTATTGTGTTTAGGGGTAGGAAATGGAAGCTAACCCAAAGTTCCCTGGTGATAGCCCGAGGTAAGAAAGTATGCACTCTTTATTTGATAACAGTTAAAGTCAATAATGGGTGTATTAATGCCCTCAGAAAAGACTCCTCAGTTGAGCTATGGCATAAACGACTTGGACATATTAGTGAGGAGGGTCTTCAAATTATAGCCAAAAGAGATATATTGGTAGGTTTGAAAGGAACAAATATGTCTCTTAAACCATGTACACACTGCTTGGCTGGAAAGCAACATAGAGCTTTTTTCTGCTACAACGCCCCACATAGAAGACTCGATGTTTTAGATTTGGTGCACTCCAATGTTTGTGGTCCAATGACCACTAGTACACATGGAGGTGCAAGGTACTTTGTTGCCTTTATTGATGACCACTCCAAGAAGGTTTCGACGTATGCCCTCAAAATAAAAGAGTGGTATTCAAATAGTTTCATGCTAGTGTTAAGCGAGAAATTAGTAGAAAGTTAAAGTGTGTTTGCACTGATAACGGAGGAGAATATATGGGAGATTTCAGACATTACTACATGAGTAATGGAATCTGGCATAAATGATCTATTCCGAAGACTTCTCAGCACAATAGAGTGGGTGAAAGGATGAAGAACGATCATTGAACGGGTGAGAATGATGTTATCTCAGGCAAAATTACCCAAGAATTTTTGGGTGAATTAATGACTGCAGTTGATTTGATCAACTTATCCCCTTCAACTCCATTGAATGGTGATGTTCTAAAGAAGTTTTGGATAGGTAAAGATGTATCCTACAACCATTTAAAGGTGTTCATTTGTAAAGCATTTGTAAAGATGAGAGATCAAAACTCGACTCCAAGTCAAAGGAATGCATCTCCATGGGATATGGAAATGAAGAATTCAGTAACAAGCTATGAGATCCTATCAAGAAAAAGATCATTAGAAGCAAAGATGTTGTTTTCTTTGAAGACCAAAATATTGAAAATATTTGTAAAGCTTGTTAGTTTTAGTGAACATCCAATCTACTTGGATCCAGTTCCTCTTCCAAAGCTTTATGGGGGAGATGTAACACAAGATATTGGATATGTAGAAAATGAACCTCAAATTGGTAATAATCCAATTGAAAAAGTAGCGGACAGTAATAGAAATGTGGTACTGCTGATGATATGACTACAGATTATGAGGACAGAGAACAAGATATTCAAGAGCCTCAGTTAGGATACCTAAATTGCAAACTAAATATCCTGCAATAGAATATGTGCCACTCATTGATGGGGGAGAACTAGTCTTATGAAGAAGCTATGATGGATGACCACAAAAGGGAGTGGTTGAAAGCCATGCAAGAAGAAATGCAATCCTTGCATGAGAACCAAACTTATGAGTTGGTAGAGTTATCGAAAGGTAAAAGAGAACTAAGAAACAAATGAGTGTACAAGTTAAAAACGAACGATAATTACTCACAACCCAAATACAAGGTAAGATTAGTTGTGAAAAGCTTCAATCAAAAGAAAGGTATAGACTTTGAAGAGATATTCTCACCCATAATGAAGATGTCATCCATCCGGGTGGTGCTTGGTTTGGTTGCAAGTTTGAATCTAGATGTGGAACAACTAGATGTGAAAACTACCTTTCTTCATGGTGATCTAGAAGACGAAATTAACATAGAGCAGCCAAAAAAATTTAAATTCAAAGGCAAAGAAGATCCAGTATGTCAGCTAAAGAAAAGTCTATATGGACTTAAGCAAGCACTGCGTCAATGGTACAAGAAGTTTGATTCCTTCATGATTGAGCATGGATATCAAAGGACTACTTCTGATCATTGTGTCTTTGTCAAGAGATTTCTTGATCGTGAGTTTATTATACTACTTTTGTATGTTGATGATATATTAATCGTAGGACAAAATAGTGACAAGATTAGCAAGTTAAAGGAAGAAATGAAAAAGTCTTTTGCTATGAAAGACTTGGGACCTGTGAAGCAAATTCTTGATATGACCATCTCTCGTGAACGAAAGGAAAGAAAGCTGTGGTTATCACAAGAAAAATATATCGAGAAAATATTCAAATAATTTCACATAGAGAAAGCAAAGCCCGTTGTTACTCCACTTCATAGTCACTCAATGCTTAGCTCAAAGCAAAGTCCTACATAAGTAAATGAAAAGGAGGAAATGCACAAGGTGCCATATGCCTCAGCTGTTGGAAGCTTAATGTATGCAATGGTACATACACTACCAAACATAACACACGCAATTGGTGTTGTTAGTAGATTTTTGGCTAAAATAGGAAAAGAATATTGGAATGTTGTGAAGTGGATTTTAAGATATCTCGGACTAACTTCCAAAATGGGCTTATGCTTTGGGAATAAAAGACCTGAACTAATAGGCTACATAAATGCAAATATGGCTGAAGATATTGATTCCAAAAGTCTACTTCTTGATACTTGATTACATTTTCAGGGGGAGCAGTATCGTGGCAATCAAAGCTACAAAAGTTTATTGCTTTGTCAACCACAGAGGCCAAGTTCATTACAATTATAGAAGCTTCCAAAGAAATGTTATGTATGAAGTGATTTTTACATGAGTTAAGGCATGAACAACAAAAATACATTATGCATTGTGACAGTTAGAATGCGATCCACTTGAGCAAGAATTCGAGTTTTCACTCGAGATCAAAATCCATTGATGTACAATATCATTGGATACGCGATATATTGGAATCTAAGCAATTGCAACTTGAGAAAATCCATACTAATGATAGCAGTTTAGATGTGATGACCTAGTCCTTACCTAAGAACAAATATGATTTTTGTAGAAGAGCAACTCGACTACTGGAGCCTTCTAGCTAAATTGGGAGGAAGAGATTGACGGGTTTCCTTCTTTAGTGAAGGAGAAAAATAAGGAAATAAATAATAAATGAAAGAAAGAAAGTATGGGAGAGTTTGAAGGAAATGAATAATAAAGAAAAGCATAAAGACTCTCTTCTATTTAAGGCCGTTAATTAGCTAGAAATTGCTTACATTCATTTCAGACATTGTAAAAAACCAAAACCTAGAGTTTTGAGAGAAAATAAAACCTCATTTTTGTGTAAGAGAGAAAACCCTTTTGAGAGAAAAATCAAGAGTGTCTAGCCATCACATTTGGTGAGATTATTATTATTGTATTCCCATTATTTTTCATAGTAGAAGATAATCTTTAGTATCTCATTGTGATTACACAAAGTGTGGAAAAATCATATTTAGGGATAATAAATTGTTCATTGGCCTTATATTAGGCAGTTTTATTTGTCATATTTCCCAACATAATTGTCATACCAATCTTGCAAGTCAAATATGACCAACAACTTGATAAAATAGATGGGGTATATGTTGGATGGAAATGTCTCGTCTACACCTTATTTTGTAACACCCTCTATTATATAAGCCATGCTCGAGTCATGGAGTCATATTAAGAGGTTGTCACTGTGCTACGAAAACTTTAAAATATAGAAAATATAATACATGGCCCTTTAACTGCTTACTTTATTACCGACTAATAGTCTCTGATACATGGAAAATATATATATATATATATAAAATAATTACACTTTAAAAGAAATTGTGACTGATATAGTACACAGCGTCTACTTCTGACTAGTTGTTACTAGCTTCAATGGTCTCTTGATCTGGCTTATGCCTGATTCTTGCTCCATGAATGGCCCTGTACTCTGCCTCGCACTTGGTGTCTAACTTGGGTGCTGGAATGTTTATGGAAAAGAAAAAAACATGCAAGCAGGCAGTGAGAACCTAAGGTTCCCAATAGGTAAACATGAACTATTCTCATACAGTGCCATCATAAACATTCCAGCCGCTTCGGTTTATTATGAAAATATGAGCACATATACACAAACAATGGTTCAATTTTAAGTGGAAAACATATTTCTCGAAGCGGTTTATGTTTTAACAATCACTTGCCATATTATATGACAAACATAGAAATACAAATAGTGCAATATGCTTCAACAAGAATCTTAATAACCTTATGACTTAATGGGATAACTGAAGATGCACATAAAGATGCTTGTGCTTATCTATATGCAAGTGCACTTGACTTAATTTGTATCTTTCTTTAACTTGCAACTTGATCTTGCTCTTTCCTGTACTTGGTCCCCCGGAGGTGAATGGCCTCTCTCACCCCTAGGTAATAACCTGCTTTTCAGGTTCGAGCTCGTACCTATACATGAGTGACGGGTTTACTTTCCCCGACCCTCACACCGGTCTATTCCCCTTAAATCTGGTCGAGGGCTGGCCCAAGTCTCAAACAGGATCGCTCTAGCCCACGCTAGCTGGGTCTATGCCATGCCTCGCGTGGTAGCTTGGTACGTCCCTCTTGCAAATTCTTATTATCCTTTTCTTTTCATATCTTATCATGTATGTGGATGCTTTGAGCATTCATGGATATGTCTATTGTCTTACTTCTCATATCATATTCTAATTATGCTTGCATGCATGATGTATATGAACATGACATATAAATATGTTCAAGGCATAATCACCCATAGCATAAGTTCTCATAAATCCTTGCCGAAAATTCGGCAGCATAACGGATCGAGTCCGCTTCCCCGTGAATAGTGCCAGGCTACCAATACAATCAATTGAGTATGCAATTCAATGTAAAACAGCAAGTTACAGCAACATTATTGATCATATGGTATGTCAAAATCAATAGAAATATCAACAGAGTTTTTTGCTCACTCTACCCTCTTCTGCCCGAATTTTGTAAAGTCCACCCTTATTGCAATTCAACTCATTTGAATCTAATTTTTGGATATGTCATAGCCTTATGTGTCTAGTTGCTAACCCTTTTAGTCCCATCTCATTTTGATTTCTGTAACTCAAGATATAAATATTTTACCTTAGACTGCCTTGTTCTTAGCCAGAATTAGGTTCTTATAAGTAAAAATTCACTAAAAAAAGAAACCTACGTGAAATCATACGAAATTTATATCAAACTAAAGCTAATAGGACAAGATTTTGAATGACATAAGTTTCATCTCATTTGCATGAGTGTATTTTGAGATATAAGCCCCGAAACTTGACCCTGCTGGACTATCATGTTCCAGTCTGGTTTGAACTCAAGTCAACTTCATTGATGTGCTGGGAACAAATGGCAACGAATCTGACTCTGAAATTTTTATGATATGTTTCCTTACATGTTATCTTTCAAACAGCGTTCGTTTCACTCAATTTGGAGTTGTGTAGGGTGAGTTATACCCTTCTCAACTCATACTACCCAGATGAAAACCCAGATTTCTAGGTCAAACTTCAAAAATTCATATCTCCCTCAATACTAATCCAATAACCTTATATGATATATCTATGGAAAGCCCTGAATGTCTACTTTCATCAAAAAATGGTTTCATTGGATTTAACCAGTTTTAGGCAGAGCCGTATGCTCCGTCGTACGGACTGCCGTGGAATTCTTCATCCAGACAGCATCCTAATCCATCCATTTCTCTTAGTTTTCTTCTTCTAATTCTAATTCCCACTCAAGATTTCATACTAATCCCATATTAATCCAATCATACATATCCAATATATTATCAAATAATCATAAAAAGTAATCTTTCATGCATCCTCAGTTTAGAGAAATCAAGGTTAGAGATTGAATCCTACCTCCTTGGAGTGTAATTTGAGCTAAGTGTTGAAGCTTGAATTGATAGAACCTTGTTAAGCTTGAAGGAGTGATGGAGTTGATTGAGAGAAGGGAAGAAAGAGGCTGGAACAAGAGGGAGAGAAGGAGGCGTAAATCAGCCTCAAATGAGAAGAGAAGTCTGACTTAAATACATGGAGGTAATTAGGATTGTGAGTATTGATTGGTTGAAATTTTGTGATTGAAGTCCGGCCACGTCTCCCACTTTTGTGGCCAAATTGCTCTCCACGTCGTCCTAAAAGTGGGATTCGCTTCCATTCTGTATAAACTCGGAACTCGTCTTGATTCTGCTTAAAGTTAGAACTCATGCTATTTTACTTGAGCTTGGGGCTGAAGCCGGATATCGGAACTTGTCCCATCTCATTTGTGACTTTGAAGAAATCTTGTCTGGTTTATTCGGAACTTGGAAGCAAGGTCGGATGTCGGAAGTAATACAGCTTACAATCACCTAATCTCGGAACTCCCCATTCAAACTCGGGAACACCAATAGAAATGGAAAGTTCCTGGGAATGAACTCGGACATCGGAACTCGTGTATGACTGGAAGTTAACTCAAAGATTCAAATTCATGTCCATTGAGTTCAACTCTAAGGCCAGAACTCGTTATATTAAAATTGGAGGTCGGCATTTGCACCATTGTGTTAAAGTATCAACTTGGGTCAAGTCAGAAGTCGGAATGAGGATGCTGGGTATGCTTAAGGTCGGAATTCGGGAATCCGGAATCACAATATCAAACCCAAATACTTAAACCCGGAAGTCGGTATGATGAGATCGGAAACATGGTATATTGTCTTTCAGACATGAAGTCGGATATCGGGGGAATCACATTCATGTTGTTCGGACTTGAAGTTTAAGTCGGAAGTCGGGAAATGAGGAAATTTTGCCAGTTGAAATCGGAGGTCGGAAATTATACCCAATATACTTTAATTCGGAGTCGGATATTGGAACTTGGAAGCCACTCCATTTAACTCGAAACTAGAACATGAAGTCGGAAATCATGAAAACTAGTGAAATCGGAACTTGGAAATCGTGGTGGAGGTAAAAATGGAATAGTTTAGCACGAGGTAAATTGGGGATGTTACATATTTCACTAGGTTTACAACACACCTCGTTATCTAACAGCTAGGAGAGATAGTGTATCCTCACAAACTTATGCATCCCTTACCTTCTTAGTTCTGACATTTTCCTTCCCTTAACTCTCATCACTGATCTCTCCCCTCAGCCCCTGCCATCTAAGCTCTCTCATATCTCAGTCCTCTTTGTGTCAACTATAGTCGATGCCAGTCACTAATGACTGCACAACATTGCGCTCTTAACGACAACCTTCTTCTTTGAGTTCCTTTTCATGATGACTCTACCTCTCAATGGCAATTGACAACCCTCCCTCTTTCTGTTGTGCCGCGCATCAAGCTGTTAACAACCATGAGCTTATCTCTTCAATAGCCATGCTTCTGATTTACTTTTTTTTTTTGGGTTTTTTCTTATTTAAAATTTGAATTTGTAACTGTTTATTTTTCTTTCCAGTTTTGGTGTTCATTGTTCTAATTTGCTTTTTTTTTCTCTAATTTAAATTTTGAATTTCGATTTTTTTTTTCAAAAGTTTTAGTGTTTTGATTTGGGAACAAGTTTGGATTGTATGAAAACAATTTTGGATGCTTGGATTGATTATAATTTACTCAAATTGTATGAAAAAGAGGATCTTGGAAGCTTTGATTGTTTGAAAATCGATTGAATACTATAGGAGTGCAAGAAAATGTAAGAATCTTTGTTAGATTTTATTTTTAAACTGAAACCAAAAACAAATTGAACCAAATCAAATTGGTTTTTGTTCTACAAAAAAAGAACTGATTGGTTGATATTTTGTACCAACCAATTGGTTTGTGATAATTAATATATTGATATATTAATTAATCCTCATATTTAGTTTATTGAACCTCTGTTATGCTTAATTAATAAATATTGGACATATTTTATGAGTTTCGGCTCTAATTGAGCTTAACTGTATTTTTTAGCATTATTACAAATTTATACTCTTTCTATAATTTGGGCATATCTTGAGTTATAGACATTTAATAATTATAAATTTTATATTGTAGAAAAGATGAGAGAAAGATCTATAATTTTGATGAAGAAGTAAAAACTAATTCAGACGTCTAGTGGGTCGAATTGGGACACAAAATTAGAATAGAGCTGTTGCGCTGGAACTGGCGCAATGTGCACTTTTTGGGCCATAATTGGAGTTGTAGACATTAGATTGAGATGAAAATGGTTCCATTTGAAAGCTAAGATATAAAAATTCAATGCATATGGAGACTACTCTCCAAAATAATGACATCTTGATGGACTTATTAGCTGTTAATTGATACGAATAAACATGGTCATGCTATAAAGATTGGGCTATAACTCACTCATTTCAAGTCCAAATTAAGCAAATTGGGTGTCCACTTTAAGCTAAAAGAAAGAGGATTAATTTGGGCCAAGGTATTGTTGGATTTTTATATTTTAGGTCTAATAAGTGGTGAGAAAATCGAGACACAAAAAAGAGGACTCTCACCTCCAACTTCTTTCCATTTTTCTCTCTTTTCTTCTTTTCTTTTCCTTTCCTTTTCTTTCATTTTGTAATATACTTGTTTTGGGTTCTATTTTGTACCTTTCATTGCTATGGAGGAGTAGAACTTCAAGATAGTTTAAGGAGACTCCATGGACATTATGGTTGTAATCTTGATACCCTATGCTTAATTCTCAATCATGTTTGCTTTCTTGATTCTTTACTCTCTTTAATTTGTAAACTTATACTGAATGGTATTGATATGTATGTTTATGAATGAGGAATTAGTTAGATGATTATTAATTGATCAATTGGTATGAACTTGATTAATTAAAGAATTAGGAATTGGATTTGGGTTCAAACCTAGGCTAATGCAATTGGGGCTAGAAATCAATATAGGTTGATTAGAGTTGAAGCCTTAATTATCTAATTAATTGTATATTGGTTGAATGCCTAGAGCTTTTTAGGTAGAATTGTGGGATTATTAGTAGAGGTCTCTCTAATAGTTCAAATTAGCCACACTCCATGTATTTGATATATTGTATATTAACGATTGATTCACCTTATACCTAAAAAATATTTCGAACTAGTGTTTTTAATTCCACCAAATTTTCTTTTATTGTTTATTTACTGCAGTTTACACAAAACCCTCTTGCTGCTAATCAAATAGTCATCAACATTCTTGTAAGATGACCTTGGTTGCACTATCTTACAAGTAGTATGATTAAGTTTTTTAAAATTATAATTTAGAGCGAGCTATGACACTCGCCACCAGTTTGGTTTAGTTATTTTTTTTCTAAAAAAAAATCCAAAAGCAAATCGAAACCAACCACGAACACCCCTAACTACATTAGTTAAACTGTGCGTTTGATATCCGTTCATAATATTGTCTACATTCATGTGATTTTGGCAAACCAAACAATAGTTAATGGTGTGAAGTTATTAACAGTCAATCCGTTGGTAACTCCAACAACAATTTTAAATAAAAGCTAACAATTACCAATGGCAATGCTGTTGGTAATGAATACATAAAAAAAATAATTGAATAATAATCACCGATGGCTAGACCATCGATAATTATTAAACCTAAAAAAGTAAAAAATATATTTCATTAAATATTTTTTGGGAGGTTTTTGATGCATTATCCGTCGGTTATTAGTTTGCGCCATGTGGTGTGTATTGATGCCACATATCATGGATGGAGTTATCGATGATCTTCTAAATTTGATTAAAAATTCACTTTACTACATTATCTGTCAAAAAATTCATTGGTAACATTAGTTTTTTGCGTGTTTTCAGTAGTGATAGCCTAGAAAAAGGGTCCAATGTACTTTACGTTGCAAGGCTCTATTCATCTTTTAATTGAAGCACTATGTTTTCATAACCCTTGGTCATTCAAAGATTATTTGTGATGTGATTCTTTCGTTGTTGTCATTTTAACGAGTGTTAAAAAAGAAAAGATAGACGGTATGAAAAATGGTAGTATGAAATTTCTTACAAAGAATTTTTATTATTAGACTATACCTTACCGCTTACTATGATTTGTCATGCACTAATGCGATTGGTGTTGTAAGGTTTATTCATAAACATCTGTAGAAAAATATAGGCATGTATATCATGAGTTGCTTGTAGATCACATATATAGTTAGTTTTAACTAACCAACAATAAGCCTTTGTTGATTAAGATCATTTGGATATCACTATATTCACCAATAACTATACCATGGGCTGTGTAGTAAGCTTGCCCGAACACAGCCCTCTATCGCGCAACCACTACCATGCTCCACCTCGCAAAACCACACTCACTTCTCCATAATTCGTAGCTTAGCCATACCGTTCACTCACTTCCACGTGCCCATTGTAACATCCCCACTTTCGTAAACAGAACATAATGGAAACTTTGAATTATTTCCCTTAGGCAGTGTGAGAATTTCTCAGGCAGCGTTATGTCATAACGATCTTCACATTTAGAATTATGGGATAGTGTACCACTGTCATTGAAAATATGGCATTGCCATATGTTAAAAATTAAGAAATGATAAAAGTGCCCTTATAAACTTTTGTTAATTGCAATGATGCCCACAATTTTTAGAAATTATATCTTGACCCTAAAGACTTATTCCTACAATAATCCTAGAACTTATCATAAAATGACCTTTATGTCCCCACATCTATAGAATTAGCATAATGGGATTTTAAACCGAGCAAAATCATGTGGTGAAATCGCAGAAGTTTAAATCTATGCCAATTGGGCCATGGAGGCAGTTTAGTGTGAAATGACGTGGGGTGCCCCTGGACTTGCTCAAAATTATGGAAATACCATTAGTTATAGAAAATAGAAAACAAAAGGACTCCGAATTTGCGAAAATGTCTAATTTATGCTGTTAATCTATTTATTCGGTTTCAATAGTTATGTAAGGGTAATTAGGAGTTAATTAAATATTAATTAGGAATTAATTAGATGTTAATTAGAGGGATGAGGCTTATGAACAATTAGAATAGCGATATAGAAATTCTCTCAAAGTTATTTAGTAAAGTTTTGCCGATTTGAAGAGAATCGGCAAAGATTCGGTATTTTAAACCACCAGTATCGAATCAATATAATTTCACACTAACGCCACTAGTTTGAGTGGCTGAAAATTGAACCACCTCTACCTCTATGGATGGTGCCAATTGGCTGCCAAATGAGTGGAGAGTATAATGCCCAAAAATTTTTATCATTATTAACCGAATTGTTCAGTTTTCATCGAATAATTGGAATTAATTAGAATTCGACTAAGCATTCGCTTAAAGCCAATTAAGTGTGATTTAGAAGGATTAGATTTGATGGAATTAGATTAGAACCATAGGAAATCTCATAGAGTTTTTCTAAAATCGGTTTACCAATTTAAAAGAAAATTGGTAAGATTTCGGTATTTTAAACTGTCGGAACCGAACCAATAGAAATTATGCCATGAGTACCCTAGGATTGATGGCAAGGATTTAGCCAAAACATCTCCATATGTGGCGCTACATCAGCCCAAAAAGGGCAGCCATAACCCGTTTGAATTACCAATATACATCCACCAATCATGTAAGACTTGCTTCAAAAGTTTGTGATTATTTCCTTCCTTCTCCCTTATGTAATTCGGCCAACAAAAGGAGCTAAGCTCTCTTCATTTCTTTTCTACTGACACTTATCTTCACTCCATTTTCATCTCTTCTTCAAGTTTCATCAAAAGTTTCTTCAATCTAAGATATCAAACTAACAAGATTTCAACTAGATAAGGTAGGATTTTCAACTTTCTCCTTCTTTTCTTTGACTTGGGGTTGCCTAAAATCTCTTATTCATCCATGATTCTGATGTTGTGATGGATGGGGATAATGAATTAAGGTTGGTTTAAGTTGTATATGTGAGTTTGAATTGAACATTGAATGGATTGATTTAAGGAAAACATGAATTCATGAAGAATTCAAGAAGCTATTAGGGTTTTCCCCTCGATGGTCCATACGGTGGTGAGTACGGCTCTACCTATAGCCATTTAAATTTGATGAATCCATTTTTATATGAAACTAGATATTCAGGACTATTCAGACATATAAAATATAAGGTCATTGGATTAGCATAAAATTAGTTATAAATTTTTGAAATTTGATCTAGAAATTTGGATTCTCATCTGAGTAGTATGAGTTGAGAAGGGTGTAACTCACCCTACACAACTCTAAATTGAGTGAAACCAGCTCTGTTTGAAAGCTAACATGTAAGGAAATATCTCATAAAAATTTCAGAGTCATATTCATTGTCAATTATTCTCAGAACATCAATGTATTTACCTTAAGTTCAAATTGGGCTGGAATAGGGTAGTCCAGTAGGGTCAAGTTACAGGGCTTATATCTCAAAATATATTCATGAAAATGATATGAAACTTCTTTCATTTGAAAGCTTGTTTGTTAGCTTTAAATTGATATAAATTTTGTATAATTTCACCCAAGTTTTTATTTTTAGTGAATTTTCACTTATAAGCATGCATTTCTGGCTAAGTACAGGGCAGTCTGAGGAAAAATACTAATAACTTGAGTTATACAAATCAAAATGAGATAGGACTAAAAGGGTTGGAAACTACACACATAGAGCTATGATATCCAAAGTCTAGGTCTAAATGAGTTGAATAGAAGTAAAGATGGACCTTACAAATTTCGGGCAGAAAAGGGTAGAGTGAGCAGAAAACTCTGTTGATATTTCTATTAATTTTGACATACCATATGATTAATAATGTTACTGTAACTTGTTGTTTTACATTGAATTACATACTTAATTGATTGTATTGGTAGCCTGGCACTATTCATGAGGAAGCGGACTCGATTCGTTATGCTACCAAATTTTCGGCAAAAATTTATGAGAACTTATGTTATGGGTGATTATACTTTAAATATATTTTGATTTACATGCCATATTCATGTACGTCATACATGCAAGCATAATTAGAATATGATATGAGAAGTAAGATGTGCGATATATCCATGAATGCACAAAGCATCCGCATGCATGATAAGATATGGAAAGGAAAAGATAATAAGAACTTGCAAGATGGACGTACCAAGCTACCACATGAGGCATGGCGTAGACCTAGCTAGCATGGGGCAGAGCGGTACTATCTAAGACTTGGGTCAGCCCTTGACCAGATTTAAGGGGAATAGACCGATGTGAAGGTCGGGGAAAGTAAACCTGTTACTCATGTATAGATACGAGCTCGAACCTGAAAAACAGACTATTACCCAAGGGTGAGAGAGGCTGTTCACCTCTGGGGGACCAAGTATAAAAGAGCAAGATCAAGATGCAAGTTAAATAAAGAGACGAATTAAGTCAAGTGCACTTGTATACAGTCAAATATAAGTATCTATATGTCATAATGTCATTATGATTCTTGATGAGGCATATTACATTATTCGTGTTTCTATGTCTGTTATATAATATGGCAAGTGATTACTAAAATATAACCCGCTTCGAAAAAGATGTTTTCGACTTAAAATTGAACCACTGTTTGCATATATATACTCATATTTTCATAAGAAACCGAAACGGTTGGAATGTTTATGATGACACTATAATAGTGATGGTTCAAGTTCACCTACTGAGAACCTTAGGTTCTCACTGCCTGCATGTATGTTTTTCTTTTCCGTAAACATTCCAGCACCTAAGTTGGAAATCAAGTGCGGCGAATCTTGGGACATTCATCGAGCAAGACTCAGGCTAAATCAGACCAAGAGACTATTGAAGCTAGCTAATGAGCAGTCGGAAGCAAATGTTGTATATTATGTCAGTCACAATTTTTTTTAAATTGTAATTATTTTATTTTCTATGTATTAGATATGACGAAGTTCATTAACTATTAGTCAGTAATAAAGTGTACAGTTAAAGGGCCAAATATTATATTTTCCACATTTTAAGGATTTTCTTAGCACAACGACAACCTTTTAATATAATTCCATGACTCGAACATGACTTATATAATAAAAAGTGTTACATCCATTGCAGCCCTACGTCGTTCTCGACCATCTTCATGATCAAATAATGTTATGTGAAAACTCCAGCTATATGACGAGGGACGAATATGAAAATTCCTACTTTAGAACTATCTCCTACAAAATACTAAAGTAACTCTTCTTAAATCTCAACTACACTATTACTTATGGTTTTGATTTAATGGTTTCCAGTCAAGGTGTGCCACCCACGTTAGCTTCCATGGAGTACAACAGGCAGCGCCTGGTTGGAATTGTATGGAAAAAGAAAAATACGTATATGTATTTAGTAAGTTATTAAAAAGAGTACAAAATGAGTTATTTATATTATATAATATTTAATACTTAATATTAATTTAATAAAACTATCATAACTTCAAAATGATCTACTGCTATTTATAATTAACAAGTTAAAAGCTTCAAAATTATAGATAATAATTCACACATAATATTGCCCCTTCTTTTTATATTTTCTGATTTTTGGAAGCATCCAAAAACAGAAACAAAAAGCACAAATTAAACAGGCTAGCTGGTGCTCCTTTGGATCACAACACCCACAGCATCCAGATGCATAACCAAAATAGTACAATGAGGAATAGGCTCAAGGTGGAGTGACCAAGGTAAGTAAGATCATCAGCTAGAAATTTATTGTTGCAGACTCATAGTAAACTAAACTTCTTCGTCATACATGCATTTGGCACATGTGCTAAAGTGTTTTGGATTGATTAGTTATCATAAGTACAAGTGCATTTTCCGGCGCATTCAGCAAAGCCTTTGCCTGAGCCAGCATCAGGGCCTTTAGTCTTGAATATGGCACAACTCCAGCCCTCACCACAATTGCAGAATGTTTGGTTGGCATCGGAACTGGTGCTACTCACAACATGAGGGGGCAAGTTTAACTCTTTGGGCACTATTTCACCATCACTGCAGGTGAATTCAGTGACACATAGGTCTTAGTACACATGCAACACATTATTAGATGCAGCTGTGGTATATCGTTGGTTGCATACAATAAGTTACCTAATGCAACAATATATATTTGTTGTTGTTAAGTATTTTACAAGAGTTTCATTGGGAGCTAGAATTACACTTCCGGCTAATTTCTAAGCACTTCAAAAGGACTAACACACTGAAAGGCTCAAGATTTTATCGGTTTGAATAGTTTAACACTTATCTTTTTAAAAAGATCTGAATTCTAATATTTTTTTTTTGAAAAAAAGAAAAAACTGACATAAGGAAATTTTTGCTATAATGAACTTACTTCACTCAAGTTAGATTTGCCAAGATATTGTAGACTCCAATTATTTGGATCAAAAATTAAGTTGACACTCCAAACAAAGTAGTTGCGAAGAAATTTAAATAATTAGTTTGTAAATTTTGCTTAATATGTGCCTCAAGAATACTGTTTCACACACACACACATTTCGAAAAAAAAATTAACATATTAAAATCAAATTAAACCGATTTGATGGATATCAAGTTGGTTTGGTTCAGATATATGGTTGAAGTAAAAAATAGAAAGATTATGTATTTTTTTTAAAAACATTGTCCCTTTAACGAGTGATAATAGTGCAAAGTTTGGTTATGAAATATTTAATAAGGGTATAAATAGATTAATTTTTTAAATAAATACAAATAAGGAAGATAAAAAGTGATTTTATTACAAAAAAAATTTAAGTGCAAAATTTTAAAATTTTAAAAATAAATAAAATATATTTGATCAGATGATTGAGTTGGCTATTTAGATAATCAAATTAGGTTCAAGTGATCAAATTGAAAAAGCACAAATCTAAAACCAAAGTGAAAATGATTAGTTTGAATTAGTTGTATCTCAAAATAAATCAATTATTCAAACCAATCCAAATCAATATTATTAGTTTGATTGGGATTTTTTTGGATTTATCTAATAAATCCGAAACAATAAACACCCCTATTTTTATGTTAGCGTCTTGAAGGGAAGTAGTTAAGATTTTAAATCGCGGTTGCGGTCGCGATCGCAGTCGCAATGCGGATAATTGTAGAAAAATGAACTCAAACGACCGCAAGTGCTATTGCAATACTGTTGCGGAGGACACCGCAATTGCAATATTACGGTTACAATTACGGTTACGAACTGCAATTTAAAACAATGGGAAGTACATATAAGTACTTTCATTCTACGTTGGCCAAAGATAAGCGAGAGCAGTGTTTGAAACACATACAGAGTGCAGCTGCACTTTTCACCGCATTTGATGAAAGCTTTGCCAGCATCAGGCCCCTCAGTCCTTGTTATGACACATGTCCAGCCTTCTCCCACCTTGCAGAACACCTTGCCCAAGCCCAACTGTTTATCCGCACCTACTGGTGCTGAGATTTCCCTGCAGGTCAAAGAATAGCTTAACTTAGAGGCATTAGAGTTTATGAGAATTCAGATAGCATTAGCAACGCACTTTGAAGGCCAATATTGTTCAGATCTCAGACATAATAATACATTAATATTATTTGCACAAATTAGGACGTTATTAGATAAATTAAGGGTGAAATAAAGTAGACTACAAAATTTACTGAAATTAGACACGGCAAACCTGGGAGTTCGCTCCATGTGCTCTCTGCCTTTGCCGCTCTCTATGCTGTGAATTTGTTTTGCGCTGCACATTAGTTTGCGCTGTACTATTTATGCTAATCATGCATCTGGTTGAATGGCAGAAAGTCGATACTACCCTCTATTTATCAGTATTTGGCTTGTCCACAAACTCTGATTTTTTTAAAGATAAAAAATACACAAGAATATCTGCTTTCTGACAACTACGTTTGAAAAACAATCATAAACTGGCCAACCACTTCAGCAATCCTTAAAAAGAACCTAGGAAACGAACAAAAGATGGCAAGGGATGATAATCCTACGCCGATAATTTTACAACAGATATTAATAGATTAAAGCAAGGGTGTGTTTTTCACATTAAAAAAAATAAAACATGGGTGTCTTTTAACAAGGGGCGGTCCATAGTAAATTAACTCTAAGAGATGTGTACTGAGCTAAGCTAATTGAGTAAACTCCCAAATCGACTAAGTCTCTAATAATTTTAATAGTAGACACAATAGTTTTTGACAAAAATGAATTAGTTTTAAAGTATATGACAATTACCAAAATTAAATACTCATAATTCTTGATTCACTTACAACCCAAAAGGAGCGTGATATATAAATTATATATACTAACTAGAATTTCTTTAATCATCGAATGTGGCACCCTAAAATCCCAAACACCCCAATCAGACCTAAAAAAAAAAACAAAAAATCTCGTTCATCACTGTCCTCTCCCTCCTTTGAGAACACTGCAATGAAATCCTAAAATCCCAACTCGCTCATCTCCTTCATCTTCTCCTTTAGACTGCGACACCCCGTTCTATCCCACCCTCTTTCCTCTTGATTCCGAAAACCCCAGGGATGGCCAACTTGCAGGATGCTGTGTAGTACTAGTAATACATTACTGCAATAGCAAGTTCAAGTCCACCATATTACTAACTTACAATCGAGACATTAATTGACATCTTCACTCAGTTCCATGTAGTTAATTAATATCTCCATTCCGAGATATATAACCCCTCTTGCATTTAATTTCAGCCTACCCATCACTCGTCTCTTACTCACTCTCTTGCACAAACAATGCATGGTAGTAGAAAGAAGGAAAGAGCAATACACGTCACTATACTGTGCCAAAATAGCGACCTTTCTCATTAAAATGCGTATGATTTGATAGTTTGCTAGAAAGATTTACAACATAATAGATATGGGGCCCGAACTGAAGTTTATCATCACTTGTGATGAGAAGTTTGCCTATGAGGTGATGGTCAGGTCTCAGTGTGGTATGCCTGGGACCATCTTGCGTTGTCCTTCTTTAGTGCAATATGCTAGTAGTAGTATCCATTCTCATTCATCTTCAAGAGATTAAATCTTGAGACATTTAACCATGGAGTGGGTTAAATACTTCTGGTTAGAATGATTGTGAAGGTTAGGTTAAGCAGCTATTCTCAAAAACTTTGGCCTCTATTATATTTTGGAAAATTTTGAAATGTTGTATTTAGGGTTGAGTATGTAAATGGTAATCTTGGGTGGAATTTGGGGCTTTTTGAAACTTTTTTAAATGTTTCAGATGCCACATTGAATTGATTAAAGAAATTCTAGCCAGTATGCAATCTTTACATGATACTTATTTGAGATTTCAAATGAATTAGGGATTAAAGTATCCAATTTTTGTAATTGTGAGGGATTTTGGGACTAATTTATTTTCGTTATGGACTAATCTATCCATTAAGAATATTGTTTGGGACTGATTTAGAGATTTATGTTTTTATCCGAAATAGCTGAGATGTGATTGAACCAACAAACTATTGAACAAATAGTAAATAATTTGGTCCCTCTTTAGGATTAGGACATAAGTTTGAATTTCAAAAAATAAAGTTGTTGAAAGAGAGAGTAATCATATATACTTCATCCCTTCAAATTGCTAAAACGTATCTTTCTTAATAAAAAAAGACTATTAGAGATCGTGTGACGGTTTGCTACACCATTCATATATAATTTCTATATAACATTTTAGATATTTAATTAAAAGATTATTATGTTTCTGACTGTAGCTATTATGAGTACTGTTGAAAACTTTGATTTTAAGAAAAGATCAATGCCATTCATATAGCAATTGAAATTTTAAATGAAGTGATAATGACTAAAAAGAATATAATCATACACGGATGTAACATATAAAATTCTATTCTTTGTGCACTAAGTATCTTTTCTTTCGTATGTGCAGAATGTCAACCTAGAGCAAGGAGAGAGCCGTTCTAAGTTCAGGTAACATCAATTGACTATATAAATGTATTATTTATTTGGATTTTGCAGTTTGCTCTTTGCAGTTCTTAAGAATCTATGGAGGACGTCATGTTGAAATTGTTTTTTTGTTTCATACAAAACCTATCCTGTTTGCTCTTTTTAATATTATATATTGAGTTTTATACATATCTAACAATCAAAAAGGCTGCTGCTGGTGTAAAATAAATGTGATTTCTATAGAAATTGCTGAGTTCACATACTGCAGATCTATCCCTAGAATCTTTTGCCTTCGTGACCCATGTGCTATGAACTTAGGTAATTTTATTTTAAAGACACGTACTTGTTTTATGAAAAAATAAAAAGAATGTTAGTAAGGTTTGTGTTTTTTTAGTTTAGGTGGTATTCGATACATTACTTAACAAGATTTTCAGTAATTTAGATTATTACTAAGAAATATTGTCACATTTTAAATTGCCAGTAATACTAGATTGCAGTGTTTGGTATGCATAAACAATTTAATTGATAATTTATATTATTTTGTTTGGTTAATGAAAAAAATTACCAAGTAATATATGTTTTTATAAAACACTCTCGAAATAATAAGAATAATAAAAATAAAATAATAAAAAACAAAAATAAAAATAACAGAAGATTGTCATGTAGCTGGTAATCAAGATTTAGCAACGTGAATTGCCACTTAGGAGCTATTTGGATTACCTAAGTGATCCATATTATCAAGTAATTAATGTGTTACACCAAATAGGACAATAGTGGATCCAAATAATTTAATTGAAAATTGTTAATAATCTAGATTACTTTACTGGTATTTTTATCCGGTGCAAGGCAAAGGGGATAGATATTCTTATAATAATAAAATATTTATTAATTAATTATATATCTTATAAAGTCAACAATATACATTAATATATGAAATATATTTAAAAAAATAAAAAATTTTAAATTACATTGTGTAATACATTTGTATATAATTATAATAACATACGCAAAACAAAACGTAATTAAAAAATAAATTAGAAAATAATATAAAAAAACCTTCTTCGCATTTCCGTATGCACCATATTTGAACGCCGTAAATGCAGTGCATGAAAGAAAGAATAAAATATTAATTAATTAAACAGTAAAATAAATAAATATATCAACGTGAAAAGTTTTAAATAGTGCTTTAGAAAAGTGAATGAAAATATTGAAGACCAGAAAATATAGAAATAGACGGTGCAGAAATTCTTCTTCCTTTTTCAGCTCCAGTAAAGGAACTTTGATTTCCAAAATCATATTGACCTATTTTGATTTTGAAACAATTTCAAGCAAATTCTGCAATGCACACCGCGCCATATTATGCATAGTGTGTGGTGCATCATTTAAAATTTGATAGTGCACCCCACACCAGCACCTTCGGCTAGCGGTGGAAAGAGTTGTACGAAATTTGAACTGCTCCAACTCCCAACCACTACAACCCATCTTTGCCGTTGCCTTCACCATCACACTCCAACACCACCAAAGCCCTCTGTCTCAACGCTGCCATTCAAACCTCACATAGCCGCAACACATCCACCCTTCGAACCGCTATGAGGCCGCCAGTGAACTGCAACCACCATAGGCTGCGCTCTCCGCTATTGAGACTCGAATCACCTACACCCACTCCCTTAGCCGCGAACTACCATTCAATCGTGCCCCGTCGAAGCTCGATGTTGCTCACCTTACAATCTCGCATTTCCACCTGCTGCAATGCTGCCCTTTTCCCTTCGCCACTCACCCATGGCCACCACCCCAAAAACCAAGCATTTCAACCAAACTCCCTAAATGGTGTTCCTTTCTTCTGCGTCCTTATTTTTTTTTCTTTTTTAGTTAATATGATGTTTTTGTGGTTTGGATTTGGCATTGTTAAGTCTTCATCTGTAAGTGTTGAATTTCTATCAAAAATTTGGATGGGATTATGCGGTTGTAGTCCCCAATATGTAACACCCTTATATAATTGTGGGTATAATTAACATTATTAATTATTGATTAACCCTAAATTTATAAATAAAGAGGAGAATGTAGAATAATAAAAGTAATAGTATAATATAGTTAAAATTTTATCAACAATAGAATTTCAACCGCATCATAAACATTTTAAGAGCACTTTATCAGAACACAAGAAATTGAGCTGCTAGAGATTTAAAATATAAAACAGTTTAATTATCATGAGACACATTAATCTACTGGTCACAAATTGACCACCAAGGTCAATTTCATGACCACAAATTTAGTAAAAGCCAACATTTGCTTTTTTAAAAAATTGGTTTTATAAAACTCATGAAAAAGAAAAGATGAACACATTTTTTTGCTCATCATCTTCTGTTTATTCTCTCCTAAAATTTCAAGCTCTTCCTCTTCCCCACCTTCCTCCATTTTCAACTCCTCCAAATGTAACGTCCGAAATTTTTCAAAATGTTTAATTTATCTCGTTGATCGATTTATTCGGTTTTATCGGATAATTAAGATTAAGTTGAAAGCTAATTAAGGTTAATTAGGGATTAATTTGATGTTAATTAGAGATATTAGACTTGAGAAATTTGAATAGGTGCATAGAAAATTTTTACGAAGCTATTTAGTAACCATTTACCGATTTGAAAGAAATCAGTAAAGATTTGGTACTTCATACTACCAGAACCGAATCAATAGAATTATACAACCAAAAACCCTAAAACAAATGGCCACAAATCCAGCCATCTAACCCCTTAAGTAGCGCCATCCAAGCCCTTCAAATGGGCAATTCAGCCAAGTTTAAACAAGAAAAGAATTCACCAATAAAGCTTCATGAGTCACTTTCATTAATTAAGACATCAAACTCTAAAATTTCATTCTTTTCCCTTTCAATTTTTGGCTGAACTAGAAGCAAAATTATCTCTTCTTCCTCTTCATTTTCTCATCCTATCCACTCTCCTTCATCATCTCACCAAGCCTTCCTCACTCAAAACTTGCTCTATTTGGCTCAATACTTAACATCTAGGTAGGATTTCATGTTTTTGCTTGTGATTACAGCTAATATGGATGATTAGGGTTTTAGTCCCTTTCTTTAATATCAGGATATTTGATGATTTTATGATTGATTTTGGTTGAATAAATGTGGAACTAATGATTGGGGGTTGAGGATTTGAGTGAAATTCAAGAAGAGGAGTGAACAGAAGAGTTGAAAACCCTAAGACCGTCCGTACTAGCAGAGTGTATGGCTCTGCCTACAGCCACCGAAACTTGATGAAACTATTTTTATGTGAAACTAGACATTTAGGGCTTTCCAACCATATAAATTATAAGCACATTGGATTAGTATTGTGAGATATATTAATTTTTGAAGTTTGCCCTAGGTTTCCGTCTCTAAATCTAACCAAAGTTGATTAAGTAGGGCGTAACTGGCCCTATACTTCTTCAAATTGAGTGCAACCAATTTTGTTAGAAATTTAAGACATAGGGTAACATGCTCAAAACAAATTCGGTGACTGTTGTTGTAACACCCTCCCAAGTACAGTACTATGCTTAAGTCATAGTACCACACTCTTGAGTTATTACTATTACCTAAGCGGACCTTGTCTGACAGCAACTTTAGCCGTCTTCGGAAACTTCTGAGACTATCTGGAGACAACACGGAAAATAGGAGTGAGAATTATAAATTCTCAGTAGGATTCTCTAATTTTCATACATAGTGTCATCGTTGTCATCTCCAGTTTGTTTCAGTTTATTATAAAAAAGTGAACATACTATGTAAACTGTTTAATTTTACAGTTCGAAAAAATATGTTATCCGAAGCAAAGTTCATTTTTATCATACACTTGTCGTTTGGGGAGAGCCCATACAAAATCAATCAATTCATTAATATTAATGAGTGATAACTGAAACATAATAAAATACATTAGTATCAATATACTAAACACATAAAATCTGCCCATGGCTTTACTTGCCCTTGAATTTAAGCATATACATAAAGTTTACTTCTCTTTCTTTATCTTCCTTTTCATCATAAAATCTTTACATGCCACATTTCAGAGTATGATTGCCATGTCATACCCTATCAGAGCGTGATCGCCAAGTTACGTTCCTTAGGAATATAGGATCTTCATTCAGTACTTACACTAGCTGGGTCATACCATGCCTCATGTAATTTCTATCCCTGATACTCACACTAGCTGGGTCGATGTCATGTCTCATGTGATTGGGGTGCTTGCATATACTTTAATCTTTAGTCTTTAGTCTTTAGTCTTTAGCCTTTAATTTTTAGCTTTTACTTGGCACACCTAGGCGTTACGTATCACCGTCCCTAGGGTGCTGTTACTGCCCTTGGGTAGCCTGGCCTTGGAGTGAGCTCATCAGCTTCACTCGTGACCGTCGTCACACTGACTCACCAGCAAGGGGACCCACGTGCCTCTAGTCTTGGAAGGATCTCATTCTGGTCACGTGCCTCTAATTGAAGGGATCTTTTCTGGTCACGTGCCTCAAAATTGAGGGATCTCATCTAACCACGTACCTCCAACATAGAGGGATCCAAGTTTTAGCTGCCTTCACAAGGAGGGATTCAATGTGCAACTGCCTCCAGGTGAAGGACCCACATATTATCTTATTTAGCTGCCTTCACAAGGAGGGACCTCAAATAACTGCCTCCAAGTGAGGGGACCCAGATTCAATATATTCACATGCTTTCATCCTCATGCATACTCAAGCATAGTCATGCTGAATGTACTCGTATATATGCTTCGTTTATTTTCATATATCATTGCACACATGATATTCACGTATAAATTCATAATCCATAAAGGCCCGTAGCCTATTTACCATTCTACCAGCACTCATACATATGCTACATCATTTACCCTCATATACCTCATATCATACTTATGTCATTCTTAAATATAGAGTTTCCATATACATATTCACACTTAGATTTATCCTTGCATATAAACATTCATAGACTTCTGCTGTAAATTCAGCAGCATAATGAATCAGATCTGTTTCCCCATGAATAGTGCCAGTTCTCACAGACAATTCAGTCATAGCAATATAATCAATCTAACATATATATCAATGTAAAATTGGCAATCCTCAACTCAAACCTTATAGGTCCACTAACACTTGTGAAATCATCAATTTGGCCATTCTGCCAATTCTATTCCAGTTCTGCCCGAATTTTGTATAATCCATCTTTACCTTTATTCAACTCATTTAAACCTGAATTTTGGATATATCATAGCTCTATGTGTCTATTTTCTAACGTCATTAGTTCCATATCATTTTGATGTATATAACTCAAGATATTCAAATTTTGCCTCAACTTATTCAGTTACTAGCCTGAATTACACTCCTGGAAATATAAATTCACTAAAAATCGAAACTAAGCTCAAATCATACGAAATCGGTGCCATATTAAAGCTAACAGGACAAACTTTTATTTGCAACAAGTTTCATTCCATTTGCTTTAGTATAGCTCAAGTTATAAGTCCTGAAATTTCACCTTTCTGAACTACTCTGTTTTAGCTCGGTTTGAACATAAGGTAAATTCCTCGAACAACTGGGATCAATTGGGAACATAACAAACTCGGAATTTCATATTGAGAAGTTCCCCTATGTGTAAAATTTCTAACAAAGTTAGTTTCACTCAATTTAGAGTTGTATAGGATGAGTTATACCCTCCTCAAGTCACTCTATCCAGATGAAAGTCCCGGTTCCTAGGTCAATCTTCAAAAATTCATATCTCTCTCAATACTAATCCAATAATCTCATATTATATATGTATGGAAAGCCCTGAATGTCTACTTTTATCTCAAAATAATTTCATCGGATTTAATCGGCGGTAGGCATAGCCGTACACTCCGCCATACGGACTGCCGTGAAATTCCTCACTTAGGTAGCATCCTTATCCTTCCCTTCTCCTAGTTTTCTTCTTCTAACTCTAATTCCAACTCAAGATTCCATATTAATCCTATCATAATCCATCATATACATTTAATAGATCATCAAATTCATGAAGTAGAGTAAAATTCTGGTTTGTGACTTGAGGAAATCTTGTCTGGTTTATTTGGAACTTGGAAGCAAGGTCGGATGTTCGAAGTCATACGGCTTACAATCACACAATCTCGGAACTCCTAATTCTATCTCGGAAGTTAATCATAGGCAACTCGGGAACACCAATAGAAATGGAAAGCTCCTGGAAACTATCTCAAAGATCCGAACTCGTGCCCATTCTATTTAAGTTCAACTCTAAGGCCGGAGCTCGTTTCATTCAACTCGGAGGTTGGTACTTGTACCATTGTGTTAAACTATCAACTTGGGGTCAAGTCAGAAGTCGAAATGGGCATACTGAGTTAATATCGGAACTCGGGAATTCGAATCACAAGATCAAACCCAAATACTTAAACCAAATACTTAAACCCGGAAGTCGGTATTTTATATACTCTAAGTCGGAGGTTGGAAATTATGCCTCAATATACTTTAACTCGAATATTGGAACTCGGAAGGCACTCTAGTTAACTCGAAGCTAGAACATTAAGTCGGAAATTGGAAAGGCCATGAAGTTGGAAATTATGCTGAAGTTTGAAGACAAACTCGGAAATCGGGATTTATCCCATTTTATGTGAAATTCGAAGATGAAGTCGGGAATTTTGCAGGCCAACTCGGAAGTCAGATGTTGGACCTCATGCTCCTCTTATTTGAGAGCCGGACAGATATTCGGAGATCGAAAATGTGACCAGATGAGGTCGGAAGCATGATTAAGTCGGAAATCGGGAATTCTAGGTATGAGGTCGGAAATCGGGACGTTACAGTTGTTCTTAATAATTCATTGAAGTTGCCCCAAGTCCTAATTGGGCTAGAACAAAGCAGCTAGATTTAGCCAATTTCATTAACTCATAACTTGAGTTCTACTTACTCAAACGAAATGAAACTTTTGAAAATAAAAGCTGGTTCAATTAGCTTTAGATTAGATAGGTTTTGTATAATTAGAACTAGTTTATATTTTTAGTAAATTTTTACTTTTCGGTGTGCAAATCTGCCTAGTAACAGGATAGACATAGGTAAAATGTCAATAACATGAGTTATACTTATCAAAACTTAATGGGACCAAAGAGGTTAAAAACTAGACACATAACACTTTAACATATCCAAAATTTAGATCTAAATGAGTTAAATAGAAATTATGGCTTAATTTCTAAAAGCAGGAAGAATTGAAGAAAATTGGCAGAAATTCAATTTAAGTAAAAAGGTTGCAAATTTTGTACAAGTATTGAAAGGTTGATGCATTATATTGACTTTCTATCTAAACGATTATCTAGTTGAGTGGCACAATTCATAGGGAAGCGGACTCAATCCGTTATGCTACCAAAATTCTAGCAGAAACTATGCGTAACTTATGATATATTTGCGCATGCATGTAATGTCCAAGTCAAGTTATCATTTATTGTGAGACTTATAAAGGTTTATAAGAAGTTCCATATTACTTAGGCTAGCCTTGAAATAAAGTTAAGGGAAATGGATCGATGGGAAGGTCGGGAAAGCAAACCCAACATTCTCATATAGGAACGAGCTCAATCCTAAAAAATAGGTTATTACCCAGGAGTTATATTGCCAAAAACTCCCAGGGGACTAAGTATGGAAAGGTCTATGACCTACAAGTTAAAGAATTAATTAGGAACAATGCATTACATTGTCATGCATCAATGCATTATTACAACCATGTTAATTTAATTGTAATTTGAATGCATTGTTGTATATATATGCTCTATTATCATTATTACTCTCTCTTGCACCTCGTCTTATTGTATATGATGTTATGTCTGATGTCTGTTCTGTATCTTACTGCTTTAAGTAAAAATTGAACCTTATTTCGGATTATGTTTTCTAAAACCCAAAAGAATGAAATATAGAATCTGTTACTCATTTTTATTCTTCATAACTAAATAAAAACTAAAGTAACTGGTAATGAACACGATGACAGTGTATTATAATTATAGACATCCTATTGAATTTAAAATTCTCGTCTTTGTTATATCCATGTCATTCCTAGATGATAGGAATAGCGGCAACCATCATCTTCTATGCTGAAGTGACGGAATGACAGTGGCATCATGATCTTGTGTTGGACTCATTTTACCTAATGGCCACTGCCCAATTTCGTCTTTATGTTTTCTTTCACTAAGCTTTTGCTTTTCCTCTGTTTAGTTCGCTATTTGACTCTACCACCCCATACTTAGCAATTCCAGTGTATATGACACATCCACCTACTCTACCACCTTAGCCTGTCCACTAGGGATCTTCTAAGAGTGATCCTTCAAAGCCTATGGATTTGTCTTCTTCCTCCTTGGGAGCTCCTGATGATGACTATGCCTCTATCGACTACAGCATAGTGAATGGATTTCTTTCCTCGGAGTCCGTTTAGCGAGGTTGCCCGCACCTGCAAATTAGGTTGTATAGAATGGCCCTTTTTCGGCATATTGGGCCATGGCATACCTTTTGGTACCTTCATGTATCCAGGATAGTGAAATGTCCTCTGAGGACCTTTGTAGAGATGCTTACACTGATATGGGCTTATGTCTTTTTGTTTATAGCCCAATTTGATGTACTCACCTCTCTACCTATATGAACAATGAGATAGCGATGTTTATAAGTATCAGGGCTCTTTTTTGATAAAGTCCTGTTTCTTTTATCTGTACTATTTAAAATACATTTTTTATTTTTATTTTTTTTGTGGATATTGTGACTCGCCTCAGAACATAGACCTACCCAATAATTGAAATTGAGGACCTATCAATCTCATTAGATTACCAATTGTTACAATTGAAGTAGTCATGTAATAATCTATGGGATATAATACTATAACTTAAAACATAGTATTATTCTTCGTAAGGCGTTACACCAAACTCTCAATACCTAGCTTCCTCCTTAAACCACCTTAAGCCATCACCACCCTGAAGAACACCAAAACCAAACTTAAAAACCTTTTCTTTTCACCATATAAGTTTCAGCCATTAGAGGGAGTTCCAAAAAGCTTGGGCGGTTTGAGCTATTAAAGAGTACTTGGGAGATTAAGGAGACTAATTTCAAGTGGTGATAGCTTTGGAAACAAGGTAGGAGTCCTAGAACTCTTGTTATGATGAGTTCATTGTCATGGTACTTGGGTATTATATTCTTCACTTTCTATGCTTATTGTGGCTGATTATGATGCTATATGGCCTTATTTTAATGTTTTAGAGCTTGTGAGGTTGAGTTAGTAAGTGATATTGAGTTAGAGAATCAAAGGAATCCAAATCAGTAATTCTGCCTTAGCTGGTAAAACTAGACAAACCTAAACTCATGACATATAACTCAAGCTAGGAAACTCAAAATGAAATGGGGCTAATTCTAGTTGAAACATGACTCGTAAGAGAGTATGCCCATGAAATTTTAGATCCACTAAACTTAAGATGAATAAGTTATGAATTTTGGAATTAAGTTATAGGCAAAGTAACATGGACTGGAGCAGCATGTGTTCTAATAGCCATAACTTACCCTATAGTCCTTCAAATTGAGTGAAACTAACATTTTTAGAAAGCTAACATATAGTAGAATAACTAGTAAATTTTTATAGCTAACCTCTTAGTAAGATGCTCCTAGTAATTCTACAAAATTACCCTATGCTCTATAGGTGTCAATACAGGGTAGCCCCAATGTAGAGCTTATAACTTAAGCTTTGCTTACCTAAATTGAGTGGAACTTTGTTGTTAGAAAGAAGGTTCACATAAATATAAGCATGTAAAATTTCGGAGTAAATTTATGAAAGATGGATTTTTATTAAATTTGCACTTTCAGGTGCTCAAGTCTATCCCATAACAGGACAATAGTAGGAAAACTTGAATAATTAGAGTTGTACACCTCAAAATTTAGTGGGACCAAAGAGGTTTAAAAATATACTAGTAAAGCTTTACTCTTGCAAACTTTGAGTTCAAAATGACTTAAATTGAAATTATTGTGTATTTTACAACTTCTAGGCAAATTTGAAGTACCATAATATTATAAGGTTATAATTTAAGTTAGAGGTCACCAAAGGATTTATGACCAAATCTAATCGAAAGATTGAGGAATATATGTTGGTTCTAGCGATACATATGTTGATATATATGATATGATCTAGTTGTTCATGTGAAATCTATGAGATTGGGTAGCCTATATCTTATACGATTGCAAGTGTGATTAGAATCTAGTTACATATGCTGGAATGGCTTTCTCTATTAACTAGCCGGATAAATTGCTATCTCAAATTTCAAGGAACCTCCAGGTACAGTCGTTGTACTGCCAGAACTCCGGCAAGTTTACTTCTAAAATATAATTCTCATGAGAATATAGTTACATGAAAGTTATGTATAAGAATTTCATAAGTTAATTAAGTAACATGTTAGGCCTCTACCAAGTAGTGGGCTAAGATGATACGATCACATGTGAAGTGTCAGGCCTCTATCAAGTAGTGGGCTAGGATGACATGATCATATATGATAGAATTTGCCTACTAAGAATGGTGATATGTAATGCTTAGGCGAGTATAAATTACTATTCTTGGGACGATGGAGTGTAGTGCCCAGTCATGTAAAGTTATTTTTGGGACGATGGAGTGTAATGCCCAACGATGTAAAGTTATTCTGGGGACGGTGAAGCATAATGCCCAAACATGTGAAAAGGATCGCATCTTGACAACGACAGTACATGATGCTCAAGCTTGCGAAAGGCTGCACTCTGAGGATGGCGGTACGTAATGCTCAAGTGTAGATACATGTAGGTACCATAAGGATGGCGAGACGTAACGCTTAATTGTGCTATCATTAGGGAAAGTGACCTTTACCACTTACTAGATCTCCTAACTTATTTTAGAGAAAGATGTTTGACCTAAGGCATGATAAGTAGGCATTCTAGGAGCAACAAGACATAATGCTTTTGTGTGTAAGCAAAAAGGTTAAAGACAAATAAAGATTTAAAGACAAGTAAAGAGGACAAGGAATATTATTTTACTTTCATAATCATCCTTACCTTACTTTTGGATCATTACAAGTACAGGGTTTGTTAATTTTTAAGTTATTTAGATTAAATGCTTAATAAAAGAAACCCACTTCGAAAAATCATGTTTTCAAACTTTTAAAATCAATCTTATCTTTTTGGTTTGCTCACTTTTTTATAATAAATCGAAGTGGCTGGGGCAATGACGATGACATTATTACTGATAGCCTAAGACTACCTATTGAGAAATTTTTCACCCTGTATGTTCTCGTATTGTCTCTAGATAGCATAGGTGACTCTTGAAGG
Source organism: Pterocarpus santalinus (assembly GCA_031439595.1). Classification (NCBI taxonomy): domain Eukaryota; kingdom Viridiplantae; phylum Streptophyta; class Magnoliopsida; order Fabales; family Fabaceae; genus Pterocarpus; species Pterocarpus santalinus. Next base: position 8,230,945 of record CM062526.1, on the reverse strand, counting down.
CAAGTTTCCTTAAAGGTTTTGACTACGGCTAACTGGTAGGCGAAGGGTCAAAGTCAAGCATATGTATTATAGTACTACAGACGTATTTGCAGTTTGGTTTGGTTTGATTTGATTTTAGGGGTAAATCCCAACCAAACTAAACCAATCGGTTTATACATTGCATCATCCATTTGGTTTGACATAATATAGAGAACCAAACCAAACCAAATCGATTGCAACCAATTCAATTTGGCTCAGTTTTTCAGTTTTCAAAGTAAAAATATTAAAACAAAAAACTGATTATAGCTAAGTAAAATACAACAAAACTAAGCTTTTGTACCATGTAAAATACATTTAAATCAATTCAAAATTGCCCCTAAAATCACAGCTCCTAAAATAATTGCCAAAATGTAAACTAAAAAATTTCAAATACACAATGGTGTTTTGGAAAAGAGAAATGGAATAACAAGTTCATACAAATCTATCATCAAGTTCCATAAAAATAACAAATGAAAGTAAAACAAATAAAGAGATCATCTGAAGAAGGCTTCACAAAAATCACCATGCTTCTCGTCAATCCATGCTTAAAGCTTTGTGGCGAATTGGCGGCACCTGTGCATGGTCACCACCACCAAAGGCATTGAGCTGGAGTGGTAAGGCCGAAAAGGAGAGCAGAATTTGAAAAGATAAATTGACACCAACAGAGCTGCGACAAGCATGGGGTAAGCGGCGCTAGGTGTGAGACAAGAGGCTGTGGTGCATGCAGTGACAAATGTAGGAAGAGGTTGATGGTTGCAAGTAGCTAGGGAAGTGAAAAGACAAAGAGGGAAAAAAAGGAGAGAGGGTAAAAAATTTACATTTTTGTTGTGTGTTTCCATGTCTTGGGGATTGAAAATATTGTCTTTCTGCATTTTCAGATGGCTTGGCATCTTTGGAGTAAAGGTTTTGGATGAGCAGTCAGCCTCCCATACTATTATGGAATATACATATATTGGGTACCCATTTTCATGGTTTTGGCTAGAAAGGCAATGCAATGCCTTCTTGGAAGTGTACCTTGTTTTCTGGAGTTGGTTAAAAGCAGAATTACAGGGTTTTCTTGTGATGCTTCTTAGCTCTACGCCTTTCATGGAATATGGGTATTTTATTTTCTTTCATTGTGGAGCGTTTTCTTTGGGGATGGGCTTTGTTAGATAGTTTCTCTGTCGAATATTAAGCTGCTAGCTTTCTCTTTTGGTGAATTTTGTTAGAGGAAAAGGCCATTCATGGGCATCCAACTAGTGTTTTAAACTTTGGGATTGATTTAGGTTTTGAGATAGTATTAGAGCCTCTATAATTAACTGTTGTTTCTCTTATTCTTCTAGCTTAATTATAATAACATTGTAAACGAGGTTTGAGTGAGCTTGTGTGAGTTGTTCATACCTCATTCTTCAATCCCAAAATGCTTTTGCATGTGGGTTGGAGAAAAGGAGAAAAGAGGGGGGATCAAGATGAAAAGCCACCTTACAAGCCAGGTATTGTAAAGCTGTTAGGTATTACCTAAAAGACCTTAATTTGTGTACTATACTAATGTCTTCACATATTTTAGTTTTATTTAGAAATTAGAAAATAGACCATCAAGAATTTTTGCGACTTAACCCACTAACCATAATTTTCTAGATTTGTACATTATATAGTTTCATCTAAAAGTAGTGAAAGAGTTGAGAAGTCTTGTGTAACTTCAAATAGATTCCCATTAACCATCCTTTGTTTCAGGTTAAATTTATTTATGTTGTAGAAATAATGAATTGAAATCGTAGTGAATTCATATACATTGGTATAGAGATATTGTAACACCCCAGCCTGAGTTGCAGTTACCTGTCGGAATTGGAACCTGAAAAATTCTGAGTCTGAACCTTATGCCTCCTTGGAGGGCTATAGGTTTGAGGTATTTTCTTAAGATCAAAAGTCCCGGTAATGGTTCCCTGGGCATCAATGAGTTGAAGAGGGATTTTTAACGAATTTTAGGGAATGGATAACCTCTTCGTTTTCAACCCTCAAATTAATAAAAACATAAGTTTTCGGAGAATTGTACTAAAACCCAAAAGTTGGATTCTGATTCCTAAGGATTTTGAATTTTTAGATATTTTTATTGAATCCAAATGGGGGGTATTCTCTTATTTACATTTATATTTTAAAGTTAGTAAATAAGTTTGTGCAATATCTTGGACCTGGGAAAGGACTGCAGAAGGAGGGAACCAAGTTTTTGGAGTTGGTAATTGATTACAGAGGACTTGTGATCGATTACCATCATTGGTAATCGATTACCAACTCTTTGGCTATGGTAATCGATTACCATAATTGGTAATCGATTACCAAAGGTCAATATATAGGTTCAAACGCATCCCACACCCTCATTTTCGAATTTCCTTTCTCTCTCTACCCTCAAAACTCTCTCCCTTCTCTCTAAACCCACTCCTCTTCAATCCCCACTTAAATCCTTCAACTTTTCCTTCCAAACTTCATCAAATTACATTCCTTTCACTCTCATAACAACAATTTCACCTTTAATCTTCATCCTTCTTCCAATCCCCAACTATACCCTTGATGAGTCTTGGAGCTCGGAGTAGGAGTATCAAGACTCCTAAATCTCTTCTCTTCCTCTCTTTATCTTCATAGGTAATCTTCAAACTCCTTTTCTCTTCTTTTCCTATGGATTATAGATTATTTGCTCTATAGGGAGTTCTTATAGAACCATAGGTTAGAAGAATTGAGAATTTTCTTATCTGAGCATAAAGTTGATTGATCCTTAGTCTAATTGATTGGCTCTGAATTAAACTGCCATATTATTGATAGTATATACCACTGGAGGACTGGCTTTGGCTCTCAGAGTTCAGGGGATTGGGATTCTGCTATTGGCGTTAAGTTTGTGAGTAGATAGTTTATCCCTATCTTAGTTTTAATGTATTTTATCTATATATATACATATGTAAATGATTTGGTATGTCTTAGCAATATAATTTAAATTTTGGTAGCTTATCTATTTCTACTGGTTCACATGAGAAAATGACTTAATTTTCAAAAAGAAGAATGTGGCAAATGTTTATTACCTTGGTTTCCTATTAAACTTTGGAAAATTTTCTTTGTTTTGAAAGGTTTTGGATAAAAGCTTCTTCATTTTCTTTGAAGTTACAATTTTATTGTTTTATATAAGGTATATTGGTATGTTTTATAAGAATCTTTATTAAATATTCTATATAATGGAAAAGAAAGACTTGGGAAGTCTAGGCCAGGATTTGTAGGCTAACGGCAGTAGGCGTTAGCCCTGGATGCACCTAGGATGTTGGATTTCATGGCCACTCAAGGGAGTGGTGCATGCCTGTTATTCATGGCCATACATATAGTGTGGTATGTGCCTGATATTCACGACCACTGAAAGAGTGGTGCGTGCCTGATTACAGGTTTCACACGAAGGAAAGGCCACCTAAGTGTGATTCCTGACGAATTATCCTGGAATAGATGGACTCTGTTTTTGGAAAAGAAAATTTGGATAATATTTGATTAAGATTTCTATTTTGGTTTTGTATACATATTATTGTATCGCCTTAATATCTATAAGTTTGTACATTATCTCATGTGGGTTAGGGATACTCTATCTCTCACTGAGTTTCATAAACTCGCCCTGTTGTTTTCTTTCCTTTTTCAGTTTCAGGTGTTCCAGTAGAATCTAATTCCTCGGTCGGTGTATTCCGAATAATGTGGGTAAGCCCTTCTTATTCAAGGGCCTTTTATAAATTAGTTAAGACTGAGAAATTCTTAGAATTGTAGCTCCATAATACTACAGGCAGGGTCCAGCCTTATTCTGTTTTTGTTGTTGTTATGTATTCATATATATACATATATATATATATATATACATATATATATATATATATACATATATATATATATATATATATATATATATATGTATATATATATATATATATTTTTCAACTTGTTAGAATTAAAGTTGTGTAAAGAATTTGTATTCTAAAGAACTTAAGCTATGTATTTTGGACATACGATTGTATTTATATATTTTACTGGTATACTGTGTGCTGAGGGGTGTATTTTGAGAATACCTGGATCCCCGATGGAAGTTTGTGTTGTTTGTCTTGCAGGGTAATCTTTTGTAATTGGGAAATATCCTAATTATAAAAGGGACTCTGTTGAAATTTTTATAAAATTATGCGGCGGAAGGCTTGCATAGGGACTTGTCTCTATGCGCCGGTCACGGCCCGGGTTTGGGTCGTGACAGATATGCTCTTCCACATTGGTATTGCTTCTTAAATATTGTAACACCTTTATGCTGCAAGTTATAAAGAATGGTTGGAATTATTAACTTGGAATAGCAATCGTATTTTGATCCCAGAGTTTGGTACAATTAGGAATATGATAGGGTGGAAAGAATGGTTGGATGTGCATTATACCATCGAAAGAAGTCACAACAACTATTTTCTGTGCCAAACCTTCTGCATCCTATAAATCTTCTACCTAGGTTGTCTTCAGTCCATGAAGTTTGGATTTGGCACGAAACTCTGCAAATGCATTTTTTAGTACTACTATTGAAGCTAGATGAACTTTCATAAGAGTTTGCCATTTACTAACAATTCCACCACAGAGCATCAACCAATCTACAATGTCTTGCCTCAACTTCACTTAGACACAACATATCAATTGATAGGCTTGTTCCCATACAGCAACTAATGATAATAACACCATTCATAACCCATTCTTTTTCATAAAATGACATGGTTACATATTCAAAACAGCATACATACATTAGTGAAGATAGATATAAAACTTGATTTGGTAAAAAAAAAAATCCCAAAAAAAAAAAAACTCACTTAAATAGCTAGGAGCAGAGCAAGGAAAAAGAAGTAAAAAATATCTCCAACAATAGGTCAACTTCAAAAGCAACAACAAGAATAGGTTGAACTATTTGAGTTTGGTGGTTGATGAAATATGAGATTTCAAGTTCAAAAGAGCAAGAACGTTTATAAGTTATCAAAAACAAGCAATAAGTTCAAAATAGCTGGGACTATCAAGTTCAAAATAGCAAGATACGAGTTACCAATAGTAACAGAAGTGGATGAACTAAATCTAACAATCTCATTACCCAGCTAACATCTTACACACATTCAATGGTGGAAATCTAAGCAAAAATAATATGGCTATCTAAAAAGAAAAATGCTTAAGTTATCAAAACCTGAAAAGAAGACTAACCTAACCACAAGTAATGTAACGTCCTGATTTCCGACCTCTTTCCCAGAATTCCCGACTTCCGACACTAATAACGGACTGGCTTGATTTTCCAATTTCTGACGTTAGGCTCCAAATAGATAGGATACGAGTTCCGACTTCATGGTTGATTGTTTAACCAGAATAAGACACGATTCCCGACCTACGAGTTAATGGACACGAAATCAGATCACTGAGTTGGCTTCCAAGTTCGATTAAGTTTATACGGGTTCCAACCTTATACTTTATTCCCAAGTTTCAAATAAGACGGACGTGATTTCCGATCTCCGAATTTAAGTCCAACTCTCAAATAAGGTGAGTATGAGGACCTACATCCGACTTCACCTTCGAATTTCACATAAAATGGGTTTATTTCCGACTTTCGAGTTTGTCTCCGAATTTTAGCATAATTTACCGACTTCCAACTTAACATTCAAGTCCAGGTGATTCCCAAGTTACGACCTTAACCATACCCAGCATCCTCATTCTGACTTCCAACTTAACTCTGAGTTGATAGTTTAACACAATGGTTCCAAGAACCGACCTTCGATTTGAATGTAATGAGTTCCTGCCTCAAAGTTGAACTCAACTTAAATGGACATGAGTTCGGATCTTTGAGTTGATTTCCATGTCATACACGAGTTCCGATCTACGAGTTTGTTCCTAGGAGCCTTCCATCTCTGTTGGTGTCCCCGAGTTTGAATGGGGAGTTCCAAGATTATGTGATTGTAAGCTGTATGACTTCCGACATCCGACCTTGCTTCCAAGTGTCGAATGAACCAGACAAGATATCCGAATTTACTTCCAAGTCTCAAATATGATGGGACGATTTTCGACATCCGACTTCAGCTCCAAGCTCAAATAAAATGGATGCTGGTTCCAACTTTACGCAGAATAGAGACGAGTTCTGACTTGAAACAGAATGGAAAGCGAGTTCCACTTTTGGGACGACGTGGAAAGCAATTTGGCCACAAAAGTGGGAGACATGGCCGAACTTCAATCACAAAATTTCAACTAATCAACACTCATAGTTCCAACTACCCTAGTGTATTTAAGTCAGACTCTCCTTCTCAACTCAGGCTGATTTACACCTCTCTCTCTCTCTCTCTCTCTCTCTCTTGTTCCAACCTCCTTCTTCTCTTCTCTCAACCAACTCCATCACTCCTTCAAGCTTAACAAGGTTCTAACAATTCAAGCTTCAACACATAGCTTAAATCACACTCCAAAGAGATAGGAATCAATCTCTAATCTTAATTTCTCTAAACTGAGGATGCATGAAAGATTACTCTTCTATATATATTTGATGATATGTTGGATGTATATGATGGATTATGGTTGGATTAATATGAAATCTTGAGTTAGAATTAAGGTTAGAAGAAGGAATTTAGGAGAAGTGAAGGATTGGGATGCTGTCTGAGTGAGAAACCTCACAACAGTCCACATGGTGGAGTGTACGGCTCTGCCTACAGCCGGTCAAAATGGATGAAACCATTTTTAGATGAAAGTAGACATTCAGGGTTTTCCATCCATACATCATATAAGGCGATTGGATTAGTATTGAGAGAGATATGAATTTTGGAAGTTTAACCTAGATTCTAGAGGTTGATATTGGGCAGACCGGGTTGTTAAGGACATAACATGCTCTATACAACTCCAAATTGAGTAAAACCAATTTTGTTAGAAAGCTTACTCACAGCAGAACATCCCATGAGAATTCCCGAGTTTTTTGTGGTCCCAGTTACTTCCAGTGATTGGAAGAAGTTGCCCTATGTCCAAACCGGCTAAAATAGGATAGTTCAGGAAGGTCAAATTTAGAGGCTTGTAACTCGAGTTATACTAAAGGAAATGAAATGGAATTTGTTGCAAATGAAAGGTTGTTCTGTTAGCTTTCATAGGATACCAATTTCGTATGATTTGGACTGGTTTTCGAATTTTAGTGGATTTTTACTTGTAAGTATGTAAATTTGGCTAGCTGCAGGTCAGTTTGGGATAGAACTCGAATATCTTGAGCTATACAAGCCTAAATGAGATGGACCAAAGAGGTTAGAAAATAGACCCATAGAGCTATGACATATCCAAAATTGAGATCTAGATGAGTTACATAGAATTTATGGCCTAATTTACAAAATCGAGTTGAGTGAAAGTGCTAAGATAGCCACTATGCTTTAAGTGCAACTAAGGTTCGTAGGAGATTGATGATGAATTGTGATGCCTTAAATGCACTAATGTTCCTATGAAATTGATGTTGAAATGTGAGTGAAGTATTGTGAAATTTTGGTAAAATGGATTGTCTAAATATTAGCACTATTCATGGGGAAGCGGACACGTTCTGTTATGCTGCCGAGTTTTCGGTAGAAATGTAAGAAAGTTATGAGCACAAGTTATGAGAAATTATGTGTTAATAATATGTATGTACTACTCATGTATGTAAGGTTATATGAAAGTGAATGATGAACCATATATATGAATGCACTCAGCATGACTATGCATGAGTATGCATGAGAATGCAATGATATGAATATACTGAATGTGGATCCCTTCACCTGGAGGCAGTTATGAGATCCCTCCTTGTGAAGGCACTTAAATAAGATAAAGATGTGAATCCCTTCACCTGGAGGCAGTTGCACTTTGAATCCCTCCTTGTAAAGGCAGTTAAATAAGATAATATGTGAATCCCTTCACCTGGAGGCAGTTGCACTTTGAATCCCTCCTTGTGAAGGCGGCTACCCTCTACCTTGAAGGCACATGGTCAGATGAGATCCCTCTCTATTGAAGGCACGTGGTTAACTGAGATCCTTCTATTGAGGCACGTGACCAAAAGAGATCCCTTCAATTTAGAGGCACGTGACCAGAATGAGATCCTTCCAAGACTAGAGGCACGTGAATCCCCTTGTGGGTGAGTCGGTGTGACGACGGTCACGAGTCGAGCTGATGAGCTCACTCCAAGGCCAGGCTACCCAAGGGCAGTAAAGGCTAAAGACTAAAGACTCAAGATTAAAACATATGCAAGCACTCCACTCACATGAGGCATGGCATCAACCCAGCTAGTGTGAGTATAGGAGATAGGGCTTACATGAGATATGGCATGACCCAACTAGTATAAGTAGATGCAAGTACCCTAGGGATGGCGATACGTAACGCCTAGGTGTGCCAAGTAAAGGAAGTAAAGATAAATATTAAAAGAAGTAAAGAAAGAAAAGTGAATCTTATGTTTTTGCATAAGTTCAAATACATGTAAAGTTATGCGCAGACGTTATGTATCCAGTTTATTGATGTGTATTTTAATATATTGCAGTTATTATCCATGGTATCATTTATGAATTGATTTTGTATGGGCTCTCCCAACTACCAAGTGCATGAGTAAAAACGAATTTTGCTTCGGACAATATATTTTCGAACTATAAAATTAAACAGTTTGTATAGCATGTTCACCTTTTTCATAATAAACTGAAGCAAACTGGAAATAACAATGATGACATTATGTATGACAATTAGAGAATCCTACTGAGAATTTTATAATTCTCACTCCTATTTCCGTGTTATCTCCAGATAGTTCAAGAAGTTCCAAAGACGGCTGAAGTTGCTGTCAGGTAAGGTCCGCTTAGGTAACAGTAACAACTCCAGAGTGCGGTACTATGACTTAAGCATAGTACTATACTTGGGAGGGTGTTACAAGTAACATTTCACAAGAGTAACTTGATAAATAGCAACTCAAATGCAAATCTTTAGCATTCAAAACTGAGTAACTTGATAATAGATACCTCAAATAGAAGCGAATCATGAATCTTGGCCACTAAATGTTGCTCAAATTGGAAAGCAGCTGAACTCGAGCACAATGATATAAAGGGTCGAGCAAAATGATATGGAGAAGGACTCGTGACTGAACTTGAGTACAATGATATGGAGGGTGGAGCAAAATGATATGGAGAAGAAGTGCACGTGGAAGCAGCCTTTACAAGCACAATGATATGGTCAACGAGCAGTTTATGATTTCAAAGGGAAGATGAGATTAGGGTTTGAAAGGGGGAAATTAGAGTTGATGTTGTTAAATTTTTTTTTCGCCCATCAATAGTGTTGCCAAATGGAGCGACGTCATTGTGCCACATGACACGGGCATTGATGCCCGCGATTTGCTGCGGACACCATAGCATGCACCTATAATGTATTTAATGATTCTTCAATTTATATTTTTTAATTATATTTAATATTGCCCATCCTATATTTTATTTGTGGATCCATTGTGTGACTCCTTCAGTTGGATTAATGGATCATCCAATTGGAAATGGTAACAAATTGCATAGGGTACGTATTAATATATGTGAACTCTTATGAATTTGAGAGTTGAGTTTCTATGCCCTCTCAAGGTTTTGGTAGCTTATGAATTCAACAACCTTGCTTTTTCTAGTTCAATATGTCATCTTTTTATTTATTATGTTTTGGTGAGAATATATAATCTTATTTATTTATTATCTTCTGGAGACAATATATCATCATTTTATTGTTAATGTCTAGAATGGTTTCTAGAATTAGTGGGCTGTTCCATTACAAGGATGTCTGATATGCTTTGACATTTCGTAAATAATCTGTTAGAACTTTCTGATTGTCAGATTTTTGCTACGACTGTATTCAGATGTGACATGTTGTTACTTCTATGCCCCCTTGGGCTACAATTTCTCTTGGCATGTTGCATTTATCTATAACTTGCTTTTAATTTGTCCTTTTCTGCTTTGAGGCTTGGGCTGCAGTATAGAGCTCTTATTAACTTCCATTTCACATGTGTGTCTATTCTTTAGCTTTTTCGGTTTGAAAGATGTCTTGCGAAGCTGTCTCCCACTTCTACCTCTTCTCTTTTCTGTGATAAATTCTATATATATATATTAAAAAGAGAAAGAAAACGAGTCTGGCTGTGACATTATGCACATTATTTGCTGTTGAATGCTTGATTTGTTCTTATTTTCCAACTCTACTCCCAATGCCAATTAAAATACTGCATCCTATGTCTTATTTTCAAACAATAATATAAACCTCTTATACCAAATATGTTTGGGAATAATTTTATGCTTCAACAAACAAAGCAATTAAAGTTGATTCTTCACGTGTTTATTCAATATCAACTCTGGACTTCTGATGTCAATCAATATCTTAAGGATGAAGTAAGGATAGTGTTTCCGAGTATAATTAAATTAGTTTTGTTTTGAGTATTTTATTATCTTGAGTATTTGAAATTTTGAGATTTCAATTTTGGGCATTTGAGAATTTTGTTGCTTTGCCACTTACCATAGCTTGTACCAGCTCAGAGCTTATAGAATTATTAGGAAAGGTGTTTGAAATATTGTATTGGGTCAACCATAGAGTGCTATTTGCTCTATGTATCACACCTACAACTTAAATATGGAACTTAATTGCTTTTCCTATGCTTAACATGGTGATTAATCTTTGGAAAATAGTGCTTGTATTTGGCAATTGAAGTTAATTGATCTGTTTGATGACTTATTTTATCCTTGTTTCCTGGCCTTGCATTTTTGCTCGTATTGCTGTAGAACTGCTAATTTGATCTTACAATTCCTACTTATGTTAACATGATCAAGCTTCATGTCTAAAAAGAATCATCTCTTGAAGGAAGACAAAAGAAATTTCACTATGGGGTGCTCTGAAACGGTGCACTGGGATGGCCTTGTTCTGCATAGGTTGGTGACATCTTTTTTCTTATTATCTTAGATATATGTATATTACTTTGATCTGAAATTTAGATAAAAGTAAAAAATATAGATGACACTGTTGATATTATTAAAATTTGATTTGGGTTCTCCTGCAGTTCTAACCATATTGGTTGATTCAGTTATGTTGAAGAGGTTATTGTGGCCTGAATTTGAAGTCTTTTGGTTTAACTCTGTACTAAACAGGAGTTCTGAATGGGGAGTATCCTTATTCTAAAAGTTTATATTGAACATTTGCATAGCTGTAGATTATGAAAATGTATGTTATACATAATTTATGAGCGGGGTATATTTAATTTTCTTCTCGTTCTTTCCGTTGCTACCTTTTCTATGATTGTGAATTTTGTGGCTACGTCTTGTTTTAAAGGATAATGAGGAGTTAGGCCAGGCGATCATATATCCCCTTCCTCGTTCACTTTAGTGGTTGATGTTGTTCTCAGCTGTCTGCTATCAAACGCTGTGGATAGGAGTGTCATTAAGGCTATCAGAGTTTGCTTAGAGGATGCGGTCTTCTACCTTTAGTCTGCTGATGATGCAGTTATCTACTTTTGTGAATGTTCTGTGTTAATTTTTGGTAGCTGTCTTTGTTTTTAAGGTCAATTCAGCTAAGAATGGTTTGGCTGGTTTAAATGTGGCTTGCTGTATCCTTTCTTCTTTTGCTTCTCTGGATGTGGGAAAACTTTGCTTTGTGATGACTCTTCACTTGAGAATTGTTTTGAGAGGTAATTTTTAGGCTACTTTTAGAATCCCTCTGATGATGTCTCTTATTAAAGGCCTCTTTGGTATCATGATAGGATAAGACATAATTATAAAATTTTAATACTATATAGTGTTTGGTATGAAATTATATGAGATACTTTGTTGGATAATATAATATTATTATCTTGCTTTTAAAATATGTAAAAAGAATAACAAAAATTAAAATTGCAACAAAATAATACTTTTATTAATTAATTAATTAATTAAAAATTCAAAAATAAATATTATTATTTAAATATTTATTATCTTTAATTGTAATTATTATAAATATTTAATAATTTTTGTTATATAAAATTTTATTTTATATTTAATGATATTTATATTCAATTCAATTTTTTAAATATTTTTTTATTTTCATAAAATATAAAAAATTTTAAAAATTTAAAAATATATAATACTTTCTCTCTCTTCTACATTTTAATAGTATTTTTACTTTTCATTGTAATATGTAAAAATAAAAAAGGAATAAATTAAAATAATAATTTGTATTAACCATTTACACATAAATTTAATAATAAATATTATAATTAATATATTTATTTATTAATTACAATTATTTTAAATATTTATTTTTATTATATATGATTGTATTTTATATTAAATATTATTTATTATTTATCATGATTTATTGTGTCATTTATCTTTAATAATTAATTTTTTATTTATATACTTTTATATTATTCTAAATAGTTATTTATATATTAAATATTATTTCTTTTAAAATATTTATTATTAAAATGTTTAATTTAAAAATTTATTTTTAATTATTTATATAATTTTTTAACAATCATTTTTTTAATAATAATAAAAAATTAAATTGAAAGAAATCGTATATATTCAAAGCTAACTGAGTTTAATTCAGCCTCTCTAGATTTGATTAACTTATCCATCAATTTAATGTATAATGGATTTTGACGAATAAGCTTATACAATATATTGCATATACCAAACTACTAATAAAAGCATAACATATAATATTATCTTATCCTATTACGCAAACACACTCTAAGTGGATTGTATGTAGGTATATCCTGGTCTGACCAAGGAAGCCCACAGTATGATGCAAAAGGATTTTTCAAACAGATTTGTGGTAAATCTCAGCAATAGTAAAGATTTCAGAGTATCAAAATTAGGGTTTAGTGTTGATTGGCTACTTCATGCAATTATCTGTTTTTCCTGTGGACTAGGCATAATGAACATATCATCATCCAGAATCTAATGCAGTTTTTGCTTTTTTTAATATTGTCGCATTTGTATTTGATAAACTATTATTTTCCTTCATAATAGTTTTGTTAGACACATGCTTCCCACTGGTATTTCATCTCAGCACTCCCTCGGTCGCTGCTTGCTGCATATCCTCTTTCACTGGTAAGTCTTGGATTACAGAATATCCCATTTAACTTGTAAGGATCACATTGTTGCTTCTTGCGTAGATCTGTATCTTCCAGTGAACTGATTAATATTTTGTAAGTTCGGTATTAATCTTCTTTAAACCAAAATGTCTATCTTCTCTAGAGGTAGATCCCACATTTTCCTTTGTCTAGTCTGATTTGCTACTTGAAGTTTAATATTTCCCTATGATGTATGTTTGAATGAATTAACCATAGGAAATTTCTTGTCTATGTGCTTTGAAAACTTCATTTTAGTTTACTCATTATATGTTCTCAGCCAGTTCAAGCATCTAGTGTGTTTAACTGTGGATGCTCAGTCGTGTTGGTTCTTGAAGACCTTGTTTTAAAGATAGTATGCTGTTTGGACCATGGATAGTCATGATACATTGCATTGAAGATAGGAAACTTTTGTCATTAATATAGCGATTGTCCAGGAAGAATGTATCATAGGTATGCTCCAAAGAAGATAAGAAATAAATCATGTAAACTAGCATTTTTTTTGTTTTTTTGTTTTTTTTTTTTGGATAAAAGAAGAATGTTATTAAGAAGAGAAGAATGGTACAAGGAGATGGGAGGATAAGAGATCCTCCTTACAAGAGCCAAAAAAAAAAAAAATCAATGAAGCATAGCTTTCCAATCTCTCAACATGTCTAAAAGGGAAACTCCTCTAAAAAGATCATGAACTTTACACCAAATAGAAGCAAAACGCCTAACTCAATTCCACAAAACTTGCTTATCTAAAAATCTATCAATAAAGATGCGAGAATTACGCTCTAGCCAAACACTACAAATAGTGGCATACATGGCACATTGTCACAATGATTTGGCCTCCTTTCTTCTCCCAAACCCAGCAAAACTAGTTAACAAGAATTGATCTAAGGTTGTAGAACACACCCAACACTCACCAAAGATGCTAAACAAAGCATTCCATAAAAGGTCATCCATAGGACAATGCAAAAACAAGTGTGATATTGATTCTGAATTCATCCCACACGTAACATGTACATCAGGGAAAATAGCCTTACATGGTCGTCAAACCTACAAAATGTAATTGGTATTAATTCTGTTAAGCACAGTTGTCCAAATAAAGGATTTGACTTAGAGGGAGCTTTGGACTTCCAAAGAGGTTTATCAAGAATGAAAAGAGGTTGTGTTTGGGGAATGAGTTAGAAATTGGAAAAAAGATTTGCAAGTAAACAATCCAGAGGAATCAAGAGACCACAACCTTTTATCTAGGTTAGAAGACAAATGAACATAATTAATTAGACCCAAAAGGACCACTAATTTAGAGGACTCTCCATCATTAAGGTTTCGAAAAAAGTGGAAATCCCAAAAGTAAGTAGATTTGTGCACATTGTAGGAATTTTGGATTGGAGAGTTATGTAAAGAAGATAGACAGTAAAGGTGAGGGAAGGCTAGATTAAAAGAGGAGTCTCCTACCCAATAGTCCTTCCAAAATTAAAACGAGAACCATTACCTACCTTCAAGGAGAGCAAAGGTTTAAAGGTAGTATAACCTTGACAAATTAATTTCCTGGGGCTAAGATGAGTAGCTTGTGTAGCACTGTTAGCATCCTACCCATTCTTGTCCAAGCCATACTTACTTTGGATAACCTAATGCCATAACAAATGAGGCTCTAAAGGAAGATTTATTCCACTCACATTATATTTTTGGCATTTCATTCATGTTATTGATATACCATGTGCAAAGCCATGATGTTTTAGACAATTTTACGGTATACAGCTTTGAAGGATGGATGATATGTCATTTTGTTTAAACATTTTGGACTTTTTTTCTCTCATATAGTTTCTACTCTCTCTGGGCCGATGCATAAATCTATCTCAGCATAAATCAACTAGTTTATTCGTATTTCAACTCAGTGCAGCTGTGGCGTACATGACATCAAATGGCACACTTCTTTCTAGCAGTTCTTTTAGTTGTGTTTTTGTTTTAATTTTAAATTTTTTTATTTTTTTAATAAATTCTTGAGTCCTTTTTGGCTCTCAATTTCCTGTTTGATTGCATTGCATGGCCATATTTTTGTTGTGTCAATTTTCAAGTTGTGTAATTTGTGGAAAAAATTACTTGCATTTGTTAGAATATAATGAAAATATCTGTTATTATCCTAATCATATCTTATAATACCACAGAATATATTACATGATCTCTCAGGATTAGTTTTCATATTTCCTTTTATTTCATGATTTATTTCTTTATTAGGAGTCTAGTATTGTTGTAATAAGGATTAGTGCTTTGTTTTTCCATCACATCATATCACAATATATCAATATATTGTTCTGTTAATCTTATTCTCTGTTCTCTCCTTTTCTCTTTTCGTACCTAAAATATTTATATATCAATGTGGCAATTTAATGGGAAGAAAGTATCAAAGTATGCATGTCGATTCTGTAGCTTGCCTACAGATTCAGCAAATAATTTCATTTTTAGTTCATCTGCTTTGACTGTCATTAATGATCCTTACTATGGTTCAATCATTTTTGTATATAGTAAACTGCCAGTTTAGTACCTAAAAGGTTGGATAGACTTCAATTTGGTTTTGAAAAGATACATTAATTTAGTCCCTCAACTGGGGAAAGTGACATCAAAATTACCCTTTTGTGCACAGTATGCGAGATTGAGAGACTAAATTGTTGTTATTTTCTAATGTTAAGGAACTAAATTGATGTTGAGTTTTTATGACTGAGGGACTGAGTTAATGTCATTTTTCTGTTAAGGAAATAAGTTGATGTCACTCAGGGATTACATTGATTTCATCTATCTTTCAAGGATTAAATTGATATCAACCTAATCTTTAAGGGATCAAGATGGTAGTTTACTCTTTTTTGAAAGAATTGCATATTCTCTAGGAGCACAGAAAGTTCATTTAATAGCAATCAGATATCAGAAGAAAGGTGGATGTCATATAAGTATTTGCCAACTAGCACACACTACAGCATGGACCACTTTTCCACCTTTCTTGCTTGAACTGAAGAAAAGTCAAGAAAATAAAAATAAAAGGAATAGGGATAGGAAAAGAAGAAAGGCTGATTTTCTTTCTAATATGACGATCTGTTTTTATTTGCAGTTTGGTCTCTTTGTAGACAGAAGGGTTCGGTCTTTCATTTTTCCAGTTCTTGCCTTCATTTTGCTTTATTCCAAGCTTCCCCACAAGGTATCTCAATTAGAATCTGAAAGCTGTGGCTTATTTGTGCCTGTCTTCAAACTGAAACATATGTGCAACATTATTTTGATGTATATTGCAGGAGCTTCGCTTTATTATAAGTTCTGTTCCATTATTTAACTTGTCAGCTTCAATTGCAGCTAAAGAACGTAAGGTCCCTTTGCTTATTTAAGTTTCAGACATAATATTTACAAGGCTTTTTCACACAGCATATTTGCTTATATCTTTAAGTAAATTTTTTATTGCCTTACATAGGGTTTTGTGCTATAATGTTTGTGCGCCAATATAAACTGGACATGGAACTGGTTAATTTTTGAGTTTTATATGGGCTAATAGAATTAACTGGGTTCTCTGCATTTTCTGGAGTTACTGCATCATGTAATCATGCATGTTATAGTACCTCTGAAAATGAACATTACGAAAAGCAAGTAATCTGGGAATTTGAAATAGTATTGAATTTGCATTCTTTTCCGTGTTGCTGTGGCATTACTCTTTTTTTACATCTCATTCCTGATTGGATTATGAACAATATTTTGAATATAAAAATGATAGTCAATCTATGTCTTGGCTTCGGGAGTGATGATGTCGTGCCAGGCATCTCATTAGGCCAAGGCATTAAGTCTGGCTATTCACTATACTTGATTATAAGGACATGACTAGAAGATCTTCTGCTTCTTTAATTTGAATGAACTTTAGGTCTGTTTAATACTTTAGTTTTAGAAAATGCTTGTTTTCAATGTTAATTAAAAAACTGCCACTTTCTTTTTTTTTTTTTAATTTTCTTTTTTGTTTTCAAGATTTTGTAGAGGAACATTAAAAGGAAGATTTTTTTTTTCGTTGTTTCTTTCACAAAATCGTCTAAACAGGAAACAAAATCAAAACAAGGTGGCAGTTTTGTAATTAAAATTGAAAACAGGAAACGTTTCTGAAACCGAACAGGCCCTCCTTAAATTGGCATTAGAGAGTTCATTGTGAGGTTGTTGTGCGGTCTTTTAAAAGGCATGTGTTTTCTTTGTTTGAGTTAGTTATGTAAACACTGGGTTTAGCCTATCTGACAAGATGTTAAATTTTAGCACCAAAAATTCCAAACAACTTGCCGTGGCTTAAAACCATAGGAGCATGTTCTTTCAATATACAAAGCAACTGCCGTAGCTCAGATCTAAAGTTTTAGCGCGCGCTCTCTCTCTCTCTCTCTTTCTCACACACACAAATCAGCAAACACAGGACAGATAACTGACGAACTTTGGCGTACATTTACATGTAACTGACATTTTTGGTTGCACTCGTTAAGATGATCAGAGGTCATTTACATGTTGGTTTATAGTCAATAAAGTTTCAATGCTACAATAAAACAGACAAGGAGGCAATATAGTTTCAATACAATATTACTATTATTATTGTTGTTATTTTGATTACTTTTTATGTTAGATATAAAAGAAGGAAAATGTGATTAGTACGAGGACAAAAGATTCCTCCGCTAGAAAATCTGAAACCAAAGGAAAAAGAGGAAAAGGAAACCGAGAATGCAGCATGGCTGCCCAATTGTTCTGGATGACTGAAATAGCAACTCCCTCAAAGCAGCATGAGTTGAGTACCAAGGAGAAGCCAAAAATTCAACTTTATTGTCTTTTCCATATCAAGTTTGGCTTCAATATATTTATGAATGCCTTTTCTTTTATTTATCTAATTTATTTGATGATTGATTGAAGAATGAAAGAGGAAGGGATAGGAAAGGGAATGAAGAAATGCATGGTAGACCTGAACCATGATGCTTGAGTTGAAATGTATTTAAAATCTAAATGGAGATTTGAAAATGTCAGACGTTTCCTTCATTGAAGAATTAATGTGTCTGTTTTCTTGGTTTCATACCTGTTTGTGTTTTCGGGTACTGGCCTTCATTATTATGTGTGCTAAAATGTTTCAGTTCCAACAATAAGAGAAAGATGATTTGGATCTTGCTTTTCCTCATTATGTTAGGGCTACTTCTAATCAGGTTGGTTCACTGAAATTTTGTTTCATTGGGATGGATGTATCCTCCGTACATGTATTTATTCTCTATCTTGTAGTCTAGGAGGCACCATCACAACTTTCATGGCATCATACTGGAACTATCCTAGTGGTCATGCCTTAAAAAAGTTGCATGGAATTGGTGAGTCCATGAATCCTGAAATGTACATACATTTGCTGAGCTAGAATTTGACTGGAGAAAAAACTGCTCCTTGTCTGTACCTAAATTTTCTAAAAATATTGAAGTTATGGTTTCTTTTTTTCATCATCAACTGTGGCAACTTCTTTTAATTTGTTAGAAGTGTTGGACCTGTTGGATCTTCTGATGAATTAATAAACATTTTTTGATATGGGGCACTGAGCTTGATACTTTGAGCATGGCTTCTTGTTCAAAAAATTATTGTCATGGGTGATACCTAATTGTTCATATTGTTTGATATTTCCAGATTATATAATATGTGAGTTTGAGGTGTTTTAATGAGACTCATTCGATGGCCAGCATTCCAAGGAAAGAAATTGATAATCTCCTATCTCGATAGAAGGTATTAATTTTGATATTTACAAAATGGTATTAATTTTGATACGTTACCAATATAAAAAATTTTATGTTATCAACATTCACGTAAAATTACATATATAGCTTTTAAGGTAGTTATTTTAAAAGTCAAAAAACTTTTAATGATATCACAATACATAGTTATATATTTATGTAAAAATATTTATATATTAATAATACATCAAAATTAAATCTCGTGAGATATCCATTTACATATCATCTAATAAATGTGCAGAGAAAGAAAAATTCAAAAACATAAATGAGGAGAATAATAATTACATATTATCTTATATATGATTTTAAATTCTTTAATATAACATTGAGGTCCATAAATCTCGAAAAGAAAATTAAAAGGACAAATATGCAAATCAAATAAGTGGTAAGATGTGAGCCACATCTCATTGGCTTGTGATTTCATCTTCTGCTCCTTATTTAATTTATGTGAATGAAGTCTTGATCTTGATCAATGATGTAGTGACATCTGTCATTTTAATTCGTTCTTGAGGGGAGTTTGCGCAACAACTCAAGGCTAATCCCAAGATAGATGATATATGAGGCAATATGTCATCAATTTGTTCACCATATTGTTGTGCTAAATTGGAATCCACAACTTCTATAGTTGAAATGGGCATTGACTCACTAATCCAATTTTTCAAGCTCAATCCCGCTGAAAACATATCATCTGTTGGCTTCTTTCTTGTGAAGACTTCCATTAGCATAATCCCATAGCTATACACATCTCCTTTAGTAGAGACAATTCCCTTAGATCCATATTCTGCATGTTAATACTAATTACTAGTTATCAAAATAATATTCCTGATGTAATAAGCAAATAAAGTAGACATATTATTAGACATATGATTGTGATTCTTTTATATCTATCAATAGTTTAAACTTGTAATTAATGGTTTGTTGACACGTCAACATGTGAAGATAAAAAAATGGCATAAATCTTTTTAATTAATATGAAAAATTCAACTTTTCATTGGATATAAAATAATAAGTATTGTTTCACATTTTCTTTTCTTGTAAATAACGCATTCAAGTACATATTTGTATGAATATATTAAAGCATACACATGCAAACAATATATGAATTAAAGAAATTTTGTATGTTATAATGTCAAATATCAAAGGTGATGATTTTCTCTTCTCACTTTTACTATAACAACATGCTCTTATTTAATATGTTTTATTATACCTTAGGTGCACGTGGCACTTCTCTTGAAATGGTACAATTTCTCCCATCATATTTTACAAGCACATACAGGTTGAGCCAACCCATGTTGGCACTCATTTTTAACCATCAGGAATATAATTCTACATCTTGTTAATTCTACATCTTGTTAATGAATTAGCCTAATAATTTTCTTAATTACCAAAGTCAAAAGTATTCAATACCATTGAGATTCTCAAAACTACACTCCTTAGAACATTCAGTAATATGAAGTTAGTATATTTTGCAGTCTAGCTCACTTGATTCTAAACGTGTGTGCGTGATACTTACTTTAGATAGTTAATTAAGATAAATTGGGAAAAATGATAAGAAATCACCTGGTGCAATATAGCCAAGTGTAGCCAAGGTCTCAGTATGTGTTTTAGACTGCCCCTCATCCAAGAGCTTGGCAATGCCAAAATCACTAACATGTGCAACCATATCTTCATCCAATAAAACATTACTAGGCTTTAGGTCGCAATGAACAACTGGTATTGAAGAACCATGATGGAGATATTCCAAAGCAGATGCCACATCTATCATTATACTCAACCTTTGCAAGAAATCTAGACAACAATTATGTGAGTACAACCATTGGTCAAGATCTCCATTTGACATGAATTCCATTACCAAAGATTTGAAATCAGCATTTGAACAACTGCTGATAATCTTAACGAGATTTCGATGGTGTAGATTGCACAGTGCATAGCATTCTACATCAAAGCTCTTTGATCCTGCTCCCAAGTCCAAATCAAGAACTTTAATTGCAACTATCAACCCACTAGAGAGCATCCCCTGATACACAGAACCGAAACCCCCCCTTCCAATTAAATTACTCTCACTGAATCCATTAGTTGCTTGTGCAAGTTCATGATAGGAGATCCTTTTTGGTTCTCCTAAAGTTGGTGAACTCCATTCACGTGGATTTCGAATATTTTCTCTTTTATGCCGTAGAACTATTATGCATGTAACAACCAATATGATTGACAAAACTATGGGCAATATGCATTCAATTAAGAGTAGCTTTGCCGTTGATCTTTGCCTAACTTGTTTATCACATGGAGGGACTAATAGGCGAGGATTGCCACAAAGTGCTTCATTATGTATGAAAGATTCAGCAGTGAAATTTACAAAAGGTCCACCATTAGGAATCTCTCCTTGTAATCTATTGTAAGATAAGTTAATGTACTTAAGATGGGCAAGTGACTCTAATGATTCTGGAATCATACCAGACAAAAGATTTTGGGACAAGTCCAAGAAGATCAAGCTTACCATTTTGCCAAATGATACAGGAATGGACCCTTGTAATTTGTTTCTTGCCAAAGATAGGTTTTGCAAAGTTTCCATGGAACCGATGGTTGCAGGAATGTTGCTTGAAATCTTATTGCTCGATAGATCCAATAGTACAAGAGCTCTCAAATTCCCAACCTCTTGTGGAAGTTCTCCATCTAAAGCATTGGAAGATAAGTTTACCTCTAAGATGTCTTTGAGATTCCAAAAAGAAGAAGGTATCCCAGAGGTCAATCTATTAGAATCCATGTAAGCCTTTCTAAGAGAAGTTATATTTCCCAAGCATGTTGGTATCTCTCCAGAAAGCTTATTGCTTGATAGAAATAGATCACTTAAACGCTTAATTTCACAAAGCTCATCAACAATGGATCCCTGCAGTCGATTGGTGTGTAGACGCAAAACCTGAAGATTCTGTAACCCACTAATTGTAGTAGGCATTGGTCCACTTATATCATTCCAAGACAAAGATAAAAGAATCAAATTGCTTATGTTTCCAATTTCTTGCGGAATATGGCCATGAATTCCGCAAGAATCTGCCCCAAAGTATTCCAGTGACTTGGAGAAGTTCCCAATTGACTTAGGAAGATTTCCCAATAAGGCATTGCCTGATATGTATAGTTCCTTCAAATGTCTACATCTTGCCAAGGAGGTAAGGAAGCTGAGTTCATGAGAATCATCAGTTGTCAAATTATTGTCATGTATATCGAGCCGTTCCAGGAATGTTAAATCTCCAAATGTATCAGGTATGATTCCGCTAAACCCATTCTCCTGCAACTCAATCTGAGTGAGCATAGAAGCATTGGATAAATGATTTGGAATGTTTCCGACAAGTTTGTTTCCGAACAAGTGTAGTTCCTCGAGGATAGGCAGGCTATATCCCATGTCCGATGGAAGAATGCCTGAGAGAGTATTATTTGAAAGATACAAATATTTCAATGTTGAAATGTTGAAAAGCTTCGAAGGAATAGGTCCACTCAATTTGTTAAATCCCATTCCAAGAGAGTCAAGTCGATGAAGATTGCCAATCTCCATGGGTATTGGACCTGGAATCACACGGACCATGGGAGGAATATGAAATAAACAAAGCAACATGGCAGAGCATTAATATTTTAGATGCTTAATTTCTTGCCTTTCCTACTGATACAAGCAAAAGGCAAAAGCATATACGGCACTCACAATGGAATACATGATAATAATTTTGAATTCATGTGATGAGCTTTGACAATAAGTGTGTAGACGAGAAACCACGTACACTTAGTTTGAGTTTTGTACTTGAACAAAACTAAAGATAGGATGGTAAGTATTATCTCTCCTCGTAATTAACAGCGCTATAAGATGTGGTTATAAATTAGTTATTAATTTGTGCAAGCCAATTAAGAGTTTTAACTATATTATTGTGTTATTATGTTAGGGTTAATCTTCTACAGTAAATTTTACATGAGAAGAGAAAGTGAGGAATCTCACTTATTATTATTAATGTGAAAAAGAAGACTTTATATTATGATAAGAATTTAATTTTGATAGATTGATATTTTCGTATATTTATACTTTCTTATTTTATTAAAAGTATTCAACGCTTCACTTCAAAATTATTGTTATCACATAAATCTCTCAATAACCTAAAATATTATTATATTTATCTCTTTAAAAGACTAAGATGGCAATATAAAAGAATAAAAAAAGAGAGTAACTACTTTACATTTTTAAGAGATTTATATGATAATAACAAATTTTTAAAAGACTAATGTGATGACTTCTATATCTTTTGAGCATTAAATAAGGATTTTCTATGAACTAGTTATTTATCCCATGCATTGCACAGACTAGGCAAGTTAACTATTTATAATTATAATTTTATTAAGTAAATAAATATTCAATATATATTTCAATTTTTTATTTTGAAAATAATAATTAAAATATTTAAATAAAAATAATTAGTTAATATTTTTATTTAAAACAAAGTGAATTAAAGTAAATACATTCACATTATTTTAAAGCAAAACTAAAAGACACAAACCTGAAAGTTAATAGCTATTTGCTTGAATTTTTACGGTTTATTTTGAATAATATTTATATTTATATTTCATTTTTTCACAAATAAATTAAAAATTATTACATTTATTTTACTAATTTAAATGAATTCTTTTATAATGTAAAAATTTTATACAAAAATTTAATACAATTGTTATTCTTTATTTTTTATTTTATAAAACTTGATCTCAATTGTATTTTTTATCACATTTTTTAAATACATGTAAATTCCAATTTATCATATTATCTTACATATATTTACGGTAAAATTTCATACAATAAACTAATGTCATGGAATGTGTCGACACACGGTTTATTAACATAATATAAAACTGTAAATTAATTAAAATAATAATTATAAAATTAAGTAAAAATATAAAGTATTTTAAATAAAATATCAAAAATTTAATTTAAGAATGCTTAAATAAAAGTATTATATTTTTTTATAGAATCTTAAAATAAAATATTAATATAAATCTATAATATATATGAAGATTAAATAATTCATGGCTATAAATTAAATCTATATATTGATTTATTAAAAAAATCAATTTGATCATGGTCATAATAAAAAATGTTATAATAAATTAAAAGTTGATCGTTAGCTTATCTTTTTCAAGGTTCTCATAAGGAAAGAGGTGAGAAATTATTATTGAACAAAGTATAGATTTTAAAGTAAAAGGGTTTGGTTTTGCTCTTGATTATTATGTATTGCTCTTGTATTTTGGTCTTGCTGTTTGGTTTGGACTTTGTAGCACCTTGCTTCTCACTTGCTTTGGTGTTGTTGAGCCATCAATAATACTTATCGAAAAAAAAAAGTAAAAGGGAATTATAGATATTGTTGAAATCACTTTTTTCAAATATATAATTAAAATTTTTAGGTTAGATTCAACAATTCTAAAAATTTCTTACCATTTTTCTAATAATTTGAACAACTTAGTTTAATTATATTGTATGCAAAGTTTATAATTTCATAAAACATGACATAAAATTTCTAAAAATTATGAAACAAAACAAATATATTTATAGAAATAATTGTGTAAACGATATTTGATATACTAAATAAAATTTACAGTACTAATTATAAGTAAATTGATCTCATTTAATTTTATGTGTCACATAAAAAAATTCAAAATCCATTTATAAAATAGTGAAATTATTAATTTCCATAATACCATATCACCAATAACTAATTATTTTGACATGTTACTTTTTTAAATCACTAAATACTAAATTTACAAAATTGATTATTAAATATAACTACTTATATATATATATTGATGACCTTAAAAATTTATCTTCGCCAAAATATTCAGAAATAAAAATATTGATAGACATATAAATTCTAAATATTTTAAAACAATACATAAGTATGACAAAATAAATATTCAAAAATATGTTAAATATAAATTATATCTATAAATAATCGATTTTATTTAATCCTAATATCTATTTTGATATAACTCATTATGTGTATGTAAAACAGTGAGGCCAATCTAACTACTATGACTATCATTTTTCATGCATCTTTGTATGTATGCTTGACTCTATATCAAGATAAATGTGAATAACTATTTTTCTTATTTTTATTTATTTTTCAAACAAAATACATTATAAATTAAAATACTTGAAAGTTGTCATGTACTAAGAACCAAAATAACAACCAAAAAAAAATGATATTAAAGTAAAATATTTAACTCACATACTACAATAGATTTCAATGTCTTGTTATAATAATCAATATGAACCCCAATAACAAAATTTATAGAAAGATTTTTTAAGTAAGTGGCCTCTACATATAACCACTATAGTAAAATCAACCTATAAATAAATAAAATATATCAAAGAAAGTAATAAAGGGCCAACAAAGGAAAAAAATTAAGAATAAATTAACTTTTAAACCTTATTTACATTCCTTATATTCTATAATAATTTCAACTTAGTTTCAAAAGTTTTTTCTTTTTTTTGCTATATATATTTCTAACATTTTCCAAACATTTCAATCTTGTCATTTTGATAGACAATATCTAAATTATAAACCAAAAAAGCTGATATTAAGATCAAATTTCGATAATAGTAATATCCAAACACTACCAATAGAGATTGTTTTCCTTCAATCTTCCACGAAAAGACTTCAGGTATACATTGTAGTAGGAAACAGATTAATTAAATATTAAGGGGGTTTAAGTTAAAAGGAAATAATTTCATATCATACAAAAATATGAGGAAAATGATGGTAAAAAATTTTATTCCATTCAGATAAATAATGAGCATATCATCAGTAACACTATAACATGACCTTCATATCAATTTTTTTTGTTTATAATTTGAATATTAAAATGGTAAGATTAAAATGTTTTAAAAATGTTAGGAATGTAAACAGAATAAAAAAAAACTTTTGAGACTAAGTTAAAATCATTGTAAAATATCAATAATAATAAGTGGAAAAAAAATTAAACCATGCACAAAATCCTCAAATGATTAATTAATTAGGCAATAAGGAAGAGGAAAATGAATCTTATTAGGCTCAAATACATAGGAAACGAGAAAGAGCTGAAAACAACTTATTTTAAAAGTATAGATATGTTCCTATTAATTTTTTGTTTAATAAAATTTAATTTTGAATTTAAAATGCATAATTGATCACTTGTAATAGAAGATCATTGAAAAATAAGACAATTAATTAGCTTTTATAGAAAATCAGAAAAATTATAAAAGATCTAAAAGGAAGATTAAATGTAATAATAAAATTTTATTTTTTTAAAAAAATTATTTTTAAATTTAGTAAAGTTATATCACTTAAAATGTGACAAATGTCAATTTTTTTTTCAATTGACATAGTCAAATTACACATAACAAATCTAACTCGAGATTTTTTTAAAAAAATATTATATTAGATAGGCTCCAATATAGAAAAAATGTTATATGAATTGACAAAACTATTCTTTCTCTCTAATTAATTGTAATTGTTAAATTTAATTGGAGAAATGACAACTAAGGGTAAAATTGGGAAAAAGATAACAGTTAATAATTCTCCAATGACAAGTAATTTGAAACAAATTTTCTTCTATGAAAAACACGGCATAGATAACGTCTCAAAATTAAATAAAAATATGTCTTAATTTTAATAATTCATAAATATCTAACATGTTATAATGTGTACTCTCTATGCAAGGTATTACTTGATAAAGAGTTAAAAGATAGCCAAATCTCTTCAAGTGAAAACAAGTTGGAAATTGTTGGTGGTATAGTTCCTGAAAGCATGTTATTTCTAAAACTCAAAAGCTTCAATCGGCAAAGCTGGCCAATAACAGGTGGAATGACTGCTTCGATGAAATTTTACTATAGTCAAGGTACTCCAACTTCGATAGGTTGGATATAGATTGTGGAATGGAACTAGCAAACATGTTGTGGCTCAAGTTGAGCAACCTCAACTGGAGCAACTGAAGCAACTCTTTTGGTAACTGACCATCAAGGTTGTTGTTTCTGAGGTCAAGCTCAACAAGGAATAATAGATTCCCCACATGTGGGCAAATGGTACCTACGAGGCCCATGTTACTATTCAAAGCCTTTACTCTTCCATGAAAGCCATCACAAGTACACCAACCCACTTGCACAAAGAAGAAGAAAAAGGAGATGAAGTTGACCAATTATTAAGCATGAGATAGGGGTCTAAAGTAATGGAGGACTTGAATGTAAGAAGTGCAGATTCATAGGTTGTGATGTTCTTTTTGCTTATAGCTAAGCATGACAGGAAGCAATAATACAGTGAAAACTAGAAAATAGAGAGATGAGAACATAGTTTGGCCATTTTAGTAGGCTAGATTGGATGAGCCTAAGCACCCAAAGAAGAGAGGATATATAAGTGAGTGCGAGTTGCATGAATATTTTCCCTCACATGCTTCATAAAAAATTAATTCTTATCTTCCTTCCTTTTCTTGTTTTCATATGATAAAACAAAATCATAATTTTGTTTTCTTGTCGTGTATCAATAATGAAGAAAAGAAAAAGTAGGGAAGTTACATTGCATTTGCATCAATTTTTTTTTATAGTCATTGTTCTTGAAAAAGAACAAGAAGGCCAAAAAAAATATAGATCTGCTAGTCCAATCAAGAAAAAAAAAATAAAGAAAAGTACAATAACTCCTTAAAGTTTTTTTAAAAAAATATAAATTTTAAACTTATAATAGTATATTTGGGAACATTGAAAAATAATTCTTTTTATCTTCTCAAAAAAGTTGTTTCTAGAAAAATAATCTTGTTTGGTAAAATATTAGAAATAGATTATATTTAAAAGCTATTAATTTTAACCTAAAAAATAGTCTATAGTCATAAGCAACTTTTTAAAAATTTTAATTATAAGCAGATGTTAATTATTTTAGAATTATTATGATTTTACCAAATTACTCCTAAGTGTCAAATATTATATAATATAAATAATTATTTTATACCCTTTTTTAGTAATTTTATCATACAAAAATAACTTTTTTCATGCAATCCAAACTAAAAAATTATCTTAAAACTACTTTTTAATTGAAGTATCCAAACATAAATTGATTCTTATATAATCAATTATACAAAAAAGAAATTATACAAATAAACAATTGTTAAAATAATTTTAGTCTTATAATTTTTCTAAACACATATTAAAAAAGGTCCTTTATTCAATTATCAAAAAATAATAATAATAATTAAAATAAACTTATATATATATATCACAATTTAATAAAATATTATTTTTCATAAAATTCATGAGTAATTATTATTAAAAATTTCTACTTGTACTGAAGAAATTTTTTAGGTCTTAGAGTTTAGCTCAAGGGGAGCTTAGCAAATTCAAACTAAGTCAATACCCAAAAGTAGCTAACCCGTTAACAATAGTTACTAAGCATTGGGAGTCCCCAGAGAATAGAAGATATAGAACCATCGAGGAATGGGGGAATATAAATTTGAACTTGGATATAGGAGGAGGCTTCTAAGAGCCCAATGTAGGTAATTGATCCTTTTTCACTTGCACTTGAGTGGAATAGTGTTTTGACTTGAGTGTTGGAGTCCCTTATAGGTACCCCACTGAAGGAGTGAACTAGAGCTCAAACTGTAAAAACAGGTCAGAATAATGACACCCACCATGAGGCTAGAGACTAACCTCACGAAAGGTGAATAGTCACCACAAGGAGTCAAAGCGTGAACATGGCTGAGCATGTAGGCAATAATCAGCACAAGTAACACTATCCGCATAACCAATATAATTAGCATAACCAACACAATCTGGGAACAAGGTGAATAACATTCCCCAGGCTGTGACTATGGAGGGGTTATACAAGATGATCTGACAACTTTAGAATCAAAATAAGGAGCAATCAGCTCAAATGGCAGTAATAAATTGGCAAAATAGCATGAGAGAGAACAAGGCTAGCAACCATCAGGATAATGACAACCCTACTAGAGGGGAGGAGGAGAACAATATCCACAATACTCATGAAAGAGAGGAAACCTATTAGACGACCACTATCTAAGGCTTATCGATATACTTAGGGCCATTTTCGAAATTTATCATATTTGTGGCTCTCCCAAAGGATTTCAAGCTATTGACCACATTAATAGCATATGACTGAACTGCAGACCCTTAAGTCCATATGACTATTTTCAAATCAATAATGTTGATCAATTGAGCAAGTGGCCTATTCTTTTGCCAAACATTTCTTACCTTCAAGAAAAAGGCAGCTCTTTATGGTTTTCATCACTACTAGTAGGGTCAATCCACGAATTTACTGAGCTGTCACAAGCATTTGTGAATTGCTTCTCCTCAAGCCAGGTTTATAAGAAAATCGTAGATTCTTCGAATACTATACGGCAAGAACAACAGGAACCCTTGAGGGAATACCTAGATAGGTTTAATACCATTGCTATGCAAATATAAGATCTCGAGCCTATTGTGGAATTACACTCCATCAAAAGAGGCTTATGGGTGGGTCTCTTTGCCGACTCATCAACGATTAATTCGCCAAGATCTTTGGCAGAATTCAAAGAGAACAATAGGATACATCAACAAGGAAAAAGTTCAAGAAATGAGGAAAGCGAAAGCTCGAATAGAGAATGGAAAGGCCGAGGACTCGAGACAAAGCCAAAGACAAGAAAAAAGAAGTCACAGGAGGCTCGAAACTACCCGAGGAAAAAAGGCCAAGATAAGAAAAGGTGTAATTTTTATTTTCTTCAATCTCTCTAAGATGAATATACACCTCTTAATGCTGAGAAGGAAACTATTCTCAAGGAAGTGTACAACACTCGGCTGATCTGACTATCGCATAATGCGAGGAGAGAATAGGTTCCCCCAAGTGTAGATAAGAGTAAATGGTGTAAGTTCCATAGGAATTATGGCCACATCATAGAGAATTGCATCATCTTAAGGGATCAGATTGAGTGACTAATGAGACAAGGATTGCTAGATAAATACATTGCATGATGAAGAAAAAGTCAAAGCTAAGAAAAGGATATAAGGAAAAAACGGTAGAGGAGTCAAAGTCGAAGGAATCAAACACCTAAAACCAACAATAAGGAAAAGCCTAGAAACCAGCAACCACAAGAGGTCTGAGGAGTGATAGATTACATTGCTGGAGGATTTTACGTTCATTGGATAAGGACTACCAAAGGCCATGAAGACCGAGTTGATGAGTTCGTTAAGGATAAACTTGGATCTTTTCGCGTAGGCACTCGAGGATATACCCAGAATAGACCCCAGGGTCATTTGCCACAAATTGGCAATAGACCCAAAGGTCCGACCTATGGCGCAGAAAAAAAAAAAAAAAAGGAAACTTGGAATGGAAAAACAAAAGACAGCAATGCAGGAAATGACAAAATTGTTGAAGGCAGGGTTCATTAAGGAGATACACTTCACCCCGTGGCTAACCAATATTGTCATGGTCCCAAAGTACATGTGAAAGTGGAGGATGTGTGTGGATTTCACGGATTTGAATAAGGTATGCCCAAAATATGCCTTCCTATTGCCAAGCATAAACAAGCAGGTTGATGGAGTCTCAGAAACGAAGTTCCTTAGCTTTATGGATGTTTATTCTAGCTATAACCATATTAAGATGCATCCGCTTGATGATAAAAGACTACCATTATAACAAAAAATGTAAACTACTATTATAAGATCATGCTTTTTGGATTAAAGAATGCTAGAGCCATGTACTAAAGGCTAATGAACAAAATCTTTCCCAAACAGATCAGGAGAATCATGGAAGTTTATGTGGATGACATGGTCATTAAGACTATGGGAGATAGAGGTCATTGCAAGGATTAATGGGAAATCTTTGCCTAGATAAGGAAGTTCAACATGCATTTAAACCTGGAGAAGTACGCATTTGCAAGTTTGAGGAAGGAAATTCCTTGGATTTTTGCTAACCAATTGAAGAATTGAGGCAAACTTGGAGAAATATCGAGTAATACTAGAGATGATAAGTTCAAGTACTCTTAGGGAAGTGCAATAGTTGACTGGGCGCATAGTCATCCTCTCCAGGTTCTTATTAAGATTGGCTAAAAGAGCGCACCCATTTTTCCAAGAACAAACTAGTAAATTTCGAATGGACAGAGGAGTATAAAAGAGTCTTCCAAGAATTGAAGAGATTCCTAGTCGAACCCCTAATACTGAGCAAACTTAGGGATAAAGAACCACCTTACATATACCTATCAGTAACTAAGAAAGCTGTAAGCTCAGTGCTAGTAAGAAAGGAATAAAAACAACAAAAGCCTATTTACTATGTGAGTAAAGCACTACAAGGAGCGAGGTCAAATACCAAAAGATTGAGAAGCTAGCATTCACTCTAATTATTAGTGTTAGGAGACTATGACCCTATTTTCAAGGTCACCATATTATCATCATGACCAAACACTCCATCAGGCAAGTACTAAGGATATAATATCCCCAACTCTAGGGATAGCTTGATATCGAGAGGAGCCAATCCTGAGGTAGCGAGGCTGGTCTTGAGGTAGGTGCAAAATAAAAAATAGTTAGATTATAATGATGAATGGCAAAACTGTAAATAATAGATTTCGGTTATTAGAAAGGGCATTAAAATAAAAATACTGATTCCCAAAATTTATGGACCCCTAGATACTAAAAGTTAAACAATATATATATGCAACATTATTCACTTATCAATGCAAGTGTATGACCGCAAAAAGTGCCTTAGCAACCATATTTATTCTAATTAAGCTTTCTATCTTACTAGCATTTATCTGGTCACCTGCTTTTCATTCTTCTTTCTGATTATTTATCTACCTCAAACATTCTTTTAGCGTAAAGGGTTTATGAATTAAAAAAGAAGTCAAAATAAATTTAAAATTTTAAAATCAGCTCATCCATATACTGCAGCAAAAGATTATTTTAGCTATTTACTTCGTAATTGCATAAGATTGAGAAGTATGATGGAAAAAATATATTTCTATGTTAGTTTGTTTTGAGGAAAAATATCTTATTCATTTTTTTGTTTAATAAAATATACAATTTCATTATCAAGATATTATGTACTTGATCAAGCTCATGTGTAACTTCAGAGAAAAAAGTAATCAACTTAATGTGTTGGTGAAAATCATACCTTCCAAGTTGTTGCTATCAAGATATAAATATTGAAGCATAGTCAAGTTTCCAATATCTCCCGGCGTTCGGCCTTTATCGAAACTATTGAAGGATAGTCGTAAATCTTCCAACTCTTTGCATTGATGCCAAACAGTTGGCATCTTACCGGAGAGATAATTATAGAATAGATAAAGTATTCGAAGTTTTGGAAGCCCTTGACAAATATTTGATGGAAGACTGCCCGACAGGTTATTAACTCCAAGGGACAAGACTTGCAACAATGAGTTGTTGAATATTGCTGATGGTATGTTGCCCGAAAGCTGATTAGTTTGAAGGCTCATCCTTCTTAGTTGAGCAAGATCACCTATTCCTCCTGGAATTTCTCCTTTAATTCAAGAAAAAGGCATAATACATTGTAGACGTTAAAATAAATTGTATAGATTTATGATTCATATATTTAATTATAATTCAAACTCATTTCTTATTCATGCAAGCATTTCAATGTTAAAGCTTAGATAATAAAAATTGAAACTAACTTGAATATATTGTTAGTAAAATGTCTTATATTAACAAATTAAAGAAACTGATAATTAGATGAAGAGATTAACGCAAGAAAGGAAAAATGGGAATCTTGTGGAAAAAGAGAGAATTCTGATGTATTGGGTAAAGACTAAATGACAGAATGAGTTCTCACATCTAGTGTAGTATGGTGCAAGATTATATACAAGAGTGAGTTGACAACAATCTCTAACTAACTCACTTACTAAGTTAACTAACTTACTATTAATCTTCATATGTATTATAGATTTATATTAATATTTTATCTTAAGATTCTATCAAAGACATAATACTTTTATTTAAGCATTCTTAAATTAAATTTTTTATATTTTGTTTAAAATACTTTATGTTTTTACTTAATTTTATAATTATTATTTTAATTAATTTACGGTTTTATATTATGCTAATAAACCGTGTGTCGACACACTCCACGACATTAGTTTAATATATTGAAAGTTGACTATCTATCCGCATCTGAATTTCACCACGTGACTGTTTGTTTTTTTTTTTGTCATCGTTGCGGTTTTATGTTTTTTTTTTTTTGGGGGGAGGGGGGGTGGAGTGTTGTTTGCGGCACTTGTGTTCTGCTGCTTGGATGGGCTTGTGACTGGCATCTGTATTGGGCTCATTTTTAATTTTTATATGATTTTTAAAGTAATTAGTACGGGAGTCAAATATTTTTAGTTAGATGACTGTATATAATTAGAGGACTATAGAAGAAATTTGCTCTTTTTGCCCATTTATAAATGTCTTTTAAGGATTTTACACAATGATTAAGAATATATTAAACTAATGTCGTGGAGTGTGTCGACACACGGTTTATTATCATAATATAAAACTCTAAATTAATTAAAATAATAACTATAAAATTACGTAAAAGTATAAAATATTTTAAATAAACTATCAAAAATTTAATTTAAGAATGCTTAAATAAAAGTATTATGTTTTTGGTAGATTCTTAAAATAAAATATTAATATAAATCTATAATACATATGAAGATTAAATAATTTATGACTATAAATTAAATCATATATATTGATTTATTAAAAAAATCAATTTGAACATGGTCATAATAAAAAATGTTGTAATAAATTAAAAGTTGATAGTTAGATTATCTTTTTCAAGGTCCTCATAAGCAAAGAGGTGAGAAATTATTATTGAACAAAATATAGATTTTAAAATAAAAGGGAATTATGGATATTCTTGAAATCCACTTTTTTCAAATATATAATTAAAATTTTTATGTTAGATTCAACAACTCCAAAAATTTCTTTCCATTTTTCTTATAATTTGTACAACTTAGTTTAATTATATTGTATGCAGAGTTTATAATTTCATAAAACATGACATAAAATTTCTAAAAATTATGAAACAAAACAAATATATTTATAGAAATAATTGCTTAAAAGATATTTGATATAATAAATAAAATTTACAGCACTAATTATAAATAAATTGATCTCATTTAATTTTATGTGTGACGTAAAAAATTCAAATATCCATTTATAAAATAGTAAAATTATTAATCTCTATAATATCATATCACCAATAACAAATTATTTTGACATGTTACTTTTTTAAATAACTAAATGCTAAATTTACAAAGTATTCATAAATAAAAATATTGATAGACGTATAAATTCTAAATATTTTAAAACAATACATAAATATGACAAAATAAATATTTAAAGATATGTTAAATATAAATTATAGTTCTTAGAAATAATGGATTTTATTTAATCTTAATATCTATTTTGATAGAACTCATCATGTGTATGTAAAATAATGAGGTCAATCTAACTATTATGACTACCCATTTTCATGCATCTTAGTATGTATGCTTGACTCTATATCAAGAAAAATGTGAATAACTATTTTTCTTATTTTTATTTATTTTTTAAACAAAATACATTATAAATTAAAATACTCCAAAGTTGTCATGTACTAAGAACCAAAATAACAACAACAAAAAATGATATTAAAGTAAAATATTTAACTCACATACTGCAATAGATTTATCAATGTCTTGTTATAATAGTCAATATCAAACCCAATAAGAAAATTTATTGAAAGATTTTTCACGTAAGTGGCCTCCAAATATAACCACTAAAGTAAAATCAACCTACATATAAATAAAATGTATCAAAGAAAGTAATAAAGGGCCAATCAAAGGAAGGAAAATGAAAATTAAGAATATATTAACTTTTAAGTCTCATTTATATTCATCATATTTTACAATGATTTCAACTTAGTCTCAATTTCTTTTTTATTCTATTTACGTTTCTAACATTTTCGAAACATTTCAATCTTGCCATTTCGATAGATAACATCTAAATTATAAACAAAAAAAGCTAATATTAAGGTCAAGTCTTGATAATAATGATTACCAATAGAGATTGTTTATCTTCAATTCTCTAAGGAAAAATTTTGAATATGGGTTTTACTAGGAGAAATATTAATTGAGCATTAACAGAGTTTAAATTTAAAAAAATACTTTCATATCATACAAAAATATGGAAAAAAATGATAGTAAACAATTTTATCCTATTAAGATAAATAATGAATATATCATCAATAACATTATAATCTGACTTTCATATTAATTTTTTTATTATAATTTGAATGCTGAAATGGTAAAATTAAAATATTTTGAAAATATTAGGGAAGTAAATAGAATAAAAAAATTGGGACTAAGTTGAAATTATTGCAAAACTTGAGAGACGTAAATAAGGCTTTACCCTTTTAATTACAATAATAGTAAGGGAAAAAAATTACACCATGCACAAAATCCTCAAATGATTAATTAATTAATTAGGCAATAAGGAAGAGGAAAATAATGTTATCAGGTTCAAATACATAGGAAGAGAGAGAGAGAGAGAGAGAGAGAGAGAGAGAGAGAGAGAGAGAGAGAGAGAGAGCTGAAAACAACTTAATTTAAAGTACAAATTTGTTCCTATTAATTTTTTGTTTAATAAAATTTAAGTTTGAATTTAAAATGCATAATTGATCACTTGTAATAGAAGATCATTGAAAACTAAGACCATTAATTAGCTTTTATGGAAAATCAGAAAAATTATAAAAGGTCTAAGAGGAAGATTATATGTAATATAAAGTTTTATTTTTTTAAAAAAATTATTTCTAAATTTAGTAAAGTCATTTCACTTAAAATGTGACAAATGTCATTTTTCTTTTCAATTGACATAGTCAAATTACACATAACAAAGTGAACTCAAGATTTTTCTTTTAAACATTATATTAGATAGGCTCAAATATAGAAAAAATATGATATGAATTGACAAAATTATTCTTTCTCTCTAATTAATTTTAATTATTAAATTTAATTGGAGAAATGACAACTAAGGGTAAAATTGGGAAAAGATAACAATTAACAATTCTTTAAAATTCTCCAATGACAAATAATTTGAAACAAATTTTCTTCTAAAAAAACACTTATACATAAACAAAGAGGGCATGGATAACGTATCAAAATTAAATAAAAATGTGTATTTGAAATTAAAAAAAATTGGAAATGATTTGATTTGAATTGAATTAAATTGATTTATAAATCAAATATTATGTTTGGAATAAATTATAAAAAATAGGATTTGAAGTGATTTAAAAAGCAATTATTGTGTTTGGAGTTCATTAAAATTAAAATTGATTTGATTTGGTTTTATTATTTTACATATTTATTCTTATTATATTATTTCTTCCTCTCTCTCTCTCTCTCTCTCATCTAAACACTTATTTCAGCTCTAACACTAGAATTTTTGAATTACACTTGCATTAAATAAAAGTGAAACAAGAGGCTTGAGAGAGACAAAGCGTGTGCTGTATATATAGAAACTCATCTGAATCCTACTTTTGGTTACAAATGAGTGCAACTTTTTCGCGCGTGCACGCGCGTGTGTGTGTATACTACCATCAACTATCACCTTTTTTTTTCCATAAAGAACAAAAAGAAAATAGCAGCATAAAAATTCCTTTTTATGAAACTAGAGAGTTTCCATGTTTTTTAGAGTGCAAATCTTCCAAAAAAAAAAAATAAATGAATAAAAAACCTCTTACCAAAATTGATCCGATTTCAATAAACTCAAAAAGCAAGCCACAATTTCAATCACGTACACCGAAAACAGAAGCCTCAATAAATCGCAACAGATTAACGGAATCACAACGAAGATTGAAAAAAATAGAGAGAAAGTGACGAACCTAGAAGCATTTGTAGTGTTTCTGGAACTATAGTATTTGGGATTAGTTAATAAGAGGGGCAAAATGGTCTTTTTAAATATTTAAAACTGAAATCAATTCAAATATCATAAAATCCTAAAAAAAATGACATGATTTCAAAATAAAAAGAATAGAATTTCATTGGATTTAAGAAATCAATTCTTTTCTTATTTTTTTCAATTCCAAACACATGATTTGATTTGTAAATCAAATATCAAATCATTTCCATTTTCTTTACATTCCAAACACACCCAATTTAAATAATTCATATATATTTAACATGTTATAATGTGTACTCTCCATGTAAGGTATTACCTGATAAAGAGTTATAGGATAACCAAATCTCTTCAAGTGAGGATAGGTTGGAAATTGTTGGTGGTATAGTTCCTGAAAGTGTGTTATTTCTAAAACTCAAAAGCTTCAACAGGCGAAGTTGGCCAATAATAGGTGGAATGATTCCTTGGATGAAATTTGACCTACAGTCAAGGTACTCCAACTTCGATAGGTTGGATATAGATTGCGGAATGGAACCAGCAAACTTGTTGTGGCTCAAGTTGAGCAACCTTAGCCGGTGCAACTGAAACAGCTCTTCTGGTAACTGACCATTGAAGCTATTGTTTCTGAGGTCAAGCTCAACAAGGAAGGATAGATTCCCCACATGTGGGGCGATGGTACCTATGAGGCCCATGTTACTAAGATTCAAAGCCTTTACTCTTCCATGAAGGCCATCACAAGTGACGCCAACCGAATTGCATAAAGAAGAAGAAGAAGATGAGGTTGACCAATTATTAAGCATGAGATAGGGGTCTAAAGTAATGAAGGACTTGAATGCAAGAAGCGCAGATTCATCGGTGGTGATGTTCTTTCTACTTATAGCTAAGCATGATAGGAAGCAATAATACAGCGAAACCCAGAAAATAGAGAGATGAGAGCATAGTTTGGCCATTTTAGTAGATTGCATTGGATGAGCCTAAGCACCCAAAGAAGAGAGGATATATAAGCGAGTGTGAGTTGCATGAATATTTTCCCGTACATGCTACATAAAAAATTAATTTTTATCTTCTTTCCTTTTCTTGTTTTCATATGATAAAACAAAATCATAATTTTGTTTTCTTGTTGTGTATCAATAATGAAGAAAAGAAAAAAGTAGGGGAGTTATGTTGCATATGCGTCAATTTTTTTATAGTCGTTGTTCTCAAACAAAAACAAAAAGGAATAAAAATCAGATTGACTAGTCTAATTAAGGAAAAAGAAAGAAAAGAAAAGTACAATAACTCCTTATAGTGCATAAAAAAGATATAAATATTAAACTTATAATAGCATATTTGGAACATTGAAAAATAATTTTTTTCTCAAAAAATTGTTTCCAAAAAAAAAAATCTTGTTTGGTAAAATATTAAAAATATATTATAATTAAAAGTTAATAATTTTAACCTAAAAAATAGTTTATAATCATAAGCAATTTTTTAAAATTTTTAATTACAAATAAAAGTTAATTATTTTAGAATTATTATAATTTTACTAAATTGATCTTAAGTATTAAATATTATATCATATAAATAATCATTTTATACCTTTTTTTAGTAATTTTATCATACAAAAATAATTTTTTCTATGCAATATAAATAAAATAAATTATCTTAAAATTACTTTTTATTTAAAGTATTCAAATATTAATTGATTATCACATAATCAATTATTTAGAAAAGTAATTATATAAATAAGTGATTATCGAAATAATTTTAATCTTATATTTTTTTCAAACGCACATTAAAAAAGGCACTTTATTCAATTATCAAAAAATAATAATAATTAAAATAAACTAATATTATTATATGCTATATATATATTAATAATTTAATAAAATATTATTTTTCATAAAATTCATAAATAATAATTATTAAAAAATTTTACTTGGACTGAATAAATTTATTGGGCTATAGAGTTTGGCCTAAGGGGAGCTTAACAACAGCTTTCTAAAAGGAGTCCTCTTTGGTGAGTTCAAACTAAGTCAATGCCCGAAAGTAGTTAATCGTTAAGAGTAGTTACCGAGTATAGGGGAATCCCCCAAGAATAGGAGATATGAAATTATCGAGAAATGGGAGAATACGATTTTGAACTTCCATATAAAAGGAGGCTCCTAAGAACCTAAGGTAGGTAAATGATTCTTTTTTATATGCACTTGAGTGGAATAAAGTTTTAAATTGAGTGTCGGAATCTCTTGCAAGTCTCCTATAGTGAACAAGAGCTCGGACTTACAGAAGATGATGTCAGGTGACCTCAGAAACAGGTCAAAATATTACTATACATATTTCTTAAAAGAATACATCTCTCCATGTGAGCTATATACTTCAAAAAATAAATTAATCATTGTTAATGCATCTAATATATTAATTATATTTAAATCAATTACAATAATATATCATTACTAAAGAAAAGGCAACCAGCAGCAGTTTTTTGTCTCGTTAGCAACAGTTTGAACCACGACCAAAGGCAAGCCATGGTGATTTGCAAACCACCCCTATTTCAACCATTAGGAGGGCAAACAGTGGCAATTTCGAGCAATCGCTAGAATACCTGCTGCGAATCCTACGCCACCAGTGGCCTCAATTCTTGAAATGTTTGTAAATAATGTGAACAAAATATGAAATAAAAGAGTATTTATATATGGGAATATTAACCTTCAACTTTTATATGGAAGTTAGCAAGTTCCATATTTTATTTAGAGCAAAAAACTCATTTCACCATTTTTCTAAACTAATTTATGATTTTGGATAATTTGATAATTTAATTTTTACTCTCTTTAAATAACTATTTTAATTTGTTTCTCACTCAAGTAGCATTCACTCTTCACTATTTTTATTTACTCAAATAATACTATCTTTTTTCCATTTTTTTCCTATCTAAGTAATTTAAATAATATATTAATAATTAAAAATTTACGTACTAATTAAATAATTATAAAAAGTTATGTAAAGTGATAATATATTAATTTTTTAATATAAATAATATATTAAAATTAAATTTTTATATTAAAAATAATTTAAAAATGTGATAAGCTTAGGTTGGCATCACCGTTACAATCTAAAATTGGAAGGACAATTGGACATTTTCGCAGATGTAACAGTCATTCACAATTTGGAGATGCTTGATGTCGGGGACCCACCAAAAATTGCACCTGCCCTCTTCCACATGCCGTTTTATAAATGGACAAGAAAAATGGTCTTTGGTTCTGATAAGATGGGACCGGTCCCAATTTTTCAATTCACTTCAGTGGCCAATTAATAGTGGGCAGTTCCAGCTGCTGACAAAAATGCAACCGATTTAATAAATTATAAGAAATGATAATAAAGACGAATTCATCTCAATTATTAATTATTAATATTTATATATTTATAATTTTAAAATATATTTTTAATAGTTGAGATATAATATTGGCTTGGATTCACCATGAATCCGAGTCTATATTATCGTTACTAAAAAATTGTGAGAGATGCTTTAAGAAATGTTTTCGAATATCTCTTTAAATATGTTAAAAAGAAAATAATATAATTAAATAACATTTTTATCATAAAAAATTAACAGAAACTTGGGAGAGTGAAGACGGGAAGCTGGGCATTGAAGTGGATGGGGAGGGTGGGAGAGCGGAGGCAGAGGCAGTGATGTGAGATAATTTTCTTGTCTTTTAGAATTTTAATAAATTATTAATAATAATAACTAACTATTAATTTAATCATTTATTTATTTATTTATTTTTAAAATATGATGGTATATATTAAAGAGACATGATGGATTTAAAGAGAGATGCAGGTTAACTGCCACCAGGGACAGAGCTAGACTATTTTTATAAGAGGAGTCAATACTTAATAATTATTTTTATATAAAGAATAATATTTATATTTTAATTTTTATTTTTACTTAAAAATTTAAATATAAATTACAATATATAAAAGAAAATAAATATTTAACAATTAAAACCCAAGAAATACACATATATAGATAATATATTCTTTAATTGTAGTATTCAAATATTTAATTAAATAAAAAATTTATAAAAATTGTTCAAATAGAAAATTTTCGAAGAGGCCAAATAAAAAATATATAAATATATTTTAAAAAATTAAACAAATTTTTAGGAGGCCACTACTTTGTTAGGCTCCAAGAGTAACCGATCTTGGCCGCCACCTAATTTTACTTGGTCAAATTAAGTAAAGTACAAAAGAAGGAGTCAAGAGCATGTGAAAGAGTATTTCCTTCCACAAAAAATAAGTCTTTCCGTGCTGCAGATAACAAGTGACATGCAAATAATAACATTGTGAAGATGTCATGGAAAACTTCAACGTAATTTAAGAGTAGACAATATCATTTAAATAATAACAAAGAGAAAACTCTTGCTAATAAAGTTGTATATCGGCAACACTTCATAACCGATAGTGTAGCTTTCCTCATATTTGCTTTCTTTGTTTCTTTCGCTCACGTACGAGGAAAAAAAACAAAGAAAAAAGTCACATATGAATGGATATTAGTTTATCTGTATATTCTATTTATTATTTATATGAATAGAGGTGTCCTAGGTAGCTAGGTAACTAATTGCTAAAATACAAAGGGAGGGAAATTGACTCCATTATAATCAGCAATAAAATTAATAAAAGAAAGAATGAAAAAAAAGGGTAATGATGGAGAAAGTGGCTTGGAAGCTGTGAAGTTAATAAGATTGAATTATTAAGTGATAGTTATGATAATAAATCTCTAAATGTGGACAAGAAGGGTGTGCGTACACCAATTTTCGAGGATGATACAAGAACAAAAGAAGTGATAGCTTATTAAGGGAATAAGGCTGATCTTCTTCGAAGTACCCCCCAAGTATTGGGCCTTGGCTGTCATGTGCCAAGGGTGGGCTTGCTGGTTTTGAGAGTGGGTCTAAGCATGAATAGGATGTTGTTCTTGAAACCCAATTGGACATGAACGAGGAAAGGCTTGGGTTAGTAGTGTTTGAGGCTAAATGTGAGAAGAGAAAAAGGCAAAAAAAAATTCTAAATTAGAAAAACAAACAACATTTGTTTAAAAAGAATGCTGCTAAGGGCGTGTTTGGTATGTCGTATTAGGCACAATAAGATACGGTAATATAATATGTTATGACCTTATCCATTATTTGGCACAGTTAATATATTGTATAAACTTATCTATCAAACCCCCCTTATATGTTAGAATGATGGATAACTTAATCTAGCTTAGGGAGACCGTATTAGACCTGATTAGCTTTTGATATATAAGTGCACTTTCACTTTTTTATTTTTTAATATATTTTATTAAAAGAATAAATAATTATTAAATAAATAATAAAAACCATATAAACAAAAAATAATTATAAAATAACTATTCAAACTAATATAAAAATATAGGAATAAAAATTTATTATTAAAAAATTTAAATAATAATAAATAATAGCTAATATAAATTTAATTATATATAATAAAAAATACAACCAAATATAAGAATATGATATTAGGCATATTTGAATTATGATATATATAAAAACTCCTTCTCTATTTCTTTCTCTCTCTCTCTCTCTCTCTCATAATTTTTATATTTATGAAAAATATTAAAAATAAATAAATAAATAAATAATTTTTAACATAAAATTATTTTTTTATATAATAATAAATAGCTGAAATAATTATAATTACTATTTAAACAATTATATTAATTTTTAAATTTTAAATTTAATATTTAAAAATTTATATTTATTATAATATCTTTTTCTGGTTATATTTTATATAATACAATATCTTATACAGTGATATATCAAACATTGTATAGTATTAAATTTTTATCAAGCCTTATACTATCAATCATTATCCTATTAGGTCTTATATTATCATGTATGTCAAACAGGCCCTAAGAGTAGAGGTCATCGCTTATCAGATGATCCAGAGGTTGATCCTGAGATATCTTTATTTGAGGAAGCAGAAAACATATGGCAGATGGGTAAGAAACTTGGCCTTTATATTGAGAATGATGATGACATTGTAAAGACTTTGGTTCGGAATGCAAAGGCAAGTTTTGAAGAGCCTTCGAAGAATAAGGTAAAGAACAAGAGAGGAAAAAGGAATTCCAAAAGGAAGAAACCTATTTAGAAGGGGGTTCATTGCATTTTAGGTGAGTGTGTGAGGGGTTTTCTGTTGAATTCTCAGTGTTGAGATTAGTGGCTTTTTTTTTTTTTTTTTTGTCTTGAGTTTTGTTATGGGTTTTTTGGCTCCTTTGACTTGGCCTCGGATCCAATAGTATATCCTTTTTGCTTCTTTCTTTGGAGAGTTTTCAGCCTTCTTTTAACTATCAAAAAAAAAAAAAAAGGAAGAAAAAAGAAAGAAAACATCTAAATTATGAAAATCAACAGTATATTGACGCTCCCTTTTAGCAAGGACATATGGATTATCATTTATGGATAAAAATGATATAAGACCACAAAATTCTAATTCATCCCTTAACTACGTCTCCTCGATTGCACAAACCAACATGACGAAAAGTGGTGGAGATAGGTGTAACACCCTCCCAAGTACAGTACTATGCTTAAGTCATAGCACCACACTCAAGAGTTGTTATCATACTGAAATGACCTTATTTCACAGCAACTTTACCCATTTTCGAAATCTTTCGCACTATCTGGAGATAACACGGAAAAGTAGGAGTGAGAATTATAAATTCTCAATAGGATTCTCTAAACTATCATACGTAGTGTCATCGTTATTATCTCCAGTTGCTTCGGTTTATTATGAAAAATGTGAGAATGTTAAATAGACTATTCAGTTTTATAGTTGAAAATATATTGTCCGAAGCAAAATTCATTTTAATCATG
Organism: Pterocarpus santalinus; assembly: GCA_031439595.1. Taxonomy (NCBI): domain Eukaryota; kingdom Viridiplantae; phylum Streptophyta; class Magnoliopsida; order Fabales; family Fabaceae; genus Pterocarpus; species Pterocarpus santalinus. The sequence goes on along the minus strand of CM062526.1, from coordinate 8,187,340 downwards.
CACTTGAGTCACATCGGCAATATTTTATATTTAGAAAATAATCACAGCATAAGTAGATAGAATAGTTTCAGCATTACTAAAACAAGGGATGTCATTATGCAACTTCTCATCTTTGAATTCATGCAAATGCACTGATGCTTTTCTTTAACTTTCTTTACTCTGTAATCAGCTAATGTCATAGACGTTGCCACCATAAATTTTCGGTACTTACACTAGCTGGGTCATGCCATACCTCGTGTAAGTCCTGTCCTCTATACTCACACTAGCTGGGTCGATGCCATGCCTTATGTGAGTGGGGTGCTTGCATATATTTTAATCTTTAGTCTTTACTGCCCTTGGGTAGTATAATCTATTAGTGAGTTCAACTCGTTACCGTCGTCACACAGTACTGACCAGCAAGGGGACCCACGTGCCTCTAGGTCGGAGGGACTCAATTGGCCATCTACCTCTAACGTAGAGGGACCCAAAAATTTTAGCTGCCTTCACAGGGAGGGACCCAATGCGCAACTGTCTCCAAGTGAAGGGACCCACATCTTTATCTTATTTAGTTGCCTTCACCTGGAAGGACCCGAATAACTGCCTCCAAATGAAGGGATCTCATATATTCTTCCTTCATTCATATGCAAATATGCATGCTCTTATAAAAATAATTCATGATAATACCATTTATAATTGTATAGCTACTCACTTTTGCTCATACATGTGAATGCTCTACATTCTTATACATAACTTACATTATACTTTAATCCTATTTGCATGCGTGATCATCATGGTCACCACATATACTTACTCAAAACTTTAACTTCATAATTAATCAACTTAATTGGTAAAAACTATCAATCCATTTATCTTGCACTTTCTGCCGAAATTTCGGCAGCATAACGGATCGAGTCCGCTTCCCCATAAATAGTGCCAGTACTCAAAAACCAATAGTACAGAAAAATCATGACAATTGATTCACAATTCAATCATCGAATTCATGAGCACCATTGTTACATTTAAAACATAGTTGCTGTCTCAACACTTACATTCAACCTAGTTTTTGTAAATTAGGCCATAATTTCTATTTAACTCATCTGGATCTAAATTTTGGACATGTTATAGCTCTATGTGTCTAGCTTCCAACCTTTTTAGTCCCATCCCATTTTGATAAATATAGCTCAAGATATAAATATTTTACCTCAGATTGCCCTAGTCTTAGCCAGAATTGGTTTCTTATAAGTAAAAATTCACTAAAAATAGAAATCTAGGTGAAATTATACGAAATTGGTGTCCTATAAAAACTAACAGGACAACCTTTTATTTGCAAGAAGTTCCATTTCATTTGCTTTAGTAAAGCTCAAGTTATAAGCCCCGAAATTTGACCTTTCTAAACTGTCCTGTTTTAGCTTGGTTTGGACATAGGGTAACTTCTTCCAATCACTGGGAGTAACTGGGATCACAAAAAACTCGAAAATTCTCATGGGATGTTCTCCTATGTGTAAGCTTTCTAACAAAACTGGTTTCACTCAATTTGGAGTTGTATAGAGCAAGTTATGCCTTGAACAACCTAATCTGCCCAATATCAACCTCTAAAATCTAGGTCAAACTTCCAAAATTCATATTTCTCTCAATACTAATCCAATAGCCTTATATGATATATGGATGGAAAGCCCTGAAGGTCTAGTTTCATCTAAAAATAATTTCATCAGATTTAACTGGCTGTAGGCAGAGCCGTACATTCCGCCATACGGACTACCGTGGGTTTCTCACTCAAACAGCATTCCAAATTTCCACTTCTTCAAGATTTCTCCTTCTAACCTTAATCCCAACTCAATATTTCATATTAATCCAATCATAATCCATCATATACATCCAATATAACATCAAATACATAAAGAAGAGTGAAATTGCATGCAGTAATAGTTCAGAGAAATCAAGAATAGAAAATGAATCCTACCTCTTTAAGTGGGATTTTGCTAAGTCTTGGAGTTTGAATTGATAGAACCTTGCAAAGCTTCAAAGCTTGATAGAGTTGGTTGAGAAAAAGAGAGAAAAGGAAGCTGAAATCAGAGAAAAGAGTGGCGTAAGAAAGAAAGAAAAATCTGATTTAAACATTGAAGTGGTAGGTGGCTTTGTGGGTGTTGTTTGGGTGAAATCTTGTGAGTGAAGTTTAGCCATGTCTCCTTCTTTTGTGGCTAAACCATTCTCCACGTCGCCTAAAAGTGGGACTCGTCCTCACCCTATCTTAAATCGGAACTCGGGCACGTTCTCTTTATATCGGGAATCACGTCATTTTATTAGAAACTTAGGTGAAGTCGGAAGTTGGTAATAATGTTCATTTGATTTGAAACTTGAGGACGGCCTAATACCGGAAATCGGAAGTGAGTATCAGAATATGAAACCTTGTACTCGAATCCCGGAAGTCAGGAAATTAGGATGCTCAAACTCGTATCCGAAATTCCTAAACTCGGCATCTCAGTAAGCCGTAACTTCGGAACTCGGCTAAGAGCCAATCTCGGGGAACTATGATAAACATGACCACGGAAGTCGGGAGTCAAGACAGGCACAACCACGGAAGTCGGGAATCAGCACATTAACCATATTTATCAAGAAGTCGAAACTTATACCCGGAACTCGGAAATATAGAAAGTCGGTCCTAAGCTCAAACTTGGGAGCATCCATAGAAACGAAAAAGCTCTTGGAAGTAGTTTCGGAGATCTGGACTCGTATATATCCTTATGATGTCGGAACTCGTGTTCATTATCATCGAACTTGGATGTAAACTTGGAAGCTAGAACCATGTATACTCGTTCCAAAGATTAAGTCGGAAGTCGTAAGTCACGTATAGTATAATTGAAACTCGAAGTCGAAGATCGGAAATCATGTCATTTTATTTGAAGCTTGGGAATAAGGTAGGAGGTCGAAATTCGGAATTCGGGGGGCGTTACATTACCACCTTCCTTAAAAAAAAATTTGTCCTCAAAATTTAGTCACCAAACTAACTATTTATTGTTGTAAGAGTTTCAGGAAAAAGTTGATATATAAGCACATAGAAATTCGATAAGCATAATCGAAGAAAATACAGAAAACCTAGATATACAATTCAACATAACATAGTTAACAAAAAGTGAATCTTTGTCTTAGGTTATTCCCAATTTTATTTCAGCTCTTCCAGGGAGATAGTCCCTTCATCAACATTCAACCTTGGATGTTACGGCTTAGGAACAGGTAGTTGATGGCCGGTGCAGTCTCTAACCATGTGTCCTGGTTTTCCACACTTAAAGCATACTTTCTGCTCAGCCAAACAATGTCTTCCTCCATGAGCCTTTCCACACTTAGGGCATACCTGCCTTACGCTTGACCCCTAAAATTGTTTATCATCTCATCCATTAAATTGACGCAGCTTCTTTGGTGGTGAGGCATATTCAAGTTCCTGGTTTTCAGGTGCCGGCCTCTTTCCATAAGCATCAGACTAGGCAATCTCCAATTTCTTATTATAGTCTTCCACAAGTCTGCACTTGTTTACCAAAGTAGGAAAATCCCTGATCTCCATAGGGCTTATTGCTGCGAGGATATCTTCCCTCAATCCACTTTCAAATTTGACACATTTCCACGCCTCATTTGAATTTCGTTGATAGATTGTGGAAAACTTGCATAGTTCCTCAAACATAGTAATGTACTCTGACATGCTGCTACTTCCTTGGCGGAGTTGCATAAATTCCAACTCCTTGGCATTCCGAATTGATGGAGGAAAGTATTTCTGGTAAAAAGCGTCCTTGAACACAACCCAGGTGATCTCTGTCTAGGACTCTTCTAATAGCCGTTTTACACCATTCCACCATCTGCTTTGAGCATATAAGTGGCGAAGGCTACTTTCTGGCGACTCGTACAATCCAAAACAGAGAAAACCTTTTCCATCGCTTTGATCTATTCATCAGTTTTATCAGGATCATACGCCCTTCGAAAATTGGGCATATTTGCCTTCTTGAACTCAGCAAACTTGAGATAGTCCAAGTCAGCTCCTGGGCCATGTGGGTTTCCTCCGCAGCTTGCCTCGGGTCGCCTGCCTAATTGGTCCATCATCTGATGAGCTGCAGCGGCCTGTTCACGCATCGGATAAGCCATCTAACGCAGTGTGTCCATAAAATTAGCAGGATTTTCTGGAGTGGGTCTATTTCGTGGCCTACCACGCCCCCTGGAAGCCATTAGTTCCTAATCACATACAACAAAATATTGAGTTGATCAGGCTCAACATAAGTTAAGTGTGACAGCAACTAATAACATTCACAGTTAGGTGGTCATGCATATCTAGTTCCCTATATCTTATCTGAGCAGATAAGATTTGTGGCATGACATTTTCCAAGGATTCCAGAGTGCATTAAAAACATAGTCAATCCAAATCCTCAGGTTCGGGGAGGATTGAACTACTCTGATACCATTAATGTAACACCCTCCCAAGTACAGTACTATGCTTAAGTCATAGCACCACACTCAAGAGTTGTTACTATTACCTGAGCGGACCTTATTTCACAGCAACTTTAGCCGTCTTCGAAATCTTTCGCATTATCTGGAGATAACACGGAAAAGTAGGAGTGAGAATTATAAATTCTCAATAGGATTCTCTAAACTATCACACGTAGTGTCATCGTTATTATCTCCAGTTGCTTCGATTTATTATGAAAAACGTGAGCATGTTAAATAGACTATTCAGTTTTATAGTTGAAAATATATTGTCCGAAGCAGAATTTATTTTAATCATACACTTGAGTCACATCGGCAATATTTTATATTTAGAAAATAATCATAGCATAAGTAGATAGAATAGCTTCAGCATTACTAAAATAAGGGATGTCATTATGCAACTTCTCATCTTTGAATTCATGCAAATGCATTGATGCTTTTTTTTAACTTTCTTTACTTTGTAATCAGCTAATGTCATGGATGTTGCCATCATAAATTTTTGGTATTTACACTAGCTGGATCATGCCATGCCTCGTGTAAGTCCTGTCCCCTATACTCACACTAGCTGGATCGATGCCATGCCTTATGTGAGTGGGGTGCTTACATATATTTTAATCTTTAGTCTTTACTGCCCTTGGGTAGTCTGATCTAGGAGTGAGCTCAACTCATGACCGTCATCACACAATACTGACCCGCAAGGGGACCCACGTGCCTCTAGGTCGGAGGGAATCAGTTGGCCATCTGCCTCCACCGTAGAGGGACCCAAAAGTTTTAGCTGCCTTCACAAGGAGGGACCCAATGTGCAACTACCTCCAAATGAAGGGACCCACATCTTTATCTTATTTAGCTGTCTTCACCTGGAGGGACCCGAATAACTGCCTCTAAATGAAGGGATCTCATATATTCTTCCTTCATTCGTATGTAAATATGCATGCTCTTATAAAAATAATTCATGATAATATCATTTATAATTGTATAGCTGTTCACTTTTGCTCATACATGTGAATGCTCTACATTCTTATACATGACTTACATTATACTTTAATCCTATTTGCATGCGTGATCATCATGGTCATCACATATACTTACTCAAAACTTTAACTTCATAATTAATCAACTTAATTGGTAAAAACTATCAATCCATTTATCTTGCACTTTCTGCCGAAATTTTGGCAACATAACGGATCGAGTCCGCTTCCCCATAAATAGTGCCAGTACTCAAAAACCAATAGTACAGAAAAATCATGACAATTGATTCACAATTCAATCATCGAATTCATGAGCACCATTGTTACATTTAAAACATAGTTGCTGTCTTAACACTTACATTCAACCTAGTTTTTGTAAATTAGGCCATAATTTCTATTTAACTCATCTGGATCTAAATTTTGGATATGTCATAGCTCTATGTGTCTAGCTTCCAACCTTTTTAGTCCCATCCCATTTTGATAAGTATAGCTCAAGATATAAATATTTTACCTCAGATTGCCCTAGTCTTAGCCAGAATTGGTTTCTTATAAGTAAAAATTCACTAAAAATAGAAATCTAGGTGAAATCATACGAAATTGGTGTCCTATCAAAGCTAATAGGACAACCTTTTATTTACAATAAGTTCCATTTCATTTGCTTTAGTAGAGCTCGAGTTATAAGCCCCGAAATTTGACCTTCCTGAACTGTCCTGTTTTGGCTCAGTTTGGACATAGGGTAATTTCTTCGAATCACTGGGAGTAAGTGGGACCACAATAAACTCGAAAATTCTCATGGGATGTTCTCCTATGTATAAGCTTTCTAACAAAACTGGTTTCACTCAATTTGGAGTTGTATAGAGCAAGTTATGCCCTGAACAACCCAGTCTGCCCAATATCAACCTCTAAAATCTAGGTCAAACTTCCAAAATTCATATTTCTCTCAATACTAATCCAATGGACTTATATGATATATGCATGGAAATCCCTAAATGTCTAGTTTCATCTAAAAATAATTTCATTGGATTTAACTGGTTGTAGGTGGAGCCGTACACTCCGCCATATAGACTGTCGTGGGTTTCTCACTCAGATAGCATTCAAAATTTCCACTTCTTCAAGATTTCTCCTTCTAACCTTAATCCCAACTCAATATTTCATGTTAATCCAATCATAATCCATCATATATATCCAATATAACATCAAATACATAAAGAAGAGTGAAATTACATGCAGTAATAGTTCAGAGAAATCAAGAATAGAAAATGAATCCTACCTCTTTGAGTGGGATTTTGCTAAGCCTTGGAGTTTGAATTGATAGAACCTTGCAAAGCTTCAAAGTTTGATAGAGTTGGTTGAGAAAAAGAGAGAAAAGGATGCTGAAATCAGAGAAGAGAGTGGCGTAAGGAAGAGAGAAAAATCTGATTTAAACATTGAAGTGGTAGGTGGCTTTGTGAGCGTTGATTGGCTGAAATCTTGTGAGTGAAGTTTAGCCATGTCTCCCTCTTTTGTGGCTAAACCATTCTCCACGTTGCCTAAAAGTGGGACTCATCCTCACTCTATCTTAAATCGGAACTCAGGCACATTCTCTTTATATCGGGAATCACATCATTTTGTTGGAAACTTAGATGAAGTCGGAAGTCGGTAATAATGTCCATTTGATTTGAAACTCGAGGACAGCCTAATACCGGAAATCGGAAGTGAGTATCAGAAGATGAAACCTTGTACTCGAATCCTGTAAGTCGAGAAATTAGGATGCTCAAACTCCTATCCGAAATTCCTAAACTCGGCATCTCAGTAAGCCATAACTTTGGAACTCGGCTAAGAGCCAATCTTGGGGAACTATGATAAACATGACCACGGAAGCCGGGAGTCAAGACAGGCACAACCACGGAAGTCGGGAATCAGCACATTAACCATATTTATCGGGAAGTCGGAACTTATACCTGGAACTCAGAAATATAGGAAGTTGGTCCTAAGCTCAAACTTGGAAACATCCATAGAAACGAAAAAGCTCTTGGAAGTAGTTTTAGAGATCTGGACTCGTATATATCCTTATGATGTCGGAACTCGTGTTCATTATTGTCGAACTTGGATGAAAACTCGGAAGTCATAACCATGTATACTTGTTCTAAAGATTAAGTCGGAAGTCGCAAGTCATGTATAGTATAATTGAAACTCGAAGTCGGAGATCGAAAATCATGTCATTTTATTTGAAGCTTGGGAATAAGGTAGGAGCTCAGAATTCGAAATTTGGGGGGGGGGGCGTTACAATAGGGGGTTAAGTTGAGGGGGTCAAGACTAAAGAAGTAATTATGCATTTATGGAATAGATCATATTAAATATAATGAGTATACAAATGAATTCAAACGTAAGTTGGAGGGTGAGGGCCATGGCACATACAACCCCCTTCGCCGGGCTCTCTACCCTAACAACGAAAGGATGTCTAGATGGATATAGGAAGAATAATATCTTTTGTTTATCTAAAGATGACATTAACCTTGATATTAACACAAATCCCTCAATTAGATGTCTGATACATAGTATCCAGTGAGTGATAATATCATACATCTAATTCGTTGGTCATTGCTCTAACAATAGTGACCTCAACACAACATAAGCTTGATTCATAAGCTACTATATTATATGTATGAACAATCACTTAAAGGCATGTGACTTACCCCTTATATTATTGTCATTAATGTTGTCAATTGTTGATGCATAAATAATAGAATTAGACATGTAATGTTGGCTTTGTATTATCAACCAAAAATATTGTCAACTTATTTCAAGTTAAACATATATAACTAAATAAGAATAATCTGCCTCCAATTATGTTTGACTTAATTAGGAATAGAGATGGCAAACAGGCTCAATCCGCCGGGTTGGTTCACCATGGGTTGAGATATTTGGCTCACCAAAAATTTTTAGCCTGCTTAACCCACCCTGCCTAACACACGGGCTTTAGCGGACTAGGGTGGGTTGGCCCGCCGGGCCAAGCTTGTCTCTTTTTTTTTTTTTTTTTAGGTTTAAGAGTATTTTTAAAAAAGAAAATTTAGATTATTATTATAAATTATGTTGTTATTATACTTTTATTAATTTGTGAACTTTATACTATAGACTTTATATTATAAATTTATAGTTAATTATTATTTATAAACTTATTTATATATCTTAATTAATTTATTATATTTGTATTTGAGTTAAATTTAGATATAAATTATGTAGTTTAATTATTTTATTCTATTTTATTTAAATAAAATTTTCATTCAATATATTTTTCTAATTTTTAAAGTAATTTAACTCATAAAAATATTGAAATAAATTTATTTATATTTTTTATTTTTTTGGCGGGCCAAACCGCCAACCCGCCCTTAAACGGGATCGGTTAGAATATTGAGCTCACATTTCTAATTCGGCTCACCCTGCCCTGCCCAGCTTTGGTGGGTTGGGGCGGGGTGACCCACTTTGCTATCTCTAATTAGGAAAATTTGGAGAAAAAAAAAAAGACCCAACTACTTTAAAGATATAAAATTTAATTTATAGATAAATCATTAAATTGGTCCTTTAAATATTACTAGTGTATTCAACCCCTGTGCACTAGTGTAAATTGTCAACTATATATATATATATATATATATATATATATATATATATATATATTATTCGATATAATAAGTTATTGTTGATATTCTATTTTATTGTATAAGCATAATTAATTACAAAATTTTAATAAAATATGGTTATATAAATTAATTTTAAATATTAGCTATCTATACATATATTAAGAATTAGAAATAAGGAAAGTTGTAATACCCAGTCAAGACTCATGGGAATTGTTGTTTCTTGTCTTTTCAAATCCCATAAAAATTCTAAGTCTGTATCCTATATCTCCTTAAAGAGTTATATGATCAGGATTTTTTTTGAGATTAAAAGTCTTAATAACTATTCCTTATATATCAAATAATCAAAGAGCGATTTTTACTAAATTTTAAAAAGTCATTAACTCCATTTTTAGCCTGAAAGTTTAAGAAAAATGCAAATTTTCAAAAATTTATACTAAAATCCAAAAGTTAGATTTTGATTATTAAGGATTTTGATTTTTCTAACATTTTTATTAAATTTAAATAGAGGATATTCCCTTATTTATATTTATGTTTTAAAGTCAATAGAAAGTAAAAATAAAAAGGGACATTAACAGAGAGTAAAAGTAAAAAGGGACATTAACTTAAAATTAATTAATAAATAAGCATGTAAAACACGACCTAAGTGGCATCAAAGGTTAGAAAAGGGAAGAAAAATCAAAATGTGGTAACCTGGAAGCCATGCTCAAGCGTAGCCCCCTGCGCTCTAGTGCACTCCCAACACAGGGCAAAGGAAGTATGTTTGAAATTAGTATCCATATATATTGATTTTCAATATTTTCAATATATCTAGATACATTGATTTTCAAATATATCACTTGGTCAAATTGCCAGATATATTAAAACCAAAGAAGTATGTTCCACCATGTTGTTTAGAATAACTAAAGGACATTGAACAAATCTTAGACTTCCTGTGTTGCTAGGAATAGAAAGTATATCATTTCCCAGTAATGGTTGAAATTAGACAGATAAGCAAACCTTCAAAAATGTATCAATGGCTAGATATAAACCAAGAAGCAAGGAAGAGAACTTTGAAGCTATTACAATTTTTACATAAAATTCAATATTATGAGAAAGAAAACAAAGAATCTACAATTAGGTTAGTGTTAAATATCCTTAAAAAGGAAGCAAAAAGAGAGAAAAGAAAAGGTGCCGAAAAAAAAAAATGCAGCAAAGCTGCCTGGGTAGTGTAACTTAAACCATTAATCATTGGCTAACAGTTAGGTGAGTATAGGGAATCCAAAGAGAAATATTATTCACTTTGCATCATTGTAAACTATTTGAAGTCTCTTGTCATTTTAGGCCACACGATTTAGTGCTATATGGCCAAAGCACAAATTGACAACATCGTGCAATTAAACTCAGACCAACATATCGGCATAGCAATATCAAGTTAAGTGTAAATGATCAATTAAAATGTGTACGCATCATTCTTTTTGATAATTTTTTTTTCTTTATAGATTTTATTTGATATGATTGAACATTGATCTTGAAAATAGGTAATTTAAGCAATAAGACTTAACTAAAAAATGATCCTCTCAGTGATCATGCTTGGCTTGATTTACTTATATAAAAAGACAGCATAAGCTACTCTTAATAATGGATCTTATAAACTCTTTAAAATCTATCATTATATAAACCTCTGATAATGGGAACCATATCCACCAAGAATGATTATTTCATCTAATTCATCATGAATGAATGATAGAATTAGCTCATCTTGATTATTGCACACTTGTCTATAGCAAATCAATAATCAAGAGTGTGTTTGTTTCAACTTTTAAAAAAATTGATTTTATATATAACTAAAAAAACTGAAAAATTGATTCTTTTCAGAAGTTACTCTTTTCAACTTCTAAAAAAAAACTGAAAATAGATTTTTTTGAAAATCTAATTATCTTAAAAAAATTATACAAACATACAAAAACTGATTTTTTTTCAATAAAAAAAATGATTTTTTACAAAAAACAAAATTCAAAGCAAACGCGCCCTCTGATCTCCTATAGTCATGCTTATAGTTGATCTGTCCATGAGAACCAAGATGACATTAGTAAAGGCACCCACGAAAGACTGCAGTGTTGTTCTAAAATTGTTTATTGACATGCAAAGGGCAATTAAAGTCCCCTCAATTCTTGAGGACATACTTGTCTAGATAAGATCAAAAAAGGCATCAAACTGGATATAACAAAAAAAAATTAGAACTTGAGAATAGTGAAAACAGATCATGTGAATCAATTAGAAGGAAAGTGGCTCAATCAATCATGTGAAATAAGATCAAAGGTACAACAAATGCTAAATAGAATCCAAAGTTCCAAACCATGCATATTAAAGCCAAGTTGAATCCATCAATGACATTAAAAAACCATGACAGGACTAACACAATTTAAGGCCTCTTCAATTGAAGAAAAGTCATAACCTAAAAATATAAAACCTGTTTTAACACTCCTTCCAAATAATTAGCAGGAACTCAAATCAAATAATAACATATAAGAACAGAAAACCAAAAATAAAAATCTCAGTCGAAAATTGAATATATGATAAAATGCATGGGAATATAGCAAGAGATTAAGTATACCATGAAGTAAGCAATAAATTCAACAATAAAGGTTATATGAAGTCATATTAGAACCAAAATCTCTATATGAAGAAAACACAAAAGAAAATACTAAAGAACAGTTAGAACTTAAAAAGATAAACTTCTATTACCATCCTTTCAAATAATCAAGGGAGTCAAGTCAAAAAACAATAGAAAAGAACAAAAAAAATTGTCAGTGCAAAATTGAATATATAAGAGAAATTAAAAAAAGAAAGAAAGGAAGTCATGACAACTCGAAACAGTACAACTTATAAACTTAAAAAAGAAAAGGAAAAAAAATAAAATTGCCAATGATGAAGTCATATTAACCATCACAAATGAGCAAGTACATTCAAGCATCCAAGATCAATACAGTAGGCACTCAAAAAATATATATAAAAACATTGTATAAATAATATAGTGCATAAAAACAATGGATAAATTAGAACCATCCAAGATTTTTAAAAGAAGTAAGAGACTCAATTATCATTCAGAACTAAAAGCACATACAAAGGATTCTATGTGAAAGGAGCAAGCAAGCATTTAAAAAAATAATTATATTATATAAAACTTATAATCATAAGTCTGCAACTTAAGAAAATGAATAGCTTGATATTTAAATTATTTTAAATATGATCACAGAAGATGGAATCAACTGGTAAGAAAACATGAGACTTGAGAATAAGCTTAGAAATGAGCACATAAGAGGGAGTCAACCCATAATAACATATTAGAACTATAAAGAAGTAGTTAGACCTTATAATAGGACTTAATTAACATAAATAGCAAGGAGTCAACTTATAAGAACAGATCAGAAAAAACAAAACTAAATCAATCATGATGAAAAATAATAAAAGCACACATAAAGGTTTCCATATGAAAGTAGCAGGCAATAACTTTAAGAATGAGGGATTGAAGAAAAAGTACCGCTTTAAGACATTAGAGGGATAGCAAAGTCAGTATATCTATTAGGGGCTCATTAGTAGGCTGCTCTCCACAATCCAACCGAGTAGTGCTCAGGGAGGACCTTTTGGATAGTCCAAAAGTCATACATATACTTCTAAGAAATCCTAAAGGTTTTGAATTAAATGTTTGAGCCAAAGGAAGTGTCAGTGGAACCAAATGAAAGAATTCCTTTACTTGAAGAATCAAATGCATATCCAATGAGAATGTGAAAATTTCTTAGTCTTGCTTTAGGCATTTGCATGTTTATATAATGGATCAAGATTCAATGACACTAATACATGCACACACGATTAATTAGCTCATTAGAATGTACTTTTGATTGATATAACTTTTGAAGTATAATTGTCATACTAATCGTGCTAGTCAAATATGACAAAAACTTGATAAAATAGATGGGGATATTGTAATGCCGGGTTTAAAATAAAATGTTAGTAATGGGAAACTTTAAAATTTTACGTAATTTGACTCTTCTGGGTATGGAATTAAAAATTAGTATATGAAGTTTTTTTTTTAGTGTGTTAAGAAAAATAAAAAAAAGAGGGACCACAATGTACCACAAGTGACATGGTGTACCTTAGATCCCCTTTTTGTTTTAATTGCACCGTGTGGAGCATTCGACTCCACGGCTTCATCTTTCTTTCTTTCTTCTTCTTGGTTACACTTCTTTTCTCTCAATCTTGCAACTCTCTCAATCTGTCACACTCGTTTTGTCCCTCTCTCTCCCTGATTATTTCCATTCACTTCTCTATCTGCCACCACCATTGCATGCGGCTCTCCACTGCCACCACAGTTTGTGTCTCTCTCCCTATGCCATCTCTCTCTATTTGAGCTTCCTCTCGGGTCTCACTTCCTTTCCGTTGAGCTCTCTTGTCTCTCTCTGCTCTTCTTCTGTCTCTGGTTTTCTTCTTTCCTTGGTGGCTGGGCTCTTGGTTGCCCTTTTCTAACTAACCCACAACCCTTTGGTAAGTTTCCCTTCCTAATGTTTTGTTTCCTTTCCTTGAGATTCAATTGCCTTGCTTTTCTATGTTGTTGGGAAGAACTGGAACAAACCCAACGTGACAAATTGCACTTTCGTGGGTAGTTTTAATTTTGGAATGTGGGTATGGATGCGAGGTGAGGGAGTAGTCATCTACGTCATATTTTTTATATAAGGTTGCTTATTATATATGAAATTAAATTTTGTTTTAATAAGTTGGTAAGAGTAAAGTACATAGAGAATCAAGAAATAACGCAATAATATTGATCTAATCGCGGGAGTGATGAGATAGAATTGGCGGTTTTGGTGATTTGAGTTAGAGTGCATTAGTTCTTAGTTCTAGTGGCTAATGGTTGGTGAAATTGTTGTCTTTTTGGTTAGATCATTTCTAGGGACAATTCTTTAGCTTCAAGACTCTGAAAAGTTACTCTGTCACTTTCTGGAGTGTACAGCGAGTGATGATATACCTATAACTTGTTTTTCTTCCTTTACTTTTCTAAGCATATGCCTAAAATATGTTTTACTAATTGTGGATTAATTGCTGAACTTACCATCTGGCTTAGTATCTTATTTGAACCCTTGAATATTAATTATGTTAGCTATGTTAACTATAGAAAAGAAAAGTGGGGCAAGTAATACTAACTTTATAAGTTGTTTTGTGAAATCTTGAATATTTGAAATAAATGGTTTTGTGAATGAACCTAGAATATTTCAGAATCTTCTTATGAAAGAATTTATTAGTGAAGGGCTGACGCTTTTGTATTACTCAATACTTGTTTTGGATCCTTGGAAGCTATTTAAGCAATTTTGATATCTACTGATTTGTAAACAAGAGAATCAACTTTAGGAATTGTTTCGAATTTTCTAAATGGCTTTATGAAGAAGAACATGATTTCTTGTATTAGAAATTATTGTCATTTTGAACCTTAGTGTTTTTGAGTAACTTGAGATACTTAAAAATTAACTATAGAATGGAAGTTACTATGATTTGAAAGGATGCTCAGGATGTAATATTACTAAAAATATGCTTTTCACTAATCGAATTTTTTATTCCTTTGAACTATGATATTTGATATATTGAAACTGTATATAGATTTGGATAAAGGCTTTTTATGGCAGGGATCATTGAGAGAAAACGGTAGCTAGCGGTCGCTGACGTTAACTGTGGTGCACCTTGGTTCGAACCAAGCTAGCAGGGGTGTTGCTAGCCTGAAGTGTTTGGCCAACACATCTGGATTTGTTAAGCTTGGACATGTGGGCAATTTGTCGATCTATCAAGAAGAGCCCGTTGGTGAGATGTTTGTTCTGTTTTGATTCTGGACTTAAGACCTCCTACTCTGATGTCTTGTGGTCTTAAACTTGATATTTATATAGAATATTTGGAATGGTTTCTTGGCCATTAATTACTTATATTTTGATTTTGAAACATTCCTATATTAGAAATGGATTTTTTTTTTTTTTATAACTCCCATATGATTTATGTTAATTATATCGTGTTTTGGCATATGTACCCCATACTTGTTAATTGCGCGCGATAGCGCCGCTATCGTGGTTGAGCTGGGCGGAGCAGAGGGGGAGCGCGATAGACGAGGCAGGAGCATCACGTTTCGTCGTCGTGGTTGTCGCGGCCGCTGTCACAGCTATTGCGACCGCTATTGCCATGACATCCAAAAAGACAATAAACCCCCTGTTTTTGGACTGTTTTAAATACAGTGAAGGGGCTATAAGGTCGTTTTGATCCTTCCCTGTCCTTTCATCGATTTCTACCTCGATCTGTTAGGCATTTTCATCCCGTTTCCTTTCCCTCTCAATCGATCTTTCTCCCCCACCACCCCTTTGACTCTCCTGCAGTCGTTCAACCTCCAGTGGCGGCGGCGGCCTGCGTTTCCGAGACCGGTGGCAGTAGCGGTTGGTCCCTCTTCTTCCTCCATCTCATTGTTCTACGTGTTTCTTTCTTTCTCTCCTATTCTGTTTGGTTGTTTCTTTCTTTCCTCATTTAATGTTTTTCTTTTTTTGCTTGTTTATCTTTTTTCCTTCTTTCCACTTGCTTCCTTGCTCCATCTCTTTTACCTTTCCGGTCCTTATTTTTTCGTCCTTCTGTTTTCCCTTTTTTTTTTTTCCTATTTTCTAGTTTAGCAAATGGCAACATCATCAACTCAAGCTTCTAGTGTTGCTCCCTCTTCTTGTGGTTTGGTGAAGCCCATTGGTGACAACATTGATATAGCATGGCAATGGAATAACTTAAAAGATATCAATAATAGGAAGAGTGTAACATGTGATTTTTGTGGCAAAACAATCAATGGTGGAATAACTAGAGCAAAGAGACACCAAATGGGTGTGACAGGAGATGCAAAATCTTGTACAAGAGTCCCACATGAAGTTAAGTAACTTCTCAAGGAAGCTTTTGAGAATAAAAATGCGGAGAAGGAATTAAATTTTGGTGCAATTGGAGAAGATGATGATGAACAAGAAAAGTTGGAAGAAATCCTACAAATTAGAAGAGGGAAAAGAGCTTCATCAACATCAAGTGGGAGTAACTCTATTCCTTCAACTATTCTTAAGTAGCCCAAGAAAGCAAAGAACATAAAAAGTCCTTTGGATTTGATGTTCTTGAAAAATCCCGAAGCTACCATTAAATTGGGGGAAGCCTCACTGACAAACAAGCATTAATGATGCTTGTGATAAGGAAGCAACAACTAGAACCATTCAATACATAGCCCGATTCTTTTATATGAATGGGATTGCTTTCAACGTTGCTAAATTAAAAAGCTTTAAGTTGATGCTTGAAGCTGTTGGAAATTATGGTCCGCACCATAAAGCTCCAAGTTATCATGAGTTGAGAGTTCCACTCCTTAAAAAAGAGTTAGAGTTAGCAAAGGATATATTGAAGGGTCATGAGGAGGAAAGGGTGAGATATGGATGCTCGATAATGTCAGATGGTTGGACAGATAGGAAGAATAGGATATTGATTAATTTCATGGTAAATTGTCCAGCTAGGACAATGTTTGTGAAGAGTGTTGATGCTTCTGCATATATGAAGACAGGGGAGAAAGTATATGAGCTATTGGATAGTTTTGTAGAGGAGGTTGGAGAACAAAATATTGCTCAAGTGGTGACTGACAATGGAAGTAATTATGTCTTGGCAGGTAAGAAACTATGAACTGCTTAAATTTCTTATTACTTCCTTTAATATTTGGCTACTCATCTAATTTTATTTAATTTGGCTCTTCTTAGGCACTTCAAGCTAAGAGGAATAACCTCTTTTAGACTCCATGTGTTGCACATTGTGTAGACTTAATGTTAAAGGACATTGGAAAGCTTCCTCGAGTTAAGAAGGCAATACAGAGAGGCATTAGTCTTGTGGGGTTTATCTACAACCACACTTTTGGCATTAAATACAATGAGGAAATTTACCAACAAAATGGAGTTGGTTAGGCATGGGGTAACAAGGTTTGCTATAGCCTTCCTTACATTGCAAAGGATGTACAAACAAAAGAACAACATTAGAAGGATGTTCACTGCAGATGAGTGGTTGAACTCGAAGACGGCTAAAGAACCTAAGGGGAAGAAGGCTAGTGATATTATGCTCAGCACAACATTTTGGAATAATATTGTGTACTATATTAAACTTATAGGGCTTCTTGTGCGTGTCCTTAGGCTTGTTGATAATGAGAAAAAGCCTACAATGGGATAAATTTATGAAGCAATGGATAGAGCTAAAGAAACCATTCAAAATTTCTTCAAGCATAATGAAGCCAAGTACAAGGATGCTTTTGCTATTATTGATAGGAGATGGGACTCACAACTTCATCATCCATTGCATGCAGTGGGCTATTTCCTGAATCCTGAGTTTTACTATCCCAATGCAACAAAGATTGAGAGTGATCATGAAGTAATGGATGGACTTTATAAGACTATTGATAGGTTGATTCCAGATGAAGACTTGGCCGAGAAGATTACAAATGAGATTGAAATATTTAAGAGGGCTGGAGCTATATTTGGAAACAGGATAGCCATCGAACAAAGGAACACAGTGGCTCCTGGTAAGAATTAAGAAATGTGTACTTAATTCTTGATAAATTTAGTTTCATAATATTTCTTAGTAATGGTGATTTCCTGATTATTGAATCACTGCTGAATGGTGGAGGAAGTATGGAGCATCCTCTCCTAGCTTGCAACAATTTGCAGTCAAAGTGTTGAGCTTAACTTGTAGCTCAACAGGATGTGAACATAATTAGAGCACTTTTGAGCATGTAAGCACATTGAAATAATTTTCCTTTGCATAATTTATGCTTTTATTTCATAATTTTAAAATTAACATTTTTGTCTAATTTATGATATGAATATCATAGATTCATTCTAAGAAAAGGAGCAAGCTTGAGCATCAAAAGTTGCAAGACTTGGTATTTGTCAAGTATAATTGAACCCTTAAAGAGCGCTTTGATAGCCAAGATGAGATTGATCCTATTCTCCTAAATGGTATTGATGATAGCAATGAATGGTTGCTAGGAGAAATGGGTGCTAACATAGAAGATGCTGAAGCAAAATTTGTTTTTGATGATGATGGATTGACTTGGAGAGGTGTTTTTGCTGCGGTTGGGGTTGAGGAGCCTCCAAAACACTAGACTTGCTACAAGATTGAAGAAGAAAGTACCAAAGCATTTTAGTTCAAGAAGAGGGAAGGAGCTTATTCAAGAGGAAGAAGAATTTGATGATGAGAAAGACTCAGAGAAGGGACAAGAAGAGATATATAAGTCTAGTAGTGAAGAAAGTGATGAAGAGAACAATTTGGTAGTGGTGGAGGAGGAGGAGGATGATGATGATGAATGATGAATGATTTGTAGAATATGTTAGTTTTAGAGAGTTGAGATTGTTGTCTTTTATATTTTGTTGTTCTTCTACGACTTGATGGTGCTGTTTTTTTGGTTTTATTGCCCTTAGAACTTGATGTTTATGTATTTGATTGATGGTGATTGCATGTTTTTAGAACATGGAATAGATTATGAATTTTCATTATTGATGTGAATGAGTTTAATTGTGAATAATTTCTTATTTTTGAACATGTATATATGTTATATAATTTGCATAATAATTATATACATTTTTATCAAATAGCGGCTGGAACGCTATCCGCTATCCCACTATAGCGTTTTTGGGGTTGGCCGCTACGAGCCGCTATCCGCATTTGATAACTATGATATACCCCATCCTAGACGAGAACTGCTGTTTCTATATTTTCTGTTAAAGTATGAATGTTATTTTGAATAACTGTTTGTGAAACACTCGTGCTTGCACTTGTCTCACTTCTGTTATGGGTATATTATCTCTCACTGAATCTGTTTAACTCACTCTTTATTTCTCACTATTTCAGATTTAAGTGTAGGTTAGCAATTAGTGTCTCTGAGCTAATTGAAGCATAGGATCTCCTATGAGTCCTACATTCTCATCCATGTGGACCATGAAGAGTATCATTGTGATAGTATACCATTTTATGTTATTGAATATTCCTTGTTTTAGTTATGCTCTATAACCCACAGGCAAGGTTCCGTCACCCCCGTGCTAGTTGAATGTACTAGATTTAGTTGGGTTGATTTGTTGACTTTGTGGTTGCTTTATATTACTTATGTTAGAACAATAATATGTATGTTATGGGATAGGCCCCATTCTTAGGGGAAACTTTGTCTGTTTCTTTGTAAATTTTCCAGAAGGCTTGCTAGGGGGAATCGCCCCTATGCGCCGATTACGACTAGATTGGGTCAAGACGTATTGGTAATGATCCATAGTGATATTAAATGTGATTGTGTGTTATATACTTAATTTATTTATAGTTTTATCATCATGGTCTTCTTTGATAATGGAAGTCTATTTATTTACAGCCTTAAATCAAATTATAAGGTACCACCCTAGATCCTAACTTTTAATACTATTCAAGTCCATAGATCAAATTAATTTTGGGGCTAAGCTTTTCTTCCTTTTTTTTTTTTTTAGATTCCATCCCCCTTTTTTTGGCTGTTGTTTTGTTTTAATATATGTTACTTAAACGTAGATATATAGGAGAAATGCCACGGATTTCTCAGGCAACTCTATACTAATTCTATCCTTCAACTCGAGATTTTTTAAATTTAAAATTTTTACTAAACAATTGTGGTCTGATGGTCAACACAATCATAATCTACGCTACAATCTATATTGAGTACATACCTATTGTTTTCACTTACAAAAATAATAGACAACATTAGACTTATGATGTGTGCTACTATATGCCTATCTGGACTTGAGTACATTCTTATTCTTTCGTCTAATTTTGTTTTAACTTTCATTTAAGTTTTTAATCTCAGAAGTTTGTGAGAGTGACCCGAAACTCGAACCGATGTCATGAGTAGCATCCCTGGTTTTGTTATCCTGAAACTTGTCGAGCTCTGAAGCCATTTCAGAAGAAAGAGTTGGTGTGTGACAGTCACACCCTCGAAGATGCTTCTTCAACACTCTTTCCACAACCAAAACGCTTCCCACATTCTTTCGTCTTCGCTTACTTATTCTGCGACACTTCCCTCCTTCAAGCCTTCCACTATCACCCTCCCGCACGCGGAAACCACGTGCTTTCGGGGGCTCTCTGTCATGTGCTCCGTCTCAAGGACCCGCAGGTCTGGAACCGTGGGATACAAGCGCAGACCCATTGAAACGTGGAATGCTATATGCAGGAGAATATCTTTGATAGAGAACCCAGAAGTGGATTCTTCCACTGTGTTGAATAAGTGGGAGGATCAAGGAAAATGGCTCACAAAATTGGATCTTTGTAAAGTCATCAAGGAGTTGAGGAAATATAAAAGACATAAAAGAGCCCTTGAGGTAAAATTTAATGTTAAAATCTAATCTGGGTTTTTTTTTTTTTAACTTTCACTGAATGAATATTGATGTGTTTTTGACTTGGATTTTTTAATTTGTGGGTTATCTTGATGCAAGTGTGAGTGTTTACTTGTGTTTTGATCAATTGAAAGATGCTCTAGTTGTCTTTTTTATCAAATTTAATGGCTACCTGTGGCTCTTGGCTCTTTGGGTTTGTTTCATTTTGTTATGTGCAAAGCAGATATTTAGGGCATGTTTGGTTTGACAAAACATTTTTTTTTTATCCTGTTTTCAATATTGATTACAAAAACGTCACATTAATTTCAATTTTTTTGTTCTTTGGAATTTGTAAAGCAAACCATGGAAAAAAAAAAAAAAAAGAGGTTATTTTTGCTTTCCTTCACAAAATCTTAAAAACAGGAAATAGAATGAGAACAAAGTGATATTTTTATAATTAAAATTGAAAACAGAAAATGAAAATGTAAAACTTTTTCTAGACAGGCCTTAGATTGTTTTGTTTTACGTTGTTGAGTAGCTTGATTTCTTGGGGATCTGCAAATTGAAAACATTCTGATCCTTCAGGTTGAATCTTGGACATTGTTGAGTTCTTTTGTGGTTATTCACTGTGACATGAATATGATTCTACAGATTGATGTGTATAGCATTGTTCATGTTCAGTAGTTGTGTATACGGCTTTAAGTTGCATCTGAATTGGAATCTTGAAGATGTTCATGATTGTGGAGTTAAGTATATAGCATTGCCATTTGATTTAGTTGCATGTGATGTATTCTTTAGAACTTTTAACATATCAGAGAAGATACTCAGGAGTTTTTGGCATTAGATTTTGGGAGAGCAAGGCCTTTTGAGTCTCTGTATGAACTAGTGAAATCAAATAACATGGACCTATAAAGCACAGGCACAACATTTTGTTTTCATGTTGTTGGACACATGTCTTTGTAGGACCTTATCCAATGCATTGACAGCATGCATCCTTACGTGTTCAATGTAAAAATGATTTGTTTTGTCTCCTACACAGTGGAACATATCATGGACAAGGCCATTTAACATTAAAATGATAATACTAACAGTACACAAAGGTTGGGTCTGTTTTAAACTTTTAAGCAATTTTCAATAATGAAAAAGAGAATAAGACATGGGTGAAGCAGCTTATATATGCATATATACGATATTGTAAATAATGAATATATTTTTGGTTCATCAATATATATGTATGTATGCATATGTTGTGTCTATGTCCTATAATGCATATATTTTTAAAAGTTGGTCTATTCCACATGTCCATGTCATGTTGTTTTGGGTGTATCTGTCGACGTCTGTGTTGCACAGGCAGAGCAGGTGGCAGAATTTTTCTGCTTCTGTCAGTTTATTACTTGATTGCTGTAATATGGGAGGTTTATGTTTTATGTAAATAGTGTTTGAAGGTGTGAAAAAATTGGTCTTGAGGCATTGGAAGACATGCAAATTGTGTGACAGAATTTTCATGTTTATTCAACTATTGTGAATTGAGAGTGATAAGAAAAGGCACAAAAAGTGAGAGAAAAGAGATTATAAAAAGGAAAGCATGTTATGGAATTTTTAAAAGTTGTATCCTCCATGATATACTCTACGTATCAGAGTTGCTGTCTGATTAGAACTGTTTGATGCAATATAACTTTATCCAAAGACAGAGCATGAGCCTGAAAATGAAAGATCTTTGAGTTCCACCACAGTCCGTAAACACGAAAAAAGATTCTGTATAGAAGCTTCTGTCTTATTATTTCTCTTTTGTAATTGTATCTTACTGGATGAAAGTGAAATATTTGACATCTTTGCTGTAAATTTAGCAACTTTTCCCTATTTATGTTCAACGTTTCTCCTCCCTCTCTTTCTCTTCTAAGTTGTGACAATTGTAATAGAATAATCTTGGCTAAAACTGTATTTCTGTATGGTGTGGAGGACCTTGTACATTTTTACTGTCCTTGAACTATCATTCACTCCAATCCAAAGAAACAAAGATTGCTTCTGTTTCAAGGCCATTCAAGCAAAAGAATAGGTGTGTGTGTGAACTGTGTGAGACTACACCTGATTTATTCCATAGAAGCTCTATTCTCTTTTGTGTTAGAAATGTGCTTTCTTTACTATTTATATAATACGCATGATTATATAGGGTGAATATAAATATACAATTACATAACCTATAACACCATTCTTATATTATCTTTTTGTAAATCCTGTGTTAATTATAAATTCCTGAATTGCAAGCACTGCCAGTACAATTTATATAATCTGGAAGCCCTTTTTTTTGTTTTTGCCACTACTCTATTTAATGACATGTTTCCTTTGGAATGTATGAAGTATGACATCACTTGCTGTATGTGATTACATATACTTCTTTTCCTCATAATGTCTTAACATCAGCCATGAACAATTTTGTGAAAGTAATCTCCAAATTTTGCAGGTATATGATTGGATGAACAGAAGACCAGAGAGATTTAGAATATCTTCGAGTGACATAGCAATTCAGTTAGATCTAATTGCCAAAGTTCACGGAGTTTCTAGTGCAGAAGAATTTTTTCTGAGGCTGACTGATAAGTTAAAAAATAAGAGGACATACGGAGCCCTTTTGAATGTATATGTGCATTCTAGATTGAAGGAAAAGGCAGAGTCTTTATTTGACACAATGAGGAGTAAACGGTATGCAGTACAGTCACTGACATATAATGTAATGATGACTCTGTACATGAACCATAAGGATTATGATAAAGTTGATATGCTGGTTTCAGAAATGACAAAAAATAACATACAGCTAGATACCTATTCATATAATATCTGGCTATCTTCTTGTGGATCTCAAGGACCAGCAGAAAAGTTGGAACAAGTGTTTGAGCAGATGGCAAGGGATCCTACCGTTGCCCCTAACTGTACAACATACAGCACAATGGCTACAAAGTACATTAAGATGCAGCTGTTTGAAAAAGCAGAAGAGTGCATAAGAAATGCCGAGAGTAGAATTGAAGGCCGGGATAGAATACCTTTCCATTTTCTCCTGAGTTTATATGGAAGTATTGGGAAAAAAGATGAAGTCTATCGTGTGTGGAATGCCTATAAATTAAGTTTCCCCAGTATACCAAACTTGGGATACCATGCTATTATTTCTTCTCTCGTTAGAATGGATGATATTAAAGGTGCAGAAAATCTTTATGAGGAATGGCTTTCAGCAATGTCTTCCTATGATCCTAGAATAGGAAACCTTATTATTGGCTGGTTTATTAAGAAAGGCAACACAGGTAAAGCTTTGAAGTTCTTTAAGCAGATGACTAAAGATGGTGGAATTCCAAATCCAAGCACATGGGAGGTTCTTTCTGAGGGGCATATTGCTGATAAGAGGATATCAGAGGCCCTATCATGCTTGAAAGAAGCTTTTATGGCTAATGGTTCGAAAAGTTGGAGACCAAAGCCTACAAACTTGTCTGCATTTTTTAAGCTTTGTCAGGACCAAGATGATATGGCAAGTGCTGAGGTTTTAATTGGGTTGTTGAAGCAGTCAGAATTTATTAAAGATAAAGCTTATGCATCATTCATTGGCTCATCTGATGGTACCATTGGCAAAGGTGGATTGTCAAGCAAGATTGATATAGCGGATAGAACTGATGATATCAATGACAGTGAAAGCATGGATGATGATGACTCTCAAATGCTGTTCAACCAACTGGAGAGTAGCTATTGATGCTTTCATTTCTTTTTTCCTTTGACTAGTGTAAATTGAGTTGCTAGAAGTGGATATGACATTGATCATACTGTGAACCGTTACTACTAAATATTGTCGCATCAAGTTTTTTTTGTAACTTGATCTAACATTCTATTATTGTGAATTGCTAGCAGCCATATGTAATTTATTATTTTTGTAAATCATGATTAAAATTACGTATGTACAATTTAGTTATTTAATTATTTCCAACTAAAAGGTGTTTCAATGCTAGCTCCTAGAGACTCAGAGAAGGAAGGACAGAAAGAAAGCTTGGTTACTTTTTTTCTAAATAAATTCATGCTTTTAGTATTTGTATATATATTTTAGAATATGGATGATTTGTAATTGTTGATTTATTTATTTAATTTTAGTATATTCACCCTTTACATCCAGATATAGCTTCTAAAGTTCGATAAGATTAAACATTCAAATAAACAAAAGCTAAAATGCACGTTTGTAGTTGTAATCGCGGTAGTTCTTGGAGGTGAATGTAACTATCTGAATGAGATCCCACAAAATAAGGGGGAAAAAATTTTTGTGGAAAAAAAAAAAGAGAAAAAGGAAATGTTCTCTATATGAGAAGAGAAATGCAAGTTCTATTTATTACGACAGTGAAAGTGATCAAGCCGGAAAAGAAAATAACTACCAACTGAACATAACAGAAAACTTAACAGACTTAACTAAAATAATACAGCTCATTGATAATTTAATCACATGTTTAATAGTACTCAAATATGAACTTTTACGCTTATTTTCTGCGTATTCATTTTCTCTGTCAAACCACCCCTCTCTCTCTCTGTTGCATCTTTGATTCCTTCCCTCCTTGCTTTGCATTTCACAATGGTGGGACAACACGACTCTCATTCTCTGTAAGTTCCTTATCTACTCTTTCCCATTTTTTTTTTAATTCTCGGTTCAATTCCTCTTTTGTCTCTGATGGAAATCCTCTCCCTCTCAGGTTGGCGCGCATGATGGAGTGCAGGATATTTTCTAAGGCCCGCAGGCACCCTGACCTCGACTTGGATGGAACCGACTATGAGTTTCTTTCAGGTTGAAGGTGCTTATGTATTCTTCATTAATTTACGGAATTGATTAACTAACTGACTAATCATGAATAACAAACTAATTAACTAAACTTCTTTACAATGTGGCACGTGTAATAGGGTTAGAAAGATTCTTGGTAAAGGATTCATGTGAATTGAGTTTGTGATTTTTCTTTTCTTTTATTTATTTATTTATTTTTTTTGTGTTTCTTTGGGGCCTTGCAGAGTTATTTGCATCAAATACTCTCTGCAGTGACGTGCTGTCACGCTCATAAGATTATGCACAAATATTTGAAGCCCAAGTCGATGAAGATAATCAAGCTGGCTGATATGTTATACTTACTTGGTATCATCATGAATTGAGACAGAGGATGCAATTGAAACTCAAAATTACACGACCATGTGTGCAAAGAACAAGGTATTCAATCATAGCACAAATGCGTGAAAAAAATATGAAAACCATATCTAAACAAATGAACAATCAACATACACATGCACACAGATGACATGTTCCACTACCATAGCTCATCAAAACAAAGTTTAACTGTAAATGAAAGATAGGTCCATTGCCTGGCGTAATATCGTGCCAAACTGGCGCATAAGATCTTGCATTCTCTTCGCAGCTGCTGCTTCTTTACGTGATGCTCCCTTGTTTTGCTTCTTAGTACTTGGAACATGTTTCTCCTTATCTTTATCCTTTGTAGCTGAGTTACCTTCAGCCATGTTGGTTTGCGTTTCATTCATGCTCGAGAAAAAATTTTCTATATCATTCACTTTCTGCCCAAGCTGCAGGTAAAAACATAACTCAGAAAACTTCCTGTCTTAAAATTGGCAATAATGCTTCCTCCCTCAGAGGCTTAGCTAACATATGATACACATGCATAATGCATGAAGCATATTCAATAAAATTCAAGCCAAATAAACAATGGGATTTCTTGGAAGTAAAACCTATTATTGTATACAATACATACAACAACAACAACAACTAAGTCTTGTCCCACTAGGTGAAGTCGGCTATATGGATTAGATGATACCATAGTTTCTTGTTATAAATCATATTTACATTCAAACTATTAAAATTTAAATCTTTTTTAATGGTTTTATCTATAGTTTTTCTAGGTCACACTCTATCTCCAGCTATAGAAGTACCCTTCATCTAATCTACTCTCGTTACAATACTTATAAAGAAAAAAATAGGAATATTTATGAAGCATGGCGAAAAAAAATAGGAATGTTTATGAAGCATGGCAAAAAAGATAGGAAAATGTTGGAGAGCAAGATTATTTGTCCGAATTTATTTACTAGAATGATGTGACATACATATGGACCTTTGAATGGGTAAGTAGATCATCCCACTTTATTCCATCCGACAACCACCCTTATGTTTTTTTTGTGAAAAATTCTGATAATTTTTTCTAGTTGTGTATCATTTCTCAACAAAATATTACCTCATAGATAGAAATCAAATTACATGTTGAAAACTAACAAATAGTTAAATGTATCATTTCTCAACAAAATATTACCTCATAGATAGAAATCAAATTACATGTTGAAAACTAACAAATAGTTAAATGTATCATACGCAAATCGTTGAATAATTTTCACTAATAATAATACTTGCCTTGTCAACTTGGACATCATCTCATCAACACGATGCTTGAAACCCTCCATTTCAACCAATCAGCCATCAGGGTTACCTGTTGCAGTGTTTCTCGCCTCCAAAATCGATGCACTAAATGTGTCCATCTAACACAAGAACACCTGATCCAATCAATACGGATGTGTTACCTTTTAGTAAGTAACAAATGTTGCAGCAAACATGCATTCTGAAAAACCAATGTGTATTAGCAAACTAAGTAATTGAGAGAGAGGATGCAGAAAACAAAAGTGGTAGTAAGCACCATTCAAAAACAACAAATTTTACCACCGAAAACAGCAAGAGTTCTGCAGCTGACAGAGAAAATTCACGAGAGAATCAATTTCAATTTATAGAAGTGGAAGCTCAAATGAGCTGAGAAACAGCAAAAAACACGTGTTGCTGTTTTCAATTGAAGACAAATCGATTGAAGCTGACAATTTAGAAGGATAGGTTCGCAAAAATAACTGAGTGTTCAATTCCATCTATTCACAATTACATAATAGAATGTCAAAAAATGAAGTTTAACTTCTCTTTTTCTTTCTTTCTTTTTTTTATCGGGTGTGTGCAAATGTTATAAGCAGTCCCGTTCTCATCAAAGAGCCATATGCCGTGTGTGTGAAAGAGAGAGGGAGAGAGGTTAGTACCAGAAAAGAAAACAGAGAAGAGTTAGTTGCAACGAAGAAAGCAGCAAACACAGTCCAAAAGCCAAGACGAAAGGAAAATTAGAGTAGCACCGCGGCGCGTTTTACTTCGCCCTCCTTTAGTTGTCAATTGTAAACACGACATCGTTTTACGTCGGATTACCATATTATAAATCATCCATCTATTTTTCTAACACCTTTCCAGTAATAATTTATTTTATCAAAAATATAATAAGTAAGTAATTTAATTTGATATTAATTTTAATACAGTATTAGTGAAAAAATATTTATATTATCATCTTATTACATGCTTCTATTTGTAAAACTTTTAAGTCGGTGATAGTTGAGTCAAATACTTTTGCTAATATAATAATATATAATTCAATATTTATATAAATTTTTTTACACTAACAATACATCAAACTTAAGTCCATTTAATTTTTTGCAAAATAAAGAAATTATGTTTGACATTCTATTAAACTTTTAAAAAAATTATTAGTATGTATTTATGTCATTACTTTAACAATTTATTTCTAAATACACAATTGGTGTAAAAAAAAATTTACTTTATCATCAAATCACATACTTCTATTTATAAAATTTTTAAAATAATAAATAGTTAAATCAAATACTTTTATTGATATAATAATATATAATTAAATACATACCTATAACTTTTTTACAATAACAAAATATCAAAATTAAATTCATTGTTATAATAGTTAAAATTATGAATTCTATAAAGGTAAAACTTTTCTACATTATTAATCAATCACTTACTTCCATTTGTAAGATATTTCAAATAATACGTGATTAAATTAAATATTTTTACTAATATGATAATACATAATTAAATATTTATATAAAACTTTTAACAATGTATCAAAATTATATTTTAGAATTATTCAATAATACGACATTATAATTTTATAAGATGAATACAAAATATTTCTACAATAATGCATCAAAATTAATCTTTTCAATGTTTTATCAAAATATTTCTTCAAAAGTTAAAAAGGCCTTTTAACAATAGAATGATGAATGATCTACATGCTCTAGTGTTGCAACGCTTAAGTGACGAAATCACCCACAAACACCATGGTTTCCATCCCCCCTCTTACCATTTTCCTTTTTTCAAAAATGTCATGAAGTCTTAATTCCACAACGAACAATCCCAACAAAAGAATTAAAAAAAAAAAAATTAATTGAACTAATACAGCTTAATTTCCTTAAATTTTCAAAATTTCTTCCATTGCCTATTCTCAATGGCTATGTGGACTATTTCTGATTGACTATCATCATATCATACAAGTTGCCAATATTTTAAAGTTCCATCCAAGCAATATGCAAGCTTGATTCCCATGAAATCCATGCAACACCAACACCATGGAGACACACTAACAGTAAATTCCCAGTGCTCACCCAAAGCCTAGCCCATCCACAACTTCAACACTTTATCCTTGCCACCAGATGCTACTTTCTCTCCATCTGGACTCCAATCAACAGAAAAAACCTTTCACGCAAGAAAATACACCCAGATTAGTCACCAAATTTTGTTAGAAAAATTTACAATAACAATAAAGATAACAACTCAAGTTTTTAGCATGTTAATAGACATACTTCATCCGAATGGCCTGGAAGATCTTGCTTCAACTTACGAGTCCGAATATCCCAAACCTTGATCACAAAACACGATGGAAGGTTAAAGATTTCATGATCAGCATATGAAATTTGATGTATTTAATTTACAAACAAAACTAAAAATGTTCATTGATCTTTGTGTGTGTCGTTCATTGGAAGAAAATGAAATCATGCTTACCTTCAATGTAGAATCTTTGCTGCCACTTAAAAGAAGTCTGCTATCAGCAGACCAGCTGTAGAGCAAAAACCCAATATACTGAGTTACAGATCAAAATGAAGTATCTTTGGCTCCCAGGTGGAAGTAAAGATGGAATCACTTATGTTTTACCTGATCTGATAAACAGGCCCAACATGACCACGAAAGGCCGCGACAAATTTCCCAGTAGTGCCATTCCATAACTTCACAGATTTATCAAAAGATGCACTTGCCACCCATTGCCCATCAGGTGAAAAATAGACATGGTTCACAAGCTGTCAGCAAAGAAGTTCAACTTTTATCATTAACCCTAAAATATTGAAATGTATATGAAGTGTAAATAAAGTTTGTCATTAAACCTGTATAACAATAAAACCAATTTCAACGGGCATAATGACAAATAATAAGCAACAGAAAATCTGCAAATATTTATAATTATAATTTGGATCAAGCAATGTTCAGTGCCTCAAGGAGTTAGGACCCCCAAGAATGCCCACAAAAAGGGTCTTGATAGGTTTAATAGAACTTATTCTGCCCATTTTCACGAGTACTAAGAAACTGTACCATATAAGAGAAAACTCTTCCATGCCTACTTCACTACTAAATAATACCAATACAAGCTGAAGTCACATTTCAATTTAAAGAAAAGATCATTTTGGTTGATTCTAATCGGTATAAAGGAAAAGAGTTGTACCTGCTGATGACCTGTCATGCGGGTCTTCGGGTGCTTGCTGATGAAGGGTTCCCAAAGGAACATGGTAAAATCATCAGATCCAGAAACCAATCTTTCAGGGGCATTGCCTCTCATTTTATTGTACCTTTCAAGAGCAACCTACATTTATCAACATCAGCAGCATATGGGTATCAGTAAATTATGGTCCAATGGGCTGAAGTTATTAAACAAACAAATTAAACAAACAAAAAGTCACCTTCTTCATTTCCTCCGGAGATGAATATTGTTTTCCAGTATGATCAAAAGCTCCAGTGCGAAGAACATACTCAGTGCTCAATGCTAAAGAATTAACCCAATGCCCATGTCCCTAAAAAAATACCAAAAAGTGAAGAAAATATTATCGCACAGTACAGACAGTATACTAATGTCATCTCTAAATAAAAAAATAGTATTGAACACATAATCAGGAAGCCTAAAATAGAGAGGGAAAAAAAAAAGCCTCATAATCAGACTCTTGTATACCAGAACTGTTGTTCTTTTGTAATAACAAAAGAAATCAAGGTATTAGTAAAAGGATTAAATTTTGATCCTTTCTTAGTGTAAGCTTTTCACAGAATCATCTACTCGTATTAACACATCATTGAAACAGTTCAACAATGTAAAAAATTACCTGAAAAGTCAAACATTTTAAATGGTGTGTAAACACATTAGATGATAGTATACAAAATATACACACTAACAATGAATTAAAATTAAACTCTAAGAGTGTGTTTGGTTGGAGGGTAAAAATGGGATGGAAATTTTCATGGATAAGCTCTATGTGCAAAATTTGCACCTCATTTTTACCTCCCAACCAAACACACCCAAAAATCCTTCAAGATTAATGATGATGGTGAACATGCAGAACAAGACTGAACTAGGTTAATAATCAATCACATAATCACATTTTCCAGAAAGCCCTCATTTCTAGCTTCAAATTTCAGCCACTCATAAGATAAGGGAACGCGGATTCGAATTCATCCACTAAAATAGAAAAAGGATGGCAAGCTTTTAATGCGTTCGACAAAGTTTCTATGAATAGAAATTCTAACTAGCAGCCAAATCTAATATGCAGAAAACCACATGATAGATAATGCCAAATAACTCAATCTGAAATGAAGAAAAAGTTGACATCAGCTGATAAACAGGAGTCTTTCATAATAATAACCAAGTCCAAAATAAGCACCTAAAAAGTTCCAAGTGCATTGCAAAGTACTCCGACTCTAAGGAGATGAGGCTCACCTTCAGTTCACGAATTAGCTTCCCTTGTGTAGTTTCCCAAACTTTTATTGTACAATCCTGTGAACTGCAATAGTAAAAGTATAGTTTGGATCGAAGTAGTAATACAGAGTGATTATCAGCCACTAAATTAAAGAAAAAAGGGGAAACTCTAACACACACTACCAAAGACTTGAAAGTTTGAAAATAATATCTCTGAAATAAGATAGAAACACCAGATTAATCATAAACTGGGAATTGAGCCCAAGTTAGTATTTCTTTTCCCTGGGGGTATAGGGGAATAATAGTGTTCCCATAGAACAAAGTACATTAGATTTGTGAGGAAAACCGAGACTATAACCTTAACAGCTAAATGAACTATTGAGTCTTTTGTAAAATTGAATTATAAACATCTTTCTTGTAAAGAACTAGATATAGCAGCAAAGTACTGTAGTAACATATCAATCCATCCAATATAAAAATTTGAAGTTAAACTAAAACTTGACTAAAAACTCTGGAAAAAAATGTAAGGAAAGAGAAAGAGAATACCCTGTATAAATCACACCATCTCCACCCCATTTTACACATGTTATTGCAAGTGTATGGCCACTGAGACATATAACACATTTCCTTAAAGTGATATCCCATATACGAGCGTCCCCATCTTTGCTGGCACTTACAATGCGACGGCAAGGAGCACTCAGGTGGACAGGTTCCCAAGAGATACCAGTAATCCATTTCTTATGGCCCTACATTTAGTATACTTCAAAGTTCAAAATTTGTTGTCCAAGAAATATTATAATAATGGTATAATACTCAATGAACAACATCTGTCATCAAAATAAATACTGACCGACCAAACTAACATTTCATCTATAATGTCTCCATAACAATTCTATTTTCTCAGGAAACCCTGAACTAATAATGCATGATGTTCTTTTCTTTTTAAATTTTTTGGGCTGGGGAGGGAGGAAGAGTGGAGCACAATCAAGTCAAGCAACTTGTTTACTTCTTCTAACTAATATATAATGTAAAACAGATCAGTAAAGTATAAAGAATATGCCAACAGACAGCAGCCTATTTAAAAGTTTATCCATTATGTTAAATCACTGCTTTGTCCATTAAAAAAAGAAAAGGTTACCCTTGGTTACCGTCTGACAGCTTGACAAAGTTTGTGTCATATTCTCAAATAGTTAAGCGAAACAAACAGGTAAAATAGGTGGGAAAAATGTTGCAATAATCACAAGCAAGCTTATACACAAGCAAGGATAGTATCCATGACAGGAACTGATGTTGTTACCCAATGGATTGTTAATACTGCATCACAATTTACAATACATACCTTCAATGATATGCACTCAATATGCTTTAATGCAAAATTAAGAGGAAAAAATGAAACGAGCTTTATGATCGTAATTGGTATTCTAGGTTAAAGACTTTACAGTTAATGGATTGCCAGATGACTTTCCAGTTTGTGGGTCCCAACACTGAAGTTCTCCAGACTTGCTCCCGCTTACAAGATGCTTGCCATCTGGTGACCATGCAATACAAAGGACCCAATTCTTGTGTCCTACATAAAATGCAAACAACTGTCAACAGATAGATACATGGCAATCCTCAAAAAGTCAAAGAGTGCATGTGATCAACTATTTGAATTGCAACATATGAATAACACAACCACATGAAACAGATTTAGCTGATACAATCTATCAAAAATTCCTTTCTAACAATACAATCATGAGCAAAAGCCAATTCAACCCTTCATTTTCTCTTCTTTTCTTTTCGTTTTCCTCTTTTTTTCTTTGCATGAATTAAACTGATCATTTCTGTTCATATACTGAGAGGAGAATGCTTGAACATCAGTTGATTTGTTTCTTGTTTAAATAAAACAAAAATAAGCAATTTTTGGCAAATCGTCTTTATAGGTCAAACCTGTGCATGTGTACAATGGCGTCTGAGTATTAAGGTCCCAAAGACGAACGGTGGTATCACCAGAACCGCTCGCTAGGTGCCTCCCATCAGGACTGAAGGCAACAGTCAGTACAGCCTCTGCATGACCTACAAACAGTCCCAACAACATGAATTCCAAATGACATGACAACAATAAAACACCATTAAGCTAAAACCATCAAGAGCCAAAACACTTTGCTGAGAAGATACAAAAAATATTAGAATCTCCCGAAGCATGATATAAAATTCATATGCTTCATACCAGAAATAGTTGCGGAACATCGATTGACAGGGCGAATCCTGAAAATAGCTTGAGGTTGACAAACTATAGGCAATGCCTTCTCCACCGAGACTGAAATATAATGTTAAGTCAACACCACAGAGCAAACGAAACAATCAGTGAACCCTAAAAAAAGAAAGGAAAAAAAAATGGTAGTTGTAAGCATAAGCAAAGTTAAGTAGACTAGCCTTTGTTTTTGTGCAAGTAGGATTCAAGTGGCACAAGGAGCTCCTCATCCGAAATATAAAAAGCATATGGTAATTTCTCCTCCTAAATTGGGAAACAGATACATAGTTAATCACCGAAAACATTATTATTTCGATAACGAAGCAATTATGAAAGTGGGGTGTTACGTTGTTGAGAAGCTTATTGACAATCTGTTGGAGGTGTTGGGGACCAGCGTTCTGAGGGAGGTAAATGGGAGCACCGAGAGGAGCTCCGTCTGGGTGGGTCAAGAGGCACATGACGTTGTTGATTGTTGTGTCCCTCTTCACCTCTGCTATCTCTGCCTCCATCTCTCTCTCTATTCTCTGTCTCTGTCACTGCTCTCTAATCTCTGAAGCCCCACGAGTCGCCGTCGCCGTTCACCGAAGACCAAAGTCTTCCGCCGTCCGCTGCTGTTGGGTCGCCACTCGCCGCCGCTGCAGTTGGGTGCGGGCGTCGCTGCTGTTCGGTTGTGTTGTGTTTTCGCCGACGGTGGGAGGACGAGCGGCGGTGGCGGTGGGGTGAGAATGACCTAAATAAATTGGCCAATAGCTATAATGTAAGTTAGTAACCTCCACAAAATCATACAACACAGGATTTGTCAATATTTATTATATTTGCGGTATTTTTTGGTATGGGCATGTGAAGTATTACCTTACCAAATACTCCCTCCATTTCAAAATTTGAGAGGAAAAAATCTCATATTATTTGCCATTTTAGAATTTCAACAATGTTATTACTGTTTATATGAATTTTATTTTTGTGTTCATTAATTATAACTATTTCACTTTTTTTCATTATCTTTCTCTTAATCCGTTATATAATATGACCCTTCAATAAGTTAGAATCACTTTTAGAGATATATGAAGTAATAATTAATTTTAGGTCTCATTTGGAGGCCATTATTTTGATCAAAGAAAAATATATTTTTTGTTTAAAAAATTTACATTTTATATTTTTTGATGTTTGGGTAAATTTTTTTTTTAAAATGTACCAAAATATCTTTTTTTCAAAAGTTAGTTGTAGCTTCTAAAAACAGATATTTTTGTATTTTTTTAGTAATTTTTTTATTTTTAAAAAAAATCACTCAAACTTAAAAAAAATATATAAAAAGTAACTTTTTAAGAAAAAAAGATTTTTTATCTAAAAAATAGCGTTCAAATGAGCACAATATTTATAAGAAAATTTTAAAAATTTCTATGCTATTCTACATGTCTCTGGACCCAAGCAAAGAGTGAACTTTCAAAAGCGTCTATGACAAATGCCACTTTTTTCTTTTGGTGGTCGGGGCCTCTGTTTATGCTGGAGGAGGAAGAGGAGACACTCAGGCTATAAAATTTGATTAGCGACTTTCGACAACAATGATCCATAGCTAGGAGTCTAAGATGGATCACAGTTAGAAAAGTTGGGATACACTCTTAACCAATGTTTAAGCTAGGAGTCTAGGATGGATTACAAAGTTAGAAAAGTTAGAACATACACTCAAATCAATATATAAGAGAGGTCTCAGAGTGTCCCTTCAAAAAGTTTTAGAAAAATAGTACATATAATATTTCTCTTTTCTCAAGTTCTTAATTCCCTTAGGATGTCTTTTTCATTCAATCGAAGAAAAAATTTATATGCCTATGGCTGATTAACAACAAATTTGGGAGCATGCTACATTGGATGGAAATACAAAAGCCTTCAGTGGTGATAGTTATGAAAGAAATCTAAATGGATCAAGATATCACATCACACAAAGACACCCCAGCCTGATGTCAAACTTTATTTACATTTCAATTCTTCTGTGGACTCCATTCTATAAACTTTCTAGTACCATAATGCTGAAAATATATCGATTCGACAGACTCTGTGCATATCTTAGCGCTATATTAACATTAACATGATCCGATATTAAACTCATGGTATTCAAAGTTGATCCTTCTGCATCCAAGCTTATTTTATATTGACCTTTGATGGTTTCTATATTTCTTCTGTACTATCTTTTTCAGTGTGATTATTTGAACTTTCCTATTACTCTTTCCTATTATTCTGAGGTTTTTGGAATGAATCAACTGAGAGTTAGTACCGTTGTTATCTATCTATACCATGATGTCATTATTAATTTTCTGTTAGAATTTGATTTAAGTTATTAGAGCCAGGAAGTAATTCATTATCAATGTGAGATTGATCAAAACGACAAGCTCTTTAGTTTCTTAACTAGGTATCTCATATTAGACCCTTAGAAATGAAAAACATCCTCACCGAAAGACCTAAAATCCCCCCTCAAATCTCTATGGATTAAACCGAATTAGTCGAGTTATTGGTAATAGAGTCTAATGATCCGATCTACTTCACCAAACCAGAAAAAAAAGGAAGTTATTCATTATTTGTGAAGTAATACGAGGAAAAAAACAAAAAAAAGGGTTTCATAGCCATCAAAATTGACCTTAAGTAAGCTACAAAAAGTTGAGCTAAAAATTTGTTATCGACTCTCTAAAGGATCTTGGTCTCCATGCCAGCCTCTATAGCATTGCACTTATCTATGATATTCTCTCAAATAGTATATCATTGCATTTAAAAATACCTTGTCACACAATAATTTATACTAGGCCAGCTCATACAGCAAACAAATTAAAAAGTAACAATTACTTAAAATAATCCATTTAATCGTACTTCACCTAATTGGGCGAGGAATACATTTCGATAGCGCATAAGTCACTTAAATTAGCTAAATAACGAAGGCACCTACCTAAGACATCCATTAGATGCTGCCCCCTTTGCCAGAACATCCAACACTCGAAAATAACAAAGTACATGGGCTCCAAGCTCGTGCGAAGGCGTCACCCCTAGCTTACCATATGTTTCAGGTTACCAGGCACGTTCCACATCAGTAGTTTTGTCAAACTAAACTATCGGTGCATTTGTTTCAATTTTTTTTTTAATAAGAAGTGATTTTTTAACTATTAAAAAAATAACCTTTCACAAAAACTACTCATTCAAACTTCTATTCAAAAGCCAAAAAACAAATTTTCTTTTTTTTTTTTAATAACTTTTGAGTAGGAGCTAAAATAACTTCTATTAAAAATAACTTTTTAACTAAAATAACCTTTTCTATCAAAATAAACTAAACCAAATGAACCCAACAAGTACAGCTACATCCAA
The DNA here is from genome assembly GCA_031439595.1 of Pterocarpus santalinus. NCBI lineage: Eukaryota > Viridiplantae > Streptophyta > Magnoliopsida > Fabales > Fabaceae > Pterocarpus > Pterocarpus santalinus. Next base: position 8,150,512 of record CM062526.1, on the reverse strand, counting down.
AAGCCCTATTATGTAGTTGCACCCGAAAACAATAATATCTGGACGCATATACAAGCACAATAAATGTGGAATAAATTACAATCTGCGATGTTCCTTCTTTACAATGCAAACCATGAAACAATCGACATAAAACATTGATTTACAAAAACTAACGATAACGTCCAATCAAACCAAAAATTTTTAAAAATAAAATCCTCATTGAACTTCCATGCATTAAGGGACGTTACCAAACAAGATCTTGAGGAGAGCTTACACCCTGCAGTGCAGCAAAGAGAACAAACTGGAAACTAAAATTTTAACTTGTCAGTATACATCCCTCAGCAGGTGAAGAATAATTAAATGGAGGTCGACCTAGCTGACACCAACTACTTACAATCAGATTGATTTCAAACGCCTAAGGCACGTTAATAATAATGGAACAACCATTTGAAGAGCAAGTGGGATGCATGGAACAACGATATGGCAAATACTTGAGCAAAACTAGTACTGCTCAAAACCAGTATATTAACAGGAGAAAATATTTCAGAAATCTAAACCAGCTTTTTAATTTTATAGCGCCCTCCAAACAGATATACTATGTAAATTCCCATTTATAAGATTCACATTCCTCAGCCAATGGCCTCCAGTGCCTCAAGACCCACACACAGGATTAGTTAAAAATGTATTTACCACTTAATACCAACAGCATGGGAACTGGAAGCTACCCATTTGAATATAACAAAATCATGACCAAATCCACACAAGCATAAATTTCAACAAACTGACCAATTTAAGTTAGTTCATGTTTCCCTTCAGGGCAAGAGTTGGGCTATATCAAGCAGAGTATGACCAGACGCATAAAGTGCCAACTTCAATATTTTGCTCCAATTCAGACACTGTCTTTAAGTCATATATTCAATCCTTTCCTGCTACCTTACAGTCACTTCCATAATGTATTTCCCAACAACATTTTTTTTTTTTGATAGAAATATTTCCCAACAATATTGCACACGCTAATGGTCTTCCAAGGGCCATGCCAGAGGAGATCAACCAATTGCGTATAGATAGTTGCATTGCAAAATAGAAAACCATGAAGTCAAGTAGCTAAGGAAATATATTAATGCTTCTTTAGCATTGCCTTGTACTCCCCCTCAGTACAAAATCTTAAAAGTAAAAACCAGTCCAGCAACAAATACTACCAATATCATGCTTTTTAGGATAACCATATCACAAATCCCAGAACTTCAAGTCACAAAAATTCCAAGAAACTAATCTTTTGACTTTATTAATTACTGAAGTAGTGCTTATTACTACTAGCCCAACCAAGTGCTAGTTAGTTCACTTCAGTTCCGACCACAGCACTGCAGGAAAAGTAATCCAAAGTAACTAAACATCTGTTTTGAGATTAAAAAATAAACAACCAACTTTCTGATAAAATCACCAGGTAAAATATCCAATAAGCCTTAACCAAACAAGTAGCATCTCTAACCTTGGTCTCTGTCCAAATTAAAGCAAGATGGAGCAGTCTTTCAGATTATCCACCAGGTATCATTAACCAAGGTTTAATTACACATCACTGCTCAATACTACTCTTTCCATCTCTTATTAACTTGAGTCCATACAGTACAAATTCAAGAACTGATAATACATCCCATCCAGAGAATTCCCAAGGCAGCTTAGCTTGACATAGTCTAGTTTTATGACAAATTCCCACAATAAGGGTATAACTAGTAAATGTTCCTTTGTCTCCAAATTGTAGGCATCATAACGTGCATAAGCTTCAAAGGTCATCCTACGCAGTCTCTTTAGTATATCAGATCTGTTCATAGACAAATTCACTGGTAACCACAGTGTGAAACCTTCGCCAGCCCTCGGAAAAAATAGAGATGCCATTTTTGAGGATACAGCAATCTCTCAGAAAAATATATTCACTTTTACATTGTATCCTCTCATGTACTCAACAAAATGCAATGCCAGAGTTATCAGATAACTTACCTCAATAATAAGAGCCAGATCCACCACCACCCATGTAACTGCTACCACCACCTACACCCCTGCCAGAATACATAGTCGAATACGAGCTGCCACCAACCTGCACAGGAACAATAATGGTTTAGAATATAACAAAGACATACAGACATATAACACTGCCTATTGAAAAAGGCCAGGAACATTACATCACTTCCACGTGAAATGTAATCACCACCATAACTTGATGAGTACATGCCACCAACATCGCTACCACCAAAAGAACCTGACATGCAACACACAATAAAGATGTAAGGACTGCACAAACAAAATCCTGATGTTGATATCAAACAATTTGCAACCAAACCCACCTCCGCCATAGCTCATGCCCTGCCGACTGCTATACATCCCATGGGAATCTTGACTAGAAATAGAACTTCTGCTGCTGCCACCGTACCCCAGACTAGATCTTCCAAGCCTACCAATCAAAATGTAAAGAATGAATTACAAAATAATAACAGCACTAGGGTGAACCAAATTTAAGATGAAACTAACCTGTCACCATAAGCATCTCCATACTGTGAAGCACTCCCACCATATTCATAGTCCAATCGGGCTCTAGATTGCCGAGCACCAGTATCCGCATATCGTGAAGGAACATCATCCTAATTAGGGGGAAAAAAGGATTTTATTTACAAAATCATGCTCATATTGAACTAAAAAGATGTTCAAAACAGTACAATTAGAACAAATGTGCAGACTACTACTAACCATGGCTGCATAAGTACGTTTGGAGCCAGACAGAGCATCATAGTCACGGGGGCGTCCTTCACGGTAACTTATATGAGGAGGAGGTGGTGGAGGAGGAGGCCTCTCAAATCTTTGGCCGTAACCGTCATCCACATAACCTCTCCTTGGTGCAGCACGAGATGTACTTCTCGGAAGATCAGAATATCCAGGGCCACGGGTTGGATAATCCCTGTAAGATGGGCGTCTTTCAGCAGCCACCCTTGAGCCATAATCTGCAGCAACTCTATTTCTTGGAGGTGGCAATTCCTCACGTCGACCATAATCTCTCTTCGTGCTAATTTTTGGATATGCAGGAGCTAACAATACAACATAGGAGCACGTTAATCACAGAATAAATGATAGTAAATATGTTGAAAATAAAAAACTGAATACTACATACCAGCCTGTCTCCTATCATAGGATCTAGGTGGAGGAGCCATAGGCCTACTTCTTACTGGCACAGACATGACAGGACGTCTATCTCTCATGCTAACTGGCCTGACTGGTGGAAGGCGACTTCCAATTCCTCTAACCCCACGGGAAGGAAAACTACGCGGTGCAGGTCGGCTCCATGAAGGTCTTGCCATTGTTCCACATCCACGACCAGACCGGTAGTCCCCACGACTAACATGTTTTCCACGGCCTCTCTGAAGTGGTCTTGACAACCTAGCCCTAACTTTTGCCTGGAAGAAGCTGAAAGCATTAAAAATAGCCCCATTCAACCGTTGCAAATATCAAACATAGTTAAAAGTAAGACTGACCTTCTTGTCACCTTCACCCAACTCTGTACCGGTAATACCGTCAGCACATCTTACAGCAGCATCGTGTGTGCCAAATGTAACAAATCCATAGTCCTTCCTGCGGGCAGCAGGCATGTTCCTGGCAAGTTCGATCTTTTCAATCTCCCCATATTTCTTAAGAAGACCCCGAACATAATCTTCATCCCACGAAGGAGAGAGTGCATCAATAAACACGGTTTTGACCTGCAACTTAAACACAATCAATCAGAAAATAAAATGTATATTAACGGTTAAATACCAAAGACCACTTCAAGGATAACTTGTCCACTCAAAAACTATTTAAGTGTCATTCTATCCACCCTTAAAGTAAATTCAATTAAATATGAAGAATTTACTAATTTAATAATCAAGCATAAAGAAAGCCCAAGTGGTTTTCTTATAAAGAACAAGTAAAACGAAAAGATTATTACAATATGCATAATACAGATACCCAAAAGCTAAGCAGCTCTTGGTGTTTGAAGCTAGCAGAAATGTTTAAAGCAACCTAAATCTTCAGCAAGATCAAAGAATCATATGACGCAGGTTCCTTTAATGTTCCTGGTGAAAACCAATGAATCTAGATTCAGAAAATACCTGTGCCATAATTTCGTCACCCGGGTCAATAAAGGAATCTGCAAAGGAAACCTTTGCAGGCTTATCAACTCCAAACACAACATCTCTCTTCTGAAGCCGCTTAAATGCATCCATAGCATCAGAGCGAGAGGAAAATTCCAAAAATGCAAATCCACGGTTCTTTCCTTCATCATTACTATCTTCTACTAAAGTCAAATCCTCAACATTTGTAACTCCATAATGTTTCAACTTCTCTTTTAACTGGCACCATAAGTTGCATTTATATTCAGAAACTCAGCAAACTTCAATTAAGAGAAAATCACTAGCAAACACAACTTAGGCCATGAAGGTCAGAAGGTGCAAAAAAATAGGCCCAGAATAATTGAACTTACAGCTTCCTTTGTCCACGTCTTGCTTATGTTTCCCAAATAGAGTGTATCACTGTCCTGACTCGGAGTAACACCACATTGTTTTCCATTAATCTGAAATTGCAGTGACGAAAACATATGATTTACTATAATAACAGTTTTAACTCCACTGTAACATTGAGAAGTTCAAAGATTACCACAGGATTTCTAAGCTCTGCTACAGCTCGCTTAGCTTGTTCCACAGTTTCAAAGCGCAAGAATGCAAATCCCTTATTCTTTTTAGTCTGAGGGTTCATCATCAGCCTGACTTCAGTGACCACCCCAACTTCACTGAAAACCTTCCTCAGATCATCTTCAGTAGCATCCTTGTCTAGGCCCCCAACAAATACTTCAAATTCTTTCCGCTTTCGCCTCTCCTTTACAACTTCACGATGCTCCTCTTCGTCGACATCAACCATCTCTGCATGCTCATGCTCCTCACCAGCATGCTCATCATCCTCTTCCCCCTCAATTTCATCATGAACATCTTCAACTTCTTCCTCACCGGTATCACCCTCCTCTTCACCAGCATTATCTTCCGCTTCTTCCTCTACTTCATCAACCACCTCATGAACCTCATATTGTTCATTTTCCTTCTCATCATAATCAACTCCACCATACTCCTCAGGTTCATACTCAGGATCGTTATCCTCCAAATCCAACCGTTCATCTCTTTCATATTCATCCATGGACTCCTTAACCTCCTCTTCCTCGTCTGTCATAACATAACGGTTTGAAATTATCCCATCAAAACAGACTTAACTTTCCATAATAGTGTTTGTTAAATTAGAGTTCATCAATCCTCAGCATTCCTGGTTGAAATTATTTCTAGCATAGCACACGCATTGTATAACACAACACATAAATGAACTGAAAAAAAGAACTTAAACCCAAGGGAAAAAATGCCAGAACACACAATCACAAGCTCTAGACACCATAGCAATCGCATAGAGAAGAGAATACTTCAAAAACTATACATTCACTAGCTTTTTCCCTAAAATAACAATAATAATAATTAAAAAAAAAAAAAACAGACTAAGATATTCCTAAGAGAACAAATACAACGTAAAATTTCACAAGCAAATAACGCCAAGAACACCGATGACAAACTTTAAACCCAACACAACCCAAAACCATGCAAAAAACAATCTTGACCTCCTAAGATCCCAATCAAAAAGTAATAAAAGAAAAAATCAAAAAATCCCACGCATGCACAACAACAAACAACTAATCCTTTTCACATTAGGAGAGGTCAGCTACATGGATCACTCGACGCAATCGAAAACTTAAGTCCTTGATGACGGTATCACCTATAGTTTCGAATAATTTTCGGAATTAATTAAAACAAAAAAGGGCACTTACTTTTCGCCACAGCTGACCCATTAGGCACGTGGATTATTGTAGCTGCTTCTTCAACAGCCTCAGGAGCCATTTGGTTCACATCAATCGCTTTTTCCTCAACAACAGCCTTCTCCTCTTCAACAACGGGTTTCTCCTCAACGACGGGGTTCTCTTCGGCTTTCGGCTCCTCCTCCGTAACCGGCTTCTCCTCGAGCTTCACCACCTCTTCCGCAGCTTCAGGGATCTGCTGCTGCTGCTGGTTCTGCGCCGCCTTCGAGGCACCCCTGCCTCCTCTTCCGCCCCTTCTTGCCGCCGCAGCGCCTCGCTTCACCGTTCTTGGAGGCATTGCTCGAAGAAAAAAAAACCCTAATTAATCACCCTCTAACTTTTATCGGATCAGAAAAACCGTAAATTGAACCCTTGATCTTGCAATATTGAATAATTGAAAGCTAGAGAGCGTCCTTGTTGAAGTCAGATCGAAAATTTGAAGGGAACACGAGTGTTGGAAATGAGAACGGAACGGGAAAATTGGGAATTGAAAGGGATGAAGAAAAACCCTAGAGACTGGGAATCGAAGCGAAAGGGAAAGAGCAAGCAAAAACCCTGGATAAGGGAGAACAATACAGAGTTGAAAGTCGGAACCCTAGTGTTGTATTTATAATGGCAATAATAATTGCATTATACCCCCTAACAGTTTCAGTCATTTTCCATATAGCCTCTGAACTTTTTTGAATCACTAAACCCCCTTTGAACTTTGGTTCAAGCTGCAAATATTGCCGAAAGAAGGGTAAACACGCGATGTACATCTTCTCCTTTTAAGACAGCCCTACTTTATCAATTATCAAGAACACAATTTTTTTTGTCCAATTTTGTTGCTCTTCCATATCCCCCAATAAAAATTTGCCATGCGTAATATTATGGGTAATAGGTAATTTGAAAAGGTTGGTTTTGAGAATCATGAGTAGTGTTGTATAATATTACGTTCGTCAAAATATAAGTAGAGGCATAGGGTAGGATACGTGAAAATGAAATAAGTGATCTCTATACCTTTTACCAATTATAAACTGTAACCTTCTTTCCCTTAATAAGACATTTATTCATGTCAATAAAAAATATTTATTCCCATTAATAACTCTGTAACACCCTTGGTGTAATTTCAAAATTTTCTGTGTTAATCGTGTTTGATCGATGTGCTTAATTTGTTTATGATGATCTTAGGTGTTGGATATCTTTTGGAATCAAGGAACTATGTTTTGGGATGTTGTAATCGATTACCGTGAGGTTGGTAATCGATTACAGGGCTCTCTGTATGTCCTTGGGTTAAAAATTTGCACTCATGTCGATTACCAAATTTGTGTCGATTACCATTCTGAGTTTGTGTTGTCGATTACCAACCTTTGGTAATCGATACACCATTTGCTCATGGTAATCGATTGCAGGAATGGTAATCGATTACGATTCATCGTGGTAATCGACACTGCACCATGGTAATCGATTACACACAGCCAATATATATCTGAGACGCTGGCCCCACACCCTCATTTTGTCGATTTATCTTCTCTCTCTAACCCCAAACTCTCTCCCTTCTCTCTAGAACTCATCCTCCTACCATCCTATACCTCTATCAACTTCATTTCATCATTTTCCTAATTAAATCAACAACAACAACACCATACTCATTCCATTAAACACAATCAACCATCTATACAAATTTCTCCTCCTTCTTCATTCTTGCTTTAGAGGATTTGAAGTGGTGAGCACACCTTTGTTCTCCTTCTCATTCCAGTCTGGAGGTAAGTCTCATACATTGTTCTTTCCTTCTTCCAAGCAGTTCCAATTCCTTTTATCTCAGTTGAATTCTTGGAACCCTAGGATTTTAGGACTAGAGAATTTATGGTATGGAGAGTGTTAATGATCCTAGTGTTATGTTGTAATGCTAGATATTCCCAAGGAAACTTCTCTCCACTCTTGTGAATCCGGAGATTTAAGGTCTTCCTGTGACCAGGTGATCTGTGAGTAGGCGGAATGCTTTTGACTTATTCTGTTTTAAATTTCAATTGTTTATTTACCTTGAGAAAAGCTACTCATGAGTTAATGATGAACGGAATTTGAATATGTTATGAGAATTGTGTTTTATGAACTTGAAAGAATAGGAAAATCTATAACAGGATCTGTTTGCTACTTGGCTGATGAGACGTTAGCCTTGGTGCACCTTGGACTATGATATTACATGGCCACCAAAGGGGGTGGTGCGTGACGGATATTTCACGGCCATACGTGTAGTGTGGTGCGTGCTTGTACTTCACTACCTCTCAATAAAGAGGGTGTGTGCGATTTGGGATTCACACGAAGGAGCGGCCACCCAAGTGTGAATCTGCTGCTTATCTGTTAGATGTTTCCACTGTTTTCTTTATCTGGATGAAATCATTTGTGCTCATATATATATACATGCATTGACTCATGAGTTTCAAAAGTATCCTGTCTCTCACCGAAGTTTCTCAAACTCACCCAGTGGTTGTTACATTTCTTTCAGATCTGAGGTCGACTTGGGAGCCGATCCCCCTGCTCAGCATCATTAGATTCCTCTCGGGGTGAGCCCTATATAGTAAGGGCCTAGAATTGTATTTTGTTTCAATTGTAATCCTGGTAGTAGCTCCGTAGTACTACAGGCAGGGTCCGACCCTTGCTAATATGTTAAATTATGTTTAGAGGTTGATTAAACCAGTGGATTGTTTATTGTATGTATACCTGATGACTAGTTTAGGTTGGATTTGATTATGAACTGGAATTGGATATGTAAAGGTGACTTGGATTATGAACTCTGATTTTATATGTGTTGTGTGCTGAGGGGTGCATTCTAAGAATGCTTGGATCCCCGATGAAATGTGTGTGATTGTTAAATTGCAGGATAAGTACTCATATTTGGGAAATATCCTAAATATAGAGGAAACTCTGTCAAAAATTTTGTGGAATTGTGATGTGTGAGGCTTGCTAGGGAGCGTGCTCTCTAAGCGCCGGTCACGGCCTGGATTGGGTCGTGACAAACTCGTTTCTTTACTAGTTTAAGGGAAAACCCTTTAACATTTCCTCCTTGACCCATCATGATATGATACCAATTAGATGGGCATAAATAAGTGACAATTATCATTTGAAAATCATAGTTGAGAATTGAATAGAGAATTATAGAGTTTTCCCCTGACTTGAACAGGGAGTTTAAGTCATTTGGTGCTTTCATTGACAGGCTCTACAATGGAGGAAATACTTGCAGAGACAACTCAAATAGCAAAAGAAATCAACAAATCAACAAAAAAGATAAATGCTTTTGTGAATCAAATTATAACTTCAATGGATTAAAGTATAGGATATATGAAGAAAATAGCACAATTAATCAGAATTGGCATCAAGATCCCAACATCAACAAATTAAGGAAAAAAATTATGCTCTTGGCATTATGGTTCAAGAATCAAAATCCGTGAAAGGTTCAGCAACAACAATAGAAAGTCACATATTCTTGATTCCAATAACCAAGAATCAAAACCCATGGAAACAATAGCAATTGATGAGCAGACAAAATCTAAAAAAGAAGAAGAAGAAGAAGGAAAAATAGCTGATCCAAGCAAAGGCACAGGCAAATAAGGAAGATGACCAAGAACAATCAAAGGAGGAGTCATGCGAAGAGGTTGAGCAACCACCACTGGAACTATCAAGTAATGCATCGCCTGTAGAGGAAGATAGGAGTTGCAACAGAAGGGCTGTAGTTGATGATGTTCATAGTCAATCAACCTTCTAGTGTGATGGCAACACTATATGTAATATCCTCAATTTCTTATTGTGCTAATTACCTTAGTAACCCTGAGTAATTAGGTACTTAATGAGAAATTATAAGATTAAGGCTTAATTAAGGGATTAATGAAGTGTTTATGAGTTAACTCTAATGAGAAAAGTCAAGAGAATACTTAATC